>JASFAX010000020.1:10505472-11763687 GCA_030737875.1 Allium sativum | reverse complement strand
AAGTGTTATTGTTGCCTCTCCAGTGCAACCGTATACTAAAATTTATCACTATTATTCACGAAACTAGTGGTTGTGAGACAAATGAAGAAGTTAAGCTAGACGACTATCTTTGAATTGATTGCCTCATTTGTGTTTTTTATGTTGCACTCTATTAGATTGAAACTTCAATTTGGTTTGTATTTCCTTTGCAATTGGCAATCTATTAAATTCTATGCATCATCTTAGTGGCAGCAAATATAACATGGTGTTACTGCCATTATGTTCATGTTACATTCATTATCAAGTGTCATTACTAATATTCTATACATCTATTTATTTATCGACTAGTCTGCGACTAGCCTACGACTAGTCTACTAGTCGACTAATTGGACCTCTGTCGACTCGACTTACAGTCGTAACAACCATGCAAAATATTACTTACAATACAGCTAAACAAATGTAGTGTGATCTCCAAAACAAGTAGGGTGTAACCCATGCATTAAATGTTAATATTGAATATAAAATGTTGGTGTTAAAATATATTGTTAAAATAAATGAACTTGTTACTCATATACATACACATAATATATATATATATATATATATCAATATATGTGTGTGTGCGTGTGTGTATACAAATATATATTGTTAAACTAAATTGTTGGATCAAGAGCACCCCAAACAGTGCAGCACCCCTTTAGCCTCTCTAATTTCCACCACATCCCGGTTTCTCTCTTCCCCCCCCCCCCCCCCCTCCCGCTAACTTATTTTAGTATAAGTGAGTGGAGAATGTTGAGCGCTCCTCATATATATAAGTATTTATGTGTAACTGTGTATATGTATGTTTATATGTATATATGTTACTCACATTTAAATATACATGCATACATGTGTATGTATATGCATATATATATATATATATATATATATATATATGTGTGTGTGTGTGTGTGTGTGTGTATAGGTGATTTTTTTTAAGATGAATGAGTCATAGATGAAACTTGCTATTTCTGGTAAAATATATAGATTTTTGTCATGTGGTTTCAAATAAAAATAAATTGTGTTGTTACTTTTACTAAAATAGGTCTCTCACACCCATACGAGAGCGCGCGCACACACAAAAAATTTGATATATCTGATTGGATATTTTATTTATTTGATTACATAAATGATGCAAATATTAAAATTTGGTTAAAGGAAATTAAGATTACATATCCAAAATATATCATTTATACTCAAATCTAGCTCCCTTATCATAATAGGAAGTTACCCCTCTACTTTCTACTTTTGAGTTACAAGGACGTGAATATTATTTCCCCAAAACATATCACATAAACAACTTTCAAATCAAGTATGTTTCTTCTCTTTTCTCTTTATATTTCTACTTATATTTCGATCCTTTGATTGCATGGCGACTGGAAAAATTATATTGTTGGTATTGTGAAATTCTCATTCATTAATTTTTGTCAATGTTTACTAAGCAAGAATTAAGATTACGGATTATTGGTTTTGATGATTTGAGAAGATGCTTGGTATGAAAAATAATCAAATATAGACTCTGAATAATACACCAAAGAGTTTGATTAAATGCAATAAATAGATGCATTAAACAGTACGTTATGTTTTTTTTTAAAAAAAAAAAATCTGAAGTGGACTTGTAACGAATGTTTTCTTATCACAGATTAGCTTTACGAAAACAATGACTTCCCTCATAATGCACATTTCAATAACCTGTATGTTATACAGTGCAAACAGCTGAATCCTTGCATTATCTTCAATTTAAGGTAGCATTTGGTATGAAAAAGAGTGGCGTTTTTATCGTGTACATTAAAATGCACAGAATAGAAGAGGTGGGAAATAGTCAACTTAGAAAATGGTT
Organism: Allium sativum; assembly: GCA_030737875.1. Classification (NCBI taxonomy): domain Eukaryota; kingdom Viridiplantae; phylum Streptophyta; class Magnoliopsida; order Asparagales; family Amaryllidaceae; genus Allium; species Allium sativum. The sequence goes on along the minus strand of JASFAX010000020.1, from coordinate 11,761,829 downwards.
TTGGTATATAAAATTGAAAATGACTTTTTTGTTTTCTGAGTTTTGGCACAAAAGTCATCTTTTCTCCTCTCCTCTCCTTTTGCTGGAATGATTAGAATTTTCCAACCTCTCCTTTTCCTCTATGCCATTTGGCATAAATATTGAAGACACAAAACACAACACGTTTCCAAGCCAAGCATCATCTTAGGTTTTTCGACGTTTTTCATTTTTTTGGTTTTTGAAGATAAATGATACAGATTATGAAATATTCAAAGTCATGTCATTCTGACATTCTGTGCGATTTTGGTGGCTTCACTCACCATTGCATTCTAATAATTCAAGAAATTTGAAAGTTTTGAATTGATTTATTTTTACTAAAATAATTCGTACTATGTTATTAAACAAAATGGTGTATGATAATAAATCATATAAACTAACTAAATGTTCATAGTAATGTCTTTTGAGCAACTTTGGTTGCTTATATTATACATTGCACTTTTACATGCAAGCCATATTTTAATGCAACTTGGATGACTGCTGAATTCCTTGCGTTGTTATATTGGAAATAAAGATTTTAAATTTAGTTATTTTTCCCAAAATAACTTGCATATTGTAAAAATTATATATTGTAAACATGTCAAATCACTAGATGTTCAAAATATTGTCCATCCATACATTTTTGTTCGCTTCCATTGTACATTGCATTTTAAACAATACAAGAAAACCTGATCTGATACAATCATCTTTGATGTACTTAACTCGTAAAATTTTGGATTTGGATTTGGATTTGGATTTGGATTTGGATTTACGATTTGGATTACTAATGTTTTATCATGTAAAAATTGTGTTGTGATTCTATAATTTGTTAATTTAAGAGACCAAATTTGTAATATACAGAAAAAAGATAATTTTCCTTGACATGAAAAGCAAAAGAGAGATTTAACAGTTACCATAAATAACAGCAAGGTAAAACAAAAAGGCCATTTTTAGATATTTCTTGAGAAAGTAAATAACCTATCTAAAACTGGAAGTATCGTAACAATGAATCGTTATATTTTTATGCGGTTATCAGTTCTGCAGCAGATCCCAAAATATTCATATAATACAAATATTTACTTTATCAACAAAATATTTAATTATAGACAAAAAAGGGACAGTGGAAAGACTTGGAATGTGAGAAAATATATTGGTGGTACTTAAAATCAGATCAAGTATAACTCATTATTTCACACAAGTGAAAAGCTTTAAAACTTTTAATCATGCTTTCATCTAAAAGTAAGAGATAAAAAGCAAATACAAATGTATTATCTTTGTTAATACTTTTGATCTTTTAAAATACAGGTTATATAAATCAAAAATGAGAAAATGAAATATCATGAATAATATACCTTCATTTCTGTGATCAGTTTAAAGAAAAATAATCTTACATGGAAGAAAAATTATCTCAGTGGTTATTAATGTAAAAAGAATAGCTCGAGCTAATTTAAATCGTAAGAGACTTCAGTGTGAAACAGCTAAGAAAAACAAAGCAAATACTTCTATTTTATTATTATTTAGTTAGGTTGTTGATACGATATAGCACATAGCAATGAATAAGGTAAAACAAAATCAAGAAAACTGCTAAAGAAATCTTATTTATCTCAAATATGTACAAACCTAAATGGTTATAGAAACATGAAATACTTACCATCTTCCTGAATAGTCTCATAGTAAGAACAATGATATCCCGTAACCTGTAAAATTGAAAGTAAGTGCAATGGGGAAATATGTTAGTCATAAATGTAGATTCTATGCTCCTCTATGTACAAAATATTATCACATAGAAATATGGTCTGCATTTAAGCAAGAGAAAATAATAAAATATTTACTAATATTCTACAGTGATATATTTTTGGAGAGTAAGTAAAAAGAGCTACCACATGCAAGGAAATATAAACTAAAGCTACTGTGGAAATGACGAAGCATTTGCAGAAGGCATGAGTTTCATTGTGGTGCTACGGAGAGAACAAGTAAACATAAAATGTGTATCATGTGTGAGGAACTCATAAATTTCATTACTGACTTATTTGAGAAAACTCAACGTATTGTATATGCATATAATTGGGAGAACAGAAAAGAAGAACAGGGTTTTGGGGGGGGGGGGGGTGTAACTAGGCATCTATGGTTATTTTTATAGCATAAGAATATGATATAAAACCAGAACACACATATGATCTATTTTCAGATAAGTTAAAAGCTAAAAGTAGGACTGTACTGCAATACAAGTTTAAGCTCCTAAGATGGTCGTCTGTGTGTCAAAGTCCCCTTGCACAGTCAGACTTATGTAAAAGTGGGACCTTTGGACTATGCATACGTTGAACTTGAATTAGAAATCCCTAAACACCAAACTTGATGAGCATGGAGGGACAAGTACGCGCATGGAGGGACAAATGCTCAACGACACCTGTTTTGCAACATCCCAATTGCTCACCGATTTCCACACAATGTTTCTATTTAAATAATGGATTGAGCAGAAAGACAGAAAGAAGGATTGTTTAAATAGAAACTTGTGGTGGAAATCAAGGGGCAATTGGAATGTTGCATTGTTCGAAGTATAATTGAACGCTTCGACATTATACATACATATACTTACATATATACATACATACACACACACACACACACACACACACACACACATATATACACAAACACACAAAGTGTCTCTCTAATACACTTCATTTACACCCTTAAATTTTTAGAGCTATACATTATGAACAAAAATTTGTAGATGTATTTGTACGACTGAAGGTCATCTGATTAATTTCAAACTGATGGCTAAAAAATATAATAGCTATAGATATCGATTTAACTTTTTTAACATGCTATACACTTTCGAAATGATCTTATTTTTTGTGGATTACAATGTTTATAGCTCAGACTAAACATCCACAAAGTTTCAATTGATTTACAATTATGTAATTATAAAAGTGAAAATTACTGCAGCATCCTTAAAATCAAGCTTGAAGTAAAGTGGATCCCTGTTCAAAGTTTAATGTAAAGCGGTTCTCTATTTTACTTTATTATAGCAAACATGTTTTCGTGTTTCTTTCTTCCAATATTAAAAAAAAAAAAATCATAAAATTGGAAACATTAAAATGAAAAAACTGAAAAAAATTGCAGAAATGTCTGCACATATTGTGAAAAAGTGCATACATATCTGCAAATATTGCTCAATATTTGCAGACATATCTGCAAATTTTTGCTAAAATACGACTATTTGCAATGAACGAAAAATTGCAGACATGTCTGCAATTTTTCAATATAATTGCTTTTTTGTTTGTATTTTTCCTAAAAGTTAGCTATTTTGATTTGAATTCAATTCACATCAAGTTTTTGATGATTATTTTGCAATAAGCGTAATGTTGAATAAGTGCAAACATTTAATTTGAATTTTTGAAGCCTTTATGAAAAATTGCGTAAAAATATGTATTTATTGGTTATAATTGTGTTAATGTATGCAGTTTCTCAAAAACATGCATTTATTCGTGCAAGTTTCGTTAAAGCGTGATTTTTTTGGTTTTTTTATGTTTTTTTTTTTTTTTTACTTTTCTTACATGATAAATACGAAGATGAGTATAAACTGAATAAAGCTTTGACGTTTGATATGCTTTATGTTGATTTTTGATTTTTTTTATAATTCTAAAAAAAATGAACTAATTTACCTTTTCTTTTTTTTTTCTTTTTTTTTTTGACAATGATATTTTGTGTTTTGAAACTTAATAGAGAACTTAGGTTGAACCATCCCCTCATAAAAACCGTGAGGGTGTCGAATGGGATGTGAGAAAGAGGTGTACAGATCCTTACCCTATAAGAGGATAATTCTGTTACACATCTCTCGGATACACTTCACTTTATGCCCTTTGAATATTGGAGCTACTCAATTTGTATGGTTATAAATTTTATATGAATGTATGGTTATAAAAGACTCCAAATATGGTTAAGAAGAGGTCATTTTTTAAATTCTGGTAAAATTATATGAGATACACCTGAAAATGTTGCCACCCTTAATAGAGAAAAACTGTAACTGTCACATTATATTGGTGATCCTCCACATTTTTTCATTTTGTACAAGACCTTGCCGAAAATGGTTTTAGGTGAACCACCACCATTTTTCTTTCCAACTTTTGATGGGGTCGTGACAAATTTTTCTTTACACAAAGGTAAAATAGCAAATTGTTTTATTGAATTCCTTTCATCATGTTCACCCATAACATTTACTTGGGTTGAGTCCACCTAAAATTGGCCCCTCATTATCGAAAAATGGAGTCCTTTAATTATGTCTTTTGAATAAAACTAAATGTACAAAATAATATTTTAAATCGACGATTAAAATAATTGTTATAGTGTTCAATAACCCGATATTGATTTAACATTCAGAACATGTTATAAGTTTTGAAATGATCTCACTGTTTATACTGAACACCCCCGAAGTTTCAATTGATTTCAAATTGTGTAGCTATATCACAGTAGGACGTCAAAATAAGGATTCCAAGGTATATGAGAATAGTTATGTTGCGTGTATCTCCGATACACCTCAGTTACACCACATTGATTTTTAGCGCTGCAATATTTTGGAATCAAACAAATTTTGTAGATACATCTATCATGACTCAAGATCAGCTGCACAACTTTTGTAGATATAACTACAAAATTATGGCTAATTCGGATAAACCTAACATATTCAATATGATATTTCAAATCAAAAGCTAAAATTAAAAAAATATTGGTCAATATCATTTCAGCATTTCAAGCATGCTAGTAGTTTGGAAATGATCTAATTTTGTGGATATTACGATGACAGAAGTTCAGACTGAACGCCATCAAGTTTCAACTGATTTCAAATTGGATGGCTACAAAAACCATAGAAGTGTAGAATGGGGTGTGTCGAAAGAGGAGTGCAGTAGATTCTCACCCTATACGGGAAGAGTTCCACTACACGGTCTCTCCAACATACTTGATTTACACATCTTTGATTTTTTATTTTGGAATTAAGTGAAATTTAATAGAAATATTCTTTCATGACGCAAGATCATCTTCACGAATATTTGGCTAATTTTGATAAAACTAAGATACCGGTCAAAATAATTCTATAAACCCTCAAGTTATTTTGCATTCAATATAAATACATACCAAAATAATTCAAGGGCACTTACCAGCTACTATCTTTTGCTCTTAGAAGATATTCTTCATTATCAGAACAATGAATTAAAAAATCAGCTGGATGAGCATTTGGGAACATCGGAATTATTATCTGCAAGATATGATAACTTGCCATCAGGGGAAAAGATTAAGCTAAATTTATGAAACAATACTTCAACTAAATGTTGAAATGTAGAATTGAGCCAACCTCTACATTTATTTTATGTCATCAAAGCCATATTCACGCACAACATATAATGTATGGAGATCAACAAACTTTATAGCAAGACCGTATGCTTAATGCTTTATACCGAAAGCCTTAGTATGTTGAGAAAGAGCCATAACATCAATCAGTCGCATGTCACAGGCATAATTTTTGGATTACCAATAGTGGTCCATAGGGCTGCATAATACAGTTATGCTTCGTACCGAAAGACTTACAGTTACACGTCACAGACATGGATTACACAATAGTAGTCCATAGGGCAGCAGAATACAGTTCACCGTAGGCTTATTTATTTTTATGTTATTTTCGGAAGTTTGGTCTATATATGTATGGCTAAGTGACCGAACCCAAGACCTCTGACACCTAGCTCGTACTGAATGTCTTACCACTTGGGTAATTGGCACAGTTGTTTTCGATTTTTGAACCTGCTCCTTATTCTTTGCATAATGTGCAAGGTTTATTTTGCATAATAACATTTTAGTGCAGAGCAAACACCTTTCCAATGGGAGCTTCTCATAAACTTCAATATTGTTTGGAATGTATAGAACCGATGCCCACTCCCCACCTTTCCGCAATTCACTATTCCTTAAGCTCACGATTCCCTCTACTAAATTGACGATAAGTATACAGAGTAGTTAGATTTTATCTCTTTAATGATACAATGATAACATGTTTACACAGTATTAGAAAATGACAAGTTTAATTGAGTTGTAGTACATAGAAGTGATACTGAGATCAGTTCTCCTATATGTAACTAAAATTCAGATAGATCTTTCCCTAAAGTAGAATATGAACCTAAAATAACTCAAATAAGGGACCCAATTTATCTAACACTGAAACGATGAATGTAATGCTTTCCAGTTGGCACCACTGAAATTTATTCATGAGGCACAGACCAAGTATACCTAAAATCGTAAGTTAATCATATATGTTGTTCAAGGTCAATACGCATCATCCTCAATTTTTATAGGACTAAAATGCTATATTATAAAAATTAAATGTTGGGCATATTCTACAGTCAGTGGGATTTGCTGGAAATGACAACATGCATACCAAAATTTCAAATCACAACATACAATTTCAATAAACGTAATGGAAAAAGGTAAGACATATGCTGCTAATATTATGGACTTTACATTGCCCCTTTTAGCATGAGTAGTGCAAGCATATTAAAGACTGCATTAACAGGCTGCCAAAGGCAATTTAAACCTCTATTAAACAATTTTCAGCAACCAACAATATACCATACACAAAACAATTGACCAGAAACGATATAACAGTTACTTGAAGGTGGTGCATAAAACTTCAAATATATTGTTATTCATGTACAGTCGACGCTTAGCGTGTATCCGTTTGAGACCTAATTATCATCATATTTTTTCTATAATAATGGACTCCCAATTATGGCCAAAAAACAAGCAAGTTAAATCAGTCCCATGTAACTTTCAACACAAACCTAGAAATAACAAATCACCGGCCTTCAATATTAACCATCTGGTTGCATTTAAGTGTGCTCTGATATGCATTTCAATGGTTGTGTATTTGGCCACAGTCTGTACATTATTATTCCACAATATCAATACTTGTGATCCAATGCTCCAGTGTATTATTGTATTTGTCGTGTAATGTGCGTCTGGGTGGATCAGATTGAAAGAAAATGTAATTCATCAGAACTTTTCTGTGCAGGATTACTTCAAGGTTTTAATCCATTGTACATATGAAAAAGAAATAATTATTAAATTGTTGCTCTAAGTAAGTTCTGAAATTTGCACCTCGGTAGTTGGCATAAATTTCTCTGTCATAACAACTCCGCGTGGTCCATTACACTTTATACTGTAACCTTCCTTCTTAATTGCCAACACAGCTGGCTCCCACATATCTATGTATTGTACCTGGCAGATTGACAATAAAAGTGAATGGATAAGGCTTTCAAGTAGATGAAAACAATTCAATAAACACCACCAAAATTTAAAATAAGGCTAATTTGATAGAAAGGGAGAAACAAAATTACTATATACATAATAAATTGGATGAATAAAAAAATGAGTACCATTGTTTCCACCATCACATAGTAAATTCAAGGTATTTAGTAAGCATTCAACATCCGCTTAAGATTTAAGAACACAATACTAATGAATCCATATTTCACGCATCAAAAAGGATATATCCCCATTGCCGTAAATTCATATACTGTTCAATGAAACCAACGGAGATTGAGAGAAAACGCTACAAAATTGTATGGCTATGGACTGAAGTATTAAAAACTAGTGATAATATTAAGAAGGATGCCTTATTCTTAGATTTACACAAGAACTATTTACCAATGCTATAATAACGGTAAAGAATATAACAAAATTTGAACCCATACAAACTTATATCATTACTAACAAAATAAAAGGCTTTTGAGCACATTTCCATCTTGATTCCAATTTTGATCATTTTTTAGAATTGTGTTTCTCCAGTTCCCGCTCCAGACTTCTAAGATTTGTCGTGACTTTCTAAACCTACTAGATGTTTTGCGAAATTCTTCAAAGTTAGAAGGTTAGATATTATAACTTATAAGGATTGTGCTTCAACATGTTACTTAAATCCCCTTTTAAGAGATGACCCAAAATATTCTTTCAGTTACAAAAATTAAAGGAGAATTGTTGTGTTCTTCAAAAAAAAAAAAAAATACAAAAATTAAAGGAGAATGTACTACCAAACATACCGATAGAAGAACTTCGTAAGATACATGTCCAACGGAAAGGGCTCGCTCAAGCTGCTCGCGCATTTCAGGATCTGTGCCAAGATTATATATATATATATATATATATATATATATATATATATATATATATATATATTAGTTAAAGTTACATAACTTGCCAAGAACAAGAATTGTGTCTCAGCTTATTTCAAAGTGTTTATTTTATACTAATACGTCCATCCTCAAGAGCTGGTTAAAGAAAGTTCTAATAAGATTTTGCGAGATTAAAATGTCCTCCATGTAAAAGTTAGGAGCACTATAACATCGGTGAGGTTGATGGTCAGTGCAAATTTGAATAGTATCTACTACCAACAACAAAATCAGGAGATTAAACAATGAGAATATGCTTGTTTGGACGTCTCCAGGGGCGGATCTATGTACGCTGATACCTGGGCTACAGCCCGGGTGTCTTTTCTTAAAACAAACACTACATAACATTGTATCCAGTAGCCCAGTAAAATCAGAACCTATAGTTAAAATCCTATTTACCCATTTAATCTTCTGCCTGTTTCACAAAGCAGAAAAAATTGGCAATCCCAAAGCTTTTTTGAAATACTTCGTGAGAAGCAAAGTAAATATGGCTTTCGGACTCTTCTTGCTTTTCCATCTTCAGCTTTATAGATAAGCACTTTCCTCCCTAAATTCATTTCAGCTGCCTACAAACTACCCGTCATTTGTTCTTATTTGAATTGATGTTGAACAGTGTTGTAATGAAGATTACTCATTTTTCCTCTTTTTTTTACTTAGCCCGTGTAACAATAAAATCCTGGCTCCGCCCATGGACGTCTCCAGGCAGATATTTCAAATGCAATGTAAATCATATTTCAAATGCAGTGTAAATCCACATCTAAGAATTTTGTATGTCCATATTTAAAAACTCCAGCATTAAAAAGTATTCCAATAATAATACAGTTCACGACAAAAAGTTTAATAACATATGATCAAATTATTGACCAATTCTATACTCACCACATGTTATTTTTCTCTGATCATTGGCAAACACTTTAACAAGCTCGCCCTGCATTTGAAGTCATACAAGTTTATAATATGATAGGACAAGATATCACGAGAAGATTGATGGTAATACAGAAAGAAGAAAAAAATCCTAAACTTTATCATGTCATCTATGAAAAAGGGAAGAAATATAGCTACCAGTTTGCCACTTACTGCAGTGAAATATTCACACTTCTGCCCTATTTAACAACTAAACTGGGGTATTCCATTTTAATTAACCTGAACCATCAGTTAATGAAGAGGTTGAGGTATTGGTTGAAAAGTTCTATGATTAAACAATATATTGATATAACAGAATATAAGCACACATCCTCATTGCAGAAATTGATATGCCAAAATATCATTTACATCTACTAATATCAAGTACCCAATATTAAAGGCATAATTTATAATTACTGAATCTTAATGTTTTTATGCACATTTTGAACCTTCAACCTAAATTGTTGCGATAATTCAATCAGGATAGATAATTAGATCTCAATCCAGATTTTATCCAATTGAAATCAAATCAAAAACCTAATAATCATACAACAGATTAAAAAAAAAATCAACAAAAATCAAATTGCAAATTCTGAATATTCGACATTTTTCATTTATTTGTACATAAATCTGATACAAACATAAGTTTTATTCAAATATCGATTACTGTGAATATTTTATAACCTATTTTTGACGTTTGTGGATATCAAGTAATTAGTACAAAGAGGTAGAACATTTATTCACAAAAAAATTGACATAAACTAAAAAGTGCAAATCAGACACATTTTTTTCATTTATCTAAAATGCGTTTATCTTGCACATTTTACTTATTAAAAAATCGATTACACCTTTTATTCACTAAATTTTCTGAGCAAAAGATTATAAAAATGATTTATAATTATATGAAAAATAAAATAAAAATTCTTCATGTGATGATCTATACCACTCATAAGAAGCAACATCAAATTTCTGATTCAATGTTAAAAAACAGACCTCTATTTAACTTCTTTAGAAAGAGACATTGTACATTATAGTAAAAGTGACGTAAATTTTGAATTTTGTTATGAGAAGCATAAGGTTCATAAAAAATATGTTTTAAGAAAAAACTGAAACATCCAAAAAGATCACTGTAATATTCACGAACATAGGGAACGGAAATGTTCTCAACCTTATGCAAAATAATACTACTGTTTGTGTTCTTGGACGTCTGTTTGATCCACAGGTACAGCCACATGTTGTCTAATGTCTATTTGGAAAAGGAAAGGAAAATATCTTATGTGAACAAGAACAATCTTTTACCTTCCGCTTCCTATCATCCAATGGATGAACTTCAATTGCAAGGTAGGAGTCAACATCATCTGCAGTGACCAGATAATTTGGTTGCCTTGCTCCTACTCGGCAGAAAATGCTTAGTCAGAGGAGGAAACACCAAACAACGTGTAAAAAACGCAATAAGTAATGATTAATCAGTACCTTCTATGTACTTTACAGAGCCATCTTCTAGATATCGTACCCACTGCATACAGAAAGACAGTAGAGAAACATCTCTGAATTTGATTATATGAAAAGGACAAGGGATAACAAATGAATCTGTATACATGTTTGATACTAATCAAATACATGTCGTAATCTTCTCGTAAGTATATCATTTTTTATATCCATCAAAAGCAACTTGATTCAAGAGCATATGCAAACTGCCTTTTTTTTTTCTTTATAGGTAAGATTTCAAAAAGAGTATTTTGGTGCCATTGAAAAGCAAAAACGTTAAATTTTCATTACTTCAATGCACATGGGGTTCCAAGGCATGGTCATCTGTAAAATATTTTTAGTTTCAAGGATAGCTAGTTCCTGGGGTGGGATAGTGGGGAATAATGTGCACTATTTATTCCCTTTTTCATAAGTGTAACTCAAGAGACACAGAAGATAGGAAAGCTCTTCATAAGTAATAGTTGCCTAATAAGGTCATGGTATGGTATGGTATGGTATGTCCTAAAGAAAACTGATACCAAACAACAACAACAACAACAAAGCCATATATCCCAAACAAGTTGGGGTTGGCTAGATATGGAACCCAAAATTAAAATAAAATAAAATAAATAATGATGATAATAATATATAAATTATAGATGATAGGATATAAATCTTGGATCCCTATTTCATAACCGAATTGTAAAGCACGCATTAGATTCATACTTCTATAAGACTATAACATCAAACCCGCCAATTATTAGCATTCGCCAACTAATTTATGTCAATCTCTATACCTGATAACTTTTGTAGAATAATCGGATTTAAGAATCATTTTCACCATTAAATCACAAATTTAATAAAATTTCTACTGATATCTATTGTTGATGTTTTAAATTAATAATTTGAAAAACATAATTTTACACGGCAGTTTTTAACTGCATTTTAGTAATGCAGTTAAAAACTGCATTTAATGGTGCATTACGAAAATACAATTAAAAACCCCAATTTAATGGTGTATTGAAATCAAGGTTCCAGAACTCGGTTTCGATCTCGGTTTCGGTCGTTTGAAAATTTGTTAGTTTCGGCTAGTTTCGTAAATTTTGTTAGCTTCGGTTTCGGTGAAGATTCCGGTTTTCAATATTTTAATAATGAATTTGTTAATGGTAAATAAAATAAAAATATATTTGAAGAGCAGAACTAAAAATATATTACATACAGAGTGGAACTTAAAGGTTATAAGGTTGTCTAGGTATGAAAATACACATTAAAATTGGAAGCAAATAATAGAGAGTGGAACGTAAGCACTGTTGAACCTAAACACAACCCAAACAATTTCGTGTCCAGCCCAAAGCCCCAAACCCACTTCCAACTGTTATTCCCTCTCCCCTTTAGCCCATCGTTCAATCCTCAACAGCAGCAAACACGACACGAGAGAAGAAAAAAAAAGCGGCTGCTCTCTCTGAAATCAATCGAATAAAATAAAATCGTGATCGAATAAAATGGGAAAATCAAAATCGATCAATCTCGATCTCTCGAGCTGTTTGATCCCACGAAGAAGGGGGAAGAAACTACTGACGAAGATTGTTCTCTGAAGCTTGAAGATCGATAATCAGCGTATTCGATTGTCTTCTTTTGTCGATGCTTTCGGTTTCTTCTCTCTGCTCCTTCACATGTTGCTTCGATCGTTTTTTTTTTTTTTTTTTTTGGGCCCTAGGTCCGAAACCGATTTTCATCGTTGGTTTTGGACCACCGGTGACCGGCACCAGTCCGGTGACCCTGAAATTTCGGGGTACCGGACGAAATCTCAAACCTTGATTGAAATGCACATCTTTGTAATGCGTTCAAAAAAATGCATTTTAATGGTGTAGACTGCAATTTAATAATGCAGTTGAAAACTGCATTTTAATTGGTACAGTTTTTAACAAGATTCGAGAACGCTGTTTTGGTCTCAGTTTCAATCATTTAAAATTTTATTGGTTTCGATCAATACTGGAAGTTTCAGTTTAAGTCCTGATACCGGATTTTTGTATTTTTTAATGAAAAAGTAACAATAAACAATGCAAATCATATAGAAAGTGTACAAAAAATGCTACATACAATGCTATTACATCTAGAAACTATTTTTTGGAGCTACATATGGATTATTTTCGTATTCATCATTGACCCACAAATGTCGCCATCATATTATCAAATGGCGATACTTCATCATTTTGTGTTGAATACGCAGATTGACTATTTTAATCACTCGAAATATTACTGTGTGTTTCGTTTGACCCACAAATGTAGCCACCACATTATCAAATGGCGATACTTCATCATTTTGTGTTGAATACGTAGGTCGATTATTTTGATCACTCGAAATATTACTGTGTTTCGTCTGTTCCATAATATGAGTTATCACTTGTTTAGTCGAAAGTGGAATGTCTATAGTTTGGTGAATTATTTGAAGTATATAGATTATGATGCTCATTATCGTGTTGATGACCAGATTCAACATTCAAATTAAGATGCTCACACCTCTTCTTGAATATGTTTAAGTTGGCATATGTTATTCATCACCGTTACTAAAAAAAATACGATAATTACTCGTTACACTCACACCACCTGCACAAGCATTACCATGATCATCATTTGACGAACTGCAATTATTTTCATTGTTTTGACTTCCTTGTTGCTCATGCAGATATACCATCATCAGCAGCAACCACATCATTTAATGTATTTGTTATCCAAGGATCGTTGTCTAATAATAAGGATGGTTCAACTTCAGTAGTCAACTCTGCCAACAGATCCTCTTCACGGAATATATAATCCAGACCAATCAACTAATTTTCTATATTGTAGTGTCTTAAATAGTCTGCTCATAATCTTCATGCTGTAACGTATATATACCCTTTTTTTTTACATTTTCCATTTGTATTCTATTTTGTAATTTTGTATGGATTATCGAAAATGTAGTCTTGTTTCTTTCTCAGTTTGAAATGGAACTGTTTGGCTTGAAATGTGCATTGTAAAACGTGCTAAATTTGAAACATCATCTCATTTGATTATTGACCACAACTAAACAGGAAAACATTGTATATACGGCTGCATTTGCTTTTGCAGAACCAAATACATTCAATTATTCTACCTATTGATATATATATAAGTTAAATATTTAATATGTTTTAATATCAAGTGTTTGTTCAATCACGTTTAAAGGACTTTGGTATTCAAAAGTTTGATGGAATTCAGAGAAAATCAAACAGAGATTTCACCTACGAATTCTACCTCTTCACACGCCAATCCATCACACGAGAAATAAGAGCAAATAGAAATAAATGGCGAACCAAAAAAGGACAAAAGGAAAAAAATCACCAATGCCAGAGAAGTTGAATTCCCTGCTATGCTCGAATTTGGTCGAAGCTAATCCTTGGTGCTCGACTATGATCACACCCTATTTGGATTGAAAGAATCTTTCCTTCCCGCAACAGCGCTCAGATTTGCTGAAGCTTAATTTGTGGTGATTTTTGTTTTTGATCGTTGCTTTTATAGACGAAAATTTAACTCATTTATTGTTCAATCACGTTTACGAATGATTAGTTGTGTAGCCTAGGGTTTTTTTTTTTTTTTCTTTCAATTAATTGGATTTTGCATGTTTTTCTTGTTGCTCCCTTCCTCCTCCTCTAAGTGCAAAAAACCCGATTTTTTTTTTTAACATTGACAATAACATGACGAGATTCCGGCCTAATCCCATCTTGCCACCGCCAAAACCGATACGAATTGGTTGGAATCTCGTGGTTCCGGTCGGAACCTTCCACCTTGGTTTTTAACTGCATTTTTAAAATGCAGTTAAAACTGCACCACTAAAATGCAGTTTTTTTACTGCATTTTGGTAATGCAGTTAAAAATACAACACTATGTTTTCAAGTGCATTTAATGTTGGACTAAAACTGCACTTAATGTAGTTAAAAACTGCATTTTAACATTATTAAAATGCAATTTCTTACTGCTTTGTAGTAATGCAGTTAAAACCTGCACCACTAAATACTAACATTAAATGTTAGTATTGCAGTTATATTTGCATCACTAAAACGCAGTTAAAAACTGCAAGTCTTGTATGAAACTATAATCGCATTAGTAAGATGCAGTTTAACAACATTAATTGTTATATTTTTGTCTAATGACATAAACAAAAATATAACTATGCTTTGGAATTTTCAAAAATTCAAATTTGAAGAAACAAAGGCGGCGTTTGGCGTTTATATTGTGTTGCATTTTTAGTTTTCTAAATTAACTACAAAAACAAGAAGAACTGATGGATGACCGGGGAGCTGGGGGTTGGGAGGGGGGGATGCAAGAACGGCGGAGGGAATGAGGAAACGATAGAGGGGAGAAGGAACGAGGAACGGGTGAGTTATCTTTCGTTCTTCCATTACTCCCCAAAATACAAAAAATAAATAATAGTTATTTTCTATTTTGTGTGTTAACTTTGTTTTATAAAACGGTCGTTTTTCATAATATACATGTGTCGTTAGTATTTTTATATGGGCGAAAACCCCAAACTAAAAACGTTAAACCAAACACTAGCTAAGTTTTGAAATTTTGATTTTTACATATCCATAATGTCAATCAACAGAAAGATAATAATAATAAAAAGAATGGTCAAAACGGTTCGTTAATCCGATGTTTCTAGAAATGTTATAGCGTTTTAAAGTTGAATAATTAATGCGGTGCTTATTTTAAACAAGAGAGTGAGAATACTAGCCACATATGAAAAAATGCATGCATGTGAACCTAATTTACATAGATAATTTATTATGTATGGTTGTTTTGTTCATTTTAACTGAAAAATCGGGACCTGTCGTAAACCTCCATACATGTATAGATTTTTGACAATGGGTTAGATTTACTAGTTTCCAAATGTTGAAGGTTGGTTACTGTATTGAATTCTGGTTACCATATTCAGAGTCAAATATCAACATGACAACGAATTAATATTTCTGCTAAAAGATAAGGAGATGTAAAACAAAAGGAACAATAACTACTACTACTAACATATAATATGACTGGATCTCCATAAAAACTTACACTGGAGGAAAAAAGAACAAGAAAAACTCCCCCCCAAAAATTCTTCACCTAAATAAGCTATGAAATTATGGTACGCTCAACTGAATTTGTGGAAAAAGTGTGTTTTTCATTTTGGGTCACTTATACAACTAGTTACTAAAAGTTAAACACAAACTCATTTGAAAACCATTTGCATAACGTGCCACATTCAGCTTGTGTGGACCAAAATATACTGACACAATGTGGGATCATGTTAGTGTATTTTCATTTTTGCATTGCATTTACAGCGACATGATGCGAAATGTGTAAGTTCATTTTGACCACTTGTGGCGTGATTGTGTAAAAGTAGATGAAGCAAATGTATATGTTTTTGTGACCGGTTTTACCAAGAGGTCAAAAGTGAAAACGAACTCTCAGGGATAATGAAATCCGTCTGATAGACATGTTCACTGCACATGCAAAGGAATAGTCCCGGTCAACTGAAGACAATTTCTCTTGAACAAAAATGGTTGGGCATGTGCAAACAGGTCAACAAACATGCACTGATTGTGCATATAAAAAAAATCCGCGGTGATGGAAAATTCATTACCTCAAAGTTGCAACTGGTGGTCCCATTTATGGAATATCCAGAAGCTTGCAGCTCCCTTCCTGGAAATGCTTCACCTGAAATCTGAAGTCGATCTATTCCTGGCAAGGGATCATCTTCAGCAGCTGTATGTACAAAAATTATTAATTAGCGGTTTATCGAATGCGTACCAAACAGTGACATGATTAAAGAAACCGAAACAAGTAAGCTCTATGAACAATTCAGAACCTTCTGAAAAAGAGGAGCTAGGCTCCTCAAGTACAGGTGGCAAATATGGATAGGATGAGTTTGGATCATCAAGTCCAGATTGCATATAAGGAGAGGGTGTCCAATGAATTGTTGATTCTTTCGAGCGTTGAAGCCCGGTTGAATCGGGAGCTTCTGCATCATTTCTAATTAGGTCTTTGAAAGCTTGATTCTGATCTTTGGGCTCAGCAGTAGACCTTACAGCACGATGCTCACTCTGAGCATCCTGAATTGAAGCATCAAATGGCAATGTATTCCTGAAAACCAGCAACGGTTACTAGACTAACATTACAATAGGATTAGTGTGACCTCGAAGTTCAAACAATGGTGCTCAGATGGGCACTATGTTCTACTTCATCGGTAACGGTATTACAAAAAGCAGATCATGGTGTTGGCATAGCACGGGAATGCTACCTTGTTCTTTGACGGACTTGCACATAGTTCATCTAGTAAACATCGTAATAAAGAAGAAATAAATTCAAATGAGATGGACTAGGAATATGCTGAAACACCCATGGTTTTAGGAGTTCCTCTGGTGCTAGGAGTAGAAAGCCAACCAAGATAGCTAATCTAGTGGGCCAGTTATTCATTCATTCCAAGGAGATATGTTAAAGGGGTCAGGAAAGTTCAATAATGTAAGCAAGGTTCTTTGTCCTAAAAAGAATTTATTCTTTGATTGCCTAGACAACGATTGCAAGAATCTGTTTCAAATACCTAATTTTATCAGGATTATCCTTTTAAGTTTCTGTATTTGCTTTTAGAATGACTGATTTACTTGATATTCTACGGTCATAAAATTATATTTCAAGTGTGTGTGTGTGTGTGTGTGTGTGTATATACACATATTTGCACACACACACATATATATACACATACGTATATATATATACACACACGTACATACATACATACATACATAAACATACATACATATATAGGCTGAAGGTAACATAGTTCATACGATATTTTTGCTTCATTATTTAAATTGTTTCAATAAACACACACCCCATTAAAAAAAACACTTAATGGATCTCTGCTACTGATTTTAAGCAGAAAAAAAACTCACCTTCGTAATTATCTAACAAATCAAGTCTAGGCTCATTAAATTTCACAAGTGGTCGTTATTCCCACTCCTCGTTAAATTCAAATCTTTCAAGATACAATGAATTTTGGTGGAAAAGTCGGACTGACAAACCAATTTCACCATGAAAAAGCAAATTTTGTAATTTTTCTAGGACTACGTGTAAAATCAAAATAATAATAAAGAATCATCATTCTAGTTAATTTACTAAAACTACGCCCTTCCAAAATAATCTACCTCTCTGTGGAGGCGACCGAAGAAACAGAAATTGACAGCACTAAGAGCATTAAGAGCATGTCTATGGAAATACAACATCAAATTGACAGCACTAAGAGCATTCGTACGATGAATGATGCAGTTTGAACCATTTTTTTAAAAAACCTGCCTCGATACTCGCCTCAAGGCCCGCCTCGAGGAAATAAGAGAGAAAACACCTTGAGGCTTATTGCAAAAGGTTTTTTTACCTCTAAAGCTTACTCCTCAACAACTTGAGGCATACAAAGCGCATAAAGTGTACGCCTCGCACGCCTCAAACAGCTGAGGCATATGACTTAAAAACCTTTTTATCTTTAGTTGCAGATATTGACACAGATAAAAGTCAAACTTTAATTATTTGATGGAAATAAAAAAAGACAAAATTTAAGAAAATAAAAATTAGCATTTTTTACTTTTCGATTTCAATATCGACATGAACAAGTAATATTGTTTATGAAAAAATGATCATGAGCAATGTAATAAATTTTCTCGTTGTTATTTAAAGAATGTTTTTCAATAAACTTAGTTAAATTTCGAAATAAATTTTGCAAATTGATTTTAGTTGATAGTATGTATCAAAATTGGACTTTGATGTGTTCTTCAAATAGTTTTAAGAAGTCAGAATTTGTCTCATACGAGTTTAGATTATTTATTTTTAATCTAGAATAAAACTATATACTTGGTAAAAGTCGGATTTTAAATTATTTGTTTTTCATTTTTTGCATTGATTAATTTAAAGTGTCGAAATTTCTTTATTTGTTTTGCGTTTTATTTTTACCCAAAAAAACTTACGCCTCAACGTTTCGAGGCTTACACCTCGCCTCGTAGAACTGAAAACGCCTCATGTACGCCTTCTGCATTTTAAAACTTTGGTTTAAACTGCATCTCTCAAATGTGATTAAAGTCACCTTTATCAACAAGTACACCTGCAATTAACTAGTTAAATCAACCATGTTAATTTCTTTATCGCTTAAATCAACATTTCTTAAATTGTTTTCATTATAATTTTTAGGATTTGATCACAATCATGCTATTTGTAATGTCAAAAATAAAGTCTCAAAAGTAGAAAGGGAAAAATGCATTATTTATTAGAATTTATTTTATGACAGTTGAAAGTTGAAACAGCAGCCGAAACATTGCAGTGAAAGAATTGACCGTCTTTGTTAATGGCAAAAGGTACTTAAATTTTTAATTGCCTTTTTGAAAGGTAGTTAAAAGTGCAGCTCAAAAAAAAAATGAATTTTAGAATGTGAGTTGTTTAATATAATTTATGTATCAACAATGAATAACCAGGGAGCTAACAAAATTTATGAATTAATGATGCAAAAGAATTTTAATCCTATTTTTTATATGAGACTTTTTAGCACTTCGAGGCACGTGCATATAAAATTCTTTATTAAAATTTTAATTTCTATATAGTTCAATAAATAACTAAAAACATAAATCAAAGTGTAACTTTTATTGAAATAATGTTCAAATTAGTAACACCCTTTTACTTTTGAAATTTTCTACTTGAGTTTTTTTATAAAAAAAAAAAAAAAAAAAAAAAAAAAAAATCATGGTGGGATTCGAATTTCTGACCTTTTGTTTACACAGGACATTTTAGAAACTTCGTGGTCGGATCAAAAAATTGCGCTTTCAAACCAAATATATATAAGATAATGTTTGAACTTGTAACCAAATTTATGTTTGAAAATTTACATTTGAAAATATATTTTAATATTTTTCGTGTTGAGATTCGAACTCCCGACCATTTGTTTACATGGAAGGCCAGTTTGGGAACTTCGTGGTCGGAACAAAAATAGCGCTTCCAAACCAATTATTTATAAGATGCCTTTTGGAAGACTATTCAGACCTAACAAAACTCAACGCTCACTATTGATGTGATCCGATGAGATTTTGCTCATGCACACTATTTTATATTGATTTCAGTAAAATGATGCAACAATTTATACATTCGTGGGTAGATATCCCACTTTTCCTGCTACAAAACTTGGCCACTTCCTACTTAATTTTGGAATATAAGGAGGAAAAAAAATAGTTAATCATCTTGTGCCTATATAGGGCCGTCAATGGATATCCGAAAAATCCGAAATCCATCCGCATCCGCATCCGAAAAGCGGATAAATATCCGATATCCGAAAAAGCGGATGCGGATGCGGATATAGACATATCCGCATCCGAAAATTATCCGTCCGATTTTTTTTACGATTATAGGTTAAATTATGTGTATTTTAACATAACTGAATATGCTAATTTATTATTTTGCAAAATTGAAAGTCTACTAAACGCACGCTAATTGCTCAAAATTATATACTATCATCATATTTATTTAATTTTAGCACTTTTGTAATCAATTGGGTTGAAAAAGCTTAATATTAAGCTTAAAAAATTCATTTACGTTCACTGATTTATCGACCGTTTGCGGAGCGGATAATTATCCGATATCCGTCTGTATCCGCGGATGCGGATATCTGATATCCGAAAATAGTTTCGGATGCGGATACGGATATGGCACTATCCGTATCTGAAAGTATCCGCTGACAGCCCTATGCCTATACAGTTTGAAATGCTTACCTATAAAAAAGTATCAATAGTCAGATTATGTAGCATGATTAATTAATTTTTTCATCTTGTCAACGTTGATTAAAGCTATTAAATCATGAGCGTTATGGCACACACTTCAAGCTTGATCATTTCATGTGTTTTGCACTTGAGTTATTTTTCTACAAATCGTGTGAAATGTGCAATTAATTTGAATTTTTATTTCTATGTTATAACATCTAGTGTTCGTTTAAATTTTAAGTTGTATTATTATTATTAAAGAATGAATTTATAAAAGATTTTAGTTTATTAGATCCTACTTTAAAGTACTATTAAAATTTGGTAATACTTATAGAGAGACGGTTTGAATTTGTAACGGAAATTTATTTATTGAATCCTCTTTTTGAGTGATATTAGGAGGGTGGTTTGAATTTGAGAAAAAAGTTTATTAGATCATATTTTAAGTGATATCAAAGGGAATTTTCAGTAGTTTACGTTGATACCAGAAAAGTGTGATACCAAAGGTATTACAACTATTAATAAAGGTATCAGTGCATTTCACAAACTCAAAATAAATGGGCTTAGAACATAGAAGATAAAATCAGGTGAAGGCAACAAAGCAAAGACTAATCTAACATTTTATTATCACACAGGAATCCACTTTACGCTTTCAATATAAAATGGGGATCCAGTTCCAATTGTCTGAAGCCATGCTATATGTCAAATACTTCAAAATCCTTTGCGTCATTGTGAGCCGTAATAGCTATGAAGGAACTCAACATATTGGGTTTCTTTCAGTTGAAAAAGTAATTGGCATCATGAGTTCTGCCCTTCCAAAAAAAATGATCAAACAAAAATGTATTTCCAGATAATTCAGAAAATGTTGATTGGACATTTTTAACTAATGCAAAGATCTTATGAATTGTCAGGTTGATAAAGCAAAATTTTCATGGACTTAGGTTTCATTGCCATGTCTTGTATGATATATGATTTTGGCTTCAGCTAACTAGAAGATCTGACCTTAGAAACATGCTACAATTCAACAAATGATACACAACGCTTAAAAAATGAAAAGATATAGAAGCCATACAAATAATTCCATCTTATTTGGCCAACATATTAAGAAAGTTTCATTCATTTGTTCCGTGGCTCATATCAAAAATATTTTAGATTATGCACCTCCTATTATCATATAAATTAGTAAGGTAATAGGAAGAGAATCTAAAATTCAAATGTTTAGTAGTCCTTCACTGCTTGAAACAAAACCAAGTACCAATAGCGTCCATATTTGCAGCCATGTGTGCAAATACAGTGCTTCAACAAATATAAGGGAAAATTCCCCATGGAATTACTGTTGAGGCTAATACCTGGAGCATATGTGAGAAAAATGCACTTATCATTAAAAATGGCCACATCAGTACGTTAAAGATAATTCTCCTAGGCAAGCTGATTGCAGCGACCATCCAACAACTTGATGCCAATAAAACTAGAGAGCAAACCAAAAATAGTCTTACAACAGAGATCATAATGAGAGCTAATTTAATTTTACCTGCTTACATTAGGGGTTATGCTTTCCAAGCCATCAGGTTCTGAGTTTCTTGCAACAAATCCATTATTTCTATTTATCTGAGCATTAGGACGAGAAGACACGGGTGATGGCTGTGCAGGAGAATATGATGGTTGTGGAACAATCTCAAGGCTTTTGTTCTAAGGTAAACACAAAATGTGAGAAAAAAGAATGTATATGCTATAACATAAAGCCTGGTGTGTAAACATACAGGGTTTGTAACTGTTGCACCATAGGAATGAGAAGGAGACTGTGGAGGGAAATTTGCCGTGTTGGACGATTCAGCTGGCCATGAAGTTAACTGGAGCTGGGACTCATTCAACTTGTACTGAAAGAAGGCATTTGAATCCTAACAATGACATAAACATGCAGTTATCTTAAAGCTAGAAAGAGTAGGATCAAACTGCAAAAAATAGCAGTATCTAATGGATACTTATAGTATCGTATAGCTAAAATATCAGAGTGCTGTTTGTTTGTTTTTTTTTTTTTTTTTTTTTTTTTTTTTTTTGGTCATGGTCGTTGGTATTTAATGCTGTTAGCATTATTAGCATAAATACCTCATTTAGAGCTAGTCTTTCTTGGAGATGTTTCAACAAAGCCTGCACATAAAATATAATAAAGTTTTAGAAATTCTCACTAGTAAGCAGTGTAATAAGCTTAAAATCACTTCAACTAGAGCACAAACATTCAATGAGCATGATAAGATCTTTGTAAAATTAGCATTATTGCTTTAAATTAGACGCACGTGTTCTTGTTTCGGAATGAAATTTGATTTGGTTAACTAAAAACTCAAAGACACTGCAATTAATTCTAAATGTACTTTGTATCTTAGCCTAAGGCCAAACTTAACAACCAGTCTTTCTATATAGTAATATAACAAAACTAAGAAAGTAGGTGACAAGGAATGCAAGTTTTCCACAGACCTTCAAATTGCCAACAATGGACTGAGCATCAAGTACTGAAGGTCGAAGGCCGTATTCTGTAAGAAGTGGTAACAAAGAAGAAATAAAGGTTGACCGTTCCTGCTGTGCAGCCTGCCAATATTGTAAACATGATTGTGATCAAGGCTTTCAAAGCTGAATTCAAATCATAAACTATAAGGTTTAATATTTAAATCAAAACTGGATTTGGATCATAAAACATAGATTCAAATGGTTTGTATTTCAGTGGTTTATATGGTTGTATCAATGTTCGAGAACTCATTTTGGTTTCGGTCTTTTGTAATTTGAGAAATTTCGATCTAATTCGCAAGTTTTGGGCCTTGGATATTATGATTTATTTTTCACATAATTACATATACATTTGTTTGATTAAGTGAAACAAGATGGGTAATTTATTGTTAATTGAACAATAAGATATAAATGAACATTGTTGATTAATATAAATATTTATAACACTTACAGATATTTGATTATTACTTGCATTTTGTGCTTTTGCATGTTTCTGAAGTTCTATACATTTGAAACTAAAACTATTGTTGTTGTTGAATTTCTTTTATAAAATTTGAATCTCAATAGTTTGTTTCATTGAACCGAAGTTTTGATTTGATTTCATCTCGGTCTCTACAAAACTTAAATAAAATGACCGATATCTCGATGTTTCAATCATAACCTCAAAGCTTGGTTTGTATGCCAAAAAGTTTGTCGTATGCAGGATATCAAGCAACATTTAATGTGTAAAAACATTCACTTTTTCAACATAACTCATATTTTTTAATTTGATTAAATGATTGAACTTCTACATGTAAACCTAAAACTTAATGTATTTTCTTGTTCTATCTTTATTACGATTTAAAAAAAAAAATTGCATCATAAATTCAAACAAGTATGTTCCTGGTTTTTATTTTCAGCATGGATTGAATGTTAACTGCTATTTCCATCGAGTGCTGAAACGGAGTTTAAAATTTGAATTGTAATTAAATAGATTCTATTTAAAATGGAATTCAAATAGTAAGATTTTGATATTTTTGTTATAAATTTGTCTTGATTGAAGCACATGTAATAAAAAGCATATCAAAAGCTTGCTATTTAAGAACAAGATTTTCAAAATATTGAAGTTCGAACTTCAGGTCTAAACTGGTTTTAAATCATGAGTCATTGATTCGAATGATGCATATTGTAATGCGTATATAAACTTTACCATGGAATGATAGATTTTTCTTTTGTAGTAATGCTTTCGATTTTCGGGTGATCATCTTGGGTTATATAAGTTTACTCAATTACAACTTGAATAAAGTTTTGAACTGGAAGTTAAGAATCAAACTGAAATTGAAGAGAGTCAATTTGAAATCGAAATCAAGATTGTATGATTTCGAAAAATTTATAAGCATTTTTCCAAGAAAGTTAATTGCATGTTTTTCTTCTATGTCTAGGAATTTCCTTAGACTGACTAAATTTCTATGAGACAATACATACACCTCTGATGGAGCTTGCATGCTAAAGAACTGCAAGTGTAGAAACATAGATGTATGTTGCACATCAAGATTTGAAGCGTTTAGTACACAATTGGGGATGGTCTGCGGTTTTACTATGGTCGATTGAAATACTTCTCTGTTAATAAGTGAAAAAAATGATTTGTCAAAAACGAACAATATAATGAACTTTCTTGATTTAGTTCACTTAGTGATTCTACCAAGATCTTATTATTGAATATGATTTTAAAGTGTTAGAGAACCCCAAATTATCACAAAACCAATTGACAATGTGAAGGGTGGACTCTTAATAGCCACACAGGATTTATTTTACAAATTTTCCGATGTGGGACTTGTCTCAACACGCCCCCGTACGTGAGGCATATCCTAAGCTTAACACGTGGATCTTATTAGGTGACGTGGATAAATGTGGCAATTATGTGCACACGAATTAAACATGCTCTGATATCATGTTAGAGGACCCCAAATTATCACAAAACCAATTGGCAATGTGAAGAGTGGACTCTTAATAGTTATACATGATTTATTTTACAAATTTCCCAAATGTGGGACTTGTCTCAACACAAAGTTATAAAGGTAAGATATACCTTTTTTTCTTCAAAAATACAGAAATCATGTAAAACTTTCTATTCATCGACCAAACAACATTAACACCTATGAAAGTCTTCAAAAATACAGAAATCATGTAAAATTTTACATGATTTCTGTATACATGATTTGATTAGTTTTACTCTGAAAGTTTCATGTTTGGTCGATGAGTAAAACTTACAGCATAAGTGCCTAATAATACTGAAATTTTTTGAAAGAAAACTAATCAAATCATGTATACTCTATAGTTTTACAGAAAACTAATCAAAGCATGTTTAGCAGTATTACTCTGAAACTTTCACAGCATAACGTAAATTTCAAAAAATATCATAGTTTTACTTTATAGTTATGTAAAACTTTCTATTTACAGCATAAGTGCCTAATAAAATTTAGCCATTTACATTAAATTACTGAAATTTTTTGAAAGAAAACTAATCAAATCATGCTCTATATATTAATACTGCTAAAGTGGATGCTAAAAAACCTTTATTTAGCGAATTCAACGAAAAATAGTGGGGCTAAAAGCGGATTTACTGTTCATCGGCGCTAAACTGAAATAGTGTAGCGGTTGGAGAGCGCTATAAGCTATAGCGGGGATATTGTGGGGATTTAGCGGGGCTTTAACTGCATAGCAGTTAGCACACACATGTAGTGCAATTAAGTGAAGCCATAAAATACACACATATAGTGCAATTAAGTGAAGTCATAAAACAATCCCAAAGTGGAAACTCACAGTTAAATATTGTGTGTTTCTTTATTTAATTCACTTAGTGATAACTTTTACGGCTACTTCAGTTTATGTAATAAATAAAAATGAAAAATGAAAGCTTTTATGATCAATACTATATATTTTCAAAATACAAAAGAGCAGTTGATTACATAGGCTATATTGCAAAATTCCTTCTAGGCATTCAACTATGCGATATGCGAGGTTTACTGTCTAAATCATTAGTCCAGGCCCACTTGGGCAAGGCTTATGTCCAATCAAAGCGTCTAAATGGATATTTAGGTACTAGTTAGGCACTAGTTAAGACTTGATTTTTTGTATAAGCATCTATGTACCCGTTTTGGGTTGTCTTTCCTTGTTGTCTACTCTTAAGCACATCCAAATTTTCAATTCAAATCAATTACTGCCAAACCAAATGATAAAGGTATATGCGAAATACATGAGTTTACTGGAAATGCCTAGCTACAATTAATCTAATCCATCCACGTTATTAGAATCTAATTCATACTTACCGCCTAGTGTACACCTAGTGACTTTTAAAACTCGAATACAAGTACTGATCATTAAGCCCATCAATGGATACTAGAAAATCAACAGGTTTTCTGCTTTCAAATGTAGAAAATTAAAAAATAACCGAAATCTGGAAAATGAATGTGGATATGGATCTAACAGTATCCGCATCCAAAAACTATATGCCTAGCATTTATCGAAATGATAGTTGATAATATATTACGAGTACTTTAGTACAAAGATAACAAAATGTATCGAGACATGAAGCAGACCTACTACTGGGAAGGGATGAAGAGAGACGTTGGGAAGTTTATATCCAAGTGCATGAATTGCCAGCTAGTTAAAGCCAAGCAAAAGAAGCCTAGTGGTTTAACCGCTGGAAATTCTTGAATGGAAATGGGAATTATCGATATTGCTTTTTTATTAAAATGGTCATTTATACTATCCGTACATAAATGAATAGTTTAATATTCATTGGGTAGATTATGTGATATCAAAAGTTTAATATTCGTTCGGTAGGTTAGGTGGATCGGATGCGGATCACAAATTCAAGATCTGGATCAACTATTTTTTAAATCCAATGGATCTGATCCACTGCAGATCTACTTACATGCACATTACTATGCCGTAACAAGAACCATTCAACTTGTGTGTCTTAGTTCTCCTACAATCCTGCTAAAAGAATCAGAATTGAATCTCCTGCTCAAAACTTTTAGAAATGCGCTTTGGTTGTAGAGAGATCCAGAGATTGAAATATGTTAGTTTCAACAGTTGGAACTTAGAAAAAGTAACAAACGTAATATCAATTGCAGCAACTCTCCATATTTCAACATTTTGCATTTACCGTGTTTTCCTCCCATTACAATACATAACAATTTTCATTCCTAATTGCCCATTGTAATAGATGCCAATTCTCGTAATTCTCTTTTTTGCTAGTTTTAATAGATACATATTAACCTTTTTAGTTTACCAGTTGTAATAAATACATAAGTACAGTTAAGAAAGTATAGTTTTATGATGCATGTGAACCCAACCAGCAAAAGTTTGTATCTGCTAAACTACTAACATACTGTCAAGCAAAATGCAGAGAAAATAATTACAAAGTAGAACAACATTGTAAAGTCAACATAAAGTGCCATGAAAGGAAATATTGCTTAAAGAAAGAAGTGGTACTTGCAAAACATAAGTTAGACGAATGTTTTCTTCAATTATATCTTGTCTATAAGAAAGAGCTTTAGATGCAGCATCAACCAAATCTTGTTGTTGTTGATCGAATGCCTGAAATTAGAAATGATGCAATTGACGATTGATAAATAGATTAAGAACATGATTAAAAAGAGTTGGCATAATCAAGGGAACTCACCATTCGCATGTAAGCAATACGTTTCTCCAAAATACATTTTTCATTCTGTAACTTTTCTACCTGATATATTATTATTTTAAAAAAAGTGCAATTAAAATATGAGAATAATCCATAAAAGCAGGAGTGTAACTTTCAGTACCTTCCCTACCTTAACAGAATAATCTGCAAGATGTTTTCTGAGCAGAGAAATTTCTTCCTCGTTCTCTCTGACTTTAACAGCAATATCCTAAACATTAACATACAACAACAAAATAATATCTCAAGCAGTCTTAGAAAAAGTATAGTTTGATATGATTAAAGAAGCACCTGCTTCCAGAAGTTGCTTGAGCTTGTATCTAGTACAGGAATCAATCCTTGTCGAGAAGAGTGGAACTTCGGGTCATATTCTCCGTCCTTTATACGCCTGTACCAACACACAATAACAAATTACAGTGCAGTTAAATTTAACTGTAGATAAACTAGTTTTCTTTAGGTTAATCATTTTGCATGAAATGGTCCAATTGATTTACAGTATGACAAAGCGATTACCACACCTGGTTGGTGAAAGCGATCTTGATGATGGTGTTGAGAGCTGGGATATACCAGTGCCATCAGCAGCATTTCGTACTCCACAAGATTGTAAGTTACCATTCAATTTGGTGCTCTCAGATAATTGTCCATTCTTTGTGTTACATAAAGGATTATCAACTGCTGTATCAGTTGTTTGTGATTCGAGTGCTTTATAAGTTTCCACGGTATATTCTTCTCTCGTGACGTCAGAAGATGGCCGTTGAGATGAAGATTCTAATTTCTGCATAGTGTGAGAAGCTTAACATAATCACATAATGCTTTTATGGAAAACAGTTAAACTTCCCATAAATCTAGAAACAAGAATATCAGAGTACACACACATAGGTACAAGCTTGAAGTAGATATCATGACCATATCATCTTATTGAATGTCTATATGGATTGTACCTAGTATGTAATGGTAACACTTTCTGCATTGTGTTATACCATGATAGAAAAACGATTTTCAACCATTCACAGACACGTGTAAGTTAACAAAATAAATGTATATCACATGACCTGCTGAAGTAAGTGTACTAGGTACAGTGCGTAAATATTCTCATTGTAGACAAATTATATTATCGTTTTATCACATGATTTGTGTTAACATGATCCAAGATAACACTACAATATACTACGTCGAAAAGTTGGAAAAATAAAATACTTTTTTCAAAAATAGAAACAGCTATTTACTCAAATGATTTATATTTTCTGAATTACTTGGAGAACAAAGCTTCACTTATAAATTCTAGGGACATTTGGTGAAGCAGCCCAAACCACCAACCGTGTCAACCCTGTTGTAATTTTGCATTTTAACGGACATGGCTTTAATGCCATCTCATTACCTAATAGGATTATAACCAGCTTAAAAGAAGAAGAAAAAAATTAGTCCGCATCTAATAGGATTGTGATCATAAATAGAAGGTTTAAGTAATAAATTGCAGGTATCAAGTCCGGAATTACCAATGTCTTCAAATGATACCACAATCCAATAGAATCGGTTTTCTTTTCTTTTTTTCCTCCTTTTTTTCGATTGAAATTAGGTACTTAGATGGTAGTACATAAGTACTACAAGTCTTATGTAGTATATAGCTTACTACATGACAAATAATTTCAAATCAAGCAAAGCGGGATTCGAACTTATGACATCTTGTACCATGCCAAGTACCATGTCAAAGCGAGATTCGAATCTTTTTTTCAAAGAGAAGGCAATAGCGAGTAAAATATATTTATGTCTTCTAAAAACTAGCTAGTAATATGTGAGATACAGATATTACTTTCTTAAAGTTAAGGGTAATTCACATAATCACATGGTTTACAACAAAAAAGTTGAGTAATCTTAACATTATGGCATCACCATCAGAATCATATATTGACCCAATGTTGTAGGTTAATAAATATATTGCCTCCAATGAAGTAGAAACTAGTGCATAAAACTGACAAATACCCATAGCTACTATCAGCAAATAAGAACATGACTTCTTTTTCCCATCTTCAATTAGCAATAACTGGTTTCGCACTGTATATCAGGGGCATAGGCATTTGGTAAACAAAACCCCTCAACCCTCCCCCCCCCCCCCCCCCCACCCACACAATATTATTGTCACTTGCCATTTCAGCCTTCTGAGTGCCTATTCAAGTATGAAGCGTACTAAGATGAAATTTGAAACACAAAAACTCCATGACCACATCTTATATAGAGTGAGTGCATATCCCTTAGAATATAATAAAGGGTAAATTAAGATTATTTTGGACACGTAAGGAGAGCAAAAATCAATATGATCTATCAGGTAAAGTGGAATATGGAACAAATAGCAAAAAAAAGTAAAGCAAAACCTCATTTATTGCATCATCTTGGGTAGCAAAGAAAAAACTTTCAGATTGAGCTAAAAACATTAGGTTGGTAATATAACCAAACGTATGTACATTCATGCACCAATGGAACAATGAAGTACCTCAAACATTCTTATGCACGTATTCATGACATCAGTGTCATATAATCAGAGAAAACCATGAATGTCATAAAATGCATAGTGCAATTAATGATGTCAAGAAAGCTATCTTCCTGCATGCTAATTCAGTATGTTATGTCTGAGAATCCTCATCGCAACTGATTGTAAAAGGAAATTTTCAATAATGAAATTCATAGCACATGGAAGAAATTTAAACATAAGTCATAACTGCTTACAAATTTTTCCAGTTCTTGAGTCTGGCGTAAAATTTGGTCCTTTAGTTGTTGATTTTCTTCCATCTAGGTGTTAAGAATAACAAGCTGTTAGAAAATTTGCATTGCTTTATAGAACATTGATTCTTGTGCAACAACAAAAAAAGCGTTTATAACTAAAAATATATCTCGCCAATACTTTCAAATTTTGAAACCTCTTATAATCAAA
This sequence comes from Allium sativum, assembly GCA_030737875.1. NCBI lineage: Eukaryota > Viridiplantae > Streptophyta > Magnoliopsida > Asparagales > Amaryllidaceae > Allium > Allium sativum. The sequence goes on along the minus strand of JASFAX010000020.1, from coordinate 11,731,343 downwards.
ACGAATAGCCCTTAGAAAGAATAACAATAATAATTGATCACTGGTGAGACATTGTGTACTTCAACGGCAATGTTAAAGTACATAATGTGTATTTTCACAGTTATACTTTAGATGTATGAAGTACATAGTCCAAAAAAGGTCAGGTGATACAATGTGTATTTTCAAAGTTATACTCTAGAGATATGGGTGCATCATAATATATGCATGGAATCGACTATCAAATTAAGCTATTCAATAGTCCAACTAGGATTTCCAAAACATGCCCGACATCAAGTGTTACGGAGGTGGACCATCCATTCCTTGATAAGTTACTTAGGTTTGCTTTCACCAAATAGTTGGACTCTATAGGCTGTGTGCCCCCAAGCATAAACCCATCTTCAGCAATATAGGTATGGGCTGAGGGTTAGGGGTCACACAATTGCTTGTTTATGATTAAGTTCGTGGCTGGTGGAGCCAGTGTTATTGAACAAAATAGTGACTGATTTACTTCCGGTTTTTTAATAAGAGGGATATAAGCACAGCCAGGCTTTGGGTAGGTGTGATTAAGTCAAGTTTTTGGGGTGGAAGCATGCACATCTTGGGTTTAGGAATGTCCATTGATGTCCAGAAAGTCTTAAATCCATCCCTTAAAGTTTTAAGGTTATACAAAATTTGGAAAGCAGGTATGAATATACAACATCGAGGTTACATTTTGAAACGAATGTGGATATATACAATGGTATCCGTATCCAAAAATATATGTCCGGTATAAAAATGAAATTTCATGTGAAAAAACTGCAATTTTACGAGAGCAATTAAATTTCGTTAGAAAAGATTGAACTTTATTTGCATGGTTTATTTTATGGTTTGTTTGTTTGATTTGGCGAAGCGAGAAGTTGTATGTTAGAAGAAACACAATTTTAGAAGTTTATTTGCTATAGCTTAACTCACCTACTTGATTGCTTAAATGGTGGTGAGGTAGAAATCTAATTTTAAAGAAGACATCATTGTTGACGTGCCTTGAAGCAAGCTCAATCACCACTACCAAAAAGAACTATCATTGTTCCATAATACCCATAACTTGTTTGATTTCATAAATAATTACTAACAAACTTAAAACATAATTTTGATGCAATGGCAGAGCAGAACGAGTTTCTTCTTGTTGTTGACTTTTCTTGAATTGGGTACTAAGATGGTATTACATGTATTACAAGTCTTGAATAGTATACAAATACTACATGTCAATATATGTTCGAATCACGCTACACAAATTTCGAACTTGTGACATTCGTACCAAAGTGAAAGTGTCCAACCATGGGGCACTGGTGCTGGTCATACAAACCCTACAAGTCTTGCTGATTTTTCTTTAAAAATGTTTGGAAGAGATGATAAAACTATTGAAGAGACACGAGTCGGTTACCGCTAATTTATAATTTTACATCATCACATGCGGTTATAGATATGAACAATTACAAACACTTAACGTCACACCATGAATAGACACTTGATGTACTCCTTAGAAATTATAAACTATCATGAAGAGACGCTTGTTTATTCCAGCAATTTTAAGCTCGTAGTCATCAAAAGTGTTTTTCTACATAACATTTTTGGCAAAATGTATTTCAAAGAAGTGGTTTTCCACAAATCACCTTTCCACAAAATATCTGTAAGTATAGCAAATTTAGAAGTGTCTTTCACAAAAGATACTTTATGAAGCATCTTTCGCATTGTTTTTTGTATACTATCTTTTTGTAAACGATGTTTACATGAATGGAACTTTAACAAAGTGTCTTTCCATACAATATTTTTCTTGCAATAGCCTTCCTATAAAGTGTCCTTTTCTTTTCTTGTTACAGGAAGGTCTTTTGGTGAAGTGTCAGTTCATGAAGTGTTAACCTAGGCAGAAGAAGATATGAATAAAGCCATATTATATCCTAATACGCATAGCTGACATGGAGGAAAATTAGGTCAACAATGCCTTGCATTATTATTTTAATTAAACGACAAAAACATCGGAACAATCATGACAAAATTTACAACAAAAGGACTTTTAATTATTGGTATAGAACACCGGGATATTTCAACGGTGTCTTTCAAAAGACAGCGTCGTCTTTTTAATGAAAACAATCATCACCAAAGGTGGGTTTATAAATCAATAAGGCATAGATGACACTTAGTGAATTGACAAATGTTATTCGGCATGTCTACAATGACAATAGTTTTTTCAAGATATTTGAACTGACTGTTCATAACAGCTTCCTCAATACAGGAAAATCAACAATCAAGGATGACGGGGCAGTGAACATAAAATTCACCTCCATTAAAGTTCATGTATCAAATAATGTGTATTGTATACCAAAAATTAGGAAGAACCGTATGTCAAGTAGTCTTATTAATATATTTGATTCAAATAGACCTCTGAGTCGAATAAATATTTGTTGACCAAAGACGGTATAAACACGGATAAACAGTATATGTGTAATGAAATGTTCAAACTAAATGAAAACATGAATAATCGTACACCCTTTTCATTTGTTTGCATAATAAGTTTAGACATGCTAACTAAAACAATTAGTTGTTAGGGTATGCTCTTAATACTACTTTTCGCAATGAAGACTTACTTCATGTTATATATGCTAAATAGGATATCTTACAAAAAATCAAAGTTACCAACTTCAGAAAAATATAAAGTCAAACTTAAATTATTATAGGTTTAGTGTTGTCTGGTTTTATAAACATAAAATCGGAAAACTAAGAAAAAGGGCATTAAGTGTATTTTTTTGAATACTCAATATGTTTCTAGTCATTAAACCTAGTCGGTTGGGGTACCTATAGTAACCAGAGCAAGTAAAGCATTGCTCTATGAAAATAGATTCACATATATTCAATTCCATCAATTAACCAAAGGCTGGTATATGTATTTGAGATACGGTGGAGGTCAACAAACATATTCATGAATTGTTGGTAAACACTGAATAATGAAGAAATTGGTGAAGCAAATGGATCTTCTAAGGAAGTAAAGGAATTAGAAGAGAAAAATCATTCGGGCTAGATATTATGAATCAAACCATGCTTTCTACAAACATAAAAGTTGACTCATTAACATGTAATGAACTAATGATGCAACAAAGTTTCAGGATTCATCCCCCCAATAGGAAGCCGTATACGATAAAATGAATAATATCACAGAAAACGATACATGGAAACCAGTGAGCATACCTTTTAATTGTAAAGCAGTAGCATTTAAGTGGATATTTCAAAAAAAACTGAGATGATGGAACAGCGGAACTAACAACAATCGCATTTTAAATAGTTTTCTATAAACAGTTGTTATTTTTCGATTACAAAATTTAAAAACTATAATATAGCCTCATTTGTCTAAGAACTTGACACAACAAAATTGTGGATCTCTTATCATATTCCCTCCTCTTAGTTTCTTCATTTTGGATTCTTTAACACTGCAAGCATGGTTATTAACGACGCAAAGCGCAGAAGGATGCAAAGCTTCTCCCAAGCCTTGACGCACGGCGCGGCAAACGGCGCATGCCTTTTTAATTTGTTGTGCACGTCTAATATATATAATGACTGATATAAAAACATTAATATCTTCGCTAAACAAATACAACAAAGATTTTTTATGCATTTCACCAAAAAAACATCTTCAAATATAATATCATAAATAGATAATTTCAAGCGTGATAGTTTTCTAAAACCAAAATCCAATATAACTATAAATACTACCGATAAACTTGAAACCTGAATATGCTTCAGCAATTATACTTTTCAAATCAATGTATGCATCGTCATATCTATAAGCTTCAACGTCTCCCTCACCTATCTCGTTTAGATTTGTTTCTTCATTTAAGATGTATGGGAGTTGAAGATGCTAAAAACCCTCTTGACGAGGACGTTCTTGTATTCGAATATCTAGCTTCCTTCACTTGTTGCTCTAGCATCAACATTCCAAGTCAAGTCATCATTATCATCAACAAATACAAATACATCTTCAGCATCGGATGCATCATCCATATTCCTTGTTATTCATTTAGTATAATCATCAACATCCTTCAAGGATATTGATGTCAAAGATGTTGTACCCTCTTTATAATGCTCCATATTCCATAATATGATTAATAATAATTTTTATGGAGTTTAGATTATAAAAATTGAATAATAAATAAAAAGAAATAAAAGCAATAACGTAATGAAAATGTGCGTCATTTTGCGCCGCGTGTCATTTTTGCGTCGTGAACGATTTCTGTCATTTGTCGCGCTTTTTTATCTGTGCCGCGCCACAGGAAAATAGGCGCAAACGCCGTGCTTCACCACACCGTGCAACATGACGCGTGCCTTGGCGCCCTTTCATAACTCTGACTGCAAAGTACAAAAACATCAAACTTTTGTCACTATGGTTTTGAACGATTTACGGGAATTGATTATGTTAGTGCAAAAGAAGTCAATCAGAAAGAGAATGAATTATTAAGCTTCATTGTATCTGGAAAACGATTTATCATGACCCAACGCACCTCCCCTTGTTTGTTTATACGATGATAAAGGCAACTTACGCCATAAAAAAACATCTCTACTGACCCTCCTTGGATGAAACTCAATCAGCATTACTAAGCAAGTGCAATTTTTATATTGAAAATTGCATTTGATACTTTCAGAGCATTAATAGCTTCTTTTGTGACGAGCAATAATTGTTATGTGAAAAACTCACACTTTTGTATGGAAAAACGGTATATTAATTCACTCTTTGGATTACTGTATACTTTGATTATTAGATAAGGACATTTTTGAATGCCCAAAAATATCAACTGATGCATGTAGAGATATAAAGTTCAATAAACAGATAACAAATTACGGATTCGGATGTTGATTATTTCATTAGAATACAGATATATACTATCATATGAGTGTATTCACTTTCAGTCCTAATTGGGCTTACCTGCACCCATGAAAATCCCTGAAGTATTTTTTACCTTTACAAATTACATTCTACTTAAACTACCAATCCATGGTTGTCATATTGTTGCATAATTTATTTCCAGAATTGCCACTATTAGCTAAACCGATCATATTAAATTAACAGGCGACAGCCACTCTGATCCTTTGATTTCAATAAAATGTCGTTGTCAACGTACAAGCAACCAAACATAATAGCTTCAAAATTCAATAGAGTAATTATGTTGTCACGTTAATAAAGGGTATTACCATATACACACATCAAATATACTCCTCTCACTCATTTTTTTTTTTCTCACACTCGTTGTACTAATATACACACACTTGCATCCACCAATTTAATTTATGTTTCTTCCTCCGCCATTTTCTCTTACCAACAAAATAAAATATACTTATCCATTCACCTCTCTTTCTAGAAAGAGACAAAATTTACTCATCCGTCATCCTCAGCCCTCCCGAAACACGCTCAAATTACTGTAAATTCCAGAGAACAAAATGTAAAAAGAAAATCAAAAATTAATAAATAATGTGAACGGTTTTGCAAACTCATTGAAAATTGAAATAATCAAAATACGATTTTACAAAACCGTTTAATTCTGAAACCCAACTTTTTTTTACAAAAACTAAATGATCTTATGAGATATTGTTTTGACTAATAATAAATTTTTGGTACATCTTACATAATGTGGATAGTAGTAGAAAAAACTACCAATTAATACGATGGTTCGTTCTACAATTAGAAAATATATCTTACATTTTTTTTGTTTTAGTACACTTTGCCATTAATTGCTGATACGGGAAGTTGATACTGTGTTTGATAGTTAGTTTTACTTTTATATATTTGCATCGTTGATTATGCAAGACCATGTGCATACTTTCTCAGTCGGTGTTACGTAACCGGCCAAAGTGGGTGTCTGAAGTATTTTGTGTTAATTAATGTTATTGCATATTTAAGTGCAGTTAGTGATAGTTCTTTTGTGTATCTTACATAATTTGGATAGTAATAGAAAAAACTACCAATTAATACGCTGGTTCGTTCTACAATTAGAAAATATATCTAACATTTTTTTTTGTTTTAGTACACTTTGCCATTAATTGCTGATACGGGAAGTTGATAATGTGTTTGATAGTTAGTTTTACTTTTATATATTTGCATCGTTGATTATGCAAGACCATGTGCATACTTTCTCACTCGGTTTTACATAACCGGCCAAAGTGGGTGTCTGAAGTATTTTGTGTTAATTAATGTTATTGCATATTTAAGTGCAATTAGTGATAGTTCTTTTGTGTATAGACTATAGATAGTAATATCCTTAATAAAACAAATTGATTATTTTCCAAGTTTTGCAAGAATCAACAACACTTCTAGTTCTTCCTCCTTACCATGACTTGAAAAGCCATGGCATTTTACTCAATAAAACATACGTTTTTGAATACTAACCTGTTGCATGATTGTGCTCTGAGCAACCTCAACGGCATTAATAATTTGATGAATGCTGCTCCTATCCGAGGTAGATTCTTTGATCCCAAATCTAGAAAACTGATCGTTCAATCCACTGATGCGATCTTCGTTATTCATAGTATTACTAGGGTTCCAAATAGGTGTGTAGGTGTAGGGTTCTAATTGACAGCAAGAGGGCAATTTTTGAGATTATAACTAGATTGAGGTGTCGAATGAAAAAACTGAAGCCCGTAAATCAAAATTGTTGTATTTCTGCACGTAAAAAATGGAGGATGAGAAAAGAATATGTGGTGACATTATTAGAGGTTTTGGTGACTTTTTTTGTTTTAAAAAGAAGAGAAGACGTTTGACGTTTCTCCGTCTTTTCTTCTGTCGCTGCCAATGATTGCCAGTAAAGAATTAAAAGCACTTAGTTATTGACACTTCACCTATTATTATCGAGGGAATGTCATTTTTTAAAAACACTCCACTTTTTGAAAAATTGTTAAGGAGCTACACACATATTTTATTTCACACTACTCAATATTTCTGGATTGTCCCTTTAAATTAAATTAAAAAAAAAAACTTGTTCGACAAGGTAACCGAATTAAAATAAGTAGTTTGTCACCACTGCAGCGAATGCATTACGTAATCAATTATATATGAATTCGACAGTGTTATGTCGAAAATTAATAATCATTTCTGTGCATTTCCTCCGTAATAATAAAATTCGGCATATTTATGTCAACAAAAAAAATAAAAAATAATGCGCATATTCCTCCAAAAACGCTTATCCTTTAGGGTTAAAAAAAACGATATATGCGCATCGAAAAAAATTGACTACGGTCGTTGCAATATTTGTTAAGATTAAATTACCTTTATTTGTTATGGAACTAAATGGGTAATAAGGTAAAATTACATTTATTTGTTATGGGGCTACCTACCTCATTAGTGCTTCCCTTAACAATTTTTGAAAAAAGAAAAAAATTAGCCCTCCCTTAACGATATTTGGAGTGTCAATAACAATGCCCAATTAAAATGCATAAATAACTAATATAACCGCACAACGATGGGAAAACCGGCCGTTGAATTGTATAACCTTGAAAATAAATTTTATATGTGTATATATAAATAACTTTTTACGAATATATATAAAATTTTCATTAATATTACTTACACGTCAAGTGATAATCTCTTTGGAAAAAGAATTAATATTTAAAATTTTGTAAATATGAATTTAAATTTAAATTTTAGTTAAAACACTCAAAGCTGAAGGCTTGAACTTGAATTTTAGAATTAAATTTCAAAGATGATACGTGTCAAATAAACAAGTTCATATATACCTAAAACATACAAATTTAACCAATAAATAACGATAAATAAATACAATTTAAGCATAAACACACACAACATAGTCATAATTAGTAAAAACAAAATTACGATATGATATAATAGCTACAATTCCAACTCAACATATTAGAATAACACTTACAAATTGTTAGCATATTTAAACAGTTGTGTTTATTAATTATATCATGCTTTAAACATGTACATCATTGGAAGACAGCCTAACAAGGAGGTTTGGTGCATATTCTTTGAGTATTGGTGACTCTCTTCGCCACACATGCGCTTTCAAGTCATCACATGAATTACAGTTTGACCTTAGAGGTCATTAGTTTGTGTGCTTTAATCTCATCTCTCATGCTCGAACCAAAATTTCATTGCTTACCATATATATGTCTGTAAATTGTTATTATCACACAAGCTCAGCACTTTCTTGCACGTAATAGCAGGCCTGACCTGATCTTTTTCTTAAAGATGTAGATATGGGTATTTAACTTCACTTTTAGGGACAAAATCCGCAGGAACCTTGCTATAAATATCAATTCGTTGCAAGCTATAAATGGGTCCGTTTGACCATTGTTATAAATAAGGTGAAAATCAAGTTTAATTTACGCTATTGGCTGTGCTATCATAAATTTGCCGTAAACATTACTGTGGATATATAAACTGCTTACAGTATTCTTTTTTTCAACAGATATTTCACCTAACAAAATTGGATCTGCCTGCAAAGCTGAAATCAAAATTGTGTGCTCATGCAATGTTTCATTATGTTTGGACTACAAAAAACTACAAAATCAGGCCATATAAGATGCCTATGTATAATATCTTCTTCTTCTTTTCCTTTTTTTTTTTTTTTTTTTTTTCTTTTTTTTTTTTTTTTTTTTTTTTTTGAAACAAATTAAAAAATGTATAAGCTACAAAAAAATAGATTACACATCAAATTTTACTGCACATCTCCACATTCAGATTCACAAGCCTCCTGGATCATGTCCATAAATCTCATGTTTCAATAGCAAACCGAGAGTAAAATCTGTAATGCATCAAAACCCCATCATTGAAGGCACAAGTTCTACAAACGCTCAAATGAGTCACACCCATCTACCTCCCTCGCTCAAATACCTCATCAAATGGACGAATGTCCGACAACAATATCCAATAAAGAATTTCACCCGTTGACATAAAACCGAACAGATCCATCAATAAATCGGGCACGGTTTCTTGCGATGACCGAAATAGTAGGTTGCACCTAGGGAATCCCAATCCTAGAAGAATTTACAACACTGTTTCGCGTAAGTTTGTTTGGCTATAAAATGAATCGTAATTTTATCAAAGCACAATATGATGAAGAAAATAAATGATGATTGATAGTTGGATATATCATGTAAAAACAGAGAATTAGAACATGATATTAAACTTCTAATTGGCAATTGTCAGTTTCATTCAATTTATATCATGCAGTTATTGTTAGAAATGGCAAATTATTTATATCATGCTGAAGCTTCAAATGCATGTACAAATTTAGAAGTTGTTTACTCATATTGTTTCTCAGCATGTGTTACGACGGACCCCAGAAACAAGGTCTGAAATGATAAATTTCAAAGCCAATCCCCCACAAGAAATTAATTAAAGTCTGCATTAACCACTATTTAATTCTCATTGTAAAGTTGAGGAGGCACAACGCAATTCTTCGTAATACTTACTAGAATAAAACAACCGCAACGTATATAACCTTTGTCACATATAATTCAGATAATACATCGGCCTAAAACATGATTAGTTTTCAAACATAAATATCACAGAACATAGAAAAAAAAGGTTTCAACACAAATGCAATTTTCTGTTGCATACGTAAATTTCCAAATACATACTTGTAATTAAACAAATTAACATAGAATAATAAGTGGAGTATAAAACCAGATTGTCTATAATTCACACATTTATTCAAAATCAAAATTCGCAATCTATCAGAAATAACAATTGATAATGGTTTTTTTTTTTTTTTTTTTTCAAGTTAAAACACGCAATATGATATATACCTACATTAATATAAATACAGCAAAAAGAAAAAAATTCAGTGAACAAACGACCAAAGATGTCATCTTTTTCCCCCATTCAGCTCAAGCTGTATACCCGGGCATTCCTCATCTTTAACTAACAAATAATAGCTATAACTGCAGTCACGAAAGCACACAGAAAGCAGTTCACAAAGGCAGACTATCTAGACTTGTGCTCAATATTTCGAGCCTTGTCTGTTGTCTCCTAGGAAGCAGGGGTGCGGCTTCTAGGTGACGTACTGCGTATCGGGTGCGGCTGGGGTGCGGGGGTGCGGGGATGCGGCTGGGGGTGCGTACGGGGTGCGCCATGTGGCGTGTCCCCGTATTTGGGCTGGGGGTGCGGGAGGGGTGCGGATTGGGGGTGCGTCGGTGGCATTAAAGGTAAATTTTAGATTGGAATTTTAAATGGATGTTGAAATTGCGGGAGACGAAGCATCATTTTGAGATGGTTGTTGGAATTGTGGGATACGAAGCATCACAATTAATGTGACAACCAACTCTACAAAATTCAAAGCATCAACATAATGTATTATAAAAGTACATACAACAAAGCTAGGAAGCAAAATTCAAAGAGAGGTGTGTACACAGCAAAGTGAAGCAAGTAGTCAGCACTTTTAGCATACAGAAAAGTACACACAGCAAAAAAAAAAAAGGAGGTACGTACATACAGCAAAGTGAAGCAAGCAGTCAGCAGTAGCACCTTTAGCATACAGCAAAGTACATACAGCAAAAAAAAAGGTAAGTAATCCATAATATTTTGTTCTTTCTTTCCTGTCCTCTGTTTTTTTTATGTTGTTATGAGAATGGTGTCTTAGGGAGCAATGTTATAAATCATGAAATGGACATTATATCAATACTGGAGTTTGATTCCAGTATTTGGTTTAATTTTAATTTTAATGAAACTCTTAATTTTCGTAATAGATTCTATCATAAATATTTGTACACGCTGTATCCCCCGCACCCGAATCCTCATATTTTCATATTTGTCGAATCTACGTATCCCCGTACTACGCACCCGCACCCCCGCACCCGTATCCTTGCTTCCTAGGTTGTCTCAATGTTATTCTTCATAGAACGACCATGGCCAAGGCAAACTGCTTCTCTTTTCCAGTTTGTTAGCCTGAAGCCTTATTATAGTAGTACCTATTGTTGGGGTGTTAAACGTACTGGGTTCACCTTCTCTTTGCCTCAGTTCAATTTCTGTCTCTTCTTCATTGCTGTAGAGGTTATTACTTCGTGCAAATTCATGATTCTCCATGAAACTGAATATATCATCTTGTTGGTCGATCAAGATGTCTGTTCAATGTCGAAATCTTTGAAAAGGTCAGTGTTTTGGTTTTCGGATTCCAGAATGTTCATGTCCTCTTCTACAGAGAATAAATGTTATGGATTTTCACAAGTTGACGAAGTTTGTACTGAATCGACTGCTTCCTGGTTGGCCTCAAGGATGGAACTACTCCCTACCGTATCTACACCGTTGAGTGCAATTCCAACAGGGCTGCCAGTAAAGGAAGATTGATAAGTTCCTCAATCCATGCGCAAATTTCCTCTTCAGTTTCAACTGATTTAGATTGTGCAAAACATAAGACTCACTTACATGCTCAAGCCACATATTAAATTAGTAGATACAAAACATAAGACTATAAGTCTGATAAAACAGACATTACAGAAGAGAGAGAGTGCCATCATAAAATAGATAATTACATGCGTTGGTATACATATATGTGTGCCACCACTACAAGAGAGACTTCAATTTGCAACGAGAGTGAGCGACGGCTAGCGACGGCCAAAAAAGCGGTCGTCGCTAGCCGTCGCTCGACCTGGAGCTTTATTTCCACCGTGGCATTTCTTCCCCAAATCACTTAACCAACACAAAAAAAAAAACCTGTTGTCGTCGCCCCCCTTCCATCAGCCGATTTCTTCATCCAAAACTTGATTCCATCTTCTCAAATTGTTCTGGTATGACTTCTAATCCCTATTATATGTTTAATTAGGGTTATTTAGGCTTATTTAGGGCTATTTAGGGTTGTTTTGTATGTTTATGTGGGGTTTGAAATTGATGGTTTATGGGTATGAAATTTGTTGTGTTGTGAGATACATATGACATCGATAATGTTATACATTGATTTGGGAATAAGTGGAATTGATTAGGTGGTTGAAATTGTTGATTAATCACATATGTGCTTGATTTAGGAGCATGACAACAACGATTATCATGTATATAATTGGGTTTACGTTGATTGTGTGTTTAGGTTGATTGTGTTGTAGTATCATTTGAGAAAAAAATGAAGTAAATGTGATTGTTTAGCGGTAGTAACTTGATGAAGACTTATGAAACGGTGTAATGATGACCTTCTATGCATGCACGGTTAATTATGTCACCAACGAATGCTATAATAGTCGGTCCCAACAAATTTGAAGAATGCATTTGCAATATTCAAAAAAAAAATGTTGTTGTAATATTAACAAAAATTGTCAAACTTAAAAGTTTAGTTTGTTGCTATAATACTAACAAACTAAAATTGACAAATTTGTTGCTATAATATTAACAAAATTGGAATCTTAGTTTATCGTTCAAAAATTGAAACTAATTAACTTCATAATTTATAACTTTAAACTAAAATTAACCAAAAGTAACTCAAACTAATTTATACTTCATAATTTTCATTGTCATGTTATTTTATAAATTGAAAGTACAAATTGAAAGTAACTCAAATTGAAAGCACATGTAGACGGAAAAAGGCGCAAGACGCAACTAAGGAGCTTTTTTGAAGTTTAAGACGCACCTATTAGTGAAGCGCAAAAAAGCCATAGCGCAAAAACGCACTTTTGCTATTGGACCAAAAAGAAATGCCAAAACTTATCCAATATACTTTGTCAATGGATTTAAATTCAACACCAATGATTATGGAGCCGAAAAATTAACGTATAACAGCGGTGTATTTGTCAAAGGTAGTGATGATCCAGAGGAGCATATAAAAGATTTTTACGGCGTCTTAACGCAAGTTGTAGAGTTGACATATTATGTTCATCCCATAGAGAAAATTTATCTGTTCAAATGCAACTGGTTTAGCAATGTTCCTGGTTCTGGAATCAACGTGCACAAAGATTATAAGCTAATCGAAATAAGGCATACGTCGCATTACTACAAGTATGATCCATTTGTGTTAGCTAAGCAAGCATTACAAGTCTATTTTACTCCGTACCCATCCTTAAAAAAAGATAAAGCAGATTGGTGGGATGTTTTTAAAACAAAGGCAGGATTTACATTTGATGGGAATAATATTCCAGACGAAGCAGCGTATCAAGCGGATGTTGAGCCAAATACTGAAATAATAATAGCTGATGACATTGATGTTGGGTCGTTGAATGATGAAGCGAATGTATTAGTAGATGCATTTGTAAGTACTGATGAGAACGATATAGAGTATGAGACCGAGTCTGGATCCGAAGATGATGAAGAAGAATGATATTATGTACTTATGTTATTTATGTACTATTATGAGCTATGTAATAATGATGTTGATTGTTCTTAGCTATGAATTTACTTACATTCTGTACTAGTATGATTTATGTAATGATAATGCAGTATTGTTCTTCTCATTCTTGATTTATGTTATGATAATGATTTAAGTTATTTTGTATGCATATTATATGATTGTGACAGATATGTCTGGCGATAGACGACGATCGAGGAGTACATCTCAGCCTACTCCTTCACCATCTCCTGGAGCAGGATCAGGATCTGGTCCGAGCGGTTCAGGGGCAGATCTTCGTCGACCTGTGGAGATTGTTCCGAAGAGTGGCGGGTAAATGTTCAAATTTATTTCAATGTACATTATTTAAAATATTATGAAATGTTTATATTAACATCTACGCAGGGGATTTGAGATTGAGCCAGCGGAGTTCATTTTAGACGTATCAAGGTAATCTTAAACAAGTAGAATGCAGGGCGCTTGGCCGCATTGGGATAGTATTCCAGCACATATCAAGAATGTCATTTTAGCCGATTTATTAGTAAGTATTTTTTATAATAATATTAAAAATTAATATACTTGGAATAATTACAAATAAATGTAATATGCAGGCTACCGTACGTGTTGAGGAGGAGGATATGCCCTCATTTTTGACATATTGGAATATGAAGATGCGAACGAATTATCGACAGATGGTTAACCGAGCCAAGAAAAGCAGAAAAAAGCCTCAATTTATGAGTGATGATGTTTGGGCAGACTTTCAAGCTTACTGGGACACAGAAGATGCTAAAGTAAGCTTTAATGATAATATTCACATTTATAATATTGATTGCATTATTTTACATCATCGTGTATCAAATGTGATAGAAAGTAGTAGCTAGAAACAAAGCTAATAGAGAAAAGAATCATGCTCTCCACCGAGGTGGCTCAAAATCATTTCAACAACACAGAAGGGATTTGGTATAAATTTTAAATATTTGCAGTATATGTTCAGATAAAAATTTAGTGTCTATAATCATGTCTTATCTTTAATAATTTCAGTTTAAGAAGCACGGACGAGAGCCTTCGTTGGCAGACATATTTAGACACACACATATGGTGGAGCACACCGATGAAGAAGGAAATGTGACGTATAAGTGGTCGGACCCGAAGAGTGCACGTATAATGGTAAATTTGTTTATCCGTATAAATTAACATGTTACATACTCGTTCATATCACAGTACATAAGTAAAATTTATAACACTTTTCTTAAAATTATATTGCTATTGCAGGGGGGGTATGAGGAAGAGGCTGCCAAAGCGATGGAGGCTAGTGGAAAGGAGCTTACAATTGCAGATTCTGATGCCATATGGCATTCTATCACTGATCCGCCTACTCGAGGAAGGCGATACGATTTTGGCAATCAGGAGGTAAGACTTTTTTTAGACGTAAATTACTACACTCACGATGATTTATAAATATGTAAAACAAGAATACGAGTTAATGGAAAAAGTTTAACACTAAGTAGTAAAAATTTGTTTATATAACTTTAATGTGAAATTATTTATTTTACAGGCCGTTCAGCGTGCTTATAAGCGGTCGATGGAGGAGGCGACTATAGCGCGGATGCAAGAGCAGATGAACGAGTTGATGGACTGGCGAAAAGGCCAGATGCAACAGGAAATCGACGAGCGCATCGCGATTTACTTTCAGGAGTATGGCTTTATGCCGGGAGAGGGAGTAGAGGGAGATGATTCCGCTGTATATCGAGAGGAAGACGTGAGCGAGGAATCGGAAGAAGAAGAGAACGAGGATCAGGGAGGCGGGAATTAGTTCGTACTGTAGGTGCTTATGTTGACTTGACTCTGGTATGTTCATATACTTGGTTTTTTTTATGTTAAATGCACGTACGATGTTATATGAAGTGTTTGGACATGTGTATGACGGTTTGTGGACGGAGGTATGAAGTGTTTGGACATGTGCATGACTTATATGATATGTTTGAACGGTTTTATGTGATGATGGTTTTTTTTTGCTTTTTTTATGTATTTGATGATTGTGTGGTTATGATGGTTTGGTTGTTGATGAGTATCGATTAAGTAGTGAGATAATAGTGGTGTGATATTGGTTTTTGGATTGAATGATTGTGGATTGGATTGTAGGAAAGAAATTGCTGTGTACTGCAGTTTTCTGGTTTCAGATATAGCGACGGCTAGCGTCGGTTAATTGCCGTCGCTATTTCATCTGCTTCTTGTAGTGCACGTTGATCTAAAAGCATTAACCATATGAAGATTTATCAACCGACTACCACTGTTTCAATGCAGTTAAACAAAGTTCACGAACAATGAAGTAATATCATTCTTTCCAAAATTCCCTTCATTTTCAAGGATTATGCAGCAGACAGCAAGACGCTAAGCATTTTGATTTTCAACAGAAAGAATCCTAAAAAAGCATCCACATTTGATAGATCATTTCCTCTTGATCCTTGTTATCATCAGCGCAATAGAAATTATGTTGATGTCAATCCCAATTTTCGAGTTTAAAAGGTGCGAGTGTAAGTAATCAAATAACAATTGATAATGTATTTGAATATGAGTGTAAGAAATTCTAATTTCCAAATACGCAGGCAGTAAGGAGGGAAGGGCAGAATAACAACATTTATTTCTTACCTCAAAAACCTAATACATAGTTACATATTCCAACAGTCTGACAGTATACATGTGTTCCTGTTATTTTACATTCCGAACTATACAAGTATACAATGCATAATTTTGGATATCGCTTTATGATCATCCCTGCTAAGTGGTAATTTAAAATCAAAACACATCAAATGAATTTTCCTATTAATTTCCCCATCAATGACATATTATTTCCTTACATTTGCTACTGAATTTATCGTACTTTTATCCATTACACTTTCAAGTTTACCGTAAAAAGAAGAAGCTATGTTAGATTATATTGACAAATTGGAACTTATTACACTTTCAAGTTTATCGTATTTTTATCCATTACACTTTCAAGCTAAGCAACGTTTACCGTCAGTTGTTAAAATCAGTGAAGAGAAATCGTAATTTGTAAATTATTATTTAAGTGAAAAAACCAAAATCAAACTATATAAAAATAAAAACTGCTACGTACCAAGGTACAGGATGGACAAAAACAAACCATTCCAGATCTGTTGAGCGTTGAGCTAAATCATTATCGTTTACGTAAATTAGTTTCAGACAAAGGGAAAGGAAGCAGTAAGTGATGAACCGAAAAGCTCGGATCTAAAAATTTGGATCGAGAAAGAAAAGAATAGGAAATTCGAATCTGGAAACTTTGGGAATGACTTGGAGAGAGTCAAAGGCGAACAACAGGAGCGACGAGAACGCGTGAACGCGTAAAATGCCAACATACCAAAACACTAAAGTTAACTATCACTGCACAATCAGCCAAGAGAAAAAATAATCAGCTATCTGCTCACGGAACAATGCAATGAAACTGATTCGGTATCCTAAAATAAAAAAACAATTTCAACTGATCAATATCTCTGATATCTATTCAGAGGTATAATATTAAACAACAAACTCTTTTGGAATGTATAGGGACATTAGTCAACAAGAAAATTGTGTGCATAGTAATGAAACCCTCATGATAATTTAATGGTGAACGTAATACTATTTCCTTACTTGCACAGTTTATTATAATCTTTTTGCAGCTTCAAGATATTTTCCTCATGACCAAAAGCACTAGACCTAATGAATCATTCCCAACCTAGTCTAAATATGCCACCGATAGTTGGGAAAAGTTGAATTTTCTCAACGATCTTAGAAAACGCATCCAAGTAACTCATGCTAGGAACATGAACTCATACATTAGCGGTGTTTTTCCCCGTGTACATTGAATCCAAGTGAAATGCATGTTTCAACTATGAATATATTTTTCCCCTATGTGATTAAATTCCCATTATACATTTCGAACATCTCAAAATGTACAGCACAGGATTGTATCAGTAATTTTTAATGCAGTTTACTGCCAAGTAAATAAGTATCTGTATCTGATAAATTCTTTGCAAAATAATTCTAGTATTAATGTCGATTTTGCGACAGATACGGATTTTACACCTTGTAACAAAACAATACTGGTGATTTGGAAATTTTGTTCTTCCCTTTTTGATTTCGCAAACAATTTGAAATCTGCTTATGATCTTTGACATATCACAGCTATTATTTAGATTAGCTACAAAAATAATTGGTTTAGATTTACATTACCTCAAAACTTCCATCAACATCATGGTTATTAATGGTGCACGGCGCAAAATGGCGCAACATCAGTCTGGAGCCTTGGCGCACGGCACGGCAAATGGCGCGCGGCTTTCTGAGTTACTACTCATTTTTGTTTTTTGTTTTTAATTTAACATATAACAACAAATTTAAAAGTTCAGTATTTTTTGCTAAAATATATGCAATCGAAGTTTTTACTATTTTGCAAAAAGAAACATCATCATATTTGACATCATTAGCATAGAATTTCAAGCATAATAGTTTTCAAAATCCAAAATAATAATACATATTACTAATAAACTATGATTCCGAATCCGATTCAATAATCATATTTTCCAAATCAACATCTGCATCATCGGATTCATAAGGGCAATCAGATTATATCAAGTCTTTTTATTGTTATGATGTTATTATATTTAGCAACACAAAGGACAATTGGTGAGGAAGATAGCATATCGATTGGTAATATTGTTTCCCCGATGCAATTGATAACTTTATGCAAAATAAATAAAAATAAAGTGATAAATATTTATTGATAATCTATTTGGCGCATCTATAGACTGTTTGAAATAAAATACAAAATCAGTTGAAATACATATTTTCTGTACAAACAATATTACAATTTGATATAAGAGTATTACATAAAATAAATTATATTTTCAATATCGATATATTTGTTTCTCTTCAAGGAAAAAGAACTGTAGAAAAGTTATCCATCAGAACCCATAAAATAAATAAAAACCAAATACAAAACGTTAGCAAACGCAATAATATGATCAACAATACTTTAGAAAAGTCATCCATCAGAACTCACAAAATAAATAAAAATCAAATACAAACGTTAGCAAACGCAATAATATGATCAACAATAATTTCATGTGAAATGTAAAAAATGAAAAAATAAACACAAAACAAGAAAAAAACAAAAGGCGTGCCATTTTGCGCCGTGCGCCTCTTTTGCGCCGCGCGCCTTTTGCCGCGCCTTCTCATATGCGCCGCGCCGCAAGAAGAAATGGCGTAGATGTCGCGCCGCGCCGTGCGCCATGGCGCGCGCTGTAGCACGCCATTCATAACCATGATCAATATATTGATTTAGATTAATAATACAAGCTTTTAACAGTACATGATATAACATACAAATAAGAGGTTTAAAATTATAAAAAAAATCAATGCTTTTTGTGGATGATCTAAATAAGGATAATTGAGAGTCCCAAAATATTGCAAAATTTTAAATAAGGCTGAAATGAATTTTTGACAATACAGTGAAGCAGCAAATTTATTTTCGACCATAAATATAAAATGCGCAATCTACAAATTAGCCCAAAAGCAATAAAAATGCACCATTTAAACAATGATTCAAGGTTCTTTAATGTTCTTAAACAAATTCATGTAATAATATGTATCTTACTTTTAGAGCTTTTCCCGACGACAAGCACAACCACCAGCCTGAGAAATACTAGAAGTGTCATTGAAGCAGGAAGCAGGTCCAGACAATTTAGTTGAAATCTCTGGGAATAGGAAATCATCAGAAAAAAGAAACTTCTTTGGAACTACTGTTGATCCAAGTCTAACACCCGTGACAGCAATGAATTCAGAAAAGAACCAATTTCTACTGTAATCTCAAGAAAATTAAGTTTTAAAAATGCTACAAAGTCATTAAATATAAGCCACATGTAGAATGTAATAATGGTTCGCGTATTTATATCTAATAATGACGATTTTTATAAATGGTTTCATTCATTTTTCAAGATAAAAGGAAAAAAAGGTTCCATACATTGTCATAACTTTACGTAGCAATTACATTTTTGTCTTATAAAGTTATAAATCCTAACTTTACTCTACTTTTAATTCCCAACTACCTCCGCTATAGGTCATCCAGATTCTCTTTACCACCATCAATCGATTGTCCAAGAAAACTCATGCCTTTCAACACTCATTCAAGCTTCTCCAATCTTCATTTATAAGAAAATCTTCAAATATGCACACATTTTCCACAAAAAAATTGGAGAAATATATGGACATGGTAAACTACCATATAATTATGAAATTATTTTATCCTCCTACATACAAAACAGAACTCAATCTGAATCTAAACAAATTACATGTTAGCTCACTACCTTCTTTTGCCCGCAAATCTGTCAGTTTCCCCTAAAAACAAAAATTTGACAAGTTCAGAACACAAACAGAATGTCAAAAATCAATTCGATCTAGGAAATAAAAGCTTAACAATATCAAGCAATAGAAGCATCAACAAACCTTAACGTCTTGTAATGCACTAATATCAAGCTTGACCTATATGCGTGTAAAATCGTACTTCGTGTCACATGCTTTTTTCTACTCCACCATAAGGAAGAGGGAATTGGTTAAAATTACAATATGAGCACTATAATGGATATTCAGCATTTACCACCATACCTTTTCACCCACTGATCAGTTATCTTTCACTCCAACCTATATGGAATATGTAGATTAGGTGAAGCATGGAAGCCCAAAGTATGCAAAATAATATTGTCAAAAGATATATATGTAAATACCCTCTATTTGTTTGTCTGACTAGTTGATACATCACTGTTAATAAAATTACATTGATTTTTAATTTAGATATAACATATGCTTTTGGCCACTTGGCCCAACAACGACCTTCCTCGGTTTAACCCCAAATGACCATCATTAAATCTATTTTCATCACAAAATGAAAAGTTCTCACATCCATTTTACTTGTGTTCTCCTCTTCATACCGAACAACAAAGGATTCAAAAGCATAAGCGCAATCACCAATGAATCATGGTTGGATTCGATTAATGGTACCATCTACCATTCCGATGTGTATGCATTTGGTAATATTGTCAAAGCAAGTTCTTTCATGTGGTATTGTGATTCTTAAGTATGTTGTCTTGTGGTTTCCTCACATTCATATATACATGATACCAAAGACGGTCGGTTTAGAAAATGGTATCAATGATTTTCTGTCACCATGACTGGAAATGAAATATTGTTTCAGAATTTTTTTTTTAATGTTTACATGGAACAGACTGGTTCAAGTTGCAGAACTTAACCGAGCTTCATATGCCTAACAAAAAACCATTATGATTTTGTTTTCCTACACTAATTCACTGATTTATGTAGTGCAATTGATGTTTACTATGAATATGTTTTTTCTGGCATAAAAATATAAGATTTCAAGTTTGGTTTTGCTATTAATTACATGTTTATGTCCGAGTATGATGTTATATTTCTCTCCACTTATTGATATATGCAATATATAGGAGCATGGAGTTTCATAATTGAAGGTGAAATAGAGGCATAACAGTGGATGTGAAGAAGTAAGTTGTCAAGATGGCTTTTCTAAACAGAGGGAAATTAGAGAAATTCTTGGAATAGGGAAAAACAGAAAGAGTTGGCATAATTACGCAACATAGTTGAATTGAAACAGAACCAAACCTGTAAACAAACATATCGTATTGAAAGTTCTCCTCTATCAGCTAACATACATTCCCGCACCTCCTTTAATTCGCAATAAATTATATTCACCAAAAAAGCCCCAATATTGCAAAGAAATGATTTGGTGGAAAATTTGGTTGCTGCGAACTGAAATGATTAGAAGGTAAAATTTGAAAGTCAGATTAGGGTTTTTGCTAGTTGGGATGCAATGCAAAAATTAGGTTTGTGATCCAGGTAAGTTTTGATATTGGTTGCGATTAAGTGTGTAAGTAGTTGATCAATGGAGAAGAAGTTTTGGATTTAAAAGAGACCGAAGAATTTTACAAAAGACGTGGTTATCGGTAAGTAGTTGATTGAAGGAGAAGGAGGCTATCGGTGGGAGAAGCAGATACGTGAAACGTGAATTAGTCATAATGGAGGAGAAGAAAAAGGAGACATTTGATGAGGACGCGATTCAGATTATGCAGGGAAGAACAAACAGTCTAAAATTAGAAAAGAAAAGAAAAATCACATTATTTCCGTGCTAAACCGACAATAAGCAAACCCTAGTTCAAAATGGCATACTGAAAATCTCAGCTTTGACAGAGAACAAATGGTGTTGGGGTAAATCAAGAGAAAATGTGAGGATAGTCAAAGTAATGATGGTGACTAGAGGAGTCGCGGTGGTGATTGGAGGAATGTTGACAAATCGGACTCGAGCGGACCGATTACTAATTGTGTTGTAAAATAATTAGGATCTTGGTATCTAATTTTTTGCTCGAATGACCACCAAAATAGAGAACAGATCGGATAATCAACGTAGGAAACCAAGGGACTGCAAATTTTGTCGTGTGTTCAAAGATGATGATGTTTCTGATAAATAATAGTAATAATAATAATAATAATAATAATAATAATATTGTAATATATATGAGTGAATATGCTTTTGTCATATTCTGTTTAGTCTCACATTGTGAGATAAGTTTTACTCCAAGGTTTCAAGCCTTTATATAAGGAGTTCATGTAATGTAAATAGTGTAAAAAAAATTTGGGAATGAATAAAAGTATCTTCTTTCTCCTCCTCTAATGGTTTTCTAATTGTATATTGTTTACAACACGTTATCAGCACGAGATTCTATTAGAGCTATTGTTTGGAATATTCTAGATCTATCATGTAAGTAATTTTTATTTGAAGATATCAATTCATGGATTTATATATTTGTTATACAATTATTTTTTGTTTGAGAATATTTGATCAATGGATCTATGAATTTGTCTTATTTTCTGTTCTTTTATATCCGACTCAAACTTCTAGATCTCTTTTCCTATATTTTTTGTAGATCTAGATTATATTCTAATGGATCTAACTTTTTAGATCTAATTATTTTTATTGATCCTAAATATGTGTAGATGTATTCTTCCATTTCTTTGCGGATCTAATTTTGAATTTTCCAAATCCAATTTGATGGAGATTCGATTGTATATGTATTATTTACATTATTGATGATGTAGAGGTATGTATAATATTATCCTTTCCGATCTACTATTACTTTTCGTATGTAATTCTTTTGGATAGACTGAAGATAAAATATGTACGATTTTTTTTATGTACACCCAACAGAATTATGGGTATAAAATATGAGGATGTAGCATTTAAACTTAATAGCAATATTGATTTATCACTGGAAGTGAAATTGAAAACTCATGATGTAAACAATTTTTTTCAAATGAGGAACCTAAAATTCATATGCAAATAAGGAACCTGAAGTTCGTATGCAAATAAGGAACCTGAAGTTCATATGCAAATGAGGAACCTGAAGTTCATATGCAAATGAGGAACCTGAAGTTCATATGCAAATGAAGAACCTGAAGTTCATATGTAAATGAGAAAGATGAAATAAAAACCACGAAGCATGTAACTGCATTTAATTTTTTATTTATAGCAAATGACATGTAATAGAAAATGATTTGAAAAAGCAATGAAGAAGAAATAGAAAAGCTTTCATTTATTGAAGTTATTTTTTATTTAGCACCTGAAGTGAATGGAAATATTAATGAAAGCATACACGCCAAACTTAATTTTTAGTATTTGAAATAAAAGTTGAGAACTTGTAATTCCTTAATAGTCAAAAATTTCGAGTTTCCATGAATTATTGAATGCATTTGTTATTTGAGATAGAAATCTTTTATGCAATATATCTCATTTGCTAAAATTACAGATGTAAAATATGTTAACTTGTCAAAATTTATGAGCTTCTAAACAAGAAGTTTATACATAATTTGAGAACCCGAAGTTCATAAAAAAAATAAAAATTAATGAACTTGAAGTTCATGAATAAGTAGCCTGAAGGTATGTTGAACTTATGTAAAATGATAAGATTTTACTTCCTGAAGAAGTTAAAGGAAATAAATAAATCATAATACTCAAGAAATAGAAACCCGAAGCTTTCTTGAAGTTGTGACATGAAAAGATTGTACTTTCAGAAGAAGTTAAAAGAGACACACATAATAATATGTGACAATAACATTGGATTCACTAGAAAATCTCTAAACGGGTTTTATCTAACTGACATCTTTCGTGTACAAATTATATTAACTGAATATCCTGAAGATATAATATGCATATTAATCTCTTGAAGAGATGTTCTAGAGATTTATTTTTATATAACAAATCCAACATCCTAGAAGAGATGTAAGAGATTTTTTTATTTGTTGCATTGCAATTACATAAATAAAAGATATGTTCCCTGAAGGAATATCATACACTCCAGAAGTAGTTATTTCTTTTCTTGAATCTTATTTTTATTTAATGCATCTAATTTTGTTACTGCATTTAAATTTTGATATGTACTTTTGTATATTGATATGACATTTCAATAGTTTGTATATATTTATCTCTAGAGGAGATAAGTTCATCCTAGAAGCGGTGATAACAAAATATCTTTAAGGGATATTTGTATATTTGGAAATGGTAAGATATCTCTAGAAGAGATTTGTTTATTTGAAAATAATATAATATCTCCAAAAGAGAGTTCTACAATTAAAAGTGATAGATATTTGTAGAAAAGTTCATAAATTTCTCCTAAAAGAGAAAATACGTATTAAAACTCCACAAATGGTGTTTATGGAATATCCCAGAAGCGATATTAAAACTCCATCAACTTAACAACTTGAAGTTGTTCATATATTTATTTGGACCAGAAGTTCGATATGTTTTCAAAGCAGAAGTTTTGAACATTATCATACGATCCTGAAGAATTTGTAATGACATTGATCAATACATTGAAATCAATAGTTTGATCTTTGTAATATTTTATTCTAAAATCACTAACTCAAATGAGAAAGACTATGCATATTTATAATACGTGGACGCACGTATTTATATATTCATATCTGTAAATATTTAACTAACAACCTGAAGTTTGTTATAAGCATATTTTATAGATTATGCATAAATATTATTTAGTGATTTAAATTTCAATCAACATGAATGTTAAATGACCTGAAGTCATATGTGTATTTAAATGATCTGTATAATAAGAAAATTCCTCCAATATTGCTAAATCAATGAAAGAGAATAAGTAATTAAAAAAAGAATGCATCTTATCGACTAATTAATGGGTTACCTCCTACAACTGATATGCATATAACATATTTGCTAGCAGCAATGTGATAATGGATCAAAATGAGAATCCCATGATGATGATTATTTAGTGTGATAGTGTTTGTCAACATTGAGGGGGGGGGGGATAAAGGGATACAATTTCATTTTGAGTATCAGTGTTAAATAATTGACACATGAATAAGTTATAAATAATATCCCTTGTAGACTTGCTTCAATATATATACTTGAATCCTTGAAGGATCAAAATGCACAATCCACATTTAAAGATTGGTTTAAAAGTCAGCTCAAAATACTTTTTGAAGTAAGTAATAAAGATGCCAGATGAAGAAGGTGAGTGTTCTTGAAGAAACACCTAAGGAGTCTCTTAAAGAGATCCATGGCATGATTGTCAAATAACTCCAGAAGTGGTTTAGGTACCTAAAATAGATAAATAAAGAGATCTCAATAAATTATATCTAGAACTGACAATATAAAATCATCGATGATAAATTTATAAAAAGTAAAGCGCTTATGTTAAATCATGATTGGCCATCATTAATCCTTCTCTAATTGAGATATGTGGACCTGTAGTCCGCAAAGTGGTGAATAAACCTCAAAAGTATGAATATTTGTTAAATCACACTAAATGATGAAAGAATATTAGTTCCTGGAGAACATAAAGTACTTTGTTGGTTATATAGAATATAAAGAATAAAGAGAGTTGATTACAACATTCTTTTAAGTATTGTTATAATGAAAATCATGATATAATTCATGATGAGTAGATTATTTCCTGCTTTTAAGTATTGTTGTAATGAAACATTTAATATACTTTGGAGTATAGTTGTGATATGCAAAATTCATTGAAGTGTATAGGTTCCTGAAGAATATAAATAACTTTAGTAATTATAAAGAATGCAAAGAACATAGAATATAGATTACAGCATGCTTCTAAGTATTGTTGTAATGAAAATCTTGATATAATTCAAGATGAGTAGATTACTTCCTGCTTTTAAGTATTGCTATAATGAAACTATTATTGTTCATTACAAATGTATTGCGGTGTGGAAACCTGATTGAAGCACAATTGTAAACACTTGAAGTGTATAGCTAGCAAGCACAAACAAAAGGTGCTTTAAATAAGAAAACATGCCTGAAGCATGAAAATGCACACAATTTTTTTAAAGAAAAGTTCATTAAGAATTATCCTGTGATGTTGTACTCTTTTTCCTTCATTTTGGTTTTTTCCCATTGGGTTTTCCAATGTGAAGTTTTCAATGAGGCAAATGTTAATAAATGATGAACATCGGAAGTATGAAGATTAAAGATTAATATCTCTTGATTTTATTTTCTATACAAGATTTGTTTGAGTAATATTGTCAATGAGATACATATTTATGATCCAGAAGTATCTATAACGAAATTGAGATATCAAAAGGATAATTATAATTTTAGAGAAAATTAAATCAGGGGGAGTATCAAAAGAAGTATCATCCTTAAAGTAGTATTTGAAAGTTTTAACGAGGCATTATCTTGATCTAGAAGAATCAACCACCACATCAAGGAATAACATCTCAAATATGTTATTTAAGTTAATCTATATTTTTATCCTTAACTAAGGTTTTTTCCACTGGGTTTTCCTTTGTAAGATTTTTTACTAAAGAATTATATTGATCCAGAAGTATCATTCTACATTTAATATAGAAAATTATTAAAAATATGTTTTTGTACTCTTTTTCCTTCACTAATATTTTTCCTATAGGGTTTTTCTTAGTAAGGTTTTAATGAGGCATTACATTGATCCTGAAGTATCGAACTCTTAGAAGAAATATCATTTTAATATGGTATTTACAATTTCAAGAGTTGCACTCTTTTCCTCAATCAAGGTTTTTCCCATTGGGATTTCCTAATAGAGGATTTTAACGAGGCAACAAACAATATCTATGTCATCCGAATAGATATTTGCAAGCAATATACTATGAGGGGGAGCAATAATCTTTCAAAGGGGATAATTTCAAGCTACTATAAGAGCATTCAAGAATTTGAAGACAAATATTCAAGGAGGAGTGTTAAAGTTACCTTTCTGATCCACATAAAACAAAATCACAAATTGGATATGTGTTTACAAACAACGATGCAGCTATTTCATGGAGATCTACAAAGCAAACATTGGTAGTAACATCATCCAATCATTCGGAAATACCAGCACTACATGAAGCTAGCCAAGAATGTGTTTGGTTAAGATAATTAATTGAACATATTCGAAGCACATGTCAACTTCCCTCAACTACAGAAAGATCAATTATTTATGAAGACAATGCAACATGCGTAGCTCAGATTCAAGCAGGATATATCAAGGGTGATAGGACAAAACGCATTTCTCCCAAATTCTTTCTCACACATGAGCTCCAAAAAAGGACATGTAATAACCCGGAATTTTGGAACCAATTTAAAAATTTTGTTTTAGAAATTTTAATGAATTTTGGATATTTAAAACAATTTATTTTAAATAATAACGACTAAAAATGAAACGACCCGCAAATCCGAGCTATCTGAGTTGACTAAATACACCACACGTCCAACCCAAATAACACAGAAACACGAACCATTAATAGAAAGAAGATAGAGGGTGAGAATAGATAAGATAGAAAACTTAGAATAGAAGAAAAACGAAGATCACAACTCACAGCGAAACGAATAAAATATATTATATAACATAACTTTTGAAATACAAATCAGTAACTTTATGTACATACCATCATCAGAGCACAACAGCCATTCCTGGAACAGTTATAAATACCTGTTTCCAGATACAACCATAGTACACAGCGGAATATATGATAGTCTATATCTAACTGGTGAAGCCTCCTGCTTCCAGCTCTTCCAAGTGAATCTGATAAAAAAATCCCAACTACTTGACTGCCCGTACAAATTTGGGCACCCAAGAGTTTAGGGAAAACAAAACAAAACAAACTCTGGGTCAGTCATGGGACTGGTGTGAGTAAACTCCAACCACTTGTTTAACTTTTAAAAATCCTTTCAAAGGAAAGATAATAGTAAGACCAGCCCACACATAAACATGGACGGTTTTTACCTTACTATAACCCAAAACACTTTGATATCAAATCCAATGATATTATAATAATGTCTACATCAGGTAAATAACCAAATAGCAGAACGCTTGCATCTCACGCTCCACATATATAGGATAAAATCAAAAACCGCATGGCGCTTATTGGAGATTGGATTTCCAACATGACAAGGTATGGAACCACCTTCCGCTAGTGTATCTCTAGAGAGGAATACACTGGGTTCAACAAGAACATCTTGCAACCCGGCCCACACATGACCGACCACTCATTTCGCTTGAGTGTATCGAATGTATATCACCAACGGTTGGACTCAAACCACCGTTTCCCGAATGGGCAGAATCGATAGATTTAGAAACAAAAGGAATTTCTCTAGATAGGTGATTATACACCCTAATGGGTGCGACCCACATAGCCATGCTGCCTGCCCGATTTTTGTCCTTTCCCGGTTGTTGAGGCCTAAGGCTACGAATACTTACCATTCATTGATAGCACAATCACTTTGAATGCCACATTGTCAGATCCGTTAATCACTAGTTAAGTTTGCACAAATATTCTGGATATTATGCTAAGGGATAAATCCGTTGCAACCATATATATTCGTACAGACCAACCCATTTGATTATTGGAAATACTTTGTCAGACATCCGTCCATTTACGTTCGTTCTGGGATTGAACGAAACCGAAGGCACTATTTCTATTAATAGAAAGAGTCCTTGCACTTTAGTCCGTCTTCAATATATTCAGCATTCTTGGTTCGCAACGCTTATGCCGATACGGAGTGGTTCTTCGGATAATAATCCAACCGGTCTCTCCATATTGACAACGATGGTCAAAAACTTCGATAGTCTGTGATTTAACTATCGAATAAAAACAAGTGTTCATCCAAACATATCAACAAATCACTGGGCTCTTTAATATTTCATTAATTAAACCACTTCTCTATTTTTTTCTATCAATATTTGTTAACCCAATATTTTCAATAATCATCTTGCCTCTTATGCCATTTGGAAAACGTTTCCAAATATTAACTTCTTTTATTTTCTATATATTAGAAAATATCTCTATTTGCAATTGGAAACAATTCCAATCACTTATCTCTATCCCTTTTTGTTTACAATATTCGATTTTTATATTCACTTTCCTATCGAATATTCAATACGTCGATACAATGATTTCTAATTATCAAAATATCTTAAAAATATTCTAACTTCTTAAATTTCCGGAAAATTTCGCCATAACCTCCCCTGTATCGGGAGCATCGGGAAATTTCAAATAGCTTCCCGGTATCTTCTAATCTCAAAAGGAAAAAGAAAAAAGCCAAGCGGCTTGCCGATACGGCGCATAAAACCCATATATGAATTTAAACATGTACCTTATTGTCGAGCACATAAATTTAAATCTTCATATACTTCATATCAAACCTGCTTACACATGTTCACCTGTTTTCAATTCAATTCAATACCATCTAATCGTTTGAATTCAGTTTCGCCCATTTATTCTTTAATTAGTCATTTTGCCTATTTCACTTCTTTGTTGAAAATAACATGTTCAAACAAAATATTTAACTCGTTCATAACCAAATTGAATTTCGATTTCAATTCTAGTTCTCTTTTCTATTTCGAATATAAATTTTCAAATCGAATTCACTTATTTAAAGCTCAATATCCATTCAACATCTCATTTACTAATTACTATTCGAATTAGTTAATTCTATTCAATAATCAAAAATCTGATTTTCTGTTTCAAAAATCAATTCATTACTCCACCTGAGTTCACATATATTTTATAACTCAAATCTGAGATTTTCTAAATAGAAATTCGGATTTTATTCGCTTAAAATCCTTTTATAAAATGAAATAAACCGTTATGGTTTTTAAATAGTTCTGGCGCTGTTTTTCTGAAAATTTGATTTTGATATATCTCAAAATCTATACGACGAAATTCAGATTTTTCTCCTTCATTAGAAAACTATTATCAAATCGGTCCTGACGTTTCTTGTTTCAAAGAAATCCGACTTCAATTGAGTCCTGTATACTCGATTGAAGTTCGAATCGCTTTATTACGAACTGCAGCGCTGCGGCGAGTTCGTTTTAATTATATTTATATATATAAACCTTTAAACTTCTTAAAATGAATTCAATTCCATTTTAACTCTATTTGAATTCCTTGATTCACATTCCAATCTCACTTTTGAATTCTATATTTCAAATCCCAATTCCTTCTCTATTGGATATTCAAATACAATACTTGAATTTCTATTTGAATTCCCTATTCAAATTCAATACTTGAATTCATTTGAATTCTCTTATTCAAACTCTATATTTAAATTCCATTCGAACTTCTATATTCCAATTTCTATATTTGAATTCTATTGAAATTCAAATATTCAAACTCCCTTTTTAAATTCTATATTCAAAATTCCATAGTTTAAAACCCATTTGAATTTCATATTCAAATCCCATAGATTAAATCCTATTTGAATTCAATTTGAATCTCTTATATTCAAATTTCATTTTCCATTCCATTTGAATTCTAATATTCAAATTCATTTCCAACCCCATTTGAATTCTAATATTCAAACTTATTTTTAACACCATTTGAATTTCTCTACTCAAATCCATTTGAATTCCCTTGAATTCAAATTCCATTTCAAAACCATTTGGATTTCCTATTTTGAAATCCTATTTGAAATTCTATTTCCAATTCTACTTTGAAAATTCTATTTCAAAGTTTATTTCAAATTCTATTTTTGAAATTCTACATGCAAATCTCTATTTGAATTTCTTTATTCGAATTCCTTTGAATTCAAATTTTATTTTAATTCCTTGAATTCAAATTCTATTTTTCATTCTAATTTCGTCTATTCAAATTCTATTTGAACTTCTATTTGAATTTCTAATATTCAATCTCCTTTTAAAATTCAAATATTTAAACTCCTTTTCTAATTCTACTATTCAAATGTTATATTCAAATTTCATTTGAGTTATATATTTAAAAATTTCATTTCACATCCTATTTTGAAATTTCGTTTCAAATTCCAATTTCACACTTGTATTTCTATTTCTGAATTATCAAATGATAATTCTTTTCACTTCATTTATAACTTCGTTATAAAAGAACTATTTATAAACTTCGTTTAAAAAGAAACTACTTGTTTTATTTTTTAAAAAAAAACAAGTTTATATTTTATTTCCATTAAAAATTCAAATTCTATTTAAAAATAGAATTTTCCCTTTTAAATCTCCAATATCCTTTCATGATATTTTAAATACATTAACACTTAGCCCAGTGATAATTTAAACACCCAAATCAATCAATTTCCAATCATCTGATTTTAACACATCATATATGAATATATATATGAAATCAAACAGAACAAACAAACAAATAGATAATATATTTTTGAGGAATCCAGTTGGATTCCTCCAACCTGTTTTTCCTGCATCCACAGATGTTAGCACATAAATAATACCCATTCTGCTTCGTGGCAGAATATCGCGGTATAGAGGGTCATCCACTAATCATAGCGTGGGGCGTATAGGGTAATCATCCGCTATGAAACTGCGGGCATCCGCTAATGAGACTGCGGGAATCCAACCAATCAATCAACCCAATATATATATAATAGCCTAAATAACTAATATATATAAAGCAAGAAGAAAAATCCAAACAAGCAACAACAATTAATTTTAACGAAATAAAAATAATTAGAAATAAAAGGTGAGTGAGATTTACTCACCTTGTTTTCGTTTGCAGAATATCCAGTTAAATGCCGTATCTTCGCGATTACGATCAACTCCAATCATTTCGAATGAGTTTATTTGCTCCTTTCTTGTCTCGACCAACCATGAAGCCATAACAAATCATCGATCAAATTCTTGTTGCAAACGGCCTAAATGACTACCTCATTCTACTTTGGAAAACCACTCGAGCAATTCACATCCAAACCTCCAACTCCATCAAACCAATATCCCGTAACCAAGTGAAAACTGCACTACCATTTTCCTCAAACCTCACTGGCCCTCATCTACAATTCAACAACTCCAGTCGCCCCAATAGCCACCGAACAACCATCAAAAACCCCATATTGTTGCGATGCCTTCTTTCTCATATGCCAGTATCGAGCAATTATCTGAACGCAGCAACATTAGCTCTCGGTATCAAACTCAAACCCATAAAACCCATTGTCTAGACCTTGAACACTACTTGAAAAGGCCACTGTATGGTCTCAACAGTACCATCAACGTATCCAGACAAGCCCATTCACTACCGAACCACTGCGTTAACAACCTTGCAGTTCCCTTCATGTTGTTCTCGAAATCGAACTCCAGGAACTCATGGTTTCTGCCGCGATACCCCAGCGTCAGCCTCCAGAAATCCCACTAGCCCATCGCACCTTCCTCCCCTGGCATCGCCCTTACCATCGCAACACCCTCCAGACAAGATCGAACCCCAATTTGCTGCTAAACTTGAAGCACCCAAAATGATTCGCGATTTTGGATTTTAATTTGAATATATATATATATATATTTCAATTGATCGAAGGATTCAGATCCCTGCCCAGAAGAAAAGAAATGGATATGAGGGCTTGAGCTTGATTTTCAGAAATTGGAATCCGAAGTGATGAACTCGATTTATTGAGGAATTATTAAAAGAGAGGAACGACTTCTACTTGTTTTCTGTTGAATGAAATAACAGGGATCGCGATGATTTATATAAGGGCGAGAGGAGACAAGAGGTACACAGGCCATTTAAATCCTGTTTTCCTGATATTGAAGCTTGGGAACAAAGTTTTCTGCTCGAGAAAAACATTATGGGTCTGCGATGGGAAAGTGGAGGTCTGCATGAATTAAAAATTTAGGGTGGCGCTAAAGAAGTAGGTCGGCTGATGAGGACGTTTATTTATTTGATTTGATTTTTATCCGTTAAATTTTATATTTTGCGGTAACGAACACCAATTTTAACTTACCGACCGACGTTATAAGAATATAACGCTATTCTGAATTAAATGGAACGGTTTCTGAAATTTTAAATTTTATTATATGGAGAAGAAAGCAAGTTTAACCTGACGATTTTACCCAATTATTTTTAAGCGTCTTCATTTGTTAAATTTATATTGCTTAAACTATAAATTGATTTTAAACAATTTAAATTCACCGATAATTAAAATTTATTATTATTGTTTTCGTATTACGATATCTAATATTTTCCATATTAATTTGTATATTGGTTATTTAACCAATAAATTCAATAAATATCCATTTATTATTCCAGATAAATATTTAAAATAATCATTAAATATTAAATGGCTAAAATTCCGGGATGTTACATTCCTTCCCCCTTAAAAGAATTTCGTCCCCGAAATTTCTAAGGAAAAAAAAAACGCTACAGATCCATTAATTTTTCAAAAGGCCCCTTTGTTATAACTCAATATTTCATATTATATGCATTCGACTTTGTTTAAATTGATTCAAATCAATTTATTTACTTCGATTCATTTAACTGGCTTCCATCATTTCAATCTATTTAACTTAGCATAATTTAATTTAGATTCCAGAATTCAAATTCCCGGTCTTTATTTCAAATCCTTTTGAAGTCACATAAATATATATATTTATTTCTATTTGAATTCAAAACATTTGAATTTTTTTAAACCAAACTTGTTGTTTTTTTTTTCAAACAAATTTCCATCAAGAACTTTTTCTAAGGTAGCAACTCATCACTTAGAAACTTGGAAATGAACACTGATGATGTTGCAATCATCATCAGAATAATTTCCCAGCCACTGAAGTGAGTTTAGTGCCTTATTATTTCAAAATCCATGATTTTCTTTCAAATCCTTTAAAACAAATCTATATTATTTTAATATACTTTGAAACATATTTTTCAACTTCCCAGGATTTTGAATTCTTAATTCTGGTTTGAATTTAATTTTAATCCATCTCATTTGTATATATAATTTCTATACAAATTCTATTTTGGTTATAAATAACCATTCCAATTTTATAATCTTATCTGATTATAATGATATCAATCAACACATCCATATAATTTCAAAAATTATTCTTTCTATATCAAAATATAATTTTGGGTAAAATAATTTCACCCACTTTAAACAATATCGTGTTCAATCTCCTGTTCAAGTGTTTAGAAATTCCTATCGACTTTGTAGCGTCCCACTATCCGACCAGAATTCATAAACCACTCAACAGATTAGCCAACACAATATAAAACAACTTTTTTTTTATATCAAATAACAAATACGCTCTCTCGTATATATACACTCAACTCATTCTAGGGTACTACTGACCCTATCTCTAATGAGCACATGCCACACAAGCCTAGGTGTTCGCTCAACCTAAGCTCTGATACCAACTGAAACGACCCGCAAATCCGAGCTATCTGAGTTGACTAAATACACCACACGTCCAACCCAAATAACACAGAAATACGAACCATTAATAGAAAGAAGATAGAGGGTGAGAATAGATAAGATAGAAAACTTAGAATAGAAGAAAAACGAAGATCACAACTCACAGCGAAACGAATAAAATATATTATATAACATAACTTTTGAAATACAAATCAGTAACTTTATGTACATACCATCATCAGAGCACAACAGCCATTCCTGGAACAGTTATAAATACCTGTTTCCAGATACAACCATAGTACACAGCGGAATATATGATAGTCTATATCTAACTGGTGAAGCCTCCTGCTTCCAGCTCTTCCAAGTGAATCTGAAAAAAAATCCCAACTACTTGACTGCCCGTACAAATTTGGGCACCCAAGAGTTTAGGGAAAACAAAACAAAACAAACTCCGGGTCAGTCATGGGACTGGTGTGAGTAAACTCCAACCACTTGTTTAACTTTTAAAAATCCTTTCAAAGGAAAGATAATAGTAAGACCAGCCCACACATAAACATGGACGGTTTTTACCTTACTATAACCTAAAACACTTTGATATCAAATCCAATGATATTATAATAATGTCTACATCAGGTAAATAACCAAATAGCAGAACGCTTGCATCTCACGCTCCACATATATAGGATAAAATCAAAAACCGCATGGCGCTTATTGGAGATTGGATTTCCAACATGACAAGGTATGGAACCACCTTCCGCTAGTGTATCTCTAGAGAGGAATACACTGGGTTCAACAAGAACATCTTGCAACCCGGCCCACACATGACCGACCACTCATTTCGCTTGAGTGTATCGAATGTATATCACCAACGGTTGGACTCAAACCACCGTTTCCCGAATGGGCAGAATCGATAGATTTAGAAACAAAAGGAATTTCTCTAGATAGGTGATTATACACCCTAATGGGTGCGACCCACATAGCCATGCTGCCTGCCCGATTTTTGTCCTTTCCCGGTTGTTGAGGCCTGAGGCTACGAATACTTACCATTCATTGATAGCACAATCACTTTGAATGCCACATTGTCAGATCCGTTAATCACTAGTTAAGTTTGCACAAATATTCTGGATATTATGCTAAGGGATAAATCCGTTGCAACCATATATATTCGTACAGACCAACCCATTTGATTATTGGAAATACTTTGTCAGACATCCGTCCATTTACGTTCGTTCTGGGATTGAACGAAACCGAAGGCACTATTTCTATTAATAGAAAGAGTCCTTGCACTTTACTCCGTCTTCAATATATTCAGCATTCTTGGTTCGCAACGCTTATGCCGATACGGAGTGGTTCTTCGGATAATAATCCAACCGGTCTCTCCATATTGACAACGATGGTCAAAAACTTCGATAGTCTGTGATTTAACTATCGAATAAAAACAAGTGTTCATCCAAACATATCAACAAATCACTGGGCTCTTTAATATTTCATTAATTAAACCACTTCTCTATTTTTTTCTATCAATATTTGTTAACCCAATATTTTCAATAATCATCTTGCCTCTTATGCCATTTGGAAAACGTTTCCAAATATTAACTTCTTTTATTTTCTATATATTAGAAAATATCTCTATTTGCAATTGGAAACAATTCCAATCACTTATCTCTATCCCTTTTTGTTTACAATATTCGATTTTTATATTCACTTTCCTATCGAATATTCAATACGTCGATACAATGATTTCTAATTATCAAAATATCTTAAAAATATTCTAACTTCTTAAATTTCCGGAAAATTTCGCCATAACCTCCCCTGTATCGGGAGCATCGGGAAATTTCAAATAGCTTCCCGGTATCTTCTAATCTCAAAAGGAAAAAGAAAAAAGCCAAGCGGCTTGCCGATACGGCGCATAAAACCCATATATGAATTTAAACATGTACCTTATTGTCGAGCACATAAATTTAAATCTTCATATACTTCATATCAAACCTGCTTACACATGTTCACCTGTTTTCAATTCAATTCAATACCATCTAATCGTTTGAATTCAGTTTCTCCCATTTATTCTTTAATTAGTCATTTTTCCTATTTCACTTCTTTGTTGAAAATAACATGTTCAAACAAAATATTTAACTCGTTCATAACCAAATTGAATTTCGATTTCAATTCTAGTTCTCTTTTCTATTTCGAATATAAATTTTCAAATCGAATTCACTTATTTAAAGCTCAATATCCATTCAACATCTCATTTACTAATTACTATTCGAATTAGTTAATTCTATTCAATAATCAAAAATCTGATTTTCTGTTTCAAAAATCAATTCATTACTCCACCTGAGTTCACATATATTTTATAACTCAAATCTGAGATTTTCTAAATAGAAATTCGGATTTTATTCGCTTAAAATCCTTTTATAAAATGAAATAAACCGTTATGGTTTTTAAATAGTTCTGGCGCTGTTTTTCTGAAAATTTGATTTTGATATATCTCAAAATCTATATGACGAAATTCAGATTTTTCTCCTTCATTAGAAAACTATTATCAAATCGGTCCTGACGTTTCTTGTTTCAAAGAAATCCGACTTCAATTGAGTCCTGTATACTCGATTGAAGTTCGAATCGCTATATTACGAACTGCAGCGCTGCGGCGAGTTCGTTTTAATTATATTTATATATATAAACCTTTAAACTTCTTAAAATGAATTCAATTCCATTTTAACTCTATTTGAATTCCTTGATTCACATTCCAATCTCACTTTTGAATTCTGTATTTCAAATCCCAATTCCTTCTCTATTGGATATTCAAATACAATACTTGAATTTCTATTTGAATTCCCTATTCAAATTCAATACTTGAATTCATTTGAATTCTCTTATTCAAACTCTATATTTAAATTCCATTCGAACTTCTATATTCCAATTTCTATATTTGAATTCTATTGAAATTCAAATATTCAAACTCCCTTTTTAAATTCTATATTCAAAATTCCATAGTTTAAAAACCATTTGAATTTCATATTCAAATCCCATAGATTAAATCCTATTTGAATTCAATTTGAATCTCTTATATTCAAATTTCATTTTCCATTCCATTTGAATTCTAATATTCAAATTCATTTCCAACCCCATTTGAATTCTAATATTCAAACTTATTTTTAACACCATTTGAATTTCTCTACTCAAATCCATTTGAATTCCCTTGAATTCAAATTCCATTTCAAAACCATTTGGATTTCCTATTTTGAAATCCTATTTGAAATTCTATTTCCAATTCTACTTTGAAAATTCTATTTCAAAGTTTATTTCAAATTCTATTTTTGAAATTCTACATGCAAATCTCTATTTGAATTTCTTTATTCGAATTCCTTTGAATTCAAATTTTATTTTAATTCCTTGAATTCAAATTCTATTTTTCATTCTAATTTCGTCTATTCAAATTCTATTTGAACTTCTATTTGAATTTCTAATATTCAATCTCCTTTTAAAATTCAAATATTTAAACTCCTTTTCTAATTCTACTATTCAAATGTTATATTCAAATTTCATTTGAGTTATATATTTAAAAATTTCATTTCACATCCTATTTTGAAATTTCGTTTCAAATTCCAATTTCACACTTGTATTTCTATTTCTGAATTATCAAATGATAATTCTTTTCACTTCATTTATAACTTCGTTATAAAAGAACTATTTATAAACTTCGTTTAAAAAGAAACTACTTGTTTTATTTTAAAAAAAAACAAGTTTATATTTTATTTCCATTAAAAATTCAAATTCTATTTAAAAATAGAATTTTCCCTTTTAAATCTCCAATATCCTTTCATGATATTTCAAATACATTAACACTTAGCCCAGTGATAATTTAAACATCCAAATCAATCAATTTCCAATCATCTGATTTTAACACATCATATATGAATATATATGGAATCAAACAGAACAAACAAACAAATAGATAATATATTTTTGAGGAATCCAGTTGGATTCCTCCAACCTGTTTTTCCTGCATCCACAGATGTTAGCACATAAATAATACCCATTCTGCTTCGTGGCAGAATATCGCGGTATAGAGGGTCATCCACTAATCATAGCATGGGGCGTATAGGGTAATCATCCGCTATGAAACTGCGGGCATCCGCTAATGAGACTGCGGGAATCCAACCAATCAATCAACCCAATATATATATAATAGCCTAAATAACTAATATATATAAAGCAAGCAGAAAAATCCAAACAAGCAACAACAATTAATTTTAACGAAATAAAAATAATTAGAAATAAAAGGTGAGTGAGATTTACTCACCTTGTTTTCGTTTGCAGAATATCCAGTTAAATGCCGTATCTTCGCGGTTACGATCAACTCCAATCATTTCGAATGAGTTTATTTGCTCCTTGCTTGTCTCGACCAACCATGAAGCCATAACAAATCATCGATCAAATTCTTGTTGCAAACGGCCTAAATGACTACCTCATTCTACTTTGGAAAACCACTCGAGCAATTCACATCCAAACCTCCAACTCCATCAAACCAATATCCCGTAACCAAGTGAAAACTGCACTACCATTTTCCTCAAACCTCACTGGCCCTCATCTACAATTCAACAACTCCAGTCGCCCCAATAGCCACCGAACAACCATCAAAAACCCCATATTGTTGCGATGCCTTCTTTCTCATATGCCAGTATCGAGCAATTATCTGAACGCAGCAACATTAGCTCTCGGTATCAAACTCAAACCCATAAAACCCATTGTCTAGACCTTGAACACTACTTGAAAAGGCCACTGTATGGTCTCAACAGTACCATCAACGTATCCAGACAAGCCCATTCACTACCGAACCACTGCGTTAACAACCTTGCAGTTCCCTCCATGTTGTTCTCGAAATCGAACTCCAGGAACTCATGGTTTCTGCCGCGATACCCCAGCGTCAGCCTCCAGAAATCCCACTAGCCCATCGCACCTTCCTCCCCTGGCATCGCCCTTACCATCGCAACACCCTCCAGACAACATCGAACCCCAATTTGCTGCTAAACTTGAAGCACCCAAAATGATTCGCGATTTTGGATTTTAATTTGAATATATATATATATATTTCAATTGATCGAAGGATTCAGATCCCTGCCCAGAAGAAAAGAAATGGATATGAGGGCTTGAGCTTGATTTTCAGAAATTGGAATCCGAAGTGATGAACTCGATTTATTGAGGAATTATTAAAAGAGAGGAACGACTTCTACTTGTTTTCTGTTGAATGAAATAACAGGGATCGCGATGATTTATATAAGGGCGAGAGGAGACAAGAGGTACACAGGCCATTTAAATCCTGTTTTCCTGATATTGAAGCTTGGGAACAAAGTTTTCTGCTCGAGAAAAACATTATGGGTCTGCGATGGGAAAGTGGAGGTCTGCATGAATTAAAAATTTAGGGTGGCGCTAAAGAAGTAGGTCGGCTGATGAGGACGTTTATTTATTTGATTTGATTTTTATCCGTTAAATTTTATATTTTGCGGTAACGAACACCAATTTTAACTTACCGACCGACGTTATAAGAATATAACGCTATTCTAAATTAAATGGAACGGTTTCTGAAATTTTAAATTTTATTATATGGAGAAGAAAGCAAGTTTAACCTGACGATTTTACCCAATTATTTTTAAGCGTCTTCATTTGTTAAATTTATATTGCTTAAACTATAAATTGATTTTAAAAAATTTAAATTCACCGATAATTAAAATTTATTATTATTGTTTTCGTATTACGATATCTAATATTTTCCATATTAATTTGTATATTGGTTATTTAACCAATAAATTCAATAAATATCCATTTATTATTCCAGATAAATATTTAAAATAATCGTTAAATATTAAATATTAAATGGCTAAAATTCCGGGACGTTACAAAAAATTTATTTAAATCGAAGTTAGAATGAAAATTTTAAAAGGAGTTAGAAATAGCGCGGTAGTTTGAAAATTTGAATTTGAACTTTGACTGACTGTACATGATGCAAAATAAATCGGATTTTGGTGAAACCAAAAATATTTAAATTTGTTTAAAAATATCTTTCCAACAAATCTGAAAAATAGAAATTTCATAGCGGGAATCAAAAGTTATGCCCAGCTTAAAATTCAGAATAGTCGTTATAGAATTTTTATATATTTTTTAATATTAAAAATAGTCATTTTGCAAACGACCTCCGTTTTTGACGAAACCACTTTAGTTAGATCCGGAATGTCAAATTATTGCTAGATTCCAATTTTCATAATTTCTGGAATCATTATGTGAGTGTGGCAAAAGAAAATGTGTTTTGTCAATTTCAGTCAAATTTAATCGACTTGAAAATGGTCATTTTTCAAACGGTCTCCAAATTCGACAAAATTAGTTTTGTTAGGACCGTATCGTCAAAACATAACTAGAAATAATTTTTTTATAATTTTTAGAATCAGTATGTGGCCTCGGTAAATTAAAATGTATGATCAAATTTAATAATTAAATGATTTATATTTTAAATTAAAGAAAACAAGCTGGAGACGATCAAATGGGCTGACGGGACCTAGCCCATTGTGTCCGGGATGGGGGCAATTAGGTATGAACGACTTTCGTTGGGCTGAAATTAGAGTTGAATAGGAGTTACGGGCTTTTTCTGAAAATTAAGGAATTAAATTATTAAAATATTATAAAAAACCCTAACCCTAAGCAAATGAGAGTAGCCGCCATCAACTAAGAACGAATGGCAGAGACACTCTGGTTTTAATCCACAAATTCTTCTAATCCCAACAATAAAATCGAAACTTTCTAAACAAAAATAGAAGAGGAATTCGTGGTCTGCAATTCTGTACGGCCATGATCGAAATCAGTGTTGTGATTCTCGCGAAATCAGGCCTCGAACAACCGAACTTCGAACGAGATCTCAGGGGTCCTGGAGGCTGCTAGTTGCATGGCGGTTGGAGGGCAGGTCGGCGACACGAAGGGGTGTCGAGGGCGATGTTCTGATCGGAGTCCGGTGGCAAGGGGATGGAGCGGCGACGGGTTTGTCGAAGTCCAGAATGGGTTTACGGGGTACAGGTTTCACGATGAAGATAGTGTACCTGTGGCTTTAGAAATGTAATTATCACTAATTGTTTTGTTAATTAATATATATTAATTTTAATTTAAGTGAAACTTGTAAAATCAATATCTCTTTCATACAATATCAGAATCGAACGATTTTCGAAGCGTTGAAATCGTGAAGAGGAGATCTACAACATGGAACAGACCAAATCTGAAACGGAGCGATCTAAAATTTTGAAGAATTCAAAACCCCAAAGTGAGATTTCTGATTTAAATAATTAAAAATAAATTAATTATTATCGTGTTTAGTAATTCTTACATGTTCGTGATTGGATTTAAATTGTTTGATGCTGTTTTTTGATCTGTTAATTTGATGGAATATTTTTGTCGTATTAGAATTGACAAAATAAATCATGTCATTTATGTTGAATCAAAATTGACAAAGTAAAACTGTCATTTTGTCAGTATATGTTGCATTAAAATAAAACAGTCATTTTGTCAGTATATGTTGTGTTAAAATAAAACTGTCATTTTGTCAGTATAAGTTGTGTTAAAATAAAACAGTCATTTTGTTAGTATATGTTGTGTTAAAATAAAACTGTCATTTTGTCAGTATACGTTGTGTTAAAATTAACATGTCATTTTGTTATTATAGAATTGATGAAAACAAATATGTCATTTTGTAATTGTAAAATTGTTGTGAACAAATATATCATTTTTGTTAAAATGGATGAAAACAAATATATCATTTTGTTGTGACAAAAAGATTGAAAAAATATATATATCATTTTTGTTGTGACCAAATAGTGAAACAAAATTATCAATTTTTGTTGACCTAAAAGTTGAAACAAAATTTTCATTTTTGTCAAATTGTAAAAGTTGAAACAAAAATGTTCATTTTTGTCGAATAGTTTAGTTGAAACAAAAATGTTCATTTTGTCAAAATAGTTTTGTTGAAAAAAAATCATACATTTTTGTCAAATTAGAATAATGGAATTAAAATGATCATTTTTGTCAAAATATAATTATTGGATCAAAATTTACATTTGTGTCAAAATATAATTGTTGAAATAAAAAGATACATTTTGTCAAAACATCTGAATTGAAATAAAAAGATACATTTTGACAAAACATTGGAATTGAAATAAAATTAATCAACTTTGTAAAACATGTTAGTTGAATTAGAAATATTCATTTTTGTTAAAACATGTTAGTTGAATTAGAAATATTCATTTTTGTTTAAACATGTTAGTTGAATTAGAAATATTCATTTTTGTCAAAACATGTTAGTTGAATTAGAAATATTCTGTGACGACCCCAAAACCCCGTACTACGGTGTTAAGGGTAATCTTTGGAATATAACACATAAACAGATAATAGCAGAACAGAATTAAATAAATACACAAGATAATGAACAAATAATACACTGGATAAACGTAATCATCAGAGTTACACAGTATACAGGATCATACTTAGTACAAATACAGTTCAGCTATACATAAATGTCTACAGCGGAAAACAAAACATAATGTACAATAGGAGCTGAACAGCATAAAAAGAGATAAATGATAGAATCCATCTTCATCTCCAGCTATCCAGAAGAGCCTGCTAAAACCTGAATACAAGGCTGCCCGTGTAGAAAAAGGGGCACCCGAGTTTGCAAGTGAAACAAACTACGAGTCAGTCATGGGACTGGTATGAGAAATCTACTTAACACATTTATAATATGGCTAATCACAGGACCATGCCACTTTCGCGGAACGGGTTTACTCCACTGGATTGCCAGTGCTTTAAAACAAGTAAATCTTTAAAACTTCGCAATGCTTTTTATAAAAATGAAGCCATTATAAGACTCAGTTCCCTTCACACAATGCAACACAAACCGGAGGATAGAGTTTTACCTTATAATGGCCGAAATATGCTTGATAAAATAAAACAAAAGCATTTGATATTATTACTAGTGTTTATATGTTTCAAAAACAATTTCAATCATAACTATCAATCATAGACAGCATGGGTACCATATATCATGTCGCCATATATATATATACAATCAAAACCGCACGGTGTCGTATTTGGAAATTGGATTTCCGTTATGAACCAAGGCAAAAGATAGTCCTAACCGAATTCGAGACTGTCTAGCCCGAGCCTCGGGATCAGAACGCATCAACCCTTTGGATCGTCAGGGCCGGTCCACCAATGTGGATTATTATGTCTGAACACAACGTTTCCCCGCCCTTTGGGGCGTAAATGAGCCAACGAATGACTCCATCGGTCCCGGATCGATCGATATAACCGAGGTGCCTCGCAACAGCAACAACCACATAGGTGAAAATAATATAAATGTCAGCCAGTTTAAGCACTGACACCACCTCTAGCTAGAAGGAAACGCATGCCCTCCCTGATGTCCTCTCCCGTTTCTGGTTCATACCGAGGTGTGAGGCTCGCGAATTCACGTTATACACAAAGCTAC
This sequence comes from Allium sativum, assembly GCA_030737875.1. Lineage (NCBI taxonomy): Eukaryota > Viridiplantae > Streptophyta > Magnoliopsida > Asparagales > Amaryllidaceae > Allium > Allium sativum. The sequence goes on along the minus strand of JASFAX010000020.1, from coordinate 11,687,830 downwards.
ACCACACAGGCGGTGCTTTGATCATCAACCACAAGGCTTTGCTTTTCAACAGAAGCCCTGATCATTGTATCTTAGCATGCCACACAGGCAATTCACACCATGCAACTGATGGCTATCAATCACACAGAATGAATTCCAATGTCAGACACACAGTCCATTTACAAGTCCGTTCTGGGTCTGAATGAAACCGAAGGCACTATATACCTCGCATACCCATCGATCTCCATGTACGTCTGGACGATCACCACTCATTATCCACATTTCGGGATGCCTCCCAATCAGGACATCAATTACGATCCAAACGAGGTGAAGATCTCCGGTCTTCGACCACCGTCTTCATCTTTGATTTCTTATCGTCGATTCAGTTATTCAGAATGGGATAAACCCAGTCTTTCTGAGCAACTCGCGTATATAACAAGTGTTACACAAACACACATACGCCATATTCCAATTCATTAGTCACTAACTGCAAATCAGCAAGAGAACGATTCCCCAAATATTAACCCCGAAGGCCGAAACCAACATCAGGTCAAAACCCAGGAAACCATTCGACTTAGCCAACCTTCAGTTAGTTTCTAAATTTCGTATTCCATATCGTTTATAATATTTTATAATGATTTATCACTATTTTTATTTATTTAAAAATAGCCAATTTATTCAAACGACGCTTCAGGCCATAACGCGGCCATGGCGCTGTTTTGCTTCAGATTTGATTTACACATATCTGAAAATCTAACCGTTGGATCTTCACAAAATTTATATCATTAGAAAGATCTTTTCAAAACGAATCCAACGGTTCCAGTTTTGGGGAAATCCGAGGTCGGATCTCCCGGTACAATCGTTTGAAGTTTCGATTTCAAAATACGAACTACAACGTCGTTATTCGATTTATTTAATTATATATATATATAATCGATTCTGGCGCTGTTTTTCTTCAGATTTGAATTAAACATTTCAGACAATCCAACCGTTGGATCTTTACAAAGTTAGTGTCGTTGGAAAGATATTTCCAAAGCGAACCCAACGGTTTCGGTTTCGGGAAAATCCGATGGTCGGATCTCCTGCACTAATCGTTTGAAATCACGGTTTCAAAACATGAACTACAGCTTCGTTATTCGATTTATTTTAATTATATTTATATATATATATATATAATCTATTCTTCGATTTCAAAATGATATTCTTTTCATATATTTGATAAAAATGATATTTTTATCCAACCGACTTTTATTTCAACACTTCGCTATTTTTAATAATTCATGTATATAATAAAAATGTGATTTTTAATGTAAAACAATTTATTTCAAAACACAACTATTTTATATAGTTCATATAGATGATAAAACTATGATTTTTATTATAAAACAATTTATTTCAAACACGAATAACATTCAACACATGAATTTCTATTCAATGAATGAATTTCTATTCAACACCTGAACGGTTTCTATAGTTCATATATAAAAGATAAAAATGTGATTTTTATTGTTAAAACAATTTATTTCAAAACACGACTATTTTATATAGTTCATATAGATGATAAAAATATGATTTTTATTATAAAACAATTTATTTCAAACACGAATACCATTCAACACATGAATTTCTATTCAACGAATGAATTTCTATTCAACACATGAAGGTTTTCTATAGTTCGTATATATATAATAAAAATGTGATTTTTGTTGTTAAAACAATTTATTTCAAAACACGACTATTTTATATAGTTCATATAGATGATAAAAATATGATTTTTATTATAAAATAATTTATTTCAAACACGAATACCATTCAACACACGAATTTCTATTCAACACATGAAGGTTTTCTATTCAACACACGAATATAGTTTCAACACATGAAAATAATTCTAACATATGAATATTATTCAAAATTTCGGCAGCATAACGGCAGGGTAGTTAAAACTGGGGCCGTCCCTAGTACGGCTCCTCGCTCTACCTTAAAGCCTCACAGCTTTTGACAATCAGGATTTCATGCATCTAGTTCGCATGCAGGCGGCATGTATATTTTTTTCCATTTCCATAAACTAATCCTATGTGGTTTCAACCAAATAATTCTCAACCACAAACGGGTATTTTTCAACCACAATCAATCAATTTCAAACCGCAAACAATTCAAATTAACCATTCGCTATCAACCAATTTTCACACCAATCACAACCAATAAATATCGTCCATGGTTTGTGTACGAGGGGCGTATATATATATTTATATAACAATTTCACTTCTATTCAACACATATATAATTTTTACAACGCATATATAACTTATATATCGAACGTACAACCTATACAACGCTTATACATGAGGCGTACAATGCTTATATAAGTCATACATCGACAATATAATTTATACATCGTCGTTTTCCATATCGTTTATAATTTAGAAATCTCACATTGGGTTCCACTCCACCAAAAATAGCAGAAGGCTCAGAAAAATATGCGGTCTCTTCTAGAATGTAGAGGACGTCCACACGAGTCCACTGTATCTTGTTTCACTGAATTTCGTCAACAAACGAAAAAGATCTGATTTTTACACTGAAATCAAAAACCGTAGCGCTTTAAAGTGCTATAAAATAGTTTAATTTAATTTCAGCCGTTACCTTTCAAAGTTGTTCAAAACTAGGTTTGGATTTTTCTTCAAATCCATGTAGCTAGGGGTCGATCGGCCTTCACCACGCTGTCGAGCCTCGAGAGGCGCACGTGCGCCTGAAGTGGGGTCCACTTCGGTGGTCTGACGTGGCCACGACGGAGCTTCAAAGCTCCGAACTTCCCATCCACGGGTCTCGATGGAGAAGCAACGAGGGAGGGCGAATCCTATATGGATTTGAAGAGCATTGAATTCTCTTCAAAATTCCCCAAAGGAGCAGCTACTTTCGTTGAGAGATGGAAGAGAAAAGGAGGAGGGAAGAATCGGAGGATTTCCGTCGTTTATCGCGATGAGAGGGAGAGAGAAGACGGGGAGAGAGAAAAGAGAGGTGGACCAATAGATTTTTTTATTTATAAATTTTAAAATCCGAAAATACCCCCTTTCACACATGAACACCAATCCAAACCCAACGACTGTCGTCCCCAGCTAAATACCCCATTTCGAACACAATGGGATATGTTTCGAAGGCCCATTCGACTGTTTCAGTCAGTTTTCCTTCAATTTAAAATATATAACATTCAATATTTATTTTGAACGTACATTTCAATTTGCCGGGGCCACATACTGATTCTAAAAATTCCAGAAAAATAAATCTAGCTATGTTTTGACGATACGGTCCCAACAAAACTAGTTACGTCGAATTCTGAGATCGTTTGAAAAATGGCCCTTTTCTGGTCGATCCAATTTAACTGTAATTGACCAAAACACGTTTTCCTTTGCCACACTCACATACTAGCTTAAAAAATTATGAAATTTGAAACCTAGCAATAATTTGACATCCCGGACCCAACAAAAGTGGTTTCGTCGAATTCTGAGGTCGTTTGCAAAATGGTCATTTTCTGGTCGATCCAATCTAACTATAATTGACCAAAACACGTTTTCCTTTGCCATGCTCACATATTAACTTCAAAAATTATGAAATTTGATACCTAGTAATAATTTGACATTCTGGATCCAACAAAAGTGGTTTCGTCAAATTCCGAGGTCGTTTGCAAAATGGCCATTTTCACGGGCTATATAAACTCTATAGCGACCTTTGTGAAAATTCATTTGGCCATAACTTTTGCTTCCCACTATGAAACTTCGATTTTTCAGATTCGTTCGAAAGAGATTCACTAACAGATTTAAATATTTTTGGTTTCACTAAAATTCGTTTTGTTTTGCACCCGGTATAGTCAGTCAAAGTTTGAAATGAAAATTTGAAACTACCGCGCCATTTCAGGCCTTATTTATAATTATAATTAATTATATTTATTTTCAAACGTCGATTCAAACTTACTTTTCGTCGTTATTATTTAAAGTATTTATTTTAAATATTTTAAATTCACCAAATTAGCCAATTTAAAAATTTTAAATTGGTTCAGATTTTCCGGGTCGTTACATATTCATTTTTGTCAAACATGTTAGTTGAAATAAAAATTATCATTTTTGTCAAAACATGTTAGTTGAAACAAAATTATCATTTGTGTCAAAAAATGTTAGTTGAAATAAAATTAACACTTGTGTCAAAAGATTAGTTGGAACCAAAAATATTCATTTTTGTTAAAAGACTAGTTGAAGCCAAAATATTCATTTTTATCGAAATATGATGGTTGAAAACAAAAATTCCATTTTTTTATGGACTTGAGATTAAACAAAAATGAAACATTTTTGTTCATTGAAAAGGATTAAACAAAAATAAACATTTTTGTCAATTAAAAAGGTTGAAACAAAAATATACATTTTTATCAAAATAGAGTTGTTGAAACAAAAATTATCATTTTTGTTAATTGGAATGGTTGAAACCATAATTAACATTTTTGAATTGGGTTAAAACAAAAATTAGATTTTTGTTATTTGGATAAGATTTAAAACAAAAATTACATTTTTGTTAATTAGATAAGAGTTAAACAAAATAACATTTTGTTAAGGAGTTTTGAGTTAAACAAAAAATAATAACATTTTTGTTTAATAGATTTATGATAAAACAAAAATATCATTTTTGTTATATGGGAATTTGTAAAAAAAATAAAATTAACATTTTTATTTGTTATGTTGCATAGAATATTGTACACAAATAAACTGTTCTTCTATTTGTCAATAGAATAATGTATACAAATAAATTATTCTTTTATTTGTCATTGGAATATATAGAATAATGTATACAAATAATTTGTTCTGTTATTTGTCATTAGAATACATAGAAAAATGTATGTAAATAAATATGCCATTTTATTAAATTAAAATTGTCAAAAATGAATTGTCATTTTTGTTGAAACTAGGATTGTCAACGAAAATGAATGAATCATTTGTGTTCATTTTGTTAAATTAGAATTGTTAACAATATGATATTATCATTTGTTATTCATTTTGTTAAATTAAAATCGTGAAAAATATGAATTACAACTTTTATTCAATTGGTTAAAATAATAGTTGTTAGCAATATGGAATTATCATTTTTAATCATTTTATTGAAATAGAATTTTCAACCAAAATGAAAAGATCAATTTTAATCATTATGTTGAAATAGAATCGTCAACAAAAATGAGAGAATCATTTTTATGGTCAAAACATACATTAGAATTTATATGCAAATATAAGAATCATTTTTATTTGCAAAACATACAATAAAATTTATATGTAAATAAAAGAATCATTTTTATTTGCAAAACATACATTAGAATTTATATGCAAATATAAGAATCATTTTATTTGTCAAAACATACATTAGGATTGTATGTGAATTAAAGTGACATTTTATTGTTAAATTATACCATAGAATTTGTATGCAAATCAAAGTGATGTTTGCATTGTCAAATTATACATTAGATACATGTAGGGAAATTTTGCGAGTAAAATACATTTTCATTTGGCATTAGGAATATAATAACTTGTTTGTTATTTATCATCAACATGTTAGCGGAATTAAAATTGGTTAAATTCATTAACCAATGATTTATTTAGATTAACTGTTGTTGGCTGAAAACCCTACATGGGTATTGAGATGATATTTGACATACACTAATCCTAATATTTAGTTGTATGTCAATCGGTGGATTGACAGGCTGCGATGAGCGTTATTTATTCATTTTAATGTTCGCACAGTTGTAAATTTCACTATGGATGTGAATTGGTTGTTTAATGATTATTTATCATTATTGTCGTGTTCATGTGATGTGTGAAATCCATGTAACTGAAGTTATATGGTAAATGATTGAGTCGAATTCCGATTCAGAATATCTTTTAAATAAAGAATATTTTAAATAAAGAACATTGTACTATAAAGAATATTTTACATAAAGAATCTTTTTATATAAAGAGTATTTTTAAATAACGAATATTTTAAAATAATATTCAACGAAGAATAAAATGATGATTTCTATGTCCGTTTTTGGATGGACAAAAGATAAAAATATATTTTTATCAAAATGAAATAGTTATTTACTAGAATAAATCTTTTAAATTAATATTTAATGAAGTCTTTTAATCAATTAATATTTAAATAGAATTAAATAAAAGAATTGGATTTTGGGTGTCGTGGATGATGTCTTAAATAACACTGTTCTTAAACCCCATATTAAAGAATAAATTTTTGAATCAAGATTATTAGAGTTTCCAATTATATTTAGTAAATGGGAATAAAATGATATGTGAATTGGGTTTATTGTGAACTGTGTTTTAAACGACATTTGTTCTTTAGCCCAATTAACAATAAAGATATAATTTGGAATTTGTAAATCTCTTATTAATATTTAAAAAGGAAATTTTCCAAAGGCAAGTTTCCAATTTAATATATTAATTTGGAATTGAGTGGAAATTCGATTTGATAAAAATCGAGATAGGCTTCTGTAAAAGAACATTGTTACTATATATGGAATTTAAAACGCTTTGTCATTATTCCATTTATATTAGCGGTCTGATACGGAAATTTATATCGATTATATATTGATTTGATTTCTGTGAAAATTTCATATTTAATGGAAGATGATTTTGGGTTTATCGTGAACTGTGTTTTAAATGACATTGGTTATTTAACCCAGTTAAAATATAAGATTAATTTCTTAAAATTGAATAATCATAAAGTAATGATTTTTGATATTAAAATCAAATTGGAGTTTTAATGAATCTTTAAAAAAGAAGATTAAAGAATTAATTTAAAAGAATTTATCTCTGATAAAATTGATGGGAACCTTTCCCTAATAATATGAATATTTTATTAAAAGAATATTTTGAATTGGAATGAGGCGTATGATGTGTCTTTATAGCACTTGATTTTTGATTATAAAATACGCGAGTTATTCAGAAAGACCGGGTTTAACCCATTCTGAATAATTACTACGACGATTAAAAGTCAAAGTCATTGAAGACGATGATTGAAGACCGACGATCTTCACATCGAATGTGCGACTATTGATGCCTTGAACTGGGTCACTCCTAGGAAAGGGTTAAAGAGGTAGTTGTCCGGACGTACTGGTTGATCGTCAGGATAAGAAAGCACCTCTCTTTCGTATTGGACATACGGAACGAGGAATAAGGTGTCTGCGGTTTTGTTCAGACCCAAAACGGACTTATAAATGGATGTGTGTCTGACATTGGATTTCATTCCATGTAACTTGATTTCAATTTAATATATATATGTTGGTGGCGAAGAATTTATTCTCTTGCTTAACACCCTTCTCTGAGACGCACGAGCTCAGAGGGTATATATTGATAGTTATTGATCGCATGGTGTGGATTGTCAATGTGGCATGCCAAGATGCAAATGATCGAGGATTTTGTTGAAAAGCAGGGCCTCGTGGTTGATGATCAAAGCATAGCCTATTTCGGCATAGCTTTGTGTATAACGTTACCTTGCGAGCCTCACACCCCGGTAAGAGTCAGAAATGGGACAAGGGACCCAAGGAGTGCATGCGTTTCTTTCTAGCTAGAAGTGGTATCAAGGTTTAGCAAGCCCTGACATTTTACTTATGTGGATGATGGAATGAGGCGCCTCGGTTATATTGGTCGATAGTAAACAATTTATAGGTTCAATAGGACCGGGAAACGTGTGTTCAGGCATAACTAATCTGCTAAAGTATTTGTGGACCAGCCTTGGAGGATCCAAGGGCTCGCCAGCGTCCGAGTCCGGAGACATTACTAGAGTGTATGTAATTGGTAAGGAGATCGTCCCTAGCCTTGACTCGTGATGGAAACCCAATTTCCAATACGACATTATGGTTTTGATTGTAAACCTATATATGATGACATAGTATATGGTAGCAATGCCGTCTATGATTGATACATTATGATTGAAATGTTTTTGAAACATATATAGACTAATAATAATATCAAATCCATTTTATCGTATCAAGCATTTTTGACCATTATAAGGTAAAACTCCATCCTCCGATTTGCGTTGCTTTGTGTGATAGGACTTGAGTCTTATAATGGTTTCATTTTTCTAAAAAGCATTGCGCTGTTTAGCGATTTACTTTATTCCATGCACAGGAAATCCAATGGATTAAACCCGTTCCGCGTTAGCAGCGTGGTCCTGTGATTAGCCTTATTATTAAATAAGTTAAGAAAGATTTCTCATACCAGTCCCATGACTGACCCGTAGTTTGTTTCACTTTGCAAACTCGGGTGCCCTCTTTTTCACACGGGTAGTCGAGTAGCTTATTTTGCATATTTATTGAGTAGGATTCTGGATTGAGGCTTAAAGCTATGTCCAGAACATTGATAGACTTCCGCTGTATCAGATTATTGATTCCGCTGCATTGTATTAAATCTATTGTAAATTTATCTTCCGCTGTGTTATATTCGATATACTCTGATATATTTTGTACTCTGATGTAACATTATTGTAATGTTTATAAAAGTCTTCTGTTATTTGTTGTGATGTGTTGTATGCCCAAAGTTAACATATTCGGGTTCTTGAACAGTCTTGGTCGATTTAGCGATCGGTTAGGTCCGGGCAAAATCCGATCTCAAGAAAATCCAGTAGATCCATTCATGAAGGCACTTCCAAAATCAATGGAGCAGAAGATAATATATAAAATTGATATGCGCCGCTTGCATCACCAAACTATTTGAATAATACGTTACAAATCAGGAGGAGCATATATTATGTTGTAATGTACTCTTTTCCTTTACTAATATTTTTCCCATTGGGTTTTCATTAGTAAGGTTTTTTAATGAGGCATTATTTTGATCTAGAAGTATCAACCCTCATTGGAACATTGTCAATATGTTACTTAGAGATGAAATAAAAATTGTACCCTTTTCCTTGTTTATGCTTTTTCCCATAGGGTTTTTCATAAAAAGGTTTTTAAGGAGGCAATTAATCTTATCATCTTTATATACGCATATTAAAGGGGGAGTGTTGTAATATATATGAGTGAATATTCTTTTGACATATTCTGTTTAGTCCCACAATATGGGATAAGTTTTACTCCAAGCCCTCAAGCATTATATAAGGAGCTCGTGTAATGTAAATAGTGTAAAAAAAATTGGGAATGAATAAAAGTATCTTCTTTCTCCTCCTATAATGGCTTTCTAATTGTATATTGTTTACAACAAATAATAATAATAATAATAATAATAATAATAATAATAATAATAATGACCATTCACGTTTGATGATGACATGTGATTGATGTGTGAATTGTTTATCTACTCATTATTCATGTAACATATTTAGGAAATTATTCATAAAAGGTTTAGCTATATTTTGACAATGAAATTATACGTACTTAGTTCGAATTATTATTTCTACTTTAAAATATCTAGTTCTATTATTTTACTTATATATAATTCTCATTTTTTAATTGTATTATTAACCAATAAATAATGAATTTGTAAAATAATTTATATGTTATATTTTATTTTTAAGATAGAAATATTATCAGAGTACTAAAGATAAATTTTCATTTATTCATTACCTATACAGTGTATCACCATTCGAAGACGATTCTCTTTGCTGGCTCCTAAGCTGTGAAACTCGTAAATAGCGACAAATGCATTTCTTCCCTCTTTCGTCCTCTTTACCTTTCTGATTCTGCAATCTCCTGTCTCCTCACCATTTCTATTTCCTCCTCTCCAACGCATCTGTTTTCGCCATGCGTGAGCTCCCCACAGCTCATAACTGACATCTTCGGATCTGGGCCCTCTTCACTGTTTCCTCCTATTTTTTAACTTCTTTGCAACACCTATAATTGATCCATCCATTCTCCTGTCAAAACTATGGTTCCTTTGTGATGTGTTTCCTCCTATTTTTGGCAACTCCTCTATTGATTTTTCTTAGATCTTGTGTCAAGAACCCTTTATGGGGTTCTGCTGGTGCTTCTGAGGACGATGCGGTGGAGGGATTCAACACAATTGGGTTCAATTCGACTTGCAATGGAAGGATAGTATTGGTTCTAAAGCAGAATCTAGGTATCGACTTGCGCTCTGATTTGTTTCACGACACTCCTACCATTTCCTGGTTTTTCTTTCCATTATTTATCAAGTATGCAATGTACTGGTTCTTAGTCTCTTTCTTGATGAGCTACAGGGATCTATGGCAACTCGGGTATTTTGGTTGGAATTTTTAGGCAACCCAGATGTAACGTCGGTCTGAGTTTGTCTTTTTAATTTTTGTTCTTTAATAACGAGTCTGGGTGTTTTAGTTCATGGTGTCTGGTTTTAAGAGTATCTTTCTTGGGGAGCTCAGTGGTGGTTGTATCTTGAATGGTTGTGTGGTACTGTGGTATCGTTTTTGGATTTGGTAGTGTTGGTTGGAATGTCCTGCTTCGGTGTCCATTGGCAATACACGTGAAGCCTAGGCTCTGACCATCGCCTGGACTATGGAGTTTTCTTTATGATCAACGCTGTTGTGCAACTCGTAACAATGTCATATAGTCAGTCGATCCTTCACTATGGAATTTACTATGGTATGGTGCAAGGTTTTGGTTTCTGCTGGGTGTTGTATTGATTTGTTCGAGTGGTTTTATGGATTATGCTTACCTTTTTTTCCCTATTTCGGCAATCCATGTGAAGTGTTGCTCGTAACTTTGCCAACTGGAGTAGATTCAAAGCCATCTATTTTGGTTTGTCAGTACAAAACCGGGTTGTGATGTTTTAAAAATATATTTCCCTAGTCTTTCTAGGATGTGATGGGGAACGACTTTATGGTCCTTGCCTTCTATTGAAACTGTGCTAAGTTGTGAATCCCCATGTGCATGTGTACATTATGCGGCTACACTGTTCTTTTTGCTATGTACTTTTTTGTGTGTAGTTTTGGGATTCCATATGTAATTTGAACTTGTTTTTCAAGTATGCAACAATTATGTTATACTCCCTTGCGTGGAACAATTTTATAGTAGTCTAGTAGTTTAGCTAGCTCCTATACTATAATTTAGGATAGATTAGTGGAGAGCCCACTATAAATGTCGTATGTAGTGGACGGTCCATTTTAAAAACCGAAATAATAGTCTGGTAGTCTGCCAAACTCATGTAACTATTGCAATTATTATTTGTTATAATAATAGGTGTTACAGATCATTATAAAAACCGGTCGGCTATGCCAAAAAAAGTTAAAAAATAAAATAAAATAAACAGTGTATAATCTGCTATGTATGTAAGTTATTATTCTACATGTTTTCCAAATTGTTTTGTGACAACCATGTTAAATTTTGCTTTATCAGCATTTTATTTTAGTTTGTAAAAAGAATTTAACATTAGATCTTATTTTTAAAGGAAATTAAAATTTGAATTTTTTTTTGAATTTGTTCAGGAGGGAAACCAACCGGAGTCGTAAAACCCTCCTAGTGCACCTAGCATGGTCCGCGAGCACCACATAAGTGGTTGATCTGAGCGTATTCACATGGTAAGCTCTTAGCATGTCATTCCGGATTTCGAACCCATGCCACTGTTATCATGGCACAAAATCCTTAACCGTTGGGCAACTGCTTATATTCTAGAGAGGTGTTTTAGTAATAGGCTAAGGTCTCTGTTAAGTTTCCAAATATCAATAAAGCTTATATTCTAGATTATATTTTTAAGATGATTTAGTAATAGGCTAAGGTTCTTGTAAAGTTTCCAAATACAAAAAAACTTTGTCTTAAAATATTGTAAATTAGGTCATTGGTTTTCGAAAATCATCAAGAAAAAATCAAAAATCAACGTATACTAAACTTCAATTTTTTAATTCAATATATAATCATCTTCTTATTCATTAAAAAAAGTACATAAAATGCTTCAAAAACAAAAACAAAAAATCATAACCAAAATACAAGAAATCTTGCAATTTTCGTAAGATTACAAAAAATACAGCAATTATACGAAAATATTGCATGATTTTATGTAATTTTTGCTAATTGTTTCAAACCTACAAATATAATATCTATACTTATTCAAAAAGTACATCATTGCAAAAAAAAATCATCCAAAAAATGATGAACATTACGTACATATGAAAATACATCGCTTTCAATAAAATTGCAGAAAAGGAAACAACTAAACAAAAAAGTATACGCTGAGACATTTGTGCAATACACTGTAGAATAGTTACATATATGTCTGCACTTATTCACTATAGGTGCAGATATTTATATACCTGATTTATTCCTTTTTATTACATGCAATACACTATGTGTATAATTGCAGATATGTCTGCACTTATTCAAGTGCAGACATTTCTACAACATTTTTTTTGCCAGTAATCTTCCTTTGATGTTCACATTTTTTTGAACTTTTTTTTAAATAACAACGCGAAAAACACATACATGAATTGCTATTAGAAAACAGGGACCCCTTAATCCTTTTGCATATAACTTTAGGAAGGAATCTGCTTTGAATTATGTTTCATTTTAAGGACGCCTCCCTAATATTCACTTAATAATATATATAATGCAATTTTGGTAGTTTATGTTTACACAAAAGACATGCGACACCAAAGGTATTACAACTATTTATAAAGATTTCATATCTTATTTTTAAGATGATTTAATAATACCTATAGAAGGATATTTTTGTCAGTTCTTTTTTGCATGAAAAAATATAACACTAAAAGTATTATAATTATTAACAAAGAAGATTAGGAAGATCTTCAAATTTAATTTGTTCCATACATAATGCTCTTTTAGATAATTTTGACTGTTATATTTTTGCACTTATTTAGTTTGGTAATTGTTTAGAACAAAATGATGTTACACATGACGCGTGACATCTTTCTTTTGTCGTTTATATTTTTTTTTGTCTCATTTATTAATTTTGATTGTTATTTTTTGCAATTTTTTGCTCTAATAAAATTTATTTTACTTAATTTTAAGTTTCGTATAAGTTACCAAACAATATGGAAACGAATATCATACTTTTTCCTAATATAACTTGTCGTCTTATCATTTTAGATTTCCCTCCGTTTGTTTTATGTTTAGAACAAATAAACCCTAATTTTTTTGTAAACACATTTTCTCTATTTTAGCTTCTCATGTCTATGAATTTGACATGTTCTATACATGATTTTCTTTAGCCAATTTTGATTCACAAATAATTCTACAAATTTAAACTCTACTCATAATTTTACTATCAGAGTTTTAGTTTAGAAATTAAAGAATATTATTATGGTAATTTTTATTCTAATCCACGGTTTTAATAAGTTAATCCACCACTTTAATAAGTTAATCCACAACTATTTTGTAAGTTAATCCACGAGTGGGTTAACTTACAGATTTCACCCTATTATATATCTAACAATCGATTTTGTGCTTCTTGTTTCACAATTCTGCGTTATTTCACAATTCTCATATCAGATTAATAATAATAATCCAACTAGCCTAAAATCTAGATCTCACACCAGATAATTATGTGAGAAAAATACACATTATAAATCTACTGTATGCAAAATGTTTCTTATATAAATTTATCAGTCTTGAATAAAACCCTTGATTTTCTGGAATTTCCTTAGTACTGTAACTAGCGTCTCCCTCATCAAGATGAAACGGCTTCTTTCCTCTGACATATTTCTATCAATTTTCAAGATTTAGAAAATAACTAACTGCAATTATATTTGATAATGGTGAAATAAAAAAATTTGTATACAATTAATCAACTTCAAAAAAAGAAAAAGAAAAGATAAACTACTTATTATTATGTTGAATTACTCCGCTTATCGCTTAAGCTTGGATTTAGATGCTAGGATTCCAGAACCGAGAAGACTAAGGAAAAAGCAAGGAAGAAGAAAACGCATGGAAGAAGAAAACATAGAAGATTGAGAAGAAGGGAATACGTGCGGTTTTCTTTTTTTGGTGGATGTACTAATTAAAATTAAAATTTTAGTAAAAGTCAAAGATCCTATTAAATTGGGTGGATTAACTTACTAATATGGTGGATTAGAATAAAAATTACCTATTATTAATGGTTGTTGTGTATAAAAAGGTCATTAATTTATTGTTTATTTTGCATTTTTATAAATAAGCAAACTCATCTTAGTTATTAGATGGATAGTTATTTATGAAAATTATAATTATTATGCCTTAGTGTTTATTTGTTAAATTTTTTAACCAAAAAATATATTTTAAAAGTTTTATATTATTTCTTTTAATAGTGGGATGACTATTAAATGTTCCACGTGTTTAACTGAATTGCTTTTATAAATAGGATTGATTAACTACTCTGCAAAAGCTTAAAATATGATTCTCTTTTCAAGGCAAATGTTTTCCAAAAGATAATGTTATTTTCTATTTGTTCTTTTTCTTATATTTTCGAATGCTTTTATCCTACTTTTTTTTGAGTAGGACGGATGTGTAGCGCGAGACTACAAAGCCGATTAAGCATTATATTAATATATATATATATATATATATATATATATATATATATATAAACCAATTGACAAGCCCAACTGGTGGCTTAAAGTTCGCAAGATAATAGTTCAACAGCAGCAAAATATCCGAAGCTAGATATTACTACCACAAAGCAACAAAGAGACACACTACCATGTCATATACACAAACAAGCCAAAATAAGTACCCACTGAAGACATAACCAAACCAAACCAAAATAAGCTTTTATCCTACATTTATATTTATCAACTCCTGCATAATGATTACAATTTGAGGGAGCAAGCATTCTCACCATTATAATTTTATTTTCTTAAATCTCAATTATTAAAATCGCTAGTGCATGTAGAGCAGGTCCTAGGACTTATGGTACCTAAAGCAAAAATTGAAAACAAGGCCCTTCCACAAGGACTAATGTATTATATCAAAACAAAGTGCATTACTAAATAATAACAAGGAGATAAAAAAATAACTTTATTCGTAATAATAATTCTAGTTATACAATAAAATAAATACCAATTACATATGAACATTTTTCTAGCCTTTCGACTTGCAAAATTTCTAACAATATTATTATATTCAAGTTCACCGACAAAATCTTATTCAATCGACAAAAGTGCCAAACTATTTAATCTCTCTTGTGACATAGTGGAACGAAGGTAAGACTTAATCAACTTTAGCTTTAAAAAACTTCTTTCGGCCGAGGCAAATGCAACTGGTATAGTCAAAATTATTCTATATGCAATCAAAGCATTAGGAAAGTTTAAATCTCTCGAACAAGAACTTATGGAATTCAACGATTCAATTGATTTTATTTTTTTCCTCAGACAAGATAACTGTGAGCACTTTTAATTCTGAAAATAGCTCTCTTCCATCAATATCAGGTGCAAATCACGTGTTAAATATTCCAAAAGTTTTAAACGGTGTATTTTCAATGTCTCATCATATAAAGAAGTGAATTATTTTTAATCAAATAAAAAGCCAAATCTATCATCTTATTCTTTGAATTTCTCAAATTAAGTCACCAATGAAACACGAGCTTTACTCATGATTTGCAATAAATAACTGGTTTGAAAAGATTCTTCTGGTGTTTTCATTAGTTCTTCAACATTCACATCTTTATCAAATTGTTTCTTTCTATAGATAATTCTTTTTAAAGTAAAAACTGGTTCGACATCCAACACGTAAGCTATCTCTTTAGCATCCACCATCGTAGAATCAAAACCAGTGTTTCTGAAATCTTCAAAAAAAGTAATAAGCTCTTGTAATATTGTGATCGCAAAATTAATTTTGCATATATTCAGTTTGAAAAATCTTGCTAGCAGTGTTTACATTTTCCAAAATTTCATACTAAATGCACAACCCAAACAAGTAATCAAAATTTTCACTCTCATTTATTACAATACTTCTTGCTTCACTCTTAGCCATAGAATCTTTAGTATTATTTGACAAAGAAATTAGATAATCTCTTATCTCCACACTTTGATATCTTATAGATTTTACTGTTTCAATGTGTCTTTCCCAACATGTATCTGATAATGACTTAACTGAACAACCTGACACATGATCTATAAAAACTTGTCATCTTTGTATGGGTGAGGAAAAAAATATTAAATCTCCGTTGGATCACACCAAAAAAGTTTGATGCTTTTGAACATGATTTAGTCATATCACAAAATATAAGATTAAGACTGCGACAACCACAAGGTGTGTAGAAAGCTCTCAGTTTAATTTCTAATAGTCTTTGTTGCACCCCTTTGTGTTTTCCTTTCGTGTTTGATCCATTATCATAACCCTGTCCTCAGATATCGTAGGTATCAATCTTAGTTTCTTCTAGTACTTCTTTAAGCTTGTTAAAAAGCTCAAGTCCAATGGTGTCATCCACTTTTAGAAATTCAATAAAAAAAAACTCTTCCGCCCTTGCGGGTTTAGTTGAAACATTAACACGTCTTATTATAAGAGACATATATTCAACACGACTAATATCTGGAGTACAATCTAATATAATCGAAAATTATTTGGCTTTTTTTATTCTTCAAAAAAAATCATTTTCTTATTTCACTCACCAATGTAAGTATTAGCCTATTTTGAACTTTATGCCCAAGGTAATGCATGTGAATGTCTCTTTGTTCAAGCCGTCGAATATGGTCCTGCGTTACTGCATCAAATTCTGCTATCATTTCAATTAGTTTTCAAAAAAGACCATTATTTTTTTATATAGCCTTTCGTTCGTTTCACGAAATGACAAATTATTGGAAGGAAGTGTTTTTACAACATTAATTTGTTATGTAACAACGGTCGAAAAAAAGTCCTTCTTGTCATGCATAGGGCGCACGCATATGAGTTGACACATACATCGTTGTAATAAAAAGAATCCCTGATGTTATGTGTCTACCAACTTATATTTGTGCTCCACCCCTTCAATTTATTCCATGATGTGGGACTATTTATTCCATGATGTGGGACTATTTATTCAAACCATCATTCCTCCTTAACAACATGCAAAGCAATCCTAATAGTGTCCCCTTTAACTCGCATCCTACGAGTATCTTTCTAGAGCACTTCCTTGCCTGCATGGCCTAGTCTGTAACCTTCGGCTCTGATACCATAGTTATGTAACGACGGTCAGAACAAAGTCCTCCCTCCTCCTACATAGGGCGCACACATATAAGTTGACATGCACATCCTTGTAGTAAAAGGAATCTCTGATGTCACGTGTGTTAATGTCAAAAATTGACCATTAACACCCCGAGAAGTGTAAATACACCTTCAAATGATATAAATCAAGATTATGGGAAACTACAAACACAAAAGCAGTAAAAAGACAGAGATTTATAGTGGTTCGGCCTTTGATCTGGCCTATGTCCAATTTGAAGAGAGACTTCATTATCATTCTCAACATTACAAGTACACATTTTCTATAACTTTGCTCATTTTTTCTCTTTACAACAATTATCTCTATTTCTTCTCTTTAATCTCTTGATTCTCTCGATTTCACCATGGAAATGGTTAGATCTCCTTGATTGCGAAGATTGTTGAAGTAGATCTTCAATAATCAAGCACTTAGATGATCTTTAACGATTTCATGATGATTGAGATGTTAAATCGGAGCTTGAAAAAACTTTAATGGAGGCCAGGATGGCTTGGATTTGTTGAGAAATGACAATGGCAACACTTCATTGTTCAAGAAATCGATCCCTTTCATGGTGGAAATGTGGGGGTATTTATAGGTGTGGAAGTGAGGTGGAGAGGCCTAAAATATAGTGTCTAGGATCTTAGGTCGTTGGAACGACCCGATACTAGGTCAACGATCGACCTAACTTGTGTCGTGTCATGCAAGGAATGACCTGCCTGCATAGGTTGTATGTGACCTAACTGAGGATGATCTGAATGTGAGCGGCCCGGTGTGCCTTTGAGTTCATAAATGAGTTGTGGCTTTGTGACCATCGGGACATGCGGACGACCCGATATGGCATGACCCTCATGCTTCTTTATTAAGACGACCTGGCCTGATATTTATACGACTTGCGTGTATTATAGCATTCATAAGCTTCAACGACCTAAATGTTAGATGTACTGACCACCTGACCTTAACGAGTTGGCTTTGACTGACCTGATGATGAACATGTAAAGTAACGACCTAAGTCACGCGACCTGACGTAAGTAGATCTCGACCCATCATGTATTGAGCTTAATGCATTATTTGTGAGCCATATCTTTATGGGTTAATATTTGCCCCTCGAAGCCTTTATTATTGTAATATAATATAGGCTTCAAATCACACATATGGGCAATATTTTGATGGGTCATGCTTTATATATGTGAAGGATCAATATGTGCACGTAACTGATCTATATAGGCTCTCACACGAACTGAACTCAGCCTGTTTTGTTGTTGTTTGAATACCAGTCAATCGGGTTGTTCGGGATTGCAACTAAATCGGGTGCGGCCCGTTTATCTTGGCCTTTATATCTCCCTTTAAGCTGTTGTCCTTCATTTCATTTACTTGAGAAGCTTTTTTAATGGTGGCCGGTTTTTTCTGAGAAAACCCGATCGAATCTAAAATCCCCTGCTTCGCCTTCAATTAATTCTCTCTCAAATCTGAATCGAGCTTCAATCCCCATGCTAATCTGATTGTCATCATCGTTGCTGCCAATCTGAATCAAGTCAAATTTGCTGGATCTGACTTAACACGACGTTGCCCAGTTTGTGCTCAACTTCATCAGCAACACTCGATTATTAATGACAAACGTAGGTGGTGATTTTTCACTTTTTGCTTTCGTATCGAGTTGATTTTAAGTCTTTAGGATTTCTGAAATTGATTTGGGAATTTATGAATGTCTTATAATGGATTAGGAATTGGTTTCAGATCAGATTTAGTAGATGGCGAAATTTGAGTCATTGACCAATTTAGGATTCCCGGATTTGAATCTAAAGTCGATTCTCTTCATGCTTTTGATCATTAATAATCTGTGTACCAAATTGATTTTGAGTTAGGAATTTTTATGTTTTTCAATGTCTGTATTGATTTGTATCTCAGAAATTTGTGGTTAAATCTGAATTTGATATCAACGTTTGTTGTAGATATTACGTTGATCAAATTTTCCATTCTGAATTTTTGAACTGTTCTTGCCACTTTTATGTGAATTTCAGTTAGAAACCCATGCGTGAAACCTTATAGTCCAATGTAAAATCAGTAGTTCGGTTGACGTTAGTTGAGTTCGATCATTTGTAATATGTTTTTGGCACAAAAACTTGTATGTATGAATTAAGACCGTGCATTTTGAAGATCTTTGCTTTGATAATTGAACGACTTCCAGTAGCTTCAGGATTAAGTCATAAATCAAGTTTGTGCTTGCCAGGTCGTTTGGACGATCTAAGAGGTCAGGTCGTTATGTGACCTGCTCCTTTGGACCAATGGACGACCTGAATTTTAAAGTAGCGGGATGGCCTAACTCCTTTGGGTCGTTAAACAACCTGGGCTTTAGGTTGCTGATCAACCTAAGTGTTAGGTCGTTGGGCGACCTGACTGCTAGGTCGTTGAGCGACCTAACTCTTGGATCGTTGGTCGACTTGCTTTTTGTGACTTAAGGCACGCCTTTGAAACTAAATGCAATCAAGCATCTTGGACTTTGAACAATTCACATTTATTACTTGAGAATTGAATGTTTGTATGCCCTGTTTCTTGCCGTACAACAACAACAAACACTTGCATATCTTTTGGACTTATACTTCACCTTCGACCATCCACATTGATAACGGATTTGTTAATAAAGCATATTACAGTTAATTTCAAGACTTAAACTGGATGATGCATCTACACAAGCTTATTTCGTCCAATAGTTCGTAACTTGTCAAACCTTGCTTGCATACATACTACATTTTAGTTTAAGTAAGCAACGACGCTTGGGATCGACTAATCGGCACATGCCGACTACGGGTTCAAGCCTCGCTTTAATATGACTTGTATAATTCTGCACGACACTTCACAGTTAGGAAATGCGTACCTATGATATGTTTATAAACAAGATTGTTTGTGTAGAATGACTATTAGGCAACAGACTCGCCTTCAGGCTGAAGGGACATCTACTTCTACGCATGTTGAGACTTCTACATCTGCATCTGGGGCTACAACAATTACAACTCCTGTGTCGGTACTAAGTCAGCTTATTCCAGTTCCCCGTCCCCTTAGTTCCCTGCCAGCAGAGAGACACTCTACCATAATCAACCAATACATTTTTAAATAGTTATGTGATCAATATGGCATCCCTGAGGCCGACACGATATTGTCAAAGAAGGATGTATTCGTTGACCGACCACAAAGTGGATATATAGCTGTTAACACTCAGATGTTGATGAGCGGCGTTGTCCCTCCTTTTAATTCGTTTCTAGAGATGATCCTGAAACGTTGGGCTATTGCCCCTTTCTAGCTTCATCCCAATGGCTACGCCATTTTATTAGGGATTTATGTGCTTTTTATGCCAGTAAGGGAATGTGCACCTACGTTTAAGGATATCTGCTATCTGTGCCCATTTAAAAGGAGGAAAGACACCGCTTCTATCATACATGTTGAGGGCGCACGATACTGGAAGCTCGTACTTGACTTGCCGAAGAGTGCTTCAGGATTTCCGAGTCAATTTTTCTTTGTTCGTTGTGTGCTTGCACAGAGCTCTTCTCATCTGAATTGCTTTTAAGTTTTGGTTACTGAACTTTTCTTTCTTGATTACAATCGTTCCTACTCTTGTCAAGGATAATAAAGATTCTGCTTCTTGCAAAGCCACTCGAGAGGCTCTAAAAGTTGTTGGTATTATAGATAGAGCTAAGAAGTACTTAATTAGAGAAGAATTTCTTCGTAGATATGGATTGCTTCATCCTTTGAGGAAATACCCTTCTAAAGAATCATATTTTACACCTCGGACTACACCTGTAACATCGGATGCTACGACTTCCGGAGAGTGCAGTGCGTCGAAAAGTAATGTTGATGAACCCTCTTTAAAGAAATGCTCAGATCCTGCAGGAAGTACTGATACACCTTCTCAACCCCAATTGCCTTCGATTGCAGAGGAAGAGTTTATACATTGCGAAGGCAAAAGTCCCATGAAGGTTAATGAGCAGATAGAGGGGGAGAAATCGCAAATATAGGCAATTTGGATGTTGAGAGAACAAATGAGGCTCCCACAATCCCAGTTACTCATGAGGAAGATTTTATGGATATTTACAATGAGTTGAGTGATCTTAACACTTCAAAGGATCTTGCTCTAAATGACATTGTGACTTCAGAACTTGTAGCTATGGTTACGAAAGCGGCAACTGAGTTGGCTTTGACCCGATCTCCTCTGTTGCAGAAGGCCTTTTCTGATATCGGGCATGCGTTAACTTCTCGAACGAAGAGTGGTTCGTTATTAGATGCGCGTTAGAGCTCACATTACATGCACTCTAAATTTTTGGTGTTTTGCATGCACCCTATATTTTTCCCTGGTACTTTCTTATTTAAATAGTGAAATCCTGCTTTTCCTCGTTTCAGGTCCAACTATGAGTCAGCCGTATATGAAAAGTTTCAAGCACCAAACCAGTTCTTACAACCTGAGGCATTACATGCAGTCTCAATATTCTCATGACTACGTCGAGACTAAGGAACAAAGAAGGTGGAGGCACGAGGCCCTGGATCAACTAGAGATAGATAACCGGAGTCGAGGCTCTTATGGTGATCGCTATGATGATTGCTACGAACAGAGCAGAAGGGAAGAAGAGGAGAACCGAAAAAGGAAAAGAGAGAGGGATGACCGGCACAAGGATTATAGCAAGGATGATTCACACAAGCGCTCCATATTGGATAAAGGTCCAATCCCTGCTGCTCAGACCACTTCCAGCTATCTACACCTTGCAGATCCGTCTATTACCCCTCCTCCAGCTGATATTCAGAAGATTATCCATAGGCCGCGCTATACTCTTGAGCTTGCACCACCATACTTGCTGAATGGTTCAAACATTGGTGTTTGAGAGGAATTTACTTTGATCTTGACATACATCCAACTGATAAGAAAGAGACGCTCAAAGACCTTGACATAGTGAGTAACAATATTGAAAAGTAACTGAATGTAGTCAAGGATCAAGTTGATAAGCAGCTGGACGTAGTTAAGGGTCTAATTGAGAGGCTACATTTATGGTATAAACTAGTTGAAGAGCTCCAACGATTTAACAAATGCAACCTCGAGACCATAGCTACACTAGAAAATGACAAGGCCAATTGGGCCAAAATTCTTCAATCTCGGGATGCCAACATTGCATCTCTTACTTAGAAAAATACAGATTTGGAAGCCGAGAATCAAAGGCTTATAGAAGAGCTGTTGCTATTAAGTTAAGGGAAACTGCATTGAAAATGCAAGTCAAAGATGCTCACTCCACCCAAAAGGCTGCCGAAGACCAATTAGTCATGGAGGAAAAACTTCTGAAACTTATCAGCTGGATAATGTTAGTCTTCGTGAGAATAACATTGCTCAAGCATTGGATATTTCTATGCTGAAAGCTAAAGTAGAAAGCCTTGAGCAGGAGAGAGATCAAGCTTTAACAGGAAAACCAGCTGTTGAAAAAGCATATACTGAAGCTGAGGCTGATGCCAATTCCACCTTATTCAGATTTTATGTCCTTGGTGTTATGAGTTGAAGCAACTTGCATTACTTAGGAGATGATTTTCCAATTACTTTGGCTAAAGTATGGAAATTGGTGCTTACCCGGGTGGGAGATACTTATTCTGAAGAGTATCTTATGGAGAATCTTTTGGATGATGAGTCCCACGAAGCTTTGGCTAAGGGGAAGAAACAACTTATGACCGAGCGTGATTTGTTAGATGGAGCGGAATCCTCTAGGCTAGGCCTAGCCCTAGATGTATCCGCCACCATTACTCGAACTGATTCTGTTGATGTTCAAGTTTCCGATTCTAAGATTCTCACTACACCGCCCACTGATCCTTCTACCATTCACGAGGAAGGGAAAGAGACAGTTGAGGGGCATGCTACTGAGCAGCATGCTACTGAGGAGCACGTTAATGAGGAGAATGTAGGAGATGGCGAGGGTGACGATGACAACCGAGATAATTATGAAGTTGTGCATAGAAGTCTTCTCGTCGCAGATAAACTGAGATGGACCGAGTCGTATTAGAGTTGGACTATCTTTGTACTTCACCTGGGATACTGAATTCCATGCTTACTATTCATTTGTATTAGGCCTGATTTCTCCAAAGCCTTCTCCTGCTGAAGTTGACACAACGACAACTGAAGTCATCATTACTAATTCAACTTTGGTGTCAACCACTGCTGCTCCGCCCAGCACTCCTCCTCCGGACGATGCATCTTTAACCATCGTTTCCGCTCCTGCTTCGTAGCCTGGATCACAAGATGTGAAGACTGCTGCAATCACTAACTTGGATGATGAAGACTATTCTTCTAGAGAAGCAGAAGATCTTGATGACATAGATGAGAGCCCGAGGAAGAATGTCAAAGGCAAGAAAAAGACTAAATCTTCATCTTCGAGGCGCAAGGAAAAGCGCCATGTTCCCAAGAATGGACTTGTTTTATCTTCCCCTAAGGGTCCCCAGGGTGATACAGAAGCCAAAGATGAAAGCCAACCTACTGACACACCTCCTCGTTATTCCACCAAGGTTAAAAAGCCATCTTTGAGGTCTGACAATTCTAAAGGTAGGAAAAAGAAGAACTAGTGTTTTTAGGCCATTTTACTTTGCTTTATGTAGCTTCTTTTTATGCATTTCGTTTAGGCCGGATGTTTATGCAAGTACCGGCCCTTGCTTATGACTTTAGCAAATTTGTACCTGAGACTTGTGTTTGTTGGAATGAAGCTACTTTTGATTGTTGTACTTTAGCTGTTACTCTAGCTTTATCGTACTTTTCTATGCATTTGCTTCTTTTTAGATTACAAGTCTTTAGCTTAATGAGACGTTGTGATGAGTTTGTGGTATGTTTTGTGAGCATTGGCATATCTCAATGTGATGGTGTTTCCTTCATACCATGAGTCATCGCAAGTCGCTAGAGCTGAATGCAGTTAGCTTTACTAAGTTCCTTTGTTTTGGATCGATGTACTAGAAGCTAGTTGTTTGCTAACCGATTTTTCTGTTTCTACCCGTGCACTTTAAGCTTCTGAGCTCGCCAATTCTTTAAGAAACTTAGCTTTGTTGATCGGTCCCGAGCTTCTTCTTAGAGAAATCGTTGATATTTGTGCCCCTGCCTGGGAGGTCCTTAGCCTTCACTGTGAGAAGTACTTTTAGCCTCTACTGTGGAGAGGACTGTTATAACCCAACATTGGTCCACTCTCGCTGATTAGTGCTGACATCAGAGACTTTATTGAGTGCCTCTGCCATGGAGAGTCGTTTATAACTCAACGTTCACCGTCTCCCGCCGATCGACTTGAGCATCAGAGACTCCATTGAGTGCCTCTAAAGAGGTCTTTTTACCTCTATTATAGAGATGTTGCCTTTGATACGCAAAGGACTTTGGAAACCCAACGTTGGTCTTCTCCCGCTGATTAGTTCTAACATCGGAGACTTCAATGGGTGCCTCTACTGTAGAGAGGTCATTTATACCTCAACGTTCGTCTTCTCTCGTCAACTAAATCGAGCATCGGAGACTCCATTGAGCACCTCCGAAGAGGTCTTTTACCTCTACCGTGGAGAGGTTTCCTTCGTTACGCGAAGGACTTTGGTAACCCAATATTGGTATACTCTCGCTAATTAGTTCTGACATCTGAGACTTCATTGAGTGCCTCTATAGTGGAGAGGTCGTTTATAACTCAACGTTCATCTTCTCCCACCAACTGAATCAAGCATCGGAGACTCCATTGAGCACCTTCAAAGAGGTATTTTACCTCTACTGGGGGAGAGGTTGTTTTCATTGGGGGAAAGGACTTTGACCTCTACTGGGGGAGAGGTTTTCTTCACTGGGGGGAAGGACTTTGACCTCTACTGGGGGAGAGGTTTCCTTCACTAGGGGGAAGGACTTTAGTTATTGCGTCATTCTGTAGGGTGAACATCTGTCCCTTTGTTGGATGCTTAACTGTGTTAAGCGATCGTGGGTGGACCGAGAGGTTCTTTTACCTCAACTATGGTGAGGTGCCCCCTTGGCAGAACTTGTATTATCTGGTTTTAGCTCCGTGGCTGCCTGATGTGCCTTTTGCCATTTGACTTTTTATGAACCTTTCCGTTCATTCTTCAAGACGGTGCTTTTCATTCTTGCATTTATGCATGTTGATGTTTTTAGCACTTGACACTTGAGTTGGTGTTATTGGTGTCATCACATTGGGTGGGCTTTGTAGAAGCAAGTGCTCATTGGATAACAAGAAATTTGAACATAGCATCAAGTAAAGTAGCGGCGAAGATGATTGCTATTCCAGGCCCTTAGAATAGGAGTGCCACCAACAGTTATCAGTTTGTAAGTGTCGTCAAGAAGCTTTTGACTTATTATGTATAACCTTCCCAGTTTGGCCCCAAGACTCCAGTTCCTGCCATGAGTTATGACTCTTTTTAGCATAAGATCCCTGACTTCAAAGGTTCTCTGTCTAACTTTAGAGTTGAAATGCCTGGCAATCCTTCATTGATGGTATGCAACTCTGAGTTCAGCCTCAACTCGCCTTTCATCAAGTTGATCAAGAGCTTCAAGCTGTAGCTTTTCATTCTCTTCTTGGTTGAAATGGATTCTGCGGTGTGTAGGGACTTCTAGCTCCACTGGAATCATTTCCTCTGAATTAAATGCCAAGCAGAAAGGAGTGTGTCCAATACCAGATTTATGAGTCGTCTTGTACTCCCATGGTGCAAGTGGTAGTTCATTGACCCAACCACCTTGAGCTTTCTCGAGTCTCTTCTTGATGGCTGATTTGATTATCTTATTCACTGCTTCCACTTGCCCATTTGCCTATGGATGGGCCACTGAAGCAAATCTTTTTCTGATAATGTACTTAGCACAAAACTCCTTGAAATCTTCTCTATTAGATTTTGTCCTATTGTTTGTGATTATCTTCTGTGGGACACCGAACCTGCATATGATATCCTAATGCAAGAAGTTGATCACTTTCTTTGAGGTGGTAGTGGCCAGTGGATCAGCTTGTGCCCACTTGGTGAAGTAATCAACGGCTACAATGGCATATTTGAAACTGGACTTCGCGGTAGGTAATGCCCCAATTAGATTAATGCCCCAAATAGCAAATGGCCATGGACTGACCATTTGAGTTAACTCAGCAGATGGTGCTATTGGGATTTTTGCGAATCTTTGGCATCTGTTTGCGGAGCCTTGGTTTACTTCAGGCCAGAAGTCACCGTATCACAGTATTTTCTTGACTAATGTCTGACCAATTGTATGACCTCCACGTTCTCCATCATGCAATTCTGCCAAGATTGCTTTAGATTCCTCTTTAGTAACACAACGGAGCAAAGGCATAGAGAAGCCTCGACTGTATAATCGACCATCCTGAATGAGATACATGGGAGCCTTTCAGAGCTGTTTCTTTCGTTTCTTCGGATCATTCGCGAGCACACCTTTGAGGACATAATCTTCGATTGGAGTCGTCCATGAATCTGGCTTTGCGGTAGCTTCTATGATCCAATCTACATCATTGTCATCAGTGCTGGGATTTGAGAGGACTTCAACTAGCACTAATCCCAACAGTTGTGCATCTCCTGTACTGGAAAGCTTTGCAAGTGAGTCAGCCCTCAGATTTTCTTCTCGAGGAATGTACGAGATAGTGTAGTAGTCCAAGTTGTTGAGCAATTCCCAAGCTTTTGACGGGTAAGCAAGAAAATTACCTCCCTTAGCCTAAAACTCTCTTTTAACTTAACACAATTTTAATTGCGAGTCGCTGAAAATGTGCAAGGCTTTTAATTGTATCTCTTTCGCAATCTTCAATCTAGCAATTAGAGCTTTATATTCTACTTCATTATTCGTTGATGGGAATTCTAGTCTTAAGGCATAGCAAACGTCCTTCAGGTGTCTCTAGCACTACTCCTGCCCCTGAGCAATACTCGTTCATAGCCCCATCAATGAATAGCTTCCATCGAGTAGTGACTTTGACAGTCTCTTCTTTCTCATCTTTCCTATCCATAAACTCAGCAATGAAGTGTGCTAAAGCTTGTCCGTTGACTGCCCTTCGTGGATGATAAGTGATGTCATATTGACCGAGCTCAGTATTCCACTCCAGTAACCTTCCCAAAGTTTACGGATGAAACATTACTTGCTTTAGAGGCTGATCTGTGAAAACCTTGATAGGATGAGCTTGGAAGTATGGCCTGAGTTTTTTTGAGGCAATGAGAAGAAAATATGCAGGCTCTCCAACTTGGGATAGTTCAGTTCTTCCCTGATAAGCCTCTTGCTGATGTAGTATACCGACCTTTGAATCTTCGAATCCTCTCAGACCAATGCAGCGCTCAAGGCATGGGATGAAACTGCCAGATATAAAAATGGATCTTCTCCATCTCTAGGCTTTGACAACATTGGTGGTGTTTTTATATGCTTGACCAACTCCTCGAAAGCTTTCCGACATTCTAGAGTCCATTGGACGTCTTTCCTTCCTTTTCTCAGAGCATCGAAAAGCGGAATGCACCTATCTGTTGCCTTAGAAATGAAGCGACTTAAGGCAACAACTTTCCCGTTCAAACTTTGTATCTCTTTCTCTGTTCTAGGAGCTCGCATCTCTCTTAAAGCAGAAATTTGTGCTAGGTAGGCTTTGATGCCCCTAACATTAACCATAAACTAGAGAAATTTCCCCAATGCGACTCCGAATGAACATTTGAGAGGATTGAGCTTCATGTCATACTTTCTTAGGATATCAAACATCTCGGCCAAGTTTTCTAGATGATCATTTGCTCTTTTGGACTTTACCATTGTGTCTTCTACGTAAACGTCCATAGTCTTGCCAATCTGAGATTTGAACATCGAGTTGACAAGTCGTTGGTAAGTCGCACCGGCATTCTTTAATCCAAACGACATTACTTTGTAACAATATAAGACAACATCGGTGATGAAATTTATGTTCTCTTGATCTTGCTCATGCATCATGATCTGATTATAGCATGGGTAGGCATCCATGAAAGATAAGAGTTCATTCCCTGCCGTCACATCAACAAGCTGATCGATTCTGGGCAGAGGAAAACTATCTTTGGGACACACTTTATTTAGGTCAAAATAATCAATGCACACTCTCCATTTGCTGTTGGGCTTTTTCACTAGCACATGATTCAACACAAAATCATGATATGCGGATTATCGAATAAAGCGATTCTCCATAAGTCTATTGACACGACCGGAATCCCTGGCCGGCCTAGACTAAATGAGAAGTGGATTGTTTGAGAACACGACGCATTAGAACACAGAACAATATAGCATTTCATTGCTATACAACAATATTACATCAGAGTACAAAAATATCAGAGTGCGAATAAATAATATACAGTGGAAATACAATTATTAGAGGATAAAATACATAGCAGCGAAATAAAAATGTATTAATACAATGCATAGCGGAAATATATCAACTAATGCAACTGAAAAGAAACACACGGATACAAAGCTTTCTGAATATAGCTCCATCTGTAAACCAGGTTCCTGTTAAATAAAAATATGCAAAACTACTAGTTGCCCGTGCGGAATATATGGGCATCCAGAGTTTAGGCGAAAACAATAAACTCCAAGTCAGTCATGGGATTGGTGTGAGAACTTAAAACAGTTATTAAATCTTTACTTTGAATTATGGTAAATAATGGGGACCACGCCGTATGACACGGAACGAGTTTACTCCATATGAATACTAGTTTAAAGATAAAATAATGAAATGTTTTTTGAAAAATGAAGCTATTATAAGACTCAGGTCCCATCACACAATGCAACGCAAGCCTGAGGATAGAGTTTTACCTTCTAATCGCCAAAGATGCTTGATACATTTAAAATAAATATTTTTGATATTATTATAAGTGCATAGTGTATACAAAAACTTTGAATATAAATGTATTAATCATAGACGACATAGGTACCATATACTATATTGCCATATAGGTTTACAATTAAAACCGAAAAGTCGCGTATTGGAAATTGGATTCCCTTCATGAGTCAAGGAAAAGGATGTCTCCTCACTAGTTTCGAGACACTCTAGCACATGTCTCAGGATCACACCATAGTAACCCTTGGATCTTCAGGGCCGGTCCACATTTACTTTTGTGGATTAGTTATTCCTGAACAATACGTTTCTCGGTCCTATCGGACCTGTTACCTGGTCAGTATGTTGACCAATCATATCCGAGGCACCTTATCATCCATCATCTACATAAGTAAAAATGTCTAGGCTCCATAACATGACATCGCTTATAGCTAGAAAGAAATGCATGCACTCCCTGTAGTCACTAATCCCGTTTTTGACTCATATCGGGGTGTGACTTTCGCGAATTAACGCTTTACACAAAGCTATGCTACATCAAAACCATGCTTTGATCACCATCAACAAAAATCGGTTTTCAACAAAAGCTCTAAGCTATGCATCTCAGTATGCCACATTGACAATCCATACCATACGACTGATGTCCACCAATATATAACCTCTAAGCTCGTACATCTCAGAGAAGGGTGTTGAGCAAGAGATTAAATTCTCCTCCACCAAACAAATATATATTTAATAGCAATCAGTATGTAACGAAATTCAACTTCATACACACAATTCATTTACATGTCCGTTTTGGGTCTGAATGAAACCGGAGGCACCTTATTCCTCGTCCCATATGTCCAATACAGGAAAGAGTCCCTCGCATATCCGGACAATCAACACGCACGTCCAGACAACTACCACTATAACACCTTCAAGGTAGTAACTCAAATCCAGGGCATCAGTTGTAATCCATTCGATGTAAAGATTGTCGGTCTTGCACCATCTTCAATATCTTCGACTTTTAATCGTCGTAACAGTCATTCAGAATGGGTTAAACCGGGCCTTTTAGAATAACTTGCGCATCTTATAATCAAGTGATATATATAAATACATCATATGCCTCAATCCAATCAAGAATATTTTTTTATTCAAATATTCATAACTCTGGGAAAGGTTCCCGTTAATTTTATCAAAGATTTACATCATTTAAACTTTTGTTTAATCTTCCCTTGGATGTCATTTCAAATGGTTTTATTATATCTTTTCACAACTTAAACCAAATTAAGGTTTACATAACTAGTCGGGATTATCGAGCCTTACCGAAGTAATCCATATTTAACACCCATAGTGTTATCAGTAAACTTAATTACCACTTAACGTTTCAAATCTAACTAAAGATTTAACCATCGCATGGAGTAAAACTTGTAGTACTCCTTTTCGAACAATTCTTGAATTTGGTAGATTTAATTACTTCTTTTTACATTTCAATCTAATTAAATATTCATTAAAACTCCAACTTAGTCTTAATCCCCTAAAATCATTGCTCAATGATTATTTAGCCTTTGGAAATCAATCTTGTCTTTAGTTGATTTAAAGAAAAAATGTGTAACGACCCGTATTTTTAGCCGTTAATTTTAAAATATTTAATTTGTTTTAAATGCTGTATTGGAAACATAAAATGATTTTAATAATAAATTTATTTATTTAAAATGATGTTTGAATGTATAATTTATAATATAATTTAAACCGAGCTCGTAACGTCGCGGTAGCTCGTAATATTTTGTTTTGAACTTCAATTGGATATACAAAATCCATTGTAAGTCAGATTTCTTTGAAAATAGAAACGTTTGAATCTAATAAACTGTATCTTTCTAACGAAAGTGAAAAATCGAGATTTCGTCTTATAAATTGTAAGTTATGTGTAAATCAAATTTTCAAAAAGTCGCTGTGGAGTCGTGTATAAGCCATAACGGTGTATTTAATATAATTTAATATTGATTTTGAATTTGGACAAGATTTTTGAGACGTAGTTATAATTTAATTTATAGAATTTTTCTGTAATTTTTATTTTGAAAAATAAGTGACTTTTTATTCCAAGAATTTTACACCCTATATCAGCATTATAGGATATCACAATATAGGTTAACTTGTCTATATTATTATATTTTTGGGATCATGTAACAACCTGAATTCCGACAGACCAGTTTTTTTCTTCAAAATTTTAATCTATCGAAACTCGTGTTGGTTTGCTCTGGTATCCTGCAGAAATGATAGAGACATAAAATATGTCAGATCTTAGAAAATATCTCATAGTGGAATGGATAAAATATAATATACTCAAAATATAGCCTTATCGTATTAATGATACTGCCTAACCAATATCCAAAGTTATCATGTCTCTACCACAAATCTAACCTGTGAGTATGTTATGAGGAGGGGGTCAGAACACAAGTTCTGGTGACTTGATTCAAATTATACACTTAGAATAATACTACATATACCGTTCAATCATATTTTCTAATTTATTAGGTTACTTGGATTAAACAGCACTCAAGGCTTACAAAAAAGTCGCACCCATTTACTTCCCAGTGGATTAACCTAATACAATATGTATGTAGCTACCCCCAATATTAAGGTACACCCCATGGTACCCCACTCGCATGGTCTCCACTATAATACCACTGAAATGTACGCAGTCCCTCATCCTACGCCGGAGTGACGTACGGACCTCTATATAACAATATTACGTTCTGCATATATATGTCATTACTATGTTACGCAAATGTACGAACTGCAACCTTTGTTCGAATCAGATTCCATACCATAGTAATGCCCTCAAGTCTACGATACACCACTCAAAGCAGACATGCATGTATCTAGGTTGTCCCACGTACGTACTGGTTAAACTGTTGCTCGATGCCTCAACCGCACGTCCTCTAATGTGCACTCAGTTCTGTGGCAGGGCGACATAAGAAGCACGAAACTTGGTCTGGAGCTTTTCCATATCTGTACAGGCCCGCCTTTAGGAGCCTCAAAATACAGAGATTCCTAGGGTCTGTTTTCCATGGTGGCTGTGGCCCCACCTCGGCCCCTCCCTCAACTAGTAAAGACTACAAGAGCTAAGCGAGATGCCCCTAATAACAAACAATCTAAACATCCAGTTGGTGTCTCCCCTCAACCACTGTACCTCGATAGTGAAAGGTGAATGGTCTATTGGGTTTAGCTCTAGCCTTTTCGCATCCCACTGGCTGCCGATGACGGGTATCCATTGATCTACTATCCTTGTTGGTTATGACCCTCTGCCTCCCCGTTGAGGCAACCGCCGATTCACCCTGATGTCAGCTCGTCACAACATTCTGACTGCAAAGCTACTTTTGCAGTCAAAGCCCACCCACCTAGTAGGTACGCGTAGACCCAACCTCTGCGAGCACATCCTAAACATCTGCCACCACACAGAGGACTACCAGGAGTACCTTACATATCTCAGGAAGCCGCGTGCTTCCCCTTCCAGTCCTTCGGAGCCGACAGAATAATCATATGAACGTGCGCTCTCCTCGTGCCTTATAACATCACAATGATCTACCTCGTTGGGTTATTAACTTTCAAACGTACAGACTGGTCCAAGCGCCTCACTTTAATATGTTATTAGACCCTATGTCTTAATATTCTTTTACGTGCTTGCTTTACCTTATCAGGTTTCCATTTTACTTGCTTATCTTAACTTTTTATTCAGGTTACCAAGTTTTTCCTAGCCCTTTATATCTCTGAGGAATGAGCCCTTTTTGCTTATTAATTTCAGTTATACAACTTAACTCATTTAAGTTTATTAATAAGCCCACAACATGTTATTCTCTAGATTGTGATCCAAGGTCTGTAATCCACAATCCCTTTATATGCTTGTTTGATTCAAGGTTACAATAACTTGTTCTACTTAGTATGTAATTACGTGTATCTTAATTCACGTGTTTTCTATTTAACATGTCACTTAACATTTATGATTAAATATAACTTACCTCATTTCCTGAGTTGCCTCATTCTTTATTATTTAATCATAATTCCCTCTTATGCTGTCATTACAACTTATCGTTGTTTACTTATTAACTTAGTTCTTCGAACTAAGGTTCACTAATAAGTCTCCTCTTCCCATAAATATAACTTATGTTGTCCTCATCCGTAGATTTTAGATTCTCGTTCTCACAAATAACTTAATTTACAATTAAGTACAGTTTATCCCATAACATAAGTTATTCCAGATTTCTTATTGTTTTATTATAACCTAAGTTATAATTCCCACTTGTCCCCGGAACAAATCTTAACATAACATTCTTATCAGCATATTTCAGACTTCCAAGTTTTCAAATTACTTAATTTATAATTAAGTACAACTTATTTCATTTCACAAGTTTTTCCCCTTTTCTCAACTGGTTTTAGGTTTTTCCCATTTACTGATTACTTAATTTACAATTAAGTGTCACTTATCTTATTTCAACAGTTATCTCATTCCTTACTAGTTTATTATAGCCTAAGTTATAATCTTCACTTGTCCCTAGGACAAGTCTACCTATTATACAACATTCTCATTAATGTAATTTATTTATAACAGGTTATTATCATTCCCCGTTCATTCCCGTTTTCTTTTATTGTTGTATCTTTCTTTCAATTCCATTTATTCCTATTAATTACAATTAATGTTGCTTATCATTCCTTCTATTTACATATATTTATATATGTATTTATTTATGCACCAGACCTCTCGCATTAAGCCTACACTTGTGGATGCTGGATTTGCCGGGTGGTTCCGGGCAGACTTCTACCACAAATCGACTTAACCTCGTGTCTTAGCACCATTACATGTTTTAATTATACATTTAGACCCCTCACATTAGATTTACCACCTGTGGATGCCGGATATGCCAGGCGGTTCCGGGCAGACTTCTACCACAAGTGTAATCTAACCTCGTGTCTAAGCGCAGTTACAGTTTTTTATTTACTATAAATCTTCTATAATATCTTGGCATGTCTATTTCTTTCAAATTTTTGCTGTAATTTATAATTTACAGGTCATCATAATATGCCTATTTTATGTCATATGTTCTTTCTTACATATAATCAATACTATTCTATCATGTAATCAATTAAACAGATGATTGTTCAAATTTAACAATAACTTGCGATCGCCAAATCATGTAATTTTTCTAACTTAACATGTAATTTTCTCAATTTCTATCGTTAACGGTCTAGGTGCATAAATTTCACAAGTAACATGGAATTGAAACAACAGTAATTGCTACGCATGTTTTGGCAAATTTCCCAACATATTAATATCTTTAGCATACTAATATTCCAACATGTCATATTCATCACTTTAATCCTTTCCAACATGTGTTTAAACTTTTCAACATATCATATCTAAACATGTCATAACAATAATTCAATACTTTTAATTATTCTTGTAAATTCACATTATACGATAACGTGGAATGTTTAAACGATAATATATCATTATCAAAAATGATATATAACTTAAATTCACTCACCTCATTTGCAGATCTAGAAATTCTTCTAAATAGTTGTTGTAGAAGAAAATCGACTTTTACCTTTTTGTAAAGTTGGAGGTTGGTTATAAATCTTGAATCTTCTTTGTTAATCTAGATTCCAGTAGCATCTCCCCATTTTATTTTTTTATTTAGAATGTCATGGAGGCAGAAAAAGAGATGATGAATTGGGTGTGGATAAATTGGGAGAAAGAGCCCCTTTTTATAGATTAACGGAGCCAATCCTTAACCGTTAGATATTAGGTTTTTCAATCTAACCGTACATGAAATGCTGAGTCAGGTACGAATAAGGCCCATTTTGCATTTCATACTTTATTTTACGCTGCCTATATATATATATATAATTTAAATGTTTTGC
The DNA here is from genome assembly GCA_030737875.1 of Allium sativum. Classification (NCBI taxonomy): domain Eukaryota; kingdom Viridiplantae; phylum Streptophyta; class Magnoliopsida; order Asparagales; family Amaryllidaceae; genus Allium; species Allium sativum. Next base: position 11,653,062 of record JASFAX010000020.1, on the reverse strand, counting down.
AGCTTTTAATAGCCTTCTTGTTTTGCTCTCTTTTTAAATTAATTGTGCCTATCCTCCTTCTTTAATTAATTGCATGTTTTCATGCGTGTATATCCTTGTCTTTAATTGGAATTATCTTCATACATAAGACATCCTTATGCGTATACAAAGCCTCCTTATGCGCACAACCTTTATTTTATTCCAAATTTTGCCTCTCTTAATTAATTAATGCATGACTTATTTCTTTCTAAACTCTTTCTCATTAATGCCTCAATTTACTATTTTTAACGCATTTCTTTCAAATCTTATTGTGCGTTATTCACACATTTCTTTTCTTATTAACGCTTGCATTGATTGTTTTTTTTAATATTAAAATTGTTTTTCTTTTAAATACCTTACATATATACATGTGTGTTCCTTCTTATGCCATTACTTCCACTACAACAAAAAGGGTATTTGATGGCACTAAAAGAGTGTGTTCCCGCATAAACACGTTAAAACGCTAAGTATCTAAACCTTTTCCAACACTAAAAAAAATAATCCACGTGTTAAACGCTATTTAATAAAATATTTTAGGTGGGTAATGAAATCTTTATGTGGGAAAAATCACTCCAAAAGTCATTTTCTATTCACTTGGCTCCTCCTCCAAATACCGTTCTACTTCAGCAGATCTGAGTCACCTTTCTATTCTACATCTTCAATAGCTGTTCTACGATCAATATCTGGCGCCTTTCATCAAAGATTGATCTCAATCCCTAATCGCAGTGATTGTCCAAATCCTAAATCCACACTTTGTCGATTTGAACTGACGTGAGAGGTACAACGTTTTTTATATTTTGATTTTAGGTTTAGCTAACATGATATATTTGATATTTAATTATGTTATCGAATAGAAATGTGTAATAGCAGATACTGCACTCAATCAGTGCAAATTCTCTGATTTTCCAACAAATTAGTGTAGTAGTTCTGCACCATTTTTAAATCTTCGAGTGAATATGTACTTACGTTTGGGAATTAGGGACAAAATTACCAGTTAGGATGCTCCAGCAGTGAGTATTGTCAGACTAAACTTTTAAGTAGTTAAAATTGCATCTTAAAGATTAAATAGATCAATTGTGTTAGAGTGCTTAATTACAGAGCTATTTTGAGTATAATTCCTATATTCTCCTTGGGATTGCTATCGCTTCATGAAAGTTAAACGTGTAAAATTGTGCTGGTACTCAGTCATAACTTGTTTCCTTGAACTTAGGAATAGTTGTCTGCCAAATATGTGTTGGTTGTTACTCAAATTCAATTTTATCTGTATATCCTTTATTTTTTCCAAGTTGTACATGCTTCTCTTCGCTATATTAAACCAAGTTAAATATGGTTGGATTGCTTAGGATTGGTGCATCACGGTCTAATTAACATCACCTTTTCAAATCATTTGCGTAACTCAATGAGGCTAGTGCAAGAAATTCATCAATGGATTTGAAATTTGAAATGTTAGGAGAAAGCCTTAAAATTGTAAACACACGATAAACCATTGTGGGTCATTCCTTGCTCTGATATCCAGTAGAGTAAGTGATTTAAATCCTATTATAATTTAGTAAGGCATGCATTAGTTTGCAAGTTAGTTTGCGTTGCTAGTAAGCAATGCTTTAAATTTTGTTGTGGAAAAGGTCAGCTTTTTTCCCCAATATTAATACCATTGCCCGAAGAGGTATACAGTTTGAAGTTTGAACCAACCATGATATGATCTATAAAGTATAAATTAATAGATTCATAGTGAACTTAGAAGAACTATGAGTTGAGACAGATAGTTAATCTTATGAGGGTAAATTTGGGAATGCATAACTCTTTAGTGATAGACTAGTCATATTTACCGTAATTCATTAATGACAAACTAGTAATATTTACCATTTTGCATATATATGATCATGTTATGTTTTGATTTAACAATTGTGGTTTCAGTTGCATGCTCTGTGTTAAGAATGACCTCTTTTGATAAGATACTAAAGATGGAAACCCATTCCACTTAATGGTGTAGGATCACTAGACATTCATTTTTGGTCCGAGATCATATAATATTATCCATTTTCATTTTGGTTTAGAAAAATCTAGTGACATTCCTATAGACGTGCCACCATTTTTAATTCTTCGAGTGAATATGTACTTGCAGGGATAGTATATATAAGCATACGTGCCTATTCAACTATACCTTATGGCACTCTAGTAGTTGTGTAATGTACATTTTATTTGAGTTGCTCATAAAGATATTAAAATGCAGGTTCAATTATGTAATAACCCGAAAATCTGGGCCAGTTTAAAAATTTTATTTTGGCAATTTTGGCGAATTTTAATTATTTAAAATGAATTATTTTAAACAATATCGACGAGAAATTTATTTTGAATGTAATTCAACGTATATATTATATACGTCGTCGTTTGAATATAAATATTTATATATAATTATAAATAGAATTGAAAATGGCGCGGTAGTTCGATAATTCGATTTCAAACTTCAATTGAACATACCGGGTGCAAAACAATCCGGATTTTAGTGAAACCAAAAATGATAGGATCCAATTGATAGTATCTTTCCAACGAATCCGAAAAATCAAGATTTCAAAGAGGGAATCAAAAGATATGTCCAATTGAAAATTCTGAATAGTGGCTATGGAATTCAGGCCCTTAAAAATGGACATTTTGCAAACGACCTCGGATTTCGACGAAACCACTTTTGTTGGGTCCGTGATGTCAAGTTATTGCTAGATTCCAAATTTCATAATTTTTAGAATCAATATGTGAGCGTGGCAAAGGAAAACGCGTTTGACCAGTTTCAGTTGATTTTAATCGACTGGAAAATGGCCATTTTTCTAACGGTCTCAGAATTTGACGAAACTAGTTTTGTTAGGACCGTATCGTCAATACGAAGCTAGAAAATATTTTTCGGGAATTTTTCTAGTTAGTATGTGACCCCGGTAATTTAAAATGTACGTTTAAAATTCAATATAGTGATTTAAAGGTAAATTTAACGAAAACTGGTTGTAACAGCCAAATTAGCTTACGATACATATCCCATTGTGTTCAGAATGGGGGTGAAACGCTATGGACGACAGGCGGTGTGCCTCGTTTCGAGGTCGTATGAAAAAGTCAACTTTAGGTTGAATTAAATAATTAAATAATAATAAAATAAAATAAAAACCCCTTTCCTTTATCTCTGGCCCCCCCTAAATTTTATTTCAGTCGACAAAAAGAAAAAAAAAAGAAAAAGGGGAAGGGGTATCGCGCCCCACCAGACTTCGCCGCCGCCTCCTCAGGGGCCATCGCCACCACCGCCGCTCGCTGGAGCAACCCCCCCTCCTCGCGAATGAAGACCGCGACCCTCCCTCTAGCTCCCCGCCCCAGTGTCAGCGCTCGACCGCGAAGACCCCACCTCGACCAGCCTGCGCCGCACCCAACCCTAGCCCGCCTCTGACCACACCCTCCACGGCGCCGACCACGAGCAGTTCATCCCCCCCCTCTGGCGCAGAAACCCCCTCTTCCCTTCTTCTTCCCTCAACGGTGAGTTTTATTTTATTTATATCATTTACTTTATGTAATTAGTCTTTTTATTTTTAAAAAAAATCAATTTTGTTTTGCTTTGTTATAAAGTTAACATTTTTAATTTATAAAGTTACCATTTTTATTAACTAAAGTTAAAATGTTAAGGACGGTATTTTTAAAAATGAAAAGACGAAATTTTGATATAAGTAGTGAAATAAAAATATGATTTTTACAATATAGAAAGGTTAAAAATATGATTTTTATATTTTTAAAGTAGTAAAAATATAATCTTTTATATTGTAGAAAGATAAAAATATGATATTTGCATAGTAGGAACTATAAAAATATCATCTTTATGAGATATAGATGTAAAAATATGATAAGGCGATATTTTTTAAAAATATGACAAGGCGATATTTTTAAATGTGAAAAGGCGAAATTTTTAGATGTAAAAATGCGAAATCTATATTTTTGGAAATGGGATTTTTATCTATATGATAGCATAGTAAAAATTCGATTTTTATATATTGAATAACGGAATAAAAATTCGATTTTTAAATGTAGGAAGTGATTATAAAAATATGATTTTTAAATTGAAAGTGAATAAATAAAAATGTAATTTTTATTTTAAAGATATCAGTATATAAAAATGTGATTTTTACATATGTAGTGAAAGCGGACAACGAAAGCGATAAGAGACGAGAACAGTGAAGATTTCCTGCATTAGAAGTGCCGTGGAGCTAGGATAGCTATCTGTGAGAATTTTTCACATTTCAATTTCTTTTTCTAGTTATATATATATATACTAGGATGCAGACGGTGTTTAGTAGCACCCGACACCCGTCATCCACAGACCATGGATGGCTTGTTTGTTAAATTGTTTGGTTGTGTAGTTAGTTAAATTATTTTGGTTGAATTGATTTGATTGATGTGTGAATGGCGTGGGCCTTCACTAGACCGGGGATAAGGCTAGGCCTCGTCCCGTTTCTAGTACCGTGCCGTTATGCCGCCGAAATTTTCTAAAATAAGTTAGAAAAATAAAAATATCATTTTATTTAAAGAATGAACTGAATAGATATTCATATGTTAAAATAAAATGTTTTGTCGTTAAAAATATAATTTTTAACGTGAAAGTGAATAAATAAATATTCATTTACAAACCAGACGGTTTGTTTATGTACACCTATTTGAAGGACATTGATTGGGTCGATAAATTTTACACATCGCCCAACTGCACGAATAAAATATTTGTTTGATTGTTTGAAACCCCACACGGGTGTTAGGATGAAATATGAAGTTCACTCATCCTGATTGATTAAATATGTCGATCGATTGATTGACAGGCTGTTATAAGCGTTAGATATCTATATTTGATGCTTATACAGTGTAGTGCACTTTGGTTGATGGTTGATTATTTTCAATGCTATTATATGTGTGTAATGTATGAAAATCCATATAATTAACTTTATATGGTAATTGATTGGGCCTTATTCCAATTTAGAAGATAAAGAATAATATAATATAAAGGTTCATGTGTTGACTGTACTCATCCGTTGAGATTAGTCATGTGTTGAACGAAATATTTTTTTATAATAAAAATTACATCTTTATCAATATAATATAAAGCTTCATGTGTTGACTGTACTCATCCGTTGAGATTAGTCATGTGTTGAACGAAATATTTTTATAATAAAAATTACATCTTTATCAATATAATATAAAGGTTCATGTGTTGACTGTACTCATCCGTTGAGATTAGTCATGTGTTGAACGAAATAATTTAACAAAAATAGTCACACGTGGACAGTACTCATTCGTTGAGATTAGTCGTGTGTTGACAAAAATAAATAGAAATATTTGAAATAGAATATTTGAAAATAGAAATACATTAAGCCGTGTTGATTAGATTGATGCCATTTTGAAATGAATTGAATATATAACGATTTTGAAATGAATTGAATATATAACGATTTCGAAATGAATTGAATATATAACGATTTCGAAATGAATTGAATATATAACGATTTCGAAATGAATTGAATATATAACGATTTCGAAATGAATTGAATATATAACGATTTCGAAATGAATTGAATATATAACGATTTCGAAATGAATTGAATATATAACGATTTCGAAATGAATTGAATATATAACGATTTCGAAATGAATTGAATATATAACGATTTCGAAATGAATTGAATATATAACGATTTCGAAATGAATTGAATATATAACGATTTCGAAATGAATTGAAAATAAAGTGATTTTGAAATGGATTGAATAGAAAACTAATTTGAATTGAATCGATTAGAAAACCAATTTGAATTGAATCGAATAGAAAACCAATTTGAATTGAATCGAATAGAAAACGACTTTGAAATTGGATTGAATAGAAAACGAATTCGAATTGAATAGAAAACGAATTGAAATGAATTCAAATTGAATTGGAATTTGAATTGAACAAAAATGAATTTTTAAACGAATTTATAAAGAAGAAGTCAATTTTGATTTGAATTAAAATGGAAGTTGAAATTGCTTTTGAAACGAATTTAAAACTATTTATATAATTCGTTTTAAATAGTAATCGACGAAAAATATATTATATATATATTATATATAATATAATGGCCTGAATAGAACGCGCCGCGCCGCGGCAGTTCGCGAATTTCGACCATTTATTTCAAACGGACATTACGGGAGATCCGACCGTCGGATTCTCCTAAAACCGGAACCGTTGGGTTCGTATCGAAAATAGCTTTCTAACGAATATTTGAAATTTGAAATTTAACGGTTGGATTTGGAGATACGTCCAAATCAAATTCGAAAAAGGTCGCTGTAAGTGCAGTTCGATGACCATTGATGGAAATCGAGTGTACGGGCCTTAATAAAATTATTAAAAATATCAATAATTTGTGTAAAATCATAAGAAATGATTTGAGAAAATTTGGGATGAAAAACCCCATATTTGAAAAGATAAAAATAGATTTTTATCGAAATGAACTAGTTTGAACTCAATTTAAAACCCGGGTTTATTTTTAAATCAATAAATTAGATTTAAAAAGGGGTTTTAAATAATCGGAATTTCTAATATATTTGATTGAATTTGAAATGGGTTTATCGTGAACAGTGTTTTAAATAACACTAGTTCTTTAACCCGATAACAAATAGAATGTGATTTGGGTTTGTCGTGAACTGTGTTTTAAATAACACCTAGTTCTTTAACCCAGTAACGGGAGTTCTAACGAATCTGCAATTAGATTGAAATGTGAATCTATAATCTAAATTATCAAATTTAGAAATGAGCGAGAATGGAGTATCGCCAGTTTTACTCCAAAGCGATAGTTAAATCTTTAATTAGATTTGAACGTGAAATGGTAATTAATTTTACCGATAACACCGTGGTGTTAGATATGGAGTATTACCAGTTTTGCTTCATGGGATGAATAAGTTGGGATTGGGAAATAAAATAAATAATTACTTCGGTGTGGTTCGCCAATCTCGACTAGTTTAGAAAAACCATAATTTGGTTTGAAACGACATCCAAAGGAAGATTACAGGATAAATTTTAAAGAATTTATCTTGGATAAAATTAATAGGAACCTTTCCCCAAGAATGTGGAATTTAGAAACTAGCCGTAGGTTGGCTAAGAAGAATGGTTTCCTGGGTATTGATCTGATGTTGGTTTCGGCCTTCGGGGTTAATGTTTGGGAAATTGTTCTCTTGCTAATTTGCGGTTAGTGACTAATGAATTGGAATGAGGCGTATGTTGTGTTTGTGTAACATTTGTTTTCAATTTACGCGGGTTGTTCGGAAAGACCGGGTATACACCCATTCTGAATAACCGATTCGACGATATGTCGAAGATGAAGACGGTGATCGAAGACCGGAAGTCTTCACATCGTTTGGATTATTACCGACGATCCTGATTAGGCTGTACACCCAAGAGGATGGAAATAGTTGGTGGTCGTCCAGACGTACCTGGAGATGGATGGATATGCGAGGAAAGTGCCTCCGGTTTCGTTCAGACCCAGAACGGACTTGTAAATGGATTGTGTGTCTGACATTGGATTTTATTCTGTGTTGATTGATTTCTATTAAATATACATCTGTTTGGCGGCGGAGAATTTATTCTTTTGCTTAACGCCCTTCTCTGAGACGTACGAGCTCAGAGGTTGTATATCGATGGACATCAGTCGCATAGCATGAATTGCCTGTGTGGCACGCTAAGATGCAATGACCAAGGCTTCTGTTGAAAAGCAAAGTCTTGTGGTTGATGATCAGAGCATGGCCTTTGTGGCGTAGCTTTGTGTATAACGTGAATTCGCGAGCCTCACACCTCGGTATGAGTTAAAAACGGGATACGGACTACAGGGAGAGCACGACGTTTCTTTCTAGCTTTGGTGGTGTCAGTGACTTACCAGCCCTGACATTTATATACTTTTCACCTATGTGGTTGTTGGAATGCGAGGCGCCTCGATTATAGGTCTGTAAGGCCCGGGAAACGTGTGTTCAGGAATTGCCAATCCTCTAACGTAAGTGAGGACCGGCCCTGAAGCATCCAAGGGTTGCCCAGAGTGCGTAACCTTGGGACATTTGCTAGAGTGTCTCGAACGCGGAGAGGAGCTTGCCCCTTGCCTCGACTCATGACGGAATCCAATTTCCAATACGTGTAATTCGGTTTTAATTGTAGAACTAGTATGGCGACATAGTAGATGGTAGCTATGCCGCCTATGATTGATATTTATGATTGAAATGTTTTGACACTATACACTTATTATAGTATCAAATGATTTGTTTTAAACGTATCAAGCATGCTTTGGCTGTTATAAGGGAAAACCCTATCCCCCGGCTTGCGTTGCATTGTGTGATAGGACCTGGGTCTTATAACAGCTTCATTTTTCTTTATTTAGCATTGCGCTCTTGTTTTATGCACTGGTATTCTTGGGAGGAAACCCGTTCCGTGTTATACGGCGTGGTCCCTTGATTTACCTAACTTTACAACCAATATTAATAACTGTTTTAGTTCTCACACCAGTCACATGACTGACCTGGAGTTTATTGTTTTAACCTAAACTCTGGGTGCCCCTATTTTCCGCACGGGCAGCTAGTAGTTTTGGTTTTGCAGATTTATATTCATAGGATCCTGGTTTACAGCTGGAATGATATCCGGAAAGCTCTGTATCCGTATATCACCTTCAGTTGTGCTTTGTATTATTTTTCCGCTGCTATGTAATTTATGGTAATCTCTGATATTTATCGAATGTAATTTATTCATTATACTCTGTATATTCTAGTATCTGATGGAATTGTTGTAATAACAATGAAATGTTCTTCTGTTTGTGTTCTGATTTGTCCTGTGCTCAAACAATCAGGGGTTTTGAACGGTCTAGATCGGTTTAACGACTGATTCGGATCGAGCGAAATTCCCGGCCGTCACATTTGGTATCAGAGCTTTGGTTTACAAAGCTCAGAGAACAAGACACATTAGAACCATACGAAAGAATTCATCAGATATTGGATTAGCAATATCCAATTAGAACGACTCGTTAGAGATAGGATCAGTAGTATCCTAGAACGAGTGTGAAGAGTATATTTTTCAAATGAAAAAAATTTTGTTTTGATAATTTAAACCATTTTAAACGTATTTGGTTATTTATTTTGAATATGGACAATCGAGTATATAAAGATTTTGCATATACGCGTCATGAACGTATATTCGAAGTTTTAATATATTGGATAGATATAGAATCACGCTCTAGTGGCCCGAAGATGATTCTGATGATTGACTAGTCGTCATTAGTATTCATGTTCGAGTAACGAAGGTGTGATATCTATATATTTCCATTAGACTGGTGTGAGAACCAAAACTTATATAGTTAGAACACATTGTTGTGAATTGGCACCAAAACATGATTTTCTGTATATGTATCAAAATTATGAATTTTAAACGTTAATTCACTAATTGATTGATGTTTGTGTTGTTTGTTTATTTGTTTGATAATTTTGAACCATTATGCCTAATTGAACCAAATATTGAACTATATTGAAAATTGGTCGCATTTGCTTGCATATGCATGTACTTACATTGAACAGGTCATAGCAAGGAGGCTAGAGCAGAGAATAAAATTTGTTTGCCCGACAAATAGGTACATGTTTACTACATAATTTACTGTTTTGTTTGGGTGATGATGATTTTATGAGCCTATTGGCTTTTTCTTTTTCTTTTTGAGATCTGAAGGACCGGGGAAGCTATTTGAAATTCCCCGATGCTCCCGGTGCAGGGGAGGTTATGGCGAAATTTTTCGAAAATTTAGGGTGTTAGCCAAATTTTTGAAAATTTTGAAAATTCTCAGAAACTGAAAAATTGGAGAACGGAAGTCAGACCAAACGTAGAGTTAATTAATCAAACCACTTTCGACTTTGTACCTTTTCGGGGACGAAAAGTTTTAAGTGGGGGAGATTGTAATAACCCGAAAATCTGGGCCAGTTTAAAATTTTTATTTTGGCAATTTTGGCGAATTTTAATTATTTAAAATGAATTATTTTAAACAATATCGACGAGAAATTTATTTTGAATGTAATTCAACGTATATATTATATACGTCGTCGTTTGAATATAAATATATATATATAATTATAAATAGAATTGAAAATGGCGCGGTAGTTCGATAATTCGATTTCAAACTTCAATTGAACATACCGGGTGCAAAACAATCCGGATTTTAGTGAAACAAAAAATGATAGGATCCAATTGATAGTATCTTTCCAACGAATCCGAAAAATCAAGATTTCATAGCGGGAATCAAAAGATATGTCCAGTTGAAAATTCTGAATAGTCGCTATGGAATTCAGGCCCTTAAAAATGGACATTTTGCAAACGACCTCGGATTTCGACGAAACCACTTTTGTTGGGTCCGTGATGTCAAGTTATTGCTAGATTCCAAATTTCATAATTTTTAGAATCAATATGTGAGCGTGGCAAAGGAAAACGCGTTTGACCAGTTTCAGTTGATTTTAATCGACTGGAAAATGGCCATTTTTCTAACGGTCTCAGAATTTGACGAAACTAGTTTTGTTAGGACCGTATCGTCAATACGAAGCTAGAAAATATTTTTCGGGAATTTTTCTAGTTAGTATGTGACCCCGGTAATTTAAAATGTACGTTTAAAATTCAATATAGTGATTTAAAGGTAAATTTAACGAAAACTGGTTGTAACAGCCATATTAGCTTACGATACATATCCCATTGTGTTCAGAATGGGGGTGAAACGCTATGGACGACAGGCGGTGTGCCTCGTTTCGAGGTCGTATGAAAAAGTCAACTTTAGGTTGAATTAAATAATTAAATAATAATAAAATAAAATAAAAAACCCCTTTCCTTTATCTCTGGCCCCCCCCCCTAAATTTTATTTCAGTCGACAAAAAAAAAAAAGAGGAAGGGGCATCGCGCCCCACCAGACTTCGCCGCCGCCTCCTCAGGGGCCATCGCCGCCACCGCCGCTCGCTGGAGCAACCCCCCTCCTCGCGAATGAAGACCGCGACCCTCCCTCCAGCTCCCCGCCCCAGTGTCAGCGCTCGACCGCGAAGACCCCACCTCGACCAGCCTGCGCCGCACCCAACCCTAGCCCGCCTCCGACCACACCCTCCACGGCGCCGACCACGAGCAGTTCATCCCCCCCCCTCTGGCGCAGAAACCCCCTCTTCCCTTCTTCTTCCCTCAACGGTGAGTTTTATTTTATTTATATCATTTACTTTATGTAATTAGTCTTTTTATATATAAAAAAAATCAATTTTGTTTTGCTTTGTTATAAAGTTAACATTTTTAATTTATAAAGTTACCATTTTTATTAACTAAAGTTAAAATGTTAAGGACGGTATTTTTAAAAATGAAAAGACGAAATTTTGATATAAGTAGTGAAATAAAAATATGATTTTTACAATATAGAAAGGTTAAAAATATGATTTTTATATTTTTAAAGTAGTAAAAATATAATCTTTTATATTGTAGAAAGATAAAAATATGATCTTTGCATAGTAGGAACTATAAAAATATAATCTTTATGAGATATAGATGTAAAAATATGATAAGGCGAAATTTTTTAAAAATATGACAAGGCGATATTTTTAAATGTGAAAAGGCGAAATTTTTAGATGTAAAAATGTGAAATCTATATTTTTGGAAATGGGATTTTTATCTATATGATAGCATAGTAAAAATTCGATTTTTATATATTGAATAACGGAATAAAAATTCGATTTTTAAATGTAGAAAGTGATTATAAAAATATGATTTTTAAATTGAAAGTGAATAAATAAAAATGTAATTTTTATTTTAAAGATATCAGTATATAAAAATGTGATTTTTACATATGTAGTGAAAGCGGACAACGAAAGCGATAAGAGACGAGAACAGTGAAGATTTCCTGCATTAGAAGTGCCGTGGAGCTAGGATAGCTATCTGTGAGAATTTTTCACATTTCAATTTCTTTTTCTAGTTATATATATATATATACTAGGATGCAGATGGTGTTTAGTAGCACCCGACACCCGTCATCCACAGACCATGGATGGCTTGTTTGTTAAATTGTTTGGTTGTGTAGTTAGTTAAATTATTTTGGTTGAATTGATTTGATTGATGTGTGAATGGCGTGGGCCTTCACTAGACCGGGGATAAGGCTAGGCCTCGTCCCGTTTCTAGTATCGTGCCGTTATGCCGCCGAAATTTTCTAAAATAAGTTAGAAAAATAAAAATATCATTTTATTTAAAGAATGAACTGAATAGATATTCATATATTAAAATAAAATTTTTTGTCGTTAAAAATATAATTTTTAACGTGAAAGTGAATAAATAAATATTCATTTACAAACCAGACGGTTTGTTTATGTACACCTATTTGAAGGACATTGATTGGGTCGATAAATTTTACACATCGCCCAACTGCACGAATAAAATATTTGTTTGATTGTTTGAAACCCCACACGGGTGTTAGGATGAAATATGAAGTTCACTCATCCTGATTGATTAAATATGTCGATCGATTGATTGACAGGCTGTTATAAGCGTTAGATATCTATATTTGATGCTTATACAGTGTAGTGCACTTTGGTTGATGGTTGATTATTTTCAATGCTATTATATGTGTGTAATGTATGAAAATCCATATAATTAACTTTATATGGTAATTGATTGGGCCTTATTCCAATTTAGAAGATAAAGAATAATATAATATAAAGGTTCATGTGTTGACTGTACTCATCCGTTGAGATTAGTCATGTGTTGAACGAAATATTTTTTTATAATAAAAATTACATCTTTATCAATATAATATAAAGGTTCATGTGTTGACTGTACTCATCCGTTGAGATTAGTCATGTGTTGAACGAAATATTTTTATAATAAAAATTACATCTTTATCAATATAATATAAAGGTTCATGTGTTGACTGTACTCATCCGTTGAGATTAGTCATGTGTTGAACGAAATAATTTAACAAAAATAGTCACACGTGGACAGTACTCATTCGTTGAGATTAGTCGTGTGTTGACAAAAATAAATAGAAATATTTGAAATAGAATATTCGAAAATAGAAATACATTAAGCCGTGTTGATTAGATTGACGCCATTTTGAAATGAATTGAATATATAACGATTTCGAAATGAATTGAATATATAACGATTTCGAAATGAATTGAATATATAACGATTTCGAAATGAATTGAATATATAACGATTTCGAAATGAATTGAATATATAACGATTTCGAAATGAATTGTATATATAACGATTTCGAAATGAATTGAATATATAACGATTTCGAAATGAATTGAATATATAACGATTTCGAAATGAATTGAATATATAACGATTTCGAAATGAATTGAATATATAACGATTTCGAAATGAATTGAATATATAACGATTTCGAAATGAATTGAATATATAACGATTTCGAAATGAATTGAATACATAACGATTTCGAAATGAATTGAATATATAACGATTTCGAAATGAATTGAATATATAACGATTTCAAAATGAATTGAATATATAACGATTTCGAAATGAATTGAAAATAAAGTGATTTTGAAATGGATTGAATAGAAAACTAATTTGAATTGAATCGATTAGAAAACCAATTTGAATTGAATCGAATAGAAAACCAATTTGAATTGAATCGAATAGAAAACGACTTTGAAATTGGATTGAATAGAAAACGAATTCGAATTGAATAGAAAACGAATTGAAATGAATTCAAATTGAATTGGAATTTGAATTGAATAGAAATGAATTTTTAAACGAATTTATAAAGAAGAATTCAATTTTGATTTGAATTAAAATGGAAGTTGAAATTGCTTTTGAAACGAATTTAAAACTATTTATATAATTCGTTTTAAATAGTAATCGACGAAAAATATATTATATATATATTATATATAATATAATGGCCTGAATAGAACGCGCCGCGCCGCGGCAGTTCGCGAATTTCGACCATTTATTTCAAACGGACATTACGAGAGATCCGACCGTCGGATTCTCCTAAAACCGGAACCGTTGGGTTCGTATCGAAAATAGCTTTCTAACGAATATTTGAAATTTGAAATTTAACAGTTGGATTTGGAGATACGTCCAAATCAAATTAGAAAAAGGTCGCTGTAAGTGCAGTTCGATGGCCATTGATGGAAATCGAGTGTACGGGCCTTAATAAAATTATTAAAAATATCAATAATTTGTGTAAAATCATAAGAAATGATTTGAGAAAATTTGGGATGGAAAACCCCATATTTGAAAAGATAAAAATAGATTTTTATCGAAATGAACTAGTTTGAACTCAATTTAAAACCCAGGTTTATTTTTAAATCAATAAATTAAATTTAAAAAGGGGTTTTAAATAATCGGAATTTCTAATATATTTGATTGAATTTGAAATGGGTTTATCGTGAACAGTGTTTTAAATAACACTAGTTCTTTAACCCGATAACAAATAGAATGTGATTTGGGTTTGTCGTGAACTGTGTTTTAAATAACACCTAGTTCTTTAACCCAGTAAAGGGAGTTCTAACGAATCTGCAATTAGATTGAAATGTGAATCTATAATCTAAATTATCAAATTTAGAAATGAGCGAGAATGGAGTATCGCCAGTTTTACTCCAAAGCGATAGTTAAATCTTTAATTAGATTTGAACGTGAAATGGTAATTAATTTTACCGATAACACCGTGGTGTTAGATATGGAGTATTACCAGTTTTTCTTCATGGGATGAATAAGTTGGGATTGGGAAATAAAATAAATAATTACTTCGGTGTGGTTCGCCAATCTCGACTAGTTTAGAAAAACCATAATTTGGTTTGAAACGACATCCAAAGGAAGATTACAGGATAAATTTTAAAGAATTTATCTTGGATAAAATTAATAGGAACCTTTCCCCAAGAATGTGGAATTTAGAAACTAGCCGTAGGTTGGCTAAGAAGAATGGTTTCCTGGGTATTGATCTGATGTTGGTTTCGGCCTTCGGGGTTAATGTTTGGGAAATTGTTCTCTTGCTAATTTGCGGTTAGTGACTAATGAATTGGAATGAGGCGTATGTTGTGTTTGTGTAACATTTGTTTTCAATTTACGCGGGTTGTTCGGAAAGGCCGGGTTTACACCCATTCTGAATAACCGATTCGACGATATGTCAAAGATGAAGACGGTGATCGAAGACCGGAAGTCTTCACATCGTTTGGATTATTACCGACGATCCTGATTGGGCTGTACACCCAAGAGGATGGAAATAGTTGGTGGTCGTCCAGACGTACCTGGAGATGGATGGATATGCGAGGAAAGTGCCTCCGGTTTCGTTCAGACCCAGAACGGACTTGTAAATGGATTGTGTGTCTGACATTGGATTTTATTCTATGTTGATTGATTTCTATTAAATATACATCTGTTTGGCGGCGGAGAATTTATTCTTTTGCTTAACGCCCTTCTCTGAGACGTACGAGCTCAGAGGTTGTATATCGATGGACATCAGTCGCATAGCATGAATTGCCTGTGTGGCACGCTAAGATGCAATGACCAAGGCTTCTGTTGAAAAGCAAAGTCTTGTGGTTGATGATCAGAGCACGGCCTTTGTGGCGTAGCTTTGTGTATAACGTGAATTCGCGAGCCTCACACCTCGGTATGAGTTAAAAACGGGATACGGACTACAGGGAGAGCACGACGTTTCTTTCTAGCTTTGGTGGTGTCAGTGACTTACCAACCCTGACATTTATATACTTTTCACCTATGTGGTTGTTGGAATGCGAGGCGCCTCGATTATAGGTCTGTAAGGACCGGGAAACGTGTGTTCAGGAATTGCCAATCCTCTAACGTAAGTGAGGACCGGCCCTGAAGCATCCAAGGGTTGCCCAGAGTGCGTAACCCTGGGACATTAGCTAGAGTGTCTCGAACGCGGAGAGGAGCTTGCCCCTTACCTCGACTCATGACGGAATCCAATTTCCAATACGTGTAATTCGGTTTTAATTGTAGAACTAGTATGGCGATATAGTAGATGGTAGCTATGCCGCCTATGATTGAAATGTTTTGACACTATACACTTATTATAGTATCAAATGATTTGTTTTAAACGTATCAAGCATGCTTTGGCTGTTATAAGGGAAAACCCTATCCCCGGCTTGCGTTGCATTGTGTGATAGGACCTGGGTCTTATAACAACTTTATTTTTCTTTATTTAGCATTGCGTTGTTGTTTTATGCACTGGTATTCTTGGGAGGAAACCCGTTCCGTGTTATACGGCGTGGTCCCTTGATTTACCTAACTTTACAACCAATATTAATAACTGTTTTAGTTCTCACACCAGTCACATGACTGACCTGGAGTTTATTGTTTTAACCTAAACTCTGGGTGCCCCTATTTTCCGCACGGGCAGCTAGTAGTTTTGGTTTTGCAGATTTATATTCACAGGATCCTGGTTTACAGCTGGAATGATATCCGGAAAGCTCTGTATCCGTATATCACCTTCAGTTGTGCTTTGTATTATTTTTCCGCTGCTATGTAATTTATGGTAATCTCTGATATTTATCGAATGTAATTTATTCATTATACTCTGTATATTCTAGTATCTGATGGAATTGTTGTAATAACAATGAAATGTTCTTCTGTTTGTGTTCTGATTTGTCCTGTGCTCAAACGATCAGGGGTTTCGAACGGTCTAGATCGGTTTAATGACTGATTCAGATCGAGCGAAATTCCCGGCCATCACAAATTATATATCCTTTTAACGTGAATTATGTAAATGAAAAGAAAAAAAACAGAATTATAATAATAGGCATGGATAGTCCTGTACGAATGGTACAATAGCAGGGAAGTAATTAATGAGCATATTCTAGCAAGTGGCATTAAATTATTATCACTGAGTATAGATTTGATATAGGTTGAATGTACATGGCAGAAAAATGGTTCATTAAATTGTAAATTGGCCATACACAGTTAGAAAAATTAATAACTAAACATATAGGTACTAAGAAGAAGATATACACATGACAACTTTCGTGCAATGTAAATAAAAATACCAATTGGTGATGCAACTTGGATTGTTATAGAATTTTAGAATCCAAGTTTACCTGCAAAAAATGTATTAAGATTAAGTACTTATAACAGATTAAGGTGACTTGCAAAAAATCTAGCATGGATAAATAAATATAATAACATACGAATAAAAATATCATAGGATCAAAATACAATAATCCAGTGAATATATTGTTGCCACACAGTAGAAAATTGTCAATATATTGAGACGGAAAAAAGCTTCTGCTAGCAGCCACCGTTTCACTCATCCTTGTATGATTCTTCATTTAACATGTTGAATTCATGAATAGCTTCATCGAATGCTTGCTCTGCAAGGTGGTAAGTCCTCTCGGGAGAGTTAGCGATCTCATAATAAAAAACTAAAAATTTTAATGCTAGATCCAACGTAATTGGATGAGCATGAGAGAAATATGCTTGACCCAGCCAAAGATATTTCTAGTATATTAACTAAAAAAACATATGTATAACACAAATAAGAGACTTTACCAACTAAGTTTCATTTGGCTTTTTGTATAAATCATATCCCTGTTGATATCTATCCATCAGTATATGGTTTGAACTGCAAACAGTAAGGTTTTATGGGATGTTCATTGTCTGGTTCATGGAGTAACCTGGAATATAATTGATATGAGAATATAACAATCAAGAAATGTAATCGATATGAGAATATAGAGATCATTAACATTCGTTTGGTTGTTGTAAACCACATTATATTATTATTTGGCTTATTTGCAGAATTATTTTTTACTTAAATCACAACTTTACAGCATTAAAATGCAACTAACAACTATATATCAGCAGTGTTCATATATACTTTTTATATAATAGATTGACGATATTTGTTTGTTAAGTAATAGAAATTAGCGCAGTTATCATAAAGACTTCTTGGTGGGTATATAACGACCCGAACTTCCCCGTAAAGGAAAGCTCGGATTGTAATGAGAACACGACAAATCGGAACACAACCAGAAGAACATTTCATTGCTTATTACAACAATTTACATCAGAGTACAAGAATATACAAAGTATGAGCAAATAATATTCATTTGATAAATATCAGAGATTTACAATTTACAATTTACAATGCAGCGGAAAATAATACAAAACACAACTGAAAGGAGTATACGGATATAGAGCTTTCCTAATATCATTCCAGATGTAAACCAGGATCCAGTGAATATAAATCTGCAAAACCAAAACTATTTGCTGCCCGTATGAAAAACAGGGGCACCCAGAGTTTAGGTTAAAACAATAAACTCTAGGTCAGTCATGTGATTGGTGTGAGAACTAAAACAGTTATTTAAAACTTTACTTTAAAAACTAAGTAAATCAAGGGACCACGCCGTATAACACGGAACGGATTTCCTCCCAAGACTACCAGTGCAAATACAGTTATAAACAACACAATGTTTTTTTGGAAAAATGAAGCTATTATAAGACCCAGGTCCCATCACACAATGCAACGCAAGCCGGAGGATAGGGTTTTCCCTTATAATAGCCAAACATGCTTGGTACGTTTAAAACAAATCATTTTGATACTATTATAAGTGCATAGTGTATAAAACAATTTCAAATATAAATGTATCAATCATAGGTGGCATGGGTACCATCTATCATGTCGCCAATACTAGGCTCTACAATCAAAACTGAAATGTCATGTATTGGAAATTGGATTTCCGTCATGAGTCGAGGCAAGGGATGTACTCCTAACCGCTTTGAGACACTCTAGCAAATGCCTCGAGAATGGTATCATTTCTGGATAACCACTCCATCCCTAGAAACAACCCGTAGCCCAAAAACATAAGCGTTACTTCTAAACTCAACACTTAGCATAGACATTCTCAAATCCAAATAAGTTATGAATAAATGAGCCGATTACCCAACAGGACAAATATGGGACCCTCTACTACGCTAGTACTAAGGTGCAGAGACTCAACTATCGAAGCAGAAATAAAAGGATGCGATGTACTAAAAACAAAGTTCCCACGGTATGATAGAAAAGAAAAGCTAAACTTTTAACAGAAACGTTACCACCTCTCTTAGGTATGCCAGTAGTGAGAGCATACAATTGCCCTCTCAACGATCTTGTACTTAGGCTTGTGTTCTTTATCCTCGTCCTTACTATCCTTGTATAGTTTGTTGGCCGGTTTCTCGAAAGCTATCTCCATCACAATACATCCCTACAAAGCTTGAAATAAGATTAGTCGCATATGGAACTACTGCGGCTACAGATGGAGTTTGGGCACTTCTTTGCCCTCCGACTTGTGTCGTACGCCTACAAAATTATGGCGAAAAAGAAATAAAGAAGAGACTCAAGGAGAGAATCAAAAGATAGTGCATATGGCTTTGGGGAATATGCCTTTCGTAAAACAAAACTTTTATTTAGAAAAATGCTTCTTTGTAAATGTTTTGAAAATAATTTCAGAAGGTTTTTAAAAGCTTTTTGCCCAGTTTGGTAACCTTCTGCTCTGATACCAAATGTAACACCCCACATCCATTAAGGTCACTCACAAAGGGAATGCCTTAACTTCAATGGAGCATTAGGGGTACTGGAACAGAAATATTACAAGACAGACATATATAAAACAACGGAAGGTAAAGTAGAAGTACTTCAAATCATTTATTAAATATAATTGTTTACAATAAAAGCCCATTAACTTCTAATACCCAATTACATAGCTAAAATATCTGTCTTGCTCAAAAACAAAGAAGCATAAAAATAAATTGTAGTATTCCCCAATAAAGAAAAGCAGGCCATAGCCAAGAGAAATCCAAGCTGTACATGAAAGAGCCATGGAGCTTGGTAAGATCCGAATTAAGCTGTATTCCCACCCTGCGAACCGGGGGGGGGGGAGGGAACGGAAAAAGAGGCGAAACAAAACGGGTTAGTCATAAAGACTGAGTAAGTCCTAGTGACTTTCAGCATAAAAACAGGTGAAGATAACATGACATGAATAAACTGAAAGTAAATATAAGCATGATGACAAGATAAGCTACAGACACGATAACTAAGAATAACATCATCGGATTTCTGTCATGTATAACATTGCAAGGTTCCCATCCAAGATGAACTAAGTATAGTTTCGCAAGATTTCTATCAAGCTTCGCAAGATTTCTCTGCTTCACCATTAAAATGATATCTATTTGCTCTACACCACCTAACTAGTGTCTCAACTAGTAATCTATATAAAATTATAAAATCATAATGTGATTCCACTACCCGAAATTAAGGTTGCTTTCACGTGTATATCTATTATTAATTTCCTAGATCTAATCTAGGGTTTTCTATCGAGCGCTTCCTAGATTCAATCAGGATTTATGCCACCTAGATCCAACCTAGGGATTATGCTACCTATTGAACACTTCTTGGATTTTGGGTTTATGCCACCTAGGTCCAACCTAGGGATTATGCTACCTAGTGAACGCTTCTTGGATTTAGGGTTTATGCCACCTAGGTCCAACCTAGGGATTGTGCTACCTATTGAACGCTTCTTGGATTTAAGGTTTATGCCACCTAGGTCCAACCTAGGGATTATGCTACCTACGTGTATCATACGGCCCCCAATGATTGTAGATACCTATGCTGGTCCCACCATGGGGTGTATCCAGTCCCATGGTGGCGGCCCGACACAATTCTAGAATGCATAGGGTATACTACCGGTGCCTTCCAGTGCCCTGTTTTTCTGCTCCGGAGTTGCGTGCACGCCCGCACTTCATTAGAACCACACTGTGCACTCACCGCCGTCGCTTTTGACCGCTTACAATCAGCCCAGTAATCGTGCCCCACCCTGCCTAGTTTCAGGGTACCATGATACATCTAGTGGGTTACTGCTGAAATGGGTCCCCGTTACTAGGGTTTCCTACTGGTTAAGTTTGTGGGCCTATATTTACTAATATTACCCACCAACCCGATATGTACTTAACCCTCTCCGTCCATCACGTTAAGTTGGTTATGTGTTTTCTCTTGTTTTACTTAACCCTACCACACATCATGTTATATCGGTTAAGTGTTGTTCCTTGTGTTACTTAACCCTACCGCAAGCCTTATTATACTGGCTAAGTGTTCTCCCTTGTGTTAACTTAACCCCACCGCATGTCATGTCATATTGGTTAAGTGTATATTGACTAGCCTTCCTACTTATCATGTTGTGACGATTAAGTGTTACCCTATGTTGTTACTTAACCTTACCACGCATCACGTTATATTGGTTAAGTGCATGTTAACTTAACCCCATCCACCAGTCATATTATAATGGTTAAGTGTTACCCTCGTGTGTTTACTTAACCCTACCACGCATCAGGTTATATCGATTGGGTGTTATCAACCTATTCAAGTTAGCCCAACCCATCCGCTAGTCATGTTATAACGGTTAAGTGTCATTAGCCTAGCCACGTTACTTAACCCACCCGTTCATATCATATTGGTTAAATGTCATTAGTCTAGTCATATTACTTAACCCATCCATTGGTCTGATTAACAGTTATGTTGGTTGAGCCTACACTTATAAGTTTTACATTTATATGTCAAATTTCGATGTCATCCCACCTAACCCTCTAACCATACCCACGTCTTATTATGGTTAGTATTCCTTAATTCATTCATTATGACGAACGAATCATGACCTCTCACATTAGACCGTGCATTTTGTGGCCACTGGATTTGTCGGGCGGTTCCGGGCAGATTTACACCACAAACTGGGTCTAACCTCGTGTCATAAACCGTTACACCTACAATTTGGCCTTCGACCTCTCACATTAGACTGACACTTTGTGGCTACTGGATTTGCCGGGCGGTTCCAGGCAGATTTACACCACAAACTGAGTCTAACCTCGTGTCAAAGGTTTATTAATGGTCGTATTCCACCCAAAATCCCAATATCAGTTCATGTGTTTAACATTTCGAAATGTTCATGATTCACGTTTTTGCCCTAAAACGTATTCCCAAATTATTATCATAATTCACTATAAGGTTATGCCAAGTTATAGCCTTTTATTTACAATATATGCCAATTACCTAAAACCCAACTTAGGCGCGTTCATATTAAACCTCTACTAAGTCATAAATTATCATATATGTTTCAACTCCAAATTTTACATAATTAACATATGCCCAAGTTCTAGATTACATGTAAATTTTACATATGCCCAATTCGTACCAAACTTACATATGTTCAATTTATGCCGTTTTACATGTATGCCATTTCACCATATCAAGTTCTAGCCAAAATTACATGTATCAAGTTTCATACCCAATAAACCCAAATCATGATTCATGATGTAGTTATCCCAAACTATAATCTTTTTATTACAGTACATGTCAGTTGCCCAAGTTCATAATACATGTTTATGCCAAGTTATTTACATGTTATATATACTAAATCTCATGTTACATTACATAGATCCTATTTGTGCCAAATTCCCTGTATATAATATTTATGCAAATTTTTCATAACAAGATTATACCAAAATTTACAGATCACGCCAAAACTTGCAAATATAATGATAATATCCAATTTCAAGTCGCCAATTATTACATCATATTCATATAGGCAATAATCCCATAATTCCCTCGTATACATATCGTACGCAAATCGCGATTTTAGGCCAAGGTCCGAAATTGACCAAGGTTCATGAAAGAAAATAAATTGCGGGAGATAGAAATTGAATAAAAATGAGATCAAAGGAAAACATCATCATAGGCATAAATATTACAACTTGATGATAACGTCATTACGAATCAAGAAAACTACTGAATAGATCATAAACTTGTCATGAGCATAAAGATAGACAAGTCCCAAAACACGAGATTAAAGGAGCAACAGAAATAGATCAGAATCGATAAACATACTTAAATCCAATTCCACTTTATTCCATGGCCACATTATAATTAAATATTTTAATCTGAAAATAACTAGAACTTTCAGAGCATGGCTAATGAATTAAGAACTGAAATTGTCATAAAACGTTGTAGAAGTGTTGATTTATTGTTTGAACCATTGTTGAAGCTTTGTTCTTCGAATTGATTTGAGTTTGAATGCTTAAGCTTTAATTTAGGAGCGACGGCCATGGTTCAAGAGGGAGTTCAACAACATAATAGTGTAAGAATGATTTGATATGAATTAGGTTAGGTCTAAGGGTGTTTTTATAGGTGTAGAAACTAGTTTAGGCCCTTAGATTAACCCTATAATCAATCCGGACCGTCAAAACACGTCTCAGCCTACAAAAATGAGTTTTGGGTCAAACCAGGCCGACCAGGTCGACCTGTAAGGGGGGAGGTCGACACTATGGTCGACCTGGGGGGTAGGTCGACCCTATGGTCGACCTGGAGGGGGGGGGGGTAGGTCGACCCTATGGTCGACCCCCTGGTCCAGTGCTGCCTGAAAACTGCTGAAACTTGTACATGCCATAACTTCTTCATCCGGACTCCGATTTTCGAAAACTCGGACTCTATTTCATGTAAAATTTCGAGACAAACGCAATGGCGTAACCCGTTTCCCCTGATTTTGATTTTAAAATTTAATTCTACCTTCATTTCTAATGTTAACATGTTATTAAAATTCGGGTTGTTACATTCTCCCCTCCTTAAAGGATTTCGTCCCCAAAATCTTCAAGTTAAGAAGAATGTGTCCTACCATCCAATCATCCATCTACTCAATCATCAATCACAGGCATCCATTGTCCTTAAGAGATTTCTAATGCTGTATGAACATATGCAGAAAGTGTGTGTATGTGTTCCTTATCTAATGCAAATGATCAGGCCTGATTGATCTTCTTAATGCGAAAATATGTTTAGTGCCATAAGTCCAACATGTATGCAAATAGCCCTAATCACATAAACACTATATGTGTGCTCAAACATCCATCCATATGCAACATTCACATGATAACACGTTCAATTTCATCCATAAACAAGCTTAAACACTCATGCATATGCAATATGAAAATGTGTCTGAGCCGATCTAGTGTCTAATGTGTGTTATGCAACCACGAGCAACCACTTGCGACCACTTGCAACCACTTGCAACCATCAATCATAACATGTCTCGAACACATGTTTCACCCAATTGTTCCTACCTAAAGATATAGCCGAATGATAGAAGCAAGTACAAACTTTGTGCCCATTAGGCAATGTCAAAGCTGGAAATCTACGTCACATATATACTGAATAGGAGAATTACTCCCTAAGCACCAGCCCATATCCTATAAAACCCAAAAAGTTTAGTCAACCCAACGGACACCCTCAAGCCCTAACATGTATTACTAACAGATGAGTCATACTCCCTATGGGGTCTGCAACAGAAATAGGATGGAGAACAGGACCGAGAGGATATGCTTAAAAGATAGCATGCAAATAAGCTCTACAGGAAAAGAGGTATCAAGGATATACTCTTAAAAAGAGATATGATGCGCGTGTCTAGTCTTCAATCTTCTAAGTCGCATTTCCTTGAGCTTAACTCCATTGTGCTTTGTCCATCTTTAACTTCATAATTTCTTAATTCTTATTTCCAAAATATGAGTTGGAACTCATTTCACTGTTGTCTCTCGTCCCATTTTCACTTATTCTTTTTCTAGTACACTCAGCTTAAACATAAATGCGTACTCATGGTTTCGTGCAAGCTTTCCAAATTCACTAGTGAATCGTGGATCTCATTCACTTACTAGAAGGTATTCCAAAATGAATTATCTCTTGAAAATAGACGAATGCCAACCATGCTGCCAAGTGTACTTACTAAGGTGATTTTCTATGAATCATGCATAAGCGAAATGAACCATCCGCCTTAGTGGCGAACACTACTCGAGCGGATTGATAAATGTATCAAGAGATTCTAGGTAACTAAACATGGCAGAACCCTAAGGGTTACACTAGACTTCGAGGGCATTGCCAAGGCAAGTCAAGCGTATAACTACCCTCTTTTCATACTCGAGAATGGTATCATTTCTGGATAACCACTCCATCCCAAGAAACAAACCGTAGCCCAAAAACATAAGCGTTACTTCTAAACTCAACACTTAGCATAGACATTCTCAAATCCAAACAAGTTACGAAAATTTGAGCCGATTACCCAACAGGACAAATATGGGACCCTCTACTACGCTAGTACTAAGGTGCAGAGACTCAACTATCGAAGCAGAAATAAAAGGATGCGATGTACTAAAAACAAAGTTCCCACGATATGATAGAAAAGAAAAGCTAAACTTTTAACAGAAACATTACCACCTCTCTTAGGTATGCCAGTAGTGAGAGCAAACAATTGCCCTCTCGACGATCTTGTACTTAGGCTTGTGTTCTTTATCCTCGTCCTTACTATCCTTGTATAGTTTGTTGGCCGGTTTCTCGAAAGCTATCTCCATCACACTACATCCCTACAAAGCTTGAAATAAGATTAGTCGCAGATGGAACTACTGCGGCTACAGATGGAGTTTGGGCACTTCTTTGCCCTCCGACTTGTGTCGTACGCCTACAAAATTATGGCGAAAAAGAAAGAAGAGACTCAAGGAGAGAATCAAAAGATAGTGCATATGGCTTTAGGGAATATGCCTTTCGTAAAACAAAACTTTTCTTTAGAAAAATGCTTCTTTGTAAACGTTTTGAAAATAATTTCAGAAGGTTTTTAAAAGCTTTTTGCCCAGTCTGGTAACTTTCAGCTCTGATACCAAATGTAACACCCCACATCCGTTAAGGTCACTCACAAAGGGAATGCCTTAACTTCAATGGAGCATTAGGGGTACCGGAACAAAAATATTACAAGACAGACATATATAAAACAGCGGAAGGTAAAGTAGAAGTACTTCAAATCATTTATTAAATATAATTGTTTACAATAAAAGCCCATCAACTTCCAATACCCAATTACATAGCTAAAATATCTGTCTTGCTAAAAAACAAAGAAGCATAAAAATAAATTGAAGTATTCCCCAATAAAGCAAAGCAAGCCATAGCCAAGAGAAATCCAAGCTGTACATGAAAGAGCCTTGGAGCTTGGTAAGATCCGAACTAAGCTGCATTCCCACCCTGCGAACCTTAGAGGGGGGGGGGGGGAACGGAAGAAAAAGAGGCGAAACAAAACGGGTCAGTCATAAAGACTGAGTAAGTCCTAGTGACTTTAGCCTAAAAACAGGTAAAGATAACATGGCATGAATAAACTGAAAGTAAACATAAGCATGATGACAAGATAAGCTACAGGCACAATAACTAAGAATAACATCATAGAATTTCTGTCATGTATAACATTGCAAGGTTCCCATCCAAGATGAACTAAGTATAGTTTCGCAAGATTTCTATCAAGCATCGCAAGATTTCTCTGCTTCACCATTAAAATGATATCTATTTGCTCTGCACCACCTAACTAGTGTCCCAACTAGTAATCTATATAAAATGATAAAATCATAACGTCATCCCAATCCCCGAAATTAAGGTTGCTTTCATGTGTATATCTATTATTTATTTCCTAGATCTAATCTAGGGTTTTCTATCGAGCGTCAATCAGGATTTATGCCACCGAAGTCCAACCTAGGGATTATGCTACCTATTGAACGCTTCTTGGATTTAGGGTTTATGCCACCTAGGTCCAACCTAGGGATTATGCTACCTATTGAACACTTCTTGGATTTAGGGTTTATGCCACCTAGGTCCAACCTAGGGATTATGCTACCTATTGAACGCTTCTTGGATTTAAGGTTTATGCCACCTAGGTCCAACCTAGGGATTATGCTAACTACATGTATCATACGGCCCCCAATGATTGTAGATACCTATGCTGGTCCCACCATGAGGTGTATCCAGTCCCATGGTGGCGGCCCGACACAATTCTAGAATGCATAGGGTATACTACTGGTGCCCTCCAGTGCCCTGTTTTTCTGCTCCGGAGTTGCGTGCTTGCCCTCACTCCGTTAGAACCACACTGTGCACCCACCGCCGTCGCTTTCGATCGCTTACAATCAACCCAGTAATCGTGCCCCACCCTGCCTAGTTTCAGGGTACCATGATACATCTAGTGGGTTACTGCTGAAATGGGTCCCCGTTACTAGGGTTTCCTACTGGTTAAGTTTGTGGGCTTATATTTACTAATATTACCCACCAACCCGATATGTACTTAACCCTCTTCGTCCATCACGTTAAGTTGGTTAAGTGTTTTCTCTTGTTTTACTTAACCCTACCACACATCATGTTATATCGGTTAAGTGTTGTTCCTTGTGTTACTTAACCCTACCGCAAGCCTTATTTACTGGCTAAGTGTTCTCCCTTGTGTTAACTTAACCCCACCGCATGTCATGTCATATTGGTTAAGTGTATATTGACTTAGCCCACCTACTTATCATGTTGTGATGGTTAAGTGTTACCCTCTGCTGTTACTTAACCTTACCACGCATCACGTTATATTGGTTAAGTGCATGTTAACTTAACCCCATCCACCAGTCATATTATAATGGTTAAGTGTTACCCTCGTGTGTTTACTTAACCCTACCACGCATCAGGTTATATCGATTGGGTGTTATCAACCTATTCAAGTTAGCCCAACCCATCCGCTAGTCATGTTATAACTGTTAAGTGTCATTAGCCTAGCCACGTTACTTAACCCACCCATTCATATCATATTGGTTAAATGTCATTAGTCTAGTCATATTATTTAACCCACCCATTGGTCTGATTAACAGTTATGTTGGTTGAGCCTACACTTATAAGTTTTACATGTTCTTAACTCATACCGGTTAAATCCACATTTATATATCAAATTTCCATGTCATCCCACCTAACCCTCTAACCATACCCACGTCTTATTATGGTTAGTATTCCTTAATTCATTCATTATGACGAACGAATCATGACCTCTCACATTAGACCGTGCATTTTGTGGCCACTGGATTTGTCGGGCGGTTCCGGGCAGATTTACACCACAAACTGGGTCTAACCTCGTGTCATAAACCGTTACGCCTACAATTTGGCCTTCGACCTCTCACATTAGACTGACACTTTGTGGCTACTGGATTTGCCGGGCGGTTCCAGGCTGATTTACACCACAAACTGAGTCTAACCTCGTGTCAAAGGTTCATTAATGGTCGTATTCCACCCAAACCCCCAATATCAGTTCATGTGTTTAACATATCGAAATGTTCATGATTCACGTTTTTGCCCCAAAACGTATTCCCAAATTATTATCATAATTCACTATAAGGTTATGCCAACTTATAGCCTTTTATTTACAATATATGCCAATTACCCAAAACCCAACTTAGGCGCGTTCATATTAAACCTCTTCTAAGTCATAAATTATCATATATGTTTCAACTCCAAATTTTACATAATTAACATATGCCCAAGTTCTAGATTACATGTAAATTTTACATATGCCCAATTTGTACCAAACTTACACATGTTCAATTTATGCCATTTTACATGTATGCCATTTCACCATATCAAGTTCTAGCCAAAATTACATGTATCAAGTTTCATACCCAATAAACCCAAATCATGATTCATGATGTAGTTATCCCAAACTATAATCTTTTTATTATAGTACATGTCAGTTGCCCAAGTTCATAATACATGTTTATGCCAAGTTATTTACATGTTATATATACCAAATCTCATGTTACATTACATAGATCTTATATGTGCCAAATTCCCTGTATATAATATTTATGCAAAATTTTCGTAACAAGATTATACCAAAATTTACAGATCACGCCCAAACATGCAAATACAATGATAATATCCAATTTCAAGTCGCCAATTATTACATCATATTCATATAGGCAATAATCCCATAATTCCCCCGTATACATATCGTACGCAAATCGCGATTTTAGGCCAAGGTCCGAAATTGACCAAGGTTCATGAAAGAAAATAAATTGGGGGAGATAGAAATTTAATAAAAATGAGATCAGAGGAAAACATCATCATAGGCATAAATATTACAACTTGATGATAACGTCATTACGAATCAAGGAAACTGCTGAATAGATCATAAACTTGTCATGAGCATAAAGATAGACAAGTCCCAAAACACAAGATTAAAGGAGCAACAAAAATAGATCAGAATCGATAAACATACTTAAATCCAATTCCACTTTATTCCATGGCCACATTATAATTAAATATTTTAATCAGAAAATAAATAGAACTTACAGAGCATGGCTAATGAATTAAGAACTGAAATTTTAATAGAACATTGTAGAAGTGTTGATTTATTGTTTGAACCATTGTTGAAGCTTTGTTCTTCGAATTGATTTGAGTTTGAATGCTTAAGCTTTAATTTGGGGGCGGCGGCCATGGTTCAAGAGGGAGTTCAGCAGCGTAATAGTGTAAGAATGATTTGATATGAATTAGGTTAGGTATAAGGGTGTTTTTATAGGTGTAGCAACTAGTTTAGGCCCTTAGATTAACCCTAGAATCAATCCGGACCGTCAAAACACGTCTCAGGCTTCAAAAATGAGTTCTGGGTCAAACCAGGCCGATCAGGTCGACCTGTAAGGGGGGAGGTCGACACTATGGTCGGCCTGAGGGGCAGGTCGACCCTATGGTCGACCTGGGGGGGGGAGGGGGGGGGGGTAGGTCGACCCCCTGGTCCAGTGCTGCCGGAAAACTGCTGAAACTTGTACATGCCATAACTTCTTCATCTGGACTCCGATTTTCGAAAACTCGGACTCTATTTCATGTAAAATTTCGAGATGAACGCAATGGCGCAACCCTTTTCCCCTGATTCTAAATTTAAAATTTAATTCTGCCTTGATTTCTAGTTTTAACATGTTATTAAAATTCGGGTTGTTACACAGTCTCTAACCGTAAATTAGTAAGAGAACAATTCCCTAAGTATTAATCCCGAAGGCCAAAACCAACATTAAATCAATACCCAGGAGACCATTCAACTCAGCTAATCTCCAGTTAGTTTCTAATTTTCTTAACCCGATTGGGTTTAAGAACAATACTATTGAAGATACCATTCACGACAAACCCAAAATCTCATTCCATTGTTAATTAGGTTAAAGAACAAGTGTTATTTGAAACACCGTTCACGATAAACCCAAAAACCAATTTCAATTTAATTCCATTAAATGTTAATTAATTGGTAAACTTCATTAAATCTTAATAAAATGTTTTATATCTTTTCTCTACTGGGTTTAAGAACAGTGTTAGTGAAGACACCATTCACGACAAACCCAAAATTCCATTTGATATTAAATACAAGGCTCTGAATAGAAAATATATTGGCTTATATTCAATATCAAATTTTGAAATCAACAAGTATCGTATTGGAATAACGATATATATATATATATGTCTTCCAAATTCCTCCATAATGTTCGTATAATCACGGAATCCAATATCGAAATATTCCGAAGAAAAATTCGATTCAAATCCATTCCAATTCATATACTGGAAATTTCAGTTATTTTTAAAACCATTCCAAATCCAATTTATTTATTTAAAAATATTGGATTATAATTCTAGTTCATAACTAGTTCATTTCGATAAAAATATATTTTTATCTTTTCAAATATGGAATTTTTCATCCTAATTCTTTCCAAATCATTTATTATGATTTTACACAAATTATTAATATTTTTAATAATTTTATCAAGGCTCGTACAGTCGATTTCCATAAATGGTCATCGAACTGCACTTACAACGACCTTTTTCAAATTTGATTTGGATATAACTCCAAATCCATCCGTTAGATTTCAACTCTCTCATATTCCTTGGAAATCTCTTTTCGATACGAACCCAATGGTCCCATTTTTAGGAGAATCCGACGGTCGGATCACCCGTAACGTCAATTCGAAGTCAATGGTTGAAATTCGCGAACTGCCGCGGCGTGTTCTATTCAGGCCATTAAATATATATAATATATATATTTCGTCGATTTCCTTTTAAAACATATTTTATAAATCGTTTTAACTTTGTTTTAAAAACGATTCTAACTTCATTTTCAATTTTAAATCAAAATTGAATATTCCTTATCATTATAATATATAAATGATAATATTTTCAAAATATCAGATTTTGAAATCATTTCCTTTTCGATATTCATTATAAAAATGAATAAAATCGATATAAATATCGTTCACGTCAAAATGACGTTAATCTAATCAACACGGCTTTATATATTTAAATATATTCGCGTCCATCCCAAATCGGATATCAAAATTAGATTTTGATCTTTTACTGAATATTATTTTTAAAATAGTCATTATTTTAAAATATTCGTTATTTCTGAACTAGAATCAGACACAGTTAATTACCATATAATGTTATTTATATGGAATTCATACAACACATGTATCGAACAACAATGATAAACAATCAACCATCATCCAGAGTGCATTCTACAATGCATAAGCATTAAATATAAATATTGAACGCTTATAACAGTCCGTCAACCAATCGATTGACATAAAACTAAATAATTGGGATTAGTGTACGTCAAATATCATTCCAATTGTGGGGTTTCAATCAACAAACAAAGATTATTATTTGTGCAGTTGGGCGACGTGTAAAATTTATCTTCCCAATCAATATCAGTCAAATATGTGTACATAAA
Source organism: Allium sativum (assembly GCA_030737875.1). Lineage (NCBI taxonomy): Eukaryota > Viridiplantae > Streptophyta > Magnoliopsida > Asparagales > Amaryllidaceae > Allium > Allium sativum. Next base: position 11,621,445 of record JASFAX010000020.1, on the reverse strand, counting down.
CAAATCGTCTGATTTCTAAATGAATATTTATTTTATTCATATACACGTTAAAAATTATATTTTTAACGATTAAATATTTTATTTCAACACATGAATGTTATTTACAGTTCATTTCACATCACAAACAATTTTCACAACACAATCAAACAAACAAGTCGTCCATAGTCTGTGAACGACATCGGGAAGTTCATATATGCAGTTATAAAATAAATAACTGTATAAAGAAAATTTTAGTGAGGAGTTCTCACCTTTGGGGTCCACTCCTCCATTCTTCTTTCTGAATTTCCAAACAGTCCTGACTTGCCTGAAATTCCAACATAATCCTCTTCTTGCTGTTCATAGTAAAAATTACATTTTTATTTCGCTCTCTTCATAATAAAAATCATATTTTTATTCTACTACTTCTTATATAAAAATCACATTTTTATAATTCAGTTTTATATATAAAAATCGTATCTTTACATCGCTACTTCATTATAAAAATTATATTTTTCAAATGCTTCATATATAATAAAAATCATATTTTCACAACTCAGTTTTCTATATAAAAATCATATTTTTATACTTCCCTTCAAATAATAAAAATCGTATTTTTATAACGCTAGTATGTAAATAAAAATCCTATCTTTACATAAACAAAAATCGTATCTTTCCTTTAACAAAAATCGTATCTTTCCTTAAACAAAAATCGTATCTTTCCTTTTGAAAGATCTAATCATTTCTAATCATAAAAATCATATCTTTTCTAAATTTAAAATCAAATCCTTTTAATGTTAAAAAATCAAATTTTCTCCTCTTGTAATTTATATAAAAATCAAATTTTTATACGATGTTAATATATAAAAAAGGACTTTAAAACTAATGCTTTTATATATAAAAAAAACTGTAACTCATCGTTAATACCTTCTTCATGTTCGTTATCTTCCGAAAATCCAAAGTCCATCAAGCTTGAAAGAGGAACCCGCCCGCCGTGCTGATCTTCACCGGCGCCAGAAGCCAGGGTAACCTTGATGACCCCTTGGCCTGGGAATTCAGGCTCAAACGATGGACGATGGAGGGATTGTGGCTGCGTCGGATGGAGATAGGGAGGCGAGGGCTGGCGCAGGTTGTTAGAGGGTCGGGGAAGGGGACACGATGGAGCTGAGGACTGGTGGCGGGGTTCTCTAGGGTTTGGGGGTTTTCTGCGATTTAGGATGGGGCGGTTTGGGGTCCACAGACGGGGAGAGAGAGAGAGAGGTCGTGGAGGGAGGGGGAGGTGGAAGAAGAAGGCGGCGGCGCTATGGGGGGAGGGGACCTCCGGCGAGGTGGCAGTGGATGGGAGGGAGGGCGCGAAGAGTTTTATGAGCGGGTTTTTTTTCTTTTCCTTCACCATTGACCGAGAGAGAGGGGTAAGGGAGGGATTATATAATTTTTATATTTAATTATTTTCAACTCCCAAAAAGTTACCTTTTTCGTTCGGACACCAAATCGAACCCAATGACTGTCATCCTTAGCTAATTACCCCTATTCCGAACACAATGGGATATATTTCGTAACCCAATTCTGCTGTTTCGATCAGTTTTCATTTATATTAAAATATAAATCTTTATATTGAATTTCAAACGTACATTTTAATTTATCGGGGCCACACACTGACTCCAAAAATTCCAGAAAAATAAATATGACTATACTTTGATGATACGGTCCTAACAAAACTAATTTCGCCAAATTTGGAGACCGTTTGAAAAACGGTCGTTTTCCAGTCGATTAAATTCAAACTGAAATTACCAAACGCGTTCAAATTTGCCAAGCTCACATATTAATTCCAAAATTTATGAAAATTGGAATCTAGCAATAATTTGACATTTTGGATCCAACAAAAGTGGTCTCGTCGAAAACGGAGGTTGTTTGCAAAATCGCTATTTTTAAGGGCTAAAATTTCATAGCGACTATTCTGAATTTTCGACTGGGTATAACTTTTTATTCCCGCTATGAAATTTCAATTTTTCAGATTCGTTGGAAAAATATTTTCAAATAGATTCAAATATTTTTAATTTCACTAAAATCTGGTTTATTTTGAACCCTGTATATTCATCTGAAATTTGAAATCGAAATTTCAAACTACCGCGCCATTTTCAATTCCTTTTATAATTAAAATAAATATTTATATTCAAACTTTGATTTAAATAAATTTATACGTTCTAATTCTGTTTAAAATAAATTTCTAGTCGTTTTTAATTAAAATAAATCATTTTAAATATTCTAAATTCATTAAAATAGCCAAAATAATTTTTTTTAATTGGTTCTGATTTTTCGGGTTGTTACATGGTATAAGCTATTTTCAAAAAACTATGTACAGTAATCATTACAAAAACATTATCGGGACTTCCACTTATATTTTTGGGTCTGTCATTAAAAATAAAATTGTCAACTTAAGAAAGCAAGTAACTCCAGTAGTCAGCGATGCGAAACCAACCACCAGTTCGGGACTGCCGCTTATATCCCTCATCATCATTGTATTTTCGTCCATCAACTACTCTCTTAGCAACCAAATAAGATAAGTAAAATTCAATACCAAATTGAAACGTTGTGCTGACCTCAGCACCCGTTTGTAGTGCTTCCATGTACGGGTACATCTCAGATCTTGTAGTTGAGCCGAAACTGTTCACTTGGTCTGATCATACATAATACAAACTCAAATTCCGCATATCACATACAGTATAATATATAATCTGGGTAAGAGTATTCAAATAAGATTATTGATAAATTATTGTGCTCATCTCGATATAACCATGAAAACAAAACATTTTAAATTGCAGCATAACAAAACTAGGCAACACATAATGCAGTTCAGACGCATGATTTACAAAGTTGAATATGCATCCATATTGATAGCCACTGGATATGAAATTAAAGCTACCAATTTAACAGTATAGTGATGCAGAACCATATGCATGCCTATATGCCATAGGTCTTTATTCCAAGCTAATTTACGTCTACAAGTCTATTAATTCATGGATACAAAAATTAAGGAAGAAAGCACTCACTACAACAAAAAGGGTATTTGATGGCATTAAAAGAGAGCGTTCCCGCATTGCCTCGTTAAAACGCTAAGTAAAATAACTTCTGAAAAGTAGAAAACAAAATCAAATTTATTTGTAAAGCATTAGCCGAATATTGCATTTATGTATGTATATGAACTACAAAGTTTGTAGGTTGTTGTCCTGGAAATGCAAACTCTGGACATTAGAATTAGATAATAAAAGGAATTAACTTAGTGCTGGAATTAAACTACATGAATTAACATCAAGAAATTAAAACCTACCTCTTTCACTCAACCAAACCACAACCAAAGTTGCCCCAAATATAACCCTATTAACGATCAGATACAAATATTACATTAGGTAGATTAAAATAGTGAAATAAATTTAAATCAACTAGTAAATTAATTGTATAATTTGAAATTATTGGTTGTTTGCAGCCTTGTATTGTTATGGCTTGCACATTTGACTGTTCACTGCCTTGTGCATGCAATCTTCACTCATGTACCAGTGCTGTGTATGGTTACATGTCCGGGGGTTATGCATGCTTATGCTTTTATATTTTTGTACATGCTATTCTATGAAACTTGTTTTAGCAGCTGTCCTATAAAGCTTGGAAAAATTTTCTGAACTTGTTTTCGTTTTCAATGCCTAATGGCTTCGTTTTCTACAACAAAGTATGGTTAATGCTGTAAATAATTATCCAATGACATGTTTAGGGCATTGTTAATGGTACTTCATTTATGAATAAAAGTATGATCATTTTCTTTAGAAAAAATTAACTGTTAGTGTACAACAGAAACAAATCCCCAACTAAAAATATAACCAACTATGCCCATGTTTATTTTGTATTATAGTGGAGTACTGTTTATTATGATGTGTAGGAGGTTGATGTTTTTAGTTAGTGTTTCCATAAAACAAGATATAAATGTTAATGCTTTTAATTGTTGTCTAACAATATATTGTTCCTTTGAATTTAGAATTTTGTTAGCATAAATATTGAAATGATGGATAAAGATTAGGTATGCCGAAACAGGTAATTATATAATACTGAAGTATAATAGTGAATTTACAACATATATTAATATCTAAGGTGGTTGTTCTTTTTTTTTTTAATTGTAGAACTACTAAAGAGTATGAGCAAGCAACTTGGAATTTTGTGAATGAGGCAAAAATGAATATGGGAAATGTGGAAAAAAATTATGTCCTTGTTTAGATTGTAGGAATCTCACTCATCTTCATGGAGAAGTTATTGTTGAGCATTTGATTATAAGAGGAATGGATCCTAAGTACATGGATAGTGAGTGGTATAATCACGGCGAGCGAGTAAATAAAAGCAAGGAAACAAAGTCGGGTGATGCATATGATTTACTTAAAGCCATCATCTATGAAGACAAAGACTTTAATAATCATACTTTTTTGATGACGATACATGCAAAGATGATGCACAAAGACGAGAGGATGAGTTACACAAGAATCTAGAAGATGCAGAGACCCCATTGTATCCTGGTTGCTTAGATCCAACAAAGTTATCTTCTATTTTTGCATTATATAACCTTAAATGTGAGACTGAATTGTTCGACAATGGTTTCGATAAGCTTCTAGATGTGCAACAATTGTTGTTGCCAAAAAATAATGTACTTCCTAAGTCGTTATATGAATTCAAGAAATTCCTTTAAATATTTGACATGGGTTTTGAGAAGATTCATGCATGTGAAAACGATTGTTGTCTTTTTCGAAATGAATATAAAGAGTTGAATAATTGTCCAAAATGTGGATTTTCAAGGTGGAAGGTAAATCAACGGACAAAGGAGATTATGCATGGCATTCCAGTTAAAGTGTTGCGTTATTTCCCAATAATTTCGATATTTAAAAGAATGTTTAGATCAAAAACAATGGCAGAAGATTTACGGTGGCATTTCAGTAACAAAAGCACAGATAGAAAAATGCGTCATCCTGTAGATTCTATAACTTGGAATGTAGTGGATGAAAAATACGAATCATTTTCAGTAGATCCACGCAATCTCTGACTTGGCCTTACAACATATGGTTTTAATCCTTTTTCCATGCTAAGTTCCAAATATAGTTGCTGGCCCGTAATGCTCGTTACATATAATCTTTCGCCAATGTTGTGCATGAAGAAAGATAATATTATGTTAACATTGCTGATTCCTGGTCCGAAGCAACCAGGAAATGACATTGAGGTATTTTTAGCACCGTTGGTAGAAGATTTGAATCATTTATGGAATACTGGAGTTGAGGCTTATGACGCATATAGTCAACCAATTTTTAATATGAAAGAAATTTTGCTGTGGACAATAAATGACTTTCCGGCCTATGGTAGTCTTGCAAGATGTTGTGTAAAAGGTAAAAAAGCTTGTCTATTATGCGGTGTTAATACTCATCGTTGATGGCTAAATCACAGTAGAAAGACTGTCTATATGGGTCATAGAAGATTTCTATCACCTTCAAATCCCTTAAGAAAAAATAAGGCATTGTTTGATAATACAGTGGAGGAAGGGTTTAGGCCTCGGATTCTAACTGGAAGAAAAATTTCTATCATTTTAAAAGACTTTCCGAATAATTTTGGAAACGTAAAGAAGAGCCAAAAAAAAGAGAGAGAGAAAAAAGAAAGAGCAACATAAATTAGGAAATAGAAGAAGTATCGAGCGTAGTAAGAAAAATGAAGATGACGACACAGATCCTGTGAGAGTAGAGCTATCAAGGTGGAAAAAGAAGTCCACCTTTTTTCAATTGCCATATTAGGAGGTTAGTGCACACGGTCTAATTTATTCTAGTGAACTAACATTATGAAATTAATTATACAACTAAAATGTTCAATTATTGATTTCTATAGGAACTTCCATTACATCATAATCTAGACGTAATGCATGTTGAGAAAAATGTTGGTGAAAGCCTATTAGGCACGATGTTGCATGATAAAAAAATCAAAAGACGGAGTTAACTCTAGAAAGGATTTGGAGGATTGGGGAATTCGGCATGGTCTTCATACACAACCTCATGAAAATAAGACATATCTTCCGCCCGCTCCATATACATTGTCGAAATTTAAAAAAAAAAATTGTAAAAGATTATATGATTTTATAGGACTCGATGGTTATTGTTCAAATTTGAAAAGTTGTGTTTCATTAGAGGATTTCAAAATCAGTGGCTTGAAGTCTCATGATTATCATGTTCTGATGGAACAATTGTTGCCCGTTTAAATAAGAGGGTTGTTTCCTAAGAAACCAAGGAAAACAATAACTCTTTTGTGTTCATCCTTTAATAAATTATGTCAGCGTATTGTCGATAGAGAGAAACTACAACAACTAGATGATGAGATCATTATAATTTTGTGTGAGCTTGAAAGGTACTTTCCACCTTCTTTTTTTGATGTAATGGTACATTTGATAATTCATCTTGCAAGAGAAGCACGGATGTGTGGGCCAGTTCATTTTCGTTGGATGTACCCATTTGAAAGATACATGAAGACACTGAAAGATTATGTAAGAAATAATGCTCGTCCTGAGGATTGCATTGCAGAATATTATCTTGTAGAAGAATGCATGATTTTTTTTGGTGAATTTTGAGAAAATCGCATGAGAAGGAAGTTCGAAATGAAGATTATCAAAGTAATGTAATACTTGAAGGACGTCCAATATCAGCATGTAAAACTATCACATTGTCTTCTAATGAAAAAAATCTGCTCATTTGGCCGTGTTAATGAATATGACTATGGTAGAACCATATTTAGAGTAAGTATAATTTTTTTTCCATTGTTTTGATTGTTTGTAATTTTAAGCATGACATAACATCTCCTTTTATACACTAGTTTGCATTTGGAGGAGTTACAAAATTCAGACAAGCGCATGGAAAGAAATGCAACATTACTTTGGAAGAATCATATAGCTATGTTCTCCGGTTAGATTAAAAAGAAGGTCAATTAAATTTTGAAATTTTAATAATTGATTTAAAACCATATTATGAATATCTTTATCAACTAAAATAATTTTTGTATAGATACCTATTTGTTCTAAAGATCATGACGACATGCTAAAATGGATTGCTTATGGTTCGAAGAATGATGCTTTGTCCTACACAGGCTACATAATTAATGGACAACGTTTTCACACAAAAGATGTTGGGAGAGAAACTCAAAATAGTGGAGTAACTTATGATGCAACAACTATGTGCAGAGCAAGTGCAAAAGATGTTTCTCAAGTGACTGATGTTGTCACTTATTATGGGATACTTACCGATATAATATTGTTAGACTATAATGTTTTTTATGTTCTGATTTTTAAGTGTCATTGGGCAACCATAAGAAATGGTGTGAAAGTCGAGGATGGATTTAATCTTGTCAATTTTCATCATAGTCAAGCTTCATTTTTAAAAGATCCATATATACTTGTATCTCAAGCGAAACAAAAATTTTATTCAAGAGAGAATGATTCTTATAATTGGTATGTGGTAATGAAAACTCCTTCAAGAATTTTCGATGAGTTAGAGATTGACGATTCCATTGAGGAAGTTGGCCATGTTGAGGAAGATTGTGAAGAAATCAATATGGGTGTCAATGATTATGTTGAGGATGTTTCTTTTGTTAGAGAAGATTGTGAAGGCATACTTGAATATTTTGGAGATGTATTTACCTTTGAGATTTGTTTAGTTTTAATTTCAAGTATATGTGAACTCATCTTAGCTTGAGCTTGTCTTCATTTTGTTTCGATAGGTTTGGTTGATTGTGTGTTGTGCGCTTTGCCTATAGCTTGGAATTGTTATGACAGTGACACATTTTAGTGGAAAATATCAACTGCTCGTCCAACACAGATAAACTTAAGTTGCTAAGTTGTTACTGCATTCATTTGTTATTTTTTTTGTTTCACATAGTGTTAAACAATCATGTTACCAATTACTTGTACAACATGTAGTTTTTTAAGCCAAAGCTTGTGCTTGTGTTATTTTTATTTATTTTTATTTATTTTTATTCATTTCTTATTCATAGCAGTGTATGCACATTACGATAGTTCTTTATGCTTATGTTATATTTTTTTTTTAATAATTCATTCTATTCAAAATTTTAGATTATCTAATGCTTTTCACTTGTACAATGTTTTTTTAAATTCATTTAGGTTTATCCTAATTCCATGGATATATGAATAATTTTACTCATGTAACTAAATTTCTAAAACCGGTGCATAACCACTATTGCAAAATTAAGTGCTGGGCGAACCTGTTCAGTTTGCTGTTTTTTATTATTTTTATCTACATTTTCATACAGAAACTTTTCAGAGTCATGTCGATATTATAGTCTTGATCCATATTGTTGTTCATATAATCCATACAAAGAAAGTTAATTTTTGCAAGTAGTTCACTACTGTCCGTAACAAATTCCATTATTTTTTGCTACTACAGGAAATGGCAAAGAAGAGGAAAATTACTCGCAAACAAAAACAAGCTGAGGACCTCAATGAAGCACTCGAAGCAAATATTGAACCCAATGATCATCATGATGCAAATTTAGAAATCAATGAGCAGGATGAAGGAAATTTAGAAACAAATGGGAAGGATGAAGGAAATTTAGAAACCATTGGGCACGGAACTGAAGCATGTGGAGATAATGTGATGCAACCTAAAGTAAACATTGCAGACAACGAGTTCGAAACTGAAAATGATGTGATGGAAAATGAGATTGGTATTCAACTAGATGAAAGTCCAGTTGAAAAAAAAACTAGAGGTCCAACTAGAATGAAAAGACTTCCTTTGGATCGTGTATCTCGGATTAATGTTGAATTTAATGAGAATGGTACACCAATTGGAGACGGTTCTGTAAAATTGTCCTCTTACTTAGGACCGCTCGTACGGGAGCATGTTCCAGTCACAATTGATGATTGGCGGTTAATTGGCGATGATTTAAAACATATGTTGTGGAGGTCCATCTAGGTATCACTTTCATTTACTTGTTTGCTGAAATATGATATTTACTATTTTCCAAGTAAAGATCCTTTATCTTCATATATTATCTTCATATATAATTTATGGAAATAACGAGCAAATGTCTGCTTTTGAAAATTTATTAGCATACCTGGAATAGCTGGTTTCCTGCATACAGCTTGAAATATTTTGGTCTTGTACATATCTATATGTAGACATCAGTTTTATATAGATGTTCGATTACGTGTACCAGTTTGACCTAAAGATTCTATAAAGTTTTATCTAATATAAATGCAATGTACCAGTATGCAAGTGAAATATTAGATAATAATGAGCTGTTTTATCTAATATATTTGCATACTTTTTTATCTAATATAAATGCAATGTACCAGTGTGCAAGTGAAAACAGTATGCAAGTGAAATATTAGATAAGCAAAAACAGTATGCAAGTGACAAAGCAGCTCATTATATTAGATAAAACAGTATACCAGTGAGATGGGTCCTTTTCAGGTAGAAGTGGATAGAAAGGTGCTTTTGTATAGGGTGTAAATGGAGGTTGCGAGTATTTTTGCTTGTAGGTGCACACAACATAAACAGCTTAGCAAACAACTCATTATTATCTAATATACATGTACCCGTTTCACTTGCATACTGATTTTGTTTATTTAATATTTCACTTGCATACTGTTTTTGTGGTTCAGGATGCATACTTTTTTTTTGCTCTTTTATTTATCTAATATTTTCAAAAGCAGGCATTTGTTGTTGTGTACATAATTTGCATTTCTGATGCCACCTTCATTAGCTTTTATGTCATCCTATGGGCAAAAACAAACAATGCCATATATTTTGTCATTAACAAACAAGCAAACATTATGGCGAGACCAGAGGCATCCTTAATACTGTGGAAAGCCAATGAACAAATAAAAGTTGTTTTCTATTTTGTGTGTTGACATTGTTTTCTAAAACGATCATTTTTGACGTTATACATGCATCATTTGCATTTTATCGTGGATGAAAACTAAAAACTAAAAAGTGTAAACCAAACAATGTCTAAACTTTGAGCACAGGGGAAAATTGGGTATAAAATGAGAATGAACACGAGCGAAGTTAAAGAAGAGTCAAATATTAAACTTTATATATAATAGATAGACTTATATTTTGCAAGGCTAGCATTGCCAAGTTATAAGAAAGATATAATTTAGTATTGTGTAATAATAAACTGTCTAATTTGTTTTAATTAAACTAATACAATGAAATGTATTAGAGAAGGGGATATTCAAAAGAATAACTACTAAAATGTTACATATTCTTAGCTTCCCTTGGCATAGTTTGAAAGACTACTCTAATATTAATTTCCATATACGTAGGAGAATTCCAGAAGTCATTTTCATAAAACACAATAACACAATATAATCTTTTGTTATGTAAAAAAGTCAACGTTAAATAATTTGTCTTAATAAGTTCTTCATTATTTCTAAGAAATATATTTGGTGTAATCTACATCAACGTGAATATCTTCAATTCAAGCAATGTGGTGCATCACTATTTCATCCATCATCCATTTCTTTGAACACATCATTATTTCATAGTCAAAATATGCATGGACCTGCTTCATCACCACCTCCTGACGCACTCCCCATTGTTTCTCAAGCATTAATACTTCATCATGAGCAGATTTTTCCAAATAGTTCCAAAATTCTTCTTACTATGAATATTGGTCAAGACCGTGCATGTTTCAATGTAGATATTTGTTACTGATGGACATAATGTTTATTCAAGTCAATGAACAAAATACTGTGGAAAGCCAGGCATCCTTAATTCTGATTGCTTTGAAGATGCAGTGTTGAATATAAATCTATCAGAAAAATTTATGGGTAAATCAGTTATCTGTATTTCAAGTAGAACCTCTTATAGCTGATATAATATATATAATGAAGGGGAGTGAAATGGGGATTGCTTCCATTAGTTACTCCTTCTTATAATTCAAACCACAACTAAAAAATAATAATCTAGATACACGCTCACACGGTTAATCTTCATAGATTGAGTATCTTCCACCAAATTCTGATCCATTGCTTTAGTTTGGGGTCGGCTGTAAGTCAGTTCAAGACACTTAGATTCTTATGTTAGTCCAATGGTGAAGTGCTATAACCTATAGAAACTGCATGACAATGTCAGTGACAATTATTTCAGAATTGCATATAATTGATAAGTTGATTATTGACATGCACCTGTAGAGGGTTTTTAGTTTAGTCTTGCACTTGTACGTAAATCTTAATAAGTTAATAATAATAGTAACATTGTCAGATTGAGTATGAATTGACTAGGGTTTGATCTTGTGTTGAATATGTGTATTTCTTTAAATTACGATATTGTTTGTCTTCAGATTTTTTCTGAAGTTTTCATTGTTTCACTTTTCAGGAAATTCTGAGTTCTCTGTGGATGTGGCTATATGTTTAACGTGCATACATTCTACATAATTTAAAATTAATTTATCATTAATGTACTTGCAGGCTAGATTTAAAGTTGACGAGGAGTGGCAGAAAGTGCCTATTTTTCAACAAATGGGATGCATTTGGAGGTCTTCAAAAAGCAGATTTGTTGGCAAAATGCTGAAAGCGAAAAACATAGAGGAAATGATTAATCTCAAGCCTAGCAATGTAGAAAGTATGAAAGATTGGAAGGACTTTATAAAAAGGAAAAAAACTCAAAGTTTAAGGTAAATAAACACAAAATTTTCCACTTAAAATAAATAAATACAAAATTCAATGGTATGCAATAATTATAATTAATCGATGTATTATATCTTTTCATCTTAGGCACAAAACGATAAATTCAAAGCTATTAGAAGCGTTCAAGTGCCACATACAACGAGTCGCAAGGGAATGGCTTGACTAGCAGAAGGTATAGTGAGAAAGAACAATTAATTTAGTTATTGAAACATGTTTTTTATACCACCATTCATTTTATTTATCGTTCTTAATCATAGAGAAATGAAAGTGGCAATGACAACCCCGTTCCAAGGGCTCAAGTTTGGGTTAGATCACGCATTCGAAAAACTGGCGAACCAGTGAATACATATGTCTTGGATACGATTGTAAGACACTACAACATTGATAAAATCAGAAAATATCGCATTTCTATATTTATTGGCATTGTCTATTATTTGTACATACATTAAAAAAATGTTATTCTTTACAGGAAAAGATTAATCTGTAAGAGAAGATGCTATCTCCCAAGTGTTGGGACAGGATGGACTTGGACGACTACAAGCTATGGGAAGAGGTGTAAACTACACCAAGTCCTTGCTCTTACAAGCTAAAGATGCAAGAATTTCACAGTTGGAAAAGGAGATCCACATATTGAAGAATAATTTGGTATATAACATATCAATCTTTATTGCACTAATTGTTTTGCAATATTAGATATATTCTTCGATTTTGTTTTTTTTCATATGAGTTTTTTAACCTTTATTATACACAATTCATTTTTTTAGGTTAATGGATCGCAAAGAGAAGGATCTAACTCTCAGGTTAACATTAAATATATTATCATCATGATATTATTTAAAATTTAATTTTAAATATAGTATTTAACTTAATACACTTTTAATTAATTGTAGAGTAGCTATGAAAAAACATATGATAAATGTGATTTATTAGATTGGAATGAAACTGATGAAATAGTCGCTGAAGGAAGAGTCGTGTCAACTGATCCAAATGAGCTCGTACATAGAATTCCTCTAGGACCTAATGCAAAGGCAGTTTTGATTGAGTTTCCAATAAAATTAGATGCATTTCTGTGTAGAGCCATGTTTAATATGATATATCCTGAAGAGGCTAAGGGTATGATAGTAGCATGGCTTTCCGATAAAGTTATTATGCGTAAAATGGATCAAATTGGCAATACGGTAAATTAATTTTCATGTTATTTTTTTTGTTTTAGTGTGTAATTACTAATTTCGTAAATATGCAATTTTTTCATAGAGTAAATCTGGCAGCACAGAGACTTTATGCAAGTTATATGATTGGATTGGAAGTGAAGAATTAGTTGCCGAAGGATACTTGTACTCTAGCGATCCAAATCAACTTGTCAACAACATTCCTATTGGACCATCAACTATGCTAGTTTCTACTGATAATCCAACAAAGCCTGATGCTTTTTTATGGAGACCATAAATGGCATGATATACGTTGGTGAAGCTGTTGGTAATAAAGTAGCTTGGCCAGAATCGAAAGTGGTTGTCCAGACAATTAAAGCTGAATCATTTGTTGCTAGTCATGTAAACGAAACATCTCATGCGGTGATATGTTTAAATAAAATTTTAGTAACTTCTTATCAAATTTACTAATTGAATTTTATGTTAAACCAATCATATTTCTTCTCTTGTTTGGCAGAGTGGAAGACCATCTCTTTCAACCGTAAAAAGTAAATGCAAGCTGATAGATGGTGGTGGAATAGAAGCAATAGTTGCCGAAGGAGTTGTGGCTTCAACCAATCCAAATGAAAAAAGTCCATTTTGTTTCAGTTGGAAGAGACGCAGTTAAAGTTTGGGTAGTGAACGCTACCATTAGAGATGCATTTTTATGGAGACCAACATCTGATCTTGTCAGTATTGAAGATGCAGTAGGATCTACAATAGCGTGGCCAGCCTCAAAAGTTGTAACATAATCAAGTTCTAGTAAGTATAAATTATTATTTTTATAGATGCAAATTTTCAAGATGTGTACACATTTGTGTGTGTCATTTAATTCTTGATATTGAACCATTTTTATATAGGTAACCAATGTTAAAGTTCATTGATTGTTCGAAGGAAAAGCTCATTTCACTCTATCAGTAAGTTTATATTTTACTTACAAATCAGTATTTATTTGCCATTTTATATATTATTGCATTTGAAGAAATGTTGATTTTATTGTTGAAGAGAGAGATGGAACATAGAATTATTATTTGGATATAACAAAAAATAATTTACTAATTTAGGGAGAAATATTTTTAGCCTTTAATAGTTTAAAACAAAGAAATTTGAAACTGAAATTCTTTGATTCTCGTTCTGGTTTAGTTGTTCATGCTTCGGTGTCAAGCTTTTTTCATATCTTCTTCCCTCCCGACGTTGACCTTCTTATATCGTTCTATTCCCCAACTTGAGCGTCCCCGAAAGATACACACTCTGGCTATGCATTCTTCAATGCGTGCGTTTAACTTTCATCATGTGATACATAGGCTTAACATGTACCCTGATGGATTATTGGTGAGTTAAATTTGTTTCCTTTTTAGCTAACCTTGTACCTATATACGTGTAATCCATTATTTTTAACAACTGATGACATTTTTTGATATCCGACAGCGTGTTTGACTGTATGTGTTACTCAACGTCTTGGTTGAAGTTTAAACTGACATGTACCTTTTGTAATACGAATAGGATACCCACACATATGCTTCCTGAATTTGGAAATGAACCATTGACTAACATTTTGTAACGATTACTAGGGTATGTCCTCATATTTACTACATCTACTGGGTCAGTTTGGTTGTTTTCATCTCTTTATGGTCCCAGGTTATTTGGACAGAGCAACACCATATTTATTTTGCAGAAGTTCCAGTTTATGCAATTTTATTAGTTCAGGTTGATGGTACCACTAGATATTCTAGGTGGTACAGAATTTAGTCTTTTAGGCCATTTTTCTATGACTTACTTGTGGTCACGTATAGATGTGGTAATGTATCCCTAGACAAAATTATCAAATACAATTTATACCAATGACAAAATTTTAATCTCTTGTGGCTTCGGGTTTGCTAATGTAATTTTGATCAGATTTGATTGAGTGTTTTGAGGCTGAACGTTGTGGATTTTAGGTGAACCGCAAGTGCGCAGATTTGAGGGGATATGGTGGTTGAGTGATGTGGAAGTAGGGTTGCGACGGAACTGTTACTTGTTAAAGCAGATTTGTTTCTTGTTAAAGCTTATCCAATTATGGAAAATAACTGAAAGTCTGCATTGTTTAGAAAAATAGCAAGATCATTAAGTTGTTGTATGGTGAAAATAAACAGAAGTATTATTTTTCGATGGCAACAGAATCTATAATTGGGAAAGCAACATAAAGTGATATGCATAGTACATATTAGGACAAACTCCATATTAGTGAATCTGGTTACATAGAATTACCATACGACACTTTCAAACTTTAAAAACATACAATAATATTTTTCTTGTAAAAACTTTAAAACAGAGACCTTTGGGGAAAAGCCTACTGTTATTAATATTTTTCTGGTCCATACTAATACAATCCTCGCTAATCTTGACTGATGCCTTGATGGTGAAAGCCAAAGGGGATGAATACCATACGACACTTACAAACGCTAAGACCATTATGTATTGGTAGATAGGACGTGCCAGCAGCATTGGATATCAGACAGTAACTCTTTTGGAATTATGTGACGTAATCTGGAAGTTACATGGGTCGCCTGTGCATAACAAAAAATGAAATTAAAGAGGGATACCAAATAATTTTCCCAAGAACAATAGAGCATATGTCATATTTTCTTGTCTGGGTTTACCTTTAGTTTTGATCGTCAGCACATCTAAGACGATTGAATCATTAGCGTCATGAGGTAAAATATTATAAACATAACTTAGATAACATGAGATTAAGAATTACAATATGTGAGAACGTTCAATGAATTAATCAGTATAAAAATGACGGTTAAAAATTATTTTGAAAATTAGTAAGATTAAATGATCGGATACATGGAGTTGTGTTAGCAAATTCTAAGGAGATTTAGTTATGTACTGATATCCAACTAAAGGCACGTAAATTATAATAATGTATGATTTGCCAACTGACTGAGCAAAACCAGTTGCCAACTATAACATATTTAAAGCACTCGTTTTCTTTATTAAAAATTTAACTGGATAACTATAATGCATGGAGTGAGAAAACCTGCAAAAAGACACTTTGAGAACATGATTTCGTAAGTCAGGGAGTATAAATGGTTGATAATTGATAGTTTGGTTAAAACAATTAATAGCTAGATTTTAGGTTGTGCGGTCAGTAAGAAGACTGTACGACCAATAATGATGCTGAAAAGTAGTAAATTTTCAATGTAATTTTTCTTTTTTGCTCCCATGGATTGCCGCAATATAAGTATGTAACAACAGTGGGTAAACTCTGAAAGAAATTGGTACAAGAACCCGAAGGATAAAATTAACTTGCGTGAGGCATGTTCTTCACTTGTCGAAAAACTGGTTTTTTGATTTGCAATTGTATATGTTGTGTAGTCTGATGAACGATATACAGTGCCGGCCCGAGCACCTGTGTTGCCCTAGGCAAAAATATAAGCTGCAAAGAAAACGGCAGCTGAGTTGCAGTAGGCAAAAAAGGTTTAGCAGTAAGGTATTGAAGCAGGAACGGATCCTACATCAGCCAAGCAAATAACAAATGCCCAACCACCAGACCAAACAACTAACTGATAGCATTTTTAGCATTTTCATATAAGATCTTTTATTAATAAAAACATAAACCTACCCCCACCTCCTCTGTTGCCTCTCGCCGGATCGGATGCCCTAGGCGACCGTCTTGGTCGCCTTGCCCTGGGGCCGGCTCTGAAAATATGACATTGTAGTTGAATAGATAACCATTAACGCAGAAATATGCTATACATTGTAGTTGAATATAATTTCATGAATTACAATGTTGGTCAAAAATTAGGAGCATTGGTAATTAAATTTGTATTTAAATAGATAACAGGGAATAAAGTCTGTTTTACTGAAGCTGTAAAATTCAACATATAATACTGCACATGATTCTACAACAACAGCAATAATAATAATATTAGTAAAAAAAAAAAAAAAAAAAAAAAAAAAGATGGATGAATGCTTACGTTGGAATGTAGTATAATACAATTTTCACTTAAATGTAGATGGATTATTACTTGCATCAAACTTCTAATATTCATCAAAATTTAGAATAGATATAGTACCACATGAGGGGAAAAAAAGTATAATAAAACAGTCTACTAACAACTATTTAATTAACAGGAAAACTAATCATACATGAACCTAAATTCAAGATATTCTGCAATCACGTACACATCTAAATCTGTGTGTTTAATGTACCACAGTTCAATGAATATAATAACATATACATGCAACAACCCACTATAAGTAAAAACATTTTCAGGTTAAATAGTCGTTTATTGTAATTATAGACCAACTAGTTAAATTCTGAAAATCAGCCTCTTTGAACCAAGAAAACATAATACATAAGTTTTTACGGGCTCGAAAAATGTTTATGCTACAGTGCTTCTCAAGTCAAATGATAGATTTTTCTGTTAGACTGAAATGGACGAGATATTTAGATATAGTTGGTCTGTTAATTTGCGTAAGCATTAGATATTTAAGTGTACAAACATTTTTTTTCTAGTATTCTTTTTATGAGGGATTATTCTCATATACTTTGATATTTTGATGTGTATTGGTGATTCGTGAGGCTACTATAGGTATGGATATTTTGATGGAAACTTTACTATTTCTAATATGTCATTCATATACTCTTTATTCTTTTTTCGTTGTTTTGAAGTTTGGATTAGATAGACTATCTGTGTTTGTGATAGTGCTTTTGATTTTGAACCGATGGTTCATGTTTTCTTGATATGTTAGATTTTGGGCATATCAAGAGGCTCAGATTGTTACATTTTATGTATCAAAACTCGAATGAGCAGGACTGATGTCAACTCACCTCGTTAGTTCTTTAACACTATAAAAAGTTCATTTTTATTCAAGCTATTATTTGATACTGCAAGCTCAAGGTATACATGTGGTTTGATGTTGCAAGCTCAAGGTCTGGGTTGAAACAGCAATATGCTCTTTCATTGTCCTTTTTTCAATCTGATCTTACCTTGTTATATAGATTTGGGTTGAAACAGCAATATGACAGAAAATTTTTGCTGTAGGTGAAGAAGTTTCTTCTTCTGCTGGCCGACTCTAAAAATTATAATACATGCGACAGCCTTCTTTTGTATGCAAAAGCTTAGATAAACTAAAAAGGTAAATTCTACCATTTCTAATATATTGTTGATTAATGCCGAATTAATTATTAATTTTAAATTGTCTGAGCAGTAATTCAAACTTATTAACCTTTGGTAGCACTACCATGAAATTTTTAGTGAAGCATCATCTGCTTTTAGGTGGGTAATATTCTTTGTGTTCTTACCTTGTGCAGCTTCATAAATTTAAGTTGAGCTGAAAAGCTTAAATGATGAATTATAGTTCCAAATACCCCGGCATTCCCAAAATGATTCTGTGGGATTCTGGTTTATTTAATTATTGAAGTATTTGGTTGATGGCCAAATCTGGCACAAAATTTAAGTTGCTCTTATCATGCAATACACGCTGCTTGCAGAACCCATTTTGTCCCATCTCTCTGCCATTTTGTACCCTGTACTATTAATTTAGACCAAGACAACCATATTATTAGCAAGCAGCATGCCAATTTTGCATGTGGTACCGACTGATTAATATGGAACAATGTAAAACACAATCTCTTATAAAACATAATATGAAATTATCTTTTCATGTTTTCATGTTTACAGTGGTATGTTGCTACTATGTATTATACTTCGAACTAACACCTTGATTGTTTATTTGACAGTAATGAGACTAATGGTGCTTATGTTACGGAGGAAATACAGAAGCAAAGCAAGTTTAAATTGTTTTTCTGATTGCTTTGTAAGTGCTTGTGTTGCTACTGTGTATGAAATGTTAAGTTCGACATGTGAAAAGTTGTTTGAATGATGTATTAAATACTAAATTTAGATATATGAAAGTTGTTTGAATGATATGCATGAAATATTTTGTTGTTATTTGCATATTTGTTGTTTCTGAAAGTATGTTGGATCTATATATGCATATAAGAAATGGGTACACATATGTGGAAGAGGTGAAAGGAGGGCAAGCGGGGTCTACTTACAATATATTGTACTAGCATTTTAAAAACGCTGTTGTGAACAAACGCTATAGAATCTGATTATGAAAACTTTATTGTATCACGAAGTAAACGCTATGGAAACATAAATAAACGCTATGGAAATTTAGAACAAACACTCTATAATTATGTAAACAAACGCTATACAATTAAAAACCAAACGCTATAGTAATAATATAGAAACACTATAGTACATGAACAGAAAACGCTCTAGAAATGAAGGTCCAGCACATGTTAAACTCTATGGAAACATGATTTTACATAGCGTTTTTCTATCTGCTATGTAAAACTGAAGGTCTAGCATAGCTTGTTGATACACAGCATTCTCTGAAACGCTATGGAATCATATAACAACGTTTTTCAAACGCTATAAAAAGCCCTTTTTGTTGTAGTGTTCACATTTTTGTTGCATGTTTTTTCAAATGTACCTTTTTTTTAAATGCGTTAACTTATAATGCTTCCTCTTTTTATTCCTTATTGCATTTATTAGCGTGCGTTACCTTCCTCCATGTTTTATATATATATATATATATATATATGTTCCATTTTAACGCTCGCATGAAATTAACCATTTCCTTATAATGTCATTGCATTAATTAGTATCCACACTACCTCTTTTAATTGCATGTATTTTCTTACCTTTCTTAATGCATTAAAAATTATACTAATTTTCCTCCTCTTCAATGTATGAATTTATTTAAATTATACATTACTTATTTTTTGCTTTATTTATGTTCATGCATATACATATATTTGTATGTTCAGTTGGCCCTCTCTAAAACAAAGATAAAAATTATGTCACCGCCGGGGTTCGGATCCCTGATCTTTATGTTACATATCATATGCCTCAACCAATTGAGCTATGAATACGGTTGTATATTGGACAGGATAGTCCGTTGTCCGGCTCGGTCTGAAGCTATAAGGTGTCGGGTCCGTCCAATTCTCTTATAGGACAGAGCTTGGACACACTAGTGTTCGGTCCGATATAAAATGTTTGATGTTTTTCTATTATCCAAGGCTGTATCGGATAGGACAATCCGGCTCGGTCCGAGGCTATATGATGTCCGGTCCGTGTCCGTCCAAATTCTTATAGGACAGAGCTTGGACACACCTCCGTCCGGTCCGACCCGTTTACACCCCTAGCTATAAAGTCTTTTGTTAATAAGTTTAAAAACAATGGTACTCACTGTTCTCCTTCTTTACCTTATTTTCATGTTTTGCTGCAATGCTTCATTTAAAGGTATCTCTTTCATCTTAAATCGGTTTTCTGCAATCCATAGGTCTAAATTGACCAGAAAATCGCCACGAACGTAATGACACTACTCTCGTAGCTAAATTATGGAAGCTCTTCAAAATTTTCTTTTTCTTATATGCATTATTTAATTATTTAATTTTTACAAAAATGCGGGGTGTTACATTCTCCTACCCTTAGGAAATTTCGTCCCCGAAATTTGATAAGAGTAAAAATCAATTAACCCCTCGCATAATACACATACATCATGTATGCATCCAATTTTTGCAAACATTGTGCACTTATGCAAAGTGAAATACAACATAATAATTCATGTATGCCTAAGCGGCACCTCCTACGTGTATGCAAATTTTTCAAAAATCCTTTTAAAATATGATGCTCATATCCTAAATATACTGGCAGTTTTATACGAGTGCAATATTCTGAAAATCAAAAATGCTTTTTCATCTATATTTTCCCACGCTCTCACTTAGTAAGAGCATAGTTCATCCAATTGTTGCATCCAAAATCCTACTAACCAGCTTTATTTTTCAAATTTCAGAAAAATCTAATTTTCTAAATTCGATTTCTTATGTTACAAAACGGTATAAAACGGAAAATTTCGCATCTTCCATTTTTCTTTTTTAATATTTTTTTTAACCGTACTTGGATTTGATGTAACTATTTATAAAGATTCCCCTAGTTTTCCTATCTAAGCACAACTCATATAAGAAAATTTTCTTTGTTACAGATTTTCTTTTTCATCCTCTCTTGGAAAATTTTATTTTAGACAATTTTTTCGCAGGAAATCACTATTTACAAAATATACCTCATTTTACTTCAAAATTTTCTTTACATATTTTAAAACCATAACTTTTAAGATTAAAACTTGAAAACACCACAAACCATTTTCCAAAACTTTTACAATTTCAAGATCATAAAAGTTAACAATGGGTTAGACCCAAAGCGGGTTTCCAATTTTTCCTAGGCTTTCCTAGTCACTCCCACAAAGGCAATTCTCTCAACCATTTATATCCCTAATCCATCTTTCTCTTTTTAACCTTTTCCAATTTATAAGGTTTTACTACCAAACCCACTAACCCAAAATACTAATCATATGGGATTCATTTTCCTTTCATACAGAGTACATTGTACACTTTCCACCCAAATTACCTAAGGGTAACAAATTTCCATATTCCTTTCTTTAGTGTACAAAACAGTCATCTCAATTCTTACCATATTACACTCTTTCTATTTAGTGGGTTGCTTTATGGTCTAGGTATACATATAATATATTTAAATTTTTAAAAAATATAAATACGTTCACTCACTATTTATACAGGAATCCTAAACCAAAGCTCTGATACCAGATGTAATAACCCGAATTCCGACAAATCGATTTTTTTTTCAAAATTCCAATCTATCGAAACTCGTGTTGGTTTGCTCTGGTATCCTCCAGAAATGACAGAAACATAAAATATGTCAGAGCTCAGAAAATATCTCGCAGCGGATTGGATAAAATATAATATACTCAAAGTATAGCCTTACCATATTAATAATACTGCCTAACCAGTATCCAAAGCTATCATGTCTCTTCCACAAATCTAACCTGCGAGTATGTTATGAGGAGGGGGTCAGAACACAAGTTCTGGTGACTGGATTTAAATTATACACTTAGGATAACACTATATATACCGTTCAATCATATTTTCTTATTTATTAGGTTACTTGGGTTAACAACACTCAAGACTTACACACACGTCGCACCCATTTACTTCCCAGTGGATTAACCTAATGTAGTATTTACGTAGCTGCACCCAATATTAAGGTACACCCCATGGTACCCCACTCGCACGGTCTCCGCCAAAATACCACTGAAATGTACGCAGTCCCTCATCCTACGCCGGAGTGACGTACGAACCTCTATATAACAATATTATGTTCCGCATATATTTGTCATTACTATGTTACGCAAACCTACGGACTGCAACTTTTATTCGAATCAGATTCCATACCAGAGTAATGCTGTAATAACCCGGAAATCTGGGCCAATTTAAAAATTTTATTTTGGCAATTTTTGTGAATTTAGACTATTTAAAATGAATTATTTTAAATAATATCGACGAGAAATTTATTTTGAATGGAATTCGAACGTGTATATTTATATTCGTCGTTGTTAGAATATATATAAATATTTATTTTAAATTATAAAAGGAATTGAAAATGGCGCGGTAGTTCGATAATTCGATTTCAAAATTCAAATGAACATACCGGGTGCAAAATAAACCTTGATTTTAGTGAAACCAAAAATATTCGAATCTATTCGAGAATATCGTTCCAAAGAATCCGAAAAATTGAAATTTCATAGCGGGGATCAAAAGATATGCCCAGTTGAAAATTCTGAATAGTCGCTATGGAATTCAGGCCCTTAAAAATGGATATTTTGCAAACGACCTCGGATTTCGACAAACCACTTTTGTTGGATCCGTGATGTCAAATTATTGTTAGATTTCAAATTTCATAATTTTTTGAATCAATATGTGAGCGTGGCATAGGAAAACGCGTTTGACCAGTTTCAGTTGATTTTAATCGACTGGAAAATGGCCATTTTTTCAACGGTCTCAGAATTTGATGAAACTAGCTTTGTTAAGACCGTATCATCAATACGAAGCTAAAAAATATTTTTCGAGAATTTTAGAATTCGTATGTGGGCCTGGTAAATTGAAATGTGCGTTCAGATTCAATATATAGAGTTATATGTTGATTTTGACGAAAACTGATCGTAACGATCGAATTGGCCTACGTGACATATCCCATTGTGTTCAGAATGAGGGTAATACGCTAGGGACGACAGTCGTTGGGCCTCATTTAGAGGTCGAATGAAAAAATCAACTTTTTGAAATTAAATAATATAAATTAATATATAAAATATAACCCTCTTCCTCCCTTTACCCTCACAGTCAAACCCGTATTCGAAAGAAAAAAAACCTAATCTAAATCGTTGACCGCCGCGCCCTGCTCAGGCCCATCGCCGCGCCTCCGTCCAACTCCCCGTCCTTCTTCCCCGCCTGCTCCTCTTTCCCCCCCTCTTTAGCGATCGATCGAGGATCGAGGACCCCGAACTCCCATAGCCCCACACCCTAACCTCCACCGCTCCAGCCCCGAAGATCCCGTCGCTGCCACCAGAGGACGCCGCCAGACCCCCTTCTCCTTGCCACCACCGCGAGCCGCAGAGCGCCCCTCCTCCTTCTTCATTCCAGTAAGTTTTTCCCTTTTTTTATTATTTTATTTTATATTATTAGTATGTAATAAAAGCACTGTTTATAAAATATAAATAACCTAATATAAAGGTATGATTTTTTTTCATATTATAAAACGGCATTGTTGATTTTCTGATTTTTTATATATAATACTTTAGTTTAAAAAAAAAGATCAGATCTAAATATAAATATCATCGTTTTAAGAATGATAAAAAGTTGAGATTTTTAAAGAAGTAAAAATTCGATTTTTATATATTGAATAGCAAAGTAAAAATTCGATTTTTATATATTGAATAGCAAAGTAAAAATTCGATTTTTATATATTGAATAGCAAAGTAAAACTTTGATTTTTATATATTGAATAGCAAAGTAAAAATTCGATTTTTATATATTGAATGGCGAAGTAAAAATTCGATTTTTATATATTGAATAGCAAAGTAAAAATTCAATTTTTATATATTGAATAACGAAGTAAAAATTCGATTTTTATATATGTAGCGAACACGGATGGTGGAAGTAACAAAAGGAAGAACGATGAAGATATCCTACATTTGAAGTGTCGTGGAGTTGGGATATCTTAGGTGAGAACTTCTCACCTTTTAATTTTGTTTTTCTAGTTAAAATATATACTAGGATGCAGACGGTGTTTAGTAGCACCCGACACCCGTCGTCCATAGACCATGGACAGCTTGTATGCTTATTTGTTTGATTTTGATGTGTAGTTGATTGTGTGATGTGATGTGAAATCAAATATTTATATAGATGAAATAAAATATTTTATAGTGGAAAATACTTTATAGTTAAAAATAGAATTTTTAACGTGTATATGAAATGAAATAAAAATAAATAGATCGGACGATTTGTTTATATACACACATTTGACTGATATGGATTAGGACGATAAATTTTACACATCGCCCAACTGCACAAATAAAATCGGTGTTTGATTGTTTGAAACCCCACACGGGTATTGGGATGATATTTGACATACACTAATCCCGATTGTTTAGTTGTATGTCGATCGATTGATTGATAGACTGTTATAAGCGTTGAATATTTATATTTGATGCTTATACAGTGTAGAATGCACTGTGGATGATGGTTGATTATTCATCGTTGTTATTGTATACATGTGTTGTAGAAAATCCATATAATTAACATTATATGGTAATTGATTGGGCCTCATTCCATATTTGAAAAAGAAATATTTGAAAAAGAAATATTTGAAATAGGAATATTTGAAATAGAAATATTTGAAATAGGATATTTGGAAATAGAAATATATGAAGCCATGTTGATTAGATTGACGCCATTTTGACGTGAACGATATTTATATCGATTTTATTCATTTTATAATGAATATCGAAAGTGATTTCAAAATCTGTTATTTTGAAAAGAATTGAAATTCGAATTAAATTGAATAGAAATGAATTCGAATTGAAATTGAATATAAATGAATTGGAATTGAAATTGAATATAAATGAATTCGAACTGAAATTGAATATAAATGAATTCGAATTGAAATTGAATTGAATTGAAAACGAACTGAAATTGAATTAGAAATCAATTTGAATTGAAATCGATTTGAAATGAATTTAAAACGAATTTATATTGGAATATTCAACTTTGATTTGAAATTGAATATGAAGTTGAAACCGTTTTGAAAATGAATTTAAAACGATTTATAAAGCATGTTTTGAATTGAAATCGACGAAGTATATAGTATAAATATTATATATATAATATAATGGCCTGAATAGAACGCGCCGCGCCGCGGCAGTTCGCGAATTTCGACCATTGACTTCGAATGGATATTGCGGGAGATCTGACCGTCGGATTCTCCTAAAATCGGAACCGTTGGGTTCGTATCGAAAAGAGCTTTCTAACGAATATTAGAAATTAGAAATCTAACGGTTGGATTTGGAATTATGTCCAAATCAAATTTGGAAAAAGGTCGTTGTAAGTGCAGTTCGATGGCCATTGATGGAAATCGATGTACGGGTCTTGAAAAAATTATTAAAAATATCAATAATTTGTGTAAAATCATAAGAAATGATTTGGGAAGAATCGGGATGAAAAACTCCATATTTGAAAAGATAAAAATAGATTTTTATCGAAATGAACTAGTTTTGAACTAGAATAGTAATTTATTTATTTTTGAAATAAATAAATTGGATTTGAAATGGTTTTGAAAATAACCAGAATTTCCAATAATTGAATTGGAATAGATTTGAATCGAAACTGTCTTTGAAATATTTCGATGTTGGATTTCGTGATGATACAGATATTGTTATGGGAATTTGAAAGATATATTTATATCGTTATTTCCAATACGATATTTGTTAGTCGTAGAGTTTGATATTGAATATAAGCCGATATAATTTCTATTCAGAGCTTTGCATTTAATATCAAATGTAATTTTGGGGTTTATCGTGAACCGTGTTTTAAATGACACAAATTCTTTAACCCAGTCACAGATTAAAACTAAATGGAGTTTTAATGAATCTTTAATTAGATTGAAAAGATCGAGAATGGAATATCACCAGATTTACTCCAAACGGTAGTTGAATCTTTAATTAGATTTGAACGTGAAATGGTAATTGAATTTATCGATAACACCGTGGTGTTAGATATGAAGTATAACCAGTTTTACTTCATGGGATGAATAGGTTGGGGTTGGGAAATTAAAACAAACGATTACTTCGGTAAGGTTCGTTAATCCCGACTAGTTTGAATTGATATTCAAAAGTAGATTAAAGAATAAATTTAAAGGATTTATCTTTGATAAAATTAATGGGAACCTTTCCCTAAGAATGTGAAGTTTAGAAACTAACCGTCGGTTAGCTAAGCAGAATGGTTTCCTGGGTATTGATCTGATGTTGGTTTCGGCCGTCGGGGTTAATATTTGGGGAGTTATTCTCTTGTTAATTTACGGTTAGTGGCTAATGAATTGGAATGAGGCGTATGTTGTGTTTGTGTAACACTTGTTTATAATATACGCGAGTTATTCGGAAAGACCGGGTTTATCCCATTCTGAATAACTGATACGACGATAAGTCGAAGATGAAGACGGTGGTCGAAGACCGGAGGTCTTCACGTCGTTTGGATAATTACTAACGATCTTGATTGGGATGTACACCCAAGAAGATGGAAACAGTTGGTGATCGTCTAGACGTACGTGGAGATCGATGGATATGCGGGGTACTAGGTGCCTCCGGTTTCGTTCAGACCCAGAACGGACTTGTAAATGGACTGTGTCTGACATTGGATTTCAGTCTGTGTGATTGATTTCTATTAAATATATATCTGTTTGGCGGCGGAGAATTTATTCTCTTGCTTAACGCCCTTCTCTGAGACGTACGAGCTCAGGGGTTATATACTGATGGATATCAAACGCATAGAGTGAATTGCCTGTGTGGCATGCCTAAGTGGCGAATGATCGAGGCTTCTGTTGAAAAGCAAAGTCTTGTGGTTGATGATCGAAGCACGGCCTTTGTGGCGTTGCTTTGTGTAACGTTTACTTCGCGAATTTCACACCCGGTGTGAACCAGAAACGGGAGAGGACCTCAGGGAGGGCATGCGTTTCCTTCTAGTTAGAAGTGGCGTCAGTTGTTTTACACGCCCTGACGAGTTTGACTTATGTGGTTGTTGCTGTTGCGAGGCACCTCCGATATATCGGTCGTTCTCGAACCGATGGAGTCATTTAGTTGGCTCATTGACACCCCAAAGGGTGGGGAAATGCAGTGTTCAGGCATTTTAATCCACATCGGTGGACCGGCCCTGACGATCCAAATGTCACTCGAGCTCTGACCTGAGACACGGACTAGAGCATCTCGAATCGGTAGAGGACTATCTTTTGCCTCGGTTCACAGACGGAAATCCAATTTCCAAATACGTCACATTTGCGGTTTTATTTGTAGAGCCTAGTATGGCGACATAGTGGGATGGGGCGCTTATGCCGTCTATGATTGATACTTATGATTTGAAGTTGTTTTATACACTATGCACTTATGATAGTATCAAATGATTTGTTTTAAAAGTATCAAGCATTCTTGGCTATTATAAGGTAAAAACCCTATCCTCCGGCTTGCGTTGCATTGTGTGATGGGAACTGGGTCTTATAATAGCTTCATTTTTCCTTATTTAGCATTGCGCTGTTTGTTTTATGCACTGGTGTTCTTGGGAGGAAACCCGTTCCGTGTTATACGGCGTGGTCCCTTGATTTACCTAACTTTAAAAATAAAGATTAATAACTGTTTTAGTTCTCACACCAGTCACATGACTGACCTGGAGTTTATTGTTGTAACCTAAACTCTGGGTGCCCTTATTTTGACACGGGCAGCTAGTAGTTTTGGTTTTGCAGATTTATATTCACAGGATCCTGGTTTACAGCTGGAACGATATCCGGAAAGCTTTGTATCCGTATATCTCTTCTAGTTGTGTATTGTATTATTTTCCGCTGCTATGTATTTAAATGTAATTTAAATCTCTGATATTTCTGTGTAATATTCATTTATACTCTGTATATTCTTGTATTCTGATGGAATTGTTGTAGTATACAATGAAATGTCCTTCCGTCTGCGTTCTGTTGTGGCTTGTTCTCGAACTATCCGCGCTTTCCTCACCGGGGAAGTTACTGGTCTTCACAGTTGGTATCAGAGCTTTGGTTTACAAAGCTTAGAGAACAGGACACATTGGAACCATACAAAAGAATTCATCAGATATTAGATTAGTAACATCCAATGAGAATGACTCGTTAGAGATGGGATCAGTAGTATCCTAGAACGAGTGTGAAGAGTATATTTTTAAAGTGAAAACAATCTTTGTTTTGAAAATTTAAATCAATTATTCGTATTTGGTTATTTATTTATATTGATGTGGACAATCCAGTGTATATAGATTTTGCGTATACGTCTGATCCGCGTGTATTCGAAGTTTTGATATATTGGGTAGATATAGAATCACATTATAGTCGCCCGGAGAGAATTCTGATGATTGATGCATCATCATCAGAATTTATGTTCAAGTGACGAAAGTGAGATTTCTATATATTTCCTATTGACTGGTGTGAGAACCAAAATTAGATAGGGCATATTGTTGTGATTTTGCATCAAAAATCCGATTTTTGACTATATATCAAAGTTATGAATTTGAAATGATAATTCACTAATTGATTGCTGATTGTGTTGTTTGATTATAGTTTGATTAATTAAATGTTGAACCTTTAGCCAAATTGACCAAAAAGTGAATTATATTGAAAATTGGTCGCATTTGCTTGCATATACACGTACTTACATTGAACAGGTCATAGCAAGGAGGCTAGAGCAGAAGAATAAAATTGTTTGCCCGACAAATAGGTACATGTTTACCATAATTTACTGTTTTGTTTGGGTGATGATGATTTTATGAGCCGATTGGCTAGCCGCTTGGCTTTTTCTTTTTGAGATCAGAGGGCCTGTATGGCAATTTCGGGATTTTCCTGGTGCTCCCGGTGCAGGGGAGGTTATGGCGAAATTTTTCGAAAATTTAGGGTGTTAGCCAAATTTTTGAAAAAATTGAAAAGTTTTTAGAAACTGAAAAGTTGAAAAACTTAAGCCGTGAAGAAAATAATGAAAGTTGAGTTGATTAATGAAACAACTTTCGGCTTCGTTCCTTTTCGGGGACAAAAAGTTTTAAGTGGGGGAGATTGTAATAACCCGGAAATCTGGGCCAATTTAAATTTTTTATTTTGGCAATTTTTGTGAATTTAGACTATTTAAAATGAATTATTTTAAATAATATCGACGAGAAATTTATTTTGAATGGAATTCGAACGTGTATATTCATATTCGTCGTCATTAGAATATATATAAATATTTATTTTAAATTATAAAAGGAATTGAAAATGGCGCGGTAGTTCGGTAATTCAATTTCTAAATTCAAATGAACATACCGGGTGCAAA
Source organism: Allium sativum (assembly GCA_030737875.1). Taxonomy (NCBI): domain Eukaryota; kingdom Viridiplantae; phylum Streptophyta; class Magnoliopsida; order Asparagales; family Amaryllidaceae; genus Allium; species Allium sativum. Next base: position 11,592,075 of record JASFAX010000020.1, on the reverse strand, counting down.
ATAAACCGGATTTTAGTGAAAACAAAAATATTCGAGTCTATTCGAGAATATATTTCCAACGAATCCGAAAAACTAAAATTTCATAGCGGGGATCAAAAGATATGCCCAGTTGAAAATTCTGAATAGTCGCTATGGAATTCAGGCCCTTAAAAATGGAAATTTTGCAAACGACCTCGGATTTCGACGAAACCACTTTTGTTGGATTCGTGATGTCAAATTATTGTTAGATTTCAAATTTCATAATTTTTCGAATCAATATGTGAGCGTGGCATAGGAAAACGCGTTTGACCAGTTTCAATTGATTTTAATCGACTAGAAAATGGCCATTTTTTCAACGGTCTCAGAATTTGACGAAACTAGTTTTGTTAAGACCGTATCGTCAATACGAAGCTAGAAAATATTTTTCGAGAATTTTTAGAGTTCGTATGTGGGCCCGGTAAAATGAAATGTGCATTCAGATTCAATATATAGAGTTATATGTTGATTCTGACGAAAACTGATCGTAACGATCGAATTGGCCTACGTGACATATCCCATTGTGTTCAGAATGGGGGTAATACGCTAGGGACGACAGTCGTTGGGCCTCGTTTAGAGGTCGAATGAAAAAGTCAACTTTTTGAAATTAAATCATATAAAATAATATATAAAATATAACCCTCTTCCTCCCTTTACCCTCACAGTCAAACCCGTATTCAAAAAAAAAACAAATACCTAATCTAAATCGTTGACCGCCGCGCCCTGCTCAGGCCCATCGCCGCGCCTCCGTCCAACTCCCCGTCCTTCTTCCCCGCCTGCTCCTCCTTCCCCCCCTCTAGCGATCGATCGAGGACCCCGAACTCCCATAACCCCACAACCTAACCTCCACCGCTCCAGCCCCGAAGATCCCGTCGCTGCCACCAGAGGACGCCGCCAGACCCCCTTCTCCTTGCCACCACCGCGAGCCATAGAGCGCCCCTCCTCCTTCTTCATTCCAGTAAGTTTTTCCCTTCTTTGTTTTTATTTTATATTGTTAGTATGTAATAAAAGCACTGTTTATAAAATATAAATAACCTAATATAAAGGTATGATTTTTTTTTCATATTATAAAATGGCATTATTGATTTTCTGATTTTTATATATAATACTTTAGTTTAAAAAAAAAGATCAGATCTAAATATAAATATCATCGTTTTAAGAATGATAAAAAGTTGAGATTTTTAAAGAAGTAAAAATTCGATTTTTATATATTGAATAGCAAAGTAAAAATTCAATTTTTATATATTGAATAGCAAAGTAAAAATTCGATTTTTATATATTGAATAGCAAAGTAAAAATTCGATTTTTATATATTGAATGGTGAAGTAAAAATTCGATTTTTATATATTGAATAGCAAAGTAAAAATTCGATTTTTATATATTGAATAGCGAAGTAAAAATTCGATTTTTATATATGTAGCGAACACGGATGGTGGAAGTGACAAAAGGAAGAACGATGAAGATATCCTACATTTGAAGTGTCGTGGAGTTAGGATAGCTTAGGTGAGAACTTCTTACCTTTTAATTTTGTTTTTCTAGTTAAAATATATACTAGGATGCAGACGGTGTTTAGTAGCACCCAACACCCGTCGTCCACAGACCATGGACGGCTTGTATGTTTGTTTGTTTGATTTTGATGTGTAGTTGATTGTGTGATGTGAAATGAAATAAAATATTTATATAGATGAAATAAAATATTTTATAGTGGAAAATACTTTATAGTTAAAAATAGAATTTTTAACGTGTATATGAAATGAAATAAAAATAAACAGATCGGATGATTTGTTTCTATACACACATTTGACTGATATGGACTGGGACGATAAATTTTACACATCGCCCAACTGCACAAATAAAATCGGTGTTTGATTGTTTGAAACCCCACATGGGTATTGGGATGATATTTGACGTACACTAATCCCGATTGTTTAGTTGTATGCCGATCGATTGATTGACAGACTGTTATAAGCGTTGAATATTTATATTTGATGCTTATACAATGTAGAATGCACTTTGGATGATGGTTGATTATTCATCGTTATTATTGTATACATGTGTTGTAGAAAATCCATATAATTAACATTATATGGTAATTGATTGGGCCTCATTCCATATTTGAAAAAGAAATATTTGAAATAGCAATATTTGAAATAGAAATATTTGAAATAGGATATTTGGAAATAGAAATATATGAAGCCGTGTTGATTAGTTTGACGCCATTTTGACGTGAACGATATTTATATCGATTTTATTCATTTTATAATGAATATCGAAAGTAATTTCAAAATCTGATATTTTGAAAAGAATTGAAATTCGAATTAAATTGAATAGAAATGAATTCGAATTGAAATTGAATATAAATGAATTCGAATTGAAATTGAATTGAATTGAAAACGAACTGAAATTGAATTAGAAATCAATTTGAATTGAAATCGATTTGAAATGAATTTAAAATGAATTTATATTGGAATATTCAATTTTGATTTGAAATTGAATATGAAGTTGAAACCGTTTTGAAAATGAATTTAAAACGATTTATAAAGCATGTTTTGAATTGAAATCGACGAGGTATATATTATATATATTATATATATAATATAATGGCCTGAATAGAACGCGCCGCGCCGCGGCAGTTCGCGAATTTCGACCATTGACTTCGAATGGATATTACGGGAGATCCGACCGTCGGATTCTCCTAAAACCGGAACCGTTGGGTTCGTATCGAAAAGAGCTTTCTAATGAATATTAGAAATTAGAAATATAACGGTTGGATTTGGAATTATGTCCAAATCAAATTTGGAAAAAGGTCGCTGTAAGTGCAGTTCGATGGCCATTGATGGAAATCGACTGTACGGGCCTTGATAAAATTATTAAAAATATCAGTAATTTGTGTAAAATCATAAGAAATGATTTGGAAAGAATCGGGATGAAAAACTCCATATTTGAAAAGATAAAAATAGATTTTTATCGAAATGAACTAGTTTTGAACTAGAATAGTAATTTATTTATTTTTGAAATAAATAAATTGGATTTGAAATGGTTTTGAAAATAACCAGAATTTCCAATAATTGAATTGGAATAGATTTGAATTGAAACTGTCTTCGAAATATTTCGATGTTGGATTTCGTGATGATACAGATATTGTTATGGGAATTTGAAAGATATATTTATATCGTTATTTCCAATACGATATTTGTTAGTCGTAGAGTTTGATATTGAATATAAGCCGATATAATTTCTATTCAGAGCTTTGCATTTAATATCAAATGTGATTTTGGGGTTTATCGTGAACCGTGTTTTAAATGACACCAATTCTTTAACCCAGACATAGATTAAAACGAAATGGAGTTTTAATGAATCTTTAATTAGATTGAAAAGATCGAGAATGGTATATCACCAGTTTTACTCCAAACGGTAGTTGAATCTTTAATTAGATTTGAATGTGAAATCGTAATTGAATTTACCGATAACACTGTGGTGTTAGATATGAAGTATAACCAGTTTTACTTCATGGGATGAATATGTTGGGTTGGGAAATTAAAACAAACGATTACTTCGGTAAGGTTCGTTAATCCCGACTAGTTTGAATTGATATTCAAAAGTAGATTAAAGAATAAATTTAAAGGATTTATCTTTGATAGAATTAATGGGAACCTTTCCCTAAGAATGTGAAGTTTAGAAACTAACTGTCGGTTAGCTAAGCAGAATGGTTTCCTTGGTATTGATCTGATGTTGGTTTCGGCCTTCGAGGTTAATATTTGGGGAGTTATTCTCTTGTTAATTTACGGTTGGCTAATGAATTGGAATGAGGCGTATGTTGTGTTTGTGTAACACTTGTTTATAATATACACGAGTTATTCGGAAAGACCGGGTTTATCCCATTCTGAATAACTGATACGACGATAAGTCGAAGATGAAGACGGCGGTCGAAGACCGGAGGTCTTCAAGTCGTTTGGATAATTACTGACGATCTTGATTGGGATGTACACCCAAGAAGCTGGAAACAGTTGGTGATCGTCCAGACGTACGTGGAGATCGATGGATATGCGGGGTACTAGGTGCCTCCGGTTTCGTTCAGACCCAGAACGGACTTGTAAATGGACTGTGTGTCTGACATTGGATTTCAGTCTGTGTGATTGATTTCTATTAAATATATATCTGTTTGGCAGCAGAGAATTTATTCTCTTGCTTAACGCCCTTCTCTGAGACGTACGAGCTCAGGGGTTATATACTGATGGATATCAACACATAGAGTGAATTGCCTGTGTGGCATGCCTAAGTGGCGAATGATCGAGGCTTCTGTTGAAAAGCAAAGCCTTGTGGTTGATGATCGAAGCACGGCCTTTGTGGCGTAGCTTTGTGTAACGTTTACTTTGTGAATTTCACACCCGGTGTGAACCAGAAACGGGAGAGGACCTCAGGGAGGGCATGTGTTTCCTTCTAGTTAGAAGTGGCGTCAGTGGTTTTACACGCCCTGACGAGTTTGACTTATGTGGTTGTTGCTGTTGCGAGGCACCTCGGATATATCGGTCGTTCTCGAACCGATGGAGTCATTTAGTTGGCTCATTGACACCCCAAAGGGTGGGGGAACGCAGTGTTCAGGCATTTTAATCCACATCGGTGGACCGGCCCTGACGATCTAAAGGTCACTCGAGCTCTGACCTGAGACACGGACTAGAGCATCTCGAATCGGTAGAGGACTATCTTTTGCCTCGGTTCACAGACGGAAATCCAATTTCCAAATACGTCACATTTGCGGTTTTATTTGTAGAGCCTAGTATGGCGACATAGTGGGATGGGGCGCTTATGCCGTCTATGATTGATACTTATGATTTGAAGTTGTTTTATACACTATGCACTTATGATAGTATCAAATGATTTGTTTTAAACGTATCAAGCATTCTTGGCTATTATAAGGTAAAAACCCTATCCTCCGGCTTGCGTTGCATTGTGTGATGGGAACTGTGTCTTATAATAGCTTCATTTTTCCTTATTTAGCATTGCGCCGTTTGTTTTATGCACTGGTGTTCTTGGGAGGAAACCCGTTCTGTGTTATACGGCGTGGTCCCTTGATTTACCTAACTTTAAAAATAAAGATTAATAACTATTTTAGTTCTCACACCAGTCACATGACTGACCTGGAGTTTTTTTTTGTAACCTAAACTCTGGGTGCCCTTATTTTGACACAGGCAGCTAGTAGTTTTGGTTTTGCAGATTTATATTCACAGGATCCTGGTTTACAGCTGGAACGATATCCGGAAAGCTTTGTATCCGTATATCTCTTCTAGTTGTGTATTGTATTATTTTCCGCTGCTATGTATTTAAATGTAATTTAAATCTCTGATATTTCTGTGTAATATTCATTTATACTCTATATATTCTTGTATTCTGATGGAATCATTGTAGTATACAATGAAATGTCCTTCCGTCTGCGTTCTGTTGTGGCTTGTTCTCGAACTATCCGCGCTTTCCTCACCGGGGAAGTTACTGGTCTTCACAAATGCCCTCAAATCTACGATACATGTAACATCCCATATTTCTGTATATTTAAATTTTGATTTAAATATAAATAAATTGGAATAATATTTGATAAAATCAAATTTTGTTGATCTTAAGGATGACGATTGTTTGAATTTAATATAAACAAATTCTTCTATTAAGATATATTTAAAGATGTTGAAATGTGAAAGTTAATATTTTAATAATAATTAGATTTGAGTGGATTAAGTCAAAAATTGAATTCCAAATTAATTTGGTAATTCGTGAAATTCTGAGTTGTTAAAATATCTGAAATTCAAATTTAAATTCAAATAATCAAATTGGGAACTTTAACTTGTGAAATCAATGTGTAAAATTTATTTAAGTTCGAATTTGATTTAAATAAAATTTTACTTATATTTAAACTGAATTAGACAGTTATATGGAAAATTTGAATATTTAATTAGTTAATTAACTGCGAAATTTAACTGTTTTGGAAATTGTCTCGGAATCCGACGAAACCAGTCTCATCGGAACCGGAACGGTGAATTATGAAAGGATTCCAATTTGCGTTACAATCCGACTTACTGTTTGATCGTACGAGAGAAAATGTGAACGAGATCAATGTAAATGGATAATTGGGTATTTCTAATGTTTGGGCCTTCCATTTATATAAATAAAAATCCCTTCCTTCACTTATCAGCCCATTCTCTATTACATATACTTTTCTCCATCAAAACTTCATCGTTATTGGCAGAAAACAATATTTTCAAAACCTAGAAATCAAAATCCAAGCTGTAAAAAAAAAAAAAAATCTCCTCAAACCACAACATATTATATACCAAATTGAAGCTCTCGACGAGAAGAAGTCGCTGGTACGATTTATTCTGACATGCAGTGAGTGGTTTGGTCGGAAATTGTGGTCAAACTTACTGTTTTTCGAAAACATAGGGTTTGAATTGGGGCTTTGCGATCTAAGCGTTAATTGCAGAAATCAGGATCTGGGTATTGTACAGGAGGCTGATAGGAGTTGAACGGAGGTGGTTGCAGGTCGTAACGTGATTGGAGATGGGTGTAGTTCACAAATTAGGGTTCACATAAGGCTTCGGTTTGGCTCGTCGGAGAGGGGTTCACGGTCCATCGGAGATGACCAGACCAGTGCTGGTGGGTGCGCCTCGGGTCATGCATCCTAATGGTAGTGGTCTCGAGTCTTGGTTCGGCCGGAGCTAAGAGTATTTGAAGGTCAAAGTCGAGAGGGCGAATGGGTTCTTTTCCTTCATTTTACTGCAGCAAATGGGAAGAAAGAGCGGGATGAAGGGAGATGACGTGTCGGTTGGTTATTGGGTGAGAGAAAATAGTTTATTTATTTTATATATTTAAATTTCAAATAGAAAAACGCTGATAACTTTTTCGTTTTAACTCAGTTTTACGCACGGTTTGTTGCGTTAAGATAGTGGCGAGATTGCGGACGATTTGGCATTGGTTTGGCTGCGTTTGGAGACTGTCAAATTTTGGCCTTCAGTTGGACGTATGATCTACTAAAGACTCAAAGGTGAGTGATTTTTCCACTCACGATGAACTGAATTGCTCCCATATTTATTAAATTAATTTATAAAATAAGTTGGTTGCATGGTTGTGTTGGATTGTTGATGTGTTGTTTAAATTTGACATGCAAGTGTGTTAACATGCAAACTTAGGTCAATGTTTAGTTATTTAATTTAATTTAAATTTCTAGCTGGAAATTCGAACCCTTGCGAAATCCTGAAACATTTTAATGCTGATCAGTTGAATGGAATGGTTGTGATGGTTGTTGGTTGAAATTTATTAATGAATTTATATTGACATTTGCTAATGTTTTATATTTCAGTATATTGTATGTGCATGTTGATTTTTGGCGATAAATCCCATTTACCCTTGATGTTGCGGGCATCTAATGAACCCGGGATTTATCGATTTGGATGAATTAAGAACACAGAGTGAAATGATAAATATCTGTGACCCTGATTTGGATTGAAATGATAGATACATCCCTGAATATCGAGAAATTAAATTAAAAATCACTTGGCCCTAGGGTAGCAAATTATATATGGACATCGGTTGGTTAAATGATTTAAATATTTGAAATTCTATTGAGGAAAATTCATTTAAAGGAATGTGTCGATTTCTATAAATTTTTACTGGATCTTGAATAATATTTGAAATGTTTAAGGAAATTTTCCCAAGGTGAATTTGAAGTTTTAAAGATTCAGAATTTATATGATTTGGGATTTTCAAGGATTGGGTAGACTCGAATTTAATAAATTGTTATTGAATTTAATATTGTAATGAAGATAATCGAGGATACTTGGAGTGTTTTAAACTTAATACGGGTATGGTTTGAATCCTTGAATTTGGAAAAAATGGGTTTGGAATGGGGTGGGACAAGTCATTGGGCTAGGCAAACTCCATTGAGACTGGAGTTTAGATTCAAGTATTGAAGTTCGGAAGAAAGGAATGATTTTAGTTAAAGAATTTTATTATATGTATATATATATATATTTACATGGTTATTTTCAAATAACTATTCCTTTCCTTAAAAAAAATTATTTATTTAAACTTTTACGTATATCTATTTTGTCGTAACTAAATTTTCCTTGTATTTTATTATTTAAACTATATGGTAATCTTTTAATTCATATATATATATATATATATATATATATATATATATATATATGAACATAGTTTAAAATTTTATCTTATCCTAATTTAACGATTTTATGCTAGATATATTATTTTATATAAAGGGATCTTTCATAAGTATTTGTTTCCATAATTATATTTTACAAGTGTAAATATCTTTCGAATGCAAAGTGTTTGGATCTAAACCGTTGTTCAAACGGAGTTGAGATAAAAAATTCATTTTATTTGAATATGGATCGATTTAAATCGATTTTATATGGAAATATGAATTTTATTCTTCTCGAATATAAATGGATCTCCTAAGAGATTTAAAATGAGTTGTTATGAAATATATATTCTAGTTGAATATGAATGGATTTCGAACATAAATCGATTTGAAATGATTATAACCTCAGATGTGATGTATATCCTTCTGAACTATAAATCGATTTGGAAATATTATATGAGTATAATATAATGATATGAAAATATATTCAAATTAGAGTATAATCGGTTTGTTACAATTATGATATATTGGTATGATAATTATTTTCTTTTTGAATATAAATTGGGTTCGAAACAAAACATGATATTTTGGATATAAAGCGAACCTTGTGAAATGTAAAAGAACTGACCGATGTGGAAAATGTAAATGTTGATTGTTAAAGAGGTCGGAGTCGGCAAATGGCATACTCTCTGTCAGTGTCGATTCCACTTTGACAACTGTGAATGTTATGACGTGTCTAGAATGAGTATAATGACTTGGAGGCGATTATTGTATCGAAGGAGATGAACGATGACGAAATAGCCCTGACCTTCGGGTCAGAATTGAAATGACTAAAACAGGAGCTATACCGTGACTAATTGAGGTAGCACCTTTGATCGGACACACTTCTTCGATATTATTTCTATGCCCATAATGATGATGAAGATTTGGGCCTATTTGAATTTTGGAGTGTGATCCGAGGTGGGCGGTAGTGGCTGCTATGCGTTACCACCGGTCCAGGAGTGCAATTGGTAGAATCCTACCCTGGGCATTGCCTCAAGTGCCTTGTCATATTTATCCATATCGAGCCCCATACGATTTTGATTTAGCATTGTCTTTTATGGAGTGCCCTCGGATAACACCAGTACGGTGAATTTATGGTACTTTTTAGACTGTCGATGCCTGTAATGGCGTAAGGGTAATATGGTAATCCCGCTTACACTATTTTTATGATATTTACTTTACTGGATAGACACTTTCATAATAGCGTATTATATTATGCATGTATTAGTTTAACGGATCCTCGAGAGATGGAAAAATCCCGTAACATCTCTTGAGTTACTGCACCCACGACACTCAAGTTGTTTCATATTTTAATTTGACTAATATGAGAATGATTTAGCGATGATCCGAGTGTTTGTTGTGTTTTCCTTTTTATGCAATACGCTCGGGTCAGCAGATGTTTGCAGCCACCGAAGATGACTGTGCCTTGGAGTTTGAAGACGAAGATTTGGTATATATCTATCATCTACATATGTATTTCCGCTGCATTTTATTTCCACTGCCATGTGATGGAACCTGTACATGTATAACTCTGATAATCATTGTTTATATTTCAATTTGTTTAACTATTACTTGATTATTATATGTTATCCTTCCGCTGTGAGATCTCTGTGACTGTTTTTCTCTTCTCTCTTCTTTTTCTTCTTTTTCCCAATAACTACCTGTATTGGCGATGTGTTTGGATCGACATGTGTGGTTTATTGTCGATTCAAACAGTCAAAAATGTGGGTCGTTACATTTGGTATCAGAGCCGAGGTTAGCGATAACCTTGGCTATGTTGGGAATTAACTCATTAGAGATGCGGTTAGAAACGCCCTAGAATTGGTTTGAGTGATATAAGAGAGCATACTTGTATTTTTGATAAATTGGTTTTTCATTGTGTTGATTTGTTCAGTTGAATATTTATGGATTCTAGTCGATATATGGGACGCCATAGAATCGACAGGAATTTCTAAATATTTGAATAGAATTATCGACATAATATGATTTTCGATTATATTTTATATATTATATATACTATTAGTGGTTTTAAGTGTATAATCTTTGGTCGTTGGTAGGTAATAATATTAAGTTAATACCTATTACGGTTGATTCGATAGTAAATTTAATAAGGAAAATTTAAATGGTTTAAGAAAATATTTGAAAATGAGATGATGCCTTTAAGTATAATTGGGTGAAAAGGTTTGAGATTGAAATAGAAATGAACTTGGAACTTGATCCTGATGTACTTATGAAATAGTTTTGTCGAATTTTGAAATAATATTGTATTATAAGTATTTTCGAAAGAAATAGTTTAAAGGATTTTAAAAGAAATAAATGTGTAATCCCTTCTCGGACATCAGTAATGACTTCGGTAATGAGTGCACACATTATCGGCGTTTATTATGAAGTGTCTAAGTGGGGGAGACCACTCCGTACTTTCATAACTTGTTGAAAAGAATTTTAGATCTAATTTCCAAGGGTATGTAAAGTGGAGTTTAAGATTTAACCAGGATTGAAATTTCTTTGTTTTGTTAATTAAAGTTTGGATTTCAATTTTATGGTATGATTTTTTCTATAAATTTTTATTAGTACATCATTTAAAACTTGGCTTATAAACCCGGAATCGAGCATTTGAGTCCACCTTAACGAATACTAATAATTTGCGTACTAAGGTTAATCGAGATGTTAGGATTTTGATTATGAAACCAGGAAATTTACTTAAGCATTAAGAAAAGGGAAGTGGTTGTCGAAATGCTTAAGTATGAGTGGTAATAAGTTTAAACAAATTTCAAAGTTTGGTCGACATAAGTATTAGAGAAGTGAAATTTACCGCGAGATAAAATTTCAACTAAAATAGATTGGAAGATTAGATCGTGTGATAAAAGTGACAACTCATAACTAGTAATAATCAATAAGTTTATTAGTTAGTTCGAGAAGGAGTTAGAAGAAAGTTATGTCGTGAATAAAATATATATGGTCGATAAATTAGAAATGAAAAAAAAAATCTAAATGAGTAAACCTCATTTGGAAAATACCTTGAATGTAAATCTGAGTATAAACGGTGAAGTGAACGAATACAAAACTTTTATTGAATGAAATATAACTTAATTCGTGTAGAGGGATCGAATTAAATGAAGCTAACTTAGAAATCAAATAGAAATGGTTGAGAACTAAGCCTAAAATTGAGTATGAATAGTCCTTAACTTGATTCATGATTTACGAGTCAAATAAATAAGTCAAGTTAATGAAATAAAATTATTTTGAATTGAAAATGGAAATAAGTTAATAAGGAAATAGAAGTGCCAATACCAGGGGAATGAGAAATGAAATTTGGCAAATTGGTCATTGTTAATGAATTAAGGGTTGAATATACTCAAGATAATTGGGAAAGGTTAGAATGAACTCAATTTTATTAAAAATTTAATAATGAGATAAAATTAGAGGGTTTATACAAAACCATAACAGACCTTATTCCATTGATATAGATTCGAAGTTAATTTATTAGAACAAGGAAATGAAATAAAATGGAGATTGGAATTATGGAAGAACGTACGGGAATATAAAACCAAAGTCTAACTTATTATATTTGAATATTGAAGATTTGGAATTAAATGAATTCTATTTAAGTAGAATGAATTAGAATAAGTGAAGTAAACTTGGGAAATGGGAATTGGTCAACTTGAACCAAGTATAAAGAAAAGAAACAAGTAAGAATAAACTTGAATGAGTAGAAAAAAAATCGGGATTGATTCGAATGTATGGCTAGTTGAACATGGATAAATGGAACTATGCTTGGTGTAACATGGATGAAATAAATTTAGTATAAGGAATGGAAGTTGGTGAATCGACCAAGGTTAGGAATTAAGGATTTAATACAAAATCAAGATAGTTGAAAGGGTTGAACGACTTCAAGTTTTAACTAAAAATAATGCTTGGAATGGAGTAAGTAAATTGGATGTGAATGCATTTCTCGAGAAATGAGGTGATAACAAATTGAGGTGTTAAAGATTTACAAAATTATTGGAATCAAAAGGGTTTAAAACTTCTAATAAAATAAACCATTGTTTATGCAAGAATTTGAAATAGTCGATAAACTGGAACTAAATTGACCATAACTTTTGAAGGGATGATCGGAATTTGACGATTCTGGGTCTGTTGGAAACCTTAGAAACTGAATTTAAACCTTTGTTAATAGCGCCTTGCCTAATTTTCATGTCTATCAAGTTGAAATCCAAGAATTAGTTGTAGTACTATGCGCAGAAAAATCAAAACCTGAAGCGTTTACCTACATTGTTTTGACCATAACTTCCTAACGATACGTCATATTTTGATGTGCGAGTACAATTCGGAAAGCCCAGGATCTGAACTAAAACTTTTTCCTTCAATCAAATTCCAACTTTTAGTGGGTGATAAACCTTGTTTTGTTCGCTGGCCTGTTATGAATATTTTAGATTTGTAGTTGAAATATTGATTATATGTTGTGTAAATTGTGTACTTTTGCTATTTATTATATATATATGTTGAATTCTTATGCGTATGTGAGTTGTAGCAGGTGCAAAGAAGTTGCACTACGCCTTGGAGCTCGCTTGCGCTAAATACTAAATTGCTAAGGTAAATAAAATTTGCAATTAAACGCTAAAGGAGGTACGTACTTATGTTACATGATTTTGTGGTTTTATATTTTGTTTTCCCCATTTTTGGGATGCCTCATCGAATGATGAGATGAGTATTTGAGTATATATATATATATATATATATATATAGGGATTTTTCCCGGACCTCTCCGTACAAAGGAGATGCTGCCGAAATTTTCCGTGATTTCAGAAGTTAGAAAAATTTATGAGATTTTCCAATTATATAACTTATTTTATAAATGCTATTTTATAAGTATGAATTCGATTGTATGATTTTTTTAATACCTCATTTCGTTCCCTTTTCGAGGACGAAAATATTTTTAAGTGGAGGAGAATGTAACATCCCATATTTCTGTATATTTAAATTTTGCTTTAAATATAAATAAATTGGAATAATATTTGATAAAATCAAATTTTGTTGATTTTAAGGATGACGATTGTTTGAATTTAATATAAACAAATTCTTTTATTAAGATATATTTAAAGATGTTGAAATGTGAAAGGTAATATTTTAATAATAATTAGATTTGAGTGGATTAAGTCAAAAATTGAATTCCAATGTAATTTGGTAAATCGGGAAATTCTGAGTTGTTAAAATAACTGAAATTCAAATTTAAATTCAAATAATCAAATTGGGAACTTAAACTTATAAAATTGATGTGTAAAATTTATTTAAGTTGGAATTTGATTTAAATAAAACTTTACTTATATTTAAATTGAATTAAACAGTTAAATGGAAAATTTGAATATTTAATTAGTTAATTAACTGCGAAATTTAACTATTTTGGCAACTGTTTCGGAATCCGACGAAACCAGTCTCATCGGAACTGGAATGGTGAATTATGATTGGATTCCAATTTGTGTTACAATCCGACTTACCGTTTGATCGTACGAGAGAAAATAAATGGATAATTGGGTATTTCTAATGTTTGGGCCTTCCATTATATATATAAAATTCCCTTCCTTCACATATCAGCCCATTCTCTATTACATATACTTTTCTCCATCGAAACTTCATCATTAATGGCAGAAAACAATATTTTCAAAACCTAGAAATCAAAATCCAAGCTTTAAAAAAATTTAAATCTCCTCAAACCACAACATATTGTACACCAAACTGAAGCTCTCGACGAGAAGAAGCCGCTGGTACGATTTATTATGACATGCAGTGAGTGGTTTGGTCGGAAATCATGGTCAAACTTGCTATTTTTCGAAAACCTAGGGTTTGAATTGGGGCTTTGCGATCTAAGCGTTAATTGCAGAAATCAGGATCTGGATATTGTAGAGGAGGCTGATAGGAGTTGAACGGAGGTGGTTACAGGTCGTAACGTGATCGGAGATGAGTGTATTTCATGAATTAGGGTTCGCATAAGGCTTCGGTTTGGCTCATCGGAGAGGGGTCCACGGTCCACCGGAGATAAGCGGACCAGTGCTGGCGGGTGTGCCTCGGGTCAGGCATGCTAATGGTGGTGGTCTGGAGTCTTGGTTCGGCCGAAGCTAAGAGTATTTGAAGGTCAAAGTCGTAAGGCCGAATGGGTTCTTTTCCGTCATTTTACTGTAGAAAACGGGAAGAAAGAGCGGGATGAAGGGAGCTGACGTGTCGGTTGGTTATTGGGTGAGAGAAAATAGTTTATTTATTTTATATATTTAAATTTCAAATAGAAAAACGCCGATAACTTTCTCGTTTTAACTTGGTTTTACGCACAGTTTGTTGTGTTGGGATCGTGGCGAGATTGCGAACGTTTTGGCACTGGGTTGGATGCGTTTGGAGGCTGTCAAATTTTGGTCTTTAGTTGGACGTACGATCAACTAAAGACTCAAAGGTGAATGATTTTTCCACTCACGATGAACTGAATTGCTCCCATATTTATTAAATTAATTTATGAAATAAGTTGGTTGCATGGTTGTGTTGGATTGTTGATGTGTTATTTAAATTTGACATGCAAGTGTGTTAACATGCAAATTTATGTCAATGATTAGTTATTTAATTTAATTTAAATTTCTTGTTGGAAATTCGAACCCTTGCTAAATCCTGAAACAGTTTAATGCTAATTAGTTGAATGGAATGGTTGTGATGGTTGTTGGTTGAAATTTATTACAGAATTTATATTAACGTTTTCTAATGCTTCATATTTCAGTATATTATATGTGCGTGTTGATTTTTGGCGATAAATCCCATTTACCCTTGATGTTGCAGGCATCTAATGAACCCGGGATTTATTGATTTGAATAAATTAAGAACACAGAGTGAAATGACAAATATATGTGACCCTGATTTGGATTGAAATGATAGATCCATCCCTGAATTCGAGAAATTAAATTTAAAATCACTTGGCCATAGGGTAGCAAATTATATATGGACATCGGTTGGTTAAATGATTTAAATATTTGAAATTCTATTGAGGAAAATTCATTTAAAGGAATGTGTCGATTTCGATAAATTTTTATTCTTCCTTTAAAGATCTGGATCTTGAATAATATTTGAAATGTTTAAGGAAATTTTCCCAAGGTGAATTTGAAGTTTTAAAGATTCAGAATTTATATGATTTGGGATTTTCAAGGATTGGGTAGACTCGAATTTAATAAATTCTTATTGAATTTAATATTGGAATGAAGATAATCGAGGATACATGGAGTGTTTTAAACTTAATACGAGTATGGTTTGAATCCTTGAATTTAAAAAAAAAAAATGGGTTTGGAATGGGGTGGGACAAGTCATTGGGCTAGGCAAACTCCATTGAGACTGGAGTTTAGATTCAAGTATTGAAGTTCAGAAGAAAGGAATGATTTTAGTTAAAGAATTTTATTATATATATATGTATATATATACATTTACACGGTTGTTTTCGAATAACTATTCCTTTCCTTAAAAAAATATTTATTTAAACTTTTACTTATAACTATTTTGTTGTAACTAAATTTTCCTTGTATTTTATTATTTGAACTATATGGTATTCTTTTAATTCATATATATATATATATATATATATATATATACTTACATAGTTTAAAATTTTATCTTATCCTATTTTAACCATTTTATGTTATATATATTATTTTATATAAAGGGCTCTTTCATAAGTATCTGTTTCCATAATTATATTTTTACAAGTGTAAATATCTTCCGAATGGAAAGTGTTTGGATCTAAACCGTTGTTCAAATGGAGTTGAGATAAATATTTCATTTTATTTAAATATGAATCGATTTAAATCGATTTTATATGGAAATATGAATTTTATCCTTCTCGAATATAAATGGATCTCCTAAGAGATTTAAAATGATTTGTTATGAAATATATATTCTAGTTGAATATGAATGGATTTCGAACATAAATCGATTTGAAACGATTATAACCTCAAATGTGAAGTATATCCTTCTGGACTATAAATCGATTTGGAAATATTATATGAGTATAATATAATGATATGAAAATATATTCATATTAGAATATAATCGGTTTGTTATGATTATGATATACTGATATGATAATTATTTTCTTTTTGAATATAAATTGGGTTTGAAACAAAACATGATATTTTGGATATAAAGCGAACCTTGTGAAATGTAAAAGAACTGACCGATGTGGAAAATGTAAACGTTGATTGTTAAAGAGACCGAAGTTGCCAAATGGCATACTCTCTGTCAGTGTCAATACCACTTTGACAACTGTGAACGTTATGAAGTATCCGAAATGAGTATAATGACTTGGAGGCGATTATTGAATCGAAGGAGATGAACGATGACGAAATAGCCCTGACCTTCGGGTCAGAATTGAAATGACTAAAACAGGAGCTATACCGTGACTAACTGAGGTAGCACCTTTGATCGGACACACTTCTTAGATACTATTTCTATAACCATGATGATGATGATGATTTGGGCCCATTTGAATTTGAGAGTGTGATCCGAGGTGGGCGGTAGTGGCTGCTATGCATTACCACCGGTCCGGGAGTGCAATTGGTAGAATCCTACCCTGGGCATTTCCTCGAGTGAGTTGTCATATTTATCCATATCGAGCCCCATACGATTTTGATTTAGCATTGACTTTTATGGAGTGCCCTCTAATAACACCAGTACGGTGAATTTACGGTACTGTATAGACTGTCGATGTCTGTAAATGGCGTGAGGGTAATGTGGTAATCCCGCTTACACTATTTTTATGATATTTACTTTACTGGATAGACACTATCGTAATAGCGTATTATACTATGTATGTATTAGTTTAACAGATCCTCGAGAGATGGAAAAATCCCTTAACATCTCTTGAGTTACTGCACCCACGACACTCAAGTTGTTTCACATTATAATTTGACTAATATGAGAATGATTTAGTGCTGATCCGGGTGTTTGTTGTGTTTTCCTTTTTTATGCAATACGCTCCGGTCAGCAGATGTTTGCAGCCACCGAAGATGACTGTGCCTTGGAGTTTGAAGACGAATATTTGGTATATATTTATCATCTATATATGTATTTCCGCTGCATTTTATTTCCGCTGCCATGTGATGGAACCTGTACATGTATAACTCTGATAATCATTGTTTATATTTCAATTTGTTTAACTATTACTTGATTATTATATGTTATCCTTCCGCTGTGAGATCTCTGTGACTGTTTTTCTCTTCTCTCTTCTTTTTCTTCTTTTTCCCAATAACTACCTGTATTGGCGATGTGTTTGGATCGACATGTGTGGATTATTATCAATTAGAACAATAAAAAATGTGGGTCGTTACAATACACCATCCGGAGCTGACATGCTTGTATCTAGACTGTCCCACGTATGTACCGTTAATTGTAGCTCGATGCCTCAACAAAACGTCCTTTAATGTGCATCGAGTTCCGTGGCAGGGCAATACAAGAAGCATGAAACTCGGTCGGAAGCTTTTCCATATCTGTACAGGCCCGCCTTTAAGAGCCTCAAAATACAGATATTCCTAGGTTCTATTTTCCGTGGTGGCTATGGCCCCACCTTGGCTCCTCCCTCAACTAGTAAAGACTACAAGAGCTAAGCGACATGCCCCTAACAAAAAACAATGTAAACATCCAGTTGTCATCTCCCCTTAACCACTGTACCTTGATAGTGAAAGGTGATTGTTCTATTGGGTTTAACTCTAGCCTTTTCGCATCCCACTGGCTGCCGATGATGGGTATTCGACGATCTACTTTCCTTGTTGGTCGTGACCCTCCGCCTCCCCGTCGTGGCGACCGCCGAATCACCCTGGTGCCACCTCGTCATAGCATTCTGACTGCAAAGCTACTTTTGCAGTCAAGGCCCACCCACCCAGTAGTTACGCGTAGACCCAACCTCTGTGAGCACAGTCTAAACATCTGCCACCGCACAGAGGACTACCAGGAGTACCTTATGTATCTCAGGAATCCGCGTGCTTCCCCTTCCAGTCCTTCGGAGCCAACAGAATAATCAGATGAACGTGCACTCCCCTCGTGCCTTATAACACCACGATGATCTACCCTGTTGGGTTATTCAGCCCCAAACGTACGGACTGGTCCAAGCGCCTCACTTTAATATGTTATTAGACCCCATGTCATGCACTTTCTTTACCTTATCAGGTTTCCATTTAACTTGGTTATCTTAACTTTTTATTTAGGTTACCATGTTCTTCCTAGCCCCTTATATCTCTAAGGAATGGGCCCCTCTTACTTATTAATTTCAGTTATAAAACTTAACCCATTTAAGTTTATTAATAAGCCCACAACATGTTATTCTCTAGATTGTGATCCAAGGTCTGTAATCCACAATCCCTTTATATTCTTGTTTGATTCAAGGTTACAATAACATGTTCTACTTAATATGTAATTAAGTGTCACATGTTTTCTATTTAACATGTCACTTAACATTTATGATTCAATATAACTTACCTCATTTCTTGAGTTGCCTCATTCTTTCTTATTTAATCATAATTCCCTCTTATGCTGTCATTACAACTTAACGTTGTTTACTTATTAACTTAGTTCTTTTAACTAAGGTTCACTAATAAGTCTCCTCTTCCCATAATTATAACTTATGTTGTCCTCATCCGTAGATTTTAGATTCTTGTTCTCACAAATAACTTAATTTAGAATTAAGTATAGTTTATCCCATAACATAAGTTATTCCAATTTCCTTATTGTTTTATTATAACCTAAGTTATAATTCCCACTTGTCCTTAGGACAAATCTTAACATAACTTTCTTATCAGCATATTTCATACTTCCAAGTTTTCAAATTACTTAATTTATAATTAAGTACAACTTCTTTCATTTCATAAGTTTCCCCCCTTTTCTCAACTGGTTTCAGGTTTTCCCCATTTACTGATCACTTAATTTATAATTAAGTGTAACTTATCTCATTTCCTCACTAGTTTATTACAACCTAAGTTATAATCTTCACTTGTCCCTAGGATAAGTGGACCTATTATGCAACATTCTCATTAATGTAATTTATTTATAATAGGTTATTATCATTCCCCGTTCATTCCTATTTTCTTTTACTGTTGTATCTTTCTTTCGATTCTATTTATTCCCATTAATTACAATTAATGTTGTTTATCATTCCTTCTATTTACATATATTTACATATGTATTTATTTATGCACCAAACCTCTCACATTAAGCCTACACTTGTGGATGCTGGATTTGTCGGGCGGTTCCGGGAAGACTTCTACCATAAGTCGACTTAACCTCGTGTCTTAACACCATTACATGTTTTAATTATACACTTAGACCCCTCACATTAGGTTTACCACTTGTGGATGCTGGATATGCCGGACGGTTCCGGGCACACTTCTACCACAAGTGTAATCTAACCTCGTGTCTACGCGTGGTTACAGTTTCTTATTTACTGTAAATCTTCTATATAATGTAGGCATGTCTATTTCTTCCAAATTTCCACTGTAATTTATAATTTATAGGTCATCATATTATGCCTATTTTATGTCATATGTTCTTTCTTACATATAATCAATTCTATTCTATCATGTAATCAAGTAAACAAATAATTGTTCAAATTTAACAATAACTTGTGATCGCCAAATCATGTAACTTTTATAACTTAACATATAATTTTCTCAATTTCTATCGTTAACGGTCCAGGTGCATAAATGTCACAAGTAACATGAAATTGAAACAACAATAATTGCTACACATGTTTTGGCAAATTTTCCAACATATTAATATCTTTAGCATATTAATATTCCAACATGTCATATTCATCACATTAATCCTTTGTAACATTTGTTTAAACATTTCAACATATCATATCTAAACATGTCATAACAACAATTCAACACTTTTAATTATTCTTGCAAATTCACATTATACGATAAAGGGGAATGTTTAAACGATAATATATCATTATAAAAAATGATGTAACTTAAATCCACTCACCTCCTTTGCTGATCTAGAAATTCTTCTAAATAGTTGTTGTAGAAGAAAACCGACTTTTATCTTTTTGTAGAGTTGGAGGTTGGTTATAAATCTTGAATCTTCTTTGTTAATCTAGATTCCAGCAGCATCTCCCCATTTTATTTTATTTTATTTAGAATGTCATGGAGGCAGAGAAAGAGATGAAGAATTGTGTGTGGATAAAATGGGAGAGAGCCCCTTTTTATAGTTTAACAGAGCCAATCCTTAACCGTTAGATATTAGGTTTTTCAATCTAACCGTACATGAAATGCTGAGTCAACTACGAGTAAGGCCCATTTTGCATTTTATACTTTATTTTACGCTGTCTATACATATATAATTTTAATGTTTCGTAGATTTTAATAGCCTTCTTGTTTTGCTCCCTTTTTAAATTAATTGTGCCTATCCTCCTTCTTTAATTAATTGCATGTTTTCATGCGTGTATATCCTTGTCTTTAATTGGAATTATCTTCATACATAAGACATCCTTATGCGTATACAAAGCCTCTTTATGCGCACAACCTTTATTTTATTCCAAATTTTGCCTCTCTTAATTAATTAATGCATGACTTATTTCTTTCTAAACTCTTTCTCATTAGTGCTTCAATTTACTATTTTTAATGCATTTCTTTCAAATATTATTGTGTGTTATTCACACATTAACCTTCCCTTTTCTTGCATTTATCTTCTATGGCGTTTCTTTTCTTATTAACACTTGCATTGATTGCTCTTTTAATATTAAAAATGTTTTTCTTTTGAATTCGTTACATATATACTTGTGCGTTCCTTCTTATGCCATTACTTTACATTTTTATTGCATTCTTTTTCAAATGTACCTTGTTTTTAAAATGCGTTAACTTATAATGCTTCATATTTTTATTCCTTATTGCATTTATTAGCGTGCGTTACCTTCATCTATGTTATATATATATATATTCCATTTTAACGCTCGCATGAAATTAACCATTTCCTTATAATGTCATTGCATTAATTAGTATCCACACTACCTCTTTTAATTGCATGTATTTTCTTACCTTTCTTAATGCATTAAAAATTGTACTAATTTTCCTCGACATCAATGTATGAATTTATTTAAATTATACATTACCATTATTTTTCCTTTATTTATGTTCATGCATATACATATATTTGTATTTTCAGTTGGCCCTCTCTATAACAAAGATAAAAATTATGTCACCACCAAGGTTTGAACTCCCAACCCAACTGAGCTATGAAGTCTTTTATTAATAAGTTTATAAACAATGGTACTCATTGTTCTCCTTATTTACCTTATTTTTATGTTTTGTTGCAATGCTTCATTTAAAGGTATATCTTTCGTTTTAAATCGGTTTTCTGCAATCCATAGGTCTAAATTGACCAGAAAATCGCCACGAACGTAATGACGCTACTCCCGTGGCCAAATTCTGGAAGCTCTTCAAAATTTTCTTTTTCTTATATGCATTATTTAATTATTTAGTTATTACAAAAATGCGGGGTGTTACAGATCTTGACACATCGCTTGACACGATAGTATTTTTATTTTCTCTATTGCAGTCTGTAAGTGAATGAAATTCTATGTAGCGGGGTATGCTAATCTTTTAATAAATAATAAAATAAATAAGTTCCTTCCATTGAAAGCCATCTGATTCCTTCCATCGAAAGCCACGCTGAATCTTCAACAAGAAGTTTGCCCTTTCTCTTTATATAACTGTGCCCTATTCCCTTCACTATTCATTTCTAAATTTCCCCAATCCTCTTAGCCGTCTCCAAACCTAATCTCTATAACAAATTACCACCGATTACTTTTTTTTTCCAATAATCCACCTTCTCATTATTCTTCAATAGTCGGTTAAAAATCAATCCATAGTTTCTTTGTTCACTCACTATAGCTTTAGAGAGAAAAGAGAGAACCCTTACATTCTTCCAATTCTTTAATAATTTTTCTAAAATCATTTGCTCCACTAAATCAAATGGTTCTCTATCCGTTAGCCTCGCGTGTGTGAGAGCTTCATGCTCATACCAAAAATATTAGGCAAATTAATTCTCGAACGCTGGTTCCATCACAGCGTGAGCCTAGGGCTATAATAAGTGGGTATTGGAAGCATAAAATTGAAGATTGGGTATTATATTTCGAATCATGATGTTTAGAGGATTTGGGGAAAATTCTATGCATAATTTGTTCGTATTTCCTGTAGCAGTGAAGCTCAGCCCTGGCGATGTGTTTCAAAGGGTGATCTAGGGGTGGAGTGGGTAGCGATGGCCTTGATGAGGGGAGAGAACATTGGACTTTGGTGAGGTTAGAATGATGGATGATTGTGCATGAAATGGTGAAATAGGTCAACCGTGAATATAATAAAAAAAGGGAAACTTTTGTGTGAATTATTTTAGGGAAAAAGAATGGGCTTTGTAAAACATAGGGAAAAGCAACATTTTTTTTTGTTCTGGAGAGATGAGCGGTATTGGGGAAATAGTTTCGGCAGTAGTTTTAAAGTGGTGACAACAAGTGGTGGAAGGGGGAGTAGCATATTTGAAACTATTCAAGCAAAAGAAAAGAAAAATATATGTACCTGAAGTTGGGTGATTTCATGGGTACTGTTACCTTTTAAGTTGTAGGGGAGTTCACATTTGGTGTGGGCATGCTTACTGGGGGCATGGGTTTTCAAGGAAGAAGGTTTAATTTGATTTAATAATAAAGGATGATAAGTGCTTAAGTGGAAAAAAAGTTGGAGCAAGCAATGAAGACAGTGAAGCTCTGTGAGGCCAATCAGTGGGTTCGAATGAAGAGGATGTGTAAGGAGGAGATGAATGTTTTGATGAGTGCGTGGATGGTTTGATACATATTGTTGTGTTGAAGATAATGTCGAAGTCTGTTCTTTTTGCCTGGGAAAAACCATAATTTTCAAACTGGAAAATGGGTGGGTTGATACCGTAATTTCAAATGAAGTTTTGAAAGCTTACCACGAGTAAAACCGTAGTGTTGAAAGAAAACAATGGGCCTTGAAATTTGTTTCGGCGGTGGAAATTCGAAGTCGAGCATGTTGAGTTTGGGAATAACGTGCTGCTCGAACAAGTCTGAAGAAGAAGGAAACGCAATAGAGAAGCAAGCGGCCTGTTAATATCCTTTACAACGTAATTAAAGTTAAGGTAATAGTTTAATTAAGAAATCAATTATTAAATTAGATCATATGACTAAAATGATTATAACATATTCATATATTATCAGAATCAGATGAAATCTATATTATGGAACAAAGTGGCTGGGAACCATGCTACTGGAATTTTAAGGAAAAATCAAACGTTATTTGATTTTAAATAAAAATAAAGTAGAATCATGAACTTCAAAGCTAGGTGGGTAAACTCACTAACTCTAACTCATTTATATTTTTTATATAGACGAGTTTTAAAATTTATTTATAGTAATTTTATACTTTGTGATGGTTGTTTGGATGAATAGTTGATAAAATTGGTTGAAATGGTCGATATAGTTATATTGTTGATCGATTATTAATACTGTTTACTATGATATTTCATATTGATGTGAAATTAATATTATTGATGTTGATTAACATCTGTGGATGCAATGAAACAGGTTAGAGGAATCCAGCTAGATTCCTCAACATTTATATTATGGTTTATTGTGATATATGTTGTGATTGTTTATGTTCTGTTTGAATTACACCGGCCCTAGAATTTTGGTGTTTAAATACGGTAAAATATATTTTCGAATATAGAAAAGGAATTTAAGATTTAAAAGGGAATTTTGTTTCCAAAAATAGAATTTAATTTTGAATAGACTTAAAAATAGAAACTTGTTTTAATGGATAAAACAAGAAGTCGATTATAAAAGATATTAGTAAATTAAGTATAATGTTTATTGTTGAATAAATTTAGATATAAATTCAAGTCCAAATTTATATAGAAAATGTGGAAATGAGTTTTGAAACCATTATTCATAATTTGGTTTGGAACTTAGTCGATCATAAAGGAAATATGGATTCAAATGGAAATTTGGAACATAAAATCGTTTCGAAAGAAAATATGGGTTTTATTCCAAAGGTTGGATTATAAAATATAATGAGATGAATCCAAGAGATTTATGATTTGAATTTGACTTTATCGAATTTTATTATAATAGTTTATTTTCAGAAGGATATTTAAATTTTACTTACTATGAAATCATAATGAAATATGTTAGAGACTAATATTCCAATGTTTATAGCTATAAAAATACAACTCTATGTTTAGGAATAATATAATATTATTTTAGATTAGAATTTATTTAAACAAGAAGGAAATTGTAAAAATCATATAAAATTGATTTCAGAAGTTATGGAATGTATAGCTTGTGAATACATTTAAAAAAGAAATTTGAATTGTTTGTTATAAACAGGAAGATGTTAGTAGTAGTTATAAATAGAATTTATAAATATAAGGTGGATTTACAAAGCGACTCGTCGTAAGTCTATAATGATATTTATAAATAAAATCCAGTTGATTTGATAAATGAGTCTAGATTTCTATTAATAAATAATATTCATATTTAAAAATGAACGATGTTTTGCAAATGAGTGTAGTTATAGTGGAATTTGTGTTAACCTGAAACAGAAATATTATTCCGAAGTTCAAAATATTAATTGAATATAAATTAGTCGAAAACGAGTTATTTATTGAAACTTAACTATATCCATTTCAAGGAAAGTACTATTTACTTTCCGCTCTAATTAAGATTTATTTATTTGTTTATTTATTAGTTTAATATTTATTCAAAGTAACGATACAAGTTACATTTTAAATTAAATATTTCAGAAAAAGGGATTATAACGTTATCGTTATAATTGATATTGTCCGTAAAAGAGGTGGATTCTTAAATTGAATCCAAGGATTTCATAAGCAATGTTTTGTTGGAATTTGAAGTTGTGAGCCTTGTCTATTTCAAATTTGAGAATGTTGTTTAGTGAAGGTTTGAGAGGTAATTATACCCCCAACTTGATTGACTTCATGATTCACCGAGAAAGGGTTTAAGGTTCGGTGGCGAATATTGGTTAGTGATATGGTAAGTTAATAAACAATTAATGAATTGAGTTATAATAATGATGTTTTATATAACATCAGTTAATTCAATAAAAGGATTCTGGAAATGTTTTCCCAATTAAATCGGAGATATCTTCTAAGTGTAAGAAATGAAAAGAATTGGTTAATAATATTTAAAGAATGGAAATTGGAAATGTTTTCCAATGTTAATAACATTTTTTTCTTCTAAATATAGGAAATAAGAACTCGTTAGTATGTAGAAATGTTTTCCAACTGTGATATGTAATATTTTATGAATTATAGAAAATTAGAATTTATAATATTTGGAAATGTGTTTTAAGAATCGTGAGAGGCTAAAACGGATTTTGAGGAGTATCTGGAAAGATATGGGAAATTGGGAAATGATTATTTAATAAGAAATTGATTTAAAAGGGGCGAATATTGTTTGATGATTGATCGATAGAATTTCCACTGGAAATAAGATCATTGGTTGTATGGATGTTCTTTTAATAGTTAAATCACCGGCTATCAAAGTTTTTGTTTATTTTATACCTTTGTTGTCAATACGGAGAGACCGGGATTAGATTTATTATCTGAAAACCACTCTGTATAGGCATAAGCATTGCGAATCAATTTATGCAGAAGATAATTGAAGACGGAGTAAAGCGCAATGGCTGTTCCGTTATTCCTAGGTAGAAATTGCCAAGACGGATTAATAGAATGGTGCCTTCGGTTTGTCCAGTCCTAGGACAACGTGTATGGATGAATGCCTGACGACGTGGCATTCAAAGTAAATGGTGGCATGATGTTCTTAAAGAGTAATCGTGACCTCAAGCCTCATCAATCGGGAAATGATAGAAATTGGGCAGGCAGCATGACCAAGTGGGTCATTCCCATTAGGGGTATTATCATTCTGATCTAGAGAAATTACCTTTGCTTCTTACTCTATTTACTGCTGTATGCTTTCGGTAATGGTTGCTGATCACAATCGATGGTGATAATATGCTCGGTAGACTCAAGTTAAATGAGTGACCAGTCATGTGTGGCCGGGTTGCAAGATGTTCTTGTTGAACCTAGTGTATTCCTCTCTAGAGATACACTATCGGAAGGTGGTCCCATACCTTGTCATAGTTGGAAATCCATTCTCCAATAAGCACCATGTGGTTTTTGATTTTATATTATATATGGAGCATGAGATGCAAGCGTTCAACTAGATTATTATTTATTTGATTTAGACACTATTATAATATATCTGGATTTGATATTGAAAATATTTTGGGTTATCATAAGCTAAAAACCATCCGTGTTTATGTGTGGATCGATCTTACAATTATCTTTTCTTTTCAAAAGAATTTTTGAAAGTTAACTCAAATGGTTGGAGTTTACTCACGCCAGTCCCATGATTGACCCAGAGTTTATTTTGTTTTGTTTTACCCTAAACTCTTGGGTGCCAAAGTTTGTATAGATAGCCAAGTAGTCAGGATTTTACAGGTTCGCTTGGTGGAGTTTGAAGCAAGAGGCTTCATCAATTAGCTATATACTACCATATTTTCCACTGCGTACTATGTTGTATTAGGAAACATGTGTTTATAACTGTTCTAGGAATAGCTGTTGTGCTCTTATTATGGTAATATACATTATTGATTTGTATTTCAAAAGTTATGTTATTCAATATATTTTATTTGTTCAGTGGTGGGATTTTTGTTCTTCTTTTCCTTCTATTCTAAGTTTTCTTTCTTTCTATTTCTCACCCTCAAACTTCTTTCTATTAATGATTCATATTTCTGTGCAATTTGTGTTGGACGTGTAGTGGAATTAGTCGACTCAAAGGGTACAGAAATTCGGGCCATTACAAATGTCATTAAAAACACCGTCCATAATAAACCTAAAATCATCTTCCATTTAATTTGGAATCTTCATGGAAATCTGAAAAATTTATAATTGATATAAATATCCATATCCGACCAATACTATGAGTGGAATAACGGCAAAGCCTTTTAAATTCCAGAAATAGTAAAGGCCTTCCTTTACAGAAGCTTATTTTGATTATTCTTAAATCGAATTCTATTCAATTCCAATTTAATTAAATAAATTGGAAGACATCACAAAATATTAATTAAAATATTTATTTCATTCACAAATGGGTTTAACAGTATTATTAAAGATACCATTCACAACAAACCTAAAAGTCCAATATATTAATTTAAAATCATTAGATTATTACTTTGGTTGTTAACTATTCATTCAGATGAAAATATCCTTTACGTTTTCAAATATGGAATATTTCATCCAAATCATTTCTTATGATTTAACATAATTTATTTATATATTTAATAATTTTATCAAGGCCCTTATAGTCAGTTTCCAATGCCGACCACCGAACTGCATCCATAACGACCTTTTACAAAACTGATTTGGACTTAAATTAAATTCTAACTGTTGGATTTCAAAAATTCTCACTTTATTGGAAAGATCATTTCATTACGGTTCCAATGGTTCCAAATTCAGGAGAATCTGATGGTCGGATCTCCCGGTACGTCATTTCGAAGTTACGGGTTGACGTTCACGAACTCTCGTTGTGCGATATGTTCTTTTCAAGCCCGAATTCGATTTATAAAGTTTAATTATAAATCGAAACTCTTCGGAACTATTTTTGTAAATTATAGAAAGTATACATATTCATCTTTGGAACTCACTTAAGTCGTTTATATTTGAAATTGCACATTTCACTATTTAGTCAATTTTAATATTTTTGTGCCCATCCAAAATCAGACATCCAAACCAAACTTCAATTATTAACTGAATATTATATTAAAATATTCTTTTTATTCCGGATTGAAATAAGATCCAATCAATTACCATATAATTTCAGTTATATGGATTTCATACATCACATGTATTCAACAATAGTTATAAATAACTATTAAACAACCAATTCACATCCAAAGTGCGCTTACACCAAATAAGCCTTAAATAAAAATTTCATGCCTATATTGGTCTGTCAACCAATCAATTAACATTCAATCTAAACACTTGGGATTAGTGTAAATCAAATATCCTCTGTAACAACCGAGAATTTTGGCAATAAGAATTAATTATTTAAATTTCAAAATAGGAATTTTTGCAAACGATGGAATTTGACCACGAAACTTTAACCGATGCGTTCGTCTCGGAATTCTGGTCGACTTTCATGTTTGGAATTTCGTGAACTGATTCTATATGAAAAATTTACGGATGAAATATGAAAATGGACGGAAAATAAATAAATCAGAATTTATATATATTATATACCTTATTTATAACTAACCTTACTGGGCATTTGACGACCCAAGCGTAGACCTTAGTGGTCGATCGGCGGTCGACCCTCTAGGTGTCAGAACGCCCAGTGACGACTAGGTTTTATAAGATTAGGTTCTTATATATTTTAAGCGAATGGACAGATGTTAATTAAAATGAATCTAACGGCCCAAGGCCAACTCCACTTCTATAAATAAAGGGGTAAAGCCTCATTATTTTCCATACAAATCTGTGGACATCAGCGAAGTTTTGTCATTTTCTACCCTTTTCTAACCTAATTTCTTAAATAAAAATATATTCATATACAACAAATCAAATCCAAATCATATGGAATTGAGAGGATTACCAGATTCAATGGAAAAGAATGTGAACTGATGCTCCAAATCAGATTCTTTCCTCTCTTCCTATTTTCTTACACATATACAGATCTGAGATTTATCCTCTTTTCGGATAAACAGTAGATTTATAAGGATTTGGGAATTGTAGACCTAAAAGGAACAAACTTTGGATTTGGATGTTTTAAGGTGAGTGGGAAATTTATGAATACAGTTATAATAGCCTATTTATTTCGTTTGAATTAGAACTAAAATTTTATGCCTATTTCCATTAGTTTTGTTCATTAAATTGTTGTAATTGGATTGACACCCATCAGATCTGATTATAAACATTGTTAAAACTTGTATATTGTGAACCGTGGTTAGGCATAATATTAATTATGGGATTCTTAAATTTATTTATACATATTTCCTACAATTATATTGTAAATGTATTGTGATGTTGCAAAATACTATCGATCTGGAAATCAGTCTCACTAAGCACCATTTAGATGTAGCTATGTTCCAGATCTTTATTTTCAGTGTTGAATAATAAACTATGTGAATATTGGATAAAAGATTGAATTGTGTGATTGTAATTTTTAAAAGAATTATACCTTTATGCATTCAATGTTGTTGGGATTTGGCTTAATCGTTGTAAATATGCCATTTTCCACATTTTGAACAAAAAGATGTTATTTTGAATTCGCAAGAGATATGGCAAAAAGATTGAAAAGGGAAAAGTGGTGCAAACATACATATAAATATACATATTTAAGCATAGTTTGCATCAACTATTCTAAAATATATATAAACCTATATATTTCTTGTGAATTTGAGATATGTCTATTCCACAAATCAGGCATAATTTACAATAATTGCAGCTAATAGTCTTCTAGGAAGATTTAAATCTTTTGGCAAGATTGAATGCAAAAAGGAATGTTTGGTTATTGATTAGACAAAATAATTAAACTTAATAATAATAATAATAATAATAAAAGATAACCACGTTGACCACATGAAAACATAAAAATATAAACATACATATTATCCATACAAATTAGGTAAAACGGTGAAACGTACATTGTATTGAATTTTTGAATGATGTTCAATTATTGAATTATATGAAAATGTAATCCATATTGGATTAATATATTTGTGGTGACCATTGTAGCAATTAATATAATTTATTGCTATAAATGGGACCGCAAATAAATAAATAGCAATTGTGATCAATGTTAAATGGGGAAAGTAAATATAATAGGATAATGGTTACAATTCCTAAATTAATTCGGATTAATGTTGTACACCCCAATTAGGAAATTAGAATTATAACCGCATTTAGACACGAGGTTAAGCTTAACTTGTGGAAGAAGTTTTCCCAGAACCAAACGGCAAATCCAACATCCATAGGTGGTCAGCTTAATGTGAGGGGTCTAATGCGTAAATATAAATGTATCAAGGCACAAGGTTAAGTTCAACTTGTGGTAAAAGCTTGTCTGGAATTGACCAGAAAATCCAACAATCACAAGTGGTCAACTTAACATGAGAGGTCTGGTTCACAAATAACACACACACACACACACACACACACACACATATATATATATATATATATATCACAAGCAACAAATAAATAAGTAAGAATAGTAATTGTCTATTGGGTACAACAAATAGATACCTTGGGACTGATAAATGGTTGCCTTAGAAAAATATGACCGTTATGGTCATAAAGGGCAATAAATAAAGAAACAAAAAGTAAATGGGTGTAATAAGTGGATTAATTGATATTGATTACTGTTTAAATACTAAGTCCAATTAGGGAAGTTATTAAATAAATATCCCAGGGTAAAAGAGGATATAACTTTTCTTATTTATATTAATGGATATAGAACTTACAATTAAAAGTAGAGTTGGACTTAATACGTTAATGATATAAAAATATTATTAACCATAGTAACCCGTAACGATAATAATTTTTATGCGTATAATATTTCCGTGAAGAGTAACTAAATGGAAAAGACGGAGTAACGTGGCCCACTTTATCCCAATAGGGAAAGGTACTAAGGGCTAATGGGGTATGAACTTGATAACCTTCACGTGTAGTCCGCTTCCGGGGCCTTAAGCGGCTAGGGTTGAAGAGTCCACCTGGGAATAGGTCTTTCAGTATAGGTGTTTTAAACGGCATGTGTGCGTATTGCCTACCCAAACCTGGAAACTTAAAACATCAAATTTGGCTACCTATCCTATAGGAAGAAGTAAGCGACTATGGGGTTATCTAATAAGGTCAGCTAGAGGTATAGCGAGCGTTAAAATACCATCTCTCACCTTATACGGGGCAAGGGTATATGCATGAATGACGGAAGCCTTAACTAGTAAGGCTCGTAGCTAGTACTCTCTAGTTTATCGGAATGTGGAACAAGGTATTGAGAGGTATTAAGCGACAAATAAGTCCGCCTACTGTCTTAAGTGATCCCGAGAATCCATTCTATCTATCATTGATAGTGAGATGGAAAACAATAAAGGGAAAGTGGATGGAAATGTATATTTATATAAGAACTCTGCAATTAGGGGTTCACTTCTCGGTCTAATAATTAGCTAAATTATGGTTCAAAGGCTTCCTAAATATATTCATAAACGTTCTATCTTGGTATCATAGTTTGGAACACTACTGTGTGAAGAGTAGTAGGGTCATGCGTAAACATATACAAGGTTAGGCAAGAATCACTAACCTTGGTAGGCATAAATCTTAGGCTGAGCCAAGCAGGATACATCTATGTATTATAGTCTGTGTCGTACATTTCATGTTCACCAGAATCTTGTTGTTCTGACCCCCTCCTCACTACAACCCCCAAGGTTTTCAAACGAAGGTCGGGTTCTCAAAGGTGTTTAAGTTTGGCTTTCATTTCTCGTCCTCTCTCATGCTCGGTATTGACAAAGTGACTTACTTTAAAAAGATAATTACTTGAGTTACTACTAGTTTATCCTATTTTTGTTTCCGCTGTGAGTTATCTTATCCTTCTCTTATTATGCTCATGCTCATTTATTGCAAATACCAGATTTACACGCTCCATGCTTAGATTGTTCGATTTTTGATTTTTCGTCGAAATTTGGGCAAATAAAAGTGTGAGGTGTTACATTTGATATCAGAGCTTATGTTAAACGATCAAAGGAATTAGTTAAATCAGGATTCACGAGAGAACATAATTCAATTTTATTTTCTATTTTTCTTCGTCTCCCTCACTCGAATTAAATTTATTTCGACGATAAAATTAGTTGTGGGCCTAATTTAATAAAATGGGCTTTGAACGACTGAGGGTTGAAATATATTGAGTTCGTCTTTTTAGCCAATTCTGTCTTACACCACAGTACATTGGCGATTTCATTGTGAACAGCATGAGGACAACATATGGTGGATTTTGTTGATTCGGGTTTGGAGTATGGAAAAAAAATCTAGTTACAACCGTGATAGTCGCGATTTCTGGTTTTTGGTTTTGTTGGTAGTTCCAGTTAAGACCATTGCTCAATCCAAAATGGGAAAAGTTCACGTTTGTATGTCGTATCCATTTCGGAAATATACTTATGAGGTATCCCTATTTATTACTTCGTCAAATATTTGAATCAACCTTTATTAAGAGTATTCAATTGGGTTCTTGGCTTTGTATTTGATAAAATTTTATTTTTAAAACTATTTGGAAAAAATAAAATAGGTTTCAAAGGTTTTGAAATACGGTTTCGGAAAATATCTTTGTAAAGAAATAATTTATAAATTTTAATCTATTCGTGTTTTAAAATTAGTAGAGTTATTATGTAATTTTAATAAATATAATCCGATTGGTAGGAAGGAAGGAATTTGAAATGACAAGGATATGCCACTAAACTTAAGATAATAAATATCCATTCCTTATGATTTTTGGTATCCTTCTCCCTATATATATTGTGTAATTTATCGAAATTATCACAGTTAAAGATCTTGACGCTCCAACATTTTTTAACACAAAATGGTTTTTCAGTTTGTAGTATAAACTAGAATATAAATAATAATAAAATGGATTTTTGAATACGAAACCGTTAGA
Organism: Allium sativum; assembly: GCA_030737875.1. Taxonomy (NCBI): domain Eukaryota; kingdom Viridiplantae; phylum Streptophyta; class Magnoliopsida; order Asparagales; family Amaryllidaceae; genus Allium; species Allium sativum. The sequence goes on along the minus strand of JASFAX010000020.1, from coordinate 11,559,139 downwards.
TTAAAATGAATTCCACTTTTGAAAAGTTTTAAAATTTTCTTTGGAAAGGCTAAGGAAAATCCTTCATCTTGATTTTTGGGGTATTTGATTTTGTGAATCGTCTGCTTGTTGTCAGCTAGGTAAGGGGAAAATCCGTTTTAATTTACATTACAGATTTCTAGCTGAATTATTTTTGGAATGCGTTCGTTCATTGTGTAGTCGCATCATCGTTGTTGAGACTATAAATCCTTGGAGTTGGTTCAGAATTTGAATACGGTTTTGATACCATCATGACGAGGATAATTATTTTTCGGATTGCATTAAATCTTAAAAGATAACGCAAGATGTAATCCGTCCTAATAAGGTAAAGGTTCAATCTTTGTCCGAAGCCCATCTAATAGTTGACCATCTAGCGTTATGCAAGAATGGTCAACTAGTTGATGAGTTTTATTGCAACTTGAATCTAGGGCTCAACCAGAAAAGCTGCGTCCAAATTACCCCCCTTAACTTCCTTTTTTCGTCCTTCCTTTCTCATATGCCAAACCATATTCTTGTCCTTTTCTTTCTTTGTTGTCGCTTCGTCACCTCTTTTTCTGTGCTTGTTTGCGCATTAGATCTTACCATACTAGTACTCCAAGATCTACTTTCTTCTCTTCGATCATTTCTCAGTCCATGATACCTAATTGCGCTATCCGATCTAACTTATACCGTTTAAGTCTCATCCTTGGGAAATATCATTTGGTTATATTAGAATGAGCAAAAAGGTCCCATCATTTTGGGTCTAAGAAAATTTGTTGTGGCAGTTGGACTTGCACTGATCCATTGCTTCGAGATCTTAGAATATGATTATTGTTTGTGCTACATTCGCCTTTGTTATACCTTGTTGGAATAGGTTCTTTCGAAGGTGATCGTCGTTTCGGAGATGAAGATTAAACCATATTTGGATGGTTTTTCTAAAGAGAATCAAGATGAGATCTTAGAGGCATCCGTGTTTTACGCGAACTTATATGGTCTTTTGTTTGAACGACTTTAGAGATTTTGCGGCAAATCTCTTTTTCTTAATGTCGGTTTTTATGTTCAAAGATTTATGTTTGAACTGCCTATGTAGATGTGTGACCCATTTAACACATCGTTCTATAAATGGGACGTTATGACTAGATTTGTCTCATGATGCCAAAATTAATCTTTTTTTTGATCGATGGCGTAACCATCATTTAGTGTCGCATCATATTCGATTCAGCCGATTGTCATGGAGTTATTTTCTATAATTTCGCCTATCCATTTTGTCCTTAGACAATATTTGCTGGATTCCATGAGGAGCAGTTTTGTGGTAGGTTTCTTTTTTCATCATGAATTCTCTCTTAGAAGAGATTGTGATGTGGATACCTCCAACAACACCATCTGTGTTTATAGCACGAGATTGAGCATTTTTACTACCATGATGTGATTAATCAAAGATCATAAAAATGGTTTGAGCTCCAGTCGCGGAGCAAGGCATCTCGTTGTTTATAGCAATTGCTTTAGGAGTTCGGTGTTGTTATTTTGTTGTCGTCTTTGTTGTTTTCCCTTTCCAGCATTTGGTTCTTGGTTTTGTGGTGATTCGTGTTTGTAACGGTTAGTGTTTGTTGCCTTTAAAATCGCACGACTTAGGTTAATGAGATTTATACGTTGAAATACTTAAGTCATCCACGCATGCCTGTTTGATTGACATTCTGTTTTTCTTATCTAAACTAAGAGTTGTCTTAGGGCTAGAAAGAATAGAATTCTATGTTGAATGAATTTTAGCAAAGGACAGGTTCTGTGTTGTTTTTCGTCACGGGCGTATAAATAAATCATCGTTCCTTAAGCTAAAATATATTTTGGCCTTCTGTGTGTGATTTCAGTTTTTGGCATTTTTCCGTGATTGACTTCCTTCTTCGCTGATATGTGACTTGAATCGGTTAAGTTTCCGCAAAATACATTTTTAAAGTTTTTGGAAAACGTTGTTTGAAAAAAAAAGCTTTCAAATTTTTAACTAATTTACTTTTTGTATTTCGCTTTGTGTAAAAACACAAAATCTGGATACGGCAAATTATGCATATTAAATGTCTATTTACATTAAAATGGACGATTTGAATGACGCAAAGTGCACATTACCAAAAATTTGTTTTTCATACGAATCTCATATGGAAGTAAAGCGGTATTGAAAAAGGAATTTTCAAAATAAACACAAGAAGTTTTTAGGTGAAAATTTATTTTTGTAAAAAGATTCAATTTTTGGTCACATAAATAGTGTAAGGAAGATGTTTGGATGATTTGTGTACGTGTTTAGCAGTGCAATAGGACCGATGATACGATAAAAATATTAATGACAGCCAGTAAAAGGCTGTTTTAGCCTTGGAAACGCTATTTCCATACCTTGTCAACGATGCGGGAGAGTTATTAATTAACTCATTTTACATTTTAGAGCTTGTTTTAAGCCTTCTTTAAAGTCTACAGATGGAAATTTTTGGTGTAATTTGGGTAACTGAGGTGAAAATTTCACTGTAGGACGGGAAATGAAAAAGTTGTAAGCGGAGAAAATATTAAAATTCTTCGCTTCGATTTCCTTTTTCCGGTTTAGGAGAAATTAAATAGGAAATGATTAGACTGCGTGACGTTTTGGATGGTAGGATTTGGATGCAAAATTGGTTGCTTCACACTTTTATTCGAAATTGTGTGAAGGTAATGGATGAAAAAAGTTTTCAAAATTTGCATTCATATAGAACTAACAGTATATTTAGGATGTGTTGCATCATACTTTCAAAAGTATTTCAAAAATTTAATGCATATATATAGGAGGATCCAATTTAGAATCATCTTGCATGCATATTTTATGGTTGAAATTGCATTAGGTACACCATGCATATATACACATGGTTGTAAAGTGGATGTACAGAAATTGGTTGTGTACAATAGGACTACTGGTGTCAAAATTTCAGGACGAAATTCCTTTTAAGAAGGGAAGAATGTAATAGCCCGGAATTTTGGCAATAAGAATAAATTATTAGAATTTCAAAATAGGAATTTCTGCAAACGAAGGAATTTAACCACAAAACTTTAACCAATGCGTTCGTCTCGGAATTCTTGTCAACTTTCATGTATGGAATTTCGCGAACCGAGTGCATATAAAAAAGTTACGGATGAAATACGAAAATGGATGAAAAAAATAAATAAAAATTCATGTATATTATGTACCTTATTTAAAACTAGACTTACAAGGAATTTGACGACCCAGGCGGTCGACCCACTGGGCGTCAGAACGCCCAGTGACGGCTAGGTTTTATAAGGTTAGGTTCTTATATATTTTAAACAAATGGATGGATGTTAATTAAAATGATTCTAACGGCCCAAGTCCAATTCCACTCCTAGAAATAAAGGGGTAAGGCCTCATCCTTTTCCACACAAATCTTTGGATAACAACAAAGCTCTTCCATTTTCCTCCCTTTTCTAACCTGATTTCTTAAATAAAAATATATTCATATATAACAAATCAAATCATATAGAATTGAGAGGATTATTATATTCAATGGGAAAGAATGTTAATTGATGCTCCAAATAAGATTCTCTTCTCTCTATCTATTTTCTTACACATCTACAAATTTGAAATTTATCCCCTTTTCAGAAAAACTGTAGATTTATAAGAATTTGGGAATTGTAGGCCTAAAAGTTTCAAACTTTGGATTTAAATGCTTTAAGGTGAGTGGGAAATTTACGAATACAGTTATAATAGCCTATTTATTTCGTTTGAATTATACCTAAAAATTTATGCCTATTTCCACCAGACCTGTTCATCAAATTGTTGTAATTAGATTGACACCCATCAGATCTGATTATAAACATTGTTAAAACTTGTATATTATGAATCGTGGTTAGGCTTAATATTAATTGTGGGATTCTTAAATTTATTTATACATATTTCCTACAATTATGTTATAAAATGTATTATGATTTTGCAAAACACTGTCGATTTGGAAATCTGTCTCATTAAACACCATTTAGATGTAGCTATGTTCCGGATCTCTATTTTTAGTGTTGAACAATAAATTATGTGAATATTGTATAAAATATTAAATTGCGTGAATGTAATTTTCAAAAGAACTACATCTATTTTCATTCAATGTTATTGGGTTTTGGCATAATCGTTGTAAATATGTCGTTTTCCTCTTTTTGAACAAAAAGATGTTATTTTGAATTCACAAGAGATATGGCAAAAATATTGAAAAGGGAAAAGTGGTGCAAAGGTACGTATAAATATAAATATACATTTTAAGCGTAGTTTGCATCAACTATTTTAAAATATATATAAACCTATATATTTCTTATGAATTTGAGATATGTTTGTTCCACAAATCAGACATAATTTACAATAATTACAGCTAACGGTCTTCTTGGAAGATTTAAACCTTTTGGCTAGATTGAATGCAAAAAAAGGAATGTTTGGTTATTGATTAAACCAAATCATTAAACATAATAATAATAATAATAATAATAATAATAATAATAATAATAATAATAATAAAAGATAACTATGTTTACCACACGAAAACATAAAAATATAAAAATACATATTATCCATTCAAATCAGCGTAAAACGGTAAATACATTGTACTGAATGTTTGAATGATGTTCAATTGTGGAATTATATGAAAGTGTAATCCATATTGGATTAATATATTTGTGGTGACCATTGTAGCAATTAATATAATTTATTGCTATAGATGGGACAGCAAACAAATAAATAACGATTGTGACCAATGTTGAATTGGGAAAGTAAATATAATAGGATAATGGTTACAATTCCTAAATTAATTAGGATTAAAGTTGTACACCCCAATTAGGAAATTTGAATTATAACTGCATTTAGACATGAGGTTAAGCTTAACTTGTGGAAGAAGTCTGCCCAGAACCAATCAGTAAATCCAACATCTACAGGTGGTCAGCTTAATGTGAGGGGTCTAATACGTAAATATGAATGTACTAAGGCATGAGTTTAGGTTCAACTTGTGGCAGAAGCCTGCCCAGAACCGACTGACAAATCTAGCATCCACAAATTGTCAACTTAACGTGAGAGGTCTGGTTCACAAATAATATCTATGTATATAAATAACATGCAACAAATAAATAAATAATAGTAGTAATTGTCTGTTGGGGTACAACAAATTGATACCTTGGTACTGATAAATGGTTGCCTTAGAAAAATATGACCGTTATGGATGGTCATAAAGGGAATAAACAAAGAAATAAGAAGTAAACGGGTGTAATAAGGGGATTAATGGATATTGATTATCATTTAAATACTAAGTCCAATTAGGGGAGTAATTAAATAAATACCCTAGGGTAAAAGAGGATATAACTTTCCTTATTTATATGAATGGATATAGAACTTACAATTAAAAGTAGAGTAGGACTTAGTAGGTTAATGATATAAAAATAATTTTAACCATAGTAACCCGTGACGATAATAATTCTTATACATATAATATTTCCGTAAAGAGTATCTAAACGGAAAAGACGGAATGGCGTGGCCCGCTTTATCCCAATAGGGAAAGGTACTATGGGATAATGGGGTACGAACTTGATAACCTTCGCATGTAGTTCGCTTCCTGGGTCTTAAGCGACTAGGGTTGAAGAGTCCACCTGGGATTAGATCTTTCAGTATAGGGGTCTTAAACGGCATGTGTGCGTATTGCCTACCTAAATCTGAGAACTTAAAATGTTAGATATGGCTACCTATCCCATAGGAAGTAGTTAGTGACTGAGGGGGTTATCCAATAAGGTAAGCAAGAGGTATAGTGAGTGATAAAATACCATCTCTCACCTTATATGGGGCAAGGGTATATGCATGAATGAAGGAAGCCTTAACTATTAGGGCCCGCTGCTAGTTCTCTCTAGTTTATAAGAATCTGGAACAAGTTATCGAGAGGTATTAAGCAACCCATAAGTCCGCTTACCAATAAGTTCGCCTAGGGTCTTAAGTGATTGGGAGAATCCATTCTATCTATCATTGATAGTGAGATGGAAAACAATAAAGGGAAAGTGGATGGAAAGGTATATTTATATAAGAACTCTGCAGTTAGGGGTTCACTTCTCGGTCTAATAATCAGCAAAATTATGGTTTAAGGCTTCCTAAATATATGCATAAACGTTTTATCTCGGTATCATTGCTTGGAACACCACCTGTGAAGAGTAGTTGGGTCGTGCGTAAACATTTACAAGGTTAGGCTAGAATCACTAACCTTGGTCGGCATAAATCTTGGGTTGAACATAGCGGGATACATCTGTGTATTATAGTCTGTGTTGTACATTTCATGTTCACCAGAATCTTGTTGTTCTGGACCTCCCCTCCTCATTACAACTACCCAGGTTTTCAAGAGAAGGTCGGGTTCTCACAGGTGTTTAAGTTTGGCTTTCGTTTCTCATCCTCTCTCATGCTCGGTATTGACAAAGTGACTTAATTAAAAAGGCAATTACTTGAGTTAATACTAGTTTATCCTATTTTTGTTTTCGCTGTGAGTTATCTTATCGTACCCTGATTATGCTCATGCTCATTTATTGCAGGTACCAGATTTACACGCTCCATGCTTGGATGTGTTAGAGTATTGATTTTTCGTCAGAGGTTAGGTTAAACGATCAGAGGAATTAGTTAAATTAGGATTCGCGAGAGAACGAAATTCAATTTTCTTTTCTGTTTTTCTTCGTCTTGCTTACTTGACTTTAATTTATTTCGATGATAAAATTAGTCATGGGCCTAATTTTATAAAATGGGCTTTGAACGATTGAGAGTTGAAATATATGGAATTCGGCTTTTTAGCCAATTCTGTCTTACCCCACATTACGTTGGCGATTTTGTTGTGAAGAGCATGAGGACGATATATGGTGGATTCTGTTGATTCGAGTTTGTAGTCTGGAAAAAAAATCTAGCTACAACCTTGATAGTCGCGATTTCTGATTTTTGGTTTTGTTGGTAGTTCAAGTTAAGGCCACTGCTCGATCCAAAACGGGAAAAGTCACGTTTATTTGTCGTATCCATTTCGAAAATATACTTACGAGGTATACCCATTTATTACTTCGTCAAATATCTGAATCTACCTTTATTAAAAGTAGTCACTTGGGTTCTTGGCCTTATATTCGAGGAAATTATATTTTTAAAACTATTTGGAAAAAATAAAATGGGTTTCAAAGGTTTTGAAATACGATTTCAGAAAATATCTTTGTAAAGAAATAATTTTTAAATTTTAATCTATTTGTGTTTCAAAATTAGTAGAGCTATTGTGTAATTTTAATAAATATAATCTGATTGGTAGGAAGGAAGGAAAGAGAAATGACAAGGAATATGCCACTAAACTTACGGTTCCAGCGGTTCCAAATTCAGGAGAATCCGACAGTCGGATCTCCCGGTGCATCAATTCGATGTTACGGGTTGACGTTCGGGAACTGCTGTTGTGCGACGCATTCTATTCAAGCCCGAATTCGATTTAAAAAATTTAATTATAAATCAAAACGATTCAATTTTTTTTTATAAATCATATAAAATATATAGAATCATCTTTGAAGACTCGTTTCAGTCGTTTATATTTAAAATTGCACATTTCACTATTTAGTCAATTTTAATATCTTTGTGCCCATCCAAAATCGGACATCAAAACCAAACTTCAACTGTTATCTAAATATTAAATTAAAATATTCATTTTATTCTAGTTTGAAATGAGACTCAATCAATTACCATATAATTTCAGTTATATGGATTACATACATTAAATGTATTCAACAATAGTTATAAACATCCAGTTCACATCCAAAGTGTGCTTACATCCATATAATCCTTAAATAAATATTTCACGCATATATTGGTCTGTAAATCAATCGATTAACATTCAATCTAAACACTTGGGATTAGTGTAAATCAAATTTCCTCCTAATAGCGTGTGGGGTTTTCAATAAATATTTATTTTGTAAATTATTTATTTCATCTAATCGATATTATTTCAATAGGTGAATATGAACAAGCCATTCGACTTGTAAATGGATTTTTAATCAACTTTCAACAACCACAAATAATTTAACATTTTTTTAGCATGTTAATTCTTTCAAATTCATATTCAAATCATAACATAAATAATCATGCATTGCCATTTAAGGCACCACAAAGTCTGTTGTCCTAAAATTCCGGTACAATTTGAGCTGACCAAATAACACAAGTCCAACCCATTTTACACTGGAAACCAGAAAATTAATAGAAAGAAAACAGAGGGTGAGAATAGATAAGATAGAAACTTAGACTAGAAGAAGAAGAAGAACATACAACATCAGAGTAAACACGAATCTCACAGCGGAACGAACAATATATAATAGACACATAGCTTTGAAATAAAATCAATATATGTATACAGTAACATTATCAGAGTACAACACTTACATCACAGCGGAAATAAACAATAGCTATAAAAACGCTACTGAAGCCTCCTGCTCCAGCTCCTTCTAATGTGTCTGTAAATCCCGACTACTTGACTGCTCGTACAAATTTGAGCACCCAAGAGTTTAGGGAAAACAAAACAAAGTAAACTCTGGGTCAGTCATGGGACTGGTCTAAGTTAAACAATTTAAAACATTTTGGAAAAAATAACGATATCTCATAAGACCACGCCGTATAACGGAACAGGTTTTTCCCTTATGAGAATCCAAATCAATTTGATTTAACTTTCAAATCATTTTGAAAGAAACAATACTTTATATCAACTCTTTGATATTATAATAGTGTATATCAATCACAACTAAATAATCAACTAGCATAACGCTTTCATCTCACGTTCTACGTATTAGTATACAATCAAAACCGCGAGCACTTATTGGGTAATGGATTTCCAACTATGACAAGGTATGGAACCACCTTCCGATAGTTTACCTCCAGAGAGGAATACACTGGGTTCAACAAGAACATCTTGCAACCCGACCACACATGACCGACCACACATTACGCTTGAATGTATCGAATGCATATCACTAATGGTTGGGATCAGCAACCGTTTCCCGAATAGGACAACATCGACAACAGATTATAGAATGAAATGAATATCTCTAGATAGGTGATAATACACCCTAATTGGCAGCCAACCACTTAGCCATGCTGCCTTCCCGATTTTTGTCATTTCCCGGTTGTGAGGCTAGAGGCCACGCTTATCTCTGACAGATCACACATTTATTCACTTTGAATATCACATCGTCATACCCGCCAAATCACAAATTGATTTCCCCAAAAATACCACGGGTATACAGCTAAGAGAAACGAATTCCTCTGCCACCAAACATAAATACGTTTGAAGAGATCAGCTTACGCGATCCATTAAATATACTCTGTCAGATATGGAAGTGTCGTCCTGGGACTGGGCAAACCGAAGGCACTATTCTTTAAATCTATGTTAGGAAATTTCTACCTAGGATCGTTATAACAGCCCTTGCATAACTCTGTCTTCACTTATCTTGATCATATTTTATTCGCAACGCTAACGCCCATACAGAGTGGTTTTCAGGTCATGAATCTGATCCCGGTCTCTCCGTATCGACGACGGAAAAATGGTCAAAAACTTCGATAGTCGGTGAGTTAACTATCAAAGAAAAACACGTGTGCAAACAACAATATTATTTCCAGATGGAAATTATATCGATCAAACATTATTTAACATTTATCTCTTTAGTTCATTTTTCATCTCCTGTTCCCATATATTCAACATTTTCTATTTTCTAAATTTAGAAAATATACGTTATTAACATTGGAAAACATTCCCATCTCTTTTTCACGTATCACTTCCATTCCAGTATTCTTTACCATCCAACATTTCATTTTCTAGGATCAGAAAATATCTCTGATTATTTTTGGAAAATGTTTCCAAAACTCATGCCCTGGATTTAAATAAATTTTTAAATAAAACATCGCTACGCCACTCAAACCATTATACTCGTTAACTAAATCCACTTAACCAATCTTTACTGTCAAACTTTAACCATTCCTTAATTAAAGACGAAGTCAATCAAGTTGGGGTATAACTACCTCTTAGACCTTAACTGAACAACATTTCTAACTTCGAAACAGACAAGGTTCACCTTTTAAACCTTTAACAAATTTCCTTACGTAACTCTCTTTCGAATAAATCTCTATTCGATAACTCTTTCCTTCGAATAAACTATGTTCGAAAATCTCTCTACGAATAGCCATATTCGATTAACTCTATTCAATTAACACTATTCGATTAACTCTAATCGATTTACTCTTATCAGTTCGCTATATTTGATTAACTCTATTCTATTAACTCTATTTGATTAATTCTAATTCGATTAACTCTATTGGATTAACTCCAACCGATTAACTCCTTTCAATTAACTCCTATCAATTAACTCCTTTCGAATAAACTATATTCTATTAACTCCTTTCGAATAAACTATATTCGATAACCCTTTCGAATAACTAATATTCGATGACTCCTTTACCTCTATTCGAATAAACTATATTCGATAACTCCTTCTTTGAATAGCCATAGTCGATTAACTCTTTCTTCGAATAAACTATATTCGAATAACTCTAATTCAATTAACTCTATTCGATTTAACTCTATTCGATTTAACTCTAATCGATTAACTCTATTTCCTTTTATAATCCTACTTACTTTCCAAATATTTCCTTTTATGATATCCTAATTATTTTCTAAATAAATATTCTTTTTTTATCCTTCTATTTATTCTCCCAATATATATTCCTTTTATTTTTCTATTTATTTAACAAATAAATATTCCTTTTCAATTCTATTTGTTCAACAATTATTTCCTTTGCAATTCTATTTGTAAATGTTTTACAAATATTCCTTTTCAATTCAATTTGTAAATGTTTTACAAATATTTCCTTTTCAATTCTATTTGTAAATGTTTTATAAATATATCCTTTTCAATTCTATTTGTAAATGTTTTACAAATATATCCTTTCTATTCTATTTGTAAATGTTTTACAAATATATCCTTTTCTATTCTTCTTTGATTTTATAATTTTCTTTTATAAAATTCTTTTCCTTTTATATATAAAATCCATTGATTTTATATAAATAATTCATTTTCAAAATACACTTTGAAAACCCCCTTTTCTACATCCCAGTATTTCTTACGGTATTTAAAATACCAATAACAATGATCAATATCATTCAATAACACATAATCAACAACAGATTATATAACACATCATATATTACAATATATGAAAAGAACAGTATTATAAATATTGAGGGATCCAGCTGGGTCCCTTCAACCCGTTTCCATGCATCCACAGATGTTAAAAAATATAATAACATCGATTTCATTTCGATATGAAATATTCTGATAAACAGAATCAATATTTGATTAACGATTTATATATATCGTTATCTGTAATTTCAACTAATATATAAGCAATTCAACCAAACAATCATCACACAGCAGTCAATCAGCATTACTAGATTATATTTATAAAAATATAAACTGATAGAGTTAGTGAATTTAACTCACATTGGACGATCATTGTTAATAACGATAACTGTCGCTTGATTCAGACAGACAATTTATTTTACTATAAATTGTAACAAGCTCCAAATTACTTCCAGTCAGCTCCATGGTGTAGCCCTCGTCCATACGACCCCAACGTGATAGACCGCTCCTCATTCTGAATTCGGATGTACGAGATATGAATTTTACAAGTTGTATATTATTATTTAATTTAAAATAAAATTATATGTATACATTTTGGGCCTTATACTTACCAATTGTAGCCCAATTCCATCCTTTTAACATATGCGCCTCTTCATCCCCTTCACATATTTATTTTCTCCACTTTAAATCATTTTGGGCCTCACGAGTTTTCCTCAGCCCGTCACTCTATTTAAAAGCCCACGACCTCCCATTTCACGAAATATACCCGCTCCAAATGGAACAGCTTCTTCCTTCGTCAACCACTAAATAATCCCTCCAGTGTATACACTCCATTGCCGAATATTTGTAGAATCCATGCTCCCTCTATACTTAATTGAAAAAACTAAAAACACCTCACTAGTACAATGTGTCCTGCTCCTCCATCTTCTATCAGTTCGCATGAACCCTTTTCTTTTTACCCATAGCCACCATTTCCACCCATACTTAAACTCACGTGACAACTCTCCCTCCACCCAAACAACAGCATGCGCCTTCTTCCCAAATACTGAAACATTCCTGTACATTCCCTTCACGAAACTTCTCTGCGATTCCACCAAAAATCTTCTCATCATTTTTTTCAATCTTCCTATACCCTTTTTCTCGAACTCTGACTGCCCTCCCTTCGGCCAACTGTTGAGCCTACCCGCGCTAACCCTTCTCACCCCTGTGCTCCACCGTGAACTACCCTACGTCACCGCAAAACCATCCCCTGCTCCTTTAGTACCTTACGCAAACACAGCACTTGAATCCCCTTTCCACTAACGCTTCATTCTCCAGTTTAGGATACGTACACCATGTTGGATCTAGATTAACTCTAGAGGGGGTGGGGGGGGGGGGGGGTGAATAGGGTTTATCACAGTTTTTAACAGAATTAAAAAATTAACGAGATATATATAATAAAAAAACATATCATAGAATATAGCAGAAACAGAAATGCAGAAAATAAATCACACACAGATATACCCAGCTTCGGCAAAACCCTGCCTACTGCTGCATTTCTAAGGTTTCTACTAGGTGTTATAAACAGATCCCACATACAAGACCATGTACACTCGCAGCGCCTGCTCGTGTCCTAACCCTATGCTCAAAACCCTAGACTGGTCTATATCCATTAGACCAGATTTTCCCTAGTTTTACAGACATTAGTAAACTGTCAGTTAACCCCTAACTGAATGACCTAGATTTTACAGATCTAGAAACTGATAGATGGTTTCCAAAAAGAAATAAAAACAATACAAATAAATAAACAAGCTAAAAACCCTATTCCCTTTAACAAGAAAAAAGCCCGACCCACTCTCTTATTATCACTTTGCCCAATTCCTCTTTTCTTCTGGAAAAATGGCGGCCGATCTACTTTATATGCTAGTGTAATGACCCGCATTGTCAGAGGTATTATAATTAATTTATTTAATTTAATAAATAGTGATATATTGAATTAAATAGAGGTTTAAATAAATAATATGGAATAATTAATTTAATTAAATAATATATTTAATTCATAAATAACCAGAAATTGTGAATTGACAATATAATGTGAACTGGGTCATCCCTAATATTTAATTCAGCTTAGAGTTGAAGTATATTGACGAATATATTCAATCGACGTCAGTTTGAACGTAGAATTATAATATAATTAAAGTAGAGCTCGAAATGGCGCGACAGTTCGCTATTTGGCGATTTGAACTTCAACTGAGTATACAGAGTTCGTTTTAAATCGGATTTCTGTGAAACAAGAAACGTGTGGAGCTGGTGGAGTATATCTCTCTAGGGGAAGAGAAAAATCAGGATTTCGTCGTGTAGATTTTGAGATATGTCCAAATCAAATTTTAAAATAGTCGCTATAGAATCGTTTATCGACCGTAACGGTTTATTCGATATAACTAGAGATCGGGTTTGAATTTAGATAAGGTTCTTTGGGGACATAACGATAATTTAATTTTTAGAATTTTATGGTAATTTTTAATTAATTAAATAAGCAATTTTTTATTTGGAGTATTTTGCACCTTGAATCGACATTTTTGGGGTTTCACAAAATGAGTTAAACTACCGGTATTATTATATTTCTGGAATCGTGACACCTTCCTCAACACAACGACACTTTTATTTCTGTTGACAACAGTCTGTATGTGAACGTGACTTTATATAACGTGCGTCCTAAGCTTTGTAACTTAAACAAACAGGGACGTGTCTGGACTCCTTTGCCTTCACATCTAAGTTTTTCTTAACAAGTAGGTTAGCAATAAGACCCTTCGGCCGACAGCAATAGAGTGAAAACACGAGACCATCTAAATCCAACCAACAGTGTACCGTGTTTCATTTACAACCAAGTGAATCAAAACAATCGACAAGCCTAGCTAGTTGCTAACGTGTACCCTTAACGTCCAAGTATCGTGAGCCTATAAATAACCCACCCTTCGTCCTTAACCTAAATGGGATTTCCTATCAACAGCAAACAAAAGAGAGCCGCCAGAAATTTGTTCCCTCAAACGAAAACACAGCAAGAAAAATTCAAAAGAAAATCCAACAAAAATCATAAAATCCCAAATCTTATATTTTCGAAATCCCTGAATGAAGAGCTTCCCTCTCGTGTATGCTTTGCTGAGCTCGACGTTGTCCTGTGGTGCGGGTTTTCTGAACCGCGGCATAGGGTTGTGCTTTCAGGCGATTTGGAGGAGTATTGGGAGTCGTCCATTTTACCGTGAGTACCTGGAGGTGAGGTGCAGGACCTAGCGGTGGTGGGATGCTCGCAGTTGATCGACAGTAGTGGAGGTCGGTAAATTTTTTTTTGTCGAGGTTCTTTTGCAGATGGGGGTTCAAATTCGTGAACGGTGGTGTCTTGATACCATCGGATGATGGGAGGAATAGGACGCTGTATTTTGTGTGATATTTTGAGGGAGGAGTTTGTGTACTTGGGAAGATGTACGGGAAGCTGAAGTATATGGGGATGAAAGGAGAACGATGTGGGGATGGAAGTAGATGGGTGTTGTTTGAACAGAGAGTGGAGTTTTGTGTTGTTGGGTGAAGGAGCTGTTGCGTGAAAACATTGAGAAGGGGTGGATGGTGATGTAAAATTTGTGAGTATTAATACAGGGGACGGATATTTGTTTGTGGGAGTTGCGGAATATTGACTCGTGGGAAGAAAGAAGCTACAGGGAAGATCGGGAATCAGCTGCGTTCTTTTTATTGGGACAGACGACTGGAAATGGGTTGGAGCTCGACTAAATTTATAGCGGAATGAATCGTATGATCAGAACCATCGACCGTTATTCGTATTTAACGATTACGGACAATGTGAGTAAAACTCACCAACTCTGAACAGTTATATTTTTATAACGTACTTTTAGAACTATTAGATATTGATTTACTGTTGTGTGTTGATTTGTTTGATTGAACTGCTAGTCAGCTAGTTGAAATTTATATATATATATATATACACAAATATATATATATATACAAATATATATATATATATATATAAACCATTTAATATATGTTGATGTTGTTTATCAGAACATTTCATATTGAAATGAAATTGATGTATATTATACTGTGTAACATCTGTGGATACAGGGATACAGGTTGGAGGAATCCGACTGGATTCCTCAACATTTATTTTTCTGTTTTCATATATTGTGATATATGATGTGATGTATATCTGTTATGGGTTATGTGTGTTAGAATGATATTTATCATTTGTTATTCGATATTTTAAATATCATAAGAAACCCTGGGATGTAAAAAGGAATATTTCAATGTATATTGAAATTAAGGAATTTTATAAACTCAACCGATTTTAAAAAAGGAAATAAATTTGAAAATAAAGCATTTATAAACTCATAGGATATTATAAAGGAGGATATTTGTTTAGAAAACAAATAGGATATTATAAAAAGGAAAACATTATTAAAAGGGAATCAGTATAAGTGGAGGAACGTTGTTAAAAGGACATTTTTTTAAAGTGAAGAACCGTTACTAAAAGCAAATCTTTATAAATGAATAAACGTTGGTAAAAGGAAATCTTTTTATTTAAATGGATAAACGTTGTTAAAAGGGAAAATCTTTGTAAATCAATAAAGTAATCGAATATTAGTATTCGAAAGGAGTTAATCAAAAAGGAGTTGAATCAAATAAGTTATTCAGTTAGAGTTAACCAGTTAGAGTTAATCAGTTAGAGTAAATCGATTAGAGTCAAATCGAACTAGAGTTATTCAAGTATAGTTAATCGAATATTAGTTATTCGAATAAGAGTTAATCAAATAGAGTTAAAACAATTTTAGAAACTGACTAGAGATTAGTTAAGTCGAATGGTTTTCTGAGTGTGGATCTGATGTTGGTTTCGGCCTTCGGGGTTTATACTTAGAGAATTGTTCTCTTACTAATTTACAGTTAGGGACTAATAGTTGTGGAATGGTAGTGATGCGTGAATGAGGACTGGAAATGTTTTCTCATGTTAATAATGTATTTTCTAAATCATAGAAAATAAGGAATGTGGATATATATATACATATACATATACATATATATATATATGTTTTGATGATTGGATCGAAAATTCCATTTGGAATTTAGATCGTTGTTTGTACACCGACATGTTTTCATTGATAGTTAAATCACAGACTATCAAAGTTTGACCATTTTAACGTTGTTAATATGGAGAGACCGGTTGGATTCTTATCCAAAGAACCACTCTGTATTGGCATAAGCGTTGCGAATATGCCGAAGAAAATGGAAGACGGAGTAAAGTGCAAGGGCTGTTGTATATAAATCTTAGATAACAATGGACTAAGATGGATGTACTGAATAGTGCCTTCGGTTTCGTTCAATCCCAGAACGAACATAAATGGACGAATATCTGACAAAGTATTTCCAATGATCGAATGGATTGGTCTGTATAAATATATATGGTTGCAACGGATTTATTCCCTTAGCATAACATCCAGAATATTTGTGTAAACCAATTAATGATTAACGGATTTGATAATGTGGCATTCAAAGTGATCGTGTTATCAATGAATGGAAAGTAATCGTAACCTCTGGCCTCAACAACCGGAAATGACAAAAATCGGGCAGGCAGCATAGCTAAGTCGGTCGCACCGAAGTAGGGTGTATAATCACCTATCTAGAGAATATTCGTTTGCTTCTTAAATCTATCAATGCCGTCCCATATATATTTATACGGGAAACGGTTGCTGATCCCAACCATTGGTGATATATATTCGATACACTCAAGCGAAATGAGTGGTCGGTCATGTGTGGCTGAGTTGCAAGATGTTCTTGTTGAACTCCAGTGTATCGTTCCTAGAGTACACTGATCGGAAGGTGGTTCCATACCTTGTCATACTTGGAAATCCATTACCCAATACATGTTTGCGGTTTTGATTGTATACTATATATGTAGAACGTGAGATGAAAGCGTTTCTGCTAGATGATTATTATATTGTGGTTGATAGACATTATTATAATATCAAAATGTTTTTGATATAAAGAAATTTTGGATTCTCATAAGGGAAAAACCCGTTCCGTTATACGACGTGGTCTTATGAGATATCGTTTACTTGTTCAAACTGTTTTAAACTGTTTTACTCACACCAGTCCCATGACTGACCTGGAGTTTATTTTGTTTTGTTTTCCCTAAACTCTTGGGTGCCTAAATTTGTACGGGTAGTCAAGTAGTTCAGGAGTTTACAGATACACTTGGAGAGCTTGGAGCAGGAGGCTTCAAGATTCTATAGCTATTATTATTTTCCGCTGTGTTGTAAGTGTTGTACTCTGATAAGTGCTATTGTATACATATACTGTTTGTATTTCAAAAGTTATGTTATATTTTATTCGTTCCGCTGTGAGATTCGTGTTTACTCTGATGGTGATGTTCTTCTTCTTATTCTATTCTATGAGTTTCTATCTTATCTATTCTCACCCTCTAATTTCTCTCTATTAATTTCCCGTTTTCCAGTACAATTTGGTTTGGACTTGTGTTATTTGGTCAGCTCAAATTGGACCGGATTTTCGGGTCATTACAGCTAGGGTTTTCTGATATAGCACCCAAATCGAAATTGCGACTTCCTTGATTGAATCTCTAATGAACTTCGAAGGTGTAGTTGCTCTCTGATGCTTCGACTTGGGATATCTCTCTGTGGCTCTCTATCGAAACAGAAGTGAGTAAATTTCTGGATTGATTTCATTTCTGGAAATAATTCGAAACATGAATTGGTTTTACTTCAACCTGACTTGTCCAAGATTTCTGACTTGATTTGTTTCTATGAGTTCCCACTTGCATATGCTTGACAAAGCATCATACTCTATTTTTTTGACTTGGCCATAAACTTAAGATAGAACATGTCTGCACCATTTCATGCTGACTGAGTTGATATATGCACATGAAACTTGTGTATGCATTTTGCAACTTCACTTAACCATTTGTACATTCAGTATCACCTGAGTTGCACATGCTATTCTGGCATGTGTATAATCTAGTATACATGCTTCACCATGAATATGCATTGTTGTTGTATTCAATAAGTTTCCACTGCACCTTCATCTATATGCTGCTGAGATTGTTATGCATGTTCCTCATGAAGCTATATATATATATATATATATATGTATATATATATATATGTATATATATATATATGTATATATATATATATATGTTGTTTGTGCCATGAACACGAGCCATACTTCCATGCCATACTGTCTTGAGTTTGCATGTGCTTCACTTGTCATTGCATTCCCTGTGTTGGCTGAACAGAATTTAATGTTGACTACACCCTTTGTAACATTGACCATGATGCATGTATATAGTTTGTTGAACTCTTTAACATTGCTGCAAACTTATGCTCGGCTGCTCCTGATTTGATTTGATTTGCCATTCTCCTATGCTTCATTTATGTTGTTTATGTCTACCTTCCATGAACATGTGTTCACTGATTTTGCCCATTCACTATTGCTGAACTGATTTGCCATATAAAATCACTCATATTTGAGTGATCTGCCATGTTGTTTAGCTGATTTTCCATGCTGAAACTCTTGCTTTAAAACTGAGTTATTGTCATGTTTCCTAAGTAGCATATGCACTTTGTTCTCATTGCTCTCTGCCACTTTGACTTGCACCTGTTCATGTGCATCTGCATTTCCATGTTGTAAGCTGATTGTCACCACCGTTATGACCATTTTGCTGCCGTGTAGTCGTAGCTTGTGAAAAATGAGTTGACACCATGTTTGGGCTGTTTTATATTGATGCTGCATGTGTATTGTAGCACTGTCCATTTTGCACTAGCTCGACCATGCTGTTGAGCTTGACTCTGTATATACTGCACGTATACATAGATGTATATATATACACGTATGTGTGTGTATATATATATATATACGTATATATGTTTTTCTTTCGAGATGCTCGTCCATGTATTACTTGTCTGTTGCACTCGGTCAAGATGGTCCACGTGGCTACTCCTCAGTTGCACACTGGATTGGCGAGGCAGTGCACACGTGTGTGTATATATATACGTGTGTATATATATACACGTGTGTATATGCAGCCATCCAGAATAGATTTCCCTGTCCCTGCATTGTATATACATATTGTCTACCTTGTGGTATTTACAGTGTATCACTGTGAATATCACAAGCTGTCTAGACATAGATTGATGGTTTTATAAATCAGATCAAGTCATGAAAAATGATGAGAAACACACCAGAAATCCGAGGCAAATAAAATTTTAAAAATAAATTTTTTATTTGCAAGTATTCATTTTTTATTTCTATTGTAGTGTACTGTGTGTATTTCTGTATGTGACAGGTATGAAGATGATGACTGGACTGAGCTGAGAAGACAGAAAAAACCGAAGACAGAAGATGAATACAACAAGTAGTGTATATCAGTTTATGGGTGTAAATCTGAATGTAAGCTAAGTGTGGTGTTGTAGAGAAGAACTGTGTACTTGATATGAACCGAAATGTATTGAAATGTAAATTATCAGTGAAGTGTAAAGTCGTATTTAAATATAAATATAATATTCCTGTCTGTGATGTAAATATGTATAATAGTACAATAACAAACACATTTAAAATAATATATATTTGGTTGTTATCATTAGACAAAAATCATATAATTGTGTATACAACTACGTTATATACAACAATCTCCCCCTTTTGATGATGACAAACAAATAAAAGATTTTGAATACAATAAATGTGTTTGACAGAAAAGAACATAACACCCCCTATTTGAAAGCTCCCCCCTACAATAGAGACTCCCCCTATAACTGTGCATGTGGGAAATGAAAAATTATGAATTTTCAAAATTTAAAATATTTATAAAATATTCACTCATAAGTCAAAATCTCAATCCATTCTCCTACTTTTGTTATCATCAAAAGGATATAGAATTTAAATTATAGATGAACAATGACTAACAAATACAATATCAGCTTAAGAGGAAGAACGATCATCATAAATCTCAATCAGTCAAACAAAAATAATAATATTCTGAGAACAAGTGGCATATTTCACATTGTAGAACGATGAATTTACGATGAATTGTATAAAAATGAGGAGAGTTATAAAAATATGAATTTCAAATATTTTCAAAAGATTTTATAAAAATGAAGTTCAAAAACAGTGATGGATTTGTACTATAATTAATAATTCAATTCAAGTGACAAAATCGTATAATCTCAAATCCCAATATCTATCAATCAACAAATCATAATGCATCATAAAATTTCAACATATTTCATAGAATAGAATATGGATTGATAGGCTGGTTTTTAAACACCAAGGAGAAGTTCAAATTAATTTCTATTTATAGCACATATTTCCCTTTTATTTATTTATTTATTTATTTATTTAAGAGCACACTGACCACGCATAACCAGAGCTTGGATTTTTAAATGAAGTCAGTCACAGCTTAAATCATAAGTTGTCTCTTAACCATGCATGACCAGAGCTTGGATTTTTAAATGAGGTTAGAGAAACCTTTATATATTAATTATATGTTTTATCAGTTTCAACTTTGAATTAAAAAAACTCCTTGGTATATACAACCAATATGAATGATAGAAATGTGGTAGGTACAGAAATGAATTGTGAAATAAATTTCTAAATTAATTATATTATGAGATATGATCAATTGTACCGAGATCATTGAAAAATTTCAGTTGTCACTAATTCTGAATAATAACATAACAACAATTCCATCACAAATATTTTCATTGTTTATTCAAGATGATTTTTTTTTTAAAAAAAAAAAAATTTAACTCTCCACATTTGTATAAAATTATAGCGGATGGCAGAAGGATGATAGGTAATGAATATGGTCATGAAATAATTGCCAGTTCAAAGATATTATAATAAATATTCAACCATCATGAAAAAATTAACTAAAATCTCCTCTTGTTGTGAAATATACTGCAATCACAATTCATCACAATTTCAAATTCTAATAATAATTTTGATGAATTATAAATGCTGTTCAATTTGGATATTGATTTCAATTTCTGGATGAATAATCAATAAATAATTTTAAGATTGAAAAACAATTACAAGAGGAATATGAAGAGCTATACAGGATTAGAGGGATTAAAATATATACAACAAAAATTCTGCACATCTGATACCAATTGGTGTCTCTGAGTATTGTAACAAGACACAGGAGACAAACAAGGTTATCCCATATAAAAAAATTAGTTACATGGCCCAAGCAGACAACTCAACAGATTAAAACATATATCAGAGCAGCATACCGATCAAAGCAAGTAGTTATGTGAAACAGTATCATAGCAGCACAAAAAAAAAACAGATTCAAATCAGACTTGTCAAGATGACGGTCACATAATATGATTCATAATCTAATGAATAAATATACCATTTATTTGAAATCATTTGAGAAATATGAAACTCTCAAGATTCAACGAATCAATCACACCAGATTATTAATTTCAGATTCAAGATATGTGTGAGATTTAATAAATCAATAATTTCAAATGATTTTAAACAAACAAATATTTAAATCAAATAATCATGAAATAAGAGTAAATTTCAAGACAGGATTTTCAAAGGAATTTTCCAAAATATTTCTGACAAGCCAAGAATAATTTCAGACCATTTACGTCAAACTTGAATAATAATTCATGATCCAAAAAATAGTGGTTTATTCTAAATCACTTAAACGAATGTAAATCTTGAGATACAATAAATCGATCACACAGGATTCATAATTTTAGATCTGAGAGGTGTATGAGATTCAAAATATTAGTAGTTTTCAAGTGATCTCAAACAAACACAAAAAAACCATAATGATCGTGATTAAAGATGAATTTTAGGATGTATCACTGATTCAAGATAAATCAACATATTCAAGCCAATCTGGAAATTAATGAAATTATCACGAATGATAAGAAGCAATGTACTGTAATGAGTATAATATTTTAAGCGTTTCCAAAATGAATTGGAAGAAACTCAAAACAGAATAAGTGTGTGAAATTTCATTAATTATTCAGATCTTCAAAATTTTAGAATTCGAAATGACAGTGTTCAAGATATGATATTAATGCATCAACACTGTTATGAATTCAAAAAAAAATAAACTTCAAAATAATTGCAGATATTTACAAGATTAAATTCAAGATCCGGAAATAATTAAACCATCAGAGTTCTATTCAACTAAAGCGAATTTCCAAAAAAAATGTTCTACAATTTGAAGTTAATGAAGCCCATAAAGAAAAAAAATATGGCAGTGATAAATTAAAAGAAAAAGAAAAATAGAAGGGGTAGAGGAAGGAATAAACACAGAAAATAAAAAACAGAGAGAATATACAAAGGTGAGTTTAGAGATCATATCAGAATCCAATGTAAAACAGAATCTCTAACTCAAGAGACTTAGCTAAGGAACTCTAAATAAATCAAAGATGTAGAAAAGCTTGAATTCAAAATTTATTTTCCAAAGCAGTTCCTCAGCCATCACTGGTACCTAGTAGTTGAGAGGGTTAAGTGGTCTAACAAAAATGTTTTACCACTCATAGTTGTGTATCGAACTTTCGGTACCCAAACCTGTCTATATAACAAACTATCTGAATTTATCTTTATACCATTGGGAACCCAAATCTGTTTGAATTTAACAAAGCCTATATTATTTTCTTTTGAGATCCAAGATTGTTTAAATGGTTTGTTATAAAACACATACTCATTCCGTTCGTGATTTAAAAACCCTTTGGAATTATCAGAGTTAAAATTTCCAAAGCTATTCTTTTCAAAGGAGTTTGAAGGATTTTTAAAATCACTTGAATTTCGTTTTTCAAAACCATTCATTCTCCCAAAACCAAGACCACGTTTATTTCCAATAGAAAATTGGTTTTTCAACAACATATCCAAAGATTTTTCACTATTTGCAAATTTAGACAAAACTGTTTCAAGTTGTTGAATTTCAGTTCTAAGATCACTGTTTTCATTAATTAAATCTGAACAATGATTTTTAGTGACTTACATCTTTCAAACTTAGATTTCAAACCAAATTTTCATCATTAAGCAATTTAATTTTGATTTGGGACTCAACCATTTCAAAATAAAAATATTTTTGACTTTCAGATTCAAGTTTCTTCAAATTTTCAATTTCGATTTCAAGCTCTTTCAAAATCAGATCTGTTTTAAACAAACTATCATTTTCAGCAATTTCATGTTTGAAATTTTTGGTAGCCTTAAAATTTATAAATTCCTCTTGTAAACAATTATTTGCATCTTTCAGCTCAATCTCGTTATCTTTTAAAATTAGAATTTCTTCTTCAATCCTTTGAATGTTATTACTGAGATGAACGAGACCAGTTTTTAATTTCAAACAAATTTCACAATTAGAATTTTCAAATTTCACAACATTTTCAAGTTTTAATTCCAAACAATGAATTTTACTTGTCAACTCATGATTTTCAGTTTTCAAAGATTCATTTTTAGAATGGAGTTTGTCAACAGATTTAGTTAAATCCACACACATATAAACTAAATCTTCATATGAGAAATTTTCTATTTCAGCATCTGTTGATTCTCCATTATCTGATCCTTCAGAATTTCCATTTGTAAATCCTGTTAAACAGAACTCTGAATCTGGGTTGACGTTCTCGGGTTTTGAGTTACCATTGTCAGATCTTCCATACTTCGTATAGAGAGTATCCCAAATTTCCTGTGCAGATAAACAATGGCAGATAAGATTAAACTGTTCAGTACTAAGATAATCAAATATAATTTTCATAGCACGAGTATTGAAAGTAATATCTACACTATCAAATCCATTGATAACAACATCCCAATATTTAATATTAACAGATTTTAAATAAAATTTCACTTGGGATTTCCAGTTTAAAAAACCTGTTCCATCGAAAATAGTTGGAGATGAACTGGACTGACTCTCTATCGACTGACAACTAGGAAACACCATTACTCTAGAGTTAACAGAATACCTGCTCTGATACCACTTGTTGGATCTAGATTAACCCAAGAGGGAGGGGGTGATAGGGTTTATCACAGTTTTTAATAGAATTAAAAAATTAACGAGATATATATAAAAAAAAACAGATCACAGAATATAGCAGAAACAGAAATGCAGAAAATAAATCACACACAGATATACCCAGCTTCGGCAAAACCCTGCCTACTACTGCATTTCTAAGGTTTCTACTAGGTGTTATAAACAGATCCCGCATACAAGACCATGTACACTCACAGCGCCTGCTCGTGTCCTAACCCTATGCTCAAAACCCTAGACTGGTCTATATCCACTAGACCAGATTTTCCGTAGTTTTACAGACACTAGTAAACTGTCAGTTAACACCTAACTGAATGACCTAGATTTTGCAGATCTAGAAACTGATAGATGGTTTTCAAAAAGAAATAAAAACAATACAAATAAATAAACAAGCTAAAAACCCTATTCCCTTTAACAAGAAAAAAGCCGGCCCATTCTCTTATTATCACTTTGCCCAATTCCTCTTTTCTTCTGGAAAAATGGCGGTCGATCTACTTTATATGCTAGGGTTTTCTGATATAGCACCCAAATCGAAATTGCGACTTCCTTGATTGAATCTCTAATGAACTTCGAAGGTGTAGTTTCTCTCTGATGCTTCGACTTGGGATATCTCTATGTGGCTCTCTATCGAAACAGAAGTGAGTAAATTTCTGATTTTTCTTGCTTTGAATTTCTTGCAAGTTGTTTGTGGTTTCAATCAATCTCTACCGATGATGATTTGGTGATATTATATAGGGTCTAGAAATCCCTTAATTGACTTCTCTGATTTCATAAAATGGCTTGATTTGATTGCGGTTTCCTCCTTTTAACTTTGAAAACCTTGAAATTCTCTTGCGTGATTTCAGGAATTAAAACCTTGTCCCAAAGCTAATGAACTCGAGCATTTCTAGTATTAAAAACATTTGTGGCCAAACAAGAAAGTGATTTTCCCTTTTGAATGAATTTGGAAATATATAATTTGTCCCTTTAATCACGATGCTTTAATTTCACAGATGCATTATCCATTTCCATTTATGCTCTTCGAATTAGTTGCTGATTATCTGATTTCCTATTTTGAAAAAACATGATGGAAGAATTTGCTAAATGCACTGCTTCATTTCTGGAAATCATTTAATTGTTGCATTTGATTTCTGCTATAAAAACAACTGCAAATCTGTATTTGTTTAAAACTGGAAACTCATTCTTGCCACCTGTCGAAATGAATTCATGTGTGATTCTTGAAACATTTCTAGAAAGTAAATATTTCCATGCATGTATTGATGCTTGAAAGAAAGCTGATTTCCCATGACATTAAAAAAACTTGATTGATTTCATTTCTGGAAATAATTCGAAACATGAATTGGTTTTCCTTCAACCTGACTTGTCCAAGATATCTGACTTGATTTGTTGCTATGAGTTCCCACTTGCATATGCTTGACAAAGCATCATACTGTATTTTTTTGACTTGGCCATAGACTTGAGATAGAACATGTCTGCACCATTTCATGTTGACTGAGTTGATATATGCACATGAAACTTGTGTATGCATTTTGCAACTTCACTTAACCATTTGTACATTCAGTATCACCTGAGTTGCACATGCTATTCTGGCCTGTGTATAATCTGGTATACATGTTTCACCATGAATATGCACTGTTGTTGTATTCAATAAGCTTCCACTGCACCTTCATCTATATGCTGCTGAGACTGTTATGCATGTTCCTCATGAAGCTGTCTATATACATGTGTGTGTGTATATATATATATATATGATGTTTGTGCCATGAGCATGAGCCATACTTCCATGCCATACTGTCTTGAGTTTGCATGTGCTTTACTTGTCATTGCATTCCCTGTGTTGGCTGAACAGAATTTCATGTCGACTGCACCCTTTGTAACATTGACCATGATGCGTGTATATAGTTTGCTGAACTCTTTAACATTGCTGCAAACTTATGCTCGACTGCTCCTGATCTGATTTGATTTGTCATTCTCCTATGCTTCATTTATGTTGTTTTTGTCTACCTTCCATGAACATGTGTTCACTGATTTTTCCCATTCAATATTGCTGAACTGATTTGCCATATAAAATCACTCATATTTGAGTGATCTACCATGTTGTTTAGCTGATTTTCCATGCTGAAACTCTTGCTTTAAAACTAAATTATTACCGTGTTTCCTGAGTAGCATATGCACTTGTTCTCATTGCTCTCTACCACTTTGACTTGCACCTGTTCATGTGCATCTGCATTGCCATGTTGTAAGCTGAATGTCACCACTGTTATGACCATTTTGCTGCCGCGTAGTCCTAGCTTGTGAAAAATGAGTTGACACCATGTTTGGGCTGTTTTATATTGATGCTGCATCTGTATTGTTGCACTGTCCATTTTGCACTAGCTCGACCATGCTACTGAGCTTGACTTTGTATATACTGCTTGTATACATATGTATATATATACACGTATGTGTGTGTGTGTATATATATACGTATATATGTTTTTCTTTCGAGATGCTCGTCCATGTATTACTTGTCTGTTGCACTGAGCCGAGATGGTCCACGTAGCTACTCCTCAGTTGCACACTGGATCGGCGAGGCAGTGCACACGTGTGTGTATATATACACGTGTGTATATATATACATGTGTGTATATGCAGCCATCCATAATAGATTTTCCTGTCCCTGCATTGTATATGCATACTGTCTACCTTGTGTTATTTGCAGTGTATCACTGGGAATATCACAGGCTGTCTAGACAAAGATTAATGGTTTTATAAATCAGATCAAGTCATGAAAAATGATGAGGAACACACTAGAAATCTGAGGCAAATAAAATTTTCAAAAACAAAATTTCTATTTGCAAGTATTCAGTTTTATTTCTATTGTAGTGTACTGTGTGTATTTCTGTATGTGACAGGTATGAAGATGATGACTGAACTAAGCTGAGAAGACAGAAAAAACTGAAGATCGAAGATGAATACAACAAGCAGTGTATAACAGTTTATGGGTGTAAATCTGAATGTAAGCTGAGTGTGGTGTTGTAGAGAAGAACTGTGTACTTGATATGAACTGAAATGTATTGAAATGAAAATTATCAGTGAAGTGTATAGTCGTATTTAAATATAAATATTATATTCCTATCTGTGATGTAAATATATATAACAGTACAATAACAAACACATTTAAAATAATATTTATTTGGTTGTTATCATCAAACAAAAATCATATAATTGTGTGTAACACCCCACACCCGCTAAGGTCACTCACTAAGGGAATGCCTTAACTTCGGTGGAGCATTTTAAGTGAGTATAGAACAGAAAAATTACAACAAGACAGATATAAATACTTGAAAATCTAAAACATTCTTTCATAGCAGCAGAAGGTAAACATGTTTAGTTACAACACCATAAAGAGTGAAGTACAAAATATCCATCCTGATAAAAACATAAGTACATAATCCCACTACATAAACAATAGCCATAAAAGAAAAGATAAGCTGGGCTTTACATCACGGTCCAAGCTCCAGAAGATAGATAAAGATGTCTGATCAAAGCCCAATAGTGCTAGGCCCAACCTGAGGACCTGAGGGGGAAAAAGATAAAAACAACAGGGTCAGACATAAGTCTGAGTGAGCCCTATAACTTTAACCACACAATCATTAAAGTAATTAGGGTATGATATAAACTTGGTACGGGATGACTGGGGATAAATGACTACACTAAGTAGCCAACTAGACATAGGATAACTAGGATAACGGTAAAGACGCATCTACCCACCCAAGGATAATTACTAACTGCACCACACCAGTCATTCCTACTAAAAGGTTGATCCCACCCAAGGACTTAAAGAATTTACCCAGTAGTTTCGTGTACCCCTAGCTAACTACATAGGTGTCGTCTGCCCCTATCTCCACTAGGTGTACCCACTACTCCCAAGTGATCGGCTCCCTACCGTAGATACCCGTGCTGGCCCCACAATGGGGTGTATCACTCCCCAAAGTGGCAACCCGATACAACAAATGGTGCATGGCTTATATCTACACGATGCAACAACGTCTTACCTACCAGCCCGGGTCCACACACGCATATGAAACCCGTTGGACTCGCGTTGCCACCGCTACCCCGTTTTGGCCTCTTATAATCAAGCCCAATACGCGTGTCCCGTCCTCGACATGGGTCGAGCCCAATAAGATACATATGGGTTACTGGTTGAAATGGGCCCCCACAAGCTACAACCTAAGCTTGTCAATTTTTCTAGTGCATCCCACTTAACCCTTTAATCATGTTTAATTACATGTTTCCACTTGGTTAAGTCATCTAATCGTATTTTCTATTGCCACCCAAGGCAACCCACTAGATTTCCTCATGCCACCCAAGGCACTTACTTGATTTCCACATGCCATCCAAGGCACCCACTTAACCCCTCATGCCCACTACATGCTTATCTGGTTAAGTGTTTCTTAATTGATTAAGAACGTAACCGTTGTAAAGACCTCTCACATTAGACTATCTTTTATGGCAGCTGGATTTGCCGGTTGGTTCCGGGCAGCCTTACGCCATAACCGAGTCTAACCTCGTGTCTTTACACTTGTCACGTATATAGTTTGTGCCTAAGACCTCTCACATTGGGCCAATCATTTGTAGCCGATGGATTTGCCAGTCGGTTCCGGGCAGTCTTATGCTACAAAAGGGTCCAACCTCGTGTCTTAGTCGATTAATTACACCTAATTAATCACCCCCGAATTAATTTTCCCAAATTAATTCCAATTTTAACGATGTACATAATTGACTCAATTATGTCCATCACTTTATGGTATGCATAATCATACCAACTTCACACCATTTCATTAACATGCTTATTAACCCCATCGTTCCCCACGTAATTCGCTAACATGACATAAAAGGGAAGATTCATCATAAATGTAATGGGTTCAACTTGCATAACATTAGCATCAACATGGGTTAAAAGGTGTTAACATGCATATAGCATCAAACCCAACTAGCATAGATAATCAACTCAAACTTGCATGAATCACATATGTCATAAGGAGGTTAACTTGCATAAGTTTCTTATGTCATACAAAGGGGTAAACTTGCATATGTATGTATGACATGTAAAGGGGTTAACTTGCATAAGTTTCTTATGTCATACAAAGGGGTAAACTTGCATATAATCAAACATCATACTTGCATAACATGTCATATGTGAACTTGCATATTATCATACACCAAACTTGCATACATATCATACATGAACTTGCATATCATCATGAACATGTAACTTATGACTTGCATAACTTGCATAACATCATGAACATGTAACATATGGCTTACATAACTTGCATAGCATCTTAAACATGTAGCATATTACTTGCATAACTTGCATAATATCACAAACACATAGCATATAACTTGCATGTCATGCATAACATCATTAACACATAGCACATAACTTGCATAACATGCATAACATCATTAACACATAGCATACAACTTGCATAACTTGCATTGATCCACATTCATAGCCATAACCTCATTATATCCTATCATAATCATTTCAATAATTGGTCATTAAGGCTATAGAAAACTCACAACTTGTTGATTAGCCTTCTTATGAATATATTAAAAGAATGAGACGAAGCCACTAAGCTATCAACTCAAAAACTCCAAATAAGAATGCTCCAAATGAAAACCCTTGAGCCAAATCAATAATAAAGATCCTAGATTTGATGAAGAAAAGCCTTGAATCAAACTTAGAAACACTTAAGCAAGCTTAGGAACTCTTATACTTCTTTAGAAACTCTCTCATATGTTTAGAGATGGAGATTATGACAAGAGGATGAGGGTGGAGGCCATGAGAGAACATTTTGGCATAGTTTAGCTATAGGATTGAATAATGAGCATTTAGGTTTAGGTTAGGGGTCTTTTTATAGAAGACTAGGATAGTTTTAGCCATAGGATAAACCTTAGTTTAGATTCTAGCCATCAAAGCATGTCTTGGGGAAGAAGTCAAGTGTAGGAACCATCTAGGGCCTTTAGATTAAAGCTGAACCATGAGAACCATTCAAATGCAAAATCTGCATTTGAGCGAATCGGCCCACGGGTTGACAGCCAAACACCCTGGATTAACCCCTAGTCGACCCAGCAGACTCGGGTCGACCTCAAAAATCGGCCGGTTCGGTTATTCCCCTCTCCCAATTCGTTGTTTTGAACACTTTTGCATATTTATTTATTTATTTTTCAATTATATATATATATATATAAATATATATATTTCTCTGCGCAACCCATTTCACTTAATTAAGTATACTTTAATTTGTGAATTTTTATGTTCAAATTACGGGGTGTTACGTTGTGTATGCAACTACGTTATATACAACACACCACACCCACGAGTGAACTTGCACGTTGGTTTCATTTATTAAATATTTGATTTTCTTTCATTGCGTTTTAGCTGAGGAAAAATGGAAGGATCAGTGGCAGTAATTCGACCGTTGAAGATGATTTATGGGTTAAGGGAAGGAGTGTGTGTATTTAGAAATAAAAGGATACTTAAACTAAGGTAATACAATAGGCCACGTAACGTGAGTATCAACCACAACTGTTTGCATTGAATCAAACATATATTGTTTGTTTGGATTATAATATCGAGCGTACCCTGTTACGTAAAATTCTACTTATGTACAGACATAAATAAAAATACCGTTGTGTTAACCAATGTGCTAGGATCCCAAAAATATAATAATATAGGCAAGTTAATTTATTCTGTGAAATCACAAAATACTGATTTGGGGTGCAAAACACTCCAAATAAAAAGTGACTTATTTTCCCAATTAAAAGTTACAGTAAAATTCTAAAAATTAAATTATAACTACGTCTCAAAGTATTTGTCCAAATTCGATACCAATATTTAATTATTATTAAATATATCGTTATGGCTCATAGCGATTTCATAGCGACTATTTGAAAAGTTGATTTGGCCATAACTCAAAATCTATACAATGAAATCCCAAATTTTCTCTTCCATCAGAAAGATATACTTCACCAGCTTCGAACGTTTCTTGTTTCACAGAAATCCGATTTAGAACGGATTCTGTATTTTCAGTTGAAGTTCAAATCACCAATTAACGAACTGCTACGCCATTTCAAGCTCGATTTTCAATTACAAAATAATTATACATTCAAACTTCATTAGTTAAATATATTCGTTATCGTAATTCAATTTTAAACTAAATTATATATTTTGAATTTCTGAATTCACACAATATTGCCATTTCAGTTAATTTTGATTATTTCAGAATTATATATATTATTTAATTATTATATTAATTAAATATTCAAAGTTATTTAATTAAACCACCATTAAATCCTCTAAATAACTATATAAATAATTAAATTTATTAATTATTATACTGCAAATATATGGGACATTACATTCTTCCCCCCTTAAAATAATTTCACCCTCGAAATTGCTAAGGTAGAAAACAAGCCCTATTGACTGGGTTAAAATTTATTTGCTTACTTCCTTTTCAGTTTCAACTGAACCAATTAATTTCAATTTAAAATATTAATTAATTCTTACATACGAAAACTTTCAAAAATCCTAAAAATTTTCTAACATCCGAAATTTTCGAAAAATTTCGCCAGCACCTCCTTTGTACTGGTCAATAGCTCAAACTCTAACTCGCCTCTCTAGGCCTTCTTCAACCCAAAAGAAAATCAAACAGCTAAGCGTCTTGCCAATTCGGCTCATCAAAGTCTCAAACCCACATGTAATATAAACTGGTACCTTTTTGTCGGGCATATCAATACATCCTTTCCATCTATTACAAATTCTGCATATACCAATGCCATCCCAATCACTTGGTTATACCCAAGCCAAATTCTGTTCTTAACTCAGATTCCATTTTTAATTTCAACTCTTAACTTAATAGTCCAATACAATTCCAGATTCCCATCTCACCATCAAATCATTCTACTTCAATTCAATTTCAGTTACCACTTAACTGGCTTTACTTAAATTCCAATTTTCTTTGCAAGTATTATCTAACTTGTTTTTAATTCATCAATCTCTCTTTGGGAGTTTTAAACAACTTCGCTTTTCTCAAAAATCAAACAATCCTTTTCGAAATTCAAACAACTTGTTTTCGCAAAACATTTCCAAAAAAACAAAACATTTGGTAGTAATCCGTCACTTACAACTCGAAAATGAACACCGATGTTGTCATGATCATCATTGGAATCTATTTCTAGTTATCGAAGTGAGTTCAATACTATGTCACTTTCAAAACCATATCTAAACACTTCCATTTTGAAATTCATTTCAAAATACCATTTACAATGCTTTAAAACAATTCAAAATCTCCTAGGATTTTAAAATTCTCATATATTCAATTCAAATCCATTTACAAACACCTTTCCAATTTCCAGGATTTTAATTTCAATTCTGATTTAAATTCAGATTTAATTCATCTAGTTTCATATATTACACTTATATGAATCCAGATTGGTTATATATATAACCATTTTAATTATAACCTTACTCGATTATAATGATAACCAATACATCCAATATTATAATATTTCCAATATCTATATTTTCTTTATATCAAAATATAATTTGGGTAAATTATTTCATTTACCCTCTTTTCAAAATATACAGTGTTGGTTCATCGTATTCAAGTGTTTATAAATCCCTACCGATACAGTGGATCAAACTGATCGACCAAAATATATAAACTATTCAACCAATGAATCTCCACAATATAAAAAAATTTATATTGAAATCTACAAATGCGTTCTCTCATATATATAAACTCAAACTCAATCTAGGGTATTGCTAACCCTATTTCTACTGAGTCACGCCACAGAGCCAAGGTAATTACTTAACCTTAAGCTCTGATACCAACTGTAGTGTCCCGAAATTCCGGTACAATTTGAGCTGAACAAATAACACAAGTCCAACCCAATTTAGACTGGAAACCAGAAAACTAATAAAAAGAAAACAGAGGGTGAGAATAGATAAGATAGAAATTAAAATAGAAGAAGAAGAACATACTACATCAGAGTAAACACGGATCTCACAGCGGAACGAACAATATATAATAGATACATAACTTTGAAATAAAATCAATATATGTATACATGTAACATTATCAGAGTATAACACATACATCACAGCAGAAATAAACAATAGCTATAAAAAACGCTGTTGAAGCCTCCAGCTCCAGCTCCTTCTAGTGTATCTGTAAATCCCAACTACTTGACTGCTCGTATAAATTTGAGCACCCAAGAGTTTAGGGAAAACAAAACAAAGTAAACTCTGGGTCAGTCATGGGACTGGTGTGAGTAAACAAATTTAAAACATTTTGGGAAAAATATCGATATCTCATAAGACCACGCCGTATAACGGAACAGGTTTTTCCATTATGAGAATCCAAATCAATTTATTTAACTTTCAAATCATTTTGAAAGAAACAATACTTTATATCAACTCTTTGATATTATAATAGTGTCTATCAATCACAACTAAATAATCAACTAGCAGAACGCTTTCATCTCACGTTCTACATATTAATATACAATCAAAACCGCGAGCACTTATTGGGTAATGGATTTCCATCTATGACAAGGTATGGAACCACCTTCCGATAGTGTACCTCTAGGGAGGAATACACTGGGTTCAACAAGAACTTCTTGCAACCCGGCCACACATGATTGGCCGCTCATTTCGCTTGAGTGTATCGAATGTATATCACCAACGGTTGGGATCAGCAACCATTTCCCGAATGGGACAACATCGGCAATAGATTATAGAATGAAATGAATATTTCTAGATAGGTGATAATACACCCTAATTAGCAGCCAACCACTTAGCAATGCTGCCTGCCCGATTTTTTTCATTTCCCGGTTGTGAGGCTAGAGGCCACACTTATCTCTGACAGATCACACATTTATCCACTTTGAATGCTACATCGTCATACCCGCCAAATCACAAATTGATTTCCCCAAAAAAATATCATGGCTATACAACTAAGAGAAACGAATTCCTCTGCCACCAAACGTAAATACGTTTGAAGAGATCAACTTACGTGATCCATTAAATATACTCTGACAGACATTCTTCCATACAGGTCGTCCTGGGACTGGACAAACCGAAGGCACTATTCTTTAAATCCATCTTAGGAAATTTCTACCTAGGATCGCCAGAACAGCCCTTGCATAACTTTGTCTTCAATTATCTTGATCATATTTGATTCGCAACGCTAACGCCCATACAGAGTGGTTTTCAGGTGTAACGAAAAGGAATTTCGCTCGATCCGAATCAGTCGCTAAACCGACCAAGACCGTACGAAACGCCTGATTGTTTTGAGAACACGACAAATTAGAACGCAGACAGAAGAGCATTTCATTGTTAATTACAACAATTCATCAGAATCCAAGAATATACGGAGTATAAACAAATAATATACATCAGAAAAATATCAGAGATTACAATACATTACGTAGCAGCGGAAAATAACACAATACACAACTAGAAGGAGATATACAAATACAAAGCTTTCCGGATATCATTCCAGCTATAATCAGGATCCTGTGAATATAAATCTGCAAAACCAAAACTACTAGCTGCCCGTGTCGAAAATAGGGGCTCCCACAGTTTAGGTTAAAAACAATAAACTCCAGGTCAGTCATGTGACTGGTGTGAGAACTAAAACAGTTAATAACCTTTATTTTAAAGTTCGGTAAATCAATGGACCACGCCGTATAACACGGAACGGGTTTCCTCCCAAGAACACCAGTGCATAGAATAAACAACGCAATGCTTTTTCGAAAAATGAAGCTATTATAAGACCCAGGTCCCATCACACAATGCAACGCAAGCCGGAGGATAGGGTTTTACCTTATAATAGCCAAACATGCTTAGTACGTTTAAAAACAAATCATTTGATACTATATTAAGTGTATAGTGTCAAAACAATTTCGATCATAAATATCAATCATAGGCGGCATAGCATCCCATGCTACTATGTCGCCAATACTAGGCTCTACAAATAAAATCGAAACGTCACGTATTGGAAGTTGGATTTCCATCTGTGAACCGAGGCAAGGGATCGTCCTCTACCGAATTCGAGACAATCTAGCCCATGTCTCAGGGACAGAACGCATCGACCCTTGGATCGTCAGGGCCGGTCCACCGATGTGGATTAAAGTGCTTGAACACTGCGTTTCCCCGCCCTTTGGGGCGTAAATGAGCCAATAAATGACTCCATCGGCTTCACATAGTCACCGATATATCTGAGGCGCCTCGCAACAGCAACAACCACATAAGTCAAACTCGTCAGGGCGTGTAAAACCACTGACGCCACTTCTACCTAAAAGGAAACACATGCCCTCCCTGATGTCCTCTCCCATTTCTGGTTCACAACCGGGGTGTGAGGTTCACGAACAAATGCTACACAAAGCTATGCCACACAGGCCGTGCTTTGATCATCAACCACAAGACTGTGCTTTTCAACAGAAGCCTTGATCATTTTCATCATAGCATGCCACACAGGCAATTCACGCTATGCAACCGATATCAATCACACAGAATGAAATCTGATGTCAGACACACATCCATTTACAAGTCCGTTCTGGGTCTGAACGAAACCGGAGGAACTTTATTCCTCGCATATCCATTGATATCCAAGTACATCTGGACGATCACCAACTAATTCCATCCTCTTGGGTGTACGGTCCAATCAAGATCATCAGTAATCACCTAAACGACGCGAAGACCTCCGGTCTTCGACCATCGTCTTCATCTTCGACTTATCGTCGTATCAGTTATTCAGAATGGGATAAACCCGGTCTTTCCGAATAACTCGCGTATATAATAAACAAGTGTTACACAAACACAACATACGCCTCATTCCAATTCACTAACCGTAAATTAACAAGAGAATAATTCCCCAAATATTAACCCCGAAGGCCGAAACCAACATCAGATCAATATCCAGAAAACCATTATGCTTAGCTAACCGACAGTTAGTTTCTAAATTTCACATTCTTAGGGAAAGATTCCCATAAATTTTATCAAGGATAAATCCTTTAAATTTATTCTTTAATCTACTTTTGAATATCAATTCAAACTAGTCGGGATTAGCGATCTATACCGAAGTGATCATTTATTTTATTTCCCAATCCCAACCTATTCATCCCATGAAGTAAAACTGGTAATACTTCATATCTAACACCACGGTGTTATCGGTAAATTCAATTACCATTTCACGTTCAAATCTAATTAAAGATTTAACTACCGTCTGGAGTAAAACTGGTGATACTCCATTCTCGATCTTTTCAATCTAATTAAAAATTCATTAAAACTCCACTTAGTTTTAATCTTTGACTGGGTTAAAGAATCAGTGTCATTTAAAACATGGCTCACGATAAACCCCAAAATCATATCATATTTAAATCAGTTCCTAACCGTAAATTAGCAAGTGAGCAGTTCCCTAAGTATTAACCCCGAAGGCCGAAACCAACATCAGATCAACACCCTAGAAACCATTCAACTTAACTAATCTCCAGTTAGTTTCTGATTTTCTTAACTCCTTTGGGTCTAAGAATAGTATTATTGAAGATACCGTTCACTACAACCCAAAATCACATTTCATTAATTATCGGGTTTAAGAACAAGTGTTATTTAAAACACTGTTCACGATAAACCCAAAAATCAATAACAATTCAATTCCAATTAAATATTATTTAATTGGTATACTTCATTAAATCTAAATAAAAAGATTTAATCTTTTTCTCAACTGGGCTTAAGAATAGTGTTAGTGAAGACACCATTCACGACAAACCCAAATCACATTTGATATTAAACACAAGGCTCTGAATAGAAAATATATCGGCTTATGTTCAATATCAAATTCTACGACTAACAAATATCGTATTGGAAATAACGATATATAAATATATATCTTTCAAATTTCCATAACAATATCTGTATAATCACGAAATCCAACATCGAAATATTCCGAAGACAATTTCGATTCAAATCCATTCCAATGCAATTATTGGAAATTCTGGTTATTTTCAAAACCATTTCAAATCCAATTTATTTATTTTAAAAATAAATAAATTATTATTCTAGTTCAAAACTAGTTCATTTCGATAAAAATCTTTTTTTATCATTTCAAATACAGAGTTTTTCATCCCAATTCTTTACAAATCATTTCTTATGATTTTACACAAATTATTAATATTGTTAATAATTTTATCAAGGCCCGTACAGTCGATTTCCATCAGCGGCCATCGAACTGCACTTACAACGACCTTTTCCAAATTTGATTTGGACATAATTCCAAATCCAACCGTTAGATTTCTGATTTCTAATATTCGTTAGAAAGCTCTTTTCGATACGAACCCAACGGTTCCAGTTTCAGGAGAATCCGACGGTTGGATCTCCCGCAATATCCATTCGAAGTCAATGGTCGAAATTCACGAACTGCCGCGGCGCGACGCGTTCTATTCAGGCCATTATATATATATATATATATATATATATAATATATTATATATATTTCGTCGATTTCCTTTTAAAACGTATTTTAAAAACCGTTTTAAATTCGTTTTCAAAACGATTTCAACTTCCTTTCAAATTCAAATCAAAATTGAATTTTTCCTTATAAATTCATTTTGAATTCATTTCAAATTGATTTCTAATTCAATTTCAGTTCATTTTCAATTCAATTCGATTCAATTCGAATTCATTTTATATCTAATTCCATTCGAATCACTTTATATTCAATTCAATTCGAATTCGCTTTATATTCGATTCAATTCGAATTCGTTTTATATTCAATTCAATTCAATCTAATTCGAATTTCAATTCTTTTCAATATAATTCGAATTTCAATTCTTTTCAATATAATTCGAATTTCAATTCTTTTAAATATTCATTGAAAAAAATGAATAAAATCGATATAAATCTCGTTCGCGTCAAAATGGCGTCAATCTAATCAACACGGCTTCATATATTTCTATTTTCAAATATTCTATTTCAAATATTTCTATTTCAAATATGTCTTCTTCAAATATTTCTATTTCAAAATATTTCTATTTCAAATATTTCTATTTCAAAACATTTCCATTTCAAAATATTTCTATTTCAAAACTGGAATGAGGCCCAATCAATTACCATATAATGTTAATTATATGGATTTTCTACAACACACGTATAAAATAACAACGATAAATAATCAACCATCATCCAAAGTGCATTCTACACTGTATAAGCATCAAATATGAATATTTAACGCTCATAACAGTCTGTCCATCAATCGATCGACATACAGCTAATCATTGGGACTAGTGTATGTCATATATACGGGGTTTTCAAACAATCAAACACAGATTTTATTTATGCAGTTGGGCGATGTGTAAAATTTATCGTCCCAATCAATATCAGTCAAATGTGTGTATATAAACAAACCGTCCGATTTGTTTATAAAAATTTATTTCATATACACATTAAAAATTCTATTTCCAACTATAAAATATATTTTTTACTATATAAATATTTTATTTCATTTCACATCACATCACACAATCAACTACACATCAAAATCAAACAAACAAGCATACAAGCCGTCCATGGTCTGTGGACAACGGGTGTCGGGTGCTACTAAACACCGTCTGCATCCTAGTATATATTTCAACTAGAAATAAACTTAAAAGTGAGAAGTTCTCACAGAGGATTCCACTCCGCCGTGCTTTGCTGTTGAACTGCTGAACCGTCTGGATTTGATTGAAATTCCAATGCAGTTCTTTTCACGCTGTTCAAATAAAAATTATATTTTTGTTGCTTCATTCAATAAATATAAATCATATTTTTATTTCTTCTTCATATATATTTTTACAACGCTCCTTTCTATATAAAGATTATATTAATATTTTTTTCTTTATAAAAATTATATTTTTATTCTTTCCATAGTATAAAAATCATATTTTCATCCTTCCCATGATATAAAAATAAAGTTCATATACAGAATAAAAAAAATCACACTTTTATCTAATCTAAAAATCAATCTTTTCATTGTCAAAAATGTTATCTTTTTATTAGTAAAAATTTAATCTTTTCACATCATTATTCTTCATACAAATAA
The DNA here is from genome assembly GCA_030737875.1 of Allium sativum. Classification (NCBI taxonomy): domain Eukaryota; kingdom Viridiplantae; phylum Streptophyta; class Magnoliopsida; order Asparagales; family Amaryllidaceae; genus Allium; species Allium sativum. The sequence goes on along the minus strand of JASFAX010000020.1, from coordinate 11,519,791 downwards.
GACTAATTATATTCATTAAAAATCTTAACTTTTTAAATTAGAAATCATAGCTTTTCTAGTTTAGAAATCATACCCTTTTATTCGACTAAAAAAAATCACATTTTTAGCAAAATAAAAATCCTGGCTTTAACTTATATAAAAATCAGTTCTTTCATATCTAAAAATCTCGCCTTTTACATATTAAAAATCTCGCCTTTCACTTTAACTCATATAACAAAAAAAACTGAAAATAAAAGAAATTAAATTCGGATTTAATAATAAAACTAAATGGAAATAAATTAAAACTCACATTCATTGAGGAGATTGGATCTTGGTCGCTGGTGGGGGGAGAACGGCGCTCGCTGGAGGTGGAGCAGGCGGCGCTGGTGGTGAGGGGAGGCTGCGGTGGTCGGATTGGGTTGGTTAGGGTTTGGGTTCGAGCGGCTAATGGGGTGGAGGGAGAGAATCGAGTAGAGGAGGGAGGAGCGAACGGGGGGGGGGGGGGGGAGGATCTCGATCCCCGGCGACAACTTAGGGGGGGCGACGGTGATGCTCCGCCTCGAGGTGGGTAGCGTCGGGGCTTTAGGCGCGTTTCCCCCTTCTTCTTTTTTATTCTTCTGAACAAAATAGAAAAGTAAGAGAGAGAGGGAGAGATTAGGGTAATAATAAAATATATTTATTTTAATAATATTTATTTCTTCCAAAAAGTAACTTCTTCATTTGATCCCCAAACGAGACCCAACGACTGTCGCCCCTAGCTAATTACTCCCATTCTGAACACAACGGGATATGTCACGTAGGCCTATTCGATCGTTACGATCAGTTTCCGTTGAATTTACATTTAAATCATTATGCTGAATTTTAAACGTACATTTCAAATTATCGGGGTCACATACGGACCCGAAAAATTTCAGAAAAATATTTTCTAGCTTGGTATTGACGATACGGTCCTAACAAAACTAGTTTCGTCAAATTCTGAGACCGTTTGAAAAATGGCCATTTTCCAGTCGATTAAAATCAACAGAAACTGGTCAAACGCGTTTTCCTTTGCCACGCTCACATATTGATTCGAAAAATTATGAAAATTGGAATCTAGCAATAACTTGACATCACGGATCCAACAAAAGTGGTTTCGTCGAAATCCGAGGTTGTTTGCAAAATTTCCATTTTTAAGGGCCAGAATTCCATAGCGACTACTCTGAATTTTCAACTGGGCATAACTTTTTTTCCCGCTATGAAATTTTGATTCTTCGGATTCGTTGGAAAGATACTCTCAAATAGATTCCATTATTTTTGGTTTCACTAAAATCCGGTTTATTTTGAATCCTGTACATTCATTTGAATTTTGAAATCGAATTATCGAACTACCACGCCATTTTCAATTTCTTTTATGATTTAAAATAAATATTTATATTCTAACGACGATCTATATAAATATACACGTTTGAATTCTATTCAAAATAAATTTCTCGTCGTTTTTATTTAAAATATTCATTTTAAATATTCAAAACTCATTAAAATTGCCAAAATAAAAAAAATTAAATTAGCCCAGATTTTCGGGTTATTACAATCTCCCCCACTTAAAACTTTTCGTCCCCGAAAAGGAACGAAGCCGAAAGTTGTTTTACTAATCAACTCAACTTTCATTATTTTCATTACGGCTTAAGTTCTCCATCTTTTCAGTTTCTAAGAACTTTTCAATTTTTTCAAAAAATTTGGGTAACACCCTAAATTTTCGAAAAATTTCGCCATAACCTCCCCTGCACCGGGGACTTCGGGATATTTCATATAGCCTCCCATGGCTTCTTCAATCAAAAAGAAAAAGCCAAGCGGCTAGCCAATCGGCTCACAAAATCACCCAAAACTCAAGAAATACAATAAACATGTACCTATTTGTCGGGCAAATAATTTTATTCCTCTGCTCTAACCTCCTTGCTATGACCTGTTCAATGTATACACATGTATATGCATGCATTTGCAATCAATTTTCAATACAATTCCATATTTGGTTCAATTTGGCTAAAGGTTCAACTTTTAATTAATCAAACAATAATCAAACAACAAAACCATCAATCAATTAGTGAATTATCATTTCAAATTCATAGTTTTAATACATAGTCAAAAAAATCACATTTTTGATGCCAAATCACAACAATAAGCCTTATCTAATTTTGGTTCTCACATCAGTCAATAGGAAATATATAGATATCACACCTTTGTCACTCGAACACAACACTGATGATGCCATGGTCATTATCAGCATCATCTCCGGGCAACTAGAGTGTGATTCTATGTATCTATCCAGTATATTAAAACTTCGAATACCTGTGGATCAGACGTATATGCAAAATCTATATATACTGGATTGTCCAAATTCAATATAAATAAATAATCAAATACGAATAATTGATTTAAATCTTCAAAACAAAAATTGTTTTCATTTTAAAAATATACTTTTCATACTCGTTCTAGGATACTACTGATCCCATCCCTAACGAGTCATTCCCATTGGATACTACTAATCCAACCTCTGATGAACTCTTTCGTTTGGTTCTAACGTGTCTTGTTCTCTGAACTTTGTAAACCAAAGCTCTGATACCAAATGTAACGAAAAGGAATTTCACTCGATCCGAATCAGTCGCTAAACCGACCAAGACCGTACGAAACGCCTGATTGTTTTGAGAACACGACAAATTAGAATGCAGACAGAAGAGCATTTCATTGTTAATTACAACAATTCATCAGAATCCAAGAATATACAGAGTATAAACAAATAATATACATCAGAAAAATATCAGTGATTACAATACATTACATAGCAGCGGAAAATAATACAATACACGACTAGAAGGAGATATACGGATACAAAGCTTTCCGGATATCATTCCAGCTGTAATCAGGATCCTGTGAATATAAATCTGCAAAACCAAAACTACTAGTTGCCCGTGTCGAAAATAGGGGCACCCAGAGTTTAGGTTAAAAACAATAAACTCCAGGTCAGTCATGTGACTGGTGTGAGAACTAAAACAGTTAATAACCTTTATTTTAAAGTTCGGTAAATCAAGGGACCACGCCGTATAACACGGAACGGGTTTCCTCCCAAGAACACCAGTGCATAGAATAAACAACGCAATGCTTTTTCGAAAAATGAAGGTATTATAAGACCCAGGTCCCATCACACAATGCAACGCAAGCCGGAGGACAGGGTTTTACCTTATTATAGCCAAACATGCTTAGTATGTTTAAAAACAAATCATTTGATACTATATTAAGTGTATAGTGTCAAAACAATTTCGATCATAAATATCAATCATAGGCGGCATAGCATCCTATGCTACTATGTCGCCAATACTAGGCTCTACAAATAAAATCGAAATGTCACGTATTGGAAGTTGGATTTCCGTCTGTCAACCGAGGCAAGGGATCGTCCTCTACCGAATTCGAGACAATCTAGCCTATGTCTCAGGGACAGAACGCATCGACCCTTGGATCGTCAGGGCCGGTCCACCGATGTGGATTAAAATGCCTGAACACTGCGTTTCCCCACCCTTTGAGGCGTAAATGAGCCAATAAAGACTCCATCGGCTTCACATAGTCACCGATATATCCGAGGCGCCTCGCAACAGCAACAACCACATAAGTCAAACTCGTCAGGGCGTATAAAACCACTGACGCCACTTCTAGCTAGAAGTAAACGCATGCCCTCCCTGATGTCATGTCCCGTTTCTGGTTCACAACCAGGGTGTGAGGCTCGCGAACAAACGCTACACAAAGCTACGCCACACAGGCCGTGCTTTGATTATCAACCACAAGACTTTGCTTTTCAACAGAAGCCTTGATCATTTGCATCTTAGCATGCCACACAGGCAATTCACGCTATGCAACCGATATCAATCACATAGAATGAAATCCGATGTCAGACACACATCCATTTACAAGTCCGTTCTGGGTCTGAACGAAACCGGAGGAACTTTATTCCTCGCATATCCATCGATCTCCAAGTACGTCTGGACGATCACCAACTGATTCCCTCCTCTTGGTTGTACGGCCCAATCAAGATCATCAGTAATCACCCAAACGACGTGAAGACCTCCGGTCTTCGACCATCATCTTCATCTTCGACTTATCGTCGTATCAGCTATTCAGAATGGGATAAAACCGGTCTTTCCGAATAACTCGCGTATATAATAAACAAGTGTTACACAAACACAAACACAACATACGCCTCATTCCAATTCATCAGTCACTAACCGTAAATTAACAAGAGAATAATTCCCCAAATATTAACCTCGAAGGCCGAAACCAACATCAGATCAATATCCGGAAAACCATTCTTCTTAGCTAATGGACAGTTAGTTTCTAAATTTCACATTCTTAGGGAAAGGTTCCCATAAATTTTATCAAGGATAAATCCTTTAAATTTATTCTTTAATCTACTTTTGAATATCAATTCAAACTAGTCGGGATTAGCGATCCATACCGAAGTGATCATTTATTTTATTTCCCAATCCCAACCTATTCATCCCATGAAGTAAAACTGGTAATACTTCATATCTAACACCACGGTGTTATTGGTAAATTCAATTACCATTTCACGTTCAAATCTAATTAAAGATTTAACTACCGTCTGGAGTAAAACCGGTGATACTCCATTCTCGATCTTTTCAATCTAATTAAAGATTCATTAAAACTCCACTTAGTTTTAATCTTTGACTGGGTTAAAGAATCAGTGTCATTTAAAACACGACTCATGATAAACCCCAAAATCATATCACGTTTCAATCAGTTCCTAACCGTAAATTAGCAAGTGAGCAGTTCCCTAAGTATTAACCCCGAAGGCCGAAACCAACATCAGATCAATACCCCAGAAACCATTCAACTTAACTAATCTCCAGTTAGTTTCTGATTTTCTTAACTCCTTTGGGTCTAAGAACAGTATTATTGAAGATACCGTTCACGACAACCCAAAATCACATTTCATTAATTATCGGGTTTAAGAACAAGTGTTATTTAAAACACTGTTCACGATAAACCCAAAAATCAATACCAATTCAATTCCAATTAAATATTATTTAATTGGTACACTTCATTAAATCTAAATAAAAAGATTTAATCTTTTTCTCAACTGGGCGTAAGAACAGTGTTAATGAAGACACCATTCACGACAAACCCAAATCACATTTGATACAAGGCTCTGAATAGAAAATATATCGGCTTATATTCTATATCAAATTCTACGATTAACAAATATCGTATTGGAAATAACGATATATATATATATATATATATATCTTTCAAATTTCCATAATAATATATGTATAATCACGAAATCCAACATCGAAATATTCCGAAGACAATTTCGGTTCAAATCCATTCCAATGAAATTATTGGAAATTCTGGTTATTTTCAAAACCATTTCAAATCCAATTTATTTATTTTAAAAATAAATTAATTATTATTCTAGTTCAAAACTAGTTCATTTTGATAAAAATCTTTTTTTATCGTTTCAAATATGGAGTTTTTCATCCCAATTCTTCACAAATCATTTCTTATGATTTTACACAAATTATTAATATTTTTAATAATTTTATCAAGGCCCGTACAGTCGATTTCCATCAACGGCCATCGAACTGCACTTATAGTGACCTTTTACAAATTTGATTTGGACATAATTCCAAATCCAACCGTTAGATTTCTAATTTCTAATATTCGTCAGAAAGCTCTTTTCGATACGAACCCAACGGTTCTGGTTTCAGGAGTATCCGACGGTCGGATCTCCCGCAATATCCATTCGAAGTCAATGGTCGAAATTCACAAACTGCCGCGGCGCGACGCGTTCTTTTCAGGCCATTATATATATATATTATATATATTTCGTCGATTTCCTTTTAAAACGTATTTTAAAAACCGTTTTAAATTCATTTTCAAAACGATTTCAACTTCCTTTCAAATTCAAATCAAAATTGAATTTTTCCTTATAAATTCGTTTTAAATTCATTTCAAATTGATTTCAATTCAAATTAATTTCTAATTCAATTTCAGTTCATTTTCAATTCAATTCGATTCAATTCGAATTTATTTTATATCCAATTCCATTCGAATTCACTTTGTATTCAGTTCAATTCGAATTCGTTTTATATTCAATTCAATTCGAAATCGCTTTATATTCAATTCAATTCGAATTCGTTTTATATTCAATTCAATTCAATCTAATTCGAATTTCAATTCTTTTCAATATAATTCGAATTTCAATTCTTTTCAATATAATTCAAATTTCAATTCTTTTAAATATTCATTGAAAAAAATGAATAAAATCGAATAAATCTCGTTTGCGTCAAAATGGCGTCAATCTAATCAACACGGCTTCATATATTTCTATTTTCAAATATTCTATTTCAAATATGTCTTCTTCAAATATTTCTATTTCAAAATATTTCTATTTCAGAACATTTCCATTTCGAAATATTTCTATTTCAAAACTGGAATGAGGCCCAATCAATTACCATATAATGTTAATTATATGGATTTTCTACAACACACGTATAAAATAACAACGATAATTAATCAACCATCATCGAAAGTGCATTCTACACTGTATAAGCATCAAATATGAATATTTAACGCTCATAACACTCTGTCCATCAATCGATCGACATACAACTAATCATTGGGACTAGTGTATGTCATATATCATCCCAATACCCGTGTGGGGTTTTCAAACAATCAAACACAGATTTTATTTATGCAGTTGGGCGATGTGTAAAATTTATCGTCCCAATCAATATCAGTCAAATGTGTGTATATAAACAAACCGTTCGATTTGTTTATAAATATTTATTTCATATACACGTTAAAAATTCTATTTCCAACTATAATTTTTTTTACTATATAAATATTTTATTTCATTTCACATCACACAATCAACTACACATTAAAATCAAACAAACAAGCATACAAGCCGTCCATGGTCTGTGGACGACGGGTGTCGGGTGCTACTAAACACCGTCTGCATCCTAGTATATATTTCAACTAGAAATAAAATTAAAAGTGAGAAGTTCTCACAGAGGGTTCCACTCCGCCGTGCTTTGCTGTTGAACTGCTGAACCGTCTGGATTTGATTGATATTCCAATGCAGTTCTTTTCACGCTGTTCGAATAAAAATTATATTTTTATTGCTTCATTCAATAAATATAAATCATATTTTTATTTCTTCTTCATATATATTTTTACAACGCTCCTTTCTATATAAAGATTATATTAATATTTTTTTCTTTATAAAAATTATATTTTTATTCTGTCCATGGTATAAAAATCATATTTTCATCCTTCCCATGATATAAAAATAAAGTTCATATATAGAATAAAAAAAATCACACTTTTATCTAATCTAAAAATCAATCTTTTCATTGTTAAAAATGTTATCTTTTTATTAGTAAAAATTTAATCTTTTCACATCATTATTCTTCATACAAATAAGCCTAATTATATTCATTAAAAATCTTAACTTTTTAAATTAGAAGTCATAGCTTTTCTAGTTTAGAAAAAATACCCTTTTTTTCGACTAAAAACAATCACATTTTTAGTTAAATAAAAATCCTAGCTTTAACTTATATAAAAATCAGTTCTTTCATATCTAAAAATCTCGTCTTTTACATATTAAAAATCTCGCCTTTCACTTCAACTCATATAACCAAAAAAAAACTAAAAAAAAAAGAAATTAAATTCGGATTTAATAATAAAACTAAATGGAAATAAATTAAAACTCACATTCATTGAGGAGATTGGGTCTTGGCCGTTGGTGGGGGAGAATGGCGCTCGCTAGAGGTGGAGCAGGCGGCGCTGGTGGTGAGGAGAGTCTGCTATGGTCAGATTGGGTTGGTTAGGGTTTGTGTTTGAGCGACTAACGGGGTGGAGGGAGAGAATCGAATAGAGGAGGGAGGAACGAACAGGGTGGGGGGGGGAGGATCTCGATCCCCGGCAGCGGCTTAGGGGGGGCGACGGTGATGCTCCGCCTCGAGGTGGGTAGCGTCGGGGCTTTAGGCGCGTTTCCCCCTTTTTGTTTCTGAACGAAATAGAAAAGTAAGAGAGAGGGAGAGATGAGGGTAATAATAAAATATATATATTTATTTTAATAATATATTTTTCTTCCAAAAGGTAACTTCTTCATTCGATCCCCAAACGAGACCCAACGACTGTCGCCTCTAGCTAATTACCCCCATTCTAAACACAATGGGATATGTCACGTAGGCCAATTCGATCGTTACGATCAATTTTCGTTGAATTTACATTTAAATCATTATACTGAATTTTAAACGTACATTTCAAATTACCGGGGTCACATACGGACCCGAAAAATTCCAGAAAAATATTTTCTTGCTTCGTATTGAGGATACGGTCCTAATAAAACTAGTTTCGTCAAATTCTGAGACCGTTTGAAAAATGGCCATTTTCCAGTCGATTAAAATCAACAGAAACTGGTCAAACCCGTTTTCCATTGCCACGCTCACATATTGATTCGAAAAATTATGAAAATTGGAATCTAGCAATAACTTGACATCACGGATCCAACAAAAGTGGTTTCGTCGAAACCCGAGGTCGTTTGCAAAATTTCCATTTTTAAGGGCCAAAATTCCATAGCGATTATTCTGAATTTTCAACTGGGCATAACTTTTGATTCCCGCTATGAAATTTTGATTCTTTGGATTTGTTGGAAAGATACTCTCAAATAGATTCCATTATTTTTGGTTTAACTAAAATCCGGTTTATTTTGAATCCTGTACATTCATTTGAATTTTGAAATCGAGTTATCGAACTACCGCGCCATTTTCAATTCCTTTTATAATTTAAAATAAATATTTACATTCTAACGACGATCTATATAAATATATACGTTTGAATTCTATTCAAAATAAATTTCTTGTCGTTTTTATTTAAAATATTCATTTTAAATATTCAAAATTCATTAAAATTTACAAAAAAAAAAATTTGGCCCAGATTTCCGGGTTATTACATCAGGTCATGAATTTGATCCCGGTCTCTCTGTATTGATGACGGATAAATGGTCAAAAACTTTGATAGTCGATGAGTTAACTATAAAAGAAAAACACTTGTGCAAACAATGATATTATTTCCAGATGGAAATTATATCGATCAAATAGCATTTAACATTTATCTCTTTAGGTCATTTTTCATCTCCTATTTCCATATATTCAACATTTTCTATTTTCTAAATTTAGAAAATATACATTATTAACATTGGAAAACATTTCCATCTCTTTTTCATGTATCACTGTCATTCAAGTATTCTTTACCATCCAACATTTCATTTTCTAGGATTAGAAAATATCTCTGATTATATTTGGAAAATGTTTCCAAAACTCATGCCTTGGATTTAAACAGATGTTTAAATAAAACATCGCTATGCCACTCAAACCATGATACTCGTTAACTAAATTCACTTAACCAATCTTCACTGTCGAACCTTAACCAATCCTTAATTAAAGACGAAGTCAATCAAGTTGGGGTATAATTACCTCTCAGACCTTGACTGAACAACATTTCTAACTTCGAAACAAACAAGGTTCACCTTTTAAACCTTTAACAAACTTCTTTACGTAACTCTCTTTCCAATAAATCTCAATTCGATAACTCTTTCCTGCGAATAAACTATATTCGAAAATCTCTCTTCGAATAGCCATATTCGATTAACTCTATTCAATTAACACTATTCGATTAACTCTAATCGATTTACTCTTATCAGTTAGCTCTATTTGATTAACTATATTCTATTAACTCTATTTGATTAATTCTAATTCGATTAACTCTATTGGATTAACTCCACCCGATTAACTCCTTTCAATTAACTCCTATCAATTAACTCCCTTCGAATGAACTATATTTGATTAACTCCTTTCGAATAAACTATATTCGATAACCCTTTCGAATAACTAATATTCGATAACTCCTTGAACTCTATTCGAATAAACTATATTCGATAACTCCTTCGAATAGCCATATTCGATTAACTCTTTCTTCGAATAAACTATATTCGAATAACTCTAATTCAATTAACTCTATTCGATTTAACTCTATTCGATTTAACTCTAATCGATTAACTCTAATTCCTTTTATAATCCTACTTACTTTCCAAATATTTCCTTTTATGATATCTTATTTATTTTCTAAATAAATATTCTTTTTTAATCCTTCTATTTATTCTCCCAATATATATTCCTTTTATTTTTCCGTTTGTTTAACAACTAAATATTCCTTTTCAATTCTATTTGTTCAACAATTATTTCCTTTGCAATTCTATTTGTAAATGTTTTACAAATATTCCTTTTCAATTCTATTTGTAATTTTTTTACAAATATTTCCTTTTCAATTCTATTTGTAAATGTTTTACAATTATATCCTTTTCAATTCTATTTGTAAATGTTTTACAAATATATCCTTTCTATTCTATTTGTAAAAGTTTTACAAATGTATCCTTTTCTATTCTTCTTTGATTTTATAATTTTCTTTTATAAAATTCTTTTCCTTTTATATATAAATCCATTGATTTTATATAAATAATTCATTTTCAAAATACACTTTGAAAATCCCCTTTTCTATATCCCTGTATTTCTTACGGTATTTTAAATACCAATAACAATGATCGATATCATTCAAACACACATAATCAACAACAGATTATATATCACACCATATATTACAATATATGAAAAGAACAGTATTATAAATATTGAGGGATCCAGTTGGGTCCCTCCAACCCGTTTCCCTGCATCCACAGATGTTAAACAATATAATAACATCGATTTCATTTCGACATGAAATATTCTAATAAACAGAATCAATATTTGATTAACGATTTATATATATCGTTATCTATAATTTCAACTAATACATAAGCAATTCAACCAAACAGTCATCAAACAATAGTCAATCAGCATTACTAGATTATAGTTATAAAAATATAAACTGATAGAGTTAGTGAATTTTACTCACATTGGATGATCATCGTTAATAACGATAACCATAGTTTGATTCAAACGGACAATTTATTTTACTATAAATTGTAACGAGCTCCAAATTACTTCCAGTCAGCTCCATGGTGTAGCCCTCGTCCATACGACCCCAACGTGATAGACCGCTCCTCATTCTGAATTCGGGGGTACGAGATATGAATTTTACAAGTTATATATTATTATTTAATTTAAAATAAAATTATATGTATCCATTTTGGGCCTAATACTTACCAATTGTAGCCCAATGCCATCCTTTTAACATATGCGCCTCTTCATCCCCTTCACATATTTATTTTCTCAACTTTAAATCATTTTGGGCCTCACGAGTTTTCCTCAGCCCGTCACTCTATTTAAAATCCCACGACCTCCCATTTCACAAAATATACCCGCTCCAAATTGAACAGCTTCTTTCTTCGTCAACCAATAAATAATCCCTCCAGTGTATGCACTCCATTGCCGAATTTTTGTAGAATCCATGCTCCCTCTATACTTTATTGAAAAAACTGAAAACACCTCACCAGTACAATGTGTCCTGCTCCTCCATCTTCTATCAGTTCGCATGAACCCCTTTTCTTTTTTCCCATAGCCACCATTTCCACCCGTACTTAAACTCACGTGACAACTCTCCTTCCACCCAAACAACAGCGTGCGCCTTCTTCCCAAAAACTGAAATGCTCCTGTACATTCCCTTCATGAAACTTCTCTGCGATTCCACCATAAATCTTCTCATCATTTTTTTTCATCTTCCTATACCCTTTTTCTCGAACTCCAATTGCCCTCCCTCCGACCAACTGTTGATCCTACCCGCGTTGACCCTTCTCACCACTATGCTCCACCGTGAACTACCCTACGTCACCGCAAAACCATCCCCTGCTCCTTCAGTACCTTACGAAAACACCGCACTTGAATCCCCTTTGCACTAATGCTTCGTTCTCCAGTTTGGGATATGTACACCACACCCACGAGTGAACTTGCACGTTGGTTTCATTTGTTAAATATTTGATTTTCTTTCATTGTGTTTTAGCTGAAGAAAAATGGAAGGAGCGGTGGCAATAATTCGACCGTGGAAGATGATTTGTAGGTTTAGGGAAGGAGTGTGTGTATTTATAAATAAAAGGATACTTAAACTAGGGTAATACAATAGGCCACGTAACGTGAGTATCAACCGCAACTATTTGCATTGAATCAAACATATATCGTTTATTTGGGTTATAATATCGAGCATACCCTGTTACATAAAATTCTACTTACGTACAGACAGAAATAAAAATACCGTTGTGTTAACCAATGTGCCAGCGCCAGGATCCCAAAAATATAATAATATAAGCAAGTTAATTTATTCTGTGAAATCACAAAATACTGATTTAGGGTGCAAAACAATCCAAATAAAAAGTGACTTATTTTCCCAATTAAAAATTACAGTAAAATTCTAAAAATTAAATTATAACTACGTCTCAAAGGATTTGTCCAAATTCGATACCAATATTTAATTATAATTAAATATATCGTTATGGCTCATAGCAATTTCATAGTGACTATTTGAAAAGTTTATTTGGCCATAACTCAAAATCTATACAATGAAATCCCGATTTTTCTCTTTCATCAGAAAGATATACTTCACCAACTTCGAATGTTTCTTGTTTCACAGAAATCCGATTTAAAACGGATTCTGTATTTTCAGTTAAAGTTCAAATCGCCAATTAACGAACTATCGTGCCATTTCAAGCTCGATTTTTAATTATAATATAATTATACTTTCAAACTTGGTCAATTAAATATATTCATTATCATAATTCAATTTTAAACTGAATTATATATTTTGAATTTCTCAATTCACACAATATTGCCATTTCAACTAATTCTAATTATTTCAGAATTATATATATTATTTAATTATTATATTAATTAAATATTCAAAGTTATTTAATTAAACCACCATTAAATCCTCTAAATCACTATATAAATAATTAAATTAATTAATTATTATACTGCAAATATACGGGACATTACACAAAGTGTCTATCCACATTATTTGAAATACGAGTTTTGTATTTTCTAACTACGATTCTAATAACAAATAAACTTGGTGAATAATTCATGTGTTGAACTCATGGGAGCTCGCACGTAACAAATAAAAATCCACATAGGTAATTAATATGTTTCTAGTTATAAAAATAAATAACTGTACAAATATTTTGATTGAGATAGTTCTCACATTGGTTGTTTCTTGCTAAATAACTGTAATGGTCGATTGACCAAATCAGACATTTTCTTCCATAAAAAATTGAGACGAGCTCCAAATCATCCCGAATAAGTTTCATTGCGAAGCTCTCGTCGATACGGTTCCAACAGATCCTGGTTCGCTGAATTCTTAATAGTATGAAAATGTTATGTATTTTACAAGTTTCATGTACATATAAGTCGTTATTAATTAAAATAAGTAATTAATTGACCTTAATTTCTTACTAATCGCTCCTCTAATCTTTCTTCCTCTTCCAAAAACACACGGACGTACACAGCCAAAAAATTGCTCCATTACCGTGCCTTTCCTCTTCTTCCACTCCATCATTTCTTCTACAAAAATCCAAACAAACAATACAATTAAACTTCTCTTTAACCTCTCTACATCTTCATATACTTCATGCTCTACTTAAAGCTCCCCTCAATATTTCCATTACCAAGTTTCCAGTGTAAAAATGCATATGTTCCCTATTTTCCCCAACACTTTTTCTCCCCAAATTCCGCCAAACATTGCATACTTGCTTCATTTCACTTTATGAATCCATTTATAAACTTGAATTTGTGCATAACTCGACGAATCGAAAGAAAATGGCAACCCTAAGTGATAGAATCTCACGTTGAAGAAGAGGAGGGTTGTGGTATATTTTTGCATTAGGTTTAGGGTTAAGGAAGTTTAAGACAATTTATAGTGGGGGAAAATTATTTTTTTATTGATTCTATATTTTGTTATACTCAAAAGTTGCTTATTTTCATCATTTAAAAATCCATGTGATCACATACAGATTCCGTTTTCAAAGAAAATTGAAATGCACCTACTCTTCAACATTGCTGATCCAAAGAAACCTGTTTCGTCGAATTCCGAGTCCATTTGCATAAGTTGCAAATGTTTAAAGTCAAAATATTGACTGTTTTACACTTTAAAAATCACACTCCATCACATACTAACTCTATAAATTACGAAATTTGAAATCCTACCATTATTCTATGCCATGGATTCAATAAAAAATGTTTAGTCCAATTCCAAGGTCGTCTCAATAATGTTCCTTTGTAAAACTGCCCAAATTATTACATCGAATGTTTTTATCACGCCCGACCACATACTGAGTCCCTTTGGCGCATAATTTGAAATCTAGCAATAATTTAATATTTCGGATCCAACAAAATTAATTTCGTTGAAAACGGAGGTCTTTTGCAAAATGTCCATTTTCAAGGGCTATGTATATTAAAATATTAACAAATTCAAAAACAATTTAAATAAATAATAATAAATTAATAATATCATATATACTCAAATAAAATATCATATAGATGTAAAATAAACATACTTGTAACATCCCAGATTTTTAGTCAATTTATTTTAAATATTTAAATTAGTTTTAAATATTTAATTGGAATTATAAAGGTATTTTTATATTTTAATTTATCGATTTAATAATTGATATATGATTTAATATTAAATATATTGAATAATCATATACGAAAATGAAAACAATTGAATTCAAAATTTAAAACTAATTCAACAAATTAATATAAATTATATTTTAATTTAGAACGATAATAATAATTTGTTATCAACAAATTCAATTGTTTGAAACCAATTTATATTTTAAAATAGATTTAATTTAACAGTAATTTTCAAACTGTCTCAGAATTCAACAGAACCAGTTCCATTAGATCCAAAACAGTGTATTATTATTAGATTTCAAATTTAGTAATATTTGGATTTATCGTTTAAACGTATGATTAGAAAACACAGAGTATAATTAAATCAAATTTAATTTAAAATCGTAGATTCAAATTGTTGTCTTCCACATATAATCAGATTAGGCTTTGAGACCTGTACCCGTGAGTTCAGAATGATGGTTAAACCCTAGAGATGTTGGTCGCGACGTTTAAAACAGAGTTTAGTAACCCAAAATATATTACATAAAATATATTCTTTTTAAACCAAAATTAAAAATCAATATAAATATAAAAAAGTAGAGGCCAACCAATATTTCATCTGTCTATATTTTTCACCACCTTCTTCTTTATTTTCTTGTACGATATGTCTCCATTCTTTGATATTAAGGAGACATAAATTAAATGGCTGAGTACTCCTGTTTTCTCAAATCGCTCTATATATTCAGGCCTTCCCCTTCGTTTGTTTTCCTCCCCAGTCAATTGCGAAAACTAATTCACCGATCCTCCAAATTATATAAAAAAGAAATAGAATCCATCGGAAATTGCAAGTTAAAATCGCGATATTCCCAGGTTGGAGACCGAGCTTGGAACTCTCGTGCGAATAAGATGAGTCTCGAGTTCATGAAAGCTGGATTCGAGCAATAATCTATTTTGGGGGCACAATGACTTCAGGGGCTTTGCGTTAGAGGGTGCGATGGATGGAAGGACTGCTGTGGAGTTCGATTTGGGGTTTAGGGGGAAGTTGGGTCTTGGGTTTGAGGATGAAGGCGTGGAAATGTGTAACACTTGTTTTCTGTTAAGTGCGGAAATGGAGACCGGTCTGTGATGTTGAATGAATGAACGAATGTTGATGAGTGGAGGCCTGCGAATTGGTTAGGGTGCGATTGGCTAATTTGGGGTATCGTGATTTTAGGAAACGGAGGAAGTTGCCATGGTAGTTTGACAGGAGCAACCGTGAGTAGGGCATCAATTCTTGGAAGGGTATCGATGTCGAAATCGTTCGTAGATCTGTAGCAGGTAACAAAGTCATGATAGAGGCGTTGTTACTAATGATGTGAGGGCGAAGTTGTATTTTTGATGAAATTGAAGTGATGCGTGGAACCTAATGAGTGAAAGGGTTTGTATTGGGGAAATTCAAATTCGTTGATATTGAATGGGGTTTTGGGGATGGAGTTCGATCTGCAGTTGGATGGGGGATGCGAGGTAGGAAATTTGTGGAGTTCGGTTTATTGCTTGATGCTGATGATAGTTTGGAGAGACGGATGCAGACATGACAGTTACATGAATTGGCCATGTTGGAGATGGTGGTTGGCCGAGTCATTTGATGGTGTTAGTGGAAGATTTGGGGATATGACAATGAGGATTGACGCTGAGAAGTTAGCGTCGAACTGGGTTGAACAATGCAGCAGTAAGTAGGTGGTCAAATTGTAGGCCAATCGTGATGGTGAAGGCTGCGCAGTAACAAGAATTTGCTGCAGTAGTAGGATCGCTTTGATGGTAAAATAACAGCTTTAATAGGTAATGTTTATATAAAAATTTAAATATACATTGTAATGACCGGCATTTGCAGAGGTATAATAATTAATTTATTTAATTATTTAAATAGCAAATTAAAGGAATTAATGGTCGTGGAATTAAATAATGGTGAATATTTAATTAAAATAATAAATTAAATAATATATTTAATTCTGAAATAATCAGAATTTGGTGAAATGGCGATATGGTGTGGACAGGGTCATCCCTAAGATTTAATTCAGCTTAGAGTTGAATTATATCGACGAATATATTCAATCGACGTCAGTTTGAACGTATAATAATATTATAATTAAATTCGAGCCTGAAATGGCGCTGTAGTTCGCGATTTGGCGATTCGAACTTCAACTGAATGTACAGGATTCGTTTTAAGCCGGATTTCTGTGAAACAAGAAACGTGTGGAGCTGGTGGAGTATATTTTTCTAGTGGAAGAGAAAAATCAGGATTCCGTCGTGTAGATTTTGAGATATGTCCAAATCAAATTTTAAAATAGTCGCTAAAGAATCGTTTATCGACCGTATCGGTTTATTCGTTATAACTAGAGACCGGGTTGGAATTTAGACGAGGTTCTTTTGGAAAATAGTGATAAAATAATTTTTAGAATTTTACTGTAATTTTTAATTAATTTAATAAGTGACTTTTTATTTGAAGTATTTCGCACCCTGAAATCAACATTTTGAAGTTTCAAAATATGAATCCACCTACCAGTATTATTATATTTTTGGAATCGTGGTGTGATACGGAGCACGACTGCATTGTTATCTTCATCCGTAGCGATCGTTACATAAAATGGAATAATTAATTTAATTTGAATTGTGTAAAATTTATTACCAACCATTTTCCTTGATCCAAACTAGTCCATGTACCTTTCCTTTCCCTTTCCTTGGCTGCCGAAGTCCGCAAGAGACCACGTTCTCGATGGATAAGTATAGAAATATATATATATATATATATTATATTGGTGTTCCTTTCCTTTACCAGTAAGTAATCAATCGTATAAATAATCCCCTTAACAGCTAAAACCTAATTCATTATTCACCAAAGTCAACAGAAGCTAGCCGCTTCCATTTCTTAACTCCACGAACAGAAATCACCTTCATAAAATCAAATAAATTCAAGAAAAATTCCTAAAATCTAAATTCATATGTGATTGAATCCCCCTTGAGTCTCTCTTCGATTCTACGTATGGTTCATTGGGTTCAACGTTCTGTTTTGCGCTGGAAATTTTATCAACAGCCTAGGGTTCCGCGGTTTCTTGGATTTGAGGCACAAATTAGCGATTCGAAGTGTGGATTCATGCATCGAGTAGAGGGGCGAAGCTGTAGCAATATTGTTGGGTTAATCGGCATTGAAAATGGTCGATGCTTTTCCTGGTATGCGCAGTGCAAGGCTGAGAATGAAAGTCGATTGGTGTGTTCGAGTTCGTTGTTACGGTGTGGAGGTGGCAGAGCTCGAGAAGGAGGAGCGCAGTCTTTTCTGGTGGTGACGAAGCAATGCATTGAACGGGGAGTGAGAGAGCAGTGATACCTTTTGCTCGCTGGAAGAAGGGTTATAACAGGAGAAAGGGAGCGCAGAAGAAAAAGAAGAAGGAGGAGAAGCAGTTGAGTTTCGGGAAAAATAGTCAGTGCAGGACGACGCTTTGTTTTGCTGAGAGGGGGATGAAGGTAGTCGATTTACTTTTTGAACTAGGTATGGAGTTGAATGAACTTAGAATTGAAGGAGGAAGGCAGTGTTAAGTTTGGTGAGGGTAGTAACAGCTGTGTAATGGTGCAGTTTCAGGTAGATTTTGGAATTTACTTGAGTACCTTGGCTCCTTAAGTGGTAGTTGCGGATTTGGTGGTGGGGCACAAGGTTGATGCAAGGGCAAGTGATGGTTGCTGCAACTTGAAAATGGCGGAGTGAGAATTACTGAAGCACGACAGATGTTTGGGTTGGTAACACATGAATGGGCTGCAAAGTTTAAATGGGAATCGAACAAAGCTGAGTCCGTTACGATCGTATGGACGGAAGCAAAAACTATGGAACTGAATAGGAGTGGTTTGAAGCAGTTCTGGATTTACGACAAAATATAACGCCCGTCAGAAACAACGACCGTAAATCGTTAGTTAACGATTACGGACAATGTGAGTAAATCTCACTAACTCTGAACAGTTTATAATTTCATGTTGTATTTTTAGAACTGTTAGAAATTGTCTATTTGATTGTGTGTTGACTGTTTGATTGAACTGCTAGTCAGTTAATGAAATATTATATATATATATATATATATATATATATATAAACAGTTATATAGTTATATATATTGATTCTGATTATCAGAATAATTCATATTGAACTGAAAGTGGTGACAATCATGTTGTGTAACATCTGTGGATGCAGGGAAACAGGTTGGAGGAATCCGACAGGATTCCTCAACAGTTATTTTATTGTTTTTCATATATTTTGATATATGATGTGAATTATAACCTGTGGTTGATTTTGTGTGTATGGACGATATTGGACATCGTAATTTGATATGTTGAAACACCATAACATACCGAAATGTTGATAAGGGAATATTTTCAAAGTGATATTTGAAAATGAAATATTTATAAGTGGAATATTTATAAATAAGAAATATTTATAAATTGGAATATTTATAAATAGGGGATATTCAAAGAGGAAATAATTTCAAACAATTTTCTTTTTGAATGGAAAGCCTATGTGGCGAGTTTGGGGATTTTCCCGATGCTTCCGTTACAAAGGAGGTTATGGCGAATTTTCCCGGGAATTTTAAGAGTTAGATTATATTTGCAAATCAAATATAAAAGGAAATATATTTGTAAATCAAGTATTAGGGAAATATATTTGTAAAACAAATATAAAGGAAATATATGTTAAACAAGTATATAGGAAATTAGTGTAAACAAATAAAAAGGGAAAACATTTGTAAAACATTTACGAATGAAATTGAAAAGGAAATATTTGTAAAACCATTTACAAATAGGATTTTAAAAGGGGATATTTGTAAAACAGTTACAAATAGATTAAATAGGATTTAAAAGAAATATTTATTTAGAAATATATAAATAGAATTATATAAAGGAGATATTTATTTAGAAATAAATAAATAGGATTATAAAGGGATTATTCATTCAGGGAATAAATAGAATTATATAAAAGGGAAATTATTTATAAAATCAAAAGATTTTATAAAGGAAATATTTATTGGAAAATAAATAAGGAGTTAAACCAAAGTGAATTGGTCGAGTTAAACCAAAGTGAATTTGTTAAGTTAAACCAAAGTGAATTGGTCGAGTTAAAACAAAGTGAATTTGTTAAGTTAAACCAAAGTGAATTGGCCGAGTTAAACCAAAGTGAATTTGTTAAGTTAAACCAAAGTGAATTGGTCGAGTTAAACCAAAGTGAATTGGTCGAGTTAAAACAAAGTGAATTTGTTAAGTTAAACCAAAGTGAATTGGTCGAGTTAAACCAAAGTGAATTGGTCGAGTTAAACCAAAGTGAATTGGTCTAGTTAAACCAAAGTGAATTGGTCGAGTTAAAACAAAGGGAATTTGTTAAGTTAAAACAAAGTGAATTAGTCAAGTGAGTTAATCGAGTCGAATTAGTCGAGTGAGTTAACCGAGTCGAATTAGGCAAGTAAGCTTTATCAAATTGAGTTATCAGGTTAAGTTAAACAATTTGAGTTATCAAGTAATATCATCAAATTGAGTTATCAGGTTAAGTTAATCAATTTGAATTATCAGGTTAAGTTAACCAAGTTGAGTTATCGAGTTAATATTTTCGAGTTAAGAATTATCGAGCTAAGATAATCGAATACGGTATTCGAAAGGAGTTAAATCGAATATAAGTTATTCGAAAGGAGTTAAATCGAATATAAGTTATTCGAAGTGAGATAATCGAATCAGAAATATTCGAAAAGAGTTATCGAATATAGTTTCTTCGAAGGAGTTATCGAATTTAGTTATTCGATGGAGTAAATCGATTAGAGTTAAATCAAATGAGTTAATCGAATATAGTTTATTCGAAGGAGTTATCGAATTTAGTTATTCGATGGGGTTAATCGATATTAGTTAAATCAAATGAGTGATCGAATTTAGTTTATTCAAATAGAATTAAAAGAGTAAATTGATTAGAGTTAAACAAATAGAGTTTAAAGGATTTTCGAATATAGTTTATTCGAAAGGAGTTACGTAAGGAAGTGTTAAAGAGTTAAAAGGTGAACTTACCCTATTTCGAGATTTCGAAATGTTGTTCAGTTAAGGTTTGAGAGGTAGATATACCCCAACTTGATTGACTTCATTTTAAATTTAGAAATGGTTAAGGTTCGAGAGTGACAGTGGTTAAGTGAATTTAGTAAATAAGTATAGTGGTGAGTGGTCGTCGCGATGTTGATTTAAACGCCTATTTAAATCCGAGTAAAGAAGATTTGGAAATGTTTTCCAAATAGAGTCAGAGACGAATCAATAATATTGAAAGATGAAGTATGAATATATATATATATATATGATTGATGACTGATTGATAGAATTTCCATCTGGAAATAATATCGTTGTTTGCACACCTGTTTTTCTTTGATGGTTAAATCACTGACCATCGAAGTTTTGACCATTTTAACGTTGTTAATATGGAGAGACCGGTTGGATTATTATCCAAAGAACCACTCTGTATTGGCATAAGCGTTGCGAATCATATATGCCAAAGATAATTGAAGACGGAGTAAAGTGCAAGGGCTATTGTATAAGTCTTAGATAACAGTGCCTAAGATGGATGTACTGAATAGTGCCTTCGGTTCATCCTGTTCCTGGATGACATGTATGGAGGGATGTCTGACAGAGTATTTCCAGACGATCACGTATATTGATTTCTCCAACCGTACCAAGAGTGGAAGCGAAGAAGGAAACTTCTCTTAGCTAACACATAATGTATTGTTGAGGACGTCAATCGGTGATTGGATGGATTTGATGATGTGGCATTCAAAGTGAATCTGATGTGATGATAAAGCGTAGCTTCTAGCCTCATCATCCGATAAATGACAGAAATCGGGCAGGCAGCATGGCTAAGTCGGTCGCACCGAAGTAGGGTGTATAAATCACCTATCTAGAGAATATTCATTTGCTTCTTTAATCTATCAATGCTGTCTCATATATATACGGGAAACGGTTGCCGTTCCCAACCGTTGGTGATATACATTCGATACACTCAAGCAAAATGAGTGGTCGGTCATGTGTGGCTGAGTTACAAGATGTTCTTGTTGAACTCCAGTGTATCGTTCCTAGAGTACACTGATCGGAAGGTGGTTCCATACCTTGTCATAGTTGGAAATCCGTTACCCAATACATGCTTGCGGTTTTGATTGTATACTATATGTAGAACGTGAGATGAAAGCGTTTCTGCTAGTTGATATCTATTTGTATATAGACATTATTGTAATATCAAAAGGTTTTTGATATAAAGATATTTTGGATTCTCATAAGGGAAAAACCCGTTCCGTTCTGCGGCGTGGTCTTATGAGATATCGTTTACTTGTTCATATACCTGTTTTAAACTGCTTTACTCACACCAGTCCCATGACTGACCCGGAGTTTACTTTGTTGTTTTCCCTAAACTCTTGGGTGCCTAAATTTGTACGGGCAGTCAAGTAGTCAGGATTTTACAGATACATGAAGAGCTGGAGCAGGAGGCTTCAGGATCATATAGCTATAATTATTTCCGCTGTGTTGTAAGTGCTGTACTCTGATAAGTGCTATTGTATACATAACTGTTATATTTCAAAGTTATGTTATCTATTATATGTTATTCGTTCCGCTGTGAGGTTCGTGTTACTCTGATGTTGTATTCTTCTTCTTCTATTCTAAGTTTCTATCTTATCTATTCTCACCCTCTATTTTCTTTCATTAATTATTTGGAATTTTCGACTCTAGATGTTCGATATGTGTTGTATATCGGATAATCAAGATCGCATTTTTCCGGGTCGTTACAGTTGGTATCAGAGCTTAAGTTAAGTGAATTACCTTGGCTCTGTGGCGTGACTCGGTAGAGATAGGGTTAGTAATACCCTAGACTGAGATTGAGTGTATATATACGAATGAACGTATTTGTATTTGATATAAAAATTTGTTTTATATTATGGAGATTCGTTGGTTGAGTGTTTGTGAATTCTGGTCGATCAGTTTGATCCACTGTATCGGTAGGAGTTACTAAACACTCGAATACGATGGGTCGTCACGATATGTTTTGAAAAGAGGATAAATTAAAATAAGTTTACCCAAGGTATATCTTGATATAGAGAAGATATATATATATATATATATATATATATCAAAATTATAATATATTAGATATATTGGTTGATAATATAATCGAATAAGATTATAAAAAGTGAAATGTTTATATAAATAACTAATCAGATTCATATAAGTAAAGTATATGAAAACCGATGAATTAAATCTGAATTTAAATCAGAATTTGGATTTAAAATAAGGAAATTTTAAGTTCCTGGGAGATTGTGAAAACGTTTTTCAAACTGAAAGGGATATAGTATTGAACTCACTTCGATAACTGGGAAATAGATTCCAATGATGATCATGACATCATCGGTGTTCATTTTCAAGTTCGTAAGTGACGGATTACTACCAAAGATTTTGTTTTTGAATTGTGTTGAGAAACAAGTTGTTCAGGAATTCAAATGATTTGAATTGTTATTATGGTTTCCAGTTTGATTTGAAATAAAGCCCAGGGATTTAAATTTCAAAAATTTAAATTTAACTTATGAAGTTAAATAGTTGAAATGGTAAAAGTGAATAAATTGGAATTTAACTTAAACTAAGTTAAATAAAGATGGATTGGATATGGTTAGAGATAATCTGGTAATGGAATTTGGCTCGGATAGAACCAAATGTCGAGTTTGGGGATAAGTTGATTGGAATGACATTGATATATGTTGAGTTGATAACCAATGGAAATGGTATAATGATATGGCCGGCAAAAAGGTACAAGTTTATTTTATATATGAGTTTGGATTTTGTGAGCCGAATGGGCAAGCCGCTTGGCTGTTTGATTTTCTTTTGGGTAGAGATGGCCTAGAGAGGCGAGTTGTGGTTTTACCGATAGGGCTGTACAAAGGAGGGTATGGCGAAATTTTCCGAAAATTTAAAGTGTTGGAAAATTTTCAGAATTTTTGAAAATTTTAGTTAGTCGGAATGAATAAATATTTTAGTCGATATTAATTGGTTCAGTTGAAATCAGAAATAAGGGGTAAACAAACCTTAGGTATTCCAATAGATAGGGTCGTCCTCTACCTTAGCAATTTCGAGGACGAAATTATTTTAAGTAGGGAAGAATGTAATGACCCGCATTTGCAGAGGTATAATAATTAATTTATTTAATTATTTAAATAGCAAATTAAAGGAATTAATGGTCGTGGAATTAAATAATGGTGAATATTTAATTAAAATAATAAATTAAATAATATATTTAATTCTGAAATAATCAGAATTTGGTGAAATGGCGATATTGTGTGGACAGGGTCATCCCTAAGATTTAATTCATCTTAGAGTTGAATTATATCGACGAATATATTCAATCGACGTCAGTTTGAACGTATAATAATATTATAATTAAAATCGAGCCTGAAATGGCGCTGCAGTTCGCGATTTGGCGATTCGAACTTCAACTGAATGTACAGGATTCGTTTTAAGCCGGATTTCTGTGAAACAAGAAACGTGTGGAGCTGGTGGAGTATATCTTTCTAGTGGAAGAGAAAAATCAGGATTCCGTCGTGTAGATTTTGAGATATGTCCAAATCAAATTTTAAAATAGTCGCTAAAGAATCGTTTATCGACCGTATCGGTTTATTCGTTATAACTAGAGACCGGGTTGGAATTTAGTCGAGGTTCTTTTGGGAAATAGTGATAAAATAATTTTTAGAATTTTACTGTAATTTTTAATTAATTTAATAAGTGACTTTTTATTTGAAGTATTTCGCACCCTGAAATCAACATTTTGAAGTTTCAAAATATGAATCCACCTACCAGTATTATTATATTTTTGGAATCGTGGTGTGATACGGAGCACGACTGCATTGTTATCTTCATCCGTAGCGATCGTTACATAAAATGGAGTAATTAATTTAATTTGAATTGTGTAAAATTTATTACCAACCATTTTCCTTGATCCAAACTAGTCCATGTACCTTTCCTTTCCCTTTCCTTGGCTGCCGAAGTCCGCAAGAGACCACGTTCTCGATGGATAAGTATAGATATATATATATATATTATATTGGTGTTCCTTTCCTTTACCAGTAAGAAATCAATCGTATAAATAACCCCCTTAACAGCTAAAACCTAATTCATTATTCACCAAAGTCAACAGAAGCTAGCCGCTTCCATTTCTTGACTCCACGAACAGAAATCACCTTCATAAAATCAAATAAATTCAAGGAAAATTCCTAAAATCTAAATTCATATGTGATTGAATCCCCCTTGAGTCTCTCTTCGATTCTACATATGGTTCATTGGGTTCAACGTTCTGTTTTGCGTTGGAAATTTTATCAACAGCCTAGGGTTCCGCGGTTTCTTGGATTTGAGGCACAAATTAGCGATTCGAAGTGTGGATTCATGCATCGAGTAGAGGGGCGAAGCTATAGCAATATTGTTGGGTTAATCGGCATTGAAAATGGTCGATGCTTTTCCTGGTATGCGCAGTGCAAGGCTGAGAATGAAAGTCGATTGGTGTGTTCGAGTTCGTTGTTACGGTGTGGAGGTGGCAGAGCTCGAGAAGGAGGAGCGCAGTCTTTTCTGGTGGTGACGAAGCAATGCATTGAACGGGGAGTGAGAGAGCAGCGATACCTTTTGCTCGCTGGAAGAAGGGTTATAACAGGAGAAAGGGAGCGCAGAAGAAAAAGAAGAAGGAGGAGAAGCAGTTGAGTTTTGGGAAAAATAGTCAGTGTAGGACGACGCTTTGTTTTGCTGAGAGGAGGATGAAGGTAGTCGATTTACTTTTTGAACTAGGTATGGAGTTGAATGAACTTAGAATTGAAGGAGGAAGGCAGTGTTAAGTTTGGTGAGGGTAGTAACAGCTGTGTAATGGTGCAGTTTCAGGTAGATTTTGGAATTTACTTGAGTACCTTGGCTCCTTAAGTGGTAGTTGCGGATTTGGTGGTGGGGCACAAGGTTGATGCAAGGGCGAGTGATGGTTGCTGCAACTTGAAAATGGCGGAGTGAGAATTACTGAAGCACGGCAGATGTTTGGGTTGGTAACACATGAATGGGCCGCAAAGTTTAAATGGGAATCGAACAAAGCTGAGTCCGTTACGATCGTATGGACGGAAGCAAAAACTATGGAACTGAATAGGAGTGGTTTGAAGCAGTTCTGGATTTACGACAAAATATAACGTCCGTCAGAAACAACGACCGTAAATCGTTAGTTAACGATTACGGACAATGTGAGTAAATCTCACTAACTCTGAACAGTTTATAATTTCATGTTGTATTTTTAGAACTGTTAAAAATTTTCTGTTTGATTGTGTGTTGACTGTTTGATTGAACTGCTAGTCAGTTAATGAAATATTATATATATATATATATATATATATAAATATATATATAATATATAAACAGTTATATAGTTATATATATTGATTCTGATTATCAGAATAATTCATATTGAACTAAAAGTGGTGACAATCATGTTGTGTAACATCTGTGGATGCAGGGAAACAGGTTGGAGGAATCCGACAGGATTCCTCAACAGTTATTTTATTGTTTTTCATATATTTTGATATATGATGTGAATTATAACCTGTGGTTATTTTGTGTGTATGGACGATATTGGACATCGTAATTTGATATGTTGAAACACCATAACATACCGAAATGTTGATAAGGGAATATTTTCAAAGTGATATTTGAAAATGAAATATTTATAAGTGGAATATTTATAAATAATAAATATTTATAAATTGGAATATTTATAAATAGGGGATATTCAAAGAGGAAATAATTTCAAACAATTTTCTTTTTGAATGGAAAGGCCTATGTGGCGGGTTTGGGGATTTTCCCGATGCTTCCGTTACAAAGGAGGTTATGGCGAATTTTCCCGGGAATTTTAAGAGTTAGAATATATTTGCAAATCAAATATAAAAGGAAATATATTTGTAAATCAAGTATAAGGGAAATATATTTGTAAAACAAATATAAAGGAAATATTTGTTAAACAAGTATAAAGGAAATTAGTGTAAACAAATAAAAATGGAAAACATTTGTAAAACATTTACGAATGAAATTGAAAAGGAAATATTTGTAAAACCATTTACAAATAGGATTTTAAAAGGGGATATTTGTAAAACAGTTACAAATAGATTAAATAGGATTTAAAAGAAATATTTATTTAGAAATATATAAATAGAATTATATAAAGGAGATATTTATTTAGAAATAAATAAATAGGATTATAAAGGGATTATTCATTCAGGGAATAAATAGAATTATATAAAAGGGAAATTATTTATAAAATCAAAAGATTTTATAAAGGAAATATTTATTGTAAAATAAATAAGGAGTTAAACCAAAGTGAATTGGTCGAGTTAAACCAAAGTGAATTTGTTAAGTTAAACCAAAGTGAATTGGTCGAGTTAAAACAAAGTGAATTTGTTAAGTTAAACCAAAGTGAATTGGTCGAGTTAAACCAAAGTGAATTTGTTAAGTTAAACCAAAGTGAATTGGTCGAGTTAAACCAAAGTGAATTGGTCGAGTTAAAACAAAGTGAATTTGTTAAGTTAAACCAAAGTGAATTGGTCGAGTTAAACCAAAGTGAATTGGTCGAGTTAAACCAAAGTGAATTGGTTGAGTTAAACCCAAGTGAATTGGTCGAGTTAAAACAAAGGGAATTTGTTAAGTTAAAACAAAGTGAATTAGTCAAGTGAGTTAATCGAGTCGAATTAGTCGAGTGAGTTAACCGAGTCGAATTAGGCAAGTAAGCTTTATCAAATTGAGTTATCAGGTTAAGTTAAACAATTTGAGTTATCAAGCAATATCATCAAATTGAGTTATCAGGTTAAGTTAATCAATTTGAATTATCAGGTTAAGTAAACCAAATTGAGTTATCGAGTTAAGATTTTCGAGTTAAGATTTATCGAGCTAAGATAATCGAATACAGTATTCGAAAGGAGTTAAATCGAATATAAGTTATTCGAAAGGAGTTAAATCGAATATAAGTTATTCGAAGTGAGATAATCGAATCAGAAATATTCGAAAAGAGTTATCGAATATAGTTTATTCGAAGGAGTTATCGAATTTAGTTATTCGATGGAGTAAATCGATTAGAGTTAAATCAAATGAGTTAATCGAATATAGTTTATTCGAAGGAGTTATCGAATTTAGTTATTCGATGGGGTTAATCGATATTAGTTAAATCAAATGAGTGATCGAATTTAGTTTATTCAAATAGAATTAAAAGAGTAAATTGATTAGAGTTAAACAAATAGAGTTTAAAGGATTTTCGAATATAGTTTATTCGAAAAGAGTTACGTAAGGAAGTGTTAAAGAGTTAAAAGGTGAACTTACCCTATTTCGAGATTTCGAAATGTTGTTCAGTTAAGGTCTGAGAGGTAGATATACCCCAACTTGATTGACTTCGTTTTAAATTTAGAAATGGTTAAGGTTCGAGAGTGACAGTGGTTAAGTGAATTTTGTAAATAAGTAAAGTGGTGAGTGGTCGTCGCGATGTTGATTTAAACGCCTATTTAAATCCGAGTAAAGAAGATTTGGAAATGTTTTCCAAATAGAGTCAGAGACGAATCAATAATATTGAAAGATGAAATATGAATATATATATATATATATGATTGATGATTGATTGATAGAATTACCATCTGGAAATAATATCGTTGTTTGCACACCTGTTTTTCTTTGATGGTTAAATCACAGACCATCGAAGTTTTGACCATTTTAACGTTGTTAATATGGAGAGACCGGTTGGATTATTATCCAAAGAACCACTCTGTATTGGCATAAGCGTTGCGAATCATATATGCCAAAGATAATTGAAGACGGAGTAAAGTGCAAGGGCTATTGTATAAGTCTTAGATAACAGTGCCTAAGATGGATGTGCTGAATAGTGCATTCGGTTCATCCTGTTCCTGGATGACATGTATGGAGGGATGTCTGACAGAGTATTTCCAGACGATCACGTATATTGATTTCTCCAACCGTACCAAGAGTGGAAGCGAAGAAGGAAACTTCTCTTAGCTAACACATAATGTATTGTTGAGGACGTCAATCGGTGATTGGATGGATTTGATGATGTGGCATTCAAAGTGAATCTGATGTGATGATAAAGCGTAGCTTCTAGCCTCATCATCCGATAAATGACAGAAATCGGGCCGGCAGCATGGCTAAGTCGGTCGCACCGAAGTAGGGTGTATAAATCACCTATCTAGAGAATATTCATTTGCTTATTTAATCTATCAATGCTGTCTCATATATATACGGGAAACGGTTGCTGATCCCAACCGTTGGTGATATACATTCGATACACTCAAGCAAAATGAGTGGTCGGTCATGTGTGGCTGAGTTACAAGATGTTATTGTTGAACTCCAGTGTATCGTTCCTAGAGTACACTGATCGGAAGGTGGTTCCATACCTTGTCATATTTGGAAATCCATTACCCAATACGTGCTTGCGGTTTTGATTGTATACTATATGTAGAACGTGAGATGAAAGCGTTTCTGCTAGTTGATATCTATTTGTATATAGACATTATTGTAATATCAAAAGGTTTTTGATATAAAGATATTTTGGATTCTCATAAGGGAAAAACCCGTTCCGTTCTGCGGCGTGGTCTTATGAGATATCGTTTACTTGTTCATATACCTGTTTTAAACTGTTTTACTCACACCAGTCCCATGACTGACCCGGAGTTTACTTTGTTGTTTTCCCTAAACTCTTGGGTGCCTAAATTTGTACGGGCAGTCAAGTAGTCAGGATTTTACAGATACATGATGAGACGACCCGAACTTCCCCGTATAGGAAAGCACGGATAGAATTGAGGACAAGACAAAATAGAACGCAAACAGAAGAACATTTCATTGTTATTACAACAATTCCATCAGATACAAGAATATACAGAGTATAAATGAATAAATTACATTCGACAAATATCAGAGATTACAATAAATTACATAGCAACGGAAAAATATACAAAACACAACTAGAAGTGATACACGGATACAGAGCTTTCCGAGCATCGTTCCAGCTGTATATCAGGACCCTGTGAATATAAATCTGCAAAACCAAAACTACTAGCTGCCCGTTTGGAAAATAGGGGCACCCAGAGTTTAGGTTAAAACAATAAACTCCAGGTCAGTCATGGGACTGGTGTGAGAACTAAAACAGTTATTAATATTGGTTTTAAAGTTAGGTAAATCAAGGGACCACGCCATATAACACGGAACGGGTTTCCTCCCAAGAATACCAGTGCATAAAACAAACAGCGCAATGCTAAAT
Organism: Allium sativum; assembly: GCA_030737875.1. Lineage (NCBI taxonomy): Eukaryota > Viridiplantae > Streptophyta > Magnoliopsida > Asparagales > Amaryllidaceae > Allium > Allium sativum. Next base: position 11,489,821 of record JASFAX010000020.1, on the reverse strand, counting down.
AAAGAAAAATGAAGCTGTTATAAGACCCAGGTCCAAAGATAACCTTGTTTATTATATTCAACAAATGAATATTTATCCCATTCAACACATGAATCTATATTTCTTTCAACACACGAATAATCTCAACACATGAGTATTGTCAACACATCACTATTTTTGTTATGTAAAATATTTTATAAAACTATGGTATCTATCGTTTGATTTTAATTAGACTCCACCGTGAAGTAGATTCTAATTGTAAATATGATAAAGATGTAATTTTTATTATTTAAAATATTTTACTCAACACATGAACATCGTCAACACATGACTATTTTTATATTCAACACATGAATTTTCTTTTATAACATTCATTATTTTCCCGATTGGAATGAGGCCCAATCAATCACCATATAATGTTAATTATATGGATTCCATACAACACATGTATATAATAGCTTTGAAAAATAATCAACCATCAACCAAAGTGCACCACACTGTATAAGCATCAAATATAGATATCTGACGCTTATAACAGCCTGTCAATCGACCGATCGACATATTTAATAAATCAGGATGAGTGAACTTCAAATTTCATCCCAACACCCGTGTGGGGTTTCAAACAATCAAACACAGATTTTATTTGTGCAGTTGGGCGACGTGTAAAATTTATCGACCCAATCGATATTAGTCAAATCAGTGTATATAAACAAATCGGCCGATTTGTTTATAAATATTCATTTATCCATTTTCACGTTAAAAATTATATTTTTAACGTCAAAAATATTTATTTCGACACTTTACTATTTTTAACTAACACTTTTTATTTTAGAAAATTTCGGCGGCATAACGACACGATATTAGAAACGGGACTAGGCCTAGCCTTATCCCCGGTCTAGTGAAGGCCCACGCCATTCACACATCAATCAAATCAATTCCATTTCACCAAACAATTCAATTCAAACAAAATATTCTAACCAACCACACAATCAAACAATTTAACAAACAAGCCATCCATGGTCTGTGGATGACGGGTGTCGGGTGCTACTAAGTACCGTCTGCATCCTAGTATATATATATAATTAGAAAAGAAATTGAAAGGTGAGAAATTCTCACTGATAGCTATCCTAGCTCCACGGCACTTCTAATGCAGGAAATCTTCGCCAACTCGCCTTTTGTATCATCTTCGTTTCCCGTAGCCACTACATATATAAAAATCATATTTTTATATTTCTTATTATATAAAAATTCTATTTTTAATCCCTACTATATAAAAATCATATTTTTATATCGTTGCTATATATATTTCGATCTCACCTTTATATTCATAGAAATCTCATTTTTATATTTATATGATAAAATCAATTTTTTTATCTCGCTACAACTATAAAAATTATATTTTTATTTCAATACATATATAAAAAAAATCACTTCTTTGTATGTATTCCATAAACGGTCATCTCTTTTTATGAATAAAAATCATCTCTTCAAGTGATTAAAAATCAAATCTTTACTCTATATAAAAATTAAACCCTTTTACTATATAAAAATATCATCTTTCTAAATATATAAAAATCATTATTTTATATAAATAAATATCAAGACCTTCTTTAAGTAAATAAAAGTTAAATAAAATTTTTAGACAATTTTATTATATTTAAATTTCAGGTTTTAAACAACATGGTTATATATATTAAAAATAAAAATTCATTGCTTATTTATAAAAACAAACAAAGGGAAGCTCACCTTCACTGTCTGAACCCTTCGTTCCCCAGCATTCTTCAACCCTAGGGCATGCTCCAGCCAAGGAGTCACCGCACCCACCAGTGGTTGACCAGTGTTCGGTCAGGACACCCTGCTCCGCGCGCCGCTTCCTGAAGTGGCGAACGTTGATGGCCGAGGCTAGGGATTTGCGGATTGGGGCTGTGGAAACCGCCTGATGGGAGCGTCGTCGAGTGGAGGGGGGGCGGAGTTCCAACGCGGTGGGCGGAGGAGGGCAGAGCGATGGTGGCGGCTGGAAGACTACGGCGGTTTCACGAATTAGGGGGGCGTCACGTTCGATTGAAAGAGGGGTGGAGGGCGATGGGAAACAGGAGGTGGGAGCGGCCTACGGTGGTAGGATGACAGGCGGCGCGGTGGACAGAGGCCAGGGGTGGCGGCGGAAATCGAGATCTGGGCTTGAGCGGGATTTTGAAAATTTTAATTTAGGTTAGAAGAAAGGGGCAGAGATATTATAAAGGGGAGGGGATTTATATATTATTTTATTTTATTTATTTTCTATTAAATGTTGAATTTTCGTACGAACTCCTATTCGGACCCAACGACTGTCGCCGCTAGCTAAATACCCCCATTCCGAACACAATGGGATATGTTTCGTAAGCCAATTCGGCTATTACGATCAGTTTCAGTTCAAATTGAAATATAAATCTGTATATTCAACTTTAAACGTACATTTCCATTTACCGGGGTCACATACTAACTCTATAAATTGCAGAAAAATATTTTCTAGCTTCGAATTGACGATACGGTCCTAACAAAACTAGTTTCATCGAATTCTGAGACCGTTGGAAAAATGGCCAATTTCCAGTCGATTAAAATCAACTGAAATGGTCAAACACGTTTTCCTTTGCCACGCTCACATATTGATTTGAAAAATTATGAAATTTGGAATCGAGCAATAATTCGACATCACGGACCCAACAAAACTGGTTTCGTCGAGATCCGAGGTCATTTGCAAAATGTCTATTTTTAAGGGCCTGTATTCCATAGCGACTATTCAGAATTTTCAACTGGACATATCTTTTGATTCCCGCTATGAAATCTTGATTTTTCGGATTCGTTGGAAAGGTATCCACAAATAAATTCTAATATTTTTGGTTTCACTAAAATACGGATTGTTTTGCACCCGGTACATTCAATTGAAGTTTGAAATCGAATTATCGAACTACCGCGCCATTTTCAATTCTATTTATAATTATATATAAATATTTATATTCTAACGACGACGTATATAATATATACGTTCTAATTATATTCAAAATAAATTTTCTCGTCGATATTATTTAAAATAATTCATTTTAAATATTCAAAATTCGCTAAAATTGCCAAAATAAAAATTTTAAACTGGCCCAGATTTTCGGGTTATTACAATCTCCCCCACTTAAAACTTTTCGTCCCCGAAAAGGAACAAAGTCGAAAGTGGTTTGATTAATCAATTCTACGTTCGATCTGGCTTCCATTCTCCAACTTTTCAGTTTCTGAGAATTTTCAAATTCTTCAAAAATTTGGCTAACACCCTAAATTTTCGAAAAATTTCGCCATAGCCTCCCCTGCACCGGGAGCATCGGGGAATTTCAAATAGCTTCCTCGGTCCTTCTAATCTCAAAAAGGAAAAGAAAAAGCCAAGCGGCTAGCCAATAGGCTCATAAAATCATCATCACCCAAACAAAACAGTAAATTATGTAGTAAACATGTACCTATTTGTCGGGCAAACAAATTTTATTCTTCGGCTCTAGCCTCCTTGCTATGACCTGTTCAATGTAAGTACTTGTATATGCAAGCAAATGCGACCAATTTTCAATACAATTCAATATTTGATACAATTAGGCATAAATGGTTCAAAATTATCAACCGAATGAACAAACAACACAAACATCAATCAATTAGTGAATTAGAGTTTCAAATTCATAATTTTGATACATATATACTGAAAATCTTGTTTTGATGCCAATTCACAACAATGTGTTATAACTATATTGGTTTTGGTTCTCACACCAGTCTAATGGAAATATATAGATATCACACCTTCGAAACACGAATATAAATACTGATGATGTGGCCACATCACCAGAATTATCCCCGGGTGTCTAGAATGTGACTCTATATCTATCCAGTATATTAAAACTTCGAATATACATTCATGACGTGTATACGCGAAATCTATATATACTCGATTGTCCATATTCAAAATAAATAAATATTCAAATGTAACGGCTGGAAATTTCCGACTCCTCGAGAGTCGGAAATTCCGAGACGTTAGTGAAAGAATTTAGAAGATGAGATAGAAAAGATAGAACTAATTAGAATAGAAGAAGAAAAGAAGCACTTGCATCATCAGAATCAGAGTAACACGAATCTCGCAGCGGAACGAATAACATATAATATATATCATAACTTTGAAGTAAACAGTTATATATATACAATAGCACTTATCAGAGTACAACACTTACAACACAACGGAAATAACTATAGCTATAGAATCTTGAAGTCTCCTGCTCCAAGCTCTCCAAGTATATCTGTAAATCCCGACTACTTGACTGCCCGTACAAATTTAGGCACCCAAGAGTTTAGGGAAAACAACAAAGTAAACTCCGGGTCAGTCATGGGACTGGTATGAGTAAAACAATTTAAACATGTATATGAACAAGTAAACGATATCTCATAAGACCACGCCGCATAACGGAACGGGTTTTTCCCTTATGAGAATCCAAAATATCTTTATATCAAAAACCTTTTGATATTATAATAATGTCTATGTACAAATAGATATCAACTAGCAGAAACGCTTGCATCTCACGTTCTACATACATAGTATACAATCATAAACCGCAGAGCGCTTATCGAAGAATGGATTCCAACAGACAAGGTATGGGAGCACCTTCTGAATAGTGTACTCTAGAGGTGATACACTCAGGGTTCAACAAGAACATCTTGCAACCCGGCCACACATGACCGCTCACTCATTAGCTTGAGTGTCGCGAATATATTGCCACCACGGTTATAGGCCATCAAACCGTCATCCGAAGATACAGAATCAAAAAGAAGTATAAATATGAATATTCTCTAGATCGGTGACAATACACCCTGCTTGGGAATGACCCAACTAGCCATGCTGCCTAGCCCAACTTTTGTTACTTCCTGGTGTGAGGCTAGAAGTTACGCTTTATCATCACATCAGATTCACTTCGAATGCCACCTTGTCAGATCCATCGAGATCACTAATTTGACGTCTACAACCATACATTATGTGTTAGCTAAGAGAAGTTTCCTTCTCCTCTTCCACTCTTGGTACGGTCGAAGAAATCAAGGTACGTGACCTTTCTGAAAATACTCTGTCAGACATCCATCTTCATTCACTTAGAATGTCACATCGTCATACCCGCCAAATCACAAATTGACTTGTCCAAAAATAACACGGGTATACAGCTAAGAGAAACGAATTCCTCCGCCACCAAACGTGAATACGTTTGAACAGATCAACTTCCGCGATCCATTGGATATACTCTGTCGGACCTTCTTCCATATACGTTGTCCTGGGACTGGACAAACCGAAGGTACTATTCAGTATATCCATCTTAGTCACTGTTATCTAAGACTTATACAATAGCCCTTGCACTTTACTCCGTCTTCACTTATCTTCGTCATAAATGGTTCACAATGCTTATGCCAATACAGAGTGGTTCTTTGGATAATAATCCAACCGGTCTCTCCATAATAACAACGTTAAAATGGTCAAAACTTCGATAGTCTGTGAGTTAACTATCAAAGAAAACAAGTGTGCAACCAACGATATTATTTCTAGATGGAAATTATATCGAACAAACATCATTTTACATAAATCTCTTTAACTCACTTATCTCCTGTTTCCCTATATTCAATCATTTGCTATTTTCTAGATTTAGAAAATATATTTAGTAACGCTGGAAAACATTTCCATTTCCTTGAATTTCTATATTTACTTAACCATCCTTTCGAATAACTATACTCGTTTAACTCCTTTCAATTTAACTCAATTGGATTACCCAACTAACTCCTTGGGATTTCTTACTAACTCCTTTGGATTTAACTTCGACTAACTCCCTTGGATTACCCAACTAACTCCTTTGGATTACCCAACTAACTCCTTTGGATTTCTCTTGACCAATTCATTTAGACTAACTCGACCACTACACTTGGTTGACCCGACCAATTCACTTAGACTAACTCGACCACTTCACTTGGTTTAACTACTAACTCCCTTGGATTACCCAACTAACTCCTTTGGATTACCCAACTAACTCCTTTGGATTTCTAACTTCGAATAACTCCTTTGGATTAACTCTCCGACTAACTCCTTCGGATTAACTCTTCGATTTACTCCTTCGGATTTACTAACTTCGAATAACTCCTTTGGATTAACTAACTTCGACTAACTCCTTTGGATTAACTCTTCCCATGCTGTTCGAATAAACTATATTCGATTTACTCCTCCAACTCTATTCAAATAAACTATATTCGATTAACTCCTCCAACTCTATTCAAATAAACTATATTCGATTAACTCCTCCAACTCTATTCGAATAAACTATATTCGATTAACTCATCTCAAATAACTAGATTTGATTTACTCACCTCGAATAACCAATATTCGATTTACTCCTCCGACTCCATTCGAATAAACTATATTCGATTTACTCCTCCAACGCCATTCGAATAAACTATATTTCTACTCAACCTTTTTGATTGAACCACAACTATTCCTTTGTCAATTCTGAAGTCAATCAAGTTGGGGTATAAATACCTCTCAGACCTTAATTTAACAACGTCCTTTACTGTGAAATAGATGAAGCTCAATACTCACCTTTTTACAACTCTCTGTAACACAAATTCTCGGATTCAGGTTACGAGTCTACTTCTTATATGAAACGTTTGATTATAACTATACCGTTATAATTCCTACTTCTAAAATATCTATCCTACATTATAACTTTATATTCTAACTCAAATAATTAAATAGATGCCAAATTTCTAAATCAATAAATAAATCTTGATTTAAACCTTGGAAAGTAAATAGTATTTTCCCGAATTCGATGTAATCGAATTCGACTTATACTCTCTTTCGATTATCTTTAACTTGATAACTTAACTTGAAAATCTTACCTTGATAACTTAACTCGGTTACCTTAACCTAATTACTTATCTCGATTATCTTAACCCGACAATCCAACTCGATTGTCTTAACTTGATTCACTTAACTAATCACTTAGTTTAACTTAACTAATTCACTTTGGTTAACCTAACCAATTACTTTGATTTACTCAACTAACTTGCTTTGGTTAACCTAACCAATTACTTGGATTAACTCCTATTCATTTAACAAATAAATATGTCCTTTGATTTTATTTATTCTAACAAATAAATATGTCCTTTGATTCTATTTATTAAATCCCTAAATAAATGTCATCTTTTTAACTCTTTATTAATAAAGGGTTTTCAAATATTTCTCTTCCTATATATTTGACAATTATTTTCCTTTGGTTTTATTTACAAATATATATCCTTTATATTTGTTTTTCACAAATATATTCTTTTATATTTGTTTGACAATAATTCTCTTTTACATTTGATTTGCAAATAAAATCCTTTGTTCTTGATTATCGAATATAATCCTTTGTATTTGATTTACAAATATAAATCCTTTGTTCTTGATTTTCAAATATAATCCTTTCTATTTGATTTACAAATAAAATCCTTTGTTCTTGATTTTCAAATATAATCCTTTATATTTGATTTAACAAATAAATTCCGTCTATATTTGATTTACAAATAAACCCCTTATATTTGATTTACAAATATAACCCCTTTTGTATTCAAAACCCTTTTTATATATATATAAAATCTATCGATTTTATATAAATAAACGGTTTCAAAATATACTTTGAAAATCTCTTGTTCTACATTTTGGTATTTCTTATGGTATTTGACACACCATATGACAACGACAAATATCGTCCAAACATGCATAATCACAACAGATTATATACATCACATTTTACATCACAACGTATAAATCACAGTAAAAATAACTGTTGAGGAATCCAGTCGGATTCCTCTGACCTGTTTCCCTGCACCACATATGTTAGACCACACCAGTATAATATTCTGTTAAGCAAAATCAACATATAAGTGTTTAACAGTTTATATATATATATACAGATATATATATAAAATTTCTACTAACTGACTAGCAGTTCAATCAAACAGTCAACACACAGTCAAACAACAGATAATTAACAGTTCTAAGAACACGTTGTAAAAATAGAACTGTATAGAGTTGGTGAGTTTTACTCACATTGGACGCGTTAACCGTTAAATGTCGGTTTGCGTTATCTGATTCAGTCGAACAATTTATTTCTCCATAAATTGTAACGAGCTCGGATTGAATCGCGGTCAGTCTCATTTTGTTGCTCCCGTCCATACGATCCCAACGCAACTTACGGTTCGTCAATCTGATTTTGTATGACCAAGATATCGCATTTACAAGTTGAACACTATTTAAATTAAATAAAATTTGAATTTAAATTATCGATGGGCCTCACCCCTTAATCAACCGGCCCAACCATATTTTCAAAGCCCAAACCCGCCCTTAAATCCTCCTTCCCCAAATCGTGTATTCACAGCAGCCCTCAAATCCATTTCAGCACATTTGACCTCCCCGTTCTTCTTCCATTCATCACCGAACTCGAACCCGTTTCCACCATTGGACTCCCCGTCCCTCTCTCCACCTTGCCGTGTGAACCTCCTCCAACTCGTCGGCCGTTTGGCAAGCCGCGACAGTGCCTGGTCTAGCAAAAGCATCGACGTCGAACTGCGTCGATCTCCCCAAAAATCCAAGGCAAACTGCCAATTTCCATTTGCAACTCAACTATCAACTTCGATTTACTCATCGATCCTTGTATCACCAGAAACCGCAAGCCCTAGTTCCTCCTGTACCATCGTCGGCCTCACACAGAATGCGTCGCACCCACTGAAAGTACCATAGAAATGAAGAGCGTCGTTCACCGATTACAACCATATCAGATTTTGAGATTTATAGATTTTAGTCTGATTTTCATTTGATTTTCTTTGAGCATGGATTTTTCTTTTACTTTGAAAACTTTTCTACTGTGATGGTTTATACAGTATATATAAGTTTGAATGGGTAGGTAGCGTTTGTGGTGGAGATCGAAGGCCGTGTGGCCTGTGCAGAACCTCAGGAAATGGGAGGGATATTTTCAATTTGATTTTTGTATTTTATTTTATCGATTTCCTCTTTGTATCTGTCTTCTAAAAATCCCATCGATTACATACGATCCCCAAAAATCACCAAACTGGACATGTAGCTAGAGTTCGACATTACGGTCCCAACGAAACTGGTTTCGTCGAATTCCGACTCAGTATGTTCAAACTGCATATTTTTAAAGGTCGATTTCTCGTCTGTTTCTCAGTCAAAAATCACGTACGGCCATATATGATATCCAAAAATCACCAAACTGGTACTCTAACAAGTATTCGACATTACGGTCCCAACGAAACTGGTTTCGTCGAATTCCGACTCCGTATGCTCCCACAGTGTATTTTTAACTGTCAAAATACTGACTGTTTCTCACTCTAAAAATCCGTACGGTCACACACTGACTCTAAAAATCACGAAACTTGACATCTAGCAATTATTTGATATTGCGGATCCAACAAAACTGGTTTCGTCGAATTCCGACTTCGTTTGCAAAACTGGCTATTTTTAACGCTCTGAATAGCCTATTTAAATATATAAATATATTTAAATATCATTAAATTAATTAATTAAAATTAATTATTATCGTCTGTATTCACAGTGGTATACCATACAACTCCAGAATATTCCTGTATATATTTACAACTGGATATTACATCGTCAGAGTTATATCGACGCTCGATTTCTATTTTAAATCCTTATTTAAAATATAATTAAATCGTTATGGTCAGGGCGCTGCATTCTTGAGAATTTGATTTGGACGTAACTCAAAATCTACACGACGAAATCCCGATATTTCTCTTCCACTAGAAAGATATACTCCACCAGCTCCACACGTTTCTTGTTTCACAGAAATCCGGCTTAAAACGAATCATGTACATTCAGTTGAAGTTCGAATCGCCAAATAGCGAACTGCCGCGCCATTTCGAGCTCGATTTATAATTATATTATAAATTATACGTTCAGCTATCGTTTATTTAATATATTCGTTATTTTAAATAATTAAATAACTTAATTATTATACCTTACAAAACGCGCCATTACAGACTTCCCCCCTTAAAATAATTTCGTCCTCGAAATTGCTAAGCTAGGAAAATGCTGCCAACTTTACTAACTAGATTCAAATACCTTTTAGTTTACTTCTCAACTCCAGTTTCAACTGAACCATTAAATTTTCAATTAAATTTTTAATTCATTCTGGCTAACTGAATTTCCATAAATCATGAGAATGTTCTAACGCTTGGAATTTTCGAAAAATTTCGCCATAACCTCCTTTGTATTGGTCAATATGACAATCCACCCCTCGCCTCTCTAGGCCTTCTCCAATCCAAAAGAAAATCAAACAGCCAAGCGGCTTGCCAATTCGGCTCATAAAATCCAAACTCATATATAATATAAACTTGTACCTTTTTGTCGGTCGTATCATTATATCCCTACCCTCTGTTATCAACTCGGCATATACAAATGCCATCCCAATCAACTCCAACCAATTTATTCTTAACACAACCATTTACTTATTCAGGCCGAATTCCATTTCAAATTCGAGTTTCAAATTCCAAACTCTCAACTAATCGTTTCAAATCCAAAACCATATTATTCTCAAATCACTTCCAGTTTTTCTTAACCTATCATCTCAAGTTAAATTCTGGTTTATTATTTACTTTTACCATCCCATTCGAATTAACTTCACAAGTTAAATTTTAATTTCTAGAACTTAAATTCCTAGGTAAATTTCAAATCAATTCGAAACCATACTGCCAATTCAAAGCCTTTGAATTTTCTAAACAACTTGTTTCCTCAAAACAATTCAAATTAAAATCTTTGGTAGTAATTCACCACTTAGAACTCGAAAATCACACCGATGATACTGCGCAGTCATCATCGGAATTATTTTCCAGCGACCCAAGTGATTTCAATACTATATTATTTTCAAGACCATTACTAAATACTTCCATTTTGAACACATTTCAAAATCTCCCAGGAACTTAAAATTTCCTTATTTTAATTCCAATTCTGATTTAAATTCATATTTAATTCATCTTATTTCATATACTTTACTTATATGAATTCTGATTAGTTATATATAACCATTTCATATGTTATAATCTTACTCGATTATAATAACAACCAACACTACCAATATATTATATCAAAATATATTCGGGTAAAATTATTTCTTTTACCCTCCTTTCAAAACACACCGTGTCGGTCCATCGTATTCGAGTGTTTAGTAACCCCTATCGATACAGTGGATCAAACTGATCGACCAGAATTCACAAACTACTCAACCAATGAGTCTCCACAATATAAAATCACTTTATATTAAATAACAAATACGCACTCGTATATACACTCAAACTCAATCTAGGATATTACTAACCCTATCTCTACCGAGTCACGCCACAGAGCCAAGTAATTCTAAACTTAAGCTCTGATACCAACTGTAACGGCTGGAAATTTCCGACTCCTCGAGAGTCGGAAATTCCGAGACGTTAGTGAAAGAATTTAGAAGATGAGATAGAAAAGATAGAACTAATTAGAATAGAAGAAGAAAAGAAGCACTTGCATCATCAGAATCAGAGTAACACGAATCTCGCAGCGGAACGAATAACATATAATATATATCATAACTTTGAAGTAAACAGTTATATATATACAATAGCACTAATCAGAGTACAACACTTACAACACAGCGGAAATAACTATAGCTATAGAATCTTGAAGTCTCCTGCTCCAAGCTCTCCAAGTTTATCTGTAAATCCCGACTACTTGACTGCCCGTACAAATTTAGGCACCCAAGAGTTTAGGGAAAACAACAAAGTAAACTCCGGGTCAGTCATGGGACTTGTATGAGTAAAACAATTTAAACATGTATATGAACAAGTAAACGATATCTCATAAGACCACGCCGCATAACGGAACGGTTTTTCCCTTATGAGAATCCAAAATATCTTTATATCAAAAACCTTTTGATATTATAATAATGTCTATGTACAAATAGATATCAACTAGCAGAAACGCTTGCATCTCACGTTCTACATACATAGTATACAATCATAAACCGCAGAGCGCTTATCGGAGAATGGATTCCAACAGACAAGGTATGGGAGCACCTTCTGAATAGTGTACTCTAGAGGTGATACACTCAGGGTTCAACAAGAACGTCTTGCAACCCGGCCACACATGACCGCTCACTCATTAGCTTGAGTGTCGCGAATATATTGCCACCACGGTTATAGGCCATCAAACCGTCATCCGAAGATACAGAATCAAAAAGAAGTATAAATATGAATATTCTCTAGATCGGTGACAATACACCCTGCTTGGGAATGACCCAACTAGCCATGCTGCCTAGCCCAACTTTTGTTACTTCCTGGTGTGAGGCTAGAAGTTACGCTTTATCATCACATCAGATTCACTTCGAATGCCACCTTGTCAGATCCATCGAGATCACTAATTTGACGTCTACAACCATACATTATGTGTTAGCTAAGAGAAGTTTCCTTCTCCGCTTCCACTCTTGGTACGGTCGAAGAAATCAAGGTACGTGACCTTTCTGAAAATACTCTGTCAGACATCCATCTTCATTCACTTAGAATGTCACATCGTCATACCCGCCAAATCACAAATTGACTTGTCCAAAAATAACACGGGTATACAGCTAAGAGAAACGAATTCCTCCGCCACCAAACGTGAATACGTTTGAACAGATCAACTTCCGCGATCCATTGGATATACTCTGTCGGACCTTCTTCCATATACGTTGTCCTGGGACTGGACAAACCGAAGGTACTATTCAGTATATCCATCTTAGTCACTGTTATCTAAGACTTATACAATAGCCCTTGCACTTTACTCCGTCTTCACTTATCTTCGTCATAAATGGTTCACAATGCTTATGCCAATACAGAGTGGTTCTTTGGATAATAATCCAACCGGTCTCTCCATAATAACAACGTTAAAATGGTCAAAACTTCGATAGTCTGTGAGTTAACTATCAAAGAAAACAAGTGTGCAACCAACGATATTATTTCTAGATGGAAATTATATCGAACAAACATCATTTTACATAAATCTCTTTAACTCACTTATCTCCTGTTTCCCTATATTCAATCATTTTCTATTTTCTAGATTTAGAAAATATATTTAGTAACGCTGGATAACATTTCCATTTCCTTGAATTTCTATATTTACTTAACCATCCTTTCGAATAACTATACTCGTTTAACTCCTTTCAATTTAACTCAATTGGATTACCCAACTAACTCCTTGGGATTTCTTACTAACTCCTTTGGATTTAACTTCGACTAACTCCCTTGGATTACCCAACTAACTCCTTTGGATTACCCAACTAACTCCTTTGGATTTCTCTTGACCAATTCATTTAGACTAACTCGACCACTACACTTGGTTGACCCGACCAATTCACTTAGACTAACTCGACCACTTCACTTGGTTTAACTACTAACTCCCTTGGATTACCCAACTAACTCCTTTGGATTACCCAACTAACTCCTTTGGATTTCTAACTTCGAATAACTCCTTTGGATTAACTCTCCGACTAACTCCTTCGGATTAACTCTTCGATTTACTCCTTCGGATTTACTAACTTCGAATAACTCCTTTGGATTAACTAACTTCGACTAACTCCTTTGGATTAACTCTTCCCATGCTGTTCGAATAAACTATATTCGATTTACTCCTCCAACTCTATTCAAATAAACTATATTCGATTAACTCCTCCAACTCTATTCAAATAAACTATATTCGATTAACTCCTCCAACTCTATTCGAATAAACTATATTCGATTAACTCATCTCAAATAACTAGATTTGATTTACTCACCTCGAATAACCAATATTCGATTTACTCCTCCGACTCCATTCGAATAAACTATATTCGATTTACTCCTCCAACGCCATTCGAATAAACTATATTTCTACTCAACCTTTTTGATTGAACCACAACTATTCCTTTGTCAATTCTGAAGTCAATCAAGTTGGGGTATAAATACCTCTCAGACCTTAATTTAACAACGTCCTTTACTGTGAAATAGATGAAGCTCAATACTCACCTTTTTACAACTCTCTGTAACACAAATTCTCGGATTCAGGTTACGAATCTACTTCTTATATGAAACGTTTGATTATAACTATACCGTTATAATTCCTACTTCTAAAATATCTATCCTACATTATAACTTTATATTCTAACTCAAATAATTAAATAGATGCCAAATTTCTAAATCAATAAATAAATCTTGATTTAAACCTTGGAAAGTAAATAGTATTTTCCCGAATTCGATGTAATCGAATTCGACTTATACTCTCTTTCGATTATCTTTAACTTGATAACTTAACTTGAAAATCTTACCTTGATAACTTAACTCGGTTACCTTAACCTAATTACTTATCTCGATTATCTTAACCCGACAATCCAACTCGATTGTCTTAACTTGATTCACTTAACTAATCACTTAGTTTAACTTAACTAATTCACTTTGGTTAACCTAACCAATTACTTTGATTTACTCAACTAACTTGCTTTGGTTAACCTAACCAATTACTTGGATTAACTCCTATTCATTTAACAAATAAATATGTCCTTTGATTTTATTTATTCTAACAAATAAATATGTCCTTTGATTCTATTTATTAAATCCCTAAATAAATGTCATCTTTTTAACTCTTTATTAATAAAGGGTTTTCAAATATTTCTCTTCCTATATATTTGACAATTATTTTCCTTTGGTTTTATTTACAAATATATATCCTTTATATTTGTTTTTCACAAATATATTCTTTTATATTTGTTTGACAATAATTCTCTTTTATATTTGATTTGCAAATAAAATCCTTTGTTCTTGATTATCGAATATAATCCTTTGTATTTGATTTACAAATATAAATCCTTTGTTCTTGATTTTCAAATATAATCCTTTATATTTGATTTACAAATAAAATCCTTTGTTCTTGATTTTCAAATATAATCCTTTATATTTGATTTAACAAATAAATTCCGTCTATATTTGATTTACAAATAAACCCCTTATATTTGATTTACAAATATAACCCCTTTTGTATTCAAAACCCTTTTTATATATATATATATAAAATCTATCGATTTTATATAAATAAACGGTTTCAAAATATACTTTGAAAATCTCTTGTTCTACATTTTGGTATTTCTTATGGTATTTGACACACCATATGACAACGACAAATATCGTCCAAACACGCATAATCACAACAGATTATATACATCACATTTTACATCACAACATATAAATCACAGTAAAAATAACTGTTGAGGAATCCAGTCGGATTCCTCTGACCTGTTTCCCTGCACCACAGATGTTAGACCACACCAGTATAATATTCTGTTAAGCAGAATCAACATATAAGTGTTTAACAGTTTATATATATATATATACAGATATATATATAAAATTTCTACTAACTGACTAGCAGTTCAATCAAACAGTCAACACACAGTCAAACAACAGATAATTAACAGTTCTAAGAACACGTTGTAAAAATAGAACTGTATAGAGTTGGTGAGTTTTACTCACATTGGACGCGTTAACCGTTAAATGTCGGTTTGCGTTATCTGATTCAGTCGAACAATTTATTTCTCCATAAATTGTAACGAGCTCGGATTGAATCGCGGTCAGTCTCATTTTGTTGCTCCCGTCCATACGATCCCAACGCAACTTACGGTTCGTCAATCTGATTTTGTATGACCAAGATATCGCATTTACAAGTTGAACACTATTTAAATTAAATAAAATTTGAATTTAAATTATCGATGGGCCTCACCCCTTAATCAACCGGCCCAACCATATTTTCAAAGCCCAAACCCGCCCTTAAATCCTCCTTCCCCAAATCGTGTATTCACAGCAGCCCTCAAATCCATTTCAGCACATTTGACCTCCCCGTTCTTCTTCCATTCATCACCGAACTCGAACCCGTTTCCACCATTGGACTCCCCGTCCCTCTCTCCACCTTGCCGTGTGAACCTCCTCCAACTCGTCGGCCGTTTGGCAAGCCGCGACAGTGCCTGGTCTAGCAAAAGCATCGACGTCGAACTGCGTCGATCTCCCCAAAAATCCAAGGCAAACTGCCAATTTCCATTTGCAACTCAACTATCAACTTCGATTTACTCATCGATCCTTGTATCACCAGAAACCGCAAGCCCTAGTTCCTCCTGTACCATCGTCGGCCTCACACAGAATGCGTCGCACCCACTGAAAGTACCATAGAAATGAAGAGCGTCGTTCACCGATTACAACCATATCAGATTTTGAGATTTATAGATTTTAGTCTGATTTTCATTTGATTTTCTTTGAGCATGGATTTTTCTTTTACTTTGAAAACTTTTCTACTGTGATGGTTTATACAGTATATATAAGTTTGAATGGGTAGGTAGCGTTTGTGGTGGAGATCGAAGGCCGTGTGGCCTGTGCAGAACCTCAGGAAATGGGAGGGATATTTTCAATTTGATTTTTGTATTTTATTTTATCGATTTCCTCTTTGTATCTGTCTTCTAAAAATCCCATCGATTACATACGATCCCCAAAAATCACCAAACTGGACATGTAGCTAGAGTTCGACATTACGGTCCCAACGAAACTGGTTTCGTCGAATTCCGACTCAGTATGTTCAAACTGCATATTTTTAAAGGTCGATTTCTCGTCTGTTTCTCAGTCAAAAATCACGTACGGCCATATATGATATCCAAAAATCACCAAACTGGTACTCTAACAAGTATTCGACATTACGGTCCCAACGAAACTGGTTTCGTCGAATTCCGACTCCGTATGCTCCCACAGTGTATTTTTAACTGTCAAAATACTGACTGTTTCTCACTCTAAAAATCCGTACGGTCACACACTGACTCTAAAAATCACGAAACTTGACATCTAGCAATTATTTGATATTGCGGATCCAACAAAACTAGTTTCGTCGAATTCCGACTTCGTTTGCAAAACTGGCTATTTTTAACGCTCTGAATAGCCTATTTAAATATATAAATATATTTAAATATCATTAAATTAATTAATTAAAATTAATTATTATCGTCTGTATTCACAGTGGTATACCATACAGCTCCAGAATATTCCTGTATATATTTACAACTGGATATTACATCGTCAGAGTTATATCGACGCTCGATTTCTATTTTAAATCCTTATTTAAAATATAATTAAATCGTTATGGTCAGGGCGCTGCATTCTTGAGAATTTGATTTGGACGTAACTCAAAATCTACACGACGAAATCCCGATATTTCTCTTCCACTAGAAAGATATACTCCACCAGCTCCACACGTTTCTTGTTTCACAGAAATCCGGCTTAAAACGAATCCTGTACATTCAGTTGAAGTTCGAATCGCCAAATAGCGAACTGCCGCGCCATTTCGAGCTCGATTTATAATTATATTATAAATTATACGTTCAGCTATCGTTTATTTAATATATTCGTTATTTTAAATAATTAAATAACTTAATTATTATACCTTACAAAACGCGCCATTACATCAAATACGTATAAAGCAATTTAAATTTTTAAAACAATATTGTTTTCATTTGAAAAATATACTCTTCACACTCGTCCTAGGATACTACTGATCCTATCTCTAACGAGTAATTCTAATTGGATATTGCTAATCCAATATCTGATGAATTCTTTCGTATGGTTCTAATGTGTCTTGTTCTCGAGCTCTGTAAACCAAAGCTCTGATACCAAACTGAGACGACCCGAACTTCCCTGTATAGGAAAGCACGGATAGAATTGAGGACAAGACAAAATAGAACGCAAAAAGAAGAACATTTCATTGTTATTACAACAATTCCATCAGATACAAGAATATACAGAGTATAAATGAATAAATTACATTCGACAAATATCAGAGATTACAATAAATTACATAGCAACGGCAAAATATACAAAACACAACTAGAAGTGATACACAGATACAGAGCTTTCCGAGCATCATTCCAGCTGTATATCAGGACCCTGTGAATATAAATCTGCAAAACCAAAACTACTAGCTGCCTATGTGGAAAATAGGGGCACCCAGAGTTTAGGTTAAAACAATAAACTCCAGGTCAGTCATGGGACTGGTGTGAGAACTAAAACAGTTATTAATATTGGTTTTAAATCTAGGTAAATCCAGGGACCACGCCATATAACACGGAACGGGTTTCCTCCCAAGAATACCAGTGCATAAAACAAACAGCGCAATGCTAAATAAAGAAAAATGAAGCTGTTATAAGACCCAGGTCCCATCACACAATGCAACGCAAGCCGGAGGATAGGGTTTTTACCTTATAACAGCCAAATCATGCTTGATACGTTTAAAACACATTATTTGATACTATTATAGGTGTATAGTGTCAAATCAATTTCAATCATAAATATCAATCATAGGCGACATGAATGACTCATACCACTATGTCGCCATACTAGGTTCTACAAATAAAACCGCACTATCACGTATTGGAAATTGTATTTCCGTCATGAGCTGAGGCAAGGGGCAAGCTCCTCTCCGCGTTCGAGACACTCTAGCAAATGCCTCAGGACCCCACTATGATCCTTGGATCTTCAGGGCCGGTCCTCTCTTACTTTTGAGGATTGGCAATTCCTGAACACACGTTTCCCGGTCCTTACAGACCTATATCCGAGGCGCCTCGCATTCCAACAACCACACAGGTGAAAAGTATATAAATATCAGGGCTGGTAGGTCACTGACACCACCTTAACTAGAAAGAAACGTCGTGCTCTCCCTGCAGTCACTATCCCGTTTTTGACTCATACCGAGGTGTGAGGCTCGCGAATTCACGCTATACACAAAGCTACGCCACACAGGCCGTGCTTTGATCATTAACCACAAGACTTTGCTTTTCAATAGAAGCCTTGATCAATTGCCACTTACGCATGCCACACTGGCAATTCACTCCATGCGACTGATGTCCATCGATATACAACCTCTGAGCTCGTACGTCTCAGAGAAGGGCGTTAAGCAAGAGAATAAATTCTCCGCCGCCAAACAGATGTATATTTAATAGAGATCAATCAACACAGAATAAAATCCAGTGTCAGACACACAATCCATTTACAAGTTCGTTCTGGGTCTGAACGAAACCGTAGGCACTTTCCTCGCATATCCATCCATCTCCAGGTACATCTGGACGATCACCAACTGATTCCCTCATCCTGGGTGTACAGCCCAATCAAGATCATCAGTAATCACCCAAACGATGTGAATACTTCCGGTCTTCAACCACTGTCTTCATCTTTGACATCTCGTCGAATCGGTTATTCAGAATGGGTATAACCCGGCCTTCCTGAATAACCCACGTATATGATAAACAAATGTTACACAAACACAACGAACGCCTCATTCCAATTCAGAATATTCTTTTATTCACAAAATCACATTCTTAGGGAAATGTTCCCATTAATTTTATCCAAGATAAATTCTTCTAAATTTATCCTTTAATCTTCCTTTGGATATCATTTCAAACTAGTCGGGATTAGCGAACCACACCGAAGTAATTATTTGTTTTATTTCCCAATCCCAACCTATATATCCCATGGAGCAAAACTGGTGATACTCCATATCTAACACCACGGTGTTATCGGTAAAATTAATTACCATTTCACGTTCAAATCTAATTAAAGATTTAACTATTGCTTTGGAGCAAAACTGGTGATACTCCACTCTCGATCACTTTTCAGATTTGATAATTTAAATTATCAATTCACTTTTCAATCTAATTAAAGATTCATTAAAACTCCACTTAGTTTTAATCTTCTCAAAAATCAATATTATGTCTTTAACTGGGTTAAAGAACCAATGTCTTCAAAAACACGATTCACGACAAACCAAATCACATTTGATATTAAATACAAGGCTCTGAATAGAAAATATATCGGCTTATATTCAATATCAAATTCTGAAACCAACATATATCGTATTGGCAATAACGATATAAAATATATCTTTCAAATTCCCATAACAATATCTGTATAGTCACGAAATCCAACATCGAAATATCCCGAAGAAAATTTCGATTCAACTCCAGTCCAATCCACGTATTGGGAATATTGATTATTTTTAAAATCACTTTCAAATTCAATTTATTCATTTCACAAATAAATTGATTTTAATTCTAGTTCAAAACTAGTTCATTTTGACAAAAATCTATTTTTATCTTTTCAAATATGGAATTTTTCAGCCCAATTTTTCCCAAATCATTTCTTATGATTTTACACAAATTATAGATATTTTTGATAATTTTATCAAGGCCCGTACAGTCGATTTCCACCAATGGCCATCGAACTGCACTTACAGCGACCTTTTTCAAATTTGACTTGGACATAATTCCAAATCCAACCGTTAGATTTCAAATTTCTAATATTCATTGGAAAGCTCTTTTCGATACGAACCCAACGGTTCCGGTTTTAGGAGAATCCGACGGTCGGATCTCCCGCAACGTCAATTCGAAGTCAATGGTCGAAATTCACGAACTGCCGTGGCGCGGCGCGTTCTATTCAGGCCATTCTATATATAATATATATATATTTCGTCGATTTCCTTTTTAAAACGAATTTTATAAATCGTTTTAAATTCGTTTTCAAAACCATTTCAACACTATATTCAATTTCAGATCGATTTGATTTCAATTCAATTCGAATTCATTTCAATTCGAATTCATTTCAATTTAATTCAATTTGAATTTACCTTCTATTTGATTCAATTCGAATTCGTTTCAAATCGATTTCAATTCAATTTCAATTTAATTTCATTTGAATTCATTTCTATTCTATTCGAATTCAAATTCACTTTCTATTCAATTCAAATTCTAATTCCTTTTCTACTCAATTCGAATCGAGTTCATTTTCTATTCAATTCGAATCGAATTCATTTTATGTTCGATTCTAATTCATTTCAGATTGATTCAATAAAATTTCAATTTCAATTTTTATCTAATTCAATTTGAATTTCATTTCAAAATATTAGATTTTGAAATCACCTTTCCATATCCATTATAAAATGAATAAAATCGATATAGATATCGTTTGCGTCAAAATAACGCATCTCTAATCAACACGGCTTTATATTTTTCAAAAACTTCTTTATTATATTCAACAAATGAATATTTATCCCATTCAACACATGAATCTATATTTCTTTCAACACACGAATAATCTCAACACATGAGTATTGTCAACACATCACTATTTTTGTTATGTAAAATATTTTATAAAACTATGGTATCTATCGTTTGATTTTAATTAGACTCCACCGTGAAGTAGATTCTAATTGTAAATATGATAAAGATGTAATTTTTATTATTTAAAATATTTTACTCAACACATGAACATCGTCAACACATGACTATTTTTATATTCAACACATGAATTTTCTTTTATAACATTCATTATTTTCCCAATTGGAATGAGGCCCAATCAATCACCATATAATGTTAATTATATGGATTCCATACAACACATGTATATAATAGCTTTGAAAAATAATCAACCATCAACCAAAGTGCACCACACTGTATAAGCATCAAATATAGATATCTGACGCTTATAACAGCCTATCAATCGACCGATCGACATATTTAATAAATCAGGATGAGTGAACTTCAAATTTCATCCCAACACCCGTGTTGGGTTTCAAACAATCAAACACAGATTTTATTTGTGCAGTTGGGCGACGTGTAAAATTTATCGACCCAATCGATATCAGTCAAATCAGTGTATATAAACAAATCGGCCAATTTGTTTATAAATATTCATTTATCCATTTTCACGTTAAAAATTATATTTTTAACGTCAAAAATATTTATTTCGACACTTTACTATTTTTAACTAACACTTTTTATTTTAGAAAATTTCGGCGGCATAACGACACGATATTAGAAACGGGACAAGGCCTAGCCTTATCCCCGGTCTAGTGAAGGCCCACGCCATTCACACATCAATCAAATCAATTCCATTTCACCAAACAATTCAATTCAAACAAAATATTCTAACCAACCACACAATCAAACAATTTAACAAACAAGCCATCCATGGTCTGTGGATGACGGGTGTCGGGTGCTACTAAGCACCGTCTGCATCCTAGTATATATATATAACTAGAAAAGAAATTGAAAGGTGAGAAATTCTCACTGATAGCTATCCTAGCTCCACGGCACTTCTAATGCAGGAAATCTTCGCCAACTCGCCTTTTGTATCATCTTCGTTTCCCGTAGCCACTACATATATAAAAATCATATTTTTATATTTCTTATTATATAAAAATTCTATTTTTAATCCCTACTATATAAAAATCATATTTTTATATCGTTGCTATATATATTTCGATCTCACCTTTATATTCATAGAAATCTCATTTTTATATTTATAT
Organism: Allium sativum; assembly: GCA_030737875.1. Taxonomy (NCBI): domain Eukaryota; kingdom Viridiplantae; phylum Streptophyta; class Magnoliopsida; order Asparagales; family Amaryllidaceae; genus Allium; species Allium sativum. The sequence continues at coordinate 11,467,383 of JASFAX010000020.1, read as the reverse complement.
GATAAAATCAATTTTTTTATCTCGCTACAACTATAAAAATTCTATTTTTATTTCAATACATATATAAAAAAAAATCACTTCTTTGTATGTATTCCATAAACGGTCATCTCTTTTTATGAATAAAAATCATCTCTTCAAGTGATTAAAAATCAAATCTTTACTCAATATAAAAATTAAACCCTTTTACTATATAAAAATATCATCTTTCTAAATAAATAAAAATCATTATTTTATATAAATAAATATCAAGACCTTCTTTAAGTAAATAAAAGTTAAATAAAATTTTTAGACTATTTTATTATATTTAAATTTCAGGTTTTAAACAACATGGTTATATATATTAAAAATAAAAATAAAAATTCATTGCTTATTTATAAAAACAAACAAAGGGAAGCTCACCTTCACTGTCTGAACCCTTCGTTCCCCAGCATTCTTCAACCCTAGGGCACGCTCCAGCCAAGGAGTCACCGCACCCACCAGTGGTTGACCAGTGTTCGGTCAGGACACCCTGCTCCGCGCGCCGCTTCCTGAAGTGGCGAACGTTGATGGCCGAGGCTAGGGATTTGCGGATTGGGGCTGTGGAAACCGCCTGAGGGGAGCGTCGTCGAGTGGAGGGCGGCGGAGTTCCAACGCGGTGGGCGGAGGAGGGCAGAGCGATGGTGGCGGCTGGAAGACTACGGAGGTTTCACGAATTAGGGGGGCGTCACGTTCGATTGAAAGAGGGGTGGAGGGCGATGGGAAACAGGAGGTGGGAGCGGCCGACGGTGGTAGGATGACAGGCGGCGCGGTGGACAGAGGCCAGGGGTGGCGGTGGAAATCGAGATCTGGGCTTGAGCGGGATTTTGAAAATTTTAATTTAGGTTAGAAGAAAGGGGCAGAGATATTATAAAGGGGAGGGGATTTATATATTATTTTATTTATTTTCTATTAAATGTTGAATTTTCGTACGAACTCCTATTCGGACCCAACGACTGTCGCCGCTAGCTAAATACCCCCATTCCGAACACAATGGGATATGTTTCGTAAGCCAATTCGGCTATTACGATCAGTTTCAGTTCAAATTAAAATATAAATCTGTATATTCAACTTTAAACGTACATTTCCATTTACCGGGGTCACATACTAACTCTATAAATTGCAGAAAAATATTTTCTAGCTTCGTATTGACGATACGGTCCTAACAAAACTAGTTTCATCGAATTCTGAGACCGTTGGAAAAATGGCCAATTTCCAGTCGATTAAAATCAACTGAAATGGTCAAACACGTTTTCCTTTGCCACGCTCACATATTGATTTGAAAAATTATGAAATTTGGAATCTAGCAATAATTCGACATCACGGACCCAACAAAACTGGTTTCGTCGAGATCCGAGGTCATTTGCAAAATGTCTATTTTTAAGGGCCTGAATTCCATAGCGACTATTCAGAATTTTCAACTGGACATATCTTTTGATTCCCGCTATGAAATCTTGATTTTTCGGATTCGTTGGAAAGGTATCCACGAATAAATTCTAATATTTTTGGTTTCACTAAAATCCGGATTGTTTTGCACCCGGTACACTCAATTGAAGTTTGAAATCGAATTATCGAACTACCGCGCCATTTTCAATTCTATTTATAATTATATAAAAATATTTATATTCTAACGACGACGTATATAATATATACGTTCTAATTATATTCAAAATAAATTTTCTCGTCGATATTATTTAAAATAATTCATTTTAAATATTCAAAATTCGCTAAAATTGCCAAAATAAAAATTTTAAACTGGCCCAGATTTTCGGGTTATTACACATGAAGAGCTGGAGCAGGAGACTTCAGGATCATATAGCTATAGTTATTTCCGCTGTGTTGTAAGTGCTGTACTCTGATAAGTGCTATTGTATACATAACTGTTATATTTCAAAGTTATGTTATCTATTATATGTTATTCGTTCCGCTGTGAGGTTCGTGTTACTCTGATGTTGTATTCTTCTTCTTCTTCTATTCTAAGTTTCTATCTTATCTATTCTCACCCTCTATTTTCTTTCATTAATTATCTGGAATTTTCGACTCTTGATGTTCGATATGTGTTGTATATCGGATAATCAAGATCGCATTTTTCCGGGTCGTTACATACATAACATGATCAATTCGTTTATTTATTTTATGTTGTCTAGTTAAATAAATAATAGTTAATCGATAGATAAAAATTAAATCATCTTAGGTAAAAAAAAATTATTCGAGAAGATTCAAGATGATGCATATCTAAAGAAGATAGGGAAATTAATTGGAAAGTCAGCAAACGAAAATCAAGGTGAGTAAATCTCACTTAAAAACTTATTTTTATCATTAAAGTAAATTATTGGCTGCTTAGTTGCATTTATAAATTGTTTACCAGTCTAGGTTATTATAAATTTGTTATATTAGGCTTGATGATTGTGGCTATTATTATATATATTGGATATTCCCGCAGTATCATTAGCGGATGCCCGTAGTATCATTAACGGATGGCCTTATCGCCCCACGATATATGAGTGGATGACCTTTTATACCGCGATATCCTACCTTGAAGCAGGATTGGTATTATTTATGTTGTCTAACGATGATCTATGTGTTTGGATATTAGAATATCATTGGCCCTAGATACTCATATTTAAAAATATCAAGAAGGGACTTTTAGATTTAAAAAGGGAAAATTTAATTTTGAAATAGAAATGGAATTTCAAATGAATTGATAAATATTAACTTGTTTTTAATAATAAAAACAAGTAGCTGAATTTATAAATGATGCTAATAAATGGGAAAATATTATCATTTGATAATATTGAGTTTTAATTTCAAGTATGATTTTAAAAAGGATAATTTATTTTCCAGAGTAGAAATTGGATTTCAAATGAAATTTGAAATAGAAACTGGTTTCAATATTTAAAACATGAAGTGAAATTTATAAACAATGTTTATAAATAAAGAAGGGGAATTTTCGTTGGATAATTTATAAATTCTAAATTTAGTATGAATTTTAAAAGAGATTAAATAATTGGAATCGTATCAAAACGAAACGGTGAAATTTATTCCGATGTTTGGAATATAAATTGAATTCAAATGAATCCATAAAGATTTATAATTTCAAATTCGATTATGTCGAATAAAAATAAATAAAATAAACTATTTTCAGAAGGTATATTGAATTGCATTAATTAGAAGCAATAATCTAAATTAAATATGAAATAGATCCTATGTTTATACAATTATAAGTAAAATTATAAAGTATCTTCGAATGTAAAATAAAAAGGGAAAATTACTTCCATAGAATAGGATTTGGTTTTTAAATGAATTTTGGAATGGGAAACTTGTTTTAAAATTATAAGACAAGGAAGTTACTTTTCAAACGATATTTATTACCATTGGATAAATTGGAAGTTAGTTTCAAATGGAGTTCAAAATGGAAGATTGTTAAATATAAAATAAGGGAATTGATTTATAAAATGTTTATAAATAGATTGAAGTAATTTTCATTGGATAAACTGGAAATAGATTTTCCCAAATATAAGAAATGATATTTAAAAATCGTATTTTTAAATAAGATAGAAAGAGGGATTTTTATGATAAGGAATGACAGTTTTTGTATTACAAACTCTTATTTGTCTCAAGATAAGAACGTTGTCGGTCAAGGTTTGAGAGGTAAATAAAATACCCCAACTTGAACGACTTCACTATTATCAAAGGATGATATTAGTTTGTAACGGTGAATTGTGTTGAAATAATTGATTTTTCCATAAAAGAATTTATAATTGGAATTCGATTATATCAAATTTTAATAATCTGATTCCATATGAATTGGAATTGTATATAGAAAATTGGAATTTGAATTAATTTATAACGGAGTATGAATATGGAATAAAATCATCGACGAGTTTGGGAAATCGAGATTGTTAAGTTTAGATTTGGATAACGAGTTTATTTTAAAATACTGAAAGCAGAATTGAAGTTTATTTACTAAACGAAGTTTTTTAAACATTTATATTTAAATTTAATTAAAACGAACTCGTTGCAGCGAGGTAGTTCGTAATTTGGCATTCCGAACTTCAATTAAGTATTTAGGACTCGATGTAATTCGGAATTTGATGAAACCAGAAACGTTCGGACCTATTGCATAATAATTTTCTAATGGAAGAGAAAAATCTTGATTTCGTCTTAAAGATTTTGAGTTATGTTAAAATCAAATTTTAGAAAAGTCGCTGTAGAATCGTTTAAAAACCATAACGATTTAATTAATTAATTTAAGGGATTTTTAGTGAATAAAAATCCGAATTTCAATTAGACAATCCATATTTTGAGTTATAAAATAGATTGAACTCAAGTAGGGTAAGTGGATTGATTCTTGGAATAAAAACTAGATCTATAATTATTGAATAAAATTAACTAATTAGAGGAGTAATTAGTTAACGGAGTTTTGTAAATGAAGTTGACCTTGTAAAGTGAATAAGATTTATGAATTCAAAATTTGAGATTGAATATAAAACTTGAGTTATAAATGGAATGTGACTTATGCATAAGCAAATTAAAATAGATTCGATTATGATATGTTCAAATCGGAAGTGCATTAGGCCAAAGACTAATTAAAGAAGTGGTTAGCGGATTTTCGTGAAAATGAATGGATTGATTAAAATGAGTTGGAAATGGATGAATATATGTAAACATGTATGGAATGAAGAATACGAAGAGAATGAAGATTATATTCTAAGTGCTTGACAGAAAGGTACATGTTTTAATTTCCATATGAGGTTTTATGAGCCTGATGGGCAAGCCGTTGGCTTTTTGATTTTCTTTTTGAATGGAAAGGGCCTAGAGAGGCGAGTTGGGGTTTGAACGATTGACCGTTACGAGGGAGGTGGTGGCGAAATTTTTCGAAAATTTAAGGAGTTAGAATATTTTTAAGAAATTTTGAAAATAGAATTCGGTATGTCGATATATATAGAATTTGATAAGGGATTTGGAAAATAGTTAATGAATGAAAAGGGCCAGTGATTGTTTGACTGTTTGGATGGATGTTTTGTTTTCCTTTGATAGTTAAATCACCGACTATCAAAGATTTTTGACCATCGTTGTCAATACGGAGAGACCTGTTGGATTTAATATCCGAAAACCACTCCGTGTAGGCATAGGCGTTGCGAATTAGATTATTTGGAGATAATCGAAGACAAAGTAAATTGTAAGGGCTTCTCTATTTGCCTGACCCATGACAACTTGTATGGATGAATGTCTAATAGAGTATTCCTAACAGATCACATAAGATGAGCTTTTCGAGATATTACGTCTAGTGGCGGAGAAATTTGTTTCTCTTAGCTTTTTATACCCGTACTATTTTGAGAAGATCAACTAGTGATTTGATGGGTTTGACGATGTGGCATTCAAAGTGAATGGTGGCCAGATGTCTGAAAGAATTACGTAGCCTCAATCCTCACAACTGGGAAATGACAAAAATCGGGCAGGCAGCATGGCTAGGTGGGTCATTCCCAAGCAGGGTATATTGTCACCAATCTAGAGAAAATTCATATTTTGTTCTTCTTTCATTTTCTGTATCTCCACGGATGTACGGTGGGCCCTTAAAACCATAATGGGGTGACAATATATTCGATACACTCAAGCTAAATGAGTGGTCGGTCATGTGTGGCCGGGTTGCAAGATATTCTTGTTGAACCCCAGTGTATCCCCTCTAGAGTACACTGATCAGAAGGTGGTCCCATACCTTGTCATAGTTGGAATCCAATCTCCGATAAGCGCTCTGTGGTTTTTGATTTTATACTATGTATGTGGAGCGTGAGATGTAAGCATTCTACTATTTGGTCATTTATTTGATTAGACGTTATTATAATATCACTGAATTTTGATATCAAAAATGGTTTGGTTATAGTAAGGTAAAAACCGTCTGTGTTTATGTATGGGCTGGTCTTACTATTACCTTTTCTTTTAAAGGATTTTTCAAAGTTAAACAAATTGGTTGGAGTTTACTCACACCAGTCCCATGACTTACCCAGGGTTTATTTTGTTTGTTTTTTCCTAAACTCTTGGGTGCCCAAATTTGTACGGGCAGTCAAGTGTTTCAGGATTTTACAGATACACTTGGAGGAGCTTGAAGCAGGAGGCTTCATCATTTGTTATTTAGAGTTATTTCCGCTGTATCAAATGTTATGTTGTACTCTGATATGGTATGTATATACAAAACAGATTTGTATTTCAAAGTTATGTTATATAATATATTTTATTTGTTCCGCTGTGACGTTCTGTTTTTGTTATTTCGATTCTTCTTCTATCTATTTCTATTTCTATTTCTTTAACCCTAATGACTCGTATTTCTGTATTATTTGAGTTGAACGTGAGTTGTATTAGTCAGCTCAGATAGTACGGATTTTCGGGCCTACATAATACTTGAGTTTATAACTCGATACTAAAATTTTCTAATCAAACGGTGCTCAAATTACATGAAAATCCTTTTATTTATATAAATAAATCGTTATATTTTATAAAAGATTTAATAACGACTATTTTAAATTTTAATTTGGACGTAACTTACTATTTACAACTTGAAATCTCAAATTTTTACATTCGTTAGAAAGATATAATTAATTAGACCCTAACGTTTCTTATTTCATCGAATTCTGATTTATAATAAACACTGTACATTCATTTAAAGTTTAAAACTGAATTTCCAAACTACCGTGCCATTACGAGCTCGTTTTAAATATATTATAAATTTATACATTCTAACTTCGTTTTAAATTAATTTTAAGTTGTCTATTCTCAAAATAAAATGTTTAAAATATTTAATTTCCATTAAAATCAATTAAAATAAATTTAAAATTGGTTCCAAAATTCCGGTTGTTACAATCTCTCCTACTTAAAACTTTTTCATCTCGAAAAAGGAACGGAGTTGAAAGTCGTTTAAATTACCAACTCAACTTTCATTCTGGCTTGAGTTCTTCAACTTTTCAATTTCTAATAACTTTCAAATTCCCCTGAAATTTGGCTATCGCCTTAAATTTCTGAAAATTTTCGCCATAACCACCTTCGTACGAAGTTCTTGGAAAAATCACAAATGACCTTAAAAGGCTCTAATAAATCAATATATATATGTATATCAAAAAAATGCCCACTGGGAGATGTGTAAAAATTTATCATCCCAATACCCGTGAGTGGGATTTAAAGTCATGTGAACATCCATTGTGACCTATATATACCCAAGGGAGATTTGTAAAAAAAAAATTCATTCCGTGACCCATGTGGGAAATTAGTCATGATCCATGTGCCTTATCTACAACAAGAGTGACGTGTATATTTTTTGTCATCTCAAGAACTGCGTAGGGTTTTTCATTTAATCCTACAATTTCAGTTATATGTTTATTAAGTCCATAATCAGTTCTCAGTTCAGCCTGTAATTCAGTCCTTGCCATACAAGCATCAAACAAGTGCATGCTCATATGGTAATCCAGACCTCGTCATAAGCACCAAATAATGGCATGCTTATATGGATATGCTATGCAATGTTATCCATAATATATGTTATGCGGTGTAGTCCAAACCTTTTTACTATCTATGGTGTAATTACCGGAAATCCGAGCCAATTTAAAATTTTTATTTTGGCAATTTTAGTGAATTTTGAATATTTAAAATGAATTATTTTAAATAATTCGACGAGTAATTTATTTTGAATAGAATTAGAACGTATATATTTATTTGAATCCTCGTTAGAATATAAATATTTATTTATAAATATAAAAGGAATTGAAAATGGCGCGGTAGTTCGAAAATTCGATTTCAAATTTGAAATGAATGTGCAGGATTCAAAATAAACCGGATTTTAGTGAAACCAAAAATATTTGAATCTAATTGAGAATATCTTTCCAACAAATCTGATAAATCGAAATTTCATAGCGGGAATCAAAAGTTATGTCCAGTTGAAAATTTAGAATAGTCGCTATGGAATTTCGGCCCTTAAAAATGGAAATTTTGCAAATGACCTTGGTTTTCGATGAAACAATTTTTGTTGGATCCGTGATGTCAATTTATTGCTAGATTCCAAAATTCATAATTTTTCGAATCAATATGTGAGCGTGGCAAAGGAAAACGCGTTTGACTAGTTTTAGTTGATTTTAATCGTCTGGAAAATGGCCATTTTTCAAACGATCTCAGAATTTGACGAAATTAGTTTTGTTAGGACCGTATCGTCAATACGAAGCTAGAAAATATTTTTTGGGAATTTTTAAAGGCTGTATGTGGGCCTGGTAAATTTAAATGTGCGTTCAAATTCAATATATAGAGTTATATTTGGATTTTGGCGAAAACTGATCGAAACGATCGAATCAGCTTACGATACATATCCCATTGTGTTCGGAATGGGAGTAATTAGCTATGGCCGACAGTCAGTGAATTCGATTTCGAAGTCGAAATAAAAAGTTGCATTTTGAAATTAAATAATTAAATAAAATAAAAAATAATAAAATCCCCCTTTCATCTCTATACCCTCAGGCCCTCCTCCACCCGTTTCATTCATTTAGAAAAAAAATAGAAAAAAAGGGGGACCGCCCCTACTGCCGCCGCCGCCCCTCCCTGGGCCGCAGCCGCAGGTAAACCCCCCCCACTCAATCTGCTCCTCTCCCTCAATCACCTCAAGCGCCCTCAGCCTCCCAACCACCGCGCCCTAGCCCCTCGATTTGACCACCCTAGCCCGCCGCACCCTCCTCCAGCGCAGCCACCTCCTCACGCCATCGCTAGCTCCGGCGAAACCCCCTGTCTCCGACGCGACGCGCAACAGACCCCCCTCCCCTTTCGCTGTAAGTCCTCCTTTTTATTTTTATTTTTATTTCTTTTGTTTTGTTTTAATGTGTTTTAAATATTTATCTTAGTTTAATCAGTTTAAAATCTGATTTCAATTTATATAAAACATGGTTTAAATTCAATTTTAAATTAATAGAAAAGTGGTGATCTTTGTTTACATAAGAAAGGTATGATCTTTGTTTTGATAAAAATATAATCTTTTCTATATATATAGCATTGTAAAAATATAATCTTTTATATATATATATATATAGCGTTGTAAAAATATAATCTTTTCTATATATATAGCATTGTAAAAATATAATCTTTTCTATACAACTTGCAATGTTAAAAATGTGATTTTAAACATGTACTGCGTGAAACAGATCTCGTGGAAAACACGACGAAGATTTCCTACATATGAAGAGTCGTGGCGTTTGGTTTAGCTAGTCGGTGAGAACTCCTCACTTTTATTTAATTTCTAGTTTGAAATATATACTAGGATGTAGACGGTGCTTAGCAGCACCCGACACCCGTCGTCCACAGACCATGGATGACTTGTTTGTTGATTGTTGTGTTGTGAAATTTGATTGTGTGATGGTGAATGAAATAAAATATTTTATAGTGGAAAATACTTTATAGTTAAAAATTTAATTTTTAACGCGTATGTGAAATAAATATTTATAAACAAATTGGACGATTTGTTTATATACATTGATTTAACTGATATTGATTGGGACGATAAATTTTACATATCGCCCAACTGCACAAATAAAATCTGTGTTTTTTGATTTGAAACCCCACACGGGTATTGGGATGATATTTGACGTACACTAATCCCGATTGTTTAGTTGTATGTCAATCGATGAATTGATAGACTGTGTAAGCGTTAATTATTTATACTTAATGCTTATGCAGTTGTGTGGTGCACTCTGGATGATGGTTGATTATTTATCATTGCTGTGTATATACATGTGTTGTAGAAAATCCATATAATAAACATTATATGGTAATTGATTGGGCCTCATTCCAATATAGAAAATGAATTCATGTGTTGAATTGAAAATAAATTCATGTGTTGAATTGGAAAATATTCACGTGTTGAATAGAATAAACATTCATGTGTTGAATAAAAGCCGTGTTGGATAGATTGACGCCATTTTGAGTTGAACGATATTTATATCGATTTTATTCATTTTTCAATGAATATTGAAAGTGATTTTGAAATTCGAATTAAATTGAAATGAATTGAAATTCGAATTAAATTGAAGTGATTTTGAAATTCGAATTAAATTGAATAGATTTGAAATTCGAATTAAACTGAAGTGATTTTGAAATTCGAATTAAATTGAATAGATTTGAAATTCGAATTAAATTGAACAGATTCGAAATTCGAATTAAATTGAATAGATTCGAAATTCGAATTAAATTGAATAGATTGAAATTTGAATAAAATTGAAATTCGAATTAAATTGAAATGAATTGAAATTCGAGTTGAATTGAAATGAATTGAAATTCGAGTTAAATTGAAATGAATCAAAATTCGAATTTAATTGAAATCGATTTGAAATGAAATTAAAACGAATTTATATTGAAAAATTCAATCTTGATTTGAATTTGAAAACGAAGTTGAAATCGTTTTGAAAACGAAGTTGAAATCGTTTTGAAAACGATTTATAAAATATGTTTTAAAAGGAAATCGACGAAGTATATATTATATACATTATATATATAATATAATGGCCTGATTAGAACGCGCCGCGGCAGTTCGCGAATTTCGACCATTGACTTCGAACGGATATTACGAGAGATCCGACCATCGGATTCTCCTAAAACTGGAACCGTTGGCTTCGTATCGAAAAGATCTTTCTAACGGATATTAGAAATTAGAAATCAAATGGTTGGATTTGGAATTATGTCCAAATCAAATTTGCAAAAGGTCACTGTAAGTGCAGTTCAATGGCCATTGATGGAAATCGACTGTACGGGCCTTGATAAAATTATTAAAAATAGTAATAATTTGTGTAAAATCATAAGAAATGATTTGTGAAGAATTGGGATGAAAAATCCCAAATTCGAAAAGATAAAAATAGATTTTTCTCGAAATGATCTAGTTTTGAACTAGAATTATAATTCTATTTATTTTAAAAATAAATAAAGTGGATTTGAAATGGTTTTGAAAATAACCAGAATTTCCAATAATTGAATTGGAATGAATTTGAATCGAAATTGTCTTTGGAATATTTCGATGTTGGATTTCGTGATGATACAAATATTGTTATGGGAATTTGAAAGATATATTTATATCGTTATTTCCAATACGATATTTGTTGGTCGTAGAATTTGATATTGAATATAAGCCGATATATTTTCTATTCAGAGCCTTGTATTTAATATCAAATGTGATTTGGGTTTGCCGTAAATGGTGTCTTCATTAACACTGTTCTTAAACCCAGTTAAGAAAAAGATTAAATCTTTTGGTTTAGATTTAGTGAAGTGTACCAATTAAATGGTATTTAATTGGAATTGAGTTTGAATTGATTTTTTGGGTTTATCGTGAGCGGTGTTTTAAATAACACTTGTTCTTTAACCCGATAATTAATGTAATGTGATTTTGGGTTTATAGTGAACCATGTTTTAAATGACATTGGTTCTTTAACCCAGTGAAAGACAGGATGTGTTTTTCCTAAGTTAAATAATCATTGATAGTGATTATTGGGAAGATTAAAACCAAATGGAGTTTTAATGAATATTTAATTAGATTGAAATGGTCGAGAATGGAGTATCACCAGTTTTGCTCCAGGCGATAGTTAAATCTTTAATTAGATTTGAACGTGAAATGGTAATTGAATTCACTGATAACACCGTGGTGTTAGAGATGAAGTATTGCCAGTTTTACTTCATGGGATGAATAGGTTGGGATTGGGAAATAAAATAAATGATTACTTCGGTGTAGTTCGCTAATCCCGACTAATTTGAATTGATATTCAAAAGGAGATTAAAGAATAAATTTAAAGAATTTATCTTTGATAAAATTAATGGGAACCTTTCCCAAAGTATAAGAATATTTGAATAAAAGAATATTCTGAATTGGAATGAGGCGTATGTTGTGTTTGTGTAACACTTGTTTAATATATACGTGAGTTATTCAGAAAGACCGGGTTTATCCCATTCTGGATAACTAATTCGACGTGGTGTCAAGGATGAAGACGGTGGTCGAAGACCGGAGGTCTTCACATCATTTGGGTGATTACTGATGATCTTAATTGGGTTGTACACCCAAGAGGAGGGAATCAGTTGGTGATCGTCCAGACGTACTTGGAGATCGATGGATATGCGAGGTACAAGGTGCCTCCGATTTTGTTCGGACCCAGAATGGACTTGTAAATGGACTGTGTGTCTGACATTGGATTTTAGTCTGTGTGATTGATTTCTATTAAATATACATCTGTTTGGCGGCGGAGAATTTATTCTCTTTCTTAACGCCCTTCTCTGAGATGTACGAGCTCAGGGGTTATATATTGATGGATATCAATCTCATGGAGTGAATTGCCTATGTGGCATGCCTAAGTGGCAATTGCTCAAGGCTTCTGTTGAAAAGCGGAGTCTTATGGATGATGATCAAAGCACCGCCTGTGTGGCATAGCTTTGTGTAACGTGATTTCGCGAGCGTCACACCCCCGTTGTGAACCGAAAACGGGAGAGGACGTCAGGGAGGGCATGCGTTTCCTTCTAGCTAGGGTGGTGTCAGTGCTTAAACTGGCTTACATTTATATACTTTTCACCTGTGTGGTTGTTGTTGCGAGGCGCCTCGGATATATCGATGACTGTGTGGAGCCGATGGAGTCATTTGGCTCATTTACGCCCCAAAGGGCGGGGAAACGCAGTGTTCAGGCATTTTAATCCACATCGGTGGACTGGCCTTGTGGATCCAAGGGCTCACCTTTGTCTAGGTCCCGAGGCTCGGGCTAGTTTGTCTCGAATTCGGTGAGGACTATCTTTTGCCTCGGTTCACAGATGGAAATCCAACTTCCAATACGTGACTGTGCGGTTTTGATTGTAGAGCCTAGTATGGCGACACGATATATGGTACCCATGCCGTCTATGATTGATATTTATGATTGAAATTGTTTTGACACTATTCACTTATAATAGTATCAAATGATTTTTTTTAACGTATCAAGAATTCTTTGGCTATTATAAGGTAAAACCCTATCCTCCGGCTTGTGTTGCATTGTATGATGGGACCTGGGTCTTATAATAGCTTCATTTTTCTTTATTTAGCATTGCGCTATTTGTTTTATGCACTGGTATCCTTGGGAGGAAACCCGTTCCGTGTTATACGGCGTGGTCCCTTGATTTACCTAACTTTAAAATAAAGATTAATAACTGTTTTTAGTTCTCACACCAGTCCCATGACTGACCTGGAGTTTATTGTTTTAACCTAAACTCTGGGTGCCCATATTTTGACACGGACAGCTAGTAGTTTTGGTTTTGCATATTTATATTCACAGGAACCTGGTTTACAACTGGAACGATACTCGGAAATCTCTGTATCCGTGTATTACTTCTAGTTGTGTTTTGTATTATTTTCCGTTGCAGTAATGTATTGTAATCTCTGATATTTTTCTGATGTATATTATTTGTTTATACTCTGTAATATTCTTGTATTCTGATGGCATTGTTGTAATAAGCAATGAAATGTTCTTCTGTTGCGTTCCGATCTGTCTTGTCCTCAAAGTATCCGGGCTTTCCTTACCGGGGAAGTTACGGGTTACTTCATATGGTGTATATTTAATTTCACACAAGAATCCATCACAACATCCAATTCACTCACAACAGTATAATAATAAAATTGCACAACCAACTAAATAAGGTGCACCTGTTTGTCAAGCACACAATTTTTTCTTCACTCTGCTTTTATGTCAATAACCTACTCAATATATATATGGATATATCCAATTCCAATTAATTTCAATTCAGTTTAACATTAAATTTGGCTTATCTCAATTCAATCTTTCATTCTTACATTGGTTTTATTATTCCAATTTTATTTAACTTTACTTAAGTTAAATTTGAATTTATTTGATTCACTTTTGTATTTTCAATCAATTCAACTAATTATTAGTTAAATTTAAAACTCCAATCATTTCCAAATAATTACTTAAATTAGTTTAAGTATATTTCGACGTTTAAATTGGAAATATATAGTCATCCCACTTTCGAAACTCGAAAATAAACACTGATGATGTAGCTACAATCAACAGAATCATCCTGAAGCGACTAAAATGTGATTCTACGTCAATCCGGTATATTCGAGACTTCAAATATACATTTGCAAGGCGTATATAACAAACCTTCTTATACTCGATAGTCCGACTTCGATGTCAAAATAAAATACTCAAAATCATATTAGAAAATATAATCTTTCATAGTCAAATTCAATCTTGTAAATAAACAAATTTACTTTTTTTTTCCTATATATAATACTCTTCCAACTCATTCTAGGGCGTTACAAACCCTATCTCTAGTGAGTCTCTGTCATTCTAGGATACTGCTGATCCCATCTCTAATGAGTATTCTTTAATAGGATATTACTAATCCCACCGCTGATGAGTTCTTTCATTTGGTTCTAATATGTCTTGTTCTTGAGCTTTGTAAATCAAAGATCTGATACCCAACTGACATGACCTGAAATCCCCGGCCGGCCTAGACTGAACGAGAACACAGATTGTTTGAGAATACAATGCATCAGAATACAAAACAATAGAACATTTCATTGCTATACAACAATATTACATCAGTAAACAAGAATACCAGAGTGCGAATAAATAATATACAGCGGAAATACAATTATCAGAGAATAAAATACATAGCAGCGGAAATAAAAATGTATAAATACAATGCATAGCAGAAATACATCAACTAACACCACTGAAAGAAAAACATGGACACAAAGCTTTTGAATATAGCTCCAACTGCAAACCAGCATCCTATTAACTAAAAATCTGCAAAACCAAAACTACTAGTTGCTCGTATGTAAAATATGGGCTCCTAGAGTTTAGGCGAAAACAATAAATTCCAGGTCAGTCATGGGACTGGTCTTAGAACTTAAAACAGTTACTAAATCTTTACTTTGAAATAGTGTAAATCATGGGACCATGCCGTATGACACGGAACGTGTTACTCCACATGAATGCTAGTTTAAAGATAAAACAACACAACGCTTTTTTGAAAATGAAGCTATTATAAGACTTAGGTCCTATCTCACAATGCAACGCAAGCTGGACGATAGAGTTTTACCTTATAATACCCAAAGATGCATGATACGTTTAAAACAAATATTTTTTATATTATTATAAGTGCATAGTGTATAAAACAACTTCGAATATAAATGTATCAATCATAGACGGTATAGGTACCATATATTATGCCGCTGTATAGGTTTACAATTAAAACCGAAAAGGAGCGTATTGGAAGTTGAATTCCCATCATGGGCCAAGGCAAGGGATGTCTCCTTACTGGTTTTGAGCTTTAGGACATGTCTTAGGATCACACCCTTAGTAACCCTGGGATCTTCAAGGCCGGTCCACACTTATTTGTGGATTAGTTATTCCTGAACAATACATTTCCCAGTCCTACCGGACCTGTCACTTGGTCAATATGTTGACCAATCATATCCGAGGCACATCATCATCCATTATCCACATAAATAAAATTGTCTGGGCTCCATACCATGGCATCACTCATAGCTAGAAAGAAACGCATGCACTTCCTCCAGTTACTAATCCTATTTTTGACTCATACCGGGGTGTGAGGCTCGTGAATTAATGCTTTACAAAGTTATGCTATATCAAATCCATGCTTTGATCATCATCAACAAAGCTCTGTTTTCAACAAAAGCTTTGATCTATGCATCTCAACATACCACATTGACAATCCATACCATACGACTGATGTCCACTAATATATAACCTCTAAGCGCGTACGTCTCAAAGAAGGGTGTTAAGCGAGACAATTAATTCTCCGTCACCAAACATATATATATTTATTAGCAATCAATCGATATGTAACAGAATTCAATGTCAGACACACAATCCATTTACAAGTCCGTTATGGGTTTGAACGAAACCGGAGGCACCTTATTCCTCGTCCCATATGTCCAATACAGGAAAGAGGCCTTCGCATATCCGGATAATAAACAAGTACGTCCGGATAACTACCACTGTAACTCCTTCAAGGCAGAAACTCAAATCCAGGGCATCGGTATTAATCCATTCGACGTGAAGATTGTCAGTCTTGCACCATCTTCAATATCTTCGACTTTTAATCGACGCAACAGTTATTCATAATGGGTTAAACCCAGTCTTTCCGAATAATTTGCGCATGTTATAATCAAGTGATATATATATAAATACATCATACGCCTCATTCCAATCCATAATATTATTTTATTCAAATATTCATAACTCTCAGAAAGGTTCCCATTAATTTTATCAAAGATTTACATCATTTAAACCTTTTTTAATCTTCTTTTGGATATCATTTCAAATGGTTTTATTATATCTTTTCACAACTTAAACTAAATTAAGGTTTATATAACAAGTCGGGGTTATCGAGCCGTATCGAAGTAATCATTTATTTCATTTATCTTAATCCCAACCTATTCATCCCATGGAGCAAAACTTGTGGTACTAAACATTTAACACCCATAGTGTTATTGGTAAACTTAATTTCAAATTAATATTTCAAATCTAATTAAAGAATCAACCATCGCATGCAGTAAAACTGTAACGACCCAGAAAATCTGAACCAATTTAAAAATTTTAAATTGGCTAAAATAATGGATTTTAAATATTTAAAATAAATATTTAAAATAATGGCAATGGAAAATGAGTTTGAATCGACCATTGAAAACGAATATAATTAATTATAATTATAAACAAGGCCTGAAATGGCGCTGCAGTTTCAAAAATTGAATTCAAACTTTGTCGGACTGTACCGGGTGCAAAACAAAACGGATTTTAGTGAAACCAAAAATATTAAAATCTGTTAGTGAATACCTTTCTAACGAATCTGAAAAATTGAATTTTCATAGCGGAAAGCAAAAGTTATGACCGAAAGAATTTTCAGAAAGGTCGCTATGGAATTTATATAGCCCGTGAAATTGGCCATTTTGCATACGACCACGGAATTCGACGAAACCACTTTTGTTGGATCCGGGGTGTGAAGTTATTGCTAGGTTTCAAATTTCATAATTTTTGAAGCTAGTATGTGAGCGTGGCAAAGGAAAACGTGTTTTGGTCAATTATAGTTAAATTGAATCGACCAGAAATGGGCCTTTTTGCAAACGGTCTCAGAATTCGACGAAACCAGTTTTGTTGGGACCGTATCGTCAAAACATAGCTAGATTTATTTTGTTGGAATTTTTCGAATCAGTTTGTGGACCTGGCAAATTGAAATGTACGTTCAAATTGAATATTGATTGTAATATATTTTAATTTGAAGAAAAACTGACTGAAACAGTCGAATGGGCCTACGAAACATATTCCATTGTGTTCGGAATAGGGGTGAAACGCTAGGGACGATAGTCGTTGGGTTTTGATTGGTGGTCGTGTCAGAAAACCCCTTTAAACTCCACGGACCAATCAGAATTTTTTTTTTTTTTAAAAACCCCTCGTTTCTCTCTCCCCGACGAATGACGGAAACAGCACGCCACCTTCTCTCCTCGATTCCTCCTTTCACGCTCAGTAAAATCAAGTGCTCCAGTTAGGGATTTTAAAGAGCTCGAGACGAGCTTCAAATCCATACCTGGTTTCGATTTTTTCGTGGAGTATTTCGTTCGTTTGAAGCCTCCAAAGTCCGATCGTTCATCGCGCCGCCAGGGAGCCATCTCGCCATCGAGTTCACCAGCGCCACCACCGCCTGGTGCGCGACTCCAAGCTCTTCGACGTGGTACAACTCGATCTTCGTATCGTGCAACGGATTGAGAGCAAGAATCAAACCTAGTTTTGAACATTTATTGAAGGTAATGGCTTTGGTTTATTTTTAACAGTTTTAACACCTTTAAATCGTTGCAAACCTTGTAAAAATCATATATTTTTCGTTTCCAGTCGAAATTCAGTGAAACAAGAAACAGTGGACTCGTGTGGACGTCTTCTACATTTTAAAAGAGACCGCATATTTTTCTGAGCCTTCTGCTATTTTTGGTGGAGTGGAACCCAATGTGAGATTTCTAATTTATAAACGATATGGAAAACGACGATGTATAAATTATATAGTCGATGTATGAGTTATATAAGCGTTGTACACCTCTTGTATAAGCGTTGTATGAGTTGTACGTTCGATGTATAAGTTATATATGCGTTGTAAAAATTATATATGTGTTGAAATAGAAGTGAAATTCTATATATATATATATATATATATATATATGTGTGTGTGTGTGTGTGTGTGTGTGTATATATACGCCCCTCGTCCACAAACCATGGACGATATTTATTGGTTGTGATTGGTGTGAAAATTGATTGATAGCAAATGGTTGTTTGGGATTATTTGTGGTTGAATTGATTGATTGTGGTTGAAAAATACCCATTTGTGGTTGAGAAATATTTGGTTGAAACCACATAGGATTAGTTTGTGGAAATGAAATAAATATATACATGCCGCCTGCGTGCGAACTAGATGCATGATCCCCATTGTCAAAAACCACGAGGTTTTAAGGTAGAGCGAGGAGCCGTACTAGGGACGGTCCCGGTTTTAACTACCCTGCCGTTATGCGGCCGAAATTTTGTATAATATTCGTGTGTTTGAATTATTTTCATTTGCTGAAACTATATTTATTCGTTGAATAGAAAACCTTCATGTGTTGAATCGATATTCATTCGTTGATTAGAAATTCATGTGTTGAATGGTATTCTGTTTTAAATATAAAAATCACATTTTTATCTATACATAGAAACTATAGAAAACCTTCATGTGTTGAATCGATATTCATTCGTTGATTAGAAATTCATGTGTTGAATGGTATTCATATTTTGAAATAAATTGTTTTATAATAAAAATCACCTTTTTATCATCTATATGAACTATGTAAAATGACCTTGTTTTAAAATAAATTGTTTTACAATAAAAATCCTATTTTTATCATTTATATACACTATATAAAATAATAGTGTTTTGAAATGAATTGTTTTATAATAAAAATCACGTTTTTATTATATACATGAATTGTTGAAATGTGTAGTGTTAAAAATAGCCACTCGTTCAAATAAATATGCACGAGTTGAAATATTCATTAATTAGCTAATGATAGGATTTTTGCCTATGCATACAACATTAGAATGAATGGTGTTTTGAACCAAATGGAATCAAATACGAAGTTGAATGGAAAATGATAAGTGATAAGAACTGTATATATGTACATGCATATTTATTGAACAGGTTATAGCAAAGGGGCTAGAGAAGAGGAATAAAATTTTGTGCCCGACAAATAGGTACACATTTACTGTTTTGTTTGGGTGATGATTTTATGAGCCTGTTGGCTAGCCGCTTGGCTTTTTCTTTTTCTTTTTGACATGAGACGCCCGTGTGGCTATTTGGGAATTTTCCCAGCCCCTCCCGTACAAAGGAGGTTATGGCGATTTTTTCCGAAATTTAAAGGCGTTAGTGAAATATTTGAAGTGAAAACGATATTGAGATTGTTGAATGAACTATATTTATATAAATATATAAATATAAATAAAATTAAAACGAAATGTGGCCGTGCAGTTCATGTTTTGAAACCGTGATTTCAAACAACTAGTGCGGGAAATCCGACCATCGGATTTTCCCGAAACCGCAACCGTTGGGTTCGCCTTGGAAATATCTTTCCAACGGCACCAACTTTGTAAAAATCAAACGGTTGGATTGTCTGGAATGTTTAATTCAAATCTGAAGAAAAACAGCGCCAGAAATGATTATATTTATATTTATATATATATATATAATTATATTTAATCGAATAACGATGCTGCAGTTCGTATTTTGAAATCGAAACTTCAAATGATTTTACCGGGAGATCCGACCGTCGGATTTTCCCAAAACTGGAACCGTTGGATTCGTTTTGAAAAGACCTTTCTAATGATGTAAATTTTGTGAAGATCCAATGGTTAGATTTTCAGATATGTGTAAATCAAATCTGAAGAAAAACAGTGCCACGGCCGCGTTATGGCCCGAAGCGTCGTTTTGACTAAATTGGCTATTTTAAAATAAATAAAAATAGCGATAAATTGATATAAAATATCATAAACGATATGGAATGGAAACAAACCGAGTTTGCTCGATTTATGTGGATTTTGATGGTTGAATGTGTTCGGTGTGAAAAATACATTAAAGAACAAGTTGGTGTTGTTGATTGACTTAACCATTGAAATAAATTGATTTGAAATTCTAAAAATACGTGAATTATTTGAAAAGGCCGAGTTAATTCTCATTTCAAATAATTGACCGACGATTGAAAGTCGAAGATGAAGACGATGGTCGAAGACCGGAGATCTTCACCTCGTTTGGATGGTAATCGAGGTCCTGATTGGGAGGCATCCCGAAATATGGATAATGAGTGGTGATCGTCCAGACGTACGTGGTGATCGATGGGTTAGCGAGGTATTTATGCCTCCAGTTTCGTTCAGACCCAGAACGGACTTGTAAATGGACTGTGTGTCTGACATTGAATTTTATTCTGTGTTGATTGATCTCTATTAAATATACATCTGTTTGGCGGCGGAGAATTTATTCTTTTGCTTAACGCCCTTCTCTGAAACGCACGAGCTCAGAGGTTGTATATCGATGGACATCAGTCGCATGGCATGAATTGCTAGTGTGGCATGCCTAAGTGGCAAATGATCAGGACTTCTGTTGAAAAGCAAAGTCTTGTGGTGATGATCAAAGCACCGCCTGTGTGGCGTAGCTTTGTGTATAACGTGAAATCGCGAGCCTCACACCCCGGTATGAACCAGAAACGGGAGAAGGACCTCAGGGAGGGCATGCGTTTCTTCCTAGCTAGGGTGGTGTCAGTGACCTACCAGCCCTGACATTTATATACTTTTCACCTATGTGGTTGTTGCTGTTGCGAGGCGCCTCGGTTTGATCGGACGATCCGGGTCCGATGGAGTCATTCGTTGGCTCGTTTACGCCCCAAAGGGCGGGGAAACGTATTGTTCAGGCATAATAATCCACATCGGTGGACCGACCCTGTCGCTCCAAGAGGCAGTTGCGGCTGTTCCTGAGGCTCGGGCTAGGCAGCCTTGAATTCGGTAAGGACTATCTTTTGCCTTGGTTCGTGACGGAAATCCAATTTCCAAATACGTGACTGTGCGGTTTCGATTGTATATATATTTGGCGACATAGTGGCATGGGACGCTCACGTCGTCTATGATTGATAGTTATGATTTGAAATTGTTTTTGAAACATATAAACACTAGTAGTAATATCAAATGCTTTTGTTTTATTCGTATCAACCATATTTTGGACATTATAAGGTAAAACTCTATCCTCTGGTTTGCGTTGCATTGTGTGATGGGAACTGAGTCTTATAATGGCTTCATTTTTATAAAAAGCATTGCGATGTTTAAAAAAAAGATTTGTTTTAAAGCACTGGCAATCCAATGGAGTAAAACCGTTCCACGAAAGTGGCGTGGTCCTGTGATTAGCCATATATTAAATGTGTTGAGTAGATTTCTCATACCAGTCCCATGACTGACTCGTAGTTTGTTTCACTTTCAAACTCGGGTGCCCCTTTTTCTACACGGGCAGCCTTGTATTCAGGTTTAGCTGGTTCTTTCTGGATAGCTGGAGCTGAAGATGGATTCTATCATTTATATCTTTTTATGTTGTTCAGCTCCTATTGTACATTGTGTTTGTTTTTCCGCTGTAGACATTTATATATAGTTGAGCTTTATTTGTACTAAGTATGATCGTGTATACTGTGTATCTCTGATGATTACTTTTATCCAGTATATCCTATTGTTCATTATCTGGTGTATTTATTTAATTTTGTTCTGCTATTATCTGTTTCTGTGCTATATTCCAAAGATAACCCTTGTCTCCGTCGGAACGGGATTTGGGGTCGTCTCATTTGGTATCAGAGCTTTGGTTAAGCTTAGTTCTGGAATATAACATTTGAACGAACTCGTCAGAAATAGAACCAGTAGTGTTCTAAGACGGGTAACTCTATACAGATAGGATCAGTAATATCCTAGTATAAGTAAAGCAGAATGGAATACACCCCAGTAGACACATTTACATTGAAGTATTTGTCTCTATATTTTGAAATATCTTTTCTGGTGACCTGACACTTTGTCTGCTAATTGCAGACGCACTAGAAAATGAGTGACAGGAACAGAAGAAATAATCGTATGGCTCGACCAGCTAATGAGCCAGTTGTGCTCCCGCAGCCAGAATCCGATATAGAAGTTCTATTCAAGAGATTTCGAAATCTGGGTGGATCACCATTCTTAGGCAAGGAATCCATTATGGAAACACAAGCTTGGATTCGTTCTGCAGAGAAAATCTTTGAGGGTTTAAAGCTGAGAGACAATCAGAAAAGATTACTGGCGTCTTGGGCACTCAAAGAAGAAGCTTTGTTTTGGTGGGATTCAATTATTAAAGATAATCCAGAAGGTGATATCACCTGGGACAGATTCAAAGTGATTTTCTTAGAAAGATTTACTCCTACAGAAGCAATTGAACGACTATGTGATGAATTTTCTTATCTAATACAAGGTGATATGACCATCCCAGAATATCATAAGAAATTCAACGAACTTGCTCACTTTGCTCCTCATCTGATTCAAGATCCAAAGAGGAAAAATCTGAGATTTATTCATGGCCTGCAAAGGAGATATCAGAATAGTGTACTGAGGAATGTAAAGCTCCCTTTTTCAGAAATGATTTATATGGCTTATCAGTATGAAGATCTCCATAAGAAAGTCATGTTGCGCGACGAGGAGGAAGAATGCTCTAGCGATAAGGTTGAATCTGAAACTGATCGTCCTGAGGCCAGTGCAAAGTCTGATGTTAGTAAGAAGCCCAGTGCCAAGAGAAAAAAAGGCTAAATCTGAAAAAGAACCGGCAACGACTGCCACATGCTCAAACTGCAATCAAAAAGGTCATTTGTCCAGGAAACGTAAGTCCTTGAAATTGCAAAAGAAGGAGGGATCTAAATCAAAGAACAAGGTTAAAGAAAATAGAAAGTGTAATCTTTGTCATCAAGCTGGTCACGTAAAGCAAGACTGCTGGCTGTCGAAAAAGACCAATGAGGCTCAGGTAAATGAAGTGGCAGAAACCTCAGCACCCTCAGATAGGCAGGGAAGGTCTGATATTTTAGAAGGCACGCTTAATGTCAAAAATATTCCAGTTAAAGTACTGTTTGACACCGGCGCGTCACGAAGCTTTATTTCAAAGAATGTAGCTAAGAAGTTGGATTTGAAATTGAGAAAACTCAAAGAACCAATGACTGTCCAAAATCCGGTTGGGGGTTCCATCGATCTCAGTTGGGTTTGTGCAGTACCTATCTCTTTTTCCTGCTATAAATTCCCTACTATCTCCATCGTCATGAATTTTAAGGAGTTTGATCTTATATTGGGGTTGGATTGGCTAACCAAATATGAAGCTGAGGTTAGATGCACCGAGAGAGTGGGTAAAGCAAGGGCCCAATCGGGTAATTATATAACCATACCACGTGAAGGCCCGACTTCAAATAGAAAAGATTTCTGGTCAGCTCTCGATGTTTCTCCAGCTCAAATAGAAAATATCTCAGAAGTCATAGAGAATATTCCTGACCTCATCAAAGGGATTCTTGTCGTCAAGAACTATGCGGATGTGTTCGAAGAAGTTGTTCGCTTACCTCCGCAGAGAGAAATAGTTTTCAAGATTGCTTTGATTCCGAATGCAAGGCCGGTAGTTCACGCTATTCGAAGAATGTCGTTGAAAGAGGAATTAGACAATCAAACAAGACAGCTAGTATGGAAGGGTCTGATTAGACCTAGTTTCTCTGATTGGGAAGCAGCAGTGGTTTTTGTCCCAAAATCTGACGGTACTCTACGGTTATGTGTGGATTATCGTGATTTGAACAAACAGACAATAAAGAACAAATATCCATTGCCGCGAATAGATGATTTGTTGGATCGATTAAATGGAGCACAGGTATTCTCAAGTATGGACCTAGCTACAGGCTTTCATCAACTTCGAATTGCCGAAGAATGTGTTCCAATGACAGCATTCAGAGGTCCCAACTTATTCTACGAGTGGTTAGTAATGCCGTTCGGCTTATGTAACGCTCCAGCTTACTTCGTCGATCTGATGAATAGAGTGTTCAGAGGAGTTTTGAATAAATTTGTTCTGGTTTTCATTGACGATATTCTATTCTTCTCTAAATCAAAGGCCGAACATGTAAAGCATCTGGAACAGGTTCTAGAAATTCTGAGATGGAATGTATTAAAAGCCAAATTTTCCAAATGTATCTTCTGGCAAGATGAAGTAAAATTTCTAGGCCACGTCGTATCGAAAGAAGGAATCGCTGTGGATCCAAGCAAAATCACAGCTATTCAGAATTGGAAACAGCCCAGTACCCCCACTGAAGTCCGCAGTTTTCTCGGATTGGCTAGCTATTACCGGAAGTTCGTTAAAAACTTTTCGAAGATATCTGGTCATTTAACGAAGCTTACAAAGAAGCACTCTAAATTCAAATGGACTCCAAAAAGTGAGGAGGCTTTCGAAGAGCTAAAGTTAAGATTAACGACAGCTCCAGTGTTAACCATCATCGATGGCAACCAGGATTTGAAATTCTGGACTGATGCTTCTAGAGAAGGCCTTGGCGCAGTGTTAATGCAAAGAGGCCAAGTGATTGCTTATGCTAGCCGTCAACTGAAGCCGCACGAGAAGAACTACGTAACTCATGATCTTGAGTTATTGGCTATAGTATTCGCTTTGAAAATCTGGAGACACTATCTGTTGGGTGAGAGATTTGAACTGTTTTCAGATCATCAGTCGTTAAAGTATTTGTTCACCCAGAAAGACCTGAATCTGAGACAGCAACGTTGGCTAGAGTTCCTTGCAGCATATGATTTTGAGATTCTATACACTCCAGGGAAAGCCAATGTCGTGGCCGATGGGTTAAGCCAAAAGAACGAAATGATCGCCAGTTTCATCATTGCGACTTCTTTGATTGACAAGATATCGGCTCTCTAAAAAGACGACCAATTCATCAAAGGAATGAGTCAGCGAATTCGTGAAGGAAATGCTTCGGACTTCCAGCTCGACAGCGAAGGGATTCTGAGGTTAGAAGGACGAATTTGTGTTCTAGAAATTCCTGAACTCAGAAGAGATGTGCTTGATGAATGCCACAAATATAAGCTCAGTATCCATCTGGGTGTGAGTAAAATGTATAACGATATCAAGCGCACATTCTGGTGGAAGTCGTTAAAGAGAGACATCTCGATATATGTTAGTCGATGCCCTACTTGCCAGCTAGTCAAAAGCGACCAGCAGAAATTGGCTGGATTGTTACAACCACTAGAAGTTCCTGGTTGGAAGTGGGAACATATTTCTATGGATTTCATTGATGGTCTACCCAGAACCAGAAAAGGGAATGATAGTATTTGGGTGATCGTAGATCGCTTCATGAAGACCGCCCATTTCATACCTGTCAGATCAAACAGAACTGCTCAAAGTCTGGCACAGATTTACTTCAAGGAAATAGTTAGACTACATGGAGTGCCGATCAGTATAGTAAGTGATAGAGATACAATATTTACTAGTAAATTCTGGGAGGCATTTCAAGTCGAGCTGGGAACGAAGTTGAACTTGAGCACCGCTTATCATCCTCAGACAGA
The DNA here is from genome assembly GCA_030737875.1 of Allium sativum. Lineage (NCBI taxonomy): Eukaryota > Viridiplantae > Streptophyta > Magnoliopsida > Asparagales > Amaryllidaceae > Allium > Allium sativum. The sequence continues at coordinate 11,441,713 of JASFAX010000020.1, read as the reverse complement.
CGGTCAGACTGAGAGGGTGAATCGTATTTTAGAAGATCTATTGCGGGCTTATGTTATAGATTTTGGTGGATCATGGGAAGACCATCTGCATTTGGCCGAATTCTCTTATAAAAACAGCTACCAGGCGAGTCTGACAATGTCGCCATTCGAAGCATTGTATGGTAGACCGTGCCGATCTCCTACTTGCTGGGTCGAACCCGGTAATAGACTTGTATTGGGGCCTGATATGATCCGAGAAGCTGCCGACAAAGTCGATTTTATTAAGAAGCGATTACTGTCCGCTCAAAGCCGACAAAAGAGCTATGCCGATAGAAGGAGAAGAAATATATCCTTTGTTGTTGGCGACTATGTATATCTGAAAGTATCGCCGATGAGAGGAGTTATCCGGTTCGATAAAACAGGGAAATTGGCGCCCAAATTTATTGGTCCGTTTCCTATTCTGGAACGGATCGGAAATCTCGCTTATAGGGTCAAATTTCCTGGAGTTCATGATGTATTTCACATATCTCAACTTCGAAAGCACGTTCATGATCCAGACTTAATCGTGGAAGAAGCAGCTCAACAGGACATTGAAATTACCCCAGAATTAGCTGTGAGAAGAGAGCCGCTAAAGATTATCGGCAAAGAAACCAAAGAGCTGAGGAACAAGAAGGTTCACTTAGTCAAAGTGCAATGGAGTGGAGATCCGCGGGATTGTACTTGGGAAACTGAGGAGAGCATTCAGAATGCTTATCCTAGATGCCGGGTGGATATCTCTGATTGACTCCGGTGCAAGGTACATTTACCATACTTTGCATTACCACTTTGTTCTCTATTCTATTGTTATTTTCTTTCCATAGATGTGCACTTATTGTTGGTTGTGTTAGGTAACTGTAGATTTGATTAATTGAATTATTGAAACAATAGTTAATTTAATCAACGATAGAATTATGGCGAAGTTTTTCGAAAATTCCTAGTGTTAGCCAAATTTTTGGAGAATTTGAAAATTCTCAGAAACTGAAAAGTAGGAGAATTGAAACCAGATCGAACGTAGAGTTGATTAATCAAACCACTTTCGACTTTGTTCCTTTTCGGGGACGAAAAGTTTTATGTGGGGGAGATTGTAACGACCCAGAAAATCTGAACCAATTTAAAAATTTTATATTGGCTAAAATAATGGATTTAAATATTTAAAATAAATATTTTAAATAATGGCAATGGAAAGTGAGTTTGAATCGACCATTGAAAACAAATATAATTAATTATAATTATAAACAAGGCATGAAATGGCGCTGCAGTTGCAAAAATTGAATTCAAACTTTGTCGGACTGTACCAGGTGCAAAACAAAACGGATTTTAGTGAAACCAAAAATATTTAAATCTGTTAGTGAATACCTTTCTAAGGAATCTGAATAAACGAATTTTCATAGCGGAAAGCAAAAGTTATGGCCGAATGAATTTTCAGAAAGGTCGCTATGGAATTTATATAGCCCGTGAAATTGGCCATTTTGCACACGACCTCGGAATTCGATGAAACCACTTTTGTTGGATCCGGGGTGTGAAGTTATTGCTAGATTTCAAATTTCATAATTTTTGAAGCTAGTATGTCAGCGTGGCAAAGGAAGACGTGTTTTGGTCAATTACAGTTAAATTGGATCGACCAGAAATGGGCCGTTTTGCAAACGGTCTCAGAATTTGACGAAACCAGTTTTGTTGGGACCGTATCGTCAAAACATAGCTAGAATTATTTTTCTGGAATTTTTTGAATCAGTTTGTGGCCCTGGAAAATTGAAATGTACGTTCAAATTGAATATTGAATGTAATATATTTTAATTTGAAGGAAAACTGACTGAAATAGTCGAATGGGCCTACGAAACATATCCCATTGTGTTCGGAATGGGGGTAAAACGCTAGGGACGACAGTCGTTGGGTTTTGATTGGTGGTCGTGTCAGAAAAACCCTTTAAACTCCACGGAGCAATCAGATTTTTTTTTTTTAAAAAAAAAACCCCTCGTTTCTCTCTCCCCGACGAACGACGGAAATAGCTGGCCACCTTCTCTCCTCGTTTCCTCCTTTCACGCTCAGTAAAATCAAGTGCTCTAGTTAGGGATTCTGAAGAGCTCGAGACGAGCTTCAAATCCATACCAGGTTTCGATTTTTTCGTGGAGTATTTCATTCGTTTGAAGCCTCCAAAGTCCGATCGTTCATCGCGCTGCCAGGGAGCCATCTCACCGTTGAGTTCACCAGCGCCACCACCGCCTGGTGCGCGACTCCAAGCTCTTCGACGTGGTACAACCCGATCTTCGTATCGTGCAACGGATTGAGAGCAAGAATCAAACCTAGTTTTGAACATTTATTGAAGGTAACGGCTTTGGTTTATTTTTAACAGTTTTAACACCTTTAAACCGTTGCAAACCTTGTAAAAATCGTATCTTTTTCGTTTCCAGTCGAAATTCAGTGAAACAAGAAACAGTGGACTCGTGTGGACGTCTTCTACATTTTAGAAGAGACAGCATATTTTTCTGAGCCTTCTGCTATTTTTGATGGAGTGGAACCCAATGTGAGATTTCTAATTTATAAACGATATGGAAAACGACGATGTATAAATTATATAGTCGATGTATGAGTTATATAAGCGTTGTACACCTCTTGTATAAGCGTTGTATGAGTTGTACGTTCGATGTATAAGTTATATATGCGTTGTAAAAATTATATATGTGTTGAAATAGAAGTGAAATGCTATATATATATACGCCCCTCGTCCACAAACCATGGACGATATTTATTGGTTGTGATTGGTGTGAAAATTGATTGATAGCGAATAGTTGTTTGGGATTGTTTGTGGTTGATATTGATTGATTGTGGTTGAAAAATACCCATTTGTGGTTGAGAAATATTTGGTTGAAACCACGTAGGATTAGTTTGTGGAAATGAAATAAATATATACATGCCGCCTGCGTGCGAACTAGATGCATGATCCCCATTGTCAAAAACCGCGAGGTTTTAAGGTAGAGCGAGGAGCCGTACTAGGGACGGTCCCGGTTTTAACTACCCTGCCGTTATGCTGCCGAAATTTTGAATAATATTCATGTGTTTGAATTATTTTCATTTGCTGAAACTATATTTATTCGTTGAATAGAAAACCTTCATGTGTTGAATCGATATTCATTCGTTGATTAGAAATTCATGTGTTGAATGGTATTCGTGTTTTAAATATAAAAATCACATTTTTATCTATATATAGAAACTATAGAAAACCTTCATGTGTTGAATCGATATTCATTCGTTGATTAGAAATTCATGTGTTGAAAGGTATTCATATTTTGAAATAAATTGTTTTATAATAAAAAATCACCTTTTTATCATCTATATGAACTATGTAAAATGACCTTGTTTTAAAATAAATTGTTTTACAATAAAAATCCTATTTTTATCACTTATATACACTATATAAAATAATAGTGTTTTGAAATGAATTGTTTTACAATAAAAATCACATTTTTATTATATACATGAATTGTTGAAATGTGTAGTGTTAAAAATTGCCACTCGTTCAAATAAATATGCACGAGTTGAAATATTCATTAATTAGCTAATGATAGGATTTTTGCCTATGCATACAACATTAGAATGAATGGTGTTTTGAACCAAATGGAATCAAATATGAAGTTGAATGGAAAATGATAAGTGATAAGAACTGTATATATGTACATGCATATTTATTGAACAGGTTATAGCAAAGGAGCTAGAGAAGAGGAATAAAATTTTGTGCCCAACAAATAGGTACACATTTACTGTTTTGTTTGGGTGATGATTTTATGAGCCTGTTGGCTAGCCACTTGGCTTTTTCTTTTTCTTTTTGACATGAGACGCCCGTGTGGCTATTTGGGAATTTTCCCAGCCCCTCCCGTACAAAGGAGGTTATGGCGAAGTTTTCCGAAATTTAAAGGCGTTAGTGAAATATTTGAAGTGAAAACGATATTGAGATTGTTGAATGAACTATATTTATATAAATATATAAATATAAATAAAATTAAAACGAAACATGGCCGTGCGTTTTGTATTTTGAAACCGTGATTTCAAACAACTAGTGCGGGAAATCCGACCATTGGATTTTCCCGAAACCGCAACCGTTAGGTTCGCCTTGGAAATATCTTTCCAACGGCACCAACTTTGTAAAAATCCAACGGTTGGATTGTCTGGAATGTTTAATTCAAATATGAAGAAAAACAGCGCCAGAAACGATTATATATATATATAATTATATTTAATCGAATAACGACGCTGCAGTTCGTATTTTGAAATCGAAACTTCAAACGATTTTACCGGGAGATCCGACCGTCGGATTTTCCCGAAACTGGAACCGTTGGATTCGTTTTGAAAAGACCTTTCTAATGATGTAAATTTTGTGAAGATCCAACGGTTAGATCTTCAGATATGTGTAAATAAAATCTGAAGAAAAACAGCGCCACGGCCGCGTTATGGCCCGAAGCGTCGTTTTGACTAAATTGGCTATTTTAAAATAAATAAAAATAGCGATAAATTGTTATAAAATACCATAAACGATATGGAATGGAAATAAACTGAATTTGCTCAATTTATGTGGCTTTTGATGGTTGAATGTGTTTGGTGTGAAAAATACATTAAAGAACAAGTTGGTGTTGTCGATTGACTTAACCATTGAAATAAATTGATTTGAAATTCTAAAAATACGTGAATTATTTGAAAAGGCCGAGTTAATTCCATTTCAAATAATTGACCGACGATTGAAAGTCGAAGATGAAGACAATGGTCGAAGAACGGAGATCTTCACCTCGTTTGGATGGTAACCGAGGTCCTGATTGGGAGGCATCCCGAAATATGGATAATGAGTGGCGATCGTTCAGACGTACGTGGTGATCGATGGGTTAGCGAGGTATTTAGTGCCTCCGGTTTCGTTCAGACCCAGAACGGACTTGTAAATGGACTGTGTGTCTGACATTGGATTTTATTCTGTGTTGATTGATCTCTATTAAATATACATCTGTTTGGCGGCGGAGAATTTATTCTTTTGCTTAACGCCCTTCTCTGAAACGCACGAGCTCAGAGGTTGTATATCGATGAACATCAGTCGCATGACATGAATTGCTAGTGTGGCATGCCTAAGTGGCAAATGATCAGGACTTCTGTTGAAAAGCAAAGTCTTGTGGTGATGATCAAAGCACCGCCTGTGTGGCGTAGCTTTGTGTATAACGTGAAATCGCGAGCCTCACACCCCGGTATTAACCAGAAATGGGAGAAGGACCTCAGGGAGGGCATGCGTTTCTTTCTAGTTAGGGTGGTGTCAGTGACCTACCAGCCCTGACATTTATATACTTTTCACCTGTGTGGTTGTTGCTGTTGCGAGGCACCTCGGTTTGATCGGACGATCCGAGTCCGATGGAATCATTCGTTGGCTCGTTTACGCCCCAAAGGGCGGGGAAACGTATTGTTCAGGCATAATAATCCACATCGGTGGACCGGCCCTGTCGCTCCAAGGGACATTTACGGCTGTTCCTGAGGCTCGGGCTAGGCAGTCTCGAATTCTGTAAGGACTATCTTTTGCCTTGGTTCATGACGGAAATCCAATTTCCAAATACGTGACTGTGTGGTTTCGATTGTATATATATTTGGCGACATAGTGGCATGGGACGCTCATGTCGTCTATGATTGATAGTTGTGATTTGAAATTGTTTTTGAAACATATAAACACTAGTAGTAATATCAAATGCTTTTTTTTTATTCGTATCAACCATATTTTGGCCATTATAAGGTAAATCTCTATCCTCCGGTTTGCGTTGCATTGTGTGATGGGAACTGAGTCTTATAATGGCTTCATTTTTATAGAAAGCATTGCGATGTTTAAAAGAAAGATTTGTTTTAAAGCACTGGCAATCCAATGGAGTAAACCCGTTCCACGAAAGTGGAGTGGTCCTGTGATTAGCCATATATCAAATGTGTTGAGTAGATTTCTCATACCAGTCCCATGACTGACTCGTAGTTTGTTTCACTTTCAAACTCGGGTGCCCCTTTTTCTACACGGGCAGCCTTGTATTTAGGTTTAGCTGGTTCTTTCTGGATAGCTAGAGCTGAAGATGGATTCTATCATTTATATCTTTTTATGTTGTTCAGCTCCTATTGTACATTATGTTTGTTTTTCCGCTGTAGACATTTATGTATAGTTGAGCTGTATTTGTACTAAGTATGATCCTGTATACTGTGTAGCTCTGATGATTACTTTTATCCAGTATATCCTATTGTTCATTATCTGGTGTACTTATTTAATTCTGTTCTGCTATTATCTGTTTCTGTGCTATATTCCAAAGATAACCCTTGTCTCCGTCGGAACGGGATTTGGGGTCGTCTCAAAAACTGGTGGTAACAATTATCAAATTTGGTAGATTTAATAACTTCGTTTTACATTTCAATCTAATTAAAGATTCATTAAATCTCCAACTTAGTTTTAATCCCTAAAAATGTAATAACCCAGAAATCCGAGCCAATTTAAATTTTTTATTTTGGCTATTTTAATGAATTTTGATTATTTAAAATGAATTATTTTAAATAATAACGACGAAAAATTTATTTTCGACGAAGTTAAAACAAATATTTTATTTTAATTATATAACGAGCCTGAAATGGCGCGGTAGTTTGAAATTTTGATTTCGAATTTCAAATGAATATACGGAATTCATTTTAAGTCAGAATTGGACAAAACCAGAAATATCTAAATTAGTTTAACGATATCTTTCTAACAGATGTAAGAAACTGAGATTTCACTTTAGAAGTTGAAAGATATGTCCAGTTTAAAATTCAGAAAAGTCGCTGTGGAATTTATATATATTTTAATATATATATATATAAAGGCCTTTGAAAATGGAAATTTTGCAAACGACCTCGGTTTTCGATGAAACCACTTTTCTTGGATCCGTGATGTCAAGTTATGGCTAGATTCCAAAATTCGTAATTTTCTGAATCAATATGTGAGCGTGGCAAAGGAAAACGCATTTGACCAGTTTCAGTTGATTTTAATCGACTGGAAAATGACCATTTTTCAAACGATCTCAGAATTCGACGAAATTAGTTTTGTTAGGACCGTATTGTCAATACGAAGCTATAAAATATTTTTTGTGAATTTTTAGAGTCCGTATGTGGCCCCGGTAAATTGAAATGTGCGTTTGAATTGAATATATAATGATTTATGTTTTAATTTTAACGGAAACTGATCGTAACAATCAAATTGGCTTACAGGACATAACCCATTCTGTCCGGAATGGGGGTATTTAGCTAGGGGCGACAGTTGTTCGGTTGGATTTGGAATTCGTCCTGATAAACTAGTATTTATAGAATTAAAATATTAAAAATATTATATATAAAGGATTTTTGGGCCAATCACAAATCAGAAAAATAACCCTAATCTAATTCCTCGTTCAAAGCTCAGCTGCCAGACAAAATGAACAGCCCTCGTTTTCTTCCCTCTCGCTCCTCCGATCTCCTCCAGGAACTGATGAATGGCGACGGAGCTTCGGGGAACCATTCGGGGCATGAAGGGCTAGCGATGGAAGGAAGCGCTCGTACTCCGGTGAAGCAGGGCAGGCACGACGGCGGTTTGAAAGGGGCGCGGTTAAGGGTCGACATTGGTGGTCCTGGGGAGGCGAGACAGGTCGAAATGGGAGGAGCATGGATGGGCGCTTCGAGTGGTCAACGTTGATCTGACATCGGCGGTCCAGGATAGCAGCGCAGGCGGTTTCTCCGATCAATCTGAGTTCGACGAGTTCGAACGTCGTTCCAGAAGATTACAGTGAGGTTTCGGCTTTTTCTTCACTATTTAAAATCAGTTCTTTCCATTATATAAAAATCAATTTTCTACATTGTTTACAAATCAATTTTTAAATATAATACAGGAAAAAAAATTCAGTTTTATTGAATATGAGCTTGTTTTTGAAATAAAAGAGATGAGTTTGCTTTTGAAATAAAAAGACATGAGTTTGTTTTTGAAATAAAAGACATGAGTTTGTTTATATATATATATATATAAAATATTGATAAGTAGAAAGATCTAAAAATTGATAAGTAGAAAGATCTAAATTTTGAAAATATAAGTAGCGATGTTTTAAAATATAAATAGAAATATCTTTGAAAATATGAAATTCTTTGTTTGAAATTTACTTTGTTTGAAAATATAAAATTCTTTGTCTGAAATTTACTTTGTTTGAAAATATAAAATTCCTTGTTTGAAATAAGTTCTTTGTTTGAAAATATAAAATTCTTTGTTTGAAAATATAAAGTAGCATTATAAAAATTTGACTTATATATATATAGCAAATAAAAATATGATTTTTATATCATAGGAAAAATAAAAATATGATTTTTATTTATGTAGAGTTATAAAAATAGAATTTTTATCTATATAGTAGCGGTATAAAAATGTGATTTCTATCCATAAAGAGCGATTATAAAAATGTGATTTTTATATATGTAGTGGCTACGGACGACGAAAGTGACAAAAGGCGAGACACTATGAAGATTTCCTACATAAGAAGAATCATGGCATTTGGTTTAGCTAGTCGTTGAGAACTCCTCACCTTTAATTTAAATTTGTATTTAAAAATATATACTAGGATGCAGGCGGTGTTTAATAGCACCCGACACCCGTCGTCCACAGACCATGGACGGCTTGTATGCTTGTTTGTTTGATTTTGATGTGTAGTTGATTGTGTGATGTGAAATGAAATAAAATATTTATATATTTAAAAAATATTTTATAGTTGAAAATAGAATTTTTAACTTGTATCTAAAATGAAATAAATATAAACAAATCAGACGATTTGTTTATATACACACATTTGACAAATATTGATTGGGACGATAAATTTTACACATCGCCCAACTGCACAAATAATAATCTGTGTTTATTGACTGAAACCCCACATGGGTGTTGGGATGATATTTGACATACACTAATCCTGATTGTTTAGTTGTATGTCAATCAATAGGTTGACAGACAGTTGTGTAGTGCACTTTGGATGATGGTTGATTATTTATCATTGCTGATATATATATATGTGTTATATAGAAATCCATAAAATCTATGGTAATTGATTGGGCCTCATTCCAGTTTTGAAATAAAATATTTGAATAAAAATATTTGAAACAGAATATTTGAATAGAAATATTTGAAATAGAATATTTGAAAAAGAAATATATGAAAAAGAAATATTTGAAATAGGTTATTTGAAAATAGAAATATATGAAGCTGTGTTAAGTAGTTAAACGCCATTTTAACACAAACGGGAATTTTGTCGATTTTACTTATTTTATAATGAATATTGAAAAGTGATTTCAAAATCGAATATTTTGAAAATGAAATTCGAATTAAATTGAATTGAAATTCAAATTGAATCGAATTAAATCGAATTGGAATTAAATTGAAATTGAATTGAATAAAAAATGAATTCGCATTGAATTGAATAGAAAATGAATTCAAATTGAATTGAATAGAAAATGAATTTGAATTGAAACTGAATAGAAAATGAATTCGAATTGAATTGAACAGAAAAAGAATTCGAATTGACTTGAATAGAAAATGAATTCGAATTGAAATGAATTTGAAATTTGAATTGAACCGAAATGAATTTAAAACGAATTTATAAGGAAAAAATCAATTTTGATTTAAAATTGAATATGAAGTTGAAACTGTTTTGAAAACGAATTTAAAACGATTTATTAAATACGATTTAAAAGGAAATCGACGAAATATATAATATATATAATGGCCTGAATAGAATGCGCCGCGCTACGGTAGTTCGTGAATTTCGACCGTAGACTTCGAATGGATATTACGGGAGAACTGACCGTCGGATTCTCCTAAAACTGGAACTGTTGGGTTCGTATCGAAAAGAGCTTTCTAACGAATATTAGAAATTAGAAATCCAACGGTTGGATTTGGAATTGTGTCCAAATCAAATTTGGAAAAGGTCGCTGTAAGTGCAGTTCGATGGCCGTTGATGGAAATCGACTGTACGGACCTTGATAAAATAATTAAAAATAGTAATAATTTGTGCATAATCATAAGAAATGATTTGGGAAGAATTGGGATGAAAAACTCCATATTTGAAAAGATAAAAGAAGATTTTTATCAAAATGAACTAGTTTTGAACTAGAATAATAATTTATTTATTTTTAAATAAATAAATTAGATTTGAAATGGTTTTGAAAATAACCAGAATTTCAATAATTGAATTGGAACGGATTTGAATCGAAATCGTCTTTGGAATATTTCGATGTTGGATTTCGTGATGATACAGATATTGTTATGGGAATTTGAAAGATATATTAATATCGTTATTTCCAATACGATATTTGTTGGTCATAGAATTTGATATTGAATATAAGCTGATATATTTTCTATTTAGAGCCATGTATTTAATATCAAATGTGATCTGGGTTTGTCGTGAATGATGTCTTCATTATCACTGTTCTTAACCCCAGTTGAGAAAAAGATTAAATCTCCTTATTTAGATTTAATGAAGTGTACCAATTAAATAATATTTAATTGGAATTGAATTGGTATTGATTTTTGGGTTTATCGTGAACAGTGTTTTAAATAACACTTGTTCTTTAACCCGTTAATTAATGGAATGTGATTTTGGGTTGTCGTGAACGGTATCTTCAATAATACTGTTCTTAGACCCAAAGGAGTTAAGAAAATCAGAAACTAACTGGAGATTAGTTAAGTTGAATGGTTTCTTGGGTATTGATCTGATGTTGGTTTCGGCCTTCGGGGTTAATACTTAGGGAATTGCTCACTTGCTAATTTACGGTTAGGGACTGATTGAAATGTGATGTGATTTTGGGTTTATCGTGAACTGTGTTTTAAATGACATTGATTCTTTAACCCAGTTAAAGATTAAAATTAAGTGGAGTTTTAATGAATATTTAATTAGATTGAAAAGATTGAGAATGGAGTATCACCAGTTTTGCTCTAGGCGATAGTTAAATCTTTAATTAGATTTGAACGTGAAATGGTTATTGAATTTACCGGTAACACCGTAGTGTTAGATATGAAGTATTACTAGTTTTACTTCATGGGATGAATAGGTTGAGATTGGGAAATTAAAACAAATGATTCCTTCGGTAAGGTTCGTTAATCCCGGCTAGTTTGGATTAACCATAATTTGGTTTGAATTGATATTCAAAGGAAGATTAAAGAATAAATTTAAAGAATTTATCTTTGATAAAATTAATGGGAACCTTTCCCTAAGAATGTGAAATTTAGAAACTAACTGTAGGTTAGTTAAGAAGAATGGTTTCCTGTGTATTGATCTGATGTTGGTTTCGGCCTTCGGGGTTAACATTTGGGGAATATTTCTCTTACTAATTTACGGTTAGTGACTGATGAATTGGAATGAGGCGTATGTTGTGTTTGTGTAAAACTTGTTCATTATATACGCGAGTTATTCAGAAAGACTGGGTTTATCCCATTCTGAATAACTAATTTGACGATTAGTCGAAGATGAAGACGGTGGTCGAAGACCGGAAGTCTTCACGTCATTTGGGTGATTACTGATGATCTTGATTGGGCCGTACACCCAAGAGGAGGGAATCAATTGGTGATCGTCCAGACATACTTGGAGATCAATGGATATGCGGGGTACTAGGTGCCTCCGGTTTCGTTCAGGCCCAGAACGGACTTGTAAATGGATGTGTGTCTGACATCGGATTTCATTCTGTGTGATTGATATCGGTTGCATAGCGTGAATTGCTTGTGTGGCATGCTAAGATGCAAATGATCAAGGCTTTTGTTGAAAAGCAAAGTCTTGTGGTTGATGATCAAAGCACGGCCTTTGTAGCGTAGCTTTGGGTAGCGTTGATTCGCGAGCCTCACACCCCGGTTGTGAACCAGAAACGGGAGAGGACCTCAGGGAGGGCATGCGTTTCCTTCTAGTTAGAAGTGGCGTCAGTGGTTTTACATGCCCTGACGAGTTTGACTTATGTGGTTGTTGCTGTTGCAAGGTGCCTCGGATATATCGGTGACTATGTGAAGCCGATGGACTCATTCGTTGGCTCATTTACGCCCCAAAGGACGGGGAAACGTAGTGTTCAGGCATAATAATCCACATCGGTGGACCGGCCCTGACGATCCAAAGGTCACTCGACCCCAGACCTGAGACATGGGCTAGATTGTCTCGAATCGGTAAGGACTATCTTTTGCCTTGGTTCACAAATGGAAATCCAACTTCCAAATACGTGACATTTGCAGTTTTGATGGTAGAGCCTAGTATGACGACATGATATATGATACCCATGTCGTCTATGATTGATATTTATGGTTGTATATAAAATCAGAAACTAACTGGAAACGAGCTAAGATGGGTGGTTTCTTGGGTATTGGTCTGATGTGTTGGTTTCGGCCTTCAGGGTTAATACTTAGGGAATCGTTCTCTTGCTAATTTACGGTTGGAGTTTGATTAAGAATCAAAAGATAAAATTTCGCATATCAAGCATTCATTGGCTGTTATAAGGTAAAACCCTATCCTCCGGCTTGCGTTGCATTGTGTGATGGGACCTGGGTCTTATAACAGCTTCATTTTCCTTTACTTAGCATTGCGCTATTTGTTTTATGTACTGGTATTCTTGGGAGGAAACCCGTTCCGTGTTATACGGCTTGGTCCCTTGATTTACCTAACTTTAAAATAAAGATTAATAACTGTTTTAGTTCTCACACCAGTCCCATGATTGATCTGGAGTTTATTGTTTTAACCTAAACTCTGGGTGCCCTTATTTTTACACGGGTAGCTAGTAGTTTTGGTTTTGCAGATTTATATTCACAAGATCCTGGTTTACAGCTGGAACGATACTCGGAAAGCTCTGTATCCGTGTATTACTTCTAGTTGAGTTTTGTATTATTTTCCACTGCTATGTAATTTATTGTAATCTCTGATATTTATCAAATGTATTTTATTCATTCATACTCTGTATATTCGTGTATTCTGATGAATTGTTGTAATAAGCAATGAAATGTTCCTCTGTTTGTGTTCTGATGTGGCTTGTTCTCAATTCAATTCATGCTTTCCTTACTGGGGAAGTTCGGGTCGTTTCATTTTGGTATCAGAGCTTTGGTTTACAAAGCTCGAGAACAAGTGTAACAACCCGTAAAATCTGGGCCAGTTTGAAATTTTTATTTTGGCGATTTTAGCGAATTTTGATTATTTAAAATGAATTATTTTAAATAATAATCGACGAGAAATTTATTTTGAATATAATTCGACGTATATATTTATATACGTCGTCGTTAGAATATAAATATTTATATATAATTATAAATTGAATTGAAAACGATTTCGAAATGAATTGAATTGAAAACGATTTCGAAATAAATTGAATTGAAAACGATTTCGAAATGAATTGAATTGAAAACGATTTCGAAATGAATTGAATTGAAAACGATTTCGAAATGAATTGAATTGAAAACGATTTCGAAATGAATTGAAAACGAATTCAAATTGAATTGAAAGCGAATTGAAATGAATTCAAATTGAATTGAAATTTGAATTGAATGGAAATGAATTTTAAAACGAATTTATAAAGAAGAATTCAATTTTGATTTGAATTGAAAAGGAAGTTGAAATTGCTTTGAAACGAATTTTAAAACTATTTATCTAGTTCCTTTTAAATAGAAATCGACGAAATATATATAATATATATATATTATATATATAATGGCCTGAATAGAATGCGCCGCGCCGCGGCAGTTCGTGAATTTCGACCATTTATTTCAAACGGACATTACGGGAGATCCGACCGTCGGATTCTCCTAAAACTGGAACCGTTGGGTTCGTATCGAAAAGAGCTTTCTAATGAATATTAGAAATTTGAAATCTAACGGTTGGATTTGGAGATACGTCCAAATCAAATTCGAAAACGGTCGCTGTAAGTGCAGTTCGATGGCCATTGATGGAAATCGACTGTACGGGCCTTGATAAAATTATTAAAAATAGTAATAATTTGTGTAAAATCATAAGAAATGATTTAGAAAGAATTGGGATGAAAAACTCCATATTTGAAAAGATAAAAATAGATTTTTATCGAAATGAACTAGTTTTGAACTAGAATTATAATTCTATTTATTTTTAAATAAATAAATTGAATTTGAAATGGTTTTGAAAATAACCAAAATTTCCAATGATTGCATTGGAATGGATTTGAATCGAAATTGTCTTCGGAATATTTCGATGTTGGAATTCGTGATTATACGGATGTTGTTATGGAAATTTGAAAGATATATATTTATATCGTTATTTCCAATACGACATTTGTTAATTGTAGAATTTGATATTGAATATAAGCCGGTATATTTTCTATTCAGGGCCTTGTATTGAATATCAAATATGATTTGGGTTTGTCGTGAATGGTGTCTTCATTAACACCGTTCTTGAACCCAGTTGAGAAAAGATTAAATCTTTTTATTTAGATTTAATGAAGTGTACCAATTAAATGATATTTAATTGGAATTGAATTGATATTGATTTTTTGGTTTATCGTGAACAATGTTTTAAACAACACTCATTCTTTAACCCGATAATTAATGAATGTGATTTTGGGTTTATCGTGAACTGTGTTTTTAAATGACACTGATTCTTTAACCCAGTTAAAGATTAAAACTAAGTGGAGTTTTAATGAATCTTTAATTAGATTGAAAAGATCGAAAATAGAGTACCACCAGTTTTGCTTCAGGCGATAGTTAAATCTTTAATTAGATTTGAACGTGAAATGGTAATTGAATTTACCGATAACACCGTGGTGTTAGATATGAAGTATTACCAGTTTTACTTCATGGGATGAATAGGTTGGGATTGGGAAATTAAAACCAATGATTACTTTGGTAAGTTTCGTTAATCTCGACTAGTTGAATCGAAATTCAAAAGAAGATTTGAGAATAAATTTTAATGATTTATCTTGGATAAAATTAATGGGAACCTTTCCCTATGAATGTGAAATCAGAAACTAACTATCGGTTAGCTAAGCAGAATGGTTTTCTGGATATTGATCTGATGTTGGTTTCGGCCTTCGGGGTTAATATTTGGGGAATTATTCTCTTGATTAATTTACGGTTAGTGACTGATGAATTGGAATGAGGCGTATGTTGTGTTTGTGTAACACTTATTTAAAATATACGCGAGTTATTCGGAAAGACCGGGTTTATCCCATTCTGAATAACTGATACGATGATAAGTTGAAGACGAAGACGATGGTCGAAGATCGGAGGTCTTCACGTCGTTTGGGTGATTACTGATGATCTTGATTGGGCTGTACACCCAAGAAGATGGAAACAGTTGGTGATCGTCCAGACGTACATGGAGATCGATGGATATGCGGGGTACTAGGTGCCTCCGGTTTCGTTCAGACCCAGAATGGACTTGTAAATGGACTGTGTGTCTGACATGGGATTTTAGTCTGTGTGATTGATTTCTATTAAATATATATCTGTTTGGCGGCGGAGAATTTATTCTCTTGCTTAACGCCCTTCTCTGAGACGTACGAGCTCAGGGGTTATATACTGATGGATATCAATCGCATAGAGTGAATTGCCTGTGTGGCATGCCCAAGTGACAATTGATCAAGGCTTCTGTTGAAAAGCAAAGTCTTGTGGTGATGATCAAAGCACGGCCTTTGTGGCGTAGCTTTGTGTAACGTTTACCTCGCGTGTTTCACACCCGGTATGAACCAAAAACGGGAGACGGACCTCAGGGAGGGCATGCGTTTCTTTCTAGTTAGAAGTGGCGTCAGTGGTTTTACACGCCCTGACGAGTTTGACTTATGTGGTTGTTGCTGTTGCGAGGCGCCTCGGTTTGATCGGACGATCCGGGTCCGATGGAGTCATTCGTTGGCTCATTTACGCCCCATAGGGCGGGGGAACGCATGTTCAGGGTTTAAGTTTAATCCACATCGGTGGACCGGCCCTGACGATCCAAAGGCTTGACTGAGTACTTGCCTGAGGGGCGGGCTAGAGCGTCTCGAATCGGTTGAGGACTATCTTTTGCCTCGGTTCATAGATGGAAACCCAATTTCCAAATACGTGACTTTGCGATTTTGATTGTATAACCTATATATGGCGACATAGTGGTATGGGGCATTCATGCCGCCTATGATTGATACTTATGATTTGAAGTTGTTTTATACAGTATACACTTGTAATAGTATCAAATGATTTGTTTTAAACGTATCAAGCATTCTTGGCTATTATAAGGTAAAAACCCTATCCTCCGGCTTGCGTTGCATTGTGTGATGGGAACTGGGTCTTATAATAGCTTCATTTTTCTTTATTTAGCATTGCGCTGTTTGTTTTATGCACCGGTATTCTTGGGAGGAAACCCGTTCCGTGTTATACGGCGTGGTCCCTTGATTTACCTAACTTTAAAAATAAAGAATAATAACTGCTTTAGTTCTCACACCAGTCACATGACTGACCTGGAGTTTATTGATTTAACCTAAACTCTGGGTGCCCTTATTTTGACACGGGCAGCTAGTAGTTTTGGTTTTTGCAGATTTATATTCACAGGATCCTGGTTTACAGCTGGAACGATATCCGGAAACTTTGTATCCGTATATCTCTTTCTAGTTGTGTATTGTATTATTTTCCGCTGCTATGTATTTAAATGTAATTTAAATCTCTGATATTTCTGTGTAATATTCATTTATACTCTATATATTCTTATAATCTGATGCATTGTTGTAATATACAATGAAATGTTCTTTTGTATGCGTTCTATTTTGTCATATTCTCAAACGATAGGGCGTTTCGAACGGTCTGGGTCGGTTTAGCGACTGGTTCGGGCCGAGCGAGATTCCTTGTCGTCACATTTGGTATCAGAGCTTTGGTCTACAAAGCTCAGAGAACGAGACACATTAGAACCGTACGAAAGAATTCATCAGATATTGGGTTAGTAATATCCAATTAGAATGACTCGTTAGAGATAGGATCAGTAGTATCCTAGAACGAGTGTGAAGAGTATATTTTTCAAATGGAAAAAAATTTGTTTTGAAAATCTAAATCAACTATTCGTATTTGGTTATTTATTTATATTGATGTGGACAATCCAGTATATATAGATTTTGCGTATACGTCTGATCCGCGTGTATTCGAAATTTTAATATACTGGATAGATATAGAATTACGCTCTAGTCGCCCGGGAGTGATTCTGATGATTGATATATCATCATCAGAATTTATATTCGAGTGACGAACGTGTAATATCTATATATTTCCATTAGACTGGTGTGAGAACCAAAATTAGATAAGGCTTATTGTTGTGATTTGGCATCAAAAATCTGATTTTTGTATATGTATCAAAATTATGAATTTGAAACTCTAATTCACTAATTGATTGATGTTTGTGTTGCTTGTTTAGTTGTTTGATAAATTTTGAACCATTTAGCCTATTTGAAACAAATATTGAATTGTATTGAAAATTGTTCGCATTTTCTTGCATATACGTGTATATCGTTGAACAGGTCATAGCAAGGAGGCTAGAGCAGAGAATAAAATTTGTTTGCCCGACAAATAGGTACATGTTTACTACATAATTTACTGTTTTGTTTGGGTGATGATGATTTTATGAGCCTATTGGCTAGCCGCTTGGCTATTTCTTTTTCTTTTTGAGATCTGAAGGACCGGGGAAGCTATTTGAAATTCCCCGATGCTCCCGGTGCAGGGGAGGTTATGGCGAAATTTTTCAAAAATTTAGGGTGTTAGCCAAATTTTTGAAATTTTGAAAATTCTCAGAAACTAAAGAGTTGGAGAATGGAAGCCAGATCGAGCGTAGAGTTGATTAATCAAACAACTTTCGATTTTGTTCCTTTTCGGGGACGAAAAGTTTTAAGTGGGGGAGATTGTAACAACCCGTAAAATCTGGGCCAGTTTGAAATTTTTATTTTGGCGATTTTAGCGAATTTTGATTATTTAAAATGAATTATTTTAAATAATAATCGACGAGAAATTTATTTTGAATATAATTCGACGTATATATTTATATACGTCGTCGTTAGAATATAAATATTTATATATAATTATAAATTGAATTGAAAACGATTTCGAAATGAATTGAATTGAAAACGATTTCGAAATAAATTGAATTGAAAACGATTTCGAAATGAATTGAATTGAAAACGATTTCGAAATGAATTGAATTGAAAACGATTTCGAAATGAATTGAATTGAAAACGATTTCGAAATGAATTGAAAACGAATTCAAATTGAATTGAAAGCGAATTGAAATGAATTCAAATTGAATCGAAATTTGAATTGAATGGAAATGAATTTTAAAACGAATTTATAAAGAAGAATTCAATTTTGATTTGAAATGAAAAGGAAGTTGAAATGGCTTTGAAACGAATTTTAAAACTATTTATCTAATTCCTTTTAAATAGAAATCGACGAAATATATATAATATATATATATATATTATATATATAATGGCCTGAATAGAACGCGTCGCGCCGCGGCAGTTCGTGAATTTCGACCATTTATTTCAAACGGACATTACGGGAGATCCGACCGTCGGATTCTTCTAAAACCGGAACCGTTGGGTTCGTATCGAAAAGAGCTTTCTAATGAATATTAGAAATTTGAAATCTAACGGTTGGATTTGGAGATACGTCCAAATCAAATTCGAAAAAGGTCGCTGTAAGTGCAGTTCGATGGCCATTGATGGAAATCGACTGTACGGGCCTTGATAAAATTATTAAAAATAGTAATAATTTGTGTAAAATCATAAGAAATGATTTAGAAAGAATTGGGATGAAAAACTCCATATTTGAAAAGATAAAAATAGATTTTTATCGAAATGTACTAGTTTTGAACTAGAATTATAATTCTATTTATTTTTAAATAAATAAATTGAATTTGAAATGGTTTTGAAAATAACCAAAATTTCCAATGATTGCATTGGAATGGATTTGAATCGAAATTGTCTTCGGAATATTTCGATGTTGGAATTCGTGATTATACGGATGTTGTTATGGAAATTTGAAAGATATATATTTATATCGTTATTTCCAATACGACATTTGTTAATCGTAGAATTTGATATTGAATATAAGCCGATATATTTTCTATTCAGGGCCTTGTATTGAATATCAAATATGATTTGGGTTTGTCGTGAATGGTGTCTTCATTAACACCGTTCTTGAACCCAGTTGAGAAAAGATTAAATCTTTTTATTTAGATTTAATGAAGTGTACCAATTAAATGATATTTAATTGGAATTGAATTGATATTGATTTTTGGGTTTATCGTGAACAGTGTTTTAAACAACACTCATTCTTTAACCCGATAATTAATGAATGTGATTTTGGGTTTATCGTGAACTGTGTTTTTAAATGACACTGATTCTTTAACCCAGTTAAAGATTAAAACTAAGTGGAGTTTTAATGAATCTTTAATTAGATTGAAAAGATCGAAAATGGAGTACCACCAGTTTTGCTTCAGGCGATAGTTAAATCTTTAATTAGATTTGAACGTGAAATGGTAATTGAATTTACCGATAACACCGTGGTGTTAGATATGAAGTATTACCAGTTTTACTTCATGGGATGAATAGGTTGGGATTGGGAAATTAAAAATAATGATTACTTCGGTAAGTTTCGTTAATCCCGACTAGTTGAATCGAAATTCAAAAGAAGATTTGAGAATAAATTTTAATGATTTATCTTGGATAAAATTAATGGGAACCTTTCCCTATGAATGTGAAATCAGAAACTAACTGTCGGTTAGCTAAGCAGAATGGTTTTCTGGATATTGATCTGATGTTGGTTTCGGCCTTCGGGGTTAATATTTGGGGAATTATTCTCTTGATTAATTTACGGTTAGTGACTGATGAATTGGAATGAGGCGTATGTTGTGTTTGTGTAACACTTATTTAAAAATATACTCGAGTTATTCGGAAAGACCGGGTTTATCCCATTCTGAATAACTGATACGACGATAAGTCGAAGACGAAGACGATGGTCGAAGACCGGAGGTCTTCACGTCGTTTGGGTGATTACTGATGATCTTGATTGGGCTGTACACCCAAGAAGATGGAAACAGTTGGTGATCGTCCAGACGTACATGGAGATCGATGGATATGCGGGGTACTAGGTGCCTCCGGTTTCGTTCAGACCCAGAACGGACTTGTAAATGGACTGTGTGTTTGACATGGGATTTTAGTTTGTGTGATTGATTTCTATTAAATATATATCTGTTTGGCGGCGGAGAATTTATTCTCTTGCTTAACGCCCTTCTCTGAGACGTACGAGCTCAGGGGTTATATACTGATGGATATCAATCGCATAGAGTGAATTGCCTGTGTGGCATGCCCAAGTGACAATTGATCAAGGCTTCTGTTGAAAAGCAAAGTCTTGTGGTGATGATCAAAGCACGGCCTTTGTGGCGTAGCTTTGTGTAACGTTTACCTCGCGTGTTTCACACCCGGTATGAACCAAAAACGGGAGACGGACCTCAGGGAGGGCATGCGTTTTTTTCTAGTTAGAAGTGGCGTCAGTGGTTTTACACGCCCTGACGAGTTTGACTTATGTGGTTGTTGTTGTTGCGAGGCGCCTCGGTTTGATCGGACGATCCGGGTCCGATGGAGTCATTCGTTGGCTCATTTACGCCCCCATAGGGCGGGGGAACGCATGTTCAGGGTTTAAGTTTAATCCACATCGGTGGACCGGCCCTGACGATCCAAAGGCTTGACTGAGTACTTGCCTGAGGGGCGGGCTAGAGCGTCTCGAATCGGTTGAGGACTATCTTTTGCCTCGGTTCATAGATGGAAACCCAATTTCCAAATACGTGACTTTGCGATTTTGATTGTATAACCTATATATGGCGACATAGTGGTATGGGGCATTCATGCCGCCTATGATTGATACTTATGATTTGAAGTTGTTTTATACAGTATACACTTGTAATAGTATCAAATGATTTGTTTTAAACGTATCAAGCATTCTTGGCTATTATAAGGTAAAAACCCTATCCTCCGGCTTGCGTTGCATTGTGTGATGGGAAATGGGTCTTATAATAGCTTCATTTTTCTTTATTTAGCATTGCGCTGTTTGTTTTATGCACCGGTATTCTTGGGAGGAAACCCGTTCCGTGTTATACGGCGTGGTCCCTTGATTTACCTAACTTTAAAAATAAAGATTAATAACTGCTTTAGTTCTCACACCAGTCACATGACTGACCTGGAGTTTATTGTTTTAACCTAAACTCTGGGTGCCCTTATTTTGACACGGGCAGCTAGTAGTTTTGGTTTTTGCAGATTTATATTCACAGGATCCTGGTTTACAGCTGGAACGATATCCGGAAAGCTTTGTATCCGTATATCTCTTTCTAGTTGTGTATTGTATTATTTTCCGCTGCTATGTATTTAAATGTAATTTAAATCTCTGATATTTCTGTGTAATATTCATTTATACTCTGTATATTCTTGTAATCTGATGCATTGTTGTAATATACAATGAAATGTTCTTTTGTATGCGTTCTATTTTGTCATGTTCTCAAACGATAGGGCGTTTCGAACGGTCTGGGTCGGTTTAGCGACTGGTTCGGGCCGAGCGAGATTCCTTGTCGTCACAACAAGACACGTTAGAACCAAACGAAAGAATTCATCAGAAATTGGATTAGTAATATCCAATGGGAATGACTCGTTAGAGATAGGATCAGTAGTATCCTAGAACGAGTGTGAAGAGTATATTTTTGAAATATAAAAAGAAAAACAAATTTTGTTTTGAATTTTAAATCGTATTGTACGTATTTGAATAATTTATTTTAAATTGATTTGGACAATCGTATTGTACGTATTTGAATAATTTATTTTTGAAATATAAAAAACATATTTTTATTTTAAATTGAGATCTCATCATCAGTATTTATGTCCGAGCTTCGAAAGTGTGACATCTATATATTTCCATTAGACTGGTGTGAGAACCAAAATTAGATAGGGCTTATTGTTGTGATTTGGCACCAAAAATGTGATTTTTGACTATATATCAAAATTATGTGATTTAAAAGATAATCAACTAATTGATTGCTGATTATGTTGTTTGATATTGTTTGATTAATTAAAATGTTGAACCTTTAGCCAAATTGAACCATATATTGAACTGTATTGAAAAATGATTACAATTGCATGCATATACATGTAGTTACATTGAATAGGTCATAGCAAGGAGGCTAGAGCATAGAATAAAATTGTTTGCCCGACAAATAGGTACAGGTTTACCATAATTTACTATTTTGTTTGGGTGATGATGATTTTATGAGCCGATTGGCTTTTTCTTTTTCTTTTGGATTGAAGAAGGCCATGGGAGGCTATATGAAATATCCCGAAGTCCCCAGTGCATGGGAGGTTATGGCGAAATTTTTCGAAAATTTAGGGTGTTAGCCAAATTTTTGAAAAAATTTGAAAAGTTCTTAGAAACTGAAAAGTTGAAGAACTTAAGCCGTAAAGAAAATAATGAAAGTTGAGTTGATTTGTTAAAAAACATTCGGCTTCGTTCCTTTTCGGGGACGAAAAGTTTTAAGTGGGGGAGATTGTAATAACCCGGAAATCCGAGCCAATTTAAAATTTTATTTTGGCTATTTTAATGAATTTTGATTATTCAAAATGAATTATTTTAAATAATAACGAAGAAAAAATTATTTTCGACGAAGTTAAAACGAATATTTTATTTCCATTATATAACGAGCCTGAAATGGCGCGGTAGTTTGAAATTTCGATTTCGAATTTCAAATGAATATACAGAATTCGTTTTAAGTCGGAATTGGACGAAACCAGAAATATCTATATCAGTTTGATGATATCTTTCTAACGGATGTAAGAAACTGAGATTTCACTTTAGAAGTTGAAAGATTTGTCCAGTTTAAAATTCAGAAAAGTCGCCGTGGAATTTATATATTTTTTAATATATATAAAGGCCTTTGAAAATGGAAATTTTGCAAACAACCTCGGTTTTCGATGAAACCAATTTTGTTGGATCTGTGATGTCAAGTTATGGCTAGATTCCAAAATTCATAATTTTCTGAATCAATATGTGAGCGTAACAAAGGAAAACGCATTTAACCAGTTTAGTTGATTTTAATCGACTGGAAAATGGCCATTTTTCAAACAGTCTCAGAATTCAATGAAATTAGTTTTGTTAGGACCGTATCGTCAATACAAAGCTAGAAAATATTTTTCGGGAATTTTTAGAGTCCGTATGTGGCCCCTGTAACACCCCGAGTTTTTCGGTTAATAGTAATTTGATAAATTAAAGTATACTTAATTCAAAACTTAAGAATTAAGGGAAACGGATTACGTCATTGCGTTCGTCTCGGAATTCTTCTTAAGATAGAGTCCGAGTTTACGTAAATTAGACTCCGTGTGAAAAAGGTATCCTTAAATTAAATATTGCAGCAAAACATGAAGAAAAAAAAAGAATGAGAAAAGAATAAATATTTAGCATGGTTCTAAGGGTTGTAAGCAAAAGACTTAGTAGCTCATTTGGTTGGAACACGTGACTTGCATATAAGAGGTTCAGAGTTCGATCCCCGCTAGCGCCATATTTTTGTTTTAGGGGAATGGCCCAAAAATGGCTTAGTGTGAACGCAGTTCAAAAAGTGGTTTAGTGTGAAAATGGGTATTTGGGAAGATAGATAAAAAGAAATTAAATATATGTATATATACGCATATATATATGACGTGTATGCATCATATAGCGTACGTTGCACATTTTTGGTTGTCAAGGATTTGTTTTTTTAAAGGAGGAAGAATATGTATACGATAAAGGGAAGATGTATATATTAAATACGTATTTATTTTTGATGGATTGGCAATAAATAATAAATGTTGATGATGTACATTTAGAGAGTAATTATGGCATAAGTAAATTAGGAATTATTTACATATAGAATTTGTCCTAAATGAGAAATGTGTACATTGTAGAATATATATATATATATATATATATGCTAAAACGTGAAATTACATGCATAGTAATTATGACATAATTTAAAATGGGGGTCAATTACATGCATGGTAATTATGACATAATTTAAAATAGGAGTAATTTACAGTCCTTTATTGTGAACATAATTGGCCTCTTTTGAAATTGATGGTCTTGATTAACCCTAGCATCATCGGACGACTCAAATTAAAATACATATATAAAGAACCTAGGTCTCCTACTAAAGTTCATAAGAAAATAAGACTTGGAGCCGTCATGCTGCTGGGAGCAAGCCAAGAGTAGCCTTCGTTTGTAGAAAGCTAAGAGACGAACACAAAACCAATTCAAAGCTAATTCAAATTAGGGATTAAAGATACAACTCAAAACAAGAATTCCTTTTTGATTTGTAAGTACAGTTATATTCTAGATGTGAATGAAATCAAAATCATGATTTGAAATAAAGTGACAATAGAACCTTACCTGTTATGTTATACTAAATTTATGATGATTCATGTATATTTTCTTATGACAACTCTATCATGCCTGTGGTTCTATTGTGATTATCATGCTAGTTAGGAATTGGTGAATAAACCAATTCATAACCATAGAAAGTTGGGGAATAGAAATAACATGTTGTAACAAGTTTGATGAATTATCATGCCATGTTATTATGCAAGTTTTAGGTTACAAATCATATCACAAAAATTGCAAGTTCATACAAGTTTATGTATATATGTTAACTTGATTATGTTAAATTGCAAGTTCATACATGTTTATGTGTATATGTTAACTTGATTATGTTAAATTGCAAGTTCATACATGTTTATGTATATATGTTAACTTGATTATGTTAAATTTCAAGTTCATACATGTTTATGTATATATGTTAACTCGATTATGTTAAATTGCAAGTTTATACATGTTTATGTATATATGTTAACTTGATTATGTTCAATTGCAAGTTCATACATGTTAACTTAATTATGTTGTTAATTCATGAACCTATGCAAGTTATTATGTTGAGATTCATGAACCTATGCAAGTTATTATGTTGAGATTCATGAACCTATTCAAGTTGTTAATTAAGTTGTTAATTCATGAACCTATGCAAGTTATTATGTTGAGATTCATGAACCTATGCAAGTTATTATGTTGAGATTCATGAACCTATGAAAGTTGTTAATTAAATTGTTAATTTATGAACCTATGCAAGTTATTATGTTGAGATTCATGAACCTATGCAAGTTATTATGTTGAGATTCATGAACCTATGCAAGTTGTTAATTAAGTTGTTAATTCATGAACCTATGCAAGTTAGTGTGTGATGAATTCATGAACCCATGCAAGTTGTTAATTATGTTGTTAATTTATGAACCTATGTAAGTTTTTATGTTGAGGATCATGAACCTATGCAAATTGTTAATTATGTACATGTTTATGTTGATTATGTTAAAGTTGCAAGTTCACACCTATGGACATGTTATTGTTGTTTATGTTAAAGTTGCAAGTTCACACCTATGTACATGTTTATGTTGATTATATTAAAGTTGCAAGTTCACACCAATATGTTTATGTTCATGTTGATTTTGTGCCAATTTTGTGAACGTTAAATTAGGCTAAGCCTAATACTTTATGTGAAATCATGCGAACGGTAAATTAAGCTAAGTTGTTAGCCTAGTATTTAGACGGGGGTAACGTTGGGTAAAAACTTATTTATAGGAAAATTGACATAGTTGGCTTATAATCACATAAGTGATTTATGGCATGAAACGGTATAAATTATATACCCAAAATGATGAACTTGATTTAGAGGGAAATTGGGAAAGACATGAATTTGTGGATAATTTACATAAATAAAATATAAATTTAGAAAATACGAATATGCCTAACCCGAGGTTAAACTGAGTTGTGGCGTAAGATTGCCCGGAACCAACCGGCATACAGGCGGCTACAACAATACCAACAATACCTGTCTAATGTGGGTGGTTAGAGCATTGAGCCCAATAAGGACCCGAGGTTAGACTGAGTTGTAGTGTAAACATGCCCGGAACCGACCGACACATCCAGTAACCGCAACAATACCTGTCTAATGCGAGTGGTTGGTGCTTTAATGAATAAATTAAAGCTAAGTCAGGATTGGTAGGGTTAAATCAATTAAGGAAACACTTAACCAAATTCAACATGTTAACTAAATCTGATGGGTGGGGTTAGGTTAATCTGAACACTTAACCAACTTAACATGTTAACAAAACAAGACTTGTAGGGGTTAAATAACCATTATAACATGTTGACTAGACTAGTGGGTAAGGTTAAGAAAAGGTTTAGCCATTATAACATGTTGACTAGACAAGTGGGTAAGGTTAAGAAAAGGTTTAACCATTATAACATGTTGACTAGACAAGTGGGTGAAGTTAAGAGAAGGTTTAACCGTTATAACATGTTAACTAGACTAGAAGGCAGGGTTAAGTAAAGTACACTTAGCCAATTTAACATGTTTACTAGACTAGAAGGTGGAGTTAAGTAAACTTAGAACACTTAGCCATCGTGGTGTGCCGAATGAACAAGGTTAAGTTAAAACAGGGAGGGACAATACTTAACCATTAGAACATGTGAATTAAACAGATGTTAGGGTTAAGTTAACTAAGAGAACACTTAGCTGCTTTAGCATATTAGCTAAACAGAAAGGGCAGGGTTAAATAAAAGGGGACACTTAGCCAATACAAGGTAAATTGGTGGGGTTAAGTAATAAGAAATACTTAACCAACATAACTTGATTTGTGGTAAGGTTAAGTCAACATGAACTACTGATAACACTTAATCAGTTTATCATGACAAATGAATGGGTTAAGATAACTTGAATTGACTAATGACACTTAACCAATCCAACTTGACGAGAAAGAGAACTAAGTAGTAAACCTTAGTTAAAAGGACTAAGTTGTAAACCTTAGTTAAGAAAACGACGGTTCGGGGACTAAGTAGTAAACTTTAGTTAAGGGAACTAAGTAGTAAACCTTAGTACGACACGAGAAGGAGCAAACGTCCATCTGATCTTAAAGAAGGCTCCAACGAACTGGGGGACGAAGCACGCGGCTTCGAGGGGACGTGAGGGTACTCTTGGTATCCCTCTGTGAGGCTGCAGATGATCCGCCTGGGCTAACAGAGGTTAAGGTCTGCGTTAGAAGAACCAAGGGTATGCCTTGGTTGCAATATAGGGCAACCTAAAGACTAGGATGGACCAGCGTGATTCGGCGAGACCAGTAGCCCTGTGATAGCGACTCATCGTCTACCAACCATCTTGAGTCAATCGAGATACGTGAAGCGGAAAGGCGAAGAACTCCAACAGACCATATACTTGCTATCTAGTTATGGGTGCGGATGGCCATAGGTTGGTGGGGCATAGAGGGCCTGCATATAGTTCTCATTTTTCAATGTGTGCCTTTCATTAGTTGAGGGAGGAGTCAAGTGGGACCATAGCCACTGGAAAAACAGACCTTATTATCTGCATCGGCAGATATCTGAAAGCTCCTGACCGAGTTCTGTGTTTCTTGATTAGCCCTGCCACTGGACTCGGGTCGCACATATACAGGACATGTGCATCTAGATGGCGATAACGATTCTCGACACATACATGGGGAAAGTCTAGGAATATATACCACTCTAGGTAGTGTGTCCTAGACTAGGGGGCATCGTTCGACAGGTAGCATAATCCCTAGTTGGACCTAGGTCGCATAAACCCTAAATCCGAGAAGCATTAGATATGTTGCGTAAACCCAAGTTGAATCTAGGAAGCGCTCGATAGGAAAACCCTAGGTTAGATCTAGGTAATAAATAATAGATGTATGACTGAAGGCAACCACAATTACAGGGATTGGGATCACGTTACCGTTTTATACAGATTACTAGTTGGGACACTAGCTAGGTGGTACAAAGATATAGAAATCAGAACAACAGAGTAGTCGCGAAGCAGAGAAAGAGTAGAAGCGCATTCAGTTATCAGCGCATTTAGTTTATCTTGCCTTATAATATCTTATGCTTATCTTGCATAAGTTATCTTGTTTTTCTGGTATTGTCCTCTTCTCTGTTTATGAATGTCATGGTCTTTGTAATTGTTCTCATGCTAGAAAATAACTGAGCTTACTGAGACATTATGTCTGACCCCATTTTCTTTTGTTTTCTTTTCTTTCTTCCCCCCCCCCAGGTAGTCAGGGAGGGAATTGCTCAGCTTAGTTTGGACCATTATTCTTTTCGAGCTTGAAGACTCTTTGATGTGCTGCTTTGGACTCTCTTTTCTACCGCTATGGCTGGCTAATGCTACATTAGGGAATATAAATGTGATTTTATGCTTCTTTATTTTGTAAGGCAGATGATACTCTGGTATTGGAAAGCAATTCTTGTACAAACTATTTTATCAATAAAGTAAAGTTTTATTTTCCACTGTTTTAATTTTGTCTGTCTTGTAATTTATCTGCATCTTTTACCTTAAATGCTCCATAGAACTTAGTGCATTCCCTTTGTGAGTGACACTAACGGATGTGGGGTGTTACACGTGGTATCAGAGCTTAAGGTTACCGGATCAGATAAAAAGTTTTGAAAAATTGTTTTCAAAACGGTTTTAAAGAAGCATTTTCGGAAGAAAAGTTTTGTTTTAAAGGCATATTCCCCAAAGCCATACGCACTATCTTTTGATCCTCTGTTTGAGTCCTTGTTTCCTTCTTTCCGGAGTCTCCGGGGCTCCTGGCTTTCTGGGAGGTAACCTCATCACAGCAAGGTTTCGTAGGCTTGAAGAAACTACGACACCGGTCAAAGGGCGAAGAAGTGCCCAACCTCCATTTATAATTTTTTTAGGTATATCCTCTAGGACGTATCATCGATCCTTAGGTAGAAGCTAATGGATGTAAACATGTATTTGAAACATGTTGTGATTGATGGTTGCAAGTGGCTGCTTGTGGATGCATATATTAGGCACTAGATCAGCTCGGATACTTACATATTGCATTTACAAATATGTATTTGTTTATGAATGGAACTTGATGTGTTATCATATGGACGTTGCATTTGTATGAATGATTGTGCACTCATGTAGAAAATCTTGAGTAAGAAAAAATTTGCATACATAATGGATTCATGACACATACATAATTCGCATTAAGGAGGTCAAATGAATCAGTAGACCGCCTGATTTTGCATTAAATATGGACATATACACACACTATGCATATGATCATGAAGCATTAGAAGACTTTTAAGGACAATGGTTGCCTGTGTTTGATGGTTGAGTAGATGGACGATTGGATGGTAGGATATGTGTTCTTCCAGACTTGAAGATTTCGGGGACGAAATCCTTTAAGGAGGGGAGAATGTAACACCCCGATTTTTTCGGTTAACAGTAAATTGATAAATTAAAGTATACTTAATTCAAAACTTAAGAATTAAGGGAAATGGATTACGTCATTGCGTTCGTCTCGGAATTCTTCTTAAGATAGAGTCTGAGTTTACGTAAATTGGACTCCATGTGAAAAAGATATCCTTAAATTAAATATTGCAACAAACCATGAAGAAGAAAAAAGAGGAATGAGAAAAGAATAAATATTTAGCATTGTTCTAAGGGTTGTAAGCAAAAGACTTAGTAGCTCATTTTTTTGGAACACGTGACTTGCATACAAGAGGTTCAGAGTTCGATCCCCGCCCGTGCCATATTTTTGTTTTAGGGGAATGGCTCAAAAATGGCCTAGTGTGAACACGGTTCAAAAAGTGGTTTAGTATGAAAATGAGTATTTGGGAAGATAGATAAAAAGAAAATGAAATTAAATATATATATATATATATATATATATACACACGACGTGTACGCATCATATAGCGTACGTTGCACATTTTTAGTTGTCAAGGATTTGTTTTTTTAAAAGAGGAAGAATATGTATACGGTAAAGGGAAGATGTATCTATTAAATACGTATTTATGTTTGATGGATTGGCAATAAATAATAAATGTTGATAATGTACATTTAAAGAGTAATTATGGCATAAGTAAATTAGGAATTATTTACATATAGAATTTGTCCTAAATGAGAAATGTGTACATTGTAGAAAAATATATATATATATATGCTAAAACATGAAATTACATGCATAGTAATTATGCCATAATTTAAAATGGGGGTAAATTACATGTATGGTAATTACGACATAATTTAAAATAGGAGTAATTTACAGTCCTTTATTGTGAACATAATTGGCCTCTTTTGAAATTGATGGCCTTGATTAACCCTAGCATCATCGGACGGCTCAAATTAAAATACAATTCTATATAAACAACCTAGGTCTCCTACTAAAGTTCATAAGAAAATAAGACTTGGAGCCGTCATGCTGCTGGGAGCAAGCCAAGAGTAGCCTCCGTTTGTAGAAAGCTAAGAGACGAACACAAAACCAATTCAAAGCTAATTCAAATTAGGGATTAAAGCTACAACTCAAATCAAGAATTCCTTTTTGATTTGTAAGTACAGTTATATTCTAGATGTGAATGAAATCAAAATCATGATTTGAAATAAAGTGACAATAGAACCTTACCTGTTATGTTATATTAAATTTATGATGATTCATGTATGTTTTCTTATGACAACTCTATCATGCCTGTGGTTCTATTATGATTATCATGCTAGTTAGGAATTGGTGAATAAACCAACTCATAAGCATAGAAAGTTGGGGAATAGAAATAACGTGTTGTAACAAGTTTGGTGAATTATCATGCCATTTTATTATGCAAGTTTTAGGTTACAAATCATATCACAAAAATTGCAAGTTCAGACATTTTTATGTATATATGCTAACTTGATTATGTTAAATTGCAAGTTCATACATGTTTATGTATATATGTTAACTTGATTATGTTAAATTTCAAGTTCATACATGTTTATGTATATATGTTAACTCGATTATGTTAAATTGCAAGTTTATACATGTTTATGTATATATGTTAACTTGATTATGTTCAATTGCAAGTTCATACATGTTTATATATGTTAACTTAATTATGTTGTTAATTCGTGAACCTATGCAAGTTATTATGTTGAGATTCATGAACCTATGCAAGTTGTTAATTAAGTTGTTAATTCATGAACCTATGCAAGTTATTATGTTGAGATTCATGAACATATGCAAATTATTACGTTGAGATTCATGAACCTATGCAAGTTGTTAGTTAAGTTGTTAATTCGTGAACCTATGCAAGTTATTATGTTGAGATTCATAAACCTATGCAAGTTATTATGTTGAGATTCATGAACCTATGCAAGTTGTTAATTAAGTTGTTAATTCATGAACCTATGCAAGTTAGTGTGTGATGAATTCATGAACCCATGCAAGTTGTTAATTATGTTGTTAATTCATGAACCTATGTAAGTTGTTATGCTGAGGATCATGAACCTATGCAAATTGTTAATTATGTACATGTTTATGTTGATTATGTTAAAATTGCAAGTTCACACCTATGTACATGTTATTGTTGATTATGTTAAAGTTGCAAGTTCACACCTATGTACATGTTTATGTTGATTACATTAAAGTTGCTAGTTCACACCAATATGTTTATGTTCATGTTGATTTTGTGCCAATTTTGTGAACGTTAAATTAGGCTAAGCCTGATACTTTATGTGAAATCATACGAACGGTAAATTAAGCTAAGTTGTTAGCCTAATATTTAGACAGGGGTAACGTTGGGTAAAAACTTAATTATAGGAAAATTGGCATAGTTGGCTTATAATCACATAAGTGATTTATGGCATGAAACGGTATAAATTATATATCCAAAATGATGAACTTGATTTAGAGGGAAATTGGGCAAGACATGAATTTGTGGATAATTTACATAAACAAAATATAAATTTAGAAAATACAAATATGCCTAACCCGAGGTTAGACTGAGTTGTGGCGTAAGACTGCCCGGAACCAACCGGCATACAGGCAGCCACAACAATACCTGTCTAATGTGGGTGGTTAGAGCATTGAGCCCAATAAGGACCTGAGGTTAGACTGAGTTGCGGTGTAAACCTGCCCGGAACCGACCGGCACATCGGGTAACCGCAACAATACCTGCCTAATGTGAGTGGTTGGTGCTTTAATGAATAAATTAAAGCTAAGTCAGGATTGGTAGGGTTAAGTCAATTAAAGAAACACTTAACCAAATTCAACATGTTAACTAAATCTGATGGGTGGGGTTAGGTTAATCTGAACACTTAACCAACTTGACATGTTAACAAAACAAGACTTGTAGGGGTTAAATAACTATTATAACATGTTGACTAGACAAGTGGGTAAGGTTAAGAAAAGGTTTAACCATTATAACATGTTGACTAGACAAGTTGTTAAGGTTAAGAAAAGGTTTAACCATTATAACATGTTGACTAGACAAGTGGGTGAAGTTAAGAGAAGGTTTAACCGTTATAACATGTTAACTAGACTAGAAGGTAGGGTTAAGTAAAGTACACTTAGCCAATTTAACATGTTTACTAGACTAGAAGGTGGAGTTAAGTAAACTTAGAACGCTTAGCCATCGTGGTGTGCCGAATGAACAAGGTTATGTTAAAACAGGGAGGGACAATACTTAACCATTAGAACATGTGAATTAAACAGATGTTAGGGTTAAGTTAACTAAGAGAACACTTAACCGCATTAGCATGTTAGCTAAACAGAAAGGGCGGGGTTAAGTAAAAGGGGACACTTAGCCAATACAAGGTGAAGGGGTGGGGTTAAGTAATAAGAAATACTTAACCAATATAACTTGATTTGTGGTAGGGTTAAGTCAACATGAACTACTGATAACACTTAATCAGTTTATCATGACAAATGAATGGGTTAAGATAACTTGAATTGACTAATGACACTTAACCAATCCAACTTGACGAGAAAGAGAACTAAATAGTAAACCTTAGTTAAAAAGACTAAGTTGTAAACTTTAGTTAAGAAAACGACGGTTCGGGGACTAAGTAGTAAACCTTAGTTAAGGGAACTAAGTAGTAAATCTTAGTACGACACGAGAAGGAGCGAACGTCCATCTGATCTTAAAGAAGGCTCCAACGAACTGGGGGACGAAGCACGCGGCTTCGAGGGGACATGAGGGTACTCTTGGTATCCCTCTGTGAGGCTGCAGGTGATCCGCCTGGGCTCACAGAAGTTAAGGTCTGCGTTAGAAGAACCAAGTGTATGCCTTGGTTGCAATATAGGGCAACCTAAAGACTAGGATGGACCAGCGTGATTCGGCGAGACCAGTAGCCCTGTGATAGCGACTCGTCGTCTACCTACCATCTTGAGTCAATCGAGATATGTGAAGCGGAAAGGCGAAGAACTCCAACAGACCATATGCTTGTTATCTAGTTATGGGTGCGGATGGCCATAGGTCAGTGGGGCATAGAGGGCCTGCATATAGTTCTCATTTTTCAAGGTATGCCTTTCATTAGTTGAGGGATGGGTCAAGTAGGACCATAGCCATTGGAAAAACAGACCTTAGCATCTGCATCGACAGATATCTGAAAGCCCCCGATCGAGTTCCGTGTTTCTTGATTAGCCCTGCCCCAGGACTCGGGTCGCACATATACAGGACATGTGCATCTAGACAGCGATAACGATTCTCGACACATACGTGGGGGAAAGTCTAGGAACATATACCACTCTAGGTAGTGTGTCCTAGACTAGGGGGAATCGTTCGACAGGTAGCATAATCCCTAGTTGGACCTAGGTCGCATAAACCCTGAATCCAAGAAGCATTAGATAAGTCGCATAAACCGTAGTTGAATCTAGGAATCGCTCGATAGGAAAACCCTAGGTTAGATCTAGGTAATAAATAATAGATGTACGCCTGAAGGCAACCACAATTACAGGGATTGGGATCACGTTATCGTTTTATACAGATTACTAGTTGGGACACTAGTTAGGTGGTGCAAAGATATAGAAATCAGAACAACAGAGTAGTAGCGAAGCAGAGAAAGAGTAGAAGCGCATTCAGTTATCAGCGCATTTAGTTTATCTTGCCTTATAATATCTTATGCTTATCTTGCATAAGTTATCTTGTTTATCTGGTATTGTCTTGTTCTCAGTTTAGGAATGTCATGGTCTTTGTTCTTGTTCTCATGCTAGAAAATAACTGAGTATGTCTGACCCCGTTTTCTTTCATCTTCTTTTCTTCCGTTCCCCCCCCCCCCAAGGTAGTCAGGGAGGGAATTGCTCAGCTTAGTTTGGACCATTATTCTTTCCGAGCTTGAAGACTCTTTAATGTGCTGCTTTGTACTCTCTTTTCCACCGCTATGGCTGGCTAATGCTACATTGGGGAATATAAATGTGATTTTATGCTTCTTTATTTTGTAAGGCAGATGATACTCTGGTATTGGAAAGCAATTCTTATACAAACTATTTTATCAATAAAGTAAAGTTTTATTTTCCGCTGTTTTAATTTTGTTTGTCTTGTAATTTATCTGCATCTTTTACCTTAAATGTTCCACATAACTTAGTGCATTCCCTTTGTGAGTGACACTAACGGATGTGGGGTGTTACAGCCTCGGTAAATTGAAATGTGTGTTTGAATTGAATATATAATGATTTATATTTTTCATTTTAACGGAAACTGATCGTAACAATCGAATTGGCTTACAGGACATAACCCATTCTGTCTGGAATGGGGGTATTTAGCTAGGGGCGACGGTTGTTCGGTTGGATTTGGAATTCGTCACGATAAACTAGTATTTATAGAATTAAAATATTATATATAAAGGATTTTTGGGCCAATCACAAATCAGAAAAAAAAACCTAATCTAATGCCTCGTTCTAAGCTTAGCCGCCAGACAAAATGAACAGTCCTCGTTTTCTTCCCTCTCACTCCTCCGATCTCCTCCAGGAAGCGATGAATGGCGACGGAGCTTGGGGGGAAACATTCGGGGCATGGAGGGCTAGCGGTGGAAGGAAGCGCTCGTACTCCGGTGAAGCAGGGCAGGCACGACGGCGGTTTGAAAGGGGCGCGGTTAAGGGTCGATTACCGGAGCAGTGGTGGTCCTGGGGAGGCGAGACAGGTCGAAATGGGAGGAGCATGGATGGGCGCTTCGAGTGGCCAACGTTGATCTGACTTCGGCGGTCCAGGATAGCGGTGCACGACGGTTTCTCCGATCAATCTGAGTTCAACGAGTTCGAACGTTGTTCCAGAAGATTACAGTGAGGTTTCGGTTTTTTCTTCACTATTTAAAATCAGTTCTTTCCATTATATAAAAACCAATTTTCTACATTGTTTACAAATCAGTTTTTAAATATAATACAGGAAAAAAATTTCAGTTTTATTGAATAAGAGCTTGTTTTTGAAATAAAAGAGATGAGTTTGTTTTTGAAATAAAAAGACATGAGTTTGTTTTTGAAATAAAAGACATGAGTTTGTTTATATATATATATATATATATAATATTGATAAGTAGAAAGATCTAAAATTTGATAAGTAGAAAGATCTAAATTTTGTAAATATAAGTAGCGATGTTTTAAAATATAAATAGCATATTTTTGAAAATATAAAATTCTTTGTTTGAAATTTACTTTGTTTGAAAATATATAATTCTTTGTTTGAAATTTACTTTGTTTGAAAATATAAAATTCTTTGTTTGAAAAAAGTCTTTGATTGAAAATATAAAATTCTTTGTTTGAAAATATAAAGTAGCATTATAAAATTTTGACTTATATATATATATATATATAGCAAATAAAAATATGTTTTTTATATCATAGGAAAAATAAAAGTATGATTTTTATTTATGTAGAGTTATAAAAATAGAATTTTTATCTATATATTAGCGGTATAAAAATGTGATTTTTATCCATAGAGAGAGATTATAAAAATGTGATTTTTATATATGTAGTGGCTACGGATGATGAAAGTGACAAAAGGCGAGACACGATGAAGATTTCCTACATAAGAAGAATCGTGGCATTTGGTTTAGCTAGTCGGTGAGAACTCCTCACCTCTAATTTAAATTTCTAGTTAAAAATATATACTAGGATGCAGACGGTGTTTAGTAGCACCCGACACCCGTCGTCCACAGACCATGGACGACTTGTATGCTTGTTTGTTTGATTTTGATGTGTAGTTGATTGTGTGATATGAAATGAAATAAAATATTTATATAGTTAAAAAATATTTTATAGTTGAAAATAGAATTTTTAACGTGTATCTAAAATGAAATAAATATAAACAAATCGGACGATTTGTTTATATATACACATTTGACTGATATTGATTGGGACGATAAATTTAACACATCGCTCAACTGCACAAATAATAATCTGTGTTTGTTGACTGAAACCCCACACGGGTGTTGGGATGATATTTGACATACACTAATCCCGATTGTTTAGTTGTATGTCAATCGATAGGTAGACAAACTGTTGTGTAGTGCAGTTTGGATGATGGTTGATAATTTATCATTGCTGATATATACATGTGTTGCATGGAAATCCATAAAATCTATGGTAATTGATTGGGCCTCATTCCAGTTTTGAAATAAAATATTTGAATAAAAATATTTGAAACAGAATATTTGAATAGAAATATTTGAAATAGAATATTTGAAAAAGAAATATTTGAATAGAAATATTTGAAAAAGAAATATTTGAAATAGAATATTTGAAAATAGAAATATATGAAGCCGTGTTAAGTAGTAAACGCCATTTTAACACAAACGGGAATTTTCTTCGATTTTACTTGTTTTATAATGAATATTGAAAAGTGATTTCAAAATCGAATATTTTGAAAATGAAATTCAAACTAAATTGAATTGAAATTCAAATTGAATTGAATCGAATTAAATCGAATTGGAATTAAATTGAATAGAAAATGAATTGGAATTGAATTGAATAGAAAATGAATTCGAATTGAATTGAATAGAAAATGAATTCGAATTGAAATTGAATAGAAAAAGAATTCGAATTGAATTGAACAGAAAAAGAATTCGAATTGAATTGAATAGAAAATGAATTCGAATTGAAATGAATTTGAAATTTGAATTGAACCGAAATGAATTTAAAACGAGTTTATAAGGAAAAATTCAATTTTGATTTAAAATTGAATATGAAGTTGAAACTATTTTGAAAATGAATTTAAAATGATTTATTAAATACGATTTAAAAGGAAATCGACGAAATATATAATATATATATATATTATATATATATATATATATAATGGCCTGAATAGAACGCGCCGCGCTACGGCAGTTCGTGAATTTCGACCATTGACCTCGAATGGATATTACGGGAGATCCGACCGTCGGATTCTCCTAAAACCAGAACCGTTGGGTTCGTATCGAAAAGTGCTTTCTAACGAATATTAGAAATTAGAAATCTAACGGTTGGATTTGGAATTATGTCCAAATCAAATTTGGAACAGGTCGCTGTCGATGGCCGTTGATGGAAATCGACTGTATGGGCCTTGATAAAATTATTAAAAATAGTAATAATTTGTGTAAAATCATAAGAAATGATTTGGGAAGAATTGGGATGAAAAAATCCATATTTGAAAAGATAAAAGAAGATTTTTATCGAAATGAACTTGTTTTGAACTAGAATAATAATTTATTTATTTTTAAATAAATAAATTGGATTTGAAATGGTTTTGAAAACAACCAGAATTTCCAATAATTGAATTGGAATGGATTTGAATCGAAATCGTCTTTGGAATATTTCGATATTGGATTTCGTGATGATACAGATATTGTTATGGGAATTTGAAAGATATATTAATATCGTTATTTCCAATACGATATTTGTTGGTCGTAGAATTTGATATTGAATTTAAGCTGATATATTTTCTATTTAGAGCCCTGTATTTAATATCAAATGTGATCTGGGTTTGTCGTGAATGGTGTCTTCATTAACACTGTTCTTAACCCCAGTTGAGAAAAAGATTAAATCTCTTTATTTAGATTTAATGAAGTGTACCAATTAAATAATATTTAATTGGAATTGAATTGGTATTGATTTTTGGGTTTATCGTGAACAGTGTTTTAAATAACACTTGTTCTTTAACCCGTTAATTAATGGAATGTGATTTTGGGTTGTCGTGAACGGTATCTTCAATAATACTGTTCTTAGACCCAAAGGAGTTAAGAAAATCAGAAACTAACTGGAGATTAGTTAAGTTGAATGGTTTCTTGGGTATTGATCTGATGTTGGTTTCGGCCTTCGGGGTTAATACTTAGGGAATTGCTCACTAGCTAATTTACGGTTAGGGACTGACTGAAATGTGATGTGATTTTGGGTTTATCGTGAACCGTGTTTTAAATGATATTGATTCTTTAACCCAGTTAAAGATTAAAATTAAGTGGAGTTTTAATGAATCTTTAATTAGATTGAAAAGATCGAGAATGGAGTATCACCAGTTTTGCCCCAGGCGATAGTTAAATCTTTAATTAGATTTGAACGTGAAATGGTAATTGAATTTACCGATAACACCGTGGTGTTAGATATGAAGTATTACCAGTTTTACTTCATGGGATGAATAGGTTGGGATTGGGAAATTAAAACAAATGATTCCTTCGGTAAGGTTCGTTAATCCCGGCTAGTTTGGATAAACCGTAATTTGGTTTGAATTGATATTCAAAGGAAGATTAAAGAATAAATTTAAAGAATTTATGTAACGACCCGGATTTTCGACTCCGAAAATCGACACAAAACCCAGCGTCGACAGTTCAGACATCGAAAATACTAGATCATTAATAGAAAGAAATTAGAGGATGAGAAAGATAAGATAGAACTAATAGAATAGAAGAAGAAAAAGAACACCACAACTGAGTAGAATCAGAGTAAACACGAATCTCACAGCGGAACGAATAAAATATATTATATAACATAACTTTGAAATACAAAACTGTATTGTATATACATACCATTATCAGAGTACAATACATCATATCACAGCGGAAATAGTCTCTAACGGTGAAGCCTTCTGCTTTTAGCTCCTTCAAGCGTATCTGTAAAGCCTGAAACACTTGACTGCCCGTACAAATTTGGGCACCCAAGAGTTTAGGGAAAACAAACAAAATAAACTCTGGGTCAGTCATGGGACTGGTGTGAGTAAATTCCAACCATACGGCTTAACTTTGAAAAATCCTTTTTGAAACAAAAAGGATAATAGTAAGACCAATCCACACATAAACATGGACGGTTTTTACCTTACTATAACCCAAATCATTATTGATATCAAAATCCAGTG
The DNA here is from genome assembly GCA_030737875.1 of Allium sativum. Classification (NCBI taxonomy): domain Eukaryota; kingdom Viridiplantae; phylum Streptophyta; class Magnoliopsida; order Asparagales; family Amaryllidaceae; genus Allium; species Allium sativum. The sequence continues at coordinate 11,402,517 of JASFAX010000020.1, read as the reverse complement.
ATATTATAATAATGTCTAATCAAATAAATAACCAAATAGTAGAACGCTTGCATCTCACGCTCTACATATATAGTATAAAATCAAAAACCGCATGGCGCTTATTGGAGATTGGATTCCAACTATGACAAGGTATGGGACCACCTTCCGATAATGTATCTCTAGAGGCGAATACACTGAGTTCAACAAGAACATCTTGCAACCCGGCCCACACATGACCGACCACTCATTTCGCTTGAGTGTATCGAATGTATATCACCAACGGTTGGACTCAAACCACCGTTCCCGAATGGGCAGAATCGATAGATTTAGAAACAAAAGGAATTTCTCTAGATAGGTGATTATACACCCTAATGGGAGCGACCCACATAGCCATGCTGCCTGCCCGATTTTTGTCATTTCCCGGTTGTGAAGCTTGAGGCTACGTCTACCTTTTAGAACATCTGGCCACCATACACTTTGAATGCCACATCGTCAAACCCGTCAAATCACTAGTTGGTCTTCCCAAACATATTACGGGTATAAAAGCTAAGAGAAACGAATTTCTCCGCCACCAGACGTAATATCTTGAAAAGAACGTCTTAGGTGATCTTCTAAGAATACGCTGTCAGGCATTCATCCATACAAGTTGTCCTGGGTTTGGACAAACAGAAAGCACCATTCTGAACAGGACGACCCTTGCACTTCACTCCGTCTTCAATTTTCTTCAGCATAATTTGCAGCGCTTATGCCTATACGGAGTGGTTTCAGATAGTATATCCAACCGGTCTCCCCGTATAGACAACGATGGTCAAAACACTTCGATAGTCGGTTGTTTAACTATCGAAGTAAAACAACATCCATTCAATGTACAACCAATATCACACAAATCACAGGCACTTTTTATTTAACATTCGTTCTTATATTTCTTTGGACAACCGTCATTACTTATTACCTTTGAATAAGTGAATTTCAAAACAAGCTGTTTTCCTTCCCTAGGAAGTGCTACTGTATATAAACATCACGCTTAAGTTTGGTTAACAGCGTTTAATTATCATTACAGTTCAAATTTTCTATATGCTGCTATATCCCTTTATAACTAATCTTGACATAACAGTCACGCTTAAGCCTAGTCAACAGCGTTACTTTACTGCTATAGTTCTAGACTTGCAATATGCTACTATATTCCACTTTATAATTAATCTCAACACCTCTTCCCGTTACAAATTCTTGACATCTCTTTCTGTTACAAAAATCTTAACATCTCTTTTAAACATTCCTCTTCGCTTTGTCTTCCTTAGACAAATCCCTTATACTTTTAAATCTTATTAAATCAACTATTCGTCAATTTCATTACATTAGATAAATCAACCCAATCTAACTTAATTAAATAACCAATTATTGATCAAAACAGTTTGCTTGGTAAATATTTAGCCATGCTTAACCCACTAATCAATTCTAACAAAGCTTTTCATTTTGAATAACTAACATTTATTTATCCAAATAATTTCACTTGTATCGATTACTATAGAAAAAAAATTTATTTCTAAATAATCTCATTTACTATTAAATAAACAATAGTCGATTCTAACTAATCTTACTTAATATGAAATCAACCATAATCCATTTGTATATATCTCATTTACTTGTTCTTAAAACAACAAATACTTGTTATTAATCATCAAGTTCATCTCCGCCTACATACTTATTAATCTTATCAATATAAGAATCTACTTACCAAAGCATTTAGTAAGTATGGTGAAACACGTGCTTCGCACACGGTGGGAGTTGGTAAAACAATAGCGGTTAAACAAATGGTACATTTACGGTTGGTTGTTGCCACTTTCTTAATCGATATCATCTATTGATTAAATCAAAATAACGTTCGAATTTCCATTCAACGCTAATATCAACACAAGGTTTCAAAAGTCATTTGGGTTCAAACAGTGCATCTATATAAAACAAACAGTACATATAAATACTGAGGAATCCGGTTGGATTCCACCAACCGGTTTCCTGCATCCACCGATGTTAGTCAACAATTAACACTGGTTCCATCCTAGGGAATATTAAAATCGATGAAATCAGTATCCAACCGGTGATGTGTACATATGCAACGATATGTAATATTTTAACCAATTTGACCATAATTTGCCTAAACAACCATCTCACAGCATTCAACCATTATTTAAAATATAATTAAAATATTTTAAATAAAAAGAGAGTTAGTGAATTTACTCACCTTGGCGCGTTAACCGTTAAATAACGATTTGCGTCAGCTGATTGATCCGAGCAGGCGTTTTATTCTGTTATAATTTGCAGCCAGTTCTACCAAAATTTATCCCTTCCGAAGCCCCTACCATGATTGAACGTCACTTTCTTTTTTCCGCGTCAACCTCATCACCTCTGTACTCGACTCGAGCTCGCCATTTGCATAACTGCAGCGCGTCTCCAGGTCACCCTCATGTACATGGTCCCGCGAATACACACCATTTATCACTTCCTTCACAGCCGAACACAACCAACACCAATACGCCGAGCTCGCTTTGTCCACCACTGGAAACACCTCCGGTCCCCTTGTGTGTAACACGTCCACAGTCTTGATACATGGCAACAGGAGAGAAAACGACCCATTCCACTTGCACGCAACACAAAATGCCCATTCTAAAAGCTACAGGTTTTTAGCAACCCTCCCATAACGAACAGCATGAACTACTCCCCCTTTACCATCATAATACCGCAAGTGCTTCCCTTCACTGCCTTCAATGATCTCGAGCGCCACCCCTCTTTGTTTCTCCAGTTTTTGACGCAAGCAAATAAATGGCCATCTCAAAGCTTTAATCAGTGCTCCCCTCTTTACGTACAGGAAAAATGACCTTGGCCGTATACTTTAGCTTCCCATTTCTTTCAAATGCTCCATGAATCCCACGTGTAATTGTTTCTTCTTTGAACCGCATCCTCTTGTTCAACTTATACTCCCTTCATCACCACACATAAAATCAAACAACTCAATTGTATCCTCATAATAAACCAACTACAGTACCTTACTTCATCTAGTACCCTGACCTTGCCTTTTCACCGAAACTTGTTAACGAGTCACCAATATCCGCATGGAAACATAGATAACCACGCCAAGAATACATATATAATTCCCTTTGATTTTAAGAAGATTATAAATCTTGTTTTATTTTTACTTTCCATGAGGCCTTATCGGTTTGAAGCTTGCCGAAACAAATGAGGGGCTCGTGTATTTATAATGTTTTGTAAACTTGGGTACCAAGGAGATCACAGTGTAACATAGGCACGAATAGGATGTATATTAGGTTTGCAGGCTCCTAATTAAATTTTGATATGCCAAGATATTTCTTTGCAGCTTATATATATATATATATATATATATATTTAGCTTAGAGTAGATTATGGTTTCAAGAACATAGCTGGGTGCTGCTGATGTATTTCATTTCGCAGTCCACAGGGTAGTGAAAGCACAGCCGATATTTATCTGTACTTTTGCATATACTTAATATTTGTTAGCTTGGGTCTAAGTTTTCTTGTCACGTATGGTTTAGGGTAGATTGGCTTTCCAATGTCTGCACGTCTTGGAATATAGGAAACGCTGTATATGTCGGTTGTATACTTTGTTTTAACTGTTCACTTTGGTTTGTTTTTTTTATTTTTATTTTTATAGTCTATATGACAGTAAGCCTACACTATTGAGTAGACCAAGTTATGGATGCTGGCGATGGGACAAAGTGTGAAGCCCACGTTTCTATTAAATATGATGCAGCGTTTAGACGACCGAGACTTAGAGGCTAGGTGCAGCTTTTAATGTGACAGCATTTGGTGTTTAGGTAGGCAACATGTGAGGAAGTTGGTTTTAGTCTCGTATATTTATTTTAAGTTCCTTTTTCCTCTTTAGTTTTGCGTACTATGCTACATAAAATTTTATTCACGGTTGAACCGCTAGGGACAGAAATAAGAACACAGTCGTGTTCTGCGAGGTGTCAGGGTCCCAAAAATATAATAATATCGGTAGGTTAACTCATTTTGTGAAACCCCAAAATATTGATACAGGGTGCAAAATACTCCGAATAAAAAGTTGCGTATTTAATTAATTAAAAATTTCAGTAAAATTCTAAAAATTAAATTATCGCTGCGCCTCAAAAGAACCTTGTCTAAATTCGAATCCGATACGAAGTTATTTCAAATAAACCGTTATGGTCGATATACGATTTCATAGCGACTTTCTGAATATTTGATTTTGACATATCTTGCAATCTATACGACGAAATCTCAATATTTCACTTCTGTCAGAAAGATACAGTTCAACAGATTCCAATGTTTCTTGTTTTGCAGAAATCCGATTTAAAACGAGTCATGTACACTCAGTTGAAGTTCAGAATGTTAAATTACGAACTGCAGCGTCGTTATGAGCTCGATTATATTTAATATATATTTTTATACGTTCAACTTCGTTTTAATCCACCTATATTACAAATTCAGTATTTAAACTGATTTAAATATTCAAATATAAACCGATAAAAATGCGGGACGTTACATTCCTTCCCCCTTAAAATAATTTCGTCCTCGAAATTGCTAAGGTAGGAAAAATGCTACAATTTCTGTTGTAAACATGTTAAAATCTTTTTGGTTTACTTCATAATTTCAGTTTCAACTGAACTGATCAAAATATTAATTCCCTTCTTTGTAACGAAAATTTTCAAAATTCGGAAAATTTTCTAACATTTTAATTTTCGGAGAATTTCGTCAGCCTCTCTGCTGCACGGTTCATTAGGTACTACTACAACACGCCATTCTGGGCCTTCCCCCTTTATTGAGCATCCAACTTTCTCGCTTTCATTTGCAATCCATTCAGCATACCCGAATATATCTCCAACTGATCTCGAGTCAGTTTATCTTCAATCAATAATTTTCTTACATCCCGACTCAAATTTCTTTTTCAAACTCCAGTTCAATTCCAATTCCAAATAATCAAATTTCCCAACCAAGTTCGGTTCCCTTTCCAATCTCAATTTACCACTCAACTACTTTACCAAGTCAAATCCTTATTCCAGTGCGATTTCCACTTACTTGGCTTCAATTCAACTCAAATTTTATTTGACTTATTTAAATCCTCTGTTTATTTACTTCATAAGTAAATTTTAAATTTCAGAATTCAAATTCCTGGGGTTTATTTCAAATCAGTTTGAAATCACGTATATTCATAACATAGAAATTCAAAACATTTGAATTTCTGAACAACTTATTTCAAAACAAAATTTTTGGTAGTAATCCGTCACTTAGAAACTTGAAAACGAACACCGATGATGCCGCGGTTCATCATCGGAATTATTTCCCAGCGATCAAAGTGAGTTCAATACTATACCACATTCAAAACTCAAATTCAAATATTTTTATTTGAAATTTATTTCAAAAATATCTTTTCGAAACTTGGATAATATTTCAAAATTTCCCCAGGATCTTAAAATTCCATATATTTAATTCAAATTTCATTTACAAACATTTTCATGTATCAGAATTTTTATTCCAATTCTGGCTTAAATTTCAGATTCAGTTCATCTGATTTTACATATTATATGTATAAAATATTTCGATTGGTTATTTATATAACCAATTCAATTATAAATCTTATTCGATCATAAGTTCACCCAACACATTCAATATATACTAGATAATTCCAATATATATGCTTTTTTTTTTATATCAAAATATATTTCGGGTAAGATTATTTCATTTACCCTCTTCTCCAAAACATACCGTGTCGAATTGCTCTGTTCAAGAGTTTAGAAACACCTATCGACACAGTTTGCATTACTGTTTCGACCAGAATTCATAAACCACTTGCCAAACCAATCAACACAATATAAAACAGTTTTTATATTAATTCACAAATACGCGCTCATATATATACACTCAAACTCAATCTAAGGTACTGCTAACCTTATCTCTATTGAGTCACGCCACAGAGCCAAGGTAATCACTTAACCTTATGCTCTGATACCACTGTAACGACCTGGATTTTCGACTCTGAAAATCGACACAAAACCCAGCGTCGACAGTTCAGACATCGAAAATACTAGATCATTAATAGAAAGAAATTAGTGGATGAGAAAGATAAGATAGAACTAATAGAATAGAAGAAGAAAAAGAACACCACAACTGAGTAGAATCAGAGTAAACACGAATCTCACAGCGGAACGAATAAAATATATTATATAACATAACTTTGAAATACAAAACTGTATTGTATATACATACCATTATCAGAGTACAATACATCATATCACAGCGGAAATAGTCTCTAACGGTGAAGCCTTCTGCTTTTAGCTCCTTCAAGCGTATCTGTAAAGCCTGAAACACTTGACTGCCCGTACAAATTTGGGCACCCAAGAGTTTAGGGAAAACAAACAAAATAAACTCTGGGTCAGTCATGGGACTGGTGTGAGTAAATTCCAACCATACAGCTTAACTTTGAAAAATCCTTTTTGAAACAAAAAGGATAATAGTAAGACCAATCCACACATAAACATGGACGGTTTTTACCTTACTATAACCCAAATCATTATTGATATCAAAATCCAGTGATATTATAATAATGTCTAATCAAATAAATAACCAAATAGTAGAACGCTTGCATCTCACGCTCTACATATATAGTATAAAATCAAAAACCGCATGGCGCTTATTGGAGATTGGATTCCAACTATGACAAGGTATGGGACCACCTTCCGATAATGTATCTCTAGAGGCGAATACACTGAGTTCAACAAGAACATCTTGCAACCCGGCCCACACATGACCGACCACTCATTTCGCTTGAGTGTATCGAATGTATATCACCAACGGTTGGACTCAAACCACCGTTCCCGAATGGGCAGAATCGATAGATTTAGAAACAAAAGGAATTTCTCTAGATAGGTGATTATACACCCTAATGGCAGCGACCCACATAGCCATGCTACCTGCCCGATTTTTGTCATTTCCCGGTTGTGAAGCTTGAGGCTACGTCTACCTTTTAGAACATCTGGCCACCATACACTTTGAATGCCACATCGTCAAACCCGTCAAATCACTAGTTGGTCTTCCCAAACATATTACGGGTATAAAAGCTAAGAGAAACGAATTTCTCCACCACCAGACGTAATATCTTGAAAAGAACGTCTTAGGTGATCTTCTAAGAATACGCTGTCAGGCATTCATCCATACAAGTTGTCCTGGGTTTGGACAAACAGAAAGCACCATTCTGAACAGGACGACCCTTGCACTTCACTCCGTCTTCAATTTTCTTCAGCATAATTTGCAGCGCTTATGCCTATACGGAGTGGTTTCAGATAGTATATCCAACCGGTCTCCCCGTATAGACAACGATGGTCAAAACACTTCGATAGTCGGTTGTTTAACTATCGAAGTAAAACAACATCCATTCAATGTACAACCAATATCACACAAATCACAGGCACTTTTTATTTAACATTCGTTCTTATATTTCTTTGGACAACCGTCATTACTTATTACCTTTGAATAAGTGAATTTCAAAACAAGCTGTTTTCCTTCCCTAGGAAGTGCTACTGTATATAAACATCACGCTTAAGTTTGGTTAACAGCGTTTAATTATCGTTACAGTTCAAATTTTCTATATGCTGCTATATCCCTTTATAACTAATCTTGACATAACAGTCACGCTTAAGCCTAGTCAACAGCGTTACTTTACTGCTATAGTTCTAGACTTGCAATATGCTACTATATTCCACTTTATAATTAATCTCAACACCTCTTCCCGTTACAAATTCTTGACATCTCTTTCTGTTACAAAAATCTTAACATCTCTTTTAAACATTCCTCTTCGCTTTGTCTTCCTTAGACAAATCCCTTATACTTTTAAATCTTATTAAATCAACTATTCGTCAATTTCATTACATTAGATAAATCAACCCAATCTAACTTAATTAAATAACCAATTATTGATCAAAACAGTTTGCTTGGTAAATATTTAGCCATGCTTAACCCACTAATCAATTCTAACAAAGCTTTTCATTTTGAATAACTAACATTTATTTATCCAAATAATTTCACTTGTATCGATTACTATAGAAAAAAAATTTATTTCTAAATAATCTCATTTACTATTAAATAAACAATAGTCGATTCTAACTAATCTTACTTAATATGAAATCAACCATAATCCATTTGTATATATCTCATTTACTTGTTCTTAAAACAACAAATACTTGTTATTAATCATCAAGTTCATCTCCGCCTACATACTTATTAATCTTATCAATATAAGAATCTACTTACCAAAGCATTTAGTAAGTATGGTGAAACACGTGCTTCGTACACGGTGGGAGTTGGTAAAACAATAGCGGTTAAACAAATGGTACATTTACGGTTGGTTGTTGCCACTTTCTTAATCGATATCATCTATTGATTAAATCAAAATAACGTTCGAATTTCCATTCAACGCTAATATCAACACAAGGTTTCAAAAGTCATTTGGGTTCAAACAGTGCATCTATATAAAACAAACAGTACATATAAATACTGAGGAATCCGGTTGGATTCCACCAACCGGTTTCCTGCATCCACCGATGTTAGTCAACAATTAACACTGGTTCCATCCTAGGGAATATTAAAATCGATGAAATCAGTATCCAACCGGTGATGTGTACATATGCAACGATATGTAATATTTTAACCAATTTGACCATAATTTGCCTAAACAGCCATCTCACAGCATTCAACCATTATTTAAAATATAATTAAAATATTTTAAATAAAAAGAGAGTTAGTGAATTTACTCACCTTGGCGCGTTAACCGTTAAATAACGATTTGCGTCAGCTGATTGATCCGAGAAGGCGTTTTATTCTGTTATAATTTGCAGCCAGTTCTACCAAAATTTATCCCTTCCGAAGCCCCTACCATGATTGAACGTCACTTTCTTTTTTCCGCGTCAACCTCATCACCTCTGTACTCGACTCGAGCTCGCCATTTGCATAACTGCAGCGCGTCTCCAGGTCACCCTCATGTACATGGTCCCGCGAATACACACCATTTATCACTTCCTTCACAGCCGAACACAACCAACACCAATACGCCGAGCTCGCTTTGTCCACCACTGGAAACACCTCCGGTCCCCTTGTGTGTAACACGTCCACAGTCTTGATACATGGCAACAGGAGAGAAAACGACCCATTCCACTTGCACGCAACACAAAATGCCCATTCTAAAAGCTACAGGTTTTTAGCAACCCTCCCATAACGAACAGCATGAACTACTCCCCCTTTACCATCATAATACCGCAAGTGCTTCCCTTCACTGCCTTCAATGATCTCGAGCGCCACCCCTCTTTGTTTCTCCAGTTTTTGACGCAAGCAAATAAATGGCCATCTCAAAGCTTTAATCAGTGCTCCCCTCTTTACGTACAGGAAAAATGACCTTGGCCGTATACTTTAGCTTCCCATTTCTTTCAAATGCTCCATGAATCCCACGTGTAATTGTTTCTTCTTTGAACCGCATCCTCTTGTTCAACTTATACTCCCTTCATCACCACACATAAAATCAAACAACTCAATTGTATCCTCATAATAAACCAACTACAGTACCTTACTTCATCTAGTACCCTGACCTTGCCTTTTCACCGAAACTTGTTAACGAGTCACCAATATCCGCATGGAAACATAGATAACCACGCCAAGAATACATATATAATTCCCTTTGATTTTAAGAAGATTATAAATCTTGTTTTATTTTTACTTTCCATGAGGCCTTATCGGTTTGAAGCTTGCCGAAACAAATGAGGGGCTCGTGTATTTATAATGTTTTGTAAACTTGGGTACCAAGGAGATCACAGTGTAACATAGGCACGAATAGGATGTATATTAGGTTTGCAGGCTCCTAATTAAATTTTGATATGCCAAGACATTTCTTTGCAGCTTATATTTTTTTTTTTTTTTTTTTTTTTTTTAGCTTAGAGTAGATTATGGTTTCAAGAACATAGCTGGGTGCTGCTGATGTATTTCATTTCGCAGTCCACAGGGTAGTGAAAGCACAGCCGATATTTATTTGTACTTTTGCATATACTTAATATTTGTTAGCTTGGGTCTAAGTTTTCTTGTCACGTATGGTTTAGGGTAGATTGGCTTTCCAATGTCTGCACGTCTTGGAATATAGGAAACGCTGTATATGTCGGTTGTATACTTTGTTTTAACTGTTCACTTTGGTTTGTTTTTTTTATTTTTATTTTTATAGTCTATATGACAGTAAGCCTACACTATTGAGTAGACCAAGTTATGGATGCTGGCGATGGGACAAAGTGTGAAGCCCACGTTTCTATTAAATATGATGCAGCGTTTAGACGACCGAGACTTAGAGGCTAGGTGCAGCTTTTAATGTGACAGCATTTGGTGTTTAGGTAGGCAACATGTGAGGAAGTTGGTTTTAGTCTCGTATATTTATTTTAAGTTCCTTTTTCCTCTTTAGTTTTGCGTACTATGCTACATAAAATTTTATTCACGGTTGAACCGCTAGGGACAGAAATAAGAACACAGTCGTGTTCTGCGAGGTGTCAGGGTCCCAAAAATATAATAATATCGGTAGGTTAACTCATTTTGTGAAACCCCAAAATATTGATACAGGGTGAAAAATACTCCGAATAAAAAGTTGCGTATTTAATTAATTAAAAATTTCAGTAAAATTCTAAAAATTAAATTATCGCTGCGCCTCAAAAGAACCTTGTCTAAATTCGAATCCGATACGAAGTTATTTCAAATAAACCGTTATGGTCGATATACGATTTCATAGCGACTTTCTGAATATTTGATTTTGACATATCTTGCAATCTATACGACGAAATCTCAATATTTCACTTCTGTCAGAAAGATACAGTTCAACAGATTCCAATGTTTCTTGTTTTGCAGAAATCCGATTTAAAACGAGTCATGTACACTCAGTTGAAGTTCAGAACGTTAAATTACGAACTGCAGCGTCGTTATGAGCTCGATTATATTTAATATATATTTTTATACGTTCAACTTCGTTTTAATCCACCTATATTACAAATTCAGTATTTAAACTGATTTAAATATTCAAATATAAACCGATAAAAATGCGGGACGTTACAATTTATCTTTGATAAAATTAATGGGTACCTTTCCCTAAGAATGTGAAATTTAGAAACTAACTGTAGGTGAGTTAAGAAGAATGGTTTCCTGTGTATTAATCTGATGTTGGTTTCGGCCTTCGGGGTTAATATTTGGGGAATTGTTCTCTTACTAATTTACAGTTAGTGACTGATGAATTGGAATGAGGCGTATGTTGTGTTTGTGTAACACTTGTTTATTATATATGTGAGTTATTCAGAAAGACCGGGTTTATCCCATTCTGAATAACTGATTCGACGATTAGTCGAAGATGAAGACGGTGGTCGAAGACCGAAAGTCTTCACGTCATTTGGGTGATTACTGATGATCTTGATTGGGTCGTACACCGAAGAGGAGGGAATCAGTTGGTGATCGTCCAGACGTACTTGGAGATCGATGGATATGCGGGGTACTAGGTGCCTCTGGTTTCGTTCAGGCCCAGAACGGACTTGTAAATGGATGTGTGTCTGACATCGGATTTCATTCTGTGTGATTGATATCGGTTGCATAGCGTGAATTGCCTGTGTGGCATGCTAAGATGCAAATGATCAAGGCTTTTGTTGAAAAGCAAAGTCTTGTGGTTGATGATCAAAGCACGGCCTTTGTGGCGTAGCTTTGTGTAGAGTTGATTCGCGAGCCTCACACCCCGGTTGTGAACCAGAAACAGGAGAGGATCTCAACGAGGGCATGCGTTTCCTTCTAGTTAAAAGTGGCGTCAGTGGTTTTACACGCCCTGACGAGTTTGACTTATGTGGTTGTTGCTGTTGCGAGGCGCCTCGGATATATCGGTGACTATGTGAAGCCGATGGAGTCATTCGTTGGCTCATTTACGCCCCAAAAGGCGGGGAAACGTAGTGTTCAGGCATAATAATCCACATCGGTGGACCGGCCCTAATGATCCAAAGGTCACTCGAGCTCTGATCTGAGACATGGGCTAGATTGTCTCGAATCGGTAAGGACTATCTTTTGACCTTGGTTCACAGATGGAAATCCAACTTCCAAATATGTGACATTTGCGGTTTTGATTGTAGAGCCTAGTATGGCGACATGATAAATGGTACCCATGTCGTCTATGATTGATATTTATGATTATATATATAATCAGAAACTAACTGGAAACGAGCTAAGATGGGTGGTTTCCTCGGTATTGGTCTGATGTTGGTTTCGGCCTTCGGGGTTAATACTTTGGGAATCGTTCTCTTGCTAATTTACGGTTGGAGTCTGATTAAGAATCAAAAGATAAAATTTCGCGTATTAAGCATTCTTTGGCGGTTAAAAGGTAAAACCCTATCCTCCGGCTTGCATTGCATTGTGTGATGGGACCTGGGTCTTATAACAACTTCATTTTCCTTTATTTAGCATTGCGCTGTTTGTTTTTTGCACTGGTATTCTTGGGAGGAAACCCGTTCCGTGTTATACGGCGTGGTCCCTTGATTTACCTAACTTTAAAATAAAGATTAATAACTGTTTTAGTTCTCACACCAGTCCCATGACTGATCTAGAGTTTATTGTTTTAACCTAAACTCTGGGTGCCCTTATTTTGACATGGGCAGCTAGTAGTTTTGGTTTTGCAGATTTATATTCACAGGATCCTGATTTACAGCTGGAACGATACTCAGAAAGCTCTGTATCCGTGTATTACTTCTAGTTGAGTTTTATATTATTTTCCGCCGCTATGTAATTTATTGTAATCTCTGATATTTATCGAATGTATTTTATTCATTCATACTCTGTATATTCTTATATTCTGATGAATTGTTGTAATAAGCAATGAAATGTTCCTCTGTTTGTGTTCTGATGTTGCTTGTTCTTAATTCAATCCATGCTTTCCTTACTGGGGAAGTTCGGGTCGTTTCAAAAAATCATTACTTAATGATTATTCAACCTTTGAAAATTAATCTTGTCTTTACTTGGGTTAAATAACAAATGTCATGTAAAAACACCGTTCAAAATAAACCAAAATCATCTTCCATTTAATATGGAATCTTCACAAAAATTTGAACAATTTATAATCTATATAAATTTTCGTATCCGCCAATACTATAAGTAGAATAACGACATAGCCTTTTAAATTCCAGAAATAGTAAAGGCCTTCCTTTACAAAAGGTCATTTAGATTATTCTTAAATCGAACTCCAATTTAACTAAATAAATTGGAAAACATCACTAAATCTTAATTAAAAGGTTCATTCCATTCACAAATGGGTTCAAGAATAGTATTATTTAAGATAACATTCACAACAAACCCAAAAATCCAATTTATTAATTTAAAATCATTGGATTATTACTTTGGTTGTTAACTAGTACATTCAGATGAAAATATCTTTTACATTTTCAAATATGAAATATTTCATCTAAAAATATTTCCAAAATATTTCACATAATTGTACAAAATTTATTTATATTTTTAATAATTTTATCAAGGCCCTTACAGTCGGTTTCCAATGTCGGCCACCGAACTACATCCATAGCGACATTTTTCAAAACATATTAGGACTTAAATTAAAATATAACTGTTAAATTTCAGAATTCTCATTTTATTGGAAATCCCATTCCAATACGGTTCCAATGGTTCCAAATTCAGGAGGATCTGACGATCAGATCTCCCGGTACGTCAATTAGAAGTTACGGGTTGACGTTCGGGAACTATCGTTGTGTGACGCGTTCTATTCAAGCCCGAGTTCGATTTATAAATTATAATTATAAATCGAAACGCTTCAAAACCATTATTATAAATTATATAAAATATATAATATCATCTTTGAAAACTCGTTTCAGTCGTTTATATTTAAAATTGCACATTTCACTATTTAATCAATTTTAATATTTTTGTGCCAATCCAAAATCGTACATCAAAACCAAACTTCAATTGTTATCTAAATATTATACTAAAATATTCATTTTATTCCAGATTGAAATGAGGCTCAATCAATTACCATATAATTTTAGTTATATTGATTTCATACATCAAATGTATTCAACAATAGTTATAAATAACCATTAAACATCCAATTTACATCCATAATGCGCTTACACCCATATAATACTTAAATAAATATTTCACGCATATATTGTTCTATCAATCAATCGATTAACATTCAATCTAAACACTTGGGATTAGTGTAAATCAAATATCCTGCCAATACCCGTGTAGGATTTTCAACCAATAAATAATTATTTTATAAATTATTTATTCCATCTAATTGATATTATTTGAATAGGTGAACATGAACAAGCCGTTCGACTTGTAAATGGATTTTAAATCAGATTTCAACTACCACAATTAATTTAACATTGTTTTTAACATGTTAATTATTTCAAATTCATATTCAAATCATAACATAAATAATCATGCATTGCCATTTAAGGTGCCACAAAGTGTCCATCCACATTGTTTGAAATACGAGTGTCGTATTTTCAAACAGAGTTTCTAATAACAAATAAACTTGGTGAATCGTTCATGTGTTGAACTCAAGGGATACCGCATGTAACAAATAAAAATCTTAATATGTTTCCAGTTATAAAAATAAATAACTGCACAAATATTTTGAGTAAGAGAGTTCTCACATTGGTTGTTTGTCGCTTAATAACTGTAACGGTCGATTCACCGAATCATACGTTTTCTTCCGTCAAAAATTGAGACGATCTCCAAATCATCCCGAATAAGTTTCAATGCGAAGCTCTCATCCATACGGTTCCAACGGATCCTGTTTCACTGAACTCCGAATAAGTATGAAAAAATTAAGTATTTTACAAGTTTCATGTACATATAAGTCATTAACAATTAAAATAAGTAATTAATTAACCTTAATTTCTTGCTAATCGCTCCTCTAATCTTTCTTCCTCTTGCTAAAACATACGTACGTACACAGCCAAAAAAACTGCTCCATTACCGTGCCTTTTCTCCTCTTCCACTCCATCATTTCTTCTACAAAAATCCAAACAAACAATACCGTTAAACTTCTCTTCAACCTCTCTACACCTTCATATAATTCATGCTCTACTCAAAGCTCCCCTCAATATTGCCATTCCCAAATTTCCAACGCCAAAATGCATGTTGTTCCTATTTTCCCCGACACCTTTTCTCCCTAAATTCCACCAAACTTTGCATGCTTGCTTCGTTTCACCTTACGAATCCATTTATAAACTTGAATTTGTGCATAGCTCGACCAATCGAAAGAAAATGGCAACCCTAAGACATAGAAGCTCACGTTGAAGAAGAGGAGGGCTGCAGCATATTTTTTGCATTAGGTTTAGGGTTAAGGAAGTTTAAGACAATTTATAGTGGGGGCAGATTATTTTTTATTGATTTTATATTTTATTATACTCAAAAGTTGCATATTTTCATCGTCTAAAAATCCGTGTGATCACATACGGATTCCGTTTTCAATGAAAATTGACATGCAACTACTCTTCCACATTACTGATCCAAAGAAACTTGTTTCGTCGAATTCCGAGTCCGTCTGCACAAACTGCAAAATTTTGAAGTTAAAATATTGATTGTTATACACTTTAAAAATCACGCTCCGTCACATATTAACTCTAAAAATCACGAAATTTGGAATCCTACCATTATTCTATGCTACTGATTCAATAAAAAAAGTTTAGTCAAATTCCGAGGTCGTCTCAATAATGTTCCGTTGTAAAACTGCCCAAATTATTACATCGAATGTTTTTATCACGCCCGACCACATACTGAGTCCCTTTGGCTTGAAATTTGAAATCTAGCAATAATTTAATATTCCAGATCCAAAGAAATTAGTTTCGTCGAAAACGGAGGTAGTTTGCAAAACGTCCATTTTTAAAGGCTATGTAATATTAGAATATTAATAAATTCAAAAACAGTTTAAATAAATAATAATAATAAATTAATATTATCATATATATCCAAATAAAATATCATATAGATGTAAAATAAACATACTTGAGTTTATAACTTGATATGAAAATTTTCTAATTAAACGGTGCTCAATTTATATGAAAATCCTTTTATTTAAATAAATAAATCGTTATATTTTATAAACGATTTCATAGCGACTATTTTAAATTTTAATTTGGACATAAATTACTATTTACAACTTGAAATCTCAAATTTTTACATTCGTTATAAAATATAATTAATTAGATCCTAACATTTCTTGTTTCATCAAATTCTGATTTATAATGAACACTGTACATTCATTTAAAGTTTAAAACTAAATTTCCAAACTACCATGCCATTGCGAGCTCATTTTATAAATTTATACATTCTAACTTCATTTTAAATTAATTTTAAGTTGTTTATTCTCAAAATAAATCATTTAAAATATTTAATTTTCATTAAAATCAATTAAAAATAAATTTTAAATTGGTTCCAAAATTCCAGGCCGTTGTCGCATCAACATGTGATCGATTCTGGGCAGAGGGAAACTGTCTTTGGGACACACTTTATTAAGGTCAGAACAAGCAATGCACACTCCCCATTAGCCATTGGGCTTTTTCACTAGCACAGGATTCGACACCTAGTCAGTATATGTGGATTCTCGAATAAAGTGATTCTCCATAAGTATATCCACTTCTTCTTTGAGAGCCATCGACCTTTCAGGGTCGTGAATCCTTCTTTTCTGCTTCACTAGTGTGAAGCTTGAGTCGATGTTCAATGCATGAACTGCCACTTCTGGGTATATACCGCACATGTCAAAGTGAGTCCAAGCAAAAACGTCGAGATTAGCTCTAAGAAACATAACCAAATCTTTCTGCAACCCTTGGCACAACCGAGACCTTATCTTTCGCACTCTATCAGGATCTTTAGGATGCACAGATATTGGAATGGTGATCTCAACTAGTGTCGCTCGTTCATCCCCTACACTTGCTTTATGAGGATCCATCTCTTTGTAAGCCCCACTATGTTTTCCAGTGGAGGGTCTGTGCTCTAATTGCTATAAGGAAGACTCTTGAATGCAGGGGGAGCCTCCACATTCTTTCCCTTGTCTTTCTTTCTGGCTTCACGTAGTTCAGTGAGGTAGCATTCCCTTGTAGTCTCTTGATATCCCTTGACTACTCTAACACCATTCTCGGTGGAGAACTTCATGGTTAATGTAACGACCCGCCTTTTAGACCGGTTCTCGCCGGTAATTAAAGGCGGGTCGTTACAGTTGGTATCAGAGCTTTGGTTCATACAAAGCTTGGCTTATCTGGTTTAAAATGGAATTGACACTAGAATCAGCGGATCTCGAAGAATAAATAATTTTGAAAGGATTTTCAAAAATAAAGTATTTTTAAAAGAAGATTTGGAAATAGAGTATTTTAAAGAAATATTTTCGAAAATAAAACTTATTTAGGCTCTTTGCGGTAAAGGTTTCTCGAAGTCGTGTGCTGAGTGTTCGAAATTATATAGGAACGTAAAAGAAAAATTGAAAATTTCAAGATAATTGAAATGAAAGTTTCCAAACTTTATGAAAGATACATATAAGGATGTAGTTAATTCAGAAATTTTTGATTTGGAAGGAATTTAAAGTGTAATGGAAATGGTTGCGAGAAGTTTTTGACGTCGAGATTGGACTGTCAAGTATGTACGGATTTTGTATATACGCCTAGCTAACGTATATATGAAATCGAAGATGTACTAGATGGATATGGAATCCCATTCTAGTCGCTGGAGGATAATTCTGATGATGATGGCCACATCATCAGACATTTATTTTCGAGTTTCGAAAGTGGGATGACTGTATGATTCCGATCTAAACATCGAAAAATACTTGAAACCGTGTAGAGAAAGGTTGAAAATGTTTGGATAAATTTTAATAAAACGTTGTGATAAATTAATATGAAGAGATAAGTGGAATTTAAATAAATACATCTTCGTCGTCGTTGTTGTATTTGTCTGCCTTGACCTGACGTCATCTGTCGCTTATCATCTCTTCGATCTATTCGAGCTTGAGTTTGTCCAATCTTGTTCTTGAACCCTTCCTTTTGTCTGGCGTCTGTAACACCCCACCTCCGTTAAGGTCACTCACAAAGGGAATGCCTTAACTTTGGTGGAGCATTTTAGTAAACAGAACAGAAACTTACAAGACAGATAAAACAGTACTTGAAATTTTTTAACTTTATTACAGCGGAAACATAAATTAATATGGTTACATCCTTTCAAATTTCAGAATTCAAGTACAAAATATCAGTCTTGTACAAAAGCCTTCAAAATGCATGGTTTAAAATCATAATCCCCATGGAACGGAAGCTATACAGAGCCAAGCCATACTTTAAGCACTTCAAGCAAAGAGAAATCCGGATCAAACTAAAGTATTCCCTCCTTGGATAACCTGGGGGGGAAACGGAAGAAAGAAGGCGAAACAACAAGGGTCAGACAAAAAGTCTGGCAAGTCCAGTGACTTTCAGCATATGAACAGATAATAATAATATGATATGAACATAAAACTGGATGTGAGATAACTGTAACAGGTGTAGCAGGTATAACAGAAAAACAGAATGACATAAACTATTGTTTTACACCTCTCTGCACTAATACTAGTATAACAGAATTAGGTGTCACCCTAATGTCTAAATTGAAGCAGGAACGGGTACAGAATACTTTAACAGAAACAGAATGCTAATAATGGGCCTTTACTACCCGATCAGAAACAGACAGAAGCATAAACAGAATTATCCCTACTGAAACAGAATGTAGAATTAGGTGTACACTAGTAATGGGCCTTTACCACCCGAACAGACGGTACCACACAGAAGCAGACAGGTGTTACCACCCAACAGAAACAGACGGTACCAACAGAAACAGACAGAACTAAGCGTACCCTAAAACCCTACCCCAAGCGATCGGCTCCCTAATACATAAATATCCTGTGTCGGCCCCACAGTAGGGTGTATCACTCCCTAAAGTGACAACCAATTGGCACAGACCTATTTACAGATGTCACGGCGTCTTACATCCTCAGAGGCAGACCGGGATCCATGCACGCACATGACCCGGTTGGAACGCACCATCAACACCCCTCGCCATTATCAGAATGAACCTCTTATAATTAGTTCAGTAAGCGTGCCCGGACCCTACTTACTGTTGGGTCAAAGTTTTGATACCAGAAAGGGTTACTGACTAATATGGGTCCCAAACAACAGATGACACAAGTAATTCCCCTCCTAACCTTGTGTCCTCAGACTAACAGATCTCAGATTAACTTGTTTACAAGTTCAGACATACAGAATTCAGATTTACTAGTTCACAGATTAAGTTAACAAGTTTTCAGACTAACAAATTAGATGTACAGATTTTTCATATTTGTCTAACTTTGTATTGGGCCTACAGATTCATGGACGGGTTTACTACACCTATTAATCCATTTGGTTTAACCCTATTTTCCCCCAATACGTTTTAGACGTCATTCATATCTTAGATTTGCATTAATTAATTATTAATGCCCAGACCTCTCACATTAGGTCGCTAGCTTGTGGCCGCTGGATGGGCCGGGTGGTTCCGGGCAGACTTCTGCCACAAGCCAGACCTAACCTCGTGTCTTAAGCAGGTTATGACTAACTTCTCACATTAGAACCTATTGTTTGCGGCCACTGGATGTGCCGGGCGGTTCCGGGCAGAATTACGCCGCAAACTCATTCTAACCTCGAGTTAGTCACGTTTATCTTTGCGGCCAATTAATTAATAATTTACCGTTTATGCGCACGCCCAATATATATGCCAATTCAGATTATATCAATAACAGGATGATTATATCAACATAGCAGATAACAGATTTTATATGACTTAACGGATTTAACAGATTTAGCAACTTAGCAGATTTTGGCATATAACAGGTTAGGCATTTCAACCGACAAATTTAACAGATTAGGCATTTCAATCTAATTAGCAGTCTAGGCAATATAACAAAACTAGCAGTTTAGGCAACTTGGCAAATTAGCAGATTTAGCAAATTTAATATTTCTAAAGGTTCTATTTACATGCCTTGCCCAATCATAAATTGGCCTAAATTCATATGCCTACATAATTGTCAAGATTCACAACATATACTCCATGTTTGCATAAGCGTAGAATATGGACATAATTTGCCATATAACATATGTTCCAATTTTTGTTAAACTAGCATTTTACAGCAGATTCACATATAAATTATACCAAATATAACCATTAATTTCAATGCATGCCATATATCCAAAAATCCCTATTTAGGTGTAATCACAATAATAGATATCCTAATTAATGTAAATCTTTACACCTAAGTTTCCATATCTTCTTCTTTTTGAGTCATGAATCATTATGCAAACTATACCCAACAATATAAATCTTTAAATCATATCTTCTAAAAATCAGATCTTGACTTTTATATGCATTTTGTCCAAAGTCTCAAATCATATGTAATCTTACAGTGGTTTCTCTTTTCTTCTATCACAGAATATGCATAGATCCAAATCTAGTTTACAACATATGCTCATCTTTTTCTAATTAATTACAGATCTAAATTACAACATACACTATGCATACAACATATATAAATTATATGTTCATAGTCAAATTTATGCATCCAATCCCAAGTCACATGTCCATTATATTTTATGCCTCAGACCTAAAGTCATACATTCAATTCAGTCTTGTCAAATTTCGCATCATTCATTATTTATCCCAAAATTTGCGTTCATACGTTCATCTCTTATGAGATTAGGCACAGGCTCGTGGTAGCCTGGCTATAGAAACAGAAAAGAAGAAAAGGGATACAGAACAGTCACAGAAAAACAAATCTGACAGAAGAGAATATATATACAATCTCAGATTCAGAATTAAAAACATATCAAAATTATAATTAACGTTTATAGCGGAAAATAACTGTACTTGCCTTGATTGGATTAACGAAAGAACTTTAACTTGTTGTAGAATCTTTGCAGAAACTTTAATCTCTAGTTTGAATTGAGTTGCTTAGGCTGATGTTGATTATCTTCTAGTTTTAAATTCCAGCAGAGCAGCGACGCCATTTTTATTTTTTTATTAGAAGAAGAGAGCAATGGAGGCTAGAGAATTGTGTAAGAAACCTAGGTAGAGTCTAGGGTCATTTTTATAGAGTTTATGAACTGATTAGGACCATCGATGTTGCTTGGATTGATCGTGGCCATTCATTCGAAAGAGAGACCAATTAGAGCCTGCCACCTAGCCCTAATGACAAAGCATGCTTCTGAAAATCGACCAACATAGACTAGGCCAGCCAGGGTGGACTGGGTTCGACCTGGGTCTGGACCAGGTCGACAGCCCTGTCGACAGCCCTGTCGACCTGGCTAGACCAGGTCGACAGCCCAGTCGACCTGGGTGCCTTAGGCGGGAATTTTCCCGCCCTGGCCAATTGGGCCCGATTTTTAATTTTAAACTTGTTTTTCTGAGCTGTTCGAATTTTAAACTTAATTCAGAAACTTCCGGAGGCTATATCTTCTTCATACGGACTCCGTTTTTCGAAAACTCGGACTCTATTTCACGTATTTTTCCGAGACGAACGCAATGGCGTATCCCGTTTCCCTTAGTTCTTTGATTTCAAATTAATTATACTTTAATTTGTTAATTTCACAGCTATAGAATACACGGGGTGTTACATTCTCCCCCACTTAAAAGGATTTCGTCCCCGAAATCTTCAAGTTTAGGAAGATGTATATCCTAACATCCAATCATCCATCTACTCATCCATCAAACACGAGCATCCATTGTCCTTAAAAGACTTCTAATGCTTCATGATCATATGCGAAGTGTGTGTGTACATGTACTTATCTAATGCAAAATCGGGCGGTCTACTGATTCAGTTGACCTCCTTAATGCGAATTATGTCAGTGCCATGAGTCCAACATGTATGCAATAGAATTCTAATGATATATATTATTTCTATATGAGTGCACAATCATTCACTCAAATGCAACATCCATGTGCTGAATCAATCATTTTGCATCCACAAGAATTGAAAAATGCTCACCCATCCATATGCAGTATGAGAGTGTTTTCGAGCCGATCTAGTGGCTAGTGTGTGTATATGCATCCACGGGCAACCACTAGCAACCACTTGCATCCACTTGCAACCATCAAACATAACATGTCTCAAACACATGTTTACACCCATTAGTTTCTACCCAAAGTTCGAAGATTCGATCGATAGGATACAGTCGAATGATGGAAGCGAGTACAGATAGAACGAAAATTTGGTTCCCATTAGACATGGGTCCTAAGTATCGGCCCCAAAGACCGAAACCAACCCAGAGGATTACCTTCTTTAGACAATGTCAAAACTGGAAATCCTATCAAAAGTATTTAGATATTTACAGACTACTGGTACAGATCAGGTTCCCTAATGATTCTTAGGAAGCTAAGCATGATAAAATCATACCCCACGAAAACTCAGAATGTATGCGTCATACTTGACTCCTAACACAGATATCCCTCAAACCCCAATCTCAAACAGATGATCCATAACCCTTATGGGTCTGAGTCTACAGCGGAATTCAGAAATAATACTAGTATTAAAGTGCAGAGTATCGATTACAAAATCAAAATACCAGAATCAGAAAAAGTCTTAACTTCATAATCAGATAAATAAATTAAACCTGCTATAGAAATTTTCCTATTTCTATCCTAGCCACTAGCCTCAAGAGTGTTCGCCTGCCCTCCTTGTCCTCGCCACTTCGGGCAGTCCCTAGTGAAGTGTCCCATCTCCCCACAGTTGAAGCAAGCGCCCTTCCTTTTTCTGCAATCCTTGTTCAGATGAGTCGAGCTCCCACAAGTAAAGCACTTTTTTCCCTTCTTATCTTCAGACTTCTCATCCTTCTTTTGTGTTTCCTTTTTGGGCCCCGCTTTCTTATTCTGTGGTTCTTCCTTCTTTGTCTCTTTCGGGCCCTTGTCTTCCTCGTGCAGTAGTGCCATATCCACCAATTTCTCGTAAGTTGCTCCCATGGGTACATGGGTCATGGCTAGGCTGTGCAGTGACTCATTCAATCCTTTAACAAAGCGGAGAGCCTTTTTATGCTGAGTGTTGACTAAATCCAATCCGAATCCGGCTAGTTGGTTGAACTGGTTGACGTATTCTTTGACCGTCATACTTCCTTGCTTAAGAGATAAGAACTTTTCCAATTGTAAACTTCGTTCAGCTTGCGAGAGGAATTTTGTCTCAAACCTTGTTCTGAAATCCATCCATGTCTCAACTGGTCTCTCGGCGTTAGTGACTTCCCACCAGTAGGAAGCTTCGTCTTTGAGCAGCCATACTGCCAACTGTACCTTCTGCCTATCGTCCACCTCGAAGATAACGAATAGATCCTCAGTTTCTTTGAGCCAATTCCTTGCTTCTACGAATGATTCAGTTCCTTTGAAATCCTTCCCTCCCATGGCCCTAAAATCTCTACAGATCTTTGAGAAAGCAATTGCACGAGGAGGGGGTGGAGGAGGGGGATCATTTGTTGGACCTGCAACGGCGGTCCTAGCCTCAAGATATTGACGAAACCAACCGGGTACATGAACACCCTTTGGTATCTCAGATGCTTCAGACATGCTGGAACGAAAAAGGAAAGGTTCAATACAAAAAGGACTGAAAGAAAGATATATGGCTCTTGGGGATCATGTTTTTCAAAATAAGCTTTATTTTTGAAAATACTTCCTTCCAAAACCTTATTGAAAATAGTTTTCAAAAACTTTACCCAATCTGGTAACCTTCAGCTCTGATACCAAGTGTAACACCCCACCTCCGTTAAGGTCACTCACAAAGGGAATGCCTTAACTTTGGTGGAGCATTTTAGTAAACAGAACAGAAACTTACAAGACAGATAAAACAGTACTTGAAAATTTTTAACTTTATTACAGCGGAAACATAAATTAATATGGTTACATCCTTTCAAATTTCAGAATTCAAGTACAAAATATCAGTCTTGTACAAAAGCCTTCAAAATGCATGGTTTAAAATCATAATCCCCATGGAACGGAAGCTATACAGAGCCAAGCCATACTTTAAGCACTTCAAGCAAAGAGAAATCCGGATCAAACTAAAGTATTCCCTCCTTGGATAACCTGGGGGGAACGGAAGAAAGAAGGCGAAACAACAAGGGTCAGACAAAAAGTCTGGCAAGTCCAGTGACTTTCAGCATATGAACAGATAATAATAATATGATATGAACATAAAACTGGATGTGAGATAACTGCAACAGGTGTAGCAGGTATAACAGAAAAAAAGAATGACATAAACTATTGTTTTACACCTCTTTGCACTAATACTAGTATAACAGAATTAGGTGTCACCCTAATGTCTAAATTGAAGCAGGAACGGGTACAGAATACTTTAACAGAAACAGAATGCTAATAATGGGCCTTTACTACCCGATCAGAAACAGACAGAAGCAGAAACAGATTTATCCCTACTGAAACAGAATGTAGAATTAGGTGTACACTAGTAATGGGCCTTTACCACCCGAACAGACGGTACCACACAGAAACAGACAGGTGTTACCACCCAACAGAAACAGACGGTACCAACAGAAACAGACAGAACTAAGCGTACCCTAAAACCCTACCCCAAGCGATCGGCTCCCTAATACATAAATATCCTGTGTCGGCCCCACAGTAGGGTGTATCACTCCCTAAAGTGACAACCAATTGGCACAGACCTATTTACAGATGTCACGGCGTCTTACATCCTCAGAGGCAGACCGGGATCCATGCACGCACATGACCCGGTTGGAACGCACCATCAACACCCCTCGCCATTATCAGAATGAACCTCTTATAATTAGTTCAGTAAGCGTGCCCGGACCCTACTTACTGTTGGGTCAAAGTTTTGATACCAGAAAGGGTTACTGACTAATATGGGTCCCAAACAACAGATGACACAAGTAATTCCCCTCCTAACCTTGTGTCCTCAGACTAACAGATCTCAGATTAACTTGTTTACAAGTTCAGACATACAGAATTCAGATTTACTAGTTCACAGATTAAGTTAACAAGTTTTCAGACTAACAGATTAGATGTACAGATTTTTCAGATTTGTCTAACTTTGTATTGGGCCTACAGATTCATGGACGGGTTTACTACACCTATTAATCCATTTGGTTTAACCCTATTTTCCCCCAATACGTTTTAGACGTCATTCATATCTTAGATTTGCATTAATTAATTATTAATGCCCAGACCTCTCACATTAGGTCGCTAGCTTGTGGCCGCTGGATGGGCCGGGCGGTTCCGGGCAGACTTCTGCCACAAGCCAGACCTAACCTCGTGTCTTAAGCAGGTTATGACTAACTTCTCACATTAGAACCTATTGTTTGCGGCCACTGGATGTGCCGGGCGGTTCCGGGCAGAATTACGCCGCAAACTCATTCTAACCTCGAGTTAGTCACGTTTATCTTTGCGGCCAATTAATTAGTAATTTACCGTTTATGCGCACGCCTAATATATATGCCAATTCAGATTATATCAATAACAGGATGATTATATCAACATAGCATATAACAGATTTTATATGACTTAACGGATTTAACAGATTTAGCAACTTAGCAGATTTTGGCATATAACAGGTTAGGCATTTCAACCGACAAATTTAACAGATTAGGCATTTCAATCTAATTAGCAGTCTAGGCAATATAACAAAACTAGCAGTTTAGGCAACTTGGCAAATTAGCAGATTTAGCAAATTTAATATTTCTAAAGGTTCTATTTACATGCCTTGCCCAATCATAAATTGGCCTAAATTCATATGCCTACATAATTTTCAAGATTCACAACATATACTCCTTGTTTGCATAAGCGCAGAATATGAACATAATTTGCCATATAACATATGTTCCAATTTTTGTTAAACTAGCATTTTACAGCAGATTCACATATAAATTATACCAAATATAACCATTAATTTCAATGCATGCCATATATCCAAAAATCCCTATTTAGGTGTAATCACAATAATAGATATCCTAATTAATGTAAATCTTTACACCTAAGTTTCCATATCTTCTTCTTTTTGAGTCATGAATCATTATGCAAACTATACCCAACAATATAAATCTTTAAATCATATCTTCTAAAAATCAGATCTTGACTTTTATATGCATTTTGTCCAAAGTCTCAAATCATATGTAATCTTACAGTGGTTTCTCTTTTCTTCTATCACAGAATATGCATAGATCCAAATCTAGTTTACAACATATGCTCATCTTTTTCTAATTAATTACAGATCTAAATTACGACATACACTATGCATACAACATATATAAATTATATGTTCATAGTCAAATTTATGCATCCAATCCCAAGTCACATGTCCATTATATTTTATGCCTCAGACCTAAAGTCATACATTCAATTCAGTCTTGTCAAATTTCGCATCATTCATTATTTATCCCAAAATTTGCGTTCATACGTTCATCTCTTATGAGATTAGGCACAGGCTCGTGGTAGCCTGGCTATAGAAACAGAAAAGAAGAAAAGGGATACAGAACAGTCACAGAAAAACAAATCTGACAGAAGAGAATATATATACAATCTCAGATTCAGAATTAAAAACATATCAAAATTATAATTAACGTTTATAGCGGAAAATAACTGTACTTGCCTTGATTGGATTAAAGAAAGAACTTTAACTTGTTGTAGAATCTTTGCAGAAACTTTAATCTCTAGTTTGAATTGAGTTGCTTAGGCTGATGTTGATTATCTTCTAGTTTTAAATTCCAGCAGAGCAGCGACGCCATTTTTATTTTTTTATTAGAAGAAGAGAGCAATGGAGGCTAGAGAATTGTGTAAGAAACCTAGGTAGAGTCTAGGGTCATTTTTATAGAGTTTATGAACTGATTAGGACCATCGATGTTGCTTGGATTGATCGTGGCCATTCATTCGAAAGAGAGACCAATTAGAGCCTGCCACCTAGCCCTAATGACAAAGCATGCTTCTGAAAATCGACCAACATAGACTAGGCCAGCCAGGGTGGACTGGGTTCGACCTGGGTCTGGACCAGATCGACAGCCCTGTCGACAGCCCTGTCGACCTGGCTAGACCAGGTCGACAGCCCAGTCGACCTGGGTGCCTTAGGCGGGAATTTTCCCGCCCTGGCCAATTGGGCCCGATTTTTAATTTTAAACTTGTTTTTCTGAGCTGTTCGAATTTTAAACTTAATTCAGAAACTTCCGGAGGCTATATCTTCTTCATACGGACTCCGTTTTTCGAAAACTCGGACTCTATTTCACGTATTTTTTCGAGACTAACGCAATGGCGTATCCCGTTTCCCTTAGTTCTTTGATCTCAAATTAATTATACTTTAATTTGTTAATTTCACAGCTATAGAATACACGGGGTGTTACAGCGTCGATAAACCCCTAAGTGTTTCAGGTTTAGATATTTCAGCTCGCAAACTGGAGAGGACGTGAATACGTGAAGACGCTTGCTCACGCTACGCTCAACTAAAAATGTAAATTTTATTCAGACAAAAATTTCATGTATACGATATATATATTCTTCCGCTGCAAGGTTTCGTAAAACTCTGATATTTTATATGAAATTTTGTTCCGCAGCAATTTTTGTACTCTGTGATTCTGTATTGTTCTGTTTTAAATTGGATAAGTCAAAACAATCTGTCGTTTTGAACGGTTTAAGTCGGTTTAATTACCGGCGAGAACCGGTCTAAAAGGCGGGTCGTTACAGTTAAGCAACAAGTCTGGAAAGCAATCCTGGAATCTTCTAGAGAGGGTCTACCTAAGATTGCATTGTAGGTAGACATGTAACACCCCAAAATTTAATACACTATAACAATACTTAAAGATATTAAAATGGGAATAACTTAATTAAATATTCAAAATTAAGTGGAACCGGCATCGCTATTGCTTTCGTCTCGGAATTCTGGTCCAGATAGACCCCAAATTTGCTTAAAACGGATTACATATGAGGAAGTTAAGGGCTTTAGAAATTTGTATGCATATAACAAGCTTATAAATAAATAAATCCATATAATCAAAACGTACGCAGCGGGAAAACTAGGCGGGAAATGGACGATTAGGAGTTAACCCATACAAGGGTGTGTCGACCCACCTCGGATCTAGAGCAGATTCGTTCTGCGAATATGGACTGCTTTCCATACCATATTCGTTGCTGAGCACCTACAAATAGGCTAGTAGAGCCTAACCTAAATCTCATATTTTATGAGAGGCAGCCTAAGCTCTTCTATTCTTCTTCCTCCTCATATCTCTTCAGAAAAATAGAATAATTAGTCTAAGGAAATTCTGATTCAAGATCTGGAGGAAAAGAATGTATATCAGCAAATGGGTGTTTAGAATTCTAATCGAAGTGAGGTAAATTCTTGGATCTGGTCAATTTAGATTTCTCATCTTTCTTCCCTTTTCTTTTAGTTTGAGAATTGTGAATCCATGGTTATTTAGGTTCTAGATTCAGTTAGGGGAGCCATGGAATGCTAGGTCTGGACCAGATTCATAAATTGGAAGACTATTAGGTGAGTGGATTTAAGTTATGCCTTTTTGATAATGGTATATTTATCGTTTGGCATTCCCTGTTAACATGTATAATAAATGTACTGAAATATTTAAACTACTATAATCTGTTGAAATGATTAATCTTCTGAATTGTAAACATCCTGAATGTTTAATCTGCTGAAATGATTAACCTACTGAAATCTGTTGAAATTAAGTTCTGTGGTATATGAATGGAAATTTGGGTTTGTATGAACATGTAAATCTGTAGGATTAATTCAAGAATAAGTGGAACATGTTAATGAAACTGTAAGTAACCTATGGAATCCGTTAAATCTTTGGGGTAAAGTAAACCTGTTAAATCTGTTGGGGTTATATGAACCTATTGGGGTTATATGAACCAGTTAACCTGTAATACTTACCCTATTTAATCTATTGGGGTTATATAAAAGCCTATTTCGATTTGGGAATTTCTGTGAACACTGTAATTATGAAATTTACAATGAACATTTGTTAAGAATATTATTGTGCCAAAAGACTATAAATAAGAATTATAGTGAAATTTGGAAGAATGAATATGCCAAAATTTACAGAGAATAGAAAATTGTAACCTTACTTAGACACGAGGTTAAATTCAACTTGTGGTAGAAGTCTTCCCGGAACCGCCCGACAAATCCAGCATCCACAAGTGGTTAATTTAATGTGAGTGGTTTAGTGCATAAATATACATGTAATGATGCTAAGACACAAGGTTAAGTCCAACTTGTGGTAGAAGTCTGCCCGGAACCGCCCGACAAATCCAACATCCACAAGTTGTCGGCTTAATGTGAGAGGTCTGGTGCATAAAGACATATATGAATACATGCATATAACAGGATATAAATAAATGGCATTAATTGTAATTAATGGAAATGAATGAAAGTTACAATAGTATAAACATTGGAATGAACGGGGAATGATAATAACCTATTATGAATAAACCTGAATGGGTAAAGGAAAGATAATAGGTAGGCTTGTCCTAGGGACAAGTGGAAACTATAGCTTAGGTTATAATAATCGATAGAGAAAAATGAGATATTTTTGGAATGGGAAAAGTTGTACTTAATTAAAAATTAAGTAATCTGAAAATCAGGAAACCTGAAACCTGCTGTTTGTAATAAGCAGAGAATAGAAAGAAGAACATGTTATCTGAAAACCTAAAATCTAAAATTTGATGATAGGAATAACATGTTAAAGGCTTATTTATGAACTTACATGGGTTAAATTATATAACTGAAATTAATAAGCAAGAGGAGCTTGGTAACTTGAATACGAAGTCAATATGAAGGGAAATAACCAGGTTAACTGAAAATCTTATGAGGTAGAGCAAGCACGTAATTAAAGTTTAGACATAGGGTCTAATAACACATCAACCCGAGGTGCTTGGACCAGTCGGTACGCCTGAAGGTGAATAACCCAACGGGGTTGATCATCGTCGTGTCATGAGACAAGAGGGGAGCGCACGTCCATCTGATTGTTCTGCCTGTTATTCTGCTGATATTCTGCTGGCTCCAAAGGACTGGAAGGAGAAGCACGCGGCTTCCTGGGACGTGTAGGGTACTCCTGGTAGTCCTTTGTATGGTGGCAGCACTAGGCTGTGCTTGTTGAGATTGGGTCTGTGCGTTACTACCCGGTGAGTATACCTTGACTGCCACGATAATGGGCAATCCGAAGGCTATATGGTGGCATAGGTGATTCAATTATCTTGTTGCCTTGTGACTAGGAAGGTTACGACCATCTTATCTGTTTGCCTTTGGCGGGTCTAACCATCTGATTGATAGTAATCGTCGGGTACCAGCCATCGATAGTTAGCGTGATGCGTGATGCAGAAAGATGGGGAGCTAAACCTACAAACCATCGACCTTTCACTATCAAGGCTTTGGTTGCGGGACAGGCCAATTAGGATGTTTTTTTACTGTTTTTCTGGGCTACATCACTAGCTCTCAATTTTGTTTGTCTTTTACTAGTCGAGGGAGGGGTCTTGTGGGACCATAGCCACCGTGAAAAGGTAGACCATAGCATATGTGTATACAGATATCTGAAAAGCTCTTGACCAAGTTCTGTGTTTCTGATACAACCCTGTTACGGAACTCGGTGCACAGTAGATAATACGTGTGGATACATGCATACGTTTTCGGATGGGGCTTCATAAAGGTTAAGGCATCGAGTACAGTTGGCAATACGTACGTGAGAAAGTCTAGATATATGCATGTCTTCTCTGGGTGGTGTATTGTAGACTCTAGTGTATTACTCTGTGATGGAATTTGATTCGATTGAAGGAGGCAGTCCGTACGCTTACGTAGCATGGCGATGGCGGTTCTATGCAAAACGTAGCCATAGATCCGTACGTTGTTCCGGCATAGGATGCGGGACTGCGTTTATTTCTATGGCGTTACGGCGGAGACCATGTGAGTGAGGTACCATGGGGTGTACCTTAATGTTGGGGGTAGCTACATATATATTGTATTAGGTTAATCCACTGGGATGTATATGGGTACGACATATGTGTAAGCCTTGAGTGCTGTTAACCCGAGTAACCTAATGAATAAGAAAATGTAACTGAACATTATATGTAGGGTTATCCAAAATGTGTAGTTTAAATCCAATCACCAGAACTTGTGTTCTGACCCCCTCCTCATAACATACTCGCAGGTTAGATGGATGGCAGAGATATGATATCTTTGGATAATGGTTAGGCAATATTATTATCTGGGTAAGGCTACATTTTGATTATATTATATTTTATCCATTTCGCTGTGAGATGTTTTCTGAGCTCTGATATATTTTATATCTTTGTCTTTTCTACAGGATACTAGACAAACCAACACGAGTTTTCAATAGATTAGAATTTAAAAAAAAATCGGTCTGTCAGAATTCAGGTTGTTACATTTAGTATCAGAGCCTAGGTTTAGGATTCCTGTATAGATAGTGAGTGGACGTATTTGTATTTTTTAAAATATAAATATAATATATATATATACCTAGATCCATAGAGGAATCCACAAAATCAAAAGAGCATAATATGGTAGAATTGGGAAGTGTACAATATACTTTGTATGGAAGAAAGGTGAATCCCATGTGTTAGTATTCTAGGTTAGTGGGTTTGGTAGTAAAATCTTATAAATTGGAAAATATTAAAAAGAGAAAAATGGATTAGGAATATATATAGTTGAGAGAATTGACTTTGTGGGAGTATCTAGGAAAGCCTAGGTAAGTTGGAAACCCACTTTGAGTCTAACCCTATTTTTAACTTTTGAGAACTTGAAGTTGTAAAAGCTTTTGTAAGATGGTTTATGGTGTTTTCAAGTTTTGATCTTAAAAGTTACAGTTTTAAAATATGTAAAGAAGTAAATACTCGTTTTTGAAGTAAAATGGGGTATATTTTGGAAATGGTGATTTTTTGTGAAAATTTTGTCTAAAATAAATTCTCTCAGTAAAGGGTGCATATTATAGAGCATGTATAGCTCATTAGTTTTCAAGCTATATGGTATGAAAGGATTAAAAAGCAAAACATAGAAAGTGTTGCATTTTGATGTAGCATTTTGTTGAAAACTAGAATTTTCAGTAAAGAAAGTTTTGAAATCTCTATTCTTTTGAAAATCATTTTTGATAATTTTTTTAACAAGAAAATTTTGTTGGGTGGACAAAATAAGTTGTAGAAATTAAGAAAAAAGTAAATGTTTGCACCTTGTAGTAAGCAATTGAACTGACCTTATTGGCAAGAATAAGTTGTAAACCTGATTGAGAGATAGATGTCCTTTTCTTCTCCAGTTTTGTGATTTGAAAAAAAAAATGATTTACGTTTTTATAAAATGACATGTTTTATGGTTTGGCAAAAGTATGTTTTGGTGAGGATTTTTTTTTTTGATATTTTTAACTTTTGGAAGAAAAGTGAAATGAAAAGGCCAAACCATGTTTTAAAAAGTATGGAGTAGGTAAGGATTAGTGCCTAGGGCAGACAGGAAAAGTTTTGAGGCTATGAAACAGATAGTGATAATTATCTTGGAATAATGGTAAGTTCCCGTAGAATGCACAAGCATGGAAAAAGCCTAGGGTGTTTGTTGGAAATGACTGTTAGTACACAGTCAGGACTAGCGGTGACTACTAGATAGTGAAGGGCAAGTAAGTGTTAAGATCCTGTTGCTAATTTTCCTATTGGGGTAAAACTCAGTATTACATTTTTATTAGGATCGTTCTGTTATTTTGTTCCTATTGGATAGTTAGGGTAACATCTAAACCTATCATTGATCCCGTGGTTCGAACTTTTCTATCTAAGGGGGACATAGTCCTGAAATTCTTGGCCCTTAGTAGTTGTGTAGAGCGTCTATTTTCCTGTTTTAAATGAAGGACTAGAAGGCTTATTTGAAACTAAACTTAGATCAAAGGATTAAGTTAAATAAACTAGGAAAAGAGTAATGGCATAACTAAAAAGGAAACAACAAATTCAGTAAAGCAACAAACATGCCAGTTAAATAAAGATGGAAAATTTCTGAGTAAAGGTGAATAAGAGTAAATTTTTCTAAAAAAAGATTAAAAAGAAAATCTGTAACAATGAAAGTTTTCTTATGTGGGTTGTGCTTGGATTGGAAAATAGGGGATCTTTATATAATAGTTTCATAAAATCCAAGTACAGTTGGAAAAAGGTAAATAAAAGAAAAAAGTAAGATGTGAAGTTTTCTGTTTTCCACCATTTTGTAACATAAGAAATCGAATTTAGAAAATTAGATTTTCTAAAATTCGAAAAATAAAGTTGCTTGGTTGGGTTTTGGATGCAAAAATTAGAAAAATTAGGTGAAAAACAACCTAATTGGTCTTAATTAAGTGATTAACAGCTAGGCCCATAAGCCATTTCGGGATTAGGATTATGCGAGGGCTGAAAGGAGTTAGAGAATCATCTCCTTTCCTTTTTCTAGCTACCACAAACCTTTCTCTAACCCTAATCATGGCTTCAAACTTCCAAATCTCTCTCCAATCACTTTCTAATCACTAATAGATCAAATCTATAATAAATCAAGCCAAATTAACATCAAATTCAAGATAGAGTTGCCGCACCACATTGGGATCCGAGCCAAATCAGTAAAAGTTTCAGATCTAACATTTATTTTTTGGCTAAGTTAAGCGATTTACATGTCTAGTTATGGCTAATTAGGGGTGATTAGTGATAATTAGAGAAATTACACAAATCTAAAATCATATTTTAAGTCGCTAGTAAGAATTTAGGTTAATTTGGATTAAGTTTGCTAATCCTATAGTTAGACATGGTTAAGGGGAAAATCACATGGTTAAGGAGAAAATCATGGTTTTGGGTATGCTTGATCTAAATTAACATGTGAAATTGTTGTTTTGATGTTTTTCGTTGATTCTACATGTTACCATGGCTATTTGGTATGTTTTATGATTGCATAGGGAAGTAAGAATGGTTGAAAATTCCATCGTTTGGCGAAAATAACTTGTTGGAAAAATTGCAGAGTTTCGGTTTGGTTAGGAGGAGAAGACCCGATCAGATAGAAGGAGGAAACCCGAGCCAAACCGGATAGGAGGAAAAGACCCAAACTGAACCGGATAGGAGGAAGAGATCCGAACCTAACCAGATAGGAGGAAGAGATCCAAACCGAACCGAATAGGAGGAGGAGACCCGAACTGAACCAGATAGGAGGAGGAGACCCGAACCGAACCGGAGAGAAGGAGGGGACTCGAACCGGATAGGAAGAGGAGACCCGAACCGAACCGGATAGGAGGAGGAGACCTGAACCGAACCGGATAGGAGGAGGAGACCCGAACCGAACCGGATAGGAGGAGGAGATCCGAACCGAATCAGATAGAAGGATGAGACCAGAAACGAATCGGGCATGAGGAGGAGACCCGAACCAAACCGGACAGAAGGAGGAGACCCGAACCGAACCGGATAGGAGGAGGAGATCCGAACCGAACCTGATAGGAGGAGGTGACCCGAACCGAAACAGATAGGTGGAAGAGACCTGAACCAAACCGGATAGGAGGAGGAGATCTGAACCGAATAGGAGGAGGAGACCCGAACCGAACCAGATATGGTATTACGAATCGAACTGAACACCAATGCGACCAAAACCCGAGATGCAAAGGAAGTCCAAATGGTAAGTTACTACTCATGATCCAGATAGGAACCAACGAGTTAACTTATAGAGTTGAGCTTTGCTGTGGGACGTGTGCAAAAGGGTTATCGATATCTATAACTTTGGTTCACCGTTGAGTTGTGCAGTTAAAGCGCTTAGCGGATCCAATGCGGCGGAGGTCCAGAAAGTCATAACGGGAATAAAGCAAGGAAATAGCAGGATATAGCAGATGACCCAAAAATAACACATATAAGTCCTTTAAAATGTTTTTATGATTATATGAATGATAAGTAAGTGAAAAAATAATACTTTTTTTAACTTTATTTAGTACATTTTTAATTTTAAATATAAATATGTGCAAATATCGACAAATAAACATAAACATTCATTTAATTAATAATAGAATATTAGGGTATTTTTGTTTCTAACAATATATATATTAAATAATTCAATTTGAAAACCTAATTTCATAATTTTCATAATGCGTTAATTTCATTTTTTTGAGTTCATTTATTTCACCAAAGATATAGCGGGAATAGCAAAAAATACCGGAAATAATGGGATATATCAGAATATAGAAGGGCTTAAAGCGGAAAGGCTATATCAGAGGCTATTTGGGGTAAAGCATTGCAGTGGTAATGTGCTACAGGATATAGCGGGGCAATAGTGGGGCATTAACTGCATAGTCATTAAGAGAGGGGGCATGTAGACGAACCAGAGCCAAGGAAGCGTGGACTGATTAGGGTTATTGACTATAGACCTATGTAGTTAAAACGCTTAGCGGTTCTATAGCGGTGGAGGTGCAAAAAGGTGTAGCAGGGATAAAGCGGGGAAATAGCGGGGATATAGCAGAGGCGCAAAAAGGCTCCTTAGACGTAAAATCAAACATCTGAAAATTAATTAATCATCTTTCTCATATTATATGTGTACAAGAAACTAATATTAATTAATCCTACATAACAAAATAAAGGAATATCATAGTTATGCATGCTAAATTTGATGAGCGTATTTGATTGTTACCATATATTAGGCACTTATGCCTTAAACTTAGCCCTTTACACTAAATTTACTGAATTTTTTAAAAAGAGAACTAGTCAAATCAAGCTCTATATTTTATATTACTAAAGCGGATGCTAAAAAGCCTTGATTTAGCAGATGCAGCGGAAAATAACGGGGCTAAAAGAGGATCTACTATTCATCGGTGCTAAATTGAAATAGCGTAGCGGTTGAAAAAATCTATGGGGTATAGCGGGGATATTGTGAGGCTTTAGCGGGCCTTTAAATGCATAGCTATAGATCATAAGGGCATGGTCATAGCAATAATTATACGGAGTCTAGTGCGAAATGGACCCATCATGACCCCAATGGATTTGGTGATCAAAGCGGTGGATATCGTATGCTTTATGCACTGAGTGAGAGATGTGAGGATGATTGCTATGTTTGATGTTTGTTATCATCATGACATGCACACTTCCATTTTACACTCTATGTTAGAGTTACCTTAGAGTATTGTACATCTTGTTGTGCTAACTCTTTGGTTGCAGGTCCAGGTCAGGTATGATTACTTATACCTGTTATTGCTTTATTTAGTTATATAGAATTACTATCGCTCACACCAGACTTTCGTTTGACCTGGAGTTTTATGTCTCTTCTTATTACTCTGGGTGCTCCTAAATGAGCAGACCAGAGGTAGGTTAGGTGGTTTTGCACGCGTAGCTGTCCGGAGACGAGCATGAGGCTTTCACGTACTTTATACATATTCTCCATATGTTGTTGGTGGTCACTGCTTTGGGCATTAGTTGTGTACCTCATTTATTTCCTTTTAGATGCAGTATTTTAAAGTTGTAATAATTGGATATGAAGCTGTATTTTGGATTCCGCTACTCTGATGGATATGGTTTAGTTTTCAGCTTATATACTATCTTGCCTGTTTTATATCAAGTTTATGTTATTATATTTTGTTCCATGCGCTTTGAGATATACTACAGGTTCTTTGGCAATTCATCATTTCAACCTTTTTGACCATCGTCTCATGCTAGTCGGGCTTTGACACAACGCATTTCGGGGAAATGTCTGATGGTACGGGGCGGATGTCACACTTAGTATCAAAGCCAGGATGCGTAGCTTAACCTACGGGAAGACGTCAGGGAGAGATAGTACATGTATAAGAGAGCGCGTACTTGTGATATTTTGGTTTTCAAAAACTGTATATATATACACTATTAGTTTATCTAAGGATGAAGTTGCACTGCACTGGCACCACTAAGGAGACACTACATCATATCAACAATTTGGCACACAGGGATGCGGATATACAATTCGACTATAAGCTGTATCAAATATGATAGTGCTCAAATCCGTCTCAAACTACATTTTGCGATCCGCACCACCCCAAACACCCTTAATCTGACCGTCCATCGACGAAGCCCCGGATCAGTGAATTTGATACGGCTTTGGACCGTATGAAATGCGTATCAAAAATTTTCCTCCATACCTCTACTCAGGCATAATCGTCTTTTGCCACATCAAAACTTTCGGTTGAATTATCCTCTTTTTATTTTGCAATGGTGACCACCGAATACCCAAAATTAGGGTTTTGCTAATTGACCGACTTCCTTTGTCAATAAGTCATCCACCGCAGTCCATGAGTTATCGTCACCTCGCGCTGCCTTCAGCTAATCGGCGAAGCCTTAGTCCACCGTTGTCCTCCTTCTCGTCGCCACTGGAAGTGAGTACTAGACCACAGTTGAATTGGGGTTAATTTGAATTCGAATTGGGTTTAAATTGAGTTTAATTTGAATTTCCATGCCTTAGTTCAAAAATATGAATGATAGATAGTTGCATGTGCTTGTCTACCTAGAATTCATGCTGCTATTATGTTTAAATTGGGTATTATCCCCAGTATAGTGCGGCAGTGTATTTGCTATCATTTACTTGTGTTGTATTTGTATACCTTGAATTCAGACACTTTTACTTATGCTCCCCTGCTAATTTGTGTGTATTATTGCACCATGCACACTTGATCCTTACTGATCTGAAGTTGAAGCTTTGACTAAAGGAGAGATTCTTACTGGAAAAGGATTGAATCAAGAAACAAGTTTACAACGACCTGGTGACACGCGATGGGGATCACACTATGGTACACTTATTAGACTTATTACTATGTTCACTTCTGTGCGTGAGGTGTTAAAAATTATTGTGGATGACGGTATTAGTTTAGAACAAAAGATCGATGCACAAGTTTTGTTAGACATAATGCACTCATACGACTTTGTGTTTACCATGCACTTAATGAAAAATATCTTAGGAATAACTAATGACTTGTCATTGACATTGCAAAAAAAAAGATCAAGAGATTGAAAATGCATTGAATTTAGTAAAAATATCAAAAATGCGCCTACAAGACATGAGATGTAATGATGTGAAGTGGGAATCTTTGTTAGAGGAAGTGTTATTATTTTTTTCTTTGAATGTAATTGTTGTACCTAACATGGATGATGAGTGTGTAGCTCGTAAAGTTCAAGACGGAGAGCTGAAAAAATTACAAATTTACATCACATACGAGTCGACGTTTGCAACACTATCATAGATTTGCAACTTTTGGAATTAAACAATTGGTTTTATACAGAGCAAAATAGCGAGTTGCTTTTGTATATGGGAAGTCTTAATCCAATTTGCTTTCAACATTGCAAAGTTGATTAAATTTGCTCGATTTTATCCGAAAGATTTTTCCATGTATGATATTGTGGTACTTGAGAATCAACTTGAAACTTATATTATGGATATGCGTTCGGATGATGAATTTTTGTATATTAATATATAACTTTCTTATGGATGATTGTTGTTGCCCTTTCTCATATATATTCCTGTATTCTCCCCTGACTATTATAACATGTGTATGCATGCAGCAGCCTCCGTCATTTTGATGAAGCTAATAAGCATGGATTTGGATGAAGCTAATAAGCATGGATTTAGTTGTCGGTTTTCTCTGCTTTGAGTTTTAGTTGCTGGCATTTGGATGAAGCTAATAAGCTTGGATCTTGTTTGGTTTGAGATTACCTTGGTTATTGTTTTCTGATAGAATGCAATGTTGCTTGACTGGTTTATGATCTTTTGTCTGTTTTGGAGGTTGTTCATCTTGAAGGAAGCATTGATTCAACAGGTGGCTACATTTTAATGTATCTTCATTAATGTAATGAATCAATGTGTATCTTATTATTGTAATGTAATCAAATAGCATGTATCATTATATATTGTAATGTAATGAAATATTTCATACATTTGTTTCGTTAACTGTTACAATTGTGAATTAGTGTATCCTTTGTTATATACGCTTTGTGTTACAAATAATATGTGTTGCAGTTTTTGCTTATATATATAAGATACGGTTTATAGCCATATCTACTTATACTTTAGATACGGCCAATAGCCGTATCTTATCACATTGGGATATGGTTTTGAACCGTATCTAAAAATTTAACACGCCATTTTTTGATTTGGATTTTTGCCGTGTTACATGCTTTAGATGCGGCTAAAAACACAGCCTAATCAGCATATATTGTGTAATGAGATGGTTAATCGTTTTCTCTTTACAGATTGAACGATGAGCCAAAATACAAGGACTACGGCAAGGAACCCCACACCAGGAATTGAAGAGGGTCCGGGTTCAGTGGACAACAATGGGAATGTCCCTGATATAAGGATGATGTTTAATGCCTTCATACGAGAGATGCTTAGGGATGCTCAGGGAGCAGTTACTAATGCTGCTAACGGTGGTGGTGCAGTAGTGCATGCGCATAGAGTCGGTTTCACCAAGCTTAACAAGGATTATACTAGTCTTGCTGGAAAGTCGTTCCTTGGAGCGAAATCGGCTACGGAGGTTCAGGATTGGCTTGATAGTTGTGAGCGCATCTTCGAGGATTTGGGGATCGATGATGCAATAAAGAGAAAGCTAACATCATGTCAGCTTCAAGGACGGGCAATGAATTGGTGGAATGCTATTAAAGCGGCTACTCTCGAAGATCAAGGTACTTGGAATCAGTTTAAGACTCACTTCAGTGATAATTTTATTCAATCTGCTCAAAAATTAGAATTATTCTGGAAATTTTTGGTGCTTAAGCAGAATGGTATGGCAATCTCGGAATATATTGCTGAATTTGATACCTTATCGAAATATAGATTATCTCTTATCGACACTACGAGAAGAAGAACGAGAAGTTCATAACTGACCTAGATGAGTATTTGGGGGAAAGGCTTATAAACCATATCGATGAGACATTCGAATCTATTGTGGGGAAGGCATTGAGATCGAAGAGCCTTTACCCTAAGATGAAAACCGAGGTTGCTATTACATCTGCAGAGGAGCCAAAACTGAAGACAAGCGGTGAAGGCAATAAGAAGTCTCAGAATAAGAGAAAATAGAACCAAACCAAGGATGGTTAGAAAAGGAAGAATAAGAAAGATATCCAGTTCTTTGGCTGCGACAAGAAGGGCCACTATGTCAGAGATTGTTGAGCAAAGCCAGGGGAGAGGAAGTGCTTCAACTATGAGTCTGCGACCAAGTGGGACATTTTAAGAATGAATGCCCGCAACCACCTAAGAAGAAGCAGATCATGGAAGCATATGCTATCAGCGTTGTTCCTTCTTCGTCGAATGCCCCAACAGCGGCGGAGAAGGGAAAGGTGTTGTTATTCAAGGTATGCTTTCTATTTATGAAGTTCCTGTTCGAGTATTGTTTAATACCAGGACTTCCCATTCCTTCGTATTTAGTGACCTGGTAGATAGGTTAGAATTGGAACCCGAGATTGTCGATAATCCTTTAGTTGTGACGAACCCAACCGGTGGTTCGACTAGCCTTTATATGATTTGTCGTAATTTGTTCTTATCGAGTCATGGATATACGTTTGCTTGTGATTGCTTTGTTTTGGTCTTTACTAGGTTTGGCATTATTTTGGGAGTCAATTAGCTCAAAAGGTATGGGGTGGTGGTAGACTATGAGGAGTCTTCGGTGACCATTAGAGCGGATGATGGGCGGAGGGTGGCATTGGGTTGCGTACCTAGTGATGAGGTGATGGCTAATTTTCTAAATTCCCTCGACATCCCACATGTTGATTAGATGTGCCTATTGCTGGTGAGTATTCATACATCTTTGAGGAAGTGACCGGACTTCCAACACACCGAGAGATTAAGTTTCAGATTGATTTAGTGAAAGATGCCAGACCTATAGTGATGTCACTTCATCGTATGGCGCCAAGGGAGCAGAGAGAGCTCGAAGTGAAAATAGGCGATCTCTTGAAGAAGGGATTTATCTGAAGAAGTGCTTCTGAATGGGGAGCACCAGTTGTATTTGCTACTAAGGCCGATGGTTCGCTTCGCTTATGTGTGGACTACCGTGAGTTGAACAAGGTAACTAGGAAGAATAAGTATCCTCTTCCACGGATATATGATTTGTTTAATCAACTAGATGGAGCAAAGGTGTTCTCCCAGTTGGATCTCGCGATAGGATTTCATCAGCTTCAAGTAGCAGCTGAGAGTATACCTAAAATGACATTTCGGATGTCGTCTGGATTCTATGAGTGGTTGGTCATGCCATTCGGGTTAACCAATGCACCAGCATATTTTGTGGATCTTATGAATAGAGTTTTCAGGGATCAATTAAATAAGTTTGTTCTTGTGTTCGTGGACGATATCTTGGTTTACTCGAGGATAGAGGAAGAACACAAGGAACATTTGAGGACAGTGATGGAGGTGTTGAGGAAACACCAATTGAAAGAAAAATTTTCTAGGTGTCATTTCTGGCGGACGGAAGTGAGATTCTTGGGACATGTTTCAGAGAATGGTATTGCCGTGGATCCGACGAAGGTAGCTACGATGCAAGATTGGTCGTGAGAAGTTTCTTAGGGTTAGCTAGATATTATCGTAAGTTTATGCAAGACTTCTCCAAGATAGCGATGTTGTTAACTCAGTTGACAAAGAAGAATCAAGCTTTTGCTTGGGACAAAAGATGTGAGAATGCATTTAAGATCCTAAGGAGAAGTTAACGTGCGCACCAGTGTTGGTTATTTCTAAAAGGAACGAAGAGATGACGGTATACATGGATGCATGTGGTACCGGACTAGGTGTTGTACTAATGCAAAGAGGTAGGGTTGTAGCTTATGTTAGTCGGTAACTGAAACCGCATGAGAAAAGATATCATACCCATGATTTGGAATTGGCAGCGATCGTGTTCGCGTTAAAGATGTGGAGACATTATCTCTTGGGAGAAAGATTCGAGTTGTTTACCGATCATAAGTCATTAAAGTATCTTTTCTCCCAGAAGGATTA
The DNA here is from genome assembly GCA_030737875.1 of Allium sativum. NCBI lineage: Eukaryota > Viridiplantae > Streptophyta > Magnoliopsida > Asparagales > Amaryllidaceae > Allium > Allium sativum. The sequence continues at coordinate 11,360,513 of JASFAX010000020.1, read as the reverse complement.
AAATCTTCGCCAGCAGAAATGGTTAGAGTTCTTGGCTTCATATGATTTCAATATCGCATACACACCCGGGTAGGGAAATGTGGTAGCGGATGCATTGAGTATGAGACATGCTAATTTGGGGGCTATGTTTCTGGAATGGAAGCAACTGGAGTATATTGCAGGATATGATTTCAGACCTAAGTGTGAATTAGATCCAGAGATGCTAGCAAGTTTGCCGATCAAACCCACTTTGATTGAGCGGATCGGTTCCAGTCAGAGGGACGATCCTAACCTATTGGAAATCATCTCCTAGGTAAAGATGGGTATCGACACTGAGGAGATGAACAAGTACGGACTTGATAGAGAAGGATGACTTTGAAAGAATGGGAGACTAGTTGTACCCAATGATAATGGATTGAGAGATGAAGTGCTTAAAGAGTGTCATCACTTGAAATTGACTATACATCCCGGTGGTAACAAAATGTATCGAGACATGAAGCACACCCACTACTGGGAAGGGATGAAGAGAGACGTTGGGAAGTTTATATCCAAGTGCATGAACTGCTAGTTAGTTAAAGCAAATTAAAAGAAGCCTAGTGGTTTGTTATAACCGTTGTAAATTCCCGAATGGAATGGGAACAAGTCTCAATGGATTTCATTGATGATTTACTAAGGACTACATCGGGTCATGATAGTATTTGGGTGATTGTGGATCGATTGACCAAAAGTGCAAGGTTTATATCGGTCAAGTCGAATAGAACGACAACTAAGTTAGTGGAACTACATATGAAAGTGATATTTCATGGAGTACCTAAAGGTATTGTGCATGACCGAGACCCATTATTTACTAGCAGATTTTGGAAGAGCTTACAAAAGGCCTTTGGGTTAGAATTACATCTCGGTACTGCATACCATCCTCAAACCGATGGTCAAACAGAGAGGGTGAATCGTGTATTATAGGATCTCTTTAGAGCTTGTATATTGGATTTTGGAGGGTCATGGGATGGCCATTTTCATCTGGTTGAGTTCGCATATAATAATAGTTATTAGTCCAGTATTGGTATGGCTCCATTTGAAGCTTTGTATAGAAGACCGTGCAACTCACCATCATGTTGGTTGGAAACCAGTGAGAAATTTGTGCTTGGGCCAGTTGTAATAAGAGAAACTTCAGATAAGATCATGGTTATTCAACAAAGAATGAAGGTTTCCCAAGATAGGCAGAAGAGCTATGATGATAAAAACAAAGAGATTTGAAATTCTCCATTGGCGACTTGGTATTCGTCAAGATTTCTCCATTGAAGAGTGTGATTCTGTTTAGTAGGAGAGGTAAATTAGCACCAAGGTTTGTTGGTCCGTTTCCTGTTCTTGAACAAGTTAGGAATTTAGCGTATAAAGTTGGATTACCTGACAAGATGGCAGGAGTGCACAATGTATTTAATGTTTCTCAGTTAAGGAAGTTCGTGCATGATTCTGATATGACTATTTCACCAGATCAGTTGGATGTTATTGAGGTAGAATCTGAGGCAGTTGGAAGCCATAGAATGATTCGTATTGTCGAACACGATACGAAGCAACTTCGAAGGAAGACGATGAAACTGGTTAAGGTTCAGTGGGGTGATAATGAGAATGACTGTGCTTAGGAAACCAAGGAGAGCATAAGGAAGTCGTATCCCGAACTCTTTACCTGGTGAGATTTTGATCACGATATAGTTATTCCCTTGTTAGTAAACCGCATGCTAGAACAAGCTTGTTGTGTTTATTATGCATGTTTGATTGTTTGTAAATCGTTGATAGGCATGCGGGACACGATTATTTGTTTTTCTTGGTTAAGGAATTTTGGGGGCGAAATGTCTTAAGAGGGGAGAGTGTCAACCGCATTCTACGTATCGGAGGATCGTAGAATATTTATTTTATTTTCATATGAAGTCATATGGTCGTGTAACTTTGGGAAACGATTATTGGGGTCATTTCCCATATTCACAATTTTTACTGAATTTTAAATGACCGTTTTGCCCCTAGAAAATCTGGTTTCGCCTATAACTTTTGACTGGTAAAGTGTTTTGACATGAAACCACTTCCACTGAATTTAGATGATGGTTTCCCATTCCGTAGAGTGATCACATTAATCAAACGGACTTACTGTTTGAGAGATATGACTGAAATAAGATTTGAAGACGGAAAAACAGCCTAACTGGGCTTAATTAAGTTATTAGCAGCTAGGCCCATAACTCACTTTAGGATTAGGCTTACGGGAGGGCTGAAAGCAGTTGGAGAATATCTCCTTTCATTTTTCTAGCCGCCACAAACTTTTCTCTAACCCTAATTATGGATTCCATCTCCCAAATCTCTCTCTGATCACTAATTGATCAAATTTACAACAAATCAAGCCAAATTAGCATCAAATTCAAGATAGAGTTGTTGCACCACATTGGGATCCGAGCCAAATCAGTAAATGTTTCAGATCTAACATTTATTTTTGGCTAAGGTGAGTGATTTGCATGTTTATACACTAATTATGGCTAATTGGGGGTGATTAGTGATAATTAGTGAAATATACATCTAAAAATTCTAGAAAAAAGTGTGAAAATTCTAAAATCATATTTTATGTCGCTCGTTTGAATATGGGTTAATTTGGATTAAGTTTGCTAGTCCTATAGTTAGACATGGTTAAGGGGAAAATCATGGATTTTGGTACGTTTGATCAAAATTAACACGTAAAATTGTTGTTTTGATGTTTTTGGTTGATACTACATGTTACTACGGCTGTTTGGTATGTTTTATGATTGAAAGGGAAGTTAGAATGGTCGAAAACGCCATCGTTTGGTGAAAATAGCTTGCTGGAAAAATTGCAGAGTTTCGGTCTGGTTAGGAGGAGACCCGATCCGTACCTGATAGGAGGAGGAGACCCGATCCGAACCGAATAGAACGGGGAGACTAGAACCAGATAGGACGAGGAGACCCAAATTGAACCGGATGGGAGGAGGAGAACCAAACCGAACCAGATAGGAGGAAGAGACCCGAACCGGATAGGAGGAAGAGAGCCGAACCAAACCGGATAGGAGGACGAGACCCGAATCATATAGGAGGAGGAGACCCGAACCGAACCAGATAGGACGAGGAGACCCGAACCGAACCAGATAGGAGAAGGAAACCAGAACCGAACCAGATAGGAGGAGGAGACCTGAACCGAACTAGATAGGAATAGGTTACCCGAACCGAACCGGATATGGGATTACGAACCGAACCGAACACCAATACAACCAAAACCTGAGATGCAAAGGAAGTCCAAATGGGAAGTTACTACTCAGGATCCAGATGGGAACCAACAAGTTAACTTTTAGAGTTGGGCTTTGCTGCGGGACATGTGCAACGGGGTTATCGATATCTATAACTTTGGTTCACCATTGAGAGAGGGGGCACGTAGACGAACCAGAGCCAAGGAAGCATGAACTGGTTAGGGTTATTGACTATAAACCAGAAGGGCATGGTCATAGCAATAGTTATACGGAGTCCAGTGCGGTATGGACCTATCATGACCCCAATGGATTTGGTGATCAAAGCGGTGGATATCGTAAGCTTTACGCGCTGAGTGAGAGATGTGAGGATGATTGCTATGTTTGATGTTTGCTATCACCATGACACGCACACATCCATTTTACACTCTATGTTAGTGTTACCTTAGAGTATTGTACATCCTGTTGTGCTAACTCTTTGGTTGCAGGTCTAGGTCAGGTATGATTACTTATACTTGTTATTGCTTTATTTTGTTGTATAGAATTGCTATCGCTCACACAAATCTTTCGGCTGACCCAGAGTTTTATGTCTCTTCTTATTACTCTAGGTGCTCCTAAATGAGCAGACTAGAGGCAGGTTAGGTTGTTATGCACGGGTAGCTGTCCGGAGACGAGCAGGAGGATTCCATGTATTTTATACATATTATCTCCGTTTTGTTGCTGGTCACTTCTTTGGGCATTAGTAGTGTACCTCTTTTATTTCCTTTTAGAGACGGTATTTTAAAGTTGTAATAATTAGATATGAAGTTGTATTTTGGATTCCGCTACTCTGATGGATATGGTTTAGTTTTCAGCTTATGTACTGTCTCGCCTGTTTTATATCAAGTTATGTTATTATTATATTTTATTCCATGCACTGTGAGATATACTACAGGTTCTTTAGTAATTCATCATTTCAACCTTTTTGACGATCGTCTCGTGCTAGTCGGGCATTGGTATAGTGAATTTTGGGGAAATGTTTGATGGTACGGGGCGGGCATCACAAAATATGTTTATGTAGTTTATGTTTATGATTTCATATGATTTTCTACTTTATAATATTCATTTATAACACTATGAATTCAAGAATTTCCAGAATTATATATATCAAAACACTTCAAAAATGCTTTAAACTCAATTTTATACAAGGATATGTCGACATATATTATTGCTTATGTCGACATATAACTGTCATATTTTTGATTTTGAAAGGAAGTGTCGTTTCACTATTTGCAACGTTCTAGAAGCATTGCAGCCTTTCAAATCTTGTAAATAATGGTTGATTTCGAAAAAAAATTCATCATTCTTCTTCTCCATCTCCATTTCCTTTCTTTACACCATTATTATTTCTTATTTTTATGATTTCTACACTTATACTCTGCCGAATTCAATTCTATTTACATAAAACTTCTTCACTTCTCACTCTCTACTCATTACTCTCTAAATCAAAGTGCTATTGAAGAATTATAAGGCTATTGTAATTGTTTGGGGAGTGTTTGGGAAAAAGTGTGTCCTTGTAGCCTTAAAATCAAGGAAACGAAGCGGTGTTAACCTTGTAGTCGGGAAATCAAGAGGAATATACTTGATCAAGGGTGTTTGGAATCGGTTTTAACCTTGTAGCCATGAAATCAAAGGGATTGTACTTTGATATTGGTATAATAATAAAACTGCGCAATCCAGCGTTGCGTAGGACTGCACATAGGAGTAATCCGAACTAATATAAAATCCGGTGTGTTCTTCCCTTTTTTGCATTTTATTTTTGTTTATTTTTGTGTTTGTCTAAGAATTTGTGTATGTGATTATCTCTGTGGTGTGTAATTCATATAGTAGATCATATAAGTTTTAGATTTTGTTAAATTTCTCAAAAACACTATTCACCCCCCTCTATTGTTAGTTTTGCCTTAACGATCCATTCCACATTCCCTAACAATTGGTATCGAAGCAAGGTCTTTCAAAAGTTCATAATCTGATTTTTGAAAATAGTTATAATGGTAACCAACACTGGTAATAATAATAGTTCTTTTGTAGAGGGTTAGCCCACGGTTAGACCAACACTATTTAATGTCAGTAATCATTTATATTGGGCATGTTGAATGAAAATATATTTACAATCAGTAGGATAGACACATGGAATAATACACAGAATGAGTTTGTTGAACCCATAACTGCTTTTGCACAATGGACAAATGAACAAAAGGCTGTTGCACAAAGCAATTCTAAAGCCATGAATATGTTATTTTGTTCATTAGATAGGAATGAGTTTAATAGAGTGTCAGTATGTAAAACTGCATATGAAATTCGGAGAACTTTACAAATTACTCATGAAGGAACTAGTAAAGTTAAAAAAACAAAGATATCAATGTTAGTTAATCAGTTTGAGTTATTCAAAATGAACGAGAATGAGTCTATCTCCAGTATGTATTGCAGATTTCAAGAGAGTGCATTCATTACCGACACTTGGAAAAACTCATTCAGAAGAAGATCAAGTCAGAAAAATATTGTATTCATTGACTTCAGAATGGGATCAAAAAACATTAGCGATTGAAGAAGCCAATAATGTTAGTGAAATAAAGATTGAAGAGTTAATCGGAAATCTGATGTCTTTCGAAGTTCAGTTATAGAAAAGAAAGGAAAACAAGTCAACTGAGAAGAAATCCATCGCATTTAAAGCAACAATAAATGATTCTGACACAAGTAGTGAAGATGATGAAGAAACAACCCTCATGACAAGACATTTTAGAAAATTTCTAAAATATAGAAGGAAAAATTATTTTCAAAATAATAACCAAGGAAGTTCAAGAAGAAATGATGATCGATGTTATAACTGCAACAAACCAGGCCATATAAGGAGAATGTGTCCATATCCAGGTAAGTCAACTCAGCAAATAGACAATGACAATTCTTTAAAGAAAAGAAAGAAAGCATACGTAGCAACGTTAGATGATTCGGATTCATTATCAAGTGATGAAGAGCCAGAAACTGGAAATTCAAATATGTGCTTCACGGCAATTCAGAATTCAGAAAATTTCAAAGAAAAGGATCTAAAAACCGGGTACGCCTTAATTAATTTTAAATTTTTTTTTGGTTGAGTGGATGCTTTGATTTCTTGCTTTGTTTTTAAATTCAAATCTTGAAATTTAAAATTCAAATTTAAATTTGAATTTTGAAATTCAAATAATAATAAAATAATAATTAATAAAATAATAGTTAATAAAAAATTAAAATAATTATTTTGGATGTTTGCTAGGATTAGAATTATTTCAATAAATCGTTAAACCTAAAATATATACTGAAAACTAAAATCACAAATCACAAAAACAAAATGACCTTTGAAAATAAGCATATATTTCGACATAAATATGTCTATACGTCGACATATCAACCAGTAATTTGAAATTCAAATTTTGAACTTCAAAGGTTTAAACTTTCAAACTATCCTCCAACTTTTCGCCAACTCCCAAGGTCTGAAAAGGTGTCATTGATTTCTGAAAAGTTGTGTTTATTCAATTCATATCCATTCAATTTCTATATATACATCTATTTTCTCTATCTTTTCATTCACAATTCAAACTATACTCTTCATATCTGTTCTCTTCAAAACAATCAATTTAATGGCTTCCTCTAGTTCATCTCAGAAATTGAAGTTAATCAAAACCATCAAAGGTTATCTTCATAATGAAGAAGAAGCTACCAAAACCTATGTTAACTATTTAGAAAATGCTAAATTTAATACGGGTGCTTTCGCCGTCTTTGGAGACTTTCCTTCCTATGAACTTATCTCTCTTTTCAATCATAACGAAGTCTTGAGTCTAACTGACTCTCGGGATAATACTGAAGTGTGTAATCCTAAGCTTATCAAGATGTTCTATGCGAATCTTAATCGCAGATTTTACGAAGGCAACGATTACCAAATTTGGAGTAGCGTCAAAAGGCACGCAAATTGTTCTTGATGCCAAAATCTTGGGCACTATCTTAAATTGTAGAAGCACGGGCTCAGATTTTTCAGATTTCAAAATTGATGAAACCGATTTAGAGACTTATCATGACATATTTGAAAGCGATGCTCAAATGGATTTCAAAAATCGCTTTTCTCCATTTAAAAACAAGAATTGTCAACCTTCTCCTTCAACGTACCATCACTCCGCATTTCGGACATTTTAACAACCCAACTCTCAAGGTCCAAAAGGCTCTCTTTGCTATTATTGGTGGCTATAACATCAATTGGGCCGACATGATCTTAAAAGAATTCAAGCCCATAGAAACTTCATCAAGACAGAACACTCTTTACTATGAAGTTTATCTCACCAGCATTTTCAGATACTTTGGAGTTGATATTCACGGAGAAGAATTTATGTCAAGAAAAGTGTTTGGCTCATCAAACACAAATCTCATGCAAATTCCTCACTTTCCAACCATATGAGACATTCGAAGCCAAACAAGCTCGAATGCAACAAGAACAAGCACCTATGGAAGTCGAAGAAGTAGAAACTTCTTTAAAAACCGTTGAGTGTCCAATCAACACAAGAACCATTACTAGAGAAATGATAGTTCAAAATCAAGTGAAAACTGTCAACAATCAAAAGAAGCTCAAAACGAATTTTCCCAAAATGACTAAGTACATGGTCAAGATAGGAAGAAAGCTTGGAATTCCTCATCATCCTCATTATTCGCTGAAAGCTTGGAAGAAAACTAGCCTACCTAGCATTGAGGCATATGCAACCACCCGATCATGATGCATAAGCACAACGCCAATACCACTATGGCTCGCATCAATATATACAACAAAATCTTAGTTCCCTTTAGGAACAACCAAGATTGGCGATTTAATAAGAAGCTCCCTAAGTTGTGCTTTACATCAATTGGACCAAACAAAAAATCACCTTTGTGAGTAAATTTTTTGAAAGAGAGCATAATACGAGAGAAGTCCCGAATGAATCGATGGTTATAACCCACTAATCATAAAAAGATACGAAACCCCAAAGCATTCTCAGGCCTCTTCTTAGAAGGATATATCGAGAAACCACTAGAAGATACGGCGTGGCCTAAGAATTTAACTTGCTTCTCCTAAAAATGATGCTTAGAAAATTTAACTTTGAGTTGATGTTGATGAAGGGTACTCAAAATAATCCTCAAATGGTTAGCATTTTTAGCTTCGGATTTGGAATACACAAGAATATATTCAATGAATATAAGCACAAATTTATTGAGATATTCCCGATGTAAAAACCTGCATAATTTACGATTATTTAATTAAGAGATTTATTTAAATATCATATAGTGCATGTGGTTTAAAACCCGAAATTTATGACTTTTTGTAAATGGATGAATTTGGACTCGAGACACCTTCCATTAAGTTCAAAATTCCGTTTATGATATTTTTGAGTATAAACATTGATATATTTAGAGTTGGTTAGAATTTGGTATTTTTCCATCTAGATTTATTTTGACCATTAGCCAATGGTTGAACCCGACCTATTCTACCAAATCTCCTACCTCCCTTCCTTTACCTCATTCATTCCTAACACTTAAACAAAAATACAAAATGGGGAGAGAATGGGAAGTTAAATTTCCTAAGCCCTAGTTTGATCTTAGGAATTCCAATTCATGTAGAAATAAAGTGCAAATTTAAAGAAAAGAGAGGTAAGCTCAATCTCTATCTTCTCCAACTCAACCCCTCTTCAGTTCTTGTGTTTTCCTATAACCCAACTCTTAGAATTTTTTTAATATGATATTCGATTGGAGGTTCAAGAGTTCTGCATGAAGAGAAGTTGATCTTGCTTGGTTTTAAAGCCTCTCTTTGCTTATTTGTTAAAAGGTGAGTTCTTGGGAACTTATATCTATGTAATTGAGCTAATACACTTGGCATGTGTGCCCCTGGCACTTTCATATTGTGTACGCATTTGGCGAATTGGTTTGTTTGTGTGTTAACTTTCCAATTTTTGGGTTTTGAATTCATTTTTATGAATCTAGTGTAAATCTTTGTAAAGATTTGAGTTTGGAGTTCTTGAGTTGTTTCGGCGAGCCTTAGAAGCTTCATTGTCACTTGATAATGTCATAAGCCTTCACCATTCGTCCATACTCATTCGAAGTTGTTTGGGAATTCATAGCCTATGCAAACACTTTCCGAGGCTTCAGCTCAAACATCTGAATTGGAAATTCAGGCGTCTGACATGATGCTTAGATATAACAAAAAAGGCAGTGAACAAATTCAGATGTTTGAATATCATATTCAGAAGTCTGATATATGTTTAAACTTCTGAATTTGATATTCATACGTCTTCAGGAAGCAGAAGTGAGTTTCTAGAAACCTAGTTAAGACATCTTAATTTGAAATTCAGACGTCTAACCTAGTATGAAAGGCAATACTTGCCTTTTCCTTGTAATATTTTGAGTTTTATCCATTCGACTTACTCCAGATTGATTTCTATCACTATTTTGAGTTGATGTCTTCTTTTTTGGACTTTTGATTTACTCGTTGTAAAAGAATTTGTAATCGATATTTATGAGATTTAATTTATATTATTAAAACGTGAATTCTGGTATCGATTGTTCTTGGAATCATATTTCTAAGTTTTTTGTCACTTCAAAAATATAAAAGGTTTTTACACCATTAGCAGATATCAAATCTTTTACCAAAATGTTTTCTAACACTACTTTCATAATACAAATTTGTTTTACAAATTGTCTTCCATTCTACCAGTATGTATATACGAAACCCTTTTCCTCACTCGAATGAGAAATTGAATTAAATGCCTTTGTTAAACGAGTGGTATGAAACACTTGCGTTGCTTTGACTGTTAATTCTTGAACTCGTTCAATTGAAAACTCTATGGAAATTTTTGAGTGGAAACCTACAACTTGTTATAAATATTTGAGTAGAGCGAGTGGTTATGGAACATGTAGCTAAACTCTTGTATTTACTAGCTTGGAGTTTACACTACTTTTGATCGATTATGATTTTTTTTAAGATTTAGACTAGCTTTAGGCGATGTCTTTGGGTGGTGTACTTTATTTCACATTTTTTAGGATCTTCGGATCACTTGAGAAACTTTGGTTCATTTTGAGGATTTATATTTTCTACGGTCCTCGGATCGTCTTGTGGAACTTCGAACCAATTTAGGCAGGGTCGTGACCCATGGTCTTCGGACCGTCTTGTGGAGCTTCAGCTCAAAGCTATACGCGTCTCGTTTGTAATACACGTGTTGATGAGTTTTCAGGCTCCCGTCTTGTAATAGGCCGCTTTCCTCCCTTTTTGTGGTTTTCCGGATTTCTAATCATTGATTTTGTGTTTTTATGTGGGATATCAATTTGAGTTGTTTTGATAATGTGTTATCAATTTTGTGTTGATTTGATATGTATTATCATTTCTTGTGAATAACTATGTAATTTAGAATGTGATATTCTTTTGTAGCACTGAGATTTCTTTGAGATATTGTGTAGACATATTTAGGACATTACACTTATTTGTGAACATTGTTGTTATTGCATCTGTCTATATTTGTTTATATCTCTATTTCTGTCTCAGTTTATGTGATAGGTATGGCTAGACTTCTTCTGTTTATTGTTTATTTTCTTATAAATAATACTCGGGTCAGGCTGAGGTGTTGCAAGTGCTTCCACATGACATCTAGCGAGGAACATTTCTTGACTTATACTAACTATATTAGTATTGTAGTTTTCGGTTATATGTATATGTGATAGAGACTCCTAATGTATACATATTCTTTTGTCTTGCATTTGTACCTATTCTTTTATAGTCAGGTGGATCGAGTATGACCACTATCTTTGTGTACACACTTATGTGTTATATTCATATCTATTTTCTCCTCTGTGATGTGAATATTTGTGTTTCATTATATTATACATTTTGTATTTGTTTCCAAAGATAATTCTAGCCACTATGTAGTAGCTTCCTTAAGTTATTATATAGATGGTAGCTCCTTAACAGTATTATTCTTCATGTTATTTGACAACATTACTTCGTAATGTCCTTTGCTAATGCAATTACAGAAGTGGGGCATTACAGCTTGGTATCAGAGCGAATCTTTGGAATAATATAAAATATTGTGACAATAATCATGTCTTAAGTTCTTATTAGAATTCTTGCGATAGGATTTAGACTGAGTCTTGAGAGTCATTCTATCCTACATGGAGTTGTGGTTCCTTGTTTATTAAATCGAATATATTTGAATACATTTCGAGAATAACATTTTTCTTTCTTTCTTATTGAAGAGATATGGTTAGACTTGGCCGCTCGAGTGTCGGTCCTTTTAGTGCCTCCTTACAGAGGGAGTGTTTATGTTAGCTCAACAACTACTTGATTTGGTGAAGAATGCCCAAGCGACAGAGATCCCTCCTGTACCTACACATCCTAAATCTGGGTTTGCTAGTTTGTGCAGCGATTTTTTTAAACTTGGTGGAAAGTCCTTCAAGGATTCCGAAAGCGTTATCAAGGTCCAAGCTTAGATTAAATCATGCGACAACATCTTTTTCTGCATTAATCTTGTGGACTTGCATCGAGTTTAGGTGGCTTCTATTATGCTCCAAGATCGAGCATTGGATTAGTATGAGCTCCCAATCTCTGAAATTCAAGAAGTGGACCTAACTTAGGAGCAATACCGAGAAAGGTTTGAAGCAAATTTTATGGCCAAGGATGAGAGAGTAGCATTAGCCCGATGTTTTATAGACTATTTTCAAGGTAAATCTTCTATGGCTAAGTATCCCGCATCTTTCGACTCTCTCTCTAAATATGGGCTTGAGTATATTAATACCGCGAAGAAGAATCAAAGATTTATGTATGGGATAATAAAGATCTCAAGAAGCCCTTACTTCTTAAGTCAACCGAGCCTTTTGATGAACATGTGGATATCGATAAGGAGAGCGATATTGAGGTTGAGGACTCTAAGAAAAACTTTAACAAGAAGAGAAATTTCAACAACAAGTCCTAACCTTATCCTAATAAGAAAGGAAAAAGGTGGCTTCTAGAACAAACACTTTTAACTTTAGTCAAGGGGATTGTTTCAATTGCGGATCAAGGGACCATTACGCTAACAAGTGTCCTAATCCCCGTGTTTGTCGCTATTGTAAGACACCGGGTCATTTAGCATCTTCGTGCCCCAAACTTTAAAGCAAGAAGGAGGGAAAGCTAAATGTAGTGCAATCCCCTAGCAACACTTCTACCAGTTAAGGTAATTTTCATTCTATCCTTGATGGAATTATTGAGTTTCATAGACATCCTATATGAGCTCTTTTTTGACACATTTGCGTCCCATTTATTTATATTGCAAGAATTTGTTGATGCTTATTCTTTGGATGTTTTGTGTTTGATGACTTCACTAAGGATTGTGAATTCAGTTAGTGGATCCCCAACACTTAGTTTATTATGTAATGATGTTGAGATTATTTTGTGTGGTTATTCTTTCTGAGACAATTTGCATGTGATGCGCTATTTAGGGTTTGGAATTATTTTGGGATTGGATTAGCTTCACCGCTACGGAGGCCATATCCTATGTCCTGAGAGGACTATCAGTTGGGGTGCAGATTAAGGATCTTAAGGCAAACTAAACACTAGAGGTGGGTGAATAGTGTTTTATGGATTTTATTAATTTCTTGAAATCTTTTTTAAGTTTATCAGAATGTTATGCAAATCACAGATATCAGCAATCACATAATCAATCACAAATATCAACAATCTTTTTTTAAGTTTATCAGACTACTGATACAGATCGTAAATCATCGATAGATGCATCAAGTGATTCTAGGAAACTAAGCACTACAGACCACTTGGGGTCACAAGAAATCTCGAGAGTCCTCCCATGGCAAGTCAACAGTCTAACGACCTCCTCTCACAATCTAGAATGACACCATACATGGCTAGCCAATCCATCCCTAGAATCAAACCATAGCCCATGAAACCAAGCACGTATGCGTCGCAGTCGAACTTGACGCCCAACACAGATATTCTTAAACACCGACAAATCATAGACAAATGAGTTGTACCTCCAACGTGGTTTAAGATGACAATGGGATCCAAAGCCATACTAATACTAAGGTGTAGAGACTCAACCACAGATTTAAACATAAAAGAATGCGAAGCACCAGAATAAAAAAGAGTTCTAATAGGATGATTGGAGAGAGAAATCAAACCTTCAACATAAACTTTCCTACCTCTATCCGGTACACCGACCACGAGAGCATGCACCTTCCCTCCAGAAGATCCTGCCCTTTGGCCCTGTCCTTACTCCTTCGAGCAATCCTTAATAAGATGTCCGACCTCTCCACATTAGAAGCAAGCATTCTTCCTTTTTCTGCAAACCTTTGTTCAAATGACCCATGCATCCACTATTATAACATTTCCTCTTTTCTTGGGCTTTTTCGTTCTTTCCACCCTTCTCCTATTGCTATTGTTTTTCTTGGGCCACATTTTCTTATTTTCTGATTCATCAACCTTAACCTCTTTATTTTCACCTTTATCTTCTTCGTGCATCAATGCCATGCCAACAAGCTTCTCAAAAGTTGCTCCCATCCGAATATGAGACATAGCCAATCCATGGAGGGGTTCATTCAATCCTTTAGCAAATCGCAAAGCTTTCTTGTGCGGGGTATTCACTAGCTTCAAACCAAACCTTGCCAATTGGTTGAACTTATTAACATACTCTTTGACAGACATGTCTCCTTGCTTAAGGGCCAAAAACCTTTCCATTTGCATACTTTTCTCGGCTTGAGAGAGAAACTTCATCTTGAATCTCTATCGGAACTCATCTCAAGTCTCAACTAGATGTCCCGCATGTGTCACTTTCCACCAGAACGAATCCTCATCTTTCAGCTGCTAAACGGCCAACTGAATCTTCCTACGGTCGTCAACCTCAAAAATCCCAAACAAATCCTCCATCTCTATAAGCTAATTCTTTGCTTCTACAAAAGTCTCAGTTCCTCGAAATGGCTTTCCGCCCATAGCACAGAAATCCTTCCATACTTTAGAGAAATTATCAGCTCGCGAAGGAGGAGGGGGAGGAACAGTGGCTGCAGCCGGGGGAGGGCCATCTGGTTGGCCTTCGGAAGGCACCGTAGCCTCAAGATACCTACGGAAAAAAGCCAGTATCTGAACGCCCTCGGGAATATTAGGTTCCCCAAACATGCTGAAAAGAAAAGGAAATGGGATTCAAACAGAGAATTGATAGATATTTCATACGGCTTTGGGGATTTTGTTTTTCAAAACAGGCTTTTCTTTGAAAATGCTTTCTTTTAAAACCTTTTTGAAAACAATTTTCAAAATCTTTTATCCAATCTGGTAACCTTCAGCTCTGATACCAAATGTGACACCCCACGCATGTTAATGTCACTCTTTATCAGAATGCATTAAGTTTCGTGAAGCGTTATAGGTAAACAGAAAAAGAAACATCACAAGACATATATAAAATGATAGTGGAATTTAAAACTTTATTAAACAGAAATCATCGTGGTCCAAAACCCAGTTACATCATAAGTCTGGAATGCATAAAACCCATTACATCAATTTAAAACTTCGGTCTTACACGAAAATCATTAGATTATAATAATATATAAAAACCATGGTAGCAAAATATAGCCATATCAGAGAAGATAGGAAATCAAAGCGTTACATCTAAGCAGCTCCAAGCAGAATGAAAGAGAGAATCCAAATCAAGCATGAGTATTCCCACCCTGAGACCCGGGGGGTACAGAAGAGAGGGAAAAGGAAACATAATGGGTCAGACATAAAGTCTGGCGAGTCCAGTTATTTCTAGCATATAAATAAGTAAAAGCATCATGACATGCATATAAACTGGATGAGAGAGATAATAGTATCATAACGCAAGTATAATAGACTGAACAAGATAAATAGAATAAATGGAACAGAATATATTGCGCTTCTCATCCAGTTTATAGACTGAACATAATAAATGGATTGATTGATTAAGGGAAAATTTGTCAATGTTTTGTAGACTCGGGTTATTAATTATTTTGATAAATGATAATCAAGACCTTTGGTTAATTTGTATTATTTTTATAATTTATCAAGTTGCTACTATAGCAGCATTAGCTAACACTTATTTTCTCTTACATAAGCAATTTTTTAGCAGTTAGTTAAGTTTGAATTGTGGCAGATAAAACCATTTTATTGTAGCATATAGATGATGATACGAGGTGGAAAATAAAAATAAAAAATATAATAATAATTATAATAACAACAATAACAACAATAATAGATTTTGTTCTTCACACTATTTTCATGTAATAATAATTATCCAAAAGCATATGCTCTCACAACCTGCTTGTCTTTCGGTGGTTCTGGGCAATGCTTCTTCATATGCTCGGGCTTATCATAGTTCAAGAACTTCCTTTCCACCTTAGCATTCTTACAAGCCTAAGAAAGATGACCCTTCTGCTGACAATTATAGCAAGTAACCTCACCCTTCGGCTTCTTCTGGCCATTCTTCCCTTGATGTTGTTGTTTCCTTTTTCCATTCCACTTTTTCTTATTACTACCACCTTGTTGTGGTTTCGACTCCTCGTTATCCCCAGCAACAACCTCCACTTTCTTCGGAAACAAACTCTCCTTCCTTAAATCTTTCTCGACCAATTTCACATAAGAATCATCAATATGGTCGATCAATTGCTTTTTAAGATTCTTATCTAATACCAAGATAAATTTCTCGTTCTTCTGATAAGGGGTCTTAATATAAGAATGAGCATACTTAGATAAGGATTCAAACGAAGCCACATACCCAAACACTGGTCTACCATCTTGTTTAAGCTGGACAAACTTCTTAAAGAGTATCGACTTTTGGACCGTAGAAACGAACTTCTCCTCAAACTTAGTTCTAAATCGATCTTAAGTTATCTGGTCCTTCGGATTTTCAATAGTTATCGAGTTCCACCAATCCATCGCCCGACCTTGTAGCTGCCTCGATGCAAGCTTCCTTTTAGTTGCATTGTCAATTCCCAAGTCTCCGAAAATATGAACATAAATATCTAACCAATTCCAAATCTCAAAAACTGGTTCCATCCCAACAAATGACTTGCCACCCAGAGAAGCGTAGTCCTTGCACAACTTCGCAAAATCAACAACCCTAGGTGCCTATATAGGAATACCACGCTCTACTGCCGCACCTGAGTGGGCATCCTCCTCATGATCGCTACCATCATAGCCTCGAACATAGAAGAATAATCGGGCATAGCAGCTGCAACACCTGACTGGCTACCTTCGCTAACCCCTCCAATAGCAGGCCCATTTATAGCAACGTGTCTTGAAGTTCATCGACTCATTCTTTATTTGAAATGAGAATGATCAATTCACATTATAGAAAACCGCATTGGTGTTTAAGTGCTTACTAACGTACTATAATATATATTATTATATAAGTATCGTCCAATAAAAATTACAAATGCGTCTCTCATATGCTTTTGCGCTTGCGAACTTTGGGTAAAATCGATTAATCAAAGCTTTGATACTAAATGTGACGACCTCCCAGTACCTCCTGCACTGAACTAAGAAATGGTGTGTTGTATGATGCGCCATGCCGATATGGGACAATTATCAACGAAGAATAACTCGAAATAAACTTGTCTTATAACTCATAACACATGGATAATATATAACAAGATATAGTAGTGAAGCGTAATTGAATAGAAAATCAAATCTCTATAAAACCATAGAATCTCCAGTACAATATATCTTAGTATATGGATCCCTGAATACAATTTGCCTCAATACATCCCTAAGTGTCTCAATAACCATCAACATATAGTGGAAATAGAAAAGAAAAGTCTATATAGTAGGTAGTAATAGTACACCAGCCTCCTGCTTATCCCCGCACAACATCAACAACACCTAACCTGCTACCTGCTACTCAGTCTGCTCATCAACAACATTGATTAACAACCCAAGGTGATAAGAGGAAAACATAAAACCTTGAGTCAGAAAACAGTCTTAGTGAGCGATAAAATAACTAACAACAGTTACACAGGATAATATAAGTATAGACAGGTCAACTGTTCGATCTACATAGCAACTAATAAGTTAACACATGAAAATCATCCATCACATGCCATTACAGAATAGGAAAAGACAACTCCCAATCTTAATTCTCTTTGACAACCTACAATGATAGCCTACCTAGAGAAAATAGAGAAGAAATCGTCAACCATAGCATCCATAACATTTAGTATCCTAGTTATCACCGACTACAGCCTTGAATCCATCGATAATCAAACTTGCTTTCAATGATCAAAAGGGCTAATGAAAAACACCGGTTCTAGGCAAAATACCATATGTCATCGTGACTACGTATGTTTGCCTTATTGAACGAAGACAACTAATCTTTTCATAACTGCCTAGGGTACACGATCCCACTTGATCCTAGGGCATCCCCACGATACCCCTGCTTTGAGTCTGCTATATCACTCCGATTACCGATGATTCCTTGGCACTACAAATCTATCGAGCCTTTTTTCTTGGTGATTACATCTTTAGTTAGAGCGACTTCTCAAACCAAATCCATTGTCATTCTTGGTCAACTCCTACCTTAGCCAATCCATCATCTTAATAGATCGTATATCGCATCACGACCAATATCACATCAATCTAGCTCCAACCACTCCAATTTGAGTTCACAATCGAAGAACTATCCATCATTGAGTTGCACGTCGATCATCCGAAGTCCATTCACCACCAAATATCGCTAGCAGCCCACAAGAGCCGCCAAAATCCTCCACCCTAAAACATAACACCGACCTATCATCCCTGATGGTACCTGTCCATGATGGACTAGTACCGATCCATATACTTAGCAATTTTATGCCAAGTAATTGGCCTTGGTTCATCTTTGCCTCGAGATCTTCCTGTCGGTCCATTTTCCAATCGATTCGACATTCTCATAGAAACTCCTATCGGTCCATCCATGTCTCGAGTAATCAACCTTCGACCTATCCTAAAACATGCTTTGAATGACTTGAAAACTTTTCAGTAGCCTCGATTCATTATTTCACATCCATATGATCCATCTTTATGGATCGGTATCGGTACACGATGGACCAGTAGCGGTCCATGTACTTAGAGAATTTCAAGACGAAATTTTTTAACAACCTTCCTGGTATCCTCCAGTTCTTCTCCGCCAATTTTTGTCAGAATCTGATCATTTGAACCCCTGATTTATTCTGTTCTTCAATCCCAAGATCTACAACAACCAATTCTAACAAACTACGCAATTAATTCAGTCAAAACATACATCGATTCATACAACAATGATCATAAAAATATGAACAAACCAATTATGGCACAAACATATCATAAACATGAGATTAAGCATGGTTTGGATCTAAACATACGTATAAACATGATTATTTTAACAATTATCTAGTTAATATGATCAAATTAGCTTTTCTAGGGTTTCCAAATTTGAATTAAACATATATGATCAGATCTAAGGTGATCATGATATATATCATATGAATATGATCTAATTTACCCATACAATCCGTAGTTTCCGTGTGAGAGATATCTTTCACTTACCAAATCCCCAATTCATTGCAAATCCGATGAGATCAGATCTAGACAGTGCTGATAATCTTCGAATTTAATGCAATCTGATGTGACCTAACTTCCCTTGATGATGATCTATTTTTTAGATGCAATCTATGACGAATTGGTATGAAATTATTGGAGAATTAGGGTTTTAGGTTGAACCAGAGAATCACAGACGCCCAACCTAAGGTTAGAATGAAGAGAGTAACCCTAGTTTTGTCCTTAACCCCCTTATTTATATCTATATGTCATTAGTCTAATGGGCTTGGCTAATCAGGCCATTAGCTGCTAACTAGTTTGTCTAACAACAGTTGAAACTTAAAATAGCGATTCCTCTAAACCACTGAACCAAATCCTTCATGTGACCACTCTACGGAATCATAAGCCACCATTCCAATCTAATGAGATAGATTTCAACGCTTGATTAGATCCATATCTAAAGTTATATCCCAGACAGAAAACTCAATGGAAAATTGGTTATAATTAGATTTGGTAAAAATCGTGGACATGTCTCATTTCCCCATGAACAACATGTCAAAATCTGAAAATGATCCAACCACTAGGAAATAAAATATAATTATTTTACAATCAATCGATACGTAAAATGCGGGTCGTTACAAACTATATTCAATCTTTGTTTTGGCTTGTTGATTCAGTTCTAGGATAAGACCCAAATTCATGTTTGTTTACATGCTTGTTAATGCCAAGTTTAGATGATAAAAGATGATATATATATATATATGTATGTATGTATGTATGTATGTATGTATGTATGTATGTATGTATGTATGCGTGTGTGTGTGTGTGTGTGTGTGCGCGCGTGCGTGTGTGTGTGTTTTGACAATTTAAATGCATTTTCATGAAATTATCATGCGAGTTTAGACTCAAAAATCCATCATATGACACTCAATTGACTTGGGATTTTAGTTGTAGAAACATTATTTTAGAAGCGGGTTTCGGGTTTCATAATTGTAATGTCCCGTATTTTTAAAGTATAATAATTTATTTAATTATTTAAATAGTGATTTAGATATTTAAAATGGTTGTTTAATTAAATAATATTGAATATTTAATTAATATAAATAATAAAATAATATATTTATTTTCGAAATTGTCGGAAATAGTGGAATTCACAATATTTTGTGAATTGGTTTATTTATAAGATTTAATTCAGTCTAGAATTGGATTATAATAATGAATTTGTTATTAAACGAAGTTTGAACGTACAATTATAATATAATTTAAATCGAGCTCGTAATGGTGTGGTAGTTCGTAATATTGAGTTTTGAACTTCAATTGAATATATATAATCCGTTTTAAGTCGGATTTCTATGAAACAAGAAATGTTCGGATCTAGTGAACAATAATTTTCTAATGGAAGAGAAAAATCGAGATTTAGTCGTGTAGATTGTGAGTTATGTCCAAATCAAATTTCCAAAAAGTCGCTATGGAATTCGATTATAATTATAACGATTTATTTATAGTGAAAATTAGGCACACATCCCTATTTTCAAAGTTAATACAGCTTACATCCCTTATGTTGTAAAGTTGTAAATCCGGTCCCTCTTTTTGCTACTGCCCGCCTCCTTTCAAGGAACTTCCGCCTTTTCTTCACATGCATGTGTGGTTTACGTGTTTTGCAAAAAAAAAAAGGCGCTGTCATATAAAAAAAATTCTAAAATCTGGAAATAATTCCAGAAGTCCACGCAAAGAAAAAAAAATAGTTGCATATATGTATGCAACTATTGCCTATAGTGGCATACATATATGCAACTATTTGAATACTCATGCACATATTTACGCACGCCTGTTTAATAGCTGCATACATGTATGCATTTTTTTTGTATAACTGCATATATGTGTGCATAAATGTCAAAATATGTGCAAAACTGAACAAATTGTACGTACGTATGCAGTTTTTAAATAAATGCATTAGAAGATGCATGTTTTCAAAGTATGTGCATACATGTACGCATTTACACTGCAGTTTTGAAGCGAAATTGAAATAAATGCATACATGTATGCAACTAATTGAATTATATGCATATGTCGATGCATTTTACTGCATTTCGTTGTTTTTATGTAATTCTTGATTTTGATGTGGTTTTTGATGTTTTTTCCACGTGAATTTTTTACGATTAATTGTTTTAATTATCTACGAATTTATGCAATTTTTTTTAATTTTTATTTTTATTTTTTGTTGAATTTTTGAAAAATAAGGACTAAATTTACAATAAGTTTATGACCAGATGTGAGCCTAATTTAAAAAGTTAATAGGGACCTGTAAAAAATGCACCCTTAATTATAATATAAAGGGCTTTAAATATAAATTGAATATCAATATAACTGGGAATTTTAAAATATTGAGTTATATATCCAGATATATCTATTTTGGATCTATATGATATTCTATGTGGATATCTACAATAATATTAATTTATTAATATTAAATTTAATTTTTTTAAAATATATTAATATTTAATTGGTCTATTTAAAGCTTTAGAAAATAGTCATTTTTGCAAAAGGCCTCTGTTTTCGATGAAATAAATTTTATTGGACCCGGAATATTAAATTATTGTTAGGTTTCAATTTTCATGATTTTTGGAGTCAGTATGTGGCCGTAAGGGATTTTAATGTGAAAAACAGTCAATAATTTGACTTTAAAACATACGCTCTATGAGCAAACGGACCGGAATTTGACGAAACAAGTTTCGTTGGTATCGTAATGTCGAACTATAGCTGTCTGTCCATGTTCATCAGTTTTAGGTATCGTTGGTGACCATATGGATTTTTGAGAACAAATACAAACGGCATTACAATATAAATTAATAAAAATATATAGAAAGCTTACCTTGTAAGCAATCATACCCTATAAATACCACTACCTTAACACCCTAATTTATTGTCTCTGGTCAAAGCAATGTGCGCGTGTTTTATTTTCCTTTCAATAAAAATTTCGATGCTCATAAATTCAAATAAAACCAAACAAAATTCTATAAATCATGATATGTGCTTTATTTGATCCATGTTGACCTTCTCTTCACACTGGTATCACTTTTGTTGTGTTCGATCTCAAAGTCGTGTGCTAGAAAATTTTCACGTGAGCCTAGGGTTCAAGAAATCATGATATTGGTGCATAAATAGTTGAATCTAAGTTCAAATTTGAGTTCAGCGGTTGAATTAGTTCTTGCCTGTAGTTATTAAAGAGGAATGGTATCAAAATAGTTCATGGGTTTCTGTAGTCCACTATGCAGCTGCTGCGATGCATCTGAGATGAGCAAGTCGAGTTTGACATTTAGGATGTGGAGAGGAAGAGATTGTGGTAACGAGAACTTTGGTAATTCTTGTTAAATTTATTTTGTTGTGTTGAAGGAGCAGAATAGGGAAGTTGGTCGGCCATGATGTTGCGGGTTCGAGAGTTGCCTGGTAGAAGAAAAGAAATTAACGGGGAAGAGGGAGATTTAGGATATTATGGTTAATTATATATTTAAGTATATATAGTTAATTACTTTAAAATGTATACCATCTTATAAAATTCATAACTTTCCCATATATGATCAGAGTTGAGCGAAACAAGATCCGACGGGAACATATGTACGACGTCTACACAATGGAACTGGTTCGGAGTGAAATGGAGCTCGTTACAATTTATAGCAAAATAAATTGTCTGATTGGAATCAACGACGGTTATTGTTATTTAACGATAAACCGACCAATGTGAGTAAAACTCACTAACTCTGCCCAGTTATATTTTTATAATGTATTTTTAGAATTGATAAATGATGGTTGATTTATGTGTGTTGATTGTTTGGATGAACTGTTAATTAATGGTTTGAGAATATAGATAACAATATATATATATATATATATCTCGTTAGTCAAATATTGATTATGTGTATCAGAATATTTCATATTGAAATGAAATCGTTGTTAATTATATTGTTTAACATCTGTGGATGCAGAGAAATAGGTCATAGGGATCCAACTGGATTCCTCAATATTTATAATACTGGTTTTCCATATATTGTGATATATGACCTGTGACTGTGATTGATTATGATGACACTGGCCTTGTTATTTGGTATTTTAAATACCATAAGAAATACTGGAATATAAAAAGGGATTTTTCAAAGTGTATATTGAAAATAAAATATTTATATAAAATCAATGGATTTTATGAAAAGGAATTATTTTGGGAATTAAATAGAATTATAAAAGGATTTTTTGGGAAATTAAATAGAATTATAAAAGGAAAAGTTTGGGAAATAAATAGAATTATAAAAGGAAATTAGTGAGATATAAAAGATTTATGAGAAGATTGTTTAAAGTGGATATTATATAGAAATTTGTTTGAACAGATAAATTGAGAAGATTAATTTTATAAATAATGTTTTATAAATTAAGTAAATTATTTATCATTGGATAAATTGGATATATAAGTCTGAAATTATACGAAGAAGTAAAAATCGGTTTTAACACTGATATTTTTGTGGAATGTAAACAACATTTATAAAGGGATTTATAAATGAGATTTAAGTGTTAGAAGTAAAAAGGAGACTTCGTATGAATAATTCTATAAATAGAAGTATAAATAGAATTTGGAAATGGGATATTACTTTTAAATGTGAAATCAAACTGAATTGATTATATAAAAGAATTATTACTCACATTCGTTGTGAATAATGGATTTAAGTAAATATTTTTCAAGTAAAAAAATTTATAAAGGAAATAAGTTTTTGAAATAGGAATTCAAATAGAAATTTGAATGAGGTAGGAAATTGCATTAAAATAAAATAGTTGATTCTATTTGGGAATAAAATGGATTAGTTATGGATTTATAAAATGTCTCAATAAATAGAAATTGAACCTGTAATAATATTTATAAATTGAAATCAAGTTCTGATTTGATAGAACAAGTCCAGATTTCTATAAAAGGATAATATTCACGTTTAAAAGTGAATAGTGATTTAAAAGCAAACGTTTTGCAAATTCTAATAAGTTATTTGAAAGAGAGTTATCAAATAGAGTTTATTCGAAAGAGAGTTATCAAATAGAGTTTATTCGAAAGAGAGAGATGCATTGGAATTCGATTATATCGAATCCAAGAAAGTAGTATTTACTTTCCGATTTTTAATCAAGATTTATTTATTTATAAATAAATTGTTTATTTAGTTATTTATTTAATTTAGGGAATAAAATTTATATTTTTAAGTTAAATATTTTAGAAGTACGGATTATAACGCTATCGTTATAATAAATGTTTTCCATAAAAGAATTGGATTCGTAAACTGAATCCGAGAGTTGTGTAAGTAATGATTTGATAAGAAGATAAGAAACTGAGCTAAGGAAATTACAAAGTGACTAGAGATTTGTTAAGTTGAATGGTTTCCTGGGTATCAATCTGATGTTTGTTTCGGCCTTCGGGGTTAATACCTAGGAATTGTTCTCTTACTAATTTACGGTTAGAGATTGATGGACGTAGAATGATAGTGGTGCGTGAATATAGGAAATGGAAATGTTTTCCAATAATAACGATTATAATTTAGGAAATAAGCAATTGTGAATATATAGAAGTGTTTTACTGATGTGAAAAAAATATTTTCTAGAACATAGAAAATAAATAGTTTAAAATAGACGGAAATTTTTTCCAAGAATCGTGAGAGGCTAAGCGAGTTGGAGAAATATTTGGGTAAATATATGGACACGGGAAATGAATAAATTAATGATAAATTAATTTAAAGGGGAAAATGTTGATTGATGATTGACCGACAAAATTTTCATTTGAAAATAAGATCATTGTGTGTGTGGATATTTTCCTTTGATAGTTAAATAACCGACTATCAGAGTTTTGATCATTTTTCTGGCGTCAGTACGGAGAGACCAGGATCAGATTTATTATCTGATAACTACTCTGTATGGCCATTAGCGTTGCGAATCAAATATGATGAAGATAATTGAAGACAGAGTTTATGCATGGTCTGTTCTAGAAAATCCTTGGTAGAAATTGCCTAAGATGGATTTACAGAATAGTGCCTTCGATTTGTCCGGTCCTAGGACAACCTGTATGGAAGAATTCCTAACAGAGTATATTTAATAGATCACGTAAGTTGATCTCTTCAAATGTATTTACGTTTGGTGGTGGAGGAATTCGTTTCTCTTAGCTGTGTACCCATGGTATTTTTGGGGAAATCAATTTGTGATTTGGCGGGTATGACAATGTGACATTCAAAGTAAATAAAGGTGTTATCTATACCTTATGACCTCTAGCCTCACAACTGAGAAATGGTATAAATTGGATAGGTCGCATGGCTAAGTGGGTAGCTCCCAATTTGGGTGTATTGTCACCTGATCTAGAGAAATTTCATTTACTTCTTTAACCTATTTCGATGTTGTCTCTTTCGGGAAAATGGTTGCTGATCCCAACCGTTGGTGATAATACATTCGGTACACTTAAGTGAAATGAGTGACTGGTCATGTTTAGCCTTGGTTACAAGATGTTCTTGTTGAACCAGGTGTATTCCTCTCTGGAGATACACCGTCGGAAGGTAGTCCCATACCTTGCCAGTTGGTATCCATTAACCAATAAGTGCCTGCGGTTTTTAATTATATATTATATAAGTGGAATGTGAGATGAAAGCGTTCCACTAGATTACCATTTATTTGATTTAGACATTATTATAATATCAGAAGAGTATGGATTTTTAATAGAATGTTGTGGGTTATCGTAAGGTAAAAGCCATTCGTGTTTATGTGTGGTTTGGTCTTATTATTATTCTTTCTTTTAAAAGGATTTTAAAAGTTAAACAAATGGTTGGAGTTTACTCACACTAGTCACATGACTGACCCAAAGTTTATTTTGTTTTGTTTTCCCTAAACTCTTGGGTGCCCAATTTTGTACGGGCAGTCAAGTAGTCAGGATTTTACAGATACTTGAAGAGCTAGAGCAGGAGGCTTCAGGATTATATAGCTATTTTTATTTCCGCTATGGTGTAAGTGTTATACTCAAGTGATGATATATATATATATATATACACACACACACAATGACATATTTATATTTCCAAGTTATGTTGTATATTATACTTTATTCGTTCCATTGTGAGATTTGTATTACTCTGATTTTGTTGTTATGTTCTTCTCCTTCTTCTATTCTAATTTTCTATCTTATCTATTCTCACCCTCTAACTTCTTTCTATTAATGATCTGGAATGTTCAATGCCTGAATATTTGACATGGGTTTTATGTTTATTTTCTGTGTCCAAAATCCTAGTTCGTTACAGTGGTATCAGAACTGAAGGTTGAGTGATTACCTTGGCTCTGTGGCGTAACTCAATAGAGATTGGGTTAGTAATACCCTAGATTTAGTTGAGTGTATATATACAAGAGAACGTATTTGTAGAGTTTATAAAATAGTTTTATATTGTGGAGATTCGTTTGGTGAGTGGCTTAGTAACTTGGGTCCATAAGTTGATCCACTGTATCGGAAGAGGATTTTAAACACTCGAGTACGATGAACCGACACAGTATGTTTTGAAAGAGGGTAAACGAAATAATTTTACCCAAATTATATTATTATATAATAAAATAATTAATATTTGTAGTATTATAGTACATTGGATGTGTTGGTTGTTATATTAATCGAATAAGATTAAAATTGAGTTGTTTATGCATATATAACCAAATAAAATTCGTATACGTGTTATGAAATAAGTTAAATCTGAATTTAAATTTAAAATTCCTAAAACTTGGAAAAGTGTTTGTAAATGGACTTGGATTAAATATATGGAAATTTTAAAATCTTGGGAGATTTTAAATTGTTTTACAAGCATTGTGAAAAGTATTTTGAGATAAAATTCAAAATGGAAATATTTAGAAATGGTTTTGAAAATGATAAATTATTGAACTCACTTTTATCACAGGAAAATAATTCCTATGATGATTCAGACATCATCGTTATTCATTTTCGAGTTTGAAAGTGAAAGATTACTATCAAAGATTTTGTTTTTGAATTGTTTTGAGAAAATAAATTGTTTTGAATCCTGAAAAGGGATATCTGGTTTTAGAAAAGCTAAACAGTTTAAAATTCCTTGGGAAAGATTGTTCGAATTAAAAGCAAATTAAATAGAAATTTGTGGAAACAAATTGGAATTAAAACCAGTTAAGTGGAAATTTAATTGAGATAGAGTAATATCAAGTGAGATTGGATTTTGAATATAATTGGACTTGGGTAAGTATTGATTTTTGAAATAAAAATCAGAATTGTGATTTTGGGACAAAGATAACTGATTAGAGAAATTAATTAGTTAACGAAATATGTGGGTGGAACTTAACGAGGTTAAGTAAGTTGGATTGATATGTTAAGAGTTGGAATTGGGAATGAGATTTTAGTTGAGGATGGAATTCGACTTGGGTATAAGTGAATGATTGAGATTGTGGATGAAAGCTGATAGGAGTTTGACTACGATGACATTAGTATAAGCTGAATTGGTAGCAAAAGGAAAGAATATAATGTTATGCCCGGCAAAAAGGTACAAGTTTACATTTTATATGAGTATGAGATTTATGAGTCTATTTGGCAAGCAGCTTGGATGTTTGATTTTCTTTTGGGTTGGGGAAGGCCTAGAGAGGCGAGTTGTAATTGTACCGATTGAGCCATACAAAGGAGGTGCTGGCGAATTTTTTTAGAAATTTAGGGTGTTAGAAAATTTTCAGGATTTTTGAAAATTTTCATTAATAAGAATGAATTAATATTTAATTGAAATTAATTGGTATAGTGAAACTGAAATTTAAGAAGTAAACAAATAATTTTTAACCTAGTCAATAGGGTTTGTTTTGTACCTTAGCAATTTCGAGGACGAAATTATCTTAAGGGGGGAAGAATGTAACGTCCCGTATTTCTACGGTATAATAATTAATTTAATTATTTAATAGTAATTTAGAGATTTAAAATGGTTGCTTAATTAAATAATATTGAATATTTAATTAATATAAATATTAGAATAATATATTTATTTCTGAAATTGTCGGAAATAGTGGAATTTGCAATATTATGTGAATTGGATTATTTATAAGATTTAATTCAGTTTAGAATTGGATTATAATAACGAATTTGTTATTTAAACGAAGTTTAAAGGTACAATTATAATGTAATTTAAATCGAGCTCGTAATGGCGTAGTAGTTCGTAATATTGAGTTTGAACTTCAATTGAATATACAGAAACCGTTTTAAGTCGGATTTCTGTGAAACAAGAAACGTTCGGATCTAGTGAACGATAATTTTCTAATGGAAGAGAAAAATCGAGATTTCGTCGTGTAGATTATGAGTTATGTCCAAATCAAATTTCCAAAAATTCACTATGGAATTCGATTATAATTATAATGATTTATTTATATTATAAACTGATTTAAATATAAATCGAATATCGATATAACTGGGAATTTTGAAATACCGAGTTATATATCCAAATATATTTATTTTGGAGTTGTATGATATTCTGTGTGGATATATACGATAATATTAATTTATTAATACTAAATTTAATTGTTTTTAAATATATTAATATTTAATTGGTCTATTTAGAGCTTTTGAAAATAGCCATTTTTGTAAATGACCCCCGTTTTCGATGAAATAAATTTTATTGGATTCGGAATATTAAATTATTGTTAGATTTCAATTTTCGTGATTTTTGGAGTCAGTATGTGCCCATACAGGATTTTAATGTGAAAAACAGTCAATAATTTGACTTTAAAAATACGATGTGTAAGCAAACGGACTCAGAATTCGACGAAACAAGTTTCGTTGGGTCCGTAATGTCGAACTATAGCAGTCTGTCCATTTTCATCAATTTTGGGTATCGTAGGTGATCATACGGATTTTTAGAGGATAAATAAAAACAGCGTTACGATATATATTGATAAAATTATATAGAAACCTTACCTTGTAAGCAATCATACCCTATAAATACCACTACCTTAACACCCTAACCCTAAATTTATTTTCTCTGGTAAAAGCAATGCACCGCATGTTTTATTTTCCTTTCAGTAAAAATTTTGATGCTCATAAATTCAAATGAAACCAAACAAAATTCCATAAATCATGATATGTATGTTATTTGATTTGTGTCGACTTCTCTTCACACTGGTATCACTTTTGCTGTGTTCGATCTCAAAGTTGTGCACTGGAAAATTTCACGTGAGCCTAGGGTTCAAGAAATCATGATATTGGTGCATAAATAGTTGAATCTAAGTTCAAATTTGAGTTCAGGGGTTGAATTGGGTCTTGCGTGTAATTTTTGAAGAGGAACAGTATCAAAATAGTTCATGGGTTTTTGTAGCCCACGATGAAACTGCTGCGACGCATCTGAGATGAGGAAGTCGAGTTTGAAATTTTGGATGTGTAGAGGAAGAGATTGTGGTGATGAGAACTTTGGCATTTTTGTTAAATTTATTTTGTTGTGTTTAAGGAGAAGAATAAGGAAGTTGGTCGGCCATGGATTTGGCGGGTTCGAGAGTTGCCTTATAGCAGAAAAGAAATTAGCGAGGAAGAGTGTGATTTAGGATATTAAGATTAATTATATATTTAAGTATATATAGTTAATAACTTTAAAATGTATACCATCTTATAAAATTCATAACTTTCCTATATATGATCAGAATTGAGCGAAACAAGATCCGATGGGATCATATGGATGACTTCTACACAGTGGAACTGAATCGGAGTGAATTGAAGCTCATTCCAATTTATAGCAAAATGAATTTTCTGTTCTGAATCAACGACAGTTATCGTTATTTAACGATAAACTGACCAATGTAAGTAAAACTCACTAACTCTACCCAGTTATATTTTTATAACGTATTTTTAGAATTGATAAATGATGGTTGATTTCTATGTGTTGATTTTTTGGATGAACTGTTAATTAATTGCTTGAGAATATAGATAACGATATATATATATATATGTATCGTTAGTCAAATATAGATTCTGTTTATCAGAATATGTCATATTGAAATGAAATTGATGTTAATTATATTTTTTAACAACTATGGATGCAGGGTAACAAGTCAGTGGGATTCAACTGGATTCCTAAATATTTATAATACTGATTTTCCATATATTGTGATATATGATCTGTGATTGATTATGATGACACTGGCCTTGTTATTTGGTATTTTAAATGCCATAAGAAATACTGGAATATAAAAAGATATTTTTCAAAGTGTATATTGAAAATAAAATATTTATATAAAATCAATGGATTTTATGAAAAGGAATTATTTGGGGAATTAAATAGAATTATAAAAGGAATTATTTGGGAAATTAAATAGAATTATTAAAGGAAATATTTGGGAAATAAATAGAATTATAAAAGGAATTTGGCGAGATATAAAAGAATTATGAGAAGATTGTTTAAACTGGATATTAAATAGAAATATATTTTAACAGATAAATTTAGAAGATTAATTTTATAAATAATGTTTTATAGATTAAGTAAATTATTTATCATTGGATAAATTGGATATATAAGTCTGAAATTATACGAAGAAGTAGAAATTGGTTTCAATACCGATATTTTTATTGAATGTGAACTTAACATTTATAAAGGAATTTATAAATGAGATTTAAGTGTTAGAAGTAAAAAGGATACTTCGTATGAATAATTCAATAAATAGAAGTATAAATAGATTTGGAAATGGGATATTTCTTTTAAATGCGAAAGCAAACCGAATTGATTATATAAAAGAAATATTACTCACATTCGTTCCCAATAATGGATTTAAGTAAATATTTTTCAAGTAAAAACATTTATAAAGGAAATTGGGTTTTTTCAAATAGAAATTTGAATGAGATAGGAAATTGCATTAAAATAGAATAATGGATTCTATTTGGGAAAAAAATGGATTAGTTGTGGATTTATAAAATGACTCGATAAATATAAATTGAACCTGTAATAATATTTATAAAGTGATATCAAGTTTTGATTTGATAGAACAAGTCTAGATTTCTATAAAAGGATAATATTCATGTTTAAAAGTTAATAATATTTAAAAGCAAACGTTTTGCAAAAGTTATTCGAAAGAGAGTTATCGAATAGAGTTTATTCGAAAGAGAGTTGTCAAATAAAGTTTATTCGAAAGAGAGAGATGCATTGGAATTCGATTATATCGAATTCGGGAAAGTATTATTTACTTTCCGATTTTTAATCAAGATTTATTTATTTATAAATAAATTGTTTATTTAGTTATTTATTTAATTTAAGGAATAAAAGTTATATTTTTAAGTTAGATATTCCAGAAGTACGGATTATAACGCTATCGTTATAATAAATGTTTTCCATAAAAGAATTGGATTCTTAAACTGAATCCAAGAGTTACGCGAGCAATGATTTGATTAGAAGATAAGAAACGGAGTTAAGGAAATTAGAAAGTGACTGGAGATTTGTTAAGCTGAATGGTTTCTTAGGTATCGATCTGATGTTGGTTTCGGCCTTCGGGGTTAATACTTAGGGAATTGTTCTCTTACTAATTTACGGTTAGAGATTGATGGACGTGGAATGATAGTGGTGCGTGAATATAGGAAATGGAAATGTTTTATAATAATAACGATTGTTTTCCAAATTTTGGAAATAAGCAATTGTGAATATATGGAAGTGTTTTACCGATGTGAATAAAATATATTTTCTAGAATATAGAAAATAAACAGTTTAAAATAGATGGAAACATTTTCCAAGAATCGTGAGAGGCTAAACGAGTTGGAGAAATATTTGGATAAATATATGGAAATGGGAAACGGGGAAATGAATAAATTAATGATAAGTTAATTTAAAGGGAAAATTGTTGATTGATGATTGATCGATAAAATTTCCATTTGGAAATAAGATCGTTGTGTGTGTGGATGTTTTCCTTTGATAGATAAATAACCGAATATCAGAGTTTTGACCATTTTTCTGGTGTCAATACAAAGAGACCGAGATCAAATTTATTATCTGAAAACCACTCCGTATGGGCATTAGCGTTGTGAATCAAGTATGATGAAGATAATTGAAGACGGAGTTTATGCAAGGGTTGTTCTGGAAAATCCTAGGTAGAAATTGCCTAATATGGGTTTAAAGAATAGTGCCTTCGGTTTGTCTAGTCCTAGGGCAGCCTATATGGAACAATGTCTGACATAGTAAATTTAATAGATCGCATAAGTTGATCTCTTCAAACGTACTTACGTTTGGTGGCGGAGGATGTAACACCCCGTATTTTCTGTGAAAGTCAAAGTACGATTTAAAGAATACTTAATTATTAAAGTGATAATTAAGAGAAACGGGTTACACCATTGCGTTCGTATCGATATTCTACTTGGAATAGAGTCGAAGTTTTAGTTAATCGGACTTCATTTGAGGGAGTTATGGCCCTCATAAGTTTCAGAAATTTATTTATATAAATTAATATAGTTCAAATTAAAATTTAGAATTCGAATTCAAACCCCGTAGCAGGCTGGGCGGGAAAATTCCCGCTTAGAAACCAGGTCGACCAGGGGGTCGACCTGGGTGTCGACCTGGTCACATAGGTCGACCAGGGGGTCGACCTATGGGTCGACCTAGGGGTCGACCTACCCCCTCGCCCTGATCCAAAAATGAGACGATGCTGACTAGTTGCTGAGCCTTTTCTGACCTATTGCTGAGTCACTAGGGCTTAGGTGGCAATTCTGGATAACTCTATTTAGTCTAAACGGTTGTGGTTGCTCTAAAATAATCTAACGGCTCACATAAGATTAAACTTCTATAAAAGCAACCTTAATCCTTAAACCCAAAATCACACTAATTCATTCCAAGGAGCCACCATGCTGTTAATGAACGTTCTAGCCTAGCCACCATTTCTTCTTCAATTAGAAAGCGAGTCAAAAGCTTCGAATCAAAACTTACTTAGAGAAATTGATAGTCTTCTTCAAGGGATTTCTTTTCAAAGAAAACAGATC
Source organism: Allium sativum (assembly GCA_030737875.1). Lineage (NCBI taxonomy): Eukaryota > Viridiplantae > Streptophyta > Magnoliopsida > Asparagales > Amaryllidaceae > Allium > Allium sativum. The sequence goes on along the minus strand of JASFAX010000020.1, from coordinate 11,327,755 downwards.
CCAGAAAAACAAGAATTTCTTTTCTTTGTAAGTCCTGTTATTACTTAGATGTGAATGATTAAAAATTGTTATGCTATGCGGTTATTATGTTGATGTAAACCAATCATGTAAAATTGGTGATTCATTCATGTTATGTTACATGCAAATTATTAGGCCAAGACATGTATTATGTTTAGATTCACATTTGGATCTATGAAAATTGGATCCAAGATTAAAGCTCATATTTACATGCCTTGTTAAAATTGTTTAAAACCATATGCTTAAGATTCAGTTGTTGGATCTAAGATAAAAGTTCATATTTACATGCCCTGTTAAACCTGTGTAATTCAAATGCTTAAGATTCATGATTATTGGATCCAAATTAAAGTTTCATTCGCATGTCTAGTTGAACTTGTGCAATTCTATATGCTTAAGGTTTATGTTCATTGGATCCAAAATAAAAGTTTACATTTACATGCCTAGTTGGATTTGGGTAATCTCATATGCTTAAAGACTCATGTTAGTTGGATCCAAAAATGCAAATTCATTATATATGCCACGTTTACATGACACGTGTTTAGTTAGTTCCTTATTATTTTATGTTGTGTGAAAGGTACATGCTCCCTTCTTTCCCCTTTTTGTATATAAGTTAGGCTAAGTTACGAGCCTAACATTCTATGTGAATTTTGGGAACATGCAATGGGGGTAACGTTGGGAAAACCTTAAATTCATATTAATGGCATAATTTGGCCCATAAATATACGAATGATTAGTGGCATAAAAATGGTATAATTTATATACCAAAATTCTTGAATATGATTTAGAGGAAAAATCGGGCATGGCTTGAATGGTAATAATTGTGGAAAATTTACATATAAATATGAAAAGTAAATATGTAAATTAAGTAAAAAACGAACATGCCTAACCCGAGGTTAGATTGAGTTGTGGTGTAAAACTTCCCAGAACCGCCCGGCACATCCAGTAACCACAACAACACCTATTTAATGTGAGAGGTTAGTGCATCATGCCCAAGGAACACCCGAGGTTAGATTGAGTTGTGGTATAAAACTGCCCGGAACCGCCCGGAACATACAATAACCGCAACAACACATTCTAATGTGAGAGGTTGGTGCATTAATAAATCAATTAACGCTAGTGAACAAGACATGCCAGGAAAATACTAGGGTTAAGTTAATAAGAAACACTTAACCAATATAACAAGATGAATGAGTAGGGTTAAGTAATAAGAAACACTTAACCAATATAACTTGATTTGTAGTAAGGTTAAGTTAAAACAAGAGGGCAACACTTAACCAATATAACTTGATTTGTGGTAAGGTTAAGTTAAAACAAGAGGGCAATGCTTAACCAATATAACTTGATTTGTGGTAAGGTTAAGTTAAAACAAGAGGGCAACACTTAACTAATATAACTTGATTTGTGGTAGGGTTAAGTTAACACAAGAAGGTAACACTTAACCAAAGTAACATGACAAGTAGGTGGGTTAAGTTAACTTGAATTGATTGATGACACTTAACCAGTACAACATGATGAACACGTGGGGTTAAGTTAACAAGAAACACTTGACCAATATAACTTGATGGATGAACGGGTTAAGTTGATAGGAAACACTTAACCAATCCAACATGATAAGCGAGGAGGGTCAAGAAACACTTAACCAACATGACATGATGAATGAGTGGGTCAAGTTAACATGAATGGATGACACTTAACCAATATGGCATAATGTGCGGGAGGCTTAAGTACATATTGGGTTGGTGGGTAATATTAGTAAATATAAGCCCACAAACTTAACCGTTAAATAAACATGCTTGAATCGATGGAAGGGTTAAGTACATATCGGGTTGGTGGGTAATATTAGCACATATAGGCCCACAAACTTAACCGTTAAATAAACATGCTTGAATCAATGGGAGGGTTAAGTATATCTCGTGTAGGTGGGTAATATTTGTATATATAGGCCCACAAACTTAACCAATAAGGAAACCCTAATAACGGGGACCCATTTCAGCAGTAATCCATATAGATGTACCAAGGTACCCTGAAACTAGGCAGGGTGGGGCACGATTACTGGGCTGATTATAAGCGGTCAAAACAGTGGCAGGGGTTATGTCAGTGTAGGTTCCGACGGTTTGAGAGCGTGCACGTACTCCGGAGTGGGAAAAAGTAGGCACTGGGTACCAGTAGTTATACACTGTGCCTCTTGAATCATGTCAGGTCGCTATCGTAAGGATTGATACACCTTATGGTGGGACCAGCACAGGGTATCTAAACGCAAGAGAGGGTCGATTGACACAGACACATGGAACATTAATACAAGTAGGGAGCCGATCGATAGGGTAGTAAGGGTACATCTAACATGTTCATGGCAATTAGGATGGTTGAAATGGAATCCTCATGATAGATGTACACCTGAAGGCTACCACAATTACGGGGATTGGGATCACGTTATCATATTATACAGATTACTAGTTGGGACACTTGCTAGGTGGTACAGATATATTTATATACACATATATAAATCAGAATAGCAAGGTAGTAGCGAAGCAGAGAAAGAGTAGAAGCGCATTCTGTTTATGTTGCCTTGTCGTATCTTGTGCTAATCTTATGTTATCTTGTTATCCTTGTTATCACAGTATTGTCTTATATTCAGTCTTATTATCTTATTTATAGGGTGTTGTCCTAGGTTCAGTTTATTCATGTCATAATCCTTTTTCTTTTTACATGCTAAATAGTCACTGGACTTACTAGAATTATGTATGACCTAGTTTTGTTTTGCCTCTTTTCTTCCGTCCCCCCACCCCCAGGTTCAGTGGGAGGAAATGTTGCCACATAGCTTAGTTTTCTTTCCAAGCTCGAAGATAGTCGATGTATTGCCACTACAACAAAATGACCCTATTACAACGGTGGAACACCGTTGTAATATACATTTTACAACGGTGGGCAAACCGTCGTGTATTAAGAAGTTGTAATAGACTCATATCTTTTACAACATTTTTACACTGTTGCAACACCGTTGTAATATGTATATTTTACAACTTTTTTCCACCATTGTAGTAATACATATTACAACATTTTTGCACTATTGTAGTAGTAATTCCTGCAACAATTAATTATAACAATACGATTTTTGTTTCGTTATACATTACATTTCATATAAAAATAAATATTTATAATGAATAAAATGATACTACACTGATCTGAAATAATCAATTAAATATTGTATTTCAATATTTGAATTAGTACAACTTTCCGATCCACTATCGTACAACTCACTTTTACATAATACAGTCATAACAATACATACATTCCTCACTACAAACTGATCACTCAATGCACTCAGTTACATACGCACTTTCGTATAAATATATATACACATTGACATACACCGAGTCTTTATGCTCCAGCATCCCCAATCTAAGCTTAAACTATCACCGAATGTTTCTGCGTATGATTTTTCTCCCACTGCAATTATTGCGTACGAAATGTCTTCTTTGTTTTTCTTGATGAAGTGCATGTCTGGGCTTTCATTGTAGACTACTTTGGTAGATGGAGAAACTGTGGATTTAATTGCATCAATAATTCTTGTTCCTGCATAATATATATTCAAACTCAAAATTTAATTGCATCAACAACCATCATACCTCCTCATGCATATTCCCATTTCACTATAATCTGATTCCCATCACTGTCAATTTCTATTGGATATCAATGTGATCCCTTTCACGTCCAACTTAATGACCTGCAATCCTTCATAGGCTGTAACAAAAAAACAAATTAAATGGTTTTAGAAAAAACAGTCAATATTTTTTTTTTAATAGGAATCAACTTAAATTTTATTCGTTTACAGTTTCTCATGTACACTAATTGTTATTTTAAGTAGTGTGGTTTCTGCAAGACCAGTTCTAGTTCAGATGTCTTCTTTTTTTAACCACTTCTCCAAAACCAAAGAACTGTCTTGTGTTGTTGGTTAGTTCTAAAGCCTAGCACAGTTAATATGGATACAGAGAACACATGCAGGTTGAACACTCCTAACATACTAAATCTGATGAGTTTGAACCAAATCCCCAATCTAGACTACATACCTACAACAAAAATAGACCAGGACGACCTCGACGTCCACAAAATTATCGCAAGTCAACTAATTTTATCACCAATCCAGAAAATTAAACCCACAAAATTACTGAAATATTTCTCACCAATCAAAGTCGCTATCGATGCAAAGTACACCAGGACGACCTCGACATCCACCCAATCACCAGAACGACATCCGAACAACGCCAAGTTAGCTGAAATCGGTCTCAATAGGCGATTAAGGAGGATGAGAAGCTCGGCAAGGCGGCGATAAGGGAGACGCGGATGAAACTGCAGAGCGAACTGAATCAAAGCATGGACAGCTAGGAGGAAGGAGAAAAGCACGATAAGGAGGCGGAAGTGAGCAGAGGACGTATATGATTGGAAAAGAGATGGCGGCGCTGAAACCCTAGTTCCCATTAAAACGTATTTGCTGAGCGTGAGTTAATTATGACTTTGTCAACGCAAGACCATACCAGTCCACTAATTTTAGGGTTAATTTTTTTAAGATCCCGCTTAAATGAAATCATTTCCGCTGCTTCTCGTTTTTGGCGGGTTGGTGCTAAATTTTTGTGACGTGGCCAAAGTTCACCGAAAATTCTGAAAGACAATAGTTAGAAATTAGATTTCAGTACATACTGAAGCGGGCTTGAGAGGCAAAACGAAAATTTTAAGTACACAAAATGTACCGTTTCGGACGGGGCGCTGCCCCGCACCCCGCCGGGGGCGCTGCCCCCTGGACCCCCGCGACCTGACCGGGTAGGTCGAACCCCGTTAGCGGGGGCGTTGCCCCCGCACCCCCACCTAGGGGGTTGCCACCCCCCCTGGACCCCCCTCCGTAGGGGATCATATTCGACAAAAGGTTTTGGTAAAACTTTCAACATTATCAATTATAAATTAAGAGTATTTGGTATTATTTAGTATTATATTTTAATTACTGATTATTTTTATTATTTAACATTAATTTTCAACTTTGGTTAATATTTATTTTCAAACAATTTTTTTTAATTATTAGTTACTATTATTAATTACTTATCATTATCATTATCTAATAGTAATTACTATTGTTGTTGTTAATTATTTAATAATTTTATTTATATTGTAATTTAATTATAGTTACTTATGTATTATTCATGATTAGCATTAATTAGTATATTTTAATTATTAATTATTTAATAGTAATTATGTAATATTAACGATATTTTTTAATTATTCTTCTTAATTGCTAAGTATTAATAGTAATTATTAGTTATTAATTATAAATAATCAATATAAATGTGATTGTTTAATAATAATTGACTATTAATAGTAATTATTACTTATTAACTATTAATTATTTAATAATAATTGACAAATATAATTTATTCCTAAGTTAATTATTAATTATTATTATTATTAAGTATCAATATAATTAGTTATTAAATATAGATATTATAAACATGAAGTTTGCACTAGGCATCTCAATTACAACGAATAAAATGAAAAGTTGTGATCTATATGTTTATTACAACAGTGCGTTTTGCAAGGTTGTAAAAAAGGATCTATTACAACGGTGCCTTTGCACCGTTGTAAAATTAAAGTTGTAATATGGTAATATATATGTTCTTTACAACAGTGATTATTGCACCGTTGTAAAAAAGAATCTATTACAACGGTGCTTAATGCACCGTTGTAAATTATAGTTGTGATATGGTAATATATATATATATGTTCTTTACAACAGTGATTATTTTACCGTTGTAAAAAACATTTATTACAACAGTGTGTTTTCCACCGTTGTAAAAAAGGATCTATTACAACGGTGCTTTATGCACCGTTGTAAAATTAAAGTTGTAATATGGTGTTTTTGTTGTAGTGTGCTTTGGACTCTCTCTTCCAATGCTGTGGTAGGTTCATGCTTTATTGGGGAATATCATTGTGTTTTTACGCTTGTTTTATATTTGGAAGTTTTTGGATCAAGACAGAAGTTCTATGTATTACTTTTAAGTATGATTGAAACAACTGTTGTAAAAGCTTGACTGAATTAAGTTGTTTATAAAATGACTTTATTTTTCGCTGCTTTATTTGTCTGTCTTGTAATTTATCTACATCTTTTACCTAAAATGCTCCCCCAAAGTTAAGGCATTCCCTTTGTGAGTGACCCTAACGGAGGTGGAGTGTTTCACTTGGTATCAGAGCTGAACGTTACCGGATCAGATAAAAGATTTGAAAAAATTATTTTCGAAACGGTTTTAAAAGAAGCATTTTCTAAAGAAAATTTTTGTTTTTAAAGGCATATTCCACAAAGCCATATGCACTATCTTTTTTTATCCTCTGTTTGAATCCTTGTTTCCTTCTTTCCTGAGTCTTCAGGGCTCCTGGATTTCTGGTAGGTACCCTCATCGCGGCATGGTTCCGTAGGCTTGATGAGACTACGATATCTATCAAAGGGCGAAGAAGTGCCCAACATCCATATATAGCCGCAATAGTTTCGCCTACGGCTAATTTTCTTTCAAGCTTTGTAGGGTTTTCCATGCGATGAAGGCAGCTTTCAAGAGACTTGTCAACATGTTACAAAGATGAGAATGAGTGAGTTTGGCTAAGGAGCACAACCCAAGGATGAGAAACTCATGGATATGGACTTGGTTCACAAAGGAGGTAAAAAGAAAGAGGTGTAAGTGGAAGAATCACAGGACAAGAAGAAGGAAAGGATAGTAAAATCTAAGACACGAGGAAGTGTCGTTATTATGGTATAACGGGTCATATAATTAAGGACAAGGGAAAGAACTAAGGACAGGATTTTCGGGAGGGCAAGTGCATGCTCTCACCGCCAGCATACCTGAGAGAGAGGTAGAAAAGCTTTGGTTGAAAATTTTAGTTTTTCTTTTTTGATCATCCTGTTAGTACTTTTTTGATTTTAGCGCTTTACATTCGTTTATATCTGCTTCCATAGTTGAGTCTCTGCACCTTAGTACTTATATAGTAGAAGATCCCATTATTGTCTCAAATCCAATTTGTGGTTCAGCTTGTTTATCTTTGGTTTGTAAGGATTTGAAATGCTTATGTTTCTGGGTTTCGCGGGCTATGGGTTGATTCTAGGCATGGATTGGTTAGCTAGTAATTGTGAAAGGAGGGTAGTTAGACTTTCGACTTACCTTGAGAATACCCTCGAGATTTCGTGCGATCCTAAGGGGATCGGTTAAGCTTAGCTACCTAGAACCACTTGATGCATCTGTTGACGATTTGCAATCCGTTAGAATAGTCCATGAGTACGCAGATGTTTTTGACTAGGTTAGGGGTTTGTCCCCTAAAACGTGAGGTAGACTTCCATATATATCTAGTTGACAATGCAAAGCTAGTTATGCAATCAACGATAGTTTGGAGCAAGATTGCTGAGGATAGCTAGAGTCGGTTAAGTGCTCAATTGTTTGGTTGTTTTTCTAGTATCATCTCACATAAATCGTCCAAATTTGGAGGAGGAATTCCTTGGGTGCTTGTCTGATATTGGTTTAGGCCTTTGGGGCTTGTACTTGAGGGATGTCAAGTTCGACTAGGATGGTTTGCGTGAGAGATATTGACCTCAGATTTGTGACATGATGGATAAGCTAAGTAGAAGAGAGACCACTAATCATCTTAGTATATACACATGGTATCATGATTAACATCTGTTTATCTTGGAAAGATAGTGCAACAACATTGGATACCCTCTAGCATAGTAAGTGATCGAGGTCCTATCTTTACTAGTGGGTTTTGGAAATGGAGTTCAAGAAGCTTCGAAACCGTGAAGTTAAATTAGTTAAGGTACAGTGAAGTGAAGCTCAAGAATATGCGACTTAGAAGACTGAAGACTAGATACACGCATCATACCCTTTTTAAAGGTATATCCTTGATTCCTCTTTTCTGTAATGTTTATTTGCATGCTAGTCTTTATCTTTTAAGTATATCCTCTCGATCCTATCATCGATCCTTAGGTAGAAGACAATGGATGTAAACATGTGTTTAAGACATGTTATGTTTGGTGGATGCAAGTGGTTGCAAGTGTTTGCTAGTGGTTTCTCGTGGATGCATATACACATTAGGCACTAGATCGTCTCAGTCACTTTCATATTGCATATGCATATGAATGTATTTGTATATGTATTGAAACTTGATGTGTTATCATATGGATGAGTGAATATGCACACATATAGTATTTACATGATTAGGGATATTCACATACAAATTGGACGCATGGCACTCTCATGATTCGCATTAAGGAGGTCAATTAGATCAGTAGACCGCCGGATTTTGCATTAGATAAGAAATATATACACACACTCTACATATGTTCATATGGCATTAGAAATCTTTTAAGGACAATGGATGCCTATGTTTGATGGTTGAGCAGATGGACGGTTGGATGGTAGGATATGCATTCTCCCTTACTTGAAGATTTCGGGGATGAAATCCTTTAAGGAGGGGAGAATGTAACACCCCGTATTTTCTGTGAACGTCAAAGAACGATTTAAAGAATACTTAATTTTTAATGTGAGAATTAAGGGAAACGGGTTACGCCATTGCGTTCGTCTCAAAATTCTGCTTGGAATAGAGTCCAAGTTTTAGTTAATCAGACTTCATATGAGGGAGTTATGGCGCTCAGAAGTTTCAGAAATTTATTTAAATAAATTAATATAGTTCAAATTAAAATTCAGAATTCGAATTCAAACCCCGAAGCAGGCTGAGTGGGAAATTTCCCTCCCAGAAACCAGGTCAACCTGGGGGTCGACATGATCATATAGGTCGACCAGTGGGTCGGCCTATGGGTTGACCTGGGGGTCGACCTGCCCCCCTCGCCCAGATCCAAAAATGAGACGATGCTGACTGGTTGCTGAGCCTTTTCTGACCTATTGCTGAGTCACTAGGGCTAAGGTGGCAATTCTGGATAACTATATCTAGTCTAAACGGTTGTGATTGCTCCTAAAATAATCTAACGGCTCACATAAGATTAAACTTCTATAAAAGCAACCCTAATCCTCAAACCCTAAATCACACTAATTCATTCCAAGGAGCCACCATGCTGTCAATGAACGTTCTAGCCTAGCCACCATTTCTTCTTCAATTAGAAAGCGAGTCAAAAGCTTCGAATCAAAACTTACTTAGAGAAATTGATAGTCTTCTTCAAGGGATTGCTTTTCAAATTCAGAAAACAGATCCCAGAAAAACAAGACTTTCTTTTCTTTGTAAGTCCTGTTATTATTTAGATGTGAACGATTAAAATTTTTAGGCTATGTGGTTATTATGTTGATGTAAACCAATCATGTAAAATTGGTGATTCATTCATGTTATGTTACATGCAAATTATTAGGCCAAGACATGTATTATGTTTAGATTCACATTTAGATCTATGAAAATTGGATCCAATATTAAACCTCATATTTACATGCCTTGTTAAACTTGTGTAAAACCATATGCTTAAGATTCAGTTGTTGGATCTAAGATAAAAGTTCATATTTACATGCCCTGTTAAACCTGTGTAATTCATACGTTTAAGATTCATGATTATTGGATCCAAATTAAAGTTTCATTCATATGTCTAGTTGAACTTGTGCAATTCTATATGCTTAAGGTTTATGTTCATTGGACCCAAAATAAAAGTTTACATTTACATGCCTAGTTGGATTTGGGTAAACTCATATGCTTAAAGACTCATGTTAGTTGGATCAAAAAATGCAAGTTCATTATACTATGCACGTTTACATGACACATGTTTAGTTAGTTCCTTATTATTTTATGTTGTGTGAATGGTACATGCTCCTTTCTTTCCCATTTTTGTATATAAGTTAGGCTAAGTTATGAGCCTAACATTCTATGTGAATTTTGGGGACGTATGACGGGGGTTACGTTGGGAAAACCTTAAATTCATATTAATGGCATAATTTGGCCCATAAATATATGAATGATTAGTGGCATAAAAATGGTATAATTTATATACCAAAAATCTTGAATATGGTTTAGAGGAAAAATCGGGCATGGCTTGAATGGCAATAATTGTGGAAAATTTACATATAAATATGAAAAGTAAATATGTAAATTAAGTAAAAGACGAACATGCCTAACCCGAGGTTAGATTGAGTTGTGGTGTAAAACTGCCTGGAACCTCCTGGCACATCCAGTAACCATAACAAAACCTATCTAATATGAGAGGTTAGTGCATCATGCCCAAGGAAAACCCAAGGTTAGATTGAGTTGTGGTGTAAAACTACCCGGAACCGCCTGGCACATCCAGTAACCGCAACAACACATATCTAACGTGAGAGGTTGGTGCATTTATAAATCAGTTAATGCTAATGAACAAGACATGCTAGGAAAACGACTAGGGTTAAGTTAATAAGAAACACTTAACCAATATAACAAGATGAATGGGTAGGGCTAAGTAATAAGAAACACTTAACCAATATAACTTGATTTGTGGTAAGGTTAAGTTAAAACAATAGGGCAACACTTAACCAATATAACTTGATTTGTGGTAAGGTTAAGTTAAAACAAGAGGGCAACACTTAACCAATATAACTTGATTTGTGGTAAGGTTAAGTTAAAACAAGAGGGCAACACTTAACCAATATAACTTGATTTGTGGTAGGGTTAAGTTAACACAAGAAGGCAACACTTAACTAAAGTAACATGACAAGTAGGTGGGTTAAGTTAACTTGAATTGATTGATGACACTTAACCAATACAACATGATGAACACGTGGGGTTAAGTTAACAAGAAACACTTGACCAATATAACTTGATGGACGAATGGGGTTAAGTTGATAGGAAACACTTAACCAATCCAACATGATAAGTGAGGAGGGTCAAGAAACACTTAACCAACATGACATGATGAATGGGTGTGTTAAGTTAACATGAATGGATGACACTTAACCAATATGGCATAATGTGCGGGAGGGTTAAGTACATATCGGGTTGGTGGGTAATATTAGTAAATATAGGCCCACAAACTTAACCTTAAATAAACATGCTTGAATCGATGGAAGGGTTAAGTACATATCGGGTTGGTGGGTAATATTAGCACATATAGGCCCACAAACTTAACCGTTAAATAAACATGCTTGAATCATGGGAGGGTTAAGTACATCTCGTGTAGGTGGGTAATATTTTTATATATAGGCCAACAAACTTAACCAATAAGGAAAACCTAGTAACGGGGACCCATTTCAGCAGTAATCCACATAGATGTATCAAGGTACCCTGAAACTAGGCAGGGTGGGGCACGATTACTGGGCTGATTATAAGCGGTCAAAACAGTGGCAAGGGGTACGTCATTGTAGGTTCCGACGGTTTACGGGAGTACACGTACTCCGGAGCGGGAAAAAGCAGGCACTGGGTACCTGTAGTTATACACTGTGCACCTTGAATCATGTCGGGTCGCTATCATAAGGATTAATAAACCTTATGATGGGACCAGCACAGGGTATCTACATGCAAGAGAGGGCTGATTGACACAGACACATGGAACATTAATACAAGTAGAGAGCCGATCGATAGGGTAGTAAGGGTACATCTAACATGTTAATGGTAATTAGGCTGATTGAAATGGAATCCTCACGATAGATGTACACCTGAAGGCTACCACAATTATGGGGATTGGGATCACGTTATCATTTTATACAGATTACTAGTTGGGACACTAGTTAGGTGGTGTAGATATATATATACACACATATATATACACACACACATATAAATCAAAATAGCAAGGTAGTAGCGAAGCAGAGAAAGAGTAGAAGCGCATTCAGTTTATCTTGCCTTGTCATATCTTGTGCTAATCTTATGTTATCTTATTATCCTTGTTATCATGGTATTGTCTTATATTCAGTCTTATTATCTTATTTTTAGGGTGTTGTCCTAGTTCAGTTTATTCATGTCATAATCCTTTTTCTTGTTTACATGCTAAATAGTCACTGCACTTATCAGACTTATGTCTGACCTAGTTTTGTTTCGCCTCTTTTCTTCCGTTCCCCTCCTCAGGTTCACTGGGAGGAAATGTTGCCACTTAGCTCAGTTTTCTTTACAAACTCGAAGATAGTAGATGTATTGCTTTGGACTCTCTCTTCTACTGCTATGCCTGATTCATGCTTTATTGGGGAATATCATTGGGTTTTTACGCTTATGTTATATTTGGAAGTTTTTAGATCAAGAAAGAAGTTCTATGTATCACTTTTAAATATGATTGAAACAACTGTTGTAAAAGCTTGACTGAATTAAGTTGTTTATAAATGACTTTATTTTCTGCTGCTTTATTTGTCTGTCTTGTAATTTATCTGCATCTTTTACCTAAAATGCTCCCCCAAAATTAAGGCATTCCCTTTGTGAGTGACCTTAACGAAGGTGGGATGTTTCAGAGGAATTCGTTTCTCTTGGCTATATACCCATGTATTTTGGGGAAATCAATTTGTGATATGGCTGGTATGACGATGTGACATTCAAAGTAAATAAAGGTGTAATCTGTACGTTATGACCTCTAGCCTCACAATTGAGAAATGGTATAAATCGGGTAGGTCGGATGGCTAAGTGGGTAGCTCCCAATTAGTGTGTATTGTCACCTGATCTAGAGAAATTTCATTTACTTCTTTAACTTATTTCGATGTTGTCCCTTTCGGTAAAACGGTTGCTGATCCCAACCATTGATAATAATACATTCGGTACACTCAAGCGAAATGAGTGACCAGTCATGTTTAGCCTGGGTTACAAGATGTTCTTGTTGAACCTGGTGTATTCTTCTCTACAGATACACCGTCGGAATGTAGTCCCATACCTTGCCAGTTGGAATCCATTAACCAACAAGAGCCTGTGGTTTTTAATTATATATTATATAAGTGGAACGTGAGTGAAAGCGTTCTACTAGATTGCTATTTATTTGATTTAGACATTATTATAATATCAGAAGAGTATGGATTTTTAAAAGAATGTTTTGTGTTATCGTAAGGTAAAAACCATCTGTGTTTATGTGTGGATTGGTCTTATGATTATTCTTTCTTTTAAAAGTTAAACAAATGGTTGGAGTTTACTCACACCAGTCACATGACTGACCTAGAGTTTTTTCCCCTAAACTCTTGAGTGCCCAATTTTGTATGGGCAGTCAAGTAGTCGGAATTTTACAAATACTTGAAGAGCTGGAGCAGGAGGCTTCAGGATTATATAGCTATTGTTTATTTCTGCTATGGTGTAAGTGTTATACTCAAGTGATGATCTCTATGTGTGTGTATATATATAAATGACATATTTGTATTTCCAAGTTATGTTGTATATTATATTTTATTTGTTCCGTTGTAAGATTCGTATTACTCTGATTCTGTTGTTATGTTCTTCTCCTTCTTCTATTCTAATTTCTATCTTATCTATTCTCAACCTCTAACTTCTTTCTATTAATGATCTGGAATGTTCAATGCCTGAATATTTGACATGGTTTTTATGTTGATTTTCTGGGTCGAAAATCCTAGTTCATTACAATAATTTTCCAAGCATATCAATATTTGGTGAATTTTCTAAAACCTAAAAATGGTTTATTTTGAATTTTAAATATTTTAAATAATTAAATAATGATCTTTGTTTAAGCATTTATATATAATGAAACAAGGGATTTATTACAATTTTTGAGAATTTTCCCCATAATTTTTAGGTTTATTATGAACTATTTAAGCTAGAAAAGCTTAAGTGTTTAATTACTTAAGTTATATTAAAGTTACTCCAAATTAAGGGAATAGCTTAATTACGAATATTCTAATTCTCAAATCTATAGCACAAATCTGAAAAGAAATTTCATTGAGCGATTAGAATTCTCCAAATAATAAGCGCTTGGTGAAAACATTACTTTAAATTGAGATTTTTGCAGTTTTTATGATAATAATGACTCTAACACTGTTGAAGCAGTGCTTCACTTAGTTTCGCTTCATTATGTCATTCTTAGGAAAAGCGCATGATGCTAGAGAATTTAGTACTGAGTATTTCGAAGTAATGACGACGTGAAGGAGGGTCGCTCTTAAAGTGTTTATATTCTTATTTATTAGAACTTGGGAATCAATCATAGGATTATGTATATAATTAATATGAAATGAGAAATATGTTTTTGGAAATTGTATTCGAATTTTATTTCATATTCATTTGTTATTGGTGTTGATAACATTGACATATCGGGGTTCAGTCGCCAGAAATTAATACTCTATAGATGACCACAACATCTGTAGTGCTTAATTTCGAGCCTAAGAATGGTATAATTATAGTTTGGTATCATAGCATAAAGCTGTGGAAAAAATAAAAAAAGTGAACTTTTAAAAGAATTTGAAAACATAATCCTGAGTTAGGAAAGAAATTGGGGTATGGGATAGTGATATAGTAACGCATTCATATTTTTATTATATAAATATGTGGATTCCATCTCTATTCTTCCCTTTATTTTGACTTGTATGTCATTCTTCTGTACCTTACCAGCATTAGGATGTAGATTTATGGACGTAAGATATGGAAATAGGAAACAACATAATTAATCTTGGTGGAGGAAGTACTATAACTAATGGAAATGCTCGACCTATTACAGGGAAAAACCAACATCGACAACCAAATGGTAATGTTGTTGTCGGAGCACCACGAATAGATGTAGGAGTTACATGTTAGTTCTTTGTTAACCTGATGCAAGTTGGAGCTGCTGCTAGAGGAGCAATCTCAAAGTTCCAGCAACCACCTATGCTATTTTGGGTTGGGTTTATCTAGGCTGGGAGGAAAGGTGTTTATTGGAACTGAAGAAGCTATAGAAGTGGAGAATTGATTGCTTCATTGTGAAAGGATTTTTGCTGACTTAGGATTGAATGATGAGCATACAAGGAGATTGACATCCAAAAAACTACAAGGATATGCTCTCTATTAGTGGAATAGAATAACTATTGGAGTGGTAGAGGATACTAGTTCTTGGACATAATTTCGATGGAGGCGCGAGTAAAGAATTTATGTTGGGGTTTGCTAAATCTACTTAAGAGATTTTCAAAACTGGAGCATATAGATATGTTTATGCTTGAGTATGTGATGAGGTTGAGTTATGTTGTTATGAGTGTGGTACCATGGATACAACTCTTAAAAGAAACGAGAAGTTCATTCGAGGTTTGAGACCACAACTCACTAAGCCTACATTGCCACATATTTAAAATCCATTTGATGTCGTAGTAGAGATAGCACTAAGAAACGTGGAGATGCTTACATTTCTTGATAATAAGGTCGGTGGAACACAATGTGGGCAAGGCCAGAAAGAGAAATTTTATCCGATGAACAAAACTCAGAAGGGTGGAGCTTCTGAGAAGGGAAAATCAGATCTAGTCTATTATAAGTGCAACAAGAAAGGTCATTATGCTGATGATTGGCCTTCAAGAGATGGTAAGGTTATTGTTGAAAGGAGGAATATCAAGTATTTCAACTGTGATTGGAGCAGGCATTATAAGAATATGTGCCTGAAGATTATTAAGGAGAACGTTTTTCCTTTGGAGCCTTCTACCTCAAAGCTGAAAGTAGAAGAGAAGGGAAAGTATGTGATGATAGGTATGCTTTCGATTCACGGCTTACCGGTTAAGTATTTATTGGTACTGGTGCGTCACATTCTTTTGTATCTCATTGTTGAGTAGATATTTAGGGCTAACACACCTTATTACGTTGTTAAGGATAGTTAATCCTAAAGGTGGCCATGCAACTTACGAATGAGAAGCGACCATCTAGGATTTGAGTTGCTAAACTATACTTTTGCTTATAAGTTACTTGTTGACATCAAAAGTTGGTCACTTGTGACAATCAACCCCTAATCGTGTAAAGAGCACACAAATGACTATTATAAAATGCGGTAAAGAAAATAAAACAGGGAACACACACAACTTTTTATAGTGGTTTGGCTAAGACTGTGCCTACGTCCACTTTATACTTATTGATTTCTTCTTTTGATTACAAGTACAATGATTATTATGTGTGAATAACAGTGGGAGATGAGAAGCTTTTAGAGGAATGAGAGTTGGTTATTTGAGGAATAAGCCGAATATCTCCTTTTCCAAAGCTTGGAGTACCCAGAATTCACCATGCAAAATTCGCCTCATTTTTTCTTTGGGGAAGAGGGTATTTATAGGCGGAGAAATTGGCTAGGGCTGGTGTGACGTGGCCCGACCTTTTCGGGAAAGCCTAGATGCGTGGAGTCCATTCCTTGGATGGAGGTGAGGCTGAAAGACTGGCTCTAATATTCATAAATAGTATCTTCGAAAACCATGGCTTATGTGGCATCCAAGGCGAGGTGTATTAAAAGGAGAGCTTTGTCCGGATATTGTTGATCGCTTTTGTTGCCTTGAGAAATGGTCTGAGTAATGAATGATCCGGCTAGATACTTCCAGGTGAGCCCGAGATAATCGCTCGATCCGCTTTTGATGGAAGCCTATTACTCGGTCAATTGAGAGCGATTCTCCTGGGCTAAGTGAGTTGAATCCTGAAGTTGATTAGGCGGGGTTGGAATCGAATCGGGTCAGCCTCGAAGGAAGCTAGTTTGGGCCGATCCTTTTCTGGCCCTTTCAGAATGCGAGTGGCTATAACGGCCGACGAGCCGAAGTTGAAGAGAGCTTTTGGAGGTTAGGCTTCAATCGTGATAGCTTTTGCTAAAAAGTTGGTTAAAACTTTGCCCCTCAGAATACATCTCTCTTGGTAAAGGAGGTGTGTTCTGATTCCTTGCATCGAAGTCTAATGTGCAGACATCTATGGTTACATCAAACCAAAATTAGGCTAAAAGTTCGACGGCCCTGATGGTTGTATTAAGGCCGGAAAACACACGATCGAAGTAGGTCGTATTAAGGCTAGAAAATCGACAACCATCGAAGACTGTATTAAGGCCGAGAGAATGATTGTAAATCCTGGTTGAGGGTTAGTACTTGCACAGATAATTGAAACCATTCTCGGTCTACAGAAGGCTTATACTTTAATATAATTGAGCATTAGTCATGTTCGACTCGAAGGCAAGTCTAGATATCCGAGCAGTAGTTACACTTGGCTTAAAAGGGTAGTGAGTATTAACCATACTCAGCTTATGGAGGTAGCGAGTATTAACCATACTCGGCTTACGGAGGTAGCGAGTGTTAACCATACTCGACTTACGGAGGTGGTGAGCATTAGCCATACTCGGCTTATGAAGGTGGCGAGCATTGGCCATACTTGGCCTGTGTCAAGTGTTATCCATGCTCGACCTATGCAAGATTATTTGACATGTCTTAAGAAGGGGCGAGTATAGTCCATACTCGACTTAAGGAGTCATGACCGTACTTGGCTCAAGGAGTAGGTTTTTAGAGAGTGTGGTAGGCCTTCGTGCTGACCACATTCGCAAGGGGCGAGAATTTGTTATGCTTGGCTTAAAGTACTCAAACATAATCCATGTTTGCAAAAAGTGAGTTCATAGTTATTAAAGAATTAAAGACAATAAATTCTAAGGGGACAACATTTGATTCTAGAGCATGCCTAGGAGTTAAATCCTAACCCCATACATGTCTACATCAAAATGTCTGCTTTATTGAAGGAAATACATCAAAAAGAAAAAAACTAAGCTTACATAATGATAATGCCGCGAGTGCTAGTATCAGGGTCCTTTCCGTTTCTAGGAGATCGAGGACCGACCTGAGGAGCTTGGGCAGAGGATTGTGGCAGCACAGCCTGTGGGTTCTTCTTGACATATTCAGGAAGCTCCCCTCGCCTGACCCTGTCCTCGATGAGATCGCACAAGTGCCTGGTTTTGTTGGTGTTATGACCTGCGATGTTGTGAAACATGCAGTGCTTTCCAGATTCGAGTTCTTTCTGGGTCAGCTCTCTTCGAGGAGGTCTTAGGAAAGGTAAGAACCCTTGTACATTAAGGTAGATGTTGAGCAGGGAAGAATTGAGCTTGGTATATTGATCATACTTAGTCTCCCTTCGGGGTCGCACATTGCGCTCGTTCTTTTCCGAGGCCTTTCCTCTTCCTTTATTCTGGCCATTGGTGTTGGATGGATCTCCATGTTTGGTGGCTAAGACCTCGAGGCTCTCCATCTCAATGTTGGTGTCTTCTTGTCGGAGGAATTGCTCAGCCTCGGCAAAGAAATCTTCTATATCCATGGGGGGATCTCTGGTTAAAGAGATTGAGAATTCTGAACGGTTATGAACTCCTACAATGGCAACCGTAAGCAACATTGATGGATCAGGTCGATCGACAGATGCTACAGCCACGTTGAATATTTTGAGGAAGGACCGGAGTGTTTCTCCCGAGCGTTGTTTGATGGTGGTCAAGAACATGACACTCTTTGACCGGGAGATATGTACCCTAAATTGGTCGATAAAACGGGTTACCAGTGTATTCCAGCTACTGATCGACTCCGTTGTTAGCTGCCGAAACCACATGCTGGCTATATCTGTGAGGAAGAGTGGGAAGCACTTAGCCCTGACATTGGTTGATGCGCCCAGCACTTCCATATGTCGCACGTATCGCATGAGATGGATGGTCGGGTCTGTCCGACCGGTGTATGGTTCGATGGATGTTATCTATCTAGTGAAGGGGTTGAGATGGATGTTATCTATATCCTATTGAGAAGAATTTCCTCAGATGAAGCATCGGACTATGCTTACGAGCTGACTTCCATCACCGAGGAGTCACTGCCATGAATCCATCTCTGCATTCGAGAGAGTTTAAGCTCTAAGATCCTACAAAAGCATGCTTGGAAGGGTCACCGTCAGTTGGGATCGACCTTCGAGGGTTGAGTGAAGGTGAGGGCGAGGGTTCATCGCAATTGTTGGTTCTGGGCAGACTGGCCCCTCTTGAACCTGATGAGGAGTGGTTTGAACCATGCCCGTGGTGGAAGGTCCCGGCTGATTCAGCATAGCATGTGATGTTCGAGGATCTTTGATGCCCCTGCCCAAAGCGATATTAGGAGGGTCTACTGTAGTGTTTTCCTTCGCCAATCTGAGAACCAGTATGGTAGAGCGGTCTCCCTGGTTTGAAGGGAAGGCCCCACCAGTTCTTCGTTGAAGGAAAGGCGGCATAAGATGAGTCTGTGGTAAGATACTGGGTTGTAATGAGAATGGCATTGAATCTGTCTGACCCAGTGGTTGCGCAATCAGTCCGAGGGGTCGATTTATTCCCAGAGTGGAGGTAAAGTGGTCGAACGACCTAGATCTTGATCGCGGGCCTCCTGTGAATCTCCAGCTGCTGCTGTGCTGGTCGCTGGAAGCAATACTCCTAGCTGTGATTGGTCGGGAGGTGGAGCAGAGCCAGAAGGAATCAAAGGTGTGATCTGATCAGTGGCCTGATTCTGTACAGATCGAAGATCAGTTGTTGCCCTAGTTCCGGTCAGTGGAGGAATTATTATTGAAGCGTTTAGTCCCATCTCCAATCGACCAACAAGGTGACGCATCAACTGTTGTTGTTGTTCGAGGAGTTTACCCTGAGATGTCATATGGTCCCTGAACTCGACCATGATTTTGTCCAAGTCATCACGGGTAAGATATCAAGACACATCTTCAAGAGAGGAAGCTTCTTGGCTTGCTTCTGCAGCGTTTGTATCAATTGCATCGGCATTCGTGGGACGAGAGGACATTGTATCTTTCTTTCGTTTGTTTGCCATGGGCTGAGATAAGCAGTGGGTCGTAGGGAATTTTCATGTGTACCCCCCCACCCACCTGGCACGCCAAAGTGTTGACGTCAAAAGTTGGTCACTTGTGGCAATCAACCCCCAATCGAATAAAGAGCACACAAATGACTATTATAAAATGCGGTAAAGCATATAAAACAGAGAACACACAAAAGTTTTTATAGTGGTTCGACTAAGATTGTGCCTACGTCCACTTTATACTTTTTTATTTTTTCTTTTGATTACAAGTACAATGATTATTATGCTTGAAGTATAATGGGAGATGAGAAGCTTTTAGAGGAATGAGAGTTGGCTATTTGAGGAATAAGCTTAATATCCTTTTTTTCAGAGCTTGGAGTACCCAGAATTCACCATGCAAAATTCGCCTCCTTTTTTCTTTGGTGAAGAGAGTATTTATAGGTGGAGAAATCGGTTGGGCTGGTGTGACGTGGCCGGGCCTTTTCGGGAAAGCTTGGACGTGTGGAGTCCATTCCTTGGATGGAGGTGCGGATGAAAGACTGGCTCTACTATTCATAAACAGTATCTTCAGAAAACGTGGCTTACGTGGCATCCATGGTGAGGTGTATTAAAAGGAGAGCTTTGTCTAAATACGATTGACCGCTTTTGTTGCCTTGAGAAAAGGTCTGAGTAATGAATGATCCGAATAGATACTTCCAGGTGAGCCCGAGATAATCGCTTGATCCACTTTTGATGGAAGCCTGTAACCTGGTCGATTGAGAGCGATTCTCCAAGGCTAATAGGGTTGAATCCTGAAGATGATTAGGCGGAGTTGGAATCGAATCGGGCCAGCCTCGAAAGAAGCTGGTTTGGGTCGATCCTTGTCTGGCCCTTTCAAAATGCGAGCGGCTATATCGGCCGATGAGTCGAAGTTGAAGAGAGCTTCTGGAGGTTAGGCTTCGATCGTGATAGCTTTTGCTAAAAAAGTTGGTTAACACTACTCGTGTTCGATTTCATTGTCTTTGGAGTCATTTTGGGTATGTATTCATTAGATAAGTATAATGCTATGATACTTTGCCAAGATAGGAAAATACTATTAAGACTTTCTATTTATAGTAATTGAGTAGCATACTCAGTCGAAAATGTAAGTTTGGAGATTTATGCATTGTTGGGAGCAACATAATTGGATGTCGGGGTAGGTAAAGTTTCTATCGTAAAGAAGTTTACAAATGTTTTTGAACTAGTTATAGGATTACAACCAAAGGGGGCTATAAGTTTGGAGTTTTTCTTATGCTTGGAGCGGAACTCATGAGCAGACCACCTGGCAGGATGAAACTAACTGAGGTTAAGAAGTTAAAGGTGAAACTAGTGAACTTGGAGGGAAAGAGCATTATTAGACCAAGCAATTTGTTGTGGGGAGCAGCCACGATATTCCTGAAAAAGCCGATGAAAGAATAAGGTTATGTATTGGTTGTTGGAAGTTGAATGAGAAAATGGTAAAGAATACATATATTTTACCGAGAATTAATGACTTATTTGATCAATTGGGTGGAGCCAAAGTGTTTTTTCAGTTGGATTTGACGATAGGATTCCATCAATTAAGGGTTGCTAAAGAAAGTTTTCCATTGATGTATTTTAGGACCAGATATGGAACATATGAGCGGTTACTGATGTCATTTGGGTTGACTAGTATACCCATTTTCTTTATAGACTTGATGAGCTGTAATTGCCGAGAGCACTGGGAAAGTTTCGTAATGGTTTTCATTGATGCTATATTTGTATATTCTATAAATGAGTGAGATTGAAAAATTCATCTTAGAATAATGCTTTAGACCTTAGGGTAACATCGGCTAAAGGTTAAGTTCTTGAAGTGTTACTTTTGAGAGACTAAAGTGAAGTTTCTTGGTCATGCAGTTTCGAAATAAGGATTGGCAGTAGATCCATTCTAGATCGAAGTTGATCATAATTGGAATAGACTAGAGATAGTTACTGAGATCAAGAGTTTTCTTGGACTAGTTGACTATTACAGGGGATTCGTTAAGGATTTCTTCGGTATAGCAGTGCCTATGACTGAGTTAACCATTAAGGATACAAAGTTTGTTTGGACTGACAAATATGAGGAAGCTTTCAAGAAAGCATGACATTTTTTGACTATGCACATGTACTGGTTGTACCTGAAGGGAATTATGGTTTAGTTGTTTATACATATGCTTGTGGAATAAGTTTAGGAGTTGTGTTGATGCAACATGGAAAATTTATTTCTTATGCTTCTCGATAGTTCATACTATACAAAGTGAGATATTGGGCTCATGGTTTGGAGTTAGCTGCGGTTTTCTTCACATTGGCTTTGGAGACACTGCCTATTGGGAAAAAGATTTGAGTTGTTACCAATTATAAATCTTTGAGATACTAGTTCTCTCAAAAAGAAATGAACATGAGATGAAACCGCTGGTTATAGTTCATAGCTGTACATTATTTTAGAATAGAGTATACACTTGAAAAAAGGAATAAAGTTGTAGACGCACGTAGCGGAAAGCACCAGAATATAACATTATTCATATTGGAAGAATGGTAAGATCGGGTGCCATTGAGTGCTTATGATGTGTAGTTAAGATAGGTAGTTAGTTCGAGCCAGTATACTGCCATGATGTCATGTTTGAAAATTTGACCAAGCATTGTATTGAAGGCCATGAAAATCACCAGTTTTTCAGATAGATACTGGAGAAAAAGTAGTATTTAGACCAGAAATGTTAAGAGAAGCTATAGGAAATACCAAGTTAATTTAGTATAGAATGAAATAAGCTCAGTCCAGGTAGGAAAATTATGCAGATATGCAATAAATAGACTTAGAGTTCTCAGTAGAGATCAGATGTTCGTCAATGTATCACAACGAAAGGTACAGTCCAATTTGGAAGATCGGGGAAGTTAGCATCAAGGTTAGTTAGATCATTTCCAATCATTGAGAGAATAAGGAAGGTCGCTTACATGATAGAGTTACGAAGCTCATCATGTTAGAAGAAGTGTTCTAGATCAAGAGACTACTATAGATCTGATGGCATTGAAATATTTAGTATTGGAGCCAGATATGGCTATTGTTAGATACTGTAACACACCATTATGTATATATATACACTTAATTAGTTATTGGAAAATATCAATGTTTAATGATTTCATAATTTGTCCTGAAGACTTGTACCATTATGTTCGTGGCAATTTTCTGGTTTATTTTCATATATGACTTGCCCCAAACAGAGCCCGCATGGGAAAGTCATTAACGACCAAAAATTTATAAAGTTATACACAAATATATGCACGTAGGTTTGAAATTGAAACGTTAAACATACCTTATAAATGGAAAAAATAATAAACATAAGAATATTTAGCAAAAAAATGAAAGCTGCAGTAAACGTTAAAAAAAATAATTAAGGCAGAATCAACGTATAAGTGACCCAACAAATGGGTCGACCCAAACCGTGTGTGGGTCGACCCACCTATCATTGGGTCGACCCACTAGGGGCCAGGTCAACCCTATGTTGGGCAAAGTGATGATAATTTCTCGATTTAAACGGATCAGATGTTATTATTTTCGATCCAACGAACAAGAATCTTCTTTGCACAAATAAATAGACTAGCAGAGCCTAGCCTCCAACTCACATTTTCTAAGATGGCGCCAAGGCTCTGTCATTTTATTTCTTCCCCAAATCTTTCGGAAATAGAATGTATCGGTTTTAGGAATTTCAATTCAAGATTTGAAGACAAAGAATATAATTCTATGATATAGGTGCTCAGGTTCCTCGTCTACATGAGGTAAATTATATGAATCTGAATTTTTAGGATTTCTTTCATTCTTTTAGAATTAGATTTGTATATCTGTGGTTATTTCAATATTATATTCAATTAGAAATACCACGAGTAACAATTCTGAATCAGATTCTAGAATTGGAAAGCTTACAGGTGAGTGGGTTTAAAATATGCCTTTTAGTAACAGTATATTTACCGTTTGATTCCACGTTATTCTTAACGAAATAAATAAATGAAATTGTTGTGGTTATTGTGTAATTCATTCCCTATAAGTGTTAGGAATATTACTGTTATGTAAATTCATTCCTTATATCTTTCTATTTGTGCTTGAGAAATTACTGTAATAATAAAATTGTAAAGTTAATGACGATTTTGTGTATGTTCCCAAAGCATATAGTTTAGAGTGTAATTAAAAAGATTGAGCTGGGAAAATTATAGTAAAATGTGGAAAAATTAATAGGAAATAATAATCCTAATTATGTATAGAAATTTACTGTAATTAAAATGGAATTGAGAATTATGTAAGAAAAACACGAAATAACATATAAATCAGAAAAAGGAATTAGCAGTGGACTGAGTTAATTGGGGTGGAAAAGGGATACATTTCCAAAATCCCCATTACGGTAAATTACAGAGAATGTAGTTGCAAGAAAAAGAAAGGTAATATGGATTAGTGTGAAATAGGGGTTTTTACCTTATTGCACACTAGTCAAATAGATATACGTGATGTAATAAAAAGATATAGCTTGCAACTACATATCTTAATTGACGTATATTATGGAAATATATTTTTGTACATTTCCACCAACCAATTTAATGAAGCGTGTGAAATATTTCCTGTAATAATAAAAATGTACAAGACGATAAATAAAGAAAGGTTACAACAGTAAGGGTTTGCTTAAATAATAAAGAACTTAGGGAAAATGTCATGAATGAGGAATATAATCTATTATAATTAATGGAATGAAATATAACAGATAGGCTTGTCCTAGGGAAAAATGGAATCATAACATAGGTTATAATAAAAGATAAGATGATGCTTTTTTAATAAACCTTAGTTAGGGGAACTAAGTTAATAAGTAAACCCATAGAAACGGTTGTGCTAATGGTGTAACATGAGGTTAAAATTACATGAAAAAGAGAAGAGGCTTATTATTAAATAAACTTATGAATGAGGGAAATATTAAGTTTAATGAATGTAATAATAATAAGCGGAAGTTCATCCTGGCAACGTGAGGCTGATTAGGGAAAATAAGTGGCTCATGGATACGTTTTGCTGCAACAACGTGGGATTGATTAGGGAAAGTAAGCAACCAAATATAAGTTAATAAACTAGTAACTTGAATCGAAAATAATGTGTAATTATTCAAGTTAATTAGCAATGTGATAAGTTAAAGCAAGATGATTAAAAGATTGTACATAGGATCTAACAACACAATGGCATGATGCACTTGGACCAGTCCATACGTATGGAGATGAAGTACCCAACGGGGTAGATCATCGTTGTGTCTGGAGACACAAGAGGAAGACGTCTAGTTGATTTTTCTACGAGACGGACGAAAGCAGTATCTTTTATAGGATGTGGTAGGCTACTCTAAGATGGCCCTCCTTGGAACAACCGGATGAAACCGTCGCTCAGAGGCAGGTCTGTTGTACCATCTAGGGTGTACCTTGACTGAAACCGAGGAGTGGCAGTTAGAAGACTGTGGAAGATGGCGTTGGATGATTTGGCGGTTTGCCTCGGTTTGGGAGGAGGTGGTCATGCCAAATTAAGGATAGTAATTGTCGGATACTTATCATCAGTAGTCAGTGGGACGCTGAAAGACCAAGAACTAAACAAACAGACCAACAATCTTTCACTATCGAGACGTTGGTTAAAGGACTTGGATGTTAGATTGGTTGATTGGGGCACATAGTTAGCTTTTGGTGTAGTCTTTCATTAGTTGAGGTAAGGGCCAGGGTGGGGTCATATCCACCGCAATAGGAGACAGACCATATATAGATATTTGTAATGTAGGCCTAACGAAGCTGTCCTTTATATATACCGAAGGATCCCGACCGAATTTCATGCTTTGGATGCAGCCCTATTACGGATCTTGGGTCATATTAGGCAGTACGTTCGTGTAGGGGTCTAGATACACGCACTGGATGGTGTATTGTAGACATTAGGGCAATACTCTGTGTCGAGACAAGGTAGGACCAAGGAGTTTGGATACGAGGATCCATACACTTACGTGGCATAGGGATGGAGGTTGTGCTTGCTTTTGCGGTGTGACGATGGAGACCGTACTAGGAGGGTATTATGGGGAATACCTTGAAGAGTTGGGTATATATACATAAATATTATATTAGGTTTAACTGAGAAGTAGATGGATACGACGTGAGTGCAGAGCCTAGAGTGTTGTTAACCCGAATAACCTAATAATTAAGAAATTGTAACTGAATGGTATATGTAGGGTTATTTCAGAATGTATGATTTGTCCTCTCTCCAGAACTTGTGTTTTGACCCCCTCCTCATAACATACTCGCAGGTTAGACTTTTGGCATATAATTTGGTAGCCTCTGGACCCTTGTTAACTAGTGTCATTCTTTCGATAAGGCTATATTTGATTATTATATTTTATCCATTTCACTGTGAGATGTTTTATCAAAGCTCTGGTATATTTATCTTTTTCTTTTCTGCAAAATACCAGACAAGCCAACTCGAGCTTCGATAGATTGGGATTTTTTGAGAAAAATTCGGTCAATCGAATTCGGGTTGTTACATCTGGTATCACAGATTAGGTTTAGGATTCATATATATAGTCAGTGTAAATATTATATATATATAACCATGAGAAAGACCCACTTTTCAGAAAACCGCATGTAAAGTATTGAGTAACAAGTTCGTACACCAATATTAGGATTGTGAAAGGTCCTAAAAGAGTAAGTTCTGGGATAACCATGATACGAGGTCTACGATAGATTTGATAATTAATTAATGAGAAAGTTCATATGTCGGTACTTGGTAACTGATGGTAGGTCCAAGATATGGGTGGGTAATAAGGCTTGGTGTCTGAAAAATGGACAGATTGGGGATATATATATATATATGGCGTGCATGGACAACACAAGGTTGGACGCCACTCGTAGTTTGGAAAGTTTGCTTGAGGATTAGTGAGGAAGTAAATTTGTTACATGCAAGAAATTTAGAAAAGAGTGAGTTTTGAGAGTGTCTTGTATAGTCCTACAATTGAACTTTTAAAAGAACTTGAAATAGAAATAGGTATAGGAAAAGATTTCTAAAAAAATTTCAAGTTTCAAATTTAGAAGCTTAAAAGTTTTTGGAAAGTTATTGATTTTAGCATTAAAATATTTTTTTAGAAAGTATAAAAATTTGTTTTGCAAAAGAATAAGGTGTGTAAGCAAGTTGTGAGGTTAAGTCATAAAGGTAGAAAAGGGAAGGCATGAATAAATGAATTAGACATGTATGGATTTAAGATATATTTTACAATATTGAATATAAGTACATAATTCTTATTTCCTTAAATTTTTTACTTTTGAGAAAGGGTTTTGAGAAAGTAACATTTTTGAAAATTTAAAATGGTTTAGCAGGATAATTCCAGTGGTGTGCTTGAACATTAGGTGGAGCTTCAGGAAATTATCTTAGTATGTGAGTAAACAATAAACTTAAGCGGTAATTGTAGAAAGTCTCAAGTAAGAAATAGGGAAGTAAAAGGGAAAAATTGGTCAACATTAAAAATGTTACATGGTAATGTATGTGAACTGAGAATTATAATTTTGGAAAGTTGTCCCTCTAGTAGTTACTGTTTTAAGATTAAGGGGAAAATTTAAAACTTGTACAGTTTATGTGGAAAGGAAGTAACCTTTTCCAAGGGAAGTTCGGTTAATTTAAGAGATGATACAAGTTAAGTGGAAAAGGTCGGTTAATTCAAATGAATAAAGTCCACATGCAAATTAGTAATAAAATGAGAGAAGATTACATTTTCAAGGGAGGGCTAAAACATACCTAAATAGAATAAGAAGGTAAATGAAAAGTAATAGCAAATTTGGGGTTCTTGTATGGAAAATTGTGGTATAACGTGTGATTAATGGAAATCCCCTTTTTGGCGCTTCTTAGGAAATTAGAAGGCATGATGTGTTGTCGTACTTTAAGAAATCATAAGAACTAGGCCTAATGATGTGAGGTTACTTCATGAGGAAGTAAGGGTTGTCAGGTTTGTATTCATTTAGGTATCGGGTATAGTTATCCTATGGATATCAGTATATCATTGGTGGACAATTGAGAATGGCTCATGGAACTAGAAGGTACGCAGGATTGGTTTGTAGAGAGTGGAATATGGAAAGGAGGAATGCTATGGTTGAATGGATCCAATAACGAGGACTATTTTATGTTATGGGGACATGGTCTTAGGCCTCCTACTCTGAGTAGATAACCACACATCGTACTGTTTTTCTAGTAGTGATTGTAGTAGAGCATGTTTTCTTTTAGTATGGAGTTACACTTCTATGTAGTATTCTTTTTTATTATTGAAAATAGAATGGTGTAGTATGACATTCTTTTTCTAGGTATGTGGAATGATTTCTAGAAAAGTAAAAAAGGCAATAACAACAATAAACGAGAAAAATAAGAGAAAATAAATTCTCCTAAATTATATTTGGGAAAGTTGAAAAAGAAATTCTTCTTGTGTAAACTGTGCTTGGAAAAGAAAGTAGGAATTTTGTTGAATAGTTGCCAAGAGTTCCAAGTATAGGAAAAATGGCGAGTGAGAGTAAAATTGAAAATACGGACTTTCCCACTTCCTACCTTTTTTAACATAAGAAGCCGAATTTTAAAATTAGATTTTCCTGAAATTCACAAATTTAAAGTTCGGTTAGTAGGGTTTGGAACTGCGCTCTTATTCTGTAAGAGTGTGGGAAAAATTAGATGAAAAAGTGTTTTTACTTTTCAAAATATTGCATTCATATAGAGATCACCAGTATATTTTAGGATGTGTGCATCATGTTTTCAAAATATTTTCAAGAAAAATTTGCATTCATAAAGGAGGTACCGCTTAGGCTTTCATTGCGCTCATGTATTATATGTTGTTTTACATTTTGCACAAGCGCATGATTAATTGAAAGTTTTGATGTAGACATGATGACTGCAAATTATACAAGGAATAACATAATTCTACACATATCATATTCCGAGGACAAAATTTCCATGGGGGGATAATGTAACACCTCGTATTTATATATATAATTAATTAGTTATCGGAAAATATCAATATTTTATGATTTCAGAATTTAGCCCCGAGACACATGTACCATTGTGTTCGTGGCAATTTTCTGGCTTATTTTCATATATGACTTGTCCCAAACGGAGCCCGCATGGTAAAGTTATTAACGATCAAAAGTTTATAAAGATACGCGAATATATGCGCGTAAGTTTGAAATTGTAACGTTAAACATACCTTATAAATGGAAGAAATTAATTGACATAAGAATATTTAGTAAGAAAAAGAACGTTGCAGTTAACGTTACACAAAAAAATTAATTAAGGCAGAATCAATGTAAGTGGCCTAGCAAATGGGTCGACCTGGACTGTGTGTAGGTCGACCCGGGGTTCGATGCACCTTATAACCGGGTTGACCCAGGGGGGACCCACTAGGGTTCCAGGTTGACCCAATGCTGGGTAAAGTGACGTCGATTTCTTGATTTAAACAACTCATATTTTATTATATTCGATTGAACGAACAAGAATCTTCTGTGCACCTATAAATAGAATAGCATAGTTTAACTTCCAACTCATGATTTCTTAGATGATGCCAAGGCTATGCCATTTTATTTATTCTCCAAATATTTCGAAAATCGAATATATTAGTTTTAGGAATTTCGAATCAAGATTTGAAGACAAAGAATATAGATCTACGATATAGGTGCTTGGGTTTCTCGTCTACGTGAGGTAAATTCCATAAATCTGAATTTTTAGGATTTCTTTCATTGTTTTAGCATCATATTTGTAAATCCATAGTTATTTCAATATTATATTCAATTAGGAAGACTATGGGGTAACAATTCTGAATCATATTGTGGAATTGGAAAGCTTGTAGGTGAGTGGATTTAAATTATGCCTTTTGGTAATAGTATATTTATCGTTTAATTCCCTGTTATTCTTAACGAAACAAATTAATGGAATTGTTGTGGTTATTGTGTAATTCATTCCCTCAAAGCATTAAGAATATTACTGTTATATAAATTCATTCCTATATCTTTCTGTATGGACTTAAGAAATTACTGTAATAATAAGATTGTAAAGTTGGCGATGATTTTGTGTATGTTCCCAAAGCATATTGTTTAGAATGTAATTAAAGGATTGAGTTGGAAAAAATATAATAAAATGTGGAAAATTGGAATAGAAAATAATAAGCCTAATTGTGTATAGAAATTTACCGTAATTAAATTGAAATAGGGAATTGTCTATGAAAAACAGGAAATAATATATAACTTAGAAATAGGGAATTAGTAGTGGACTGAGTTAATTGGGGGTGGAAAATGATACATTCCATAATCACCATTACGGTAAACTACAGAGAACGTAGTTGCAAGAAAAAGAAAGGTAACAAGGATTAGTGTGAAATAGGGG
This sequence comes from Allium sativum, assembly GCA_030737875.1. Lineage (NCBI taxonomy): Eukaryota > Viridiplantae > Streptophyta > Magnoliopsida > Asparagales > Amaryllidaceae > Allium > Allium sativum. Next base: position 11,297,674 of record JASFAX010000020.1, on the reverse strand, counting down.
GTTTTCCCATATTACACACTAATCAAACATATATACATGATGTAATAAAAAGAAATAGCCTGCAACCACGGGTCTTAATTAATGTACATTATGGAAATAGATTTTTGTACACTTCCACCAACCAATTTGATGAAGTGTCTAAAATATTTCCTGTAATAATAAAAATGTACAAGATGGTAAATAAAGAAAGGTTACAACAGTAAGGGTTCGCTTAAATAATAAGAAACCAGTGAAAAATGTGATGAATGAGGAATATAATCTATTATAATTGATGAAATTAAATATATTAGATAGGCTTGTCCTACGGAAAAATGGAATTATAACGTAGGTTATAATAAAATATTAGATGAGAACTTATCAATAAACCTTAGTTAGGGTGTAACAACCCGAATTTCGACAGACCGAATTTTTCTCAAAAATCTCAATCTATCAGAGCTCGAGTTGGCTTGTCTAGTATCCTACAGAAAAGATATAGATAATAAATATATCAGAGCTCGATAAAACATCTCACAACGGAATGGATAAAATGTAATAATCAAATATAGCCTTACCGAAAGAATGACACTACCTACCCAGTGTCTATGGCTACCAAAATCTCTGTCAAAAGTCTAACCTGTGAGTATGTTATTAGGAAAGGGTCAGAACATAATTTTTGGTGAGAGGACAGATCAACATTCTGAAATAACCCTACACATATCATTCAGTTACAATTTTTTAATTATTAGATTATTCGGGTTAACAACACTCTGGGCTCTGCACTCACGGCGTACCCATCTATTACCCAGTAGATTAAATCTAATATGATATATATGTTGCTATACCCAGCATCTCAAGATACTCCCGATAGTATCCTCCACCACCATCATGCCACGGAAGTGCACGGATTCCTCGTATCTGAACTCCTTCGTCAAACCTCGTCTCAACAGCGAGCAATGCCCTAACGTTAACAATACACCACACAGTGCATTTATCTAGAGCCTCATACGAACGTACTGCCTATTACAACCCTAGTTCCGTAATAGGGTTGCATCCAATGCACGGAACTCGGTCGGGAGCTTTTGGTATCTATAAAGGACAGCTTCGTTAGGCCTGCATTAAAGATATCAACATATGGTCTATCTCTATTCACGATGGCTATTGCCCCACCCTGGCCCCTCCCTCAACTATTGAAAGACTACATCAAGAGATAATGATGTGCCCCTATCAAGCAATCTAACATTTAATTTGGTGTGTCCCTCAACCAACGTCTAAATAGTGAAAGATTGTTGGTTTATTGGTTTAGTTCTTAGTCTTTCCGCATTCCCATTGACTACCGATAAGAGATATCCTACAATTACTGTCCTTTATTTGGTCGTGAACACCTCCTCCCAGAGCGAAGAAACACGCTGAATCACCCAATGCCTTCTACCACAGCATTCTGACTGCCACACCATAGTTGCAGTTAAGATATGCTCTAGATGGTGCAACAAACCTGCATCCAAGCGACGGATTCATCCGGTTGTTCCTCGAAAGGCCATCTCAGAGTACCCTATCACATGTTGCACAAGAAGTGTGCTTACCTCTAGTCCTGCAGAATAATTAATTGGACATGCTCCTCTCATGTCTCCGGACACAACGATGATCTACCCCATTGGGTTCTTTATCTGTATACGTACGAATTGGCCCAAGCGCATCACGCCATTGCGTTATTAGATCCTACGTCTAATCTAATCACGCACTTGCTGTCGCTTATCACATTGAAAATTAACTTGATTATTTGCACATTTTTTTCTTCTAATTAAGTTACTGCTTATTAGCTTCTATTTGGCCTCTTACTTTCTCTAATCAGCCTCACTCTGCCGGAACAGACTTCGCTTCTTATAATTACGTTCATTGGACTTATCCTTCAATTATAAGTTTACCAATAATAAGCCTATTTTAGTCATCCTTATTTAATTATAACCTTATTTTATATTGTTACCACATCCATTATTGTGTGTTTACTTATTAACTTAACACCCATAACTAAGGTTTTGTAACACCCCGTAATAGAATTAAGGGAAACGGACTATGCCATTGCGTCCCTCTCGAAATTTTGGTCAAGATAGACACTTGGTTTGCGTAAAACGGACACCTTATGAAGAAGTTATGAAGGTTTGAAGTTTGTATACGCGCAAGATAAATATATATATATATATATAATATTCAGAAAATCAGAAAACAATTGAAAATTTGAATTCCCGGAGGTGGAAAATTTCCTGTCCCAGGGGTGTTGACCCCTTAAGGGGGGTGTCGACCTATTGGACGACCCATAGGGGCGTCAACCCCCCTAGGGCAGACGTGGCAGTTAGGATTTGGGGGCCGGTGGCTATAAATATGGCTCCATTTCTTTTGTTTTCTACACTGAAAAATAATGGAGGTCTGGATGTTGTCGGTGCCCAGACTGAATCAAACCTTTTCCTTCATCTGTAATCAAGTTATTCAAGTGTAGATCTGTGATTCAACCTCCGCTATTCTTCTTCTATCTTTCTAGATCCAAACACTATGAGTTTAAGTTACTTTTAGATTTAAATAAATAAAAAGTGAAAACATGATATGACTGTAATTTGGATCTATGTCTGTGACTTCTTGAATCATATCAGATCTGAAATAACTTGTGAATCTATGATATTCTGACATAACTATGACTTGGATCTTAACCTTTATCATGTCAGATATACCTTTGATTATAGATCTAATTCACTATTTAAATCACCTTGTACCTATCATGTTTGTGGTTAAATTGGATCTGTTAATAGTTGGACATCTAAATTATTGTTTAGATCTTATCATGTCTATTATGACATCTCTATTATGTTAGAATCGGTTATATTATCTCATGTTCACCAGATCTGTTCGTATATGCCCATCTTATCAATATGCCACTATATGTTTATGTCAATTTTGTTAGTATAATCATTTCTGTCATCTTCCCTTCATCTTTCTCTTTTTATTTTATATAGCTGGCTACTTTCGAGCCTAGGCATGCCGCTGAAATATGCGAACGCGTTAAACGAGGAACGAGGGGGAAAACATTGAAATTTGGCATAACTTGTAAATGGGGAATTTGGCATAACTTGAATAATGATTATGAATATGAATTTAGGGCATATAATTCATTATGAACATAATTGGAAAAAAGGGGCATGAAAACCTATAATGACATAGGTAAAATTTGGCTAATAATGAAATGCCTAGGATTACAGTAATTAGAAACTGTAACTGTGTATAGACATGAGGTTAGATTACACTTGTGGTAGAAGTCTGCCCAGAACTGCCCGGAACCGCCCGGCATATCCAGTAACCACAAGTGGTGAATCTAATGTAAGGGGTCTAGGTGCACAAATACGAGACATGCTAAGACACGAGGTTAAGCCCGACTTTTGAAAGAAGTCTGCCCGGAACCGACCGTCATATCCAGCATCCACAAGTGGTAGGCTTAATGTGAGGGGTCTAGTACATTATAACCCTAAATGGACATGGTAAGGAATTGGAATACTTAACCTAGTTGAATCCATAGGGATTGCATGAACATGAACTTGAGTAGGGGTTAAGTAAATTTTTTTGAACAGTGAGTGGGTTAAGTAAATCTGAGGGGTGGGTAATATTTATATATAGGCCCACAAACTTAACTTGAGGGGGTTATGTAATTAAAGACACCAACATGTATACATAGCTTGTGGAAATCCTAGTGGGTATACAAGACAAGGGTAAGAGCTTGTATCACCTTGTGTGGGGGACCCGTTTCAGTCAGTAACCCATAGAACAGTATCAGACGAGTACTCCGCTCTAGGTCGAAGTTGGGACACACTTACTGGGCTGATTGTAAGAGATTCAAACGCAAAGGACGGTGTGGGCGGTGCAAACCGACCGGGACATGTGCGTGCATGTCCGGGCAGAGGGGGATAAGACGACCGTGACACCAGTAGATATGGTTGTGCACATCAACGAAGGGTTGCCACTTTGGGAAGTGATACCTCCTACCGTGGGACCGGAACAGGATATCTACGGAGTAGGGAGCCGATCGATTAGGTTAGTAGTTAGCACTACCAAATATTTGAGTATTAGAGGTGCTAGTCAGGGGCAAAATAAATTTTGGTCCCTAATAATGAATAATTAGGGGCTCTAATTGTTTGAGTCTTTTTTAGGTATTTTAAATGACAAATACACATGCCTCTAATAGACAATTAAGGCAGAAATAAAATTAGCCTTATTTCTATGCAGGAGGGCAGAAGAATTCGCCCCAAATCTATGAAATAATCTCACCTGGCGGCAAAATTTCAACAACGTAAATTTATTCCTACACTCTCTCTTTTCTTTTACCGCATGACCAAATTTCCTTTTTTTCTTCCAACTAATGATTTTTACTCTACTTCAGTCCACAAATTATTGCAAGCTTGCTCCTCTTTTTTAACTGGAAAATTCATTGACAAAGGTATATGATCTATTAGGCATACTAATTAAATCTTAGAATGTGTTGATTACAAATCCTAATTGCTCCTGTTGATGGCCGACATTGCAAAAGTGGGAAGGTTTTATTTTTCAATTTGATTTACAACTTACGCACTTGTTCTTGATCAATTTGATTGCATTTTTTAGTTGTTAACACAAAGTATCTCAATGCCTGAATAATGGCGATCCCGATTTCTATAGATAATACATATTTTCTTCATTTTTCATTAGCTAGTAATGTCTAAATTCTCTTGTTTTTTTCTTCTTCTACTGTTAGTGAATGTATTTCGATCATTGAACATGCGTTCAATGTTTAAATTAATTATATAACATATTTTCATAGCTTTCAAATTGTTTGCAAATGGATTCTAGCGTCTGCACATAAGTTGTATGCATAAATGCCTATTTCATTATAGCATATGTTAATTTTCAATTTAGCAATTTGAGTGTTAGTTTTGTTGTAGTGACTACAACATTTATGCTATAAAAAGAAATTTGTATTAGTGTCAAAATTTTACGTATATTTACTAAAAGAAGATGTTTGTCATCTGTGCATAATTCATAGGTATGGTGTGAAGAAAGCACTTTAAGTTATTTGCATGTATTTTGAATAGCTTTTATGAAGTACTAATTTATTAAGTTTGTACTTTGAACTAATTTGATGAACATGATTGTGTTTCCATTTATAATTGCTTAGATGAGTACCACAAATTCAGATTCTAATCAGGAGAATCGTTTAAGTTTAGATGATGGCATATGTGAAAATGGTGACCTTGGAAATAATGGTATGTCATATGTTTTATTATTATTTTGAGTTTGTACAAGATATGTAAGCATCATATTGATACTATATAATACTTATTTAAATTATTCTTCTTGATTTATTATTAATTGTTATTTTTAGGGTAATTAAGAAGAAATGGATGTGGCTATAACAAACCCAAGTGGGGTAAGTCTGGATAAGAGAAGATAGAATTCACAAAAGATGGATTGCCTGTTGTACCAAAGGATGCTAGGTTAATCAGATATCTAGCTTGGCAAGAAATTATAATATGCTTCCTTTGTCACCTATGAATTCGGGATCACATGATGAAGCAAAAATGGAAAAAAATTGGAAAATCATCTCAGTATGTTAAATTGGTTTTTTTAATCTACAAAGCACTATTATAACTGTAATTTATAACCAATTTACATTTCAATCCTTGACTTAAGTCAGTACATTCTTTTTCCCCATTGCGGGATACCATTGATTAGCGTGCCCAAGACATTCCCCATATCCCTGCAATTCGATATACATTGCTAAAAAGGTTATCCAAAAGGATAAGGAACAATAGAGCCGAGTTAAAAAGAAAATGATACACTTCATATGTAGGCTTCCCATCACTTTTGTTTCTGGAGACGAACGAGTGGATGGTGAACAGTGGAGGAACATGGTCAACTATTGGGACAATGATCCTAAAAATAAAGTAAGTACTCTTATGTCTGATGTCTTTTATTATCTTGTTGTCTTTTGTCTGAGTATTCCTCTTTTACATTATAAAGTAACTTTTTGATAGATTAAAGTTGGAAGAAATATCATGAATCATAAGAAGTTGAAGACAAGTCACATGGGTGGATCGATAACCTTTTCAAGGCACATGGCAAATTTCGTAAGTTGACATACTTCTATTTTTTGAAGATGAATTTTGCAAGGCACATGTGTTGATTTTATTGATTCTCAAGCTATACCTTGTTCTAATCATGGTTGTACCTATTGAGTTGTCATTTACCTCTTAAAAGATAGAAAATTTGCATTTTCTTAACACTTTAAGTGAATAAGTGTGGCAGCATGAAATGTGAAATTGAAGTAGTGTGTATTACTTCATAGTAAGGCTGCAATGGAAATTGTAACATTCCTTAAAATTTCGACCATTTAAGCTATTGAATTAAATTTAATATTGAATTTAAAATGGCTTTTAAATAAAATTTATGATGTTATTAATGAATGATTTAAATATTTATTTGTGATAAAAAACAATTTATAATTTGTTAAATTGTGATTGATAATGATGAAAATTATCAATTTGTATGTGCATTTGGAATAACCAACTTTAAGTTATTATCGATAAAATTTAATAGTTGAATCCTTGATTTTATTTAAAGGTTCAATATAGGAATTAATGCGAGAATCGAAAACAAATTTGTGATTGTTTCTAGTTTAATTTTGTATAGGATGAATCATAACAAAACAGAGTGTCAACGATATATAATGTACGTTTTAACTATCGCAATTAATGAAAATTAATGTTAACATTTATAATAATAAAGTATACATTTTTATTTTTAAATATAATTATAATTTTACAAAGATAATAAATTTAAAATTCTAAAACAATATTTTATGGTCATTGAATAATAGTTGTAAACGATATAGAAACGTTTTTGACGTAAGACTTAAAAACTTTTACTTCGAATTAGATTTTGAATTTCATGTGTTTAGTTTAATTTAAATAAATTAAATCAATCGTTAAATTACAAATTCCGTAATATATTTTTTAATCTGCAATGTGAATAACACATTCATTTCTTTCCTTCATTATATTAATTTACTTCCATTCATTTTATTAATTTCTTTCCCTTCATTCTATTTATGCATCTTACGTCATGTACTTATTGTCATTCCTAAAATTTATTTCCATCTCCCGGTTTTTCCTTTTATTACACATTATTATTTTTCCTAAAACAAAAAAAAATCTATATATATATATATATATTTTTTGCTTCTCTTGTTACATTCAAAATAGAAAAATTAAAACTTTTAACATATATCTATGCAAAACGTTTAAAACATGATATGTAATATTATGTGTTTGAAATTTTAAAAGTCACATACTTTCTTGTATTTAGAATTAAACAATAAATTATGTATTCATTACTTTCCGTTATTCTCTTTCCTTATGTAATCGTCTTTTGAATTTTGAATAAGAAATAAATGTTGATTAGATTAACATGTCATGTCTAGCCAGCTAATTTATTTCCTTTATATCCTTACCACATTTGAAGAGACACCTTAGGGAAATAAGTCACGTTCATTACTTGCCCTTTTTACCTTCCTCCCTTCTTTTTGTGAAATGCCTACTGTAAATATAAAATGTTTTAATGACTACATATATATAACATAAATGCTTTATATTCTTCCCAAAACACATTTCCATAAACATTCAAAATTTAACGTTCCTTCGTAAATAAATAAAACGCGATTGCAAATACGTTAATATAAATATACTGCTATGTTTTGCATCAAAAAAATATACTGCTATGTTTTTTCCCTACCCTTTATCTCCAAGTCTTCTCGTATTTTTAACAACCGACCCCAATTCATCATCCCACAAAATCTGATTAGCTTTAAATGGCCTCCGAATTTCTTCTTTTTCGCAAATCGCACCCCGTTCTCCGATTGCCACCATTTCTTCCCCCCTCCTCCTCCACCGTTATTCCCTCCGTTCGTCGGCTCCTGAACCTCACAGCCAAGTCCTCTCCGCCGCTGTGCACTGTGCACCATTCACCTCGTGCCGCTCCGAGATAGCTCGCCTACTATTGCAGCAATGACATCGAACGGTCGGAAAATCATTTGGTTGTCTCTTCCTACTCTGATTCGTGCGACGATAGGTGAGTAAATTGCTCACGATTGACTTTTGTTTCAAGAATTTTGACTTCGTTATGAACTAAATAAATTAGTTAAACCATTGTTTGTTTTTCTAACCTTCTCATTCTGTTTTAACTTAAATGTCCTAAAGTGTGCCTGTTTGCTATCTACCACTTGCTTTACCAGTTGATTGTTTATTTGTTTTTGGCACTATATCATACTTTTTACATATGCACATATAAATTGTCTGGGTATGCATGTGCATTTCAAATAATGATATAAAATCATTTGCTCCACCTAATGATGGAGTTTATTTGCAGAAATAATGTAAAATAGTTTACTTGTAGAGATGTGATAGAAGATGAATATTTAAAATAATATTCATGTATCTCTAGGGATAGCGGGAGTGATGCGTAATATTTTAGATTCTTTCTAATGTCTAGTTCAACATGTGGACAACAACATGGTGTTGTTTTATACTGCTCAGTTTGAAATAATTGAATGGTTCATATGACTATATATTAAACAATAAGGTATACATTCTTTGACTTTGGAGACAAATTCATTTTGATAACTATAAAAAAAAAGAATAGGAGCTGTTTTAGTTGTCTAATGGTACTTATTTTCTCATATGAATGATACATGCATAAATAATATTTTCTGGCGTGTAGAAATAAGAAACATGTGTTACCATTATATTTTGTTGTGTATGTAATGTTATTAAATTTATACCTGGCTATGCATTGGATCCAAATCTACATCTTACTCCTGCTTGCTTTCTTGCGAGAAATGTTGTATGTAAAATAAACATACCAGAAAATACTATGCGATTTAAAAAGCATGCAGTCCCTTGATTTTTTTCTTTGATCCTGTCAATAACTTGTTGTGTTGTTGTTGTTGTTGTTTAGTTATGCAGTTTCTTAATCAAAATATATGTGGCTTGAAATTCTGATATTTAGCAATTTTAACCGTATGTTTGGATTAGCTAATTTATTTTAGTTTGTACTGAAGTTAATTTACTTGAACTATGATTAATCCTGACTCGAGTGTTTTGTGTTTTGCATGGAACGCTGGGGTCAGATCCTAAGTGTTCCAGATTTAAATTTTTCAGCTTGCAAACTGGAGAGGAACATAAAGATGTGTATGCGTGCGCAAGGCTCGATTGAAATGTAAAACTTTTATTTATTTTAAAATTTATGTATTTATTTATGAATCTTCCACTGTACAAAAATTAAGTAAAACTCTAATATGTATAATAATTTATTCCGCTGTTATTTTCTGTCTGTGATTCTATGTTTATTTCTTTTTAAACCTCATAAGCTAAATAACAATCTGTCGTTTTGAACGGTTCGAGTTGGTTTAATTACCGACTTGAAATGGTCAAAAAGACAGGTCGTTACAGGTTGTATCAGAGCTTTGGTTTATACAAAGCTTAGCTTATCGAGTTTAATAAGAATCATTCATTAGAAATTACACTAGAGAGAGCGTAAGTTGAAATATAAATGGTTTTGAAACTAATATTTTGAAAGAGTGGCGCAGCGGAAGCGTTTTGAAATTAATAAATTTTGAAACAAATTTATTTTGAAATTGATAAAGTATTTTGAAATATACCGTTTTTGTTGTATATTTGGAGATGGTGTATTCTTATAAAAATAATTTTGAGTATTTACTCGATGTCAAGGTTGGACTATTGAGTATGTAAGGTTTTGAATATACGCCTAGCTAAGTTATATACAAAGTCTTGTCTGTACTTGATAGATATGGAATCACACTCTAGTCGCTTAGAGATGATTTTGGTGATTGTCGCGACATCACCAGTATTTATTTTCGAGTTTCGAAAGCGGGATGACTATATGATTCCGATTGAAACGTCGACAAATACTTAGTCTAATTATTTTGACAAATATTCGAAAATGATTTGGATAAATTTTAATGAAATTGCTTTTGTAAAATTAATGTGAACTTGGGTATATGATCAAAATTTAAATAAAGTTACGTTATTGTGAAATATAAGTAGAATTTACAAATGCATGCTTTAAAATTAAATTGTAAAGTGAATAATGACATTGGAAAAATTTTGTGAACTTTAAAAATCTAGAATGACAAGTGAATGTTAGGATTAAATTGAAAATTTAAAAAGAAGGTAACTAGAATAAAATTAAAGAAATGGAATGAGCTTTAAATTTTACAACAAAAAATGTGAATATTTTCAAATTTGAACTAAAGTGGATTAATTAAAGAAATTTCATAGTTGTATCATTTTCCCCCTTGGCCTTGAGAATAGATAGTCCCTTCATTCATTTTGATAGGTTCACCTAGCTTTAGTAGTTGTTGTTTGATCTTCCCACCCTTGTATTATTCATGTTTTTTCATTACTATAGAATTCATGTCCTTGTACCCTTTTGTTTACCATGCATTGGAAAAAGTCTAAAATAAAGTTGGATTAATGACATAGTTTGGATTTGAAACAAACATTTGAATGTTGAATTATGACAATAATTGACAATTGAATTTTCGAAGTATTGATATTGTGCTATGTTAATGGAAGTATTGAAAATGAGATGTAAGAGATAGTTAAAATGGATAGAAATAGATTTCTTAATTGTTTTGAAATATGTTGAATCCAACTTATATGAAATGTGTTAGAAATATTTGATCAAGAAATATTTTGAGATGGTTATTTGTACAAATTTATATGTATGAATTGTAAGCTTATTTCAGAAGCTTTTGAAAGAATTTGTCTTTTGTGAATAATGTTCGATTTGAGAAATGATTGGATTATCTCTTGAAGTTAGTATAAAATCATTGGAATTTCGCATAAATTGATTCGGATTGGATTATCTCTTGAAGTTAGTATTTTGCTTTCCAAAACTATAGAATTAATTTATTTACTTCATTTAAACTACTTTGAATATAAACTTAGCTATCTTATCCAACTATTCTATAGCAAACCTATTTAGTTTATTTAAACTATTTTATACTAAAACATGTTTATTCTATTCAAACCTATTTAAATTACTTTGTATATAATAAAAACTTGTTTACTCTATTCGAACTTATTTTATATCAAGTTTATTATCTTACTTAAACTATTTTAAATTTAACTTAACTATGTTAGAGATAAGAGGGTATATTTTCAATCCGAGCAATTTAAGTCTGAAATGATTGAATGTAAAAATTCAGTTGAATAATAATATTCGTAACATGCAGTCTAAATTAAATTTGAAGTTTTAATGGTGAATTGATTTGTAAATCTGAAATTGAAATCATATCGAATATCTGAATCGATTAAGAAATCAAACTGAATTTGGTATTAAAATGGAATTTCGAGAATCTTCGATTTTTGGACACATGCTACGAAAGTTTTCGAAACTTATATATATGAAAATTTAATATAAGAATGCACTGAATTCAAAATTATTGATTTGGAAGATAATTGATATGAAATGATATCTTGTATATAATGGAATTTGTACAAAAATGACATGTTGAAATATGATTAAAGAAATCTTATATAAATGAAATTTTATACATGTCCTATATATGTGAAGTGAAATGAATATTATATATAGTATTATATGATTTCGAACCAAAGATACAGGAAGTGCCTTCCATTGAAAATCGAGGTCCTATTCGCTAGGAACTCTTGTTGATATTTCTTTGATTGTGGTTGTTCAAACGTAATACTCATGAGTATTTCCTTTGAACTCGGTTACATAGCAAAATTCGCAGGGCCGCGAAGGCCTACGGCGACATATGCTTCCTGGGGGAACCAGGCGTAACCATTGTGTCTACTGCGATTTATGGTCGTTTTACGATGGCGAAATCCGCAGGTCTGCTAAAGCCTACGGGTACAGATTCTTCCTGGGGGATCCAGGCGTAACCATTGTGTATCTGCGGTCCACTTGGCATAGGGCAGTGATTGTCTAAGGTTTATGGGTGATAGAGATGTAACCACCAGTGTTACTAGATGTAAACTGCGATCCATGCGATTGTTTTGAGGTGTTATGGCGAAATACGTAAGGCAGTAATTGCCTAGCCACCTATGGCCGCGACACTTTATCCTCTCGACCTGGTGATAGAGCGACCTTAGGGGATGCGTTCCATGATGATCTCAGGTTATTCTATTCTATTTCTATTGATTCATCTCGTTGATTGTTCGTGACGAAACTCGAAGGGAAGAGATTTCCTATGGGTACGGATGCTTCCTGGGGGACCCAGGCGTAACCATTGTGTATCTACGATTTATGAATAAGTTTCATTGGTTGGTTTATTGGATGGTACTTTTTTTAATCTATTTTAATGTTTTTTTTTAAGTATTTTCATTGATTGTTGAAACGAGTTTACTTAGTACTTCGAGATTTCTAGTTTGGGCTTGATTAACGCATTACCAGATTCTTGAAAAACGATGATAAACTTGTGGAATTATCGAGTTATCAAAAACTATTTTTGATATAAGGTATTTTTTATATATAAAAGAATTTTCCTTCAAATTTTTTTCTTATAAACTTTAAAATTGTAGACACTTGAATTAGATACATTGTAAGAAAAATTAATGAACTAAAATGTGTCAATATGCGAAAACCATTCTATTCGCATAACAATTTTGATTTAGTTTTGAATATACGATTTTGATTTCAAATAGAATTGTTCGCTTGATTCTCGACGATGAACACTGATATGAGTTTTTGATAGGAATCTGAAGTTCTCTATCATGATTTATTGCTATGCAAGGATAATGGAAGTTTCTAATCAAGAAGTCAAATCAAAAGGCCGCACTAGAGTGAACGGGTTACCAATACTAAAAGAAAGCAAAATTTTGTTTTTGAACAAACAATCGAAAATGATATGCATATGAATGGAGTATCATTTAATTACTATTTCCTTATTTCATTCCATTTCGAGGACAAAAAGTTCTAAGTGGGGGAGACTGTAACATCCTTGAAAATTTCGACCATTTAAGCTATTGAAATAAATTTAATTATTGAATTTAAAATGGCTTTTAAATAAAATTTATGATGTTATTAATGAATGATTTAAATATTTATTTATGATAAACAACAATTTATAATTTGTTAAATTGTGATTGATAATGATGAAAATTATCAATTTGCATGTGCATTTGGAATAACCAACTTTAAGTTATTATCGATAAAATTTAATAGTTGAATCCTTGATTTTATTTAAAGGTTCATTATAGGAGTTAATGCGATAATTGAAAAAAAATTTGTGATTGTTTCCAGTTTAATTTTATATAGGAAGAATTATAACAAAACAGAGTGTCAACGATATATAATGTACGTTTTAACTATCTTAGTTAATGAAAATTAATGTTAACATTTATAGTAATAAAGTATACATTTTTATTTTTAAACATAAGTATAATTTTACAAAGGTAATAAATTCAAAATTCTAAAATAATATTTTACGGTCATTGAATAATAGCTGTAAACGATACAGAAACATTTTTGATGTAAGACTTAAAAACTTTAACTTCGAATTCGATTTTGAATTGTGTGTGTTTAGTTTAATTTAAATAAATTAGATCAATCATTAAATTAAAAATTCCATAATATATTTTTTAATTTGCAATGTGAATAACGCATTCATTTCTTTCCTTCATTGTATTAATTTTCTTTTACTTCATTCTATTTATGCATCTTATGTCATGTACTTATTGTCATTCCTAAAATTTATTTCCTCCTCCCTGTTTTTCCTTTTTCCTTTTATTTCACATTATTATTTTTCCTAAAACAAAAAAAATCTCCATATATATATATATATATATTTCTTCTCTTGTTACATTCAAAACAGAAAAATTAAAATTTTTAATATTTATCTATGCAAAATGTTAAAACACATGATATGTAATATTATGTGTTTGAAATTTTAAAAGTCACATACTTTCTAGTATTTAGCATTAAACAATAAGTTATGCATTCATTACTTTCCGTTATTCTCTTTTCTTATGTAATCTTCTTTTGAATTTTGAATAAGAAATAAATGTTGATTAGATTAACATGTCATGTCTGGTCAGCTAATTTATTTCCTTTGTATCCTTACTACATGTGAAGAGACACGTTAGGGAAATAAGTCACGTTCATTACCTGCCCTTTTTACCTTCCTCCCTTCTTTTTATGAAATGCCTACTGTAAATATAAAATGCTTTAATGAATATATATATATATATAACATAAATGTTTTCTATTCTTCCCTAAACACATTTCCATAAACGTTTACGTTCCTTCGTAAATAAATAAAACGTGACTACACATATGTTAATATAAATATACTGCTATGTTTCTGTCCTACCCTATGTCTCCAACTCTTCTCATATTTATAACAGCCGACTCCAATTCACCATCCCCAAAAATCTGATTTGCTTTCCTCGAATTAGTTATTGGCCTCCAAATTTCTTCTTTTCCGCAAATCGCACCCTGTTCTCCGATCGCAACCATTTCTTCCCCTCCGCTATTCCCTCCATTCGTCAGCTCCTGAACCCCCAACCATGTGTTGGAAAATTTGTGTAGCTCTGATACCACTTTGTTAGAATTTTAGAGGAGGAAGATGAATTGTAAAAAGAGGAATAATTTCTTTGTGAGAAGAAGGAAAAACTTTTTGTTACTTAATATAACTTGATTACATGATATGCTTCATTCTTCTTGATTGATACCAATGAGTGATTACATCCTAATTTATATAAGAGAGAACTCTAGACTTTTCTTTTTCTAGACTTTTCTTCATTTTACATATTTGTTTAGTCAAGATTCTTCTCTAATCTTATTTTGATAACTCTAATATTTATTACCATTTATTTTATGCTTCCCTAAATACAAGAATAAAATTTGTCACATAATCAATGTTTCCTTAAAACCCAAGTTTATTTCCAACATCCCCCCGTAAACTTGGTTTTGCAAATTGATGCAAGATTTTGATTCTTTGTATTTTACGTGCTTTGGTAGGACTAAAGAAATTATCCAAATTTTCTTTTTTCGTTTCTTCCTCTTTCCCAATATGAAGATCTTCGATGCAACTTCTTTAATGGTGCTCCATTCAATTTGTCCTCCTCCATTCGCACAAGACATTCCAAAAAGTGTGTGCTCTAGCCTCCATCTTATTCCGGTGTCATAAACTTTGAATGAATCATATATGGCATCTTTAAATTCTTTAAAAAATTCACTTTTACAGTATTTGATCAATTCAATTTCTTTGTTTGTTTTCCAAATTTCTTCAAAATTTTGCTTGTGCTTCAAATTTTCACCTAGCTCTTCAGTTTCTCCTTGTTTCTTCTGTTCTTCATTTTCGTTACCTTTCCATTCACACTTTTTGTCATTGGCAACATCTTCATCTACTTTATTTCCTTTCATATTTAATTCTCTGACAAAAATCTTTTTCACTTCAATGATTTTTGTATGCTCTTCTAATTTTATATTTTCAAATTTCTCTTTGCTTTCTTCTTCGATTACTAGTGACCTTTTACTTTTAATTTCTTTAATCACGATTTCAGCACTCTCTTGTCCATCTTTGAAGTCTTCTTCGTGGTTTTCTTTCCTATTGATAGTCTTTGCGTTTTCTTCTCTTTTGTTCTCTGGTAGTGCCACATCAATATGGTTAGCAGTATTCTCCACTACAGCTTCTTGCTTTTCTTCAGCAATTGCATCTTCTTCTTCTTTATTCTCTAAAAGTTTTTCTTTATCCAACTTCTCTTCCTCTGTCTCCTCCATCATCTCTTCTTTCATAGGCTCTGGTACAGTCTCTTCTTTCTTCTTCTCTTGCTCCTTCTCATTCACACTCTCACTATCCTTCTTTTCATATTTCTCATCAATCAACTTATCTCCATTCATTATCTTTGCATTATCTTTTCCATATACCTGTTTCAAGAGATTCCATGAATCTTTTGTACACCTCCCTCTAAAAATGAGATCCGAAGCTTTCTCATCGACGTTCTCAGCAATCACAAAAAGAGCACGGTAATCATTCCGTTTTAATTCCGCAAAGGCTTTCTTGTCCATTTGCGACATGCTTTCAACATCTTTACGCCATTCATAGCCATTTTCAACAATCTCCCATAAACCTTTGGAGATTAGCTCCTCTTTTTTTCTACTGCTCCATTCCTTAAAATTCTCTTTTGTGAGAACAAACGATGAAAGAAATAGAAATGCCATAATTTCAACCAGGCTCTGATACCACTTTGTTGGAAAATTTGTGTAGCTCTGATACCACTTTGTTAGAATTTTAGAGGAGGAAGATGATTGTAAAAAGAGGAATAATTTCTTTGTGAGAAGAAGGAAAAACTGTTTATTACTTAATATAACTTGATTACATGATATACTTCATTCTTCTTGATTGATACAAATGAGTGATTACATCCTAATTTATATAAGAGAGAATCTCTAGACTTTTCTTTTTCTAGACTTTTCTTCATTTTACATATTTGTTTAGTCTAGATTCTTCTCTAATCTTATTTTGATAACTCTAATATTTATTACCATTTATTTTGTGCTTCCCTAAATACAAGAGTAAAATTTGTCATATAATCAATGTTTCCTTAAAAACCAAGTTTATTTCCAACACCATGTCCTCTCCGCCGCTGTGCACTGCGCGCCATTCACCTCGTGCCGCTCCAAGCTAGCTCGCCCACTATTGTAGCAATGACATCGAATGGTTGAAAAATCCTTAGGCTATCTCTTCCTACTCTTATTCGTGCGACGATAGGTGAGTAAATTGCTCACGATTGACTTAAGTTTCAAGAATTTTGACTTCGTTATGAACTAAATAAATTAGTTAAACCATTGTTTGATTTGCTAACCTTCTCGTTCTGTTTTAACTTAAATGTCCTTAAATGTGTTTGTTTGCTATCTACCACTTACTTTACCCGTTGATTGTTTAATTTTTTTTGGCACCATATCATACTTTTTACATATGCACATATAAATTGTCTGGGTGAGCATGTGCATCTCAAATAATGATATAAAATCATTTGCTTCACCTTGTTGATGGAATTTATTTGCAGGAATAATGCAAAATAGTTTACATGTATAGATGTGATAGAAGATGAACATTTAAAATAATATTCATGTATCTCTAGGGATTGCGGGAATGATACGTAATAGTTTAGATTCTTTCTAATGTCTAGTTCAACATGTGGACAACAACATGGTGTTATTTGATACTGCTCAATTTGAAATAATTGAATGGTTAATATGACTATATATATTAAACAATAGGGTATACATTCTTTGACTTTGGAGACAAATTCATTTTGATAACTAAAAAGAAAAAGAGAACATGAACTGTTTTAGTTGTCTAATGGTACTTATTTTCTCACATGAATGATACATGCATGAATAATATCTTCTGGCATGTAGAAATAAGAAACATGTGTTACCATTATATTTTGTTGTGTGTGTATATTAAATTTTATACCAGACTATGCATTGGATCCAAATCTACATCTTACTCCCGCTTGCTTTCTTACGAGACATGTTGTATGAAAAATAAACATACCAGAAAATACTATGCGATTTAAAAAGCATGCAGTTCCTTGATTTTGTCTTTGATCATGTCAATAACTTGTTGTGTTGTTGTTGTTGTTTAACTATGCAGTTCCTTAATCGAAATATATATGGCTTGAAATCTTGATATTTAGCAATTTTAACCGTATGTTTGGATTAGCTAATTTATTTTAGTTTGTATTGAAGTTAATTTACTTGAACTATGATTAATCCTGACTCGAGTGTTTTGTGTTTTGCATCGAACACTTAGGTCAGATCCTAAGTGTTTCAGATTTAAAGATTTCAACTCGCAAACTGGAGAGGAACATGAAGATGTGTATGCACGCGCAAGGCTCGATTGAAATGTAAAACTTTCATTTATTTTAAAATTTATGTATTTATTTATGAATCTTCCGCTATACAAAAATTAAGTAAAACTCTGCTATGTATAAAAACTTATTCCGCTGCTATTTTCTGTCTGTGATTCTGTGTTTGTTCTTTTTAAACCTCATAAGCTAAATAACAATCTGTCGTTTTGAATGGTTCAAGTTGGTTTAATTACCAAATTGAAGCGGTCAAAAAGGTAGGTTGTTACAGAAATAATTTAATCCATATAAAATTTCTTAAAAAAAAGCATGTAAACAAAAAAATATGTAACATCAAATGACATTTCGTTATGGCAACAGTTTTAATTTCCTTGTATTGCCATATAACGGTGAAAAGGCAAAAAAAATTGATCAACCATACTTAAATTGATTATTGTTTTTATTTAAATAAAATAGAAGGAAAAGCATGGTCGTGAACCAGACCCTATGGAAGCATATGAGTTGGTTCATAGAAGAAAGGAGAAGAATAGAAGTTGAGTGGACGTAGCATCAGAGAAAGTTGAGGTAAATTTGATTTGTCATTTGCATTTATTGATATACTAACAAATGAATACTTGTCAGTTTTAGAAAAAAACGATTTACTAAATAATGAATATTTGGGAGGTACGAGATATTACATTTTTAACTTTAGTATCAACGAATTATGATGCTTGTCACATGTTGCACATAATTGATTGTCGGAGATATAAAGCTTTCAAAACATGAAAATAAATTGTTTTGTGTTTATTCTTGGACTAGACATTATTATGAAGTATAGAATACAAAACACTACAACGATATGTCACCAACTAAGACTTACATCCAAGATATTACGCGTATGTACCATTAATAATTAGAGTTAACTAGTAAGGTGGAGGCTGGTAATTTATCTTGAATTCTCAATTTTTTGCAAGTGAATATTATTTTTAGATTAGGATTTTATGAGCATTTGTTTTTGCCCCAACTGATAACTGTACATGCTTCTAGTGAAATGACACCTTAGATTTGACATCAAATATTGCCAGCATAATTAATTTGTTAAGATTGCATCATGCATGCATGTGATGTAACCCAATTTATGTAGACTTTTTTGACTGTGTCCCAGTTCAGATTGCTTTGTAGCCTATTCATTGCAATGCATGTGTGTAATCATATTTGTAGAGTATGGATTTGAAAATGTATTACCATATTTCACACCTAAAGATCAAAAGTTGCTAGTGCCAGACATGGTAGAAAAAAGAATGAATAGAACAGAGATCAAACAATGAAGTAGAAAAGATCTACCCTGACTAGTATCTTTGTCAAGCCAGCAATGGAAGCCATTTTCACTTCATTTGTCGGTCCAAAAAACATAAGTTAAATTGGTTGTATATGCATCCCATTACACGTAGTAAACTAACATAAAATTGCATCACAGTAATTGCAGTTATATCAATACAAAATATATTCGCCAATTATCAATACTGCTATGGTACTGGCAGTATCTATTGCATGCCACGTTTGGTCCATTGGTTTGTGTGATCTGTGACACATTCCTCGTAGATATAGCCATGTTAATCTCTAACATTGGTAGTTTCTAAATACAATTTTGTTTTCACGGTAATCTTTTGGATAAATTAATAAATTTTGTTTGAAACATTTTAGCCGTGTATCGTTTTCTTCTAACTTTTCGTGTATATATCCTTAGATAAGCCTAACAAGATTCTACAAGAGTAATTTACAGTACAACCTGATACCTGGATTTATATAGCTTAACTATTTTAGATTGTGCTAATATATTTTTACGGACCCTTATATGGTTTGGTTGTTAATTTTCCAATTGTTCAATTAGCCCTGTCAAATGAGGTGAGCATCATGCTGGTGCAAATCCTCCATTGTCAATGATGCAATATGTGTTGTGTTTGGTCAGTCCTGTGCTAAACCATGTCACCATATTCCTTGAAGCATACATCTGCACATTTCCCATGGTCATCTTTGTATATATTTTCTCAAATTAATGAATATACACCACATATGTGTTGTGTTTGGTCATCTTTGTATAAATTTATGAAATACGATGTATCATTTTTAGGAGAGGGAAAATCTTGGGATTCTTTTCACTGTACTCACCGCTTCCCATTCCCAACTGTGTGCCCGAAGCTAGAGCCAAAAATCTAAACCCAAAATTTGGAATTTCTTAATGGAGAGAATTTATGTTACCGTCGGAACGAGACCGCTCTCGGCTGAAGATTCCAAAACAAGTCCATGGAAATATCTGCAAATTCTATTTTCTTGACTAATAACCATGCAAAATTCGAATTTAATAGGATTTTTGGGGAGGATTGCAACAATGAGGATGTTTATATTGCATGGACTAAAGAAATTGTAGTTTCTGCATTCCGTGGGTTTAATGGTACTATATTTGCATATGGCCAAACTAGTAGTGGTAAAACTCATACTATGCGTGGGTCTACAGCTGAGCCAGGGATCATCCCTCTAGTTGTGCATGATCTATTTAAGAGCATCCAAGAGGATGTTTGTCGAGAATTTCCGGTTCGCATGTCTTACATGAAGATATACAATGAGGAGGTTAATGATTTATTAGCTCTAGAGCATGGGAAGCTACAAATCCATGAGAGTCTTGAGAGGGGGATATATGTTGCAGGGCTAAAGGAGAAAATTGTTACATCTCCTGAGCAAGTCTTAAATTTCATGAATTTTGGAGAATCTCGTTGCTGCATCGGGAAGACAAATATGAATGTCTACAGCAGTAGGTCGTAGACTATTTTTTGCATGGTGATTGAGAGTCGTGAGAAACTTGAAGATGGTGATGATGACAATTCTTGTGATGTATTTCATGTTTCAGTGCTTAATTTAGTAGATTTAACTGGATTAGAGCATGCTGCTAAAACTAGTGCTAACGGCATGCATTTGAAAGAAGGTTCTCACATTAACAAAAGTTTAATGACTTTGGGGATTGTCATTAAAAAATTAACTTATGGCGCTGAGAGTCTAGGGGGTCATGTTTCTTGCCGTGATAGAAAGCTTACTCGAATATTACAACCTGCACTAGGAGGGAATCCAAATATTGTTATTATTTGCAACATTGCACTTGCAGCAGTTCATACAGATGAAACAAAGAGCAGTCTCCAACTTGCAAGTAGAGCTTTGCGTGTTAAAAACTGTGCATGCATCAATGAGATATTGACTGTGTAGTCTCTATCTTGCTTCATGGTTTTTATGGAGAGCTGATTTCCTTTTGATTGTCTTGTTGACGTCGTGTAATTAGTTAACTTATTGAGATGTGCATTGCTTGTTATACAATTAGACGCTTCTTTATTTGAAGTATATTACTTACACTTAAGCAACTGGTTAATTTCGAGGACATAAAGTAATCGTTATTAAAATTAAAATTAAAATTAAAATAATCTCTGATAAAATAATCGCTTCATCATGTTTTTTATGGCTAAATGCTTTAAATTTAGTTTTTTCAGTAAACTACACTGAATGATATTTATTTAACATTAATACAGGCCAAAATATCTCATGAATTAACTCAACTAGTAGCTACTCATGGTGAAGAGACACCTGAATTGAGGGTGCAAGCATATATGCAAGAAATAATGAATCTGATTAGAGATGGTACGTATAGTTTCTTGCTTTACTTCGGAATCATTCTCCATTTTAATTTATATCTTTGATTCTTGATTTTTAACAAAGTGATCGATGTTGTGGTAAGAAAGTAAGTTGCTTGTGAATTGCTTATATATATTATAACATAGATTTATTTAAAATTGAGTACGCTGTGGAGCACAATTATATGTAGTTTCTCTGTGTTACTACAAAATGGAGTAAACTGTCGAGCATATTAAAAAATATCGAAGAAAGCTTCAGTTCAAAAGTTAATCAAATACAAATGGGGTATGTTGATTCTGGGGGGATTCAAACCATGATAATTCAATGGATTAGAAACTTTCTACTGTTACAAGTATATTTGCATAATATACCTGATCCTTAAATGCATGACCTAGTAATCTCCTGTTGATCTACATGGTTGTCCGAGGAACATTTACAATTATTTGTTTGTTTATTATTCAAAGTGATAATGTTTTAATGATAAAGTTGTTGCACTTAAAAGTGTTGATGTCCGAATGATGTGAGTTGCCAGTGGGTTTGTCAGTTAATGCTTGCTATACGATCTTTGGATTTCATACACATAAATTGCTAAATGTTTGCAAAAAATAGAAATAAATTTTTTGCTGAAGCTCCAAGTTTTATTTTCTAGAACTGAAGCATACAGCTTCAGTTTTTAAAACTAAAACTTCCGTGCTTCAGTTTAAAAACTGAAGCACACAGCTTCAGTTCGTAAGAACTGAAGCTCCTATCCTTCGGTTTTAAAAACTGAAGCTCCCCAGCTTCAGTTTTTAAAGCTGAAGCTCCATTGCTTTATAGGTGTATTAATAATATTTTTCCTTTTTTTGTATTACATACTACACGAAATGGGTATGTTTATCATAATTGTTTGAATTGCTAAAAATAAAAGGGTGTAACTAAATCACATTAAGGATAACTGAAAATAAAAATAGAGATAGAATACATTTTTTAGAGCATCAACCATCACTTTAAAACAGATATGCTTTCTGGTATTGATTTTACTTGATTAATTTTTTTAATTTGTTATGATTATGCAAGATCTCATTGTATGACGTATTAACTATGGTGTCTAAATCAAATCAAGATGCAATACAACAAATATTAGCGAAAGAGTATGAACCCTAGCATACTGTCAATAATTCAAGAATGGTGAGAACTATTTTCTTATTATTTTTCTCTAGTTGTGTTTAAACTTTTCATGCATATTCTTATTCTAGTTCTAGATATTGTTTGCCTTGATTTTATTACAAGCCTACGCTAAATATAGAAAACACAACATTTATACTCTTGAGGAAAATCACAATGTCTTGAATTCAACATGAATGCTAGTGTATTTTACTTGTTTGGATCATATCCACGCAGAAAAAAATTACATTGCTTATTTGTATAAGATTGCAATAAAATATGACTGCGAGTTGATAAATATTGTTAATCAATTGCAGGAAAACTATGTTGACTGTAATCGTGTTGAATGCAGAAAATTTTTCATGTAAGCTGAAGGTCATTGCTAATTTGTTTTGATGCAGAAGATTTGTCATGTAAGCTAGATGAAGTTTCGGTTTGAATTATTTGCAATAGTTTTATAGGCAGTCTCCGCATTTTGTTTAAGCACATGTTAAAATGTGCGTTTTGAGACAAGTCTGGTCTTTCTACCGATATGCTTGGATTAAAAACTTTGTATTACAGAAAATACTGAACTGCAATTTGTGTTAATGATTTCAAATCTTGTTGCGCATCATTTTTTGTCATAACATTAATTTGGTTTTGGTTCATTTTGAGTAAAGTATCTTGTACCTTGCTGTTTGAATTTGTATCTTGATGTTCTGTACATTATTGGTAATATATGAAGTTGAAGACCAGTGTCGTCTCTTGTTCATTATGAACAATATATCATATGCTTGATTTTTATTGAAATATGCCTTTTGTATCATGGTCACTAGTAGCTGCCACCATTTCACAGCAGAATATTTTACAAAACCAAAAACAGCTGTGTTTGTATTGGCCTTTATGCATTTAAATTATTAGGGATAGTTCCATATGCCTCAATTTATTAATTAAATAAAGTTGCTACACAAACCTTTTAGAGGCTATTATAAATGTCATGGTTTTGCTGCCAGTCTTACATGGTAGTAGTAATAATGGACGTAGATATAAATTGCAATCTGCCTCAAATGCTCAGTAGGGATGCCTTTTTCAGAGGCATATTTTAATCCGCCTCTCATGATATTAGAGGCTCTTTAACCTGCTATTTTGTCCCTATTTGTTTTAATAGAGATAATTGTTTTTGCCTCTAATTCTTCAAAATTTAGTAGTGTAGGTGTGTCTAGACTCTGGTAAAGTTTAGGAGCCTGTGGATTGTATGAGGTTAAAACCTCTTACTAGATTTACGCCTAAGTCTACAATCTTATACTTGTTGGGATCATCTCATTCTGGTTATACTGGTATCGGTGCAGAGAATAAAAGTAATCATTAGAGAAGCGTATACACCCTATCATGTTTACCTTGTCATACCTGCCTTTTTGATGTTATCTTTCTTATCCACTTTATATGCCTATCATGATACTTTTACTTATTT
The DNA here is from genome assembly GCA_030737875.1 of Allium sativum. Lineage (NCBI taxonomy): Eukaryota > Viridiplantae > Streptophyta > Magnoliopsida > Asparagales > Amaryllidaceae > Allium > Allium sativum. Next base: position 11,273,512 of record JASFAX010000020.1, on the reverse strand, counting down.
ATTTGCTAAAAGTAACTAGACTCACCAAACTTTATGCCTGACTCTTTTTGTTTCCTCTTCTTTCATTCGTTCCTCCTCCCTTCCCCCACCAGGTTCTCAGGGTGGGAATACTCAAGGTTGACCGGGATTCTGCTATCATTTGCTGGAGCTGCTTAAATGTATTGCTCAAGCTCCTCTCTTTGCTATTATATCTATGTTTTTATTTGGGGATTTTGCTTCTTTTATTTTGTACTCTGATGTTTTAAGTACAAGACAGAAGTTTTTATGATGTATTGGTTTTTATGTAATTTAGACATATGATGTTTTGAATCACGATGCTTTATGATTAATAAAGTTTGTTTTTATTCCACTGCTATTTTATATCTGTCTTGTAATGTTTCTGTTTCTGTTTCTTTTTACCTATAATGCTTCATGAAACTTAATGCATTCTCTTAATGAGTGACATTAACAGACATGGGGTGTCACAGGTTTATTAATAAGTTCCATGTCCATCATTAAGTATGATCTACATTATAATTCCACTTACCACTAGGGAAAGTCTACCTACTATATTTCATTCCCATTCATATAATTAATTATAATAGTTTATATTCCCTGTTCATTACATTTTCCTTAGGTTCCTTAATATTTAACTAAACCTTTACTGTTGTTACCTTTCTTTATTTACCGTCTTGTACATTTTTATTATTGCACAAAATATTTCACACACTTCATTAGATTGGTTGGTGGAAATGGATAAAAATTTATTTCCATAATACACATCAATTAAGATCTGTAGTTCCAAGCTAATTTATTTATTTACATCATGTGCATAGATATATTTGATTGGTGTGAAATGCGACAAGAGAACCCCTATTACTTTCCTTTTCTTGCAACTACGTTCTCAGTGATTTAATGTAATTGTAATTATGGAAATGTAACCATTTTCCACCTTCAACTAATATAGTCTACTACTAATTCCCTTTTTCTGTGTTAGATATTAGTTCCTGTTTTTCAAACACCATTTTCAAATACCGTAAATTTCCATATAAAATTAGGCAAACTAATTCTTTTTCTATTATTTCCACAATTTTCTGTAATTCATTTTACAACATACCCAATTTACTAATGAATTACGATATTAAAAATATATGCATTGTCAGATTCACAATTTTAGTATTACAGTAATTCTTAAACCCAAATAGAAAGTTAATGGAATAGATTCACACAACAATAACATTCTTAAACTACATAGGAAATGGATTATATCATAATTACCATAATTTCAATGATTCATTACATTAAGAATTATGGGGAATTTAAAAGATAAATATACCATTACCAAAAGGTATAATTTAAATCCACACAACTGACTGCTTTCCAATTCTTGAATCTGAGTCAAATCTGCTACCCCATGGTTTCCTAATTGAATCTAATATCAAAATGACCACAGATTCACAAATATGGGGCTAAAAGAATGAAAGAAATCTTAATAATTCAAATTTATAGAATTTACCTCATGTAGAAAAGAAATCTGAACACCTATATCATAGATTTATATTCTTTGTCTTCAAATCTTGAACCATATTCCTATAAACTAATATTCTTATTTCTAAAAGATTTGGAGAAGAATGAAAATGGTTGAGCCTTGGCGTCATCTCAGAAAATATGAGTTGGAGGTCGGGCTCTTCTAGTCTATTATAGGTGCACAGAATATCCTAGTTTGTCGGATTAAATATAATATAATCCAAGCCGTAAAAATCAAAAAATTAACGTTAGTTCACTCAACAATGTATCGACTCTGCTCTAGGGTGGATCGACCCCTCGGGTTGACCCATATATGGTCTTGGTCGACCCAGTTATCTGAGCCACTTGCGTTAACTCTTCCATAATTAATTTTTGTTTAACGTTGCTGCAATGTTGTTTTTCTTTCTAAATATTCTTATGTAAATTAATCTCTTCCATTTATAAGGTATGTTTAACGTTTAAATTTCGAACTCATGAGCATATATTCGCGTATAATTCTACAAATCTTTGTTCGTAAATAACTTCCCCATGTGGCTCCGTTTGTGACAAATCATATATGAAAATGAATCAAAAAATTGCCACGAACACAATGTTACATGTCACGGGGTCAAATTCTGAAATCATAAGACAATGATATTTTCTGATAACTAAATAAATATACATACAAAAATATGAGGTTTTTACATTTTTCTCCCCATAGAAAATTTCGTCGTTGAAAATTGATATGGGTAGAATTATGTTTTTCCTCCTATAAATTGCATCCATCATGTGTACTGTTACCACTAAAGTTTGCACTGAGATAATGGAAAGAAGTAAAAGCTTCAAAACCAGAAGACGATACTGAAAATAGATGGCTTAAGGTAACAAAACTAAAACCAAGAAGAAAAGTTTTTAGGGGCAGCTAAACTGACATCAAATTTTGGGGCCCGATAACATAAATTCAAAACCAAAAAGGGGGATTGAAACACAAGAAAGTTGACACCGAAAAGAAAGGATGGGAGTAAAGCCGGCACCAAGAAGTGGAGTCATAACAAGTGAAGCAGACAGTGAAAGCTTGTAATAATAACAACGAAATCGATACCGAAATAGCAAGATTGGGAATATGGAGTCAATAAAAACAAGAAAGCCGACACAAAAAATAAAGATAGAAATAGATCCGACACCAATTAAAGGAATCATAACAGGTGGAGTAGACACTAAAAGCTTGTAATAATAATGAAACTGATATCGAAATAGCAAGAATGAGAATACAGAGTTGATACCAAGGATATAGAGCGTGTCAGCGAAGGCAACACCAGAACAATGACTTTTTAAATATGCTATCGGCACCAAGATAGGGAAATTAACAGATTGGTGCCGATACCAAGAAAAGAAGGCGGTAAATGCACGTTGACGACCCCAACATGTAGTGATCTTGGTGTCGACACCGAAGAATGAAGGAAAATGCATAAAGACGATACCAAGACAAAAAAAAACAGCAGATGTACAAGTCGATACCGAAGTCATGTAGATAGAGACACGAAATCGAAGCCCCGTAGGCAGAAGCATGGATTTCGCATTCAAAATTGAAAGCGACCATGGTAATGGAGTGATACCCAACTATTGGGTGAAAGTATAGAGGCGATGCCAAGAAGTGCAAGTTGAAAAGGTTTAAAGTCGATACCGGAGACAGAAAGCGCTAACATAGGCCGATATTAAGTGGTTGATGCAAAAGGGGGTTTCCCACACAATTGCTATAGATGGGGGGTCCGAATCTTCTATAAATAAGACCCTTGGCGTCACATTTTGGGGTCTTTTCTCTCATTCCAAAATCTTGTACTCAGCTATAAGATTCTAAACCCCAATTTGGAGATCAAATTAGGGATTTCTCTTGTAGTCTTCCATGTATTTTATCAGTTGATCAATAAAGAAAATACTTAGCATCTATAATCAATTGCACTTTTCTTTCAACTACTAATTCGGATTCAAAACCTTAAATTGGAAGTAATTTTCAAACCGGCTTCAATGGAATTCTACTCCAACTAGCAACGAACTTATGAAGTCCTTATCCCAAGATAACTTTGTTTCCCTTAAGTATTGTAAGAATGATACTAACCTCTTGAAGGAAGAGTAACTAATTTTCAAACTTGGGACATTAATATCTAAGAAAGGGAGAATTAAGTCGAGATAGGAAGAACTAGATTACGCCAAGGTCCACAACTGTAACCCTACATTCGGGTGTTGACGATTTTTATCATTAACATTTTGGTGCTAGAAGGAGGGCTTGAACCTACGCTCTCTTATCTTATTATAGATTAATTTATGAATGTTAGCTTAATGAAAGAATAAGATGAAATCAAAAGGACAAAGCAACTTAATGAGGGGGCAGCTCAAACGACCACTCTCAAAGAAAATATAACTCCATCATTCAACCCAAATGTTGTTGAGCAGGACAACCCTCTACTCCAGCACAACAACCAAACTCGATTTCTTTTGATGAGAATGCCATCAAGATCAAGGCTCTAGAACAACATCTTCTTGAATTGCAGGATTTCTTACAAATTGCTCTGGCACAAAGAACCTCAAGGAACATCGGACCAAGTCAAGTGGAAGAAATTGAGTCCTTAAGGAGAAACGCACTCATCCTACAATTCGGGGAAAAGGAGAAAATCTATTTGACTTCTTGCAAGAAAAAAGACCCTATCTTTTAGAGATAGACCATCAGGTACGCCAATGCAACAAAAGAAAAGAGCAATCTGGAATCTTGACCACTGAAGGATACAATCCTTATAGATCAAACTATGATAACTTGTAAATGTACTTCAAGGATATGGCTGAAAAGGCTGTCAAATACTTACTTGGAAGTAAGGGAAAGGGAACATTGGATGAGCAGGATAACGATAATGAAAGAGTGGCCCCTTCACTGATGAAATCATGAACATAGTGATACCGTCACATGTGAAGATTCCCACCATGAAATATCATGGAATTACTAACCTAGACGACCATCTCATGGCTTTTTATAGCATCCCGTATTTTTCTAACTAATTATTTTATTATTTAAAATGTCCCTTTGAATTCAATTAATTGAATGGAACCATTTTATTTTGAATATGTTATTAATATTAATAATATAATAATATTTTAATTCCAAAATAGTCGAAAAATGTTGAATTTGCAAAAAAATGTGAATGGGCAATTTAAAAAGGTTTAATATTGAATTATATTAACGCGTTCGTTTATTAAACAACGTTAGAACGTATAATTTATAATTATATTATAAAACAAGCTACAGCGGCATGGTAGTACTAATATTGCGTTTTGAACTTTAAATGGTTGTACAGGATCCAATATAAGTCGGATTTCTTTGAAACAAGAAACGTTCAGATCCAGTGGATAATATTTTTCTAATAGAAGAGAAAAATCAAGTTTTCAAGTTTTTGATTTTGTTTTATGTACAAATCAAATTTTCAAGTAGTCGCTATGGAATTCTTTCATAAATTATAATGTTTATTTATATAGAATAAAGGGATTTTTAATTTATTGAATATCGTTTTGGCTTGGAATTCAACCCGAGATATTTTATTTTGGTATATATGAAATTCTATTCGTATATGGCCAATTATAATATTTTATTATTATTATATTGAGGTATTTTTAAATTGATTTATTTTAATTTAAAATGGTCCCTTAAAAAGGGACTTGATTTAAACGACCTCCATTTTCGATAAAACAAATTTTATTGAGACTGTAACAGCTAATTATTGCTAGATTTCAAGTTTCGCATCAACTGGAGTTAATTTGTGAGCACAACAAAATTAAATACAAATAAAACAACCGTTTGGACGTGAACGAGCGCCATTGGAGGAAACGGACTTGGAATTCGACGAAATAAGTTTCATCATGACCTTAACGTCAAATTATACAATGAAGTCCATTTCCACTACGAACGAGGTCCCTATGTGGACGTAGGAGTTAATGAACATCGAATTGAATTGGCAATAGGCATCAAACTAATATAATATTATAGAAAAATAATATTTTTTCCCCAATCACCCACTCTATATATTGACACCAAATATGAAACCCTAATCCCCAATTCACCACCGTTCAGTAGTTTTTACAGATGGTCCACAATCATAAATTAATTTATATTTTAATTTCCGATGGGAATTAGTCGGAACTTCCAACACGGAAGTTGTAGCTAAGATCGAGGGGGAGGTGCTGGTTAAATTTGGTGACTTAATATCGCCTTAGGTGGCCAGAATCGGCTGAACAGTGACGAAATCCAGTTTCGTTCTTTTTGAGTTTGATGGCAATTAGAGCGATTTCATGGGTTCGAACCTAGGGGAAATTGGAGTAGAGAAGCAAGGCTTTAATTTGGCACTGGTCTGGGGGTCTGGCACCACCTATGGTGGTCGGGGCGATGAGATGTACGGAGGTCAACATTTTGCGTTCATTTGTGTTTGCTGGCTTCGAGTTTTGGCGAATTCGTGGAGGAGGAGGCCTCGAGGGCGTCGACTATTTGAAGAGGAGTGAAGCGTGGAAGCGAGGTCAACAGTTCGGCGGAGGTCCGGTCGGCTAGTGATGGCTGGCGCGGCGGAATTTGGTCGAAGCATGGGTTCCGGTCAAAGCTAATTTTCTGGCAATGGGCGAAGTGTGGGTGGTCAGCACACTTAGCGGTGGCGTTGCTGGGTACGACAATGTCGAGGGTCATCTCCGACGAGGCTCTAGCGGCGACGGCGACAGTCCATTGTGGTGGAGCTATTCGAATGGAGCCAGTATCAGCGTTCAGAAAGGGAAGGAAGTGAAAACGCGTGAGGGAGGAATCTGACATGGCTTAATTATTAATATTAAGGTAAAAATTGTAATTAGGGGTTTATTTAATTAATGATTAGTTAAGTTAAATTTTAATTTAATCTATATTAAATTAGTTAAAACTTTAAACGATCGTAACTCATTCGTTTATTATCAGAATCGTGCAAAACAGGATTTGTTGGGATCGTGGCGTCGAGCACTACGTTGTTAAGCTGGTTTGGTCAGAAACTGAAGCTATTGGATTTTTGTGTAATTTCAAATATATTTTTGAAATTATATAAAATAAACGCATCAACCGTCAACATATATTGGTGAGTTAACTCTCACACTTTTCTGAACTAATATGATGTGATAAATTCATAAAATTAAAATATCATTATTAATATATATTGGTTGATTGGATGCCTTGGGTGCTTATGGTTGATTTAATGGTTGTTGTTAATTATATTATCGACGTTAATTTATTATTTTAAAATTTTATTGCTATCATGAAATGTTATAATAATCCGTGATGCAGGGAAGAACAGGTTAACGGGATCCAACCGGATTCCTCAAATAAATTATATATTATTTGTTGTTCATATCATTTATATGAATTGTTTACCCCAAATGACATTGAAACCTATTTGGATAATGATGGTTGAATGGATGTTAATCATTGTTATGATTTTAATAAATCGACAATATTGATTAAGTGGTTCGCTGTGATGGCCTAAAATCTATCGTTTTATGGCATCGTTTTGCCGTCACGGAAGTTTTAAGTTATAAAATCTATTTTACAACTAAATAAAGAATTCAAGTTTATTTTATAAGTCAATTAAAATAAAAGTTTTATAAATTTACTTATATTTAAACCCGTGTTTTATAAAGAGGATCATTAAACATTTATATTATGAATTCTTATATCGTTATTGAACAGAAAGTTAGAAACTAATCTACGGTGTAACGACCCGCAATCTACGTATCGAAGGATCGTAGAATATTTATTTTATTTTCATATGAAGTCATATAATCGTGTAACTTTGGGAAACGACTATTGGGGTCATTTCGCATGTTCACGATTTTTGCCTAATTTTAAATGACCATTTTGCCCCTGGCGAATCTTATTTCTTCTATAACTTTTGATTGGTAAGGAGTTTTTACCTACAACCACATCCATTCGAATCGTATGATGGTTTACCTTTCCGTAGAGTGGTCACACGAATCAAACGAAATTACCATTTGGGAGATATGGCTAAAATAAGGTTTGGAAGATGGAAGACAACATAATTGGGCTTAATGGGGGTGATTAGCAGCTAGGTCCATATACCATTTCGGGATTAGGGTTACGGGAGGGTTGAGAGGGATTGGAGAAACATTCCCCTTCATTTTCTCAGCCGCCACAAACATTCTTTGGACCCTAGTAATAGCCTCCATCTCCTAAATCCCACCCTAATTGCTTTCTAATCACTAGTTAACCAAAACTACACCAAATCAAGTCAAATTAGCACCAAATCAAGGTTGGAGCTGCTGCAATACATAGAGATCCATGCCATAACAGTAAAGTTTCAGATCTAAGAGTTCATTTGTGGCTAAGGTGAGTGATTTGCACCTTTATTCACTAATTATGGCTAATTAGGGGTGATTAGTGATAATTAGCGAAATTATGCATCATAAAAATCTGGAAAAATATTTAGAAATTCTAAAATATTATTTTATGTCACTGGTGAAAATTTGGGTTAATTTGGATTAAGTTTGCTAATCCTATAGTTAAAACATGGTTAAGGGGATTAAGGGGAAAGTCGTGTTTTTTGGGTATGTTTGATATAAAATATTTCATGTGATTGATGTTTAAATGTTTTTGATTGATTCTATATATTGTTACTGCTAGTTGGTATTGTTGGAGAATGGTGTTTTGATGACAACAACCTTATTTCAACTATCTTGATTATAAAATATATGCTAACACTTTTTGAATAGAATATATATATATATATAATTTTCAAAATATATATATGTGTGTGCAGGAATTATATACAGGAAATATTACTGAAGACTGTATAGTTACAAAGATGATATAGATTCAAAGATCAGAGAAACTTCAAGACTCATGAGTAATCAAGATTAATATATTTATAGAGTCTAGATTTTGTAAGACTTTAAATAGCACTCCAGGTTCAAATTCAAATTCTAATTTTCAAATTCTGATTTTCAATTCTATCCTCAATCCTCTCCACTTTGTTTTTCTATTTTCTCTCTATTTTGTTTCTATTTTTATTCTTCTCGGTTTTTCAAACTTTAATTTTTTATATAATTTATATTTATACTTTATATAGTTCAAAACCTTATAATTTTATAAATATATTTATTCAATTTAAAAGTATGTTTTCATATAATTATCTATCATATAATATTAATTTACAACACTATAATTTTACTCAAGAATTTCCAGAATTAGTTTTATATCAAAATACTTGAAAAATGTTTTGAAAATGAAAATTACACATGAGTATGTTGACATAGAAAAAAAGTGTATGTTGACATATAACTGCTATTTTTTCTAATTTTGAAAGGAAGTGTCTTTTCACTTTTTGAAATGCTCCAGAACCGTTGCAACCCTTCATACTCTATTAAAAGAGGTTAAAACCGAATTTTTTAACACATCTTCTTCTCTAACTTCATACTCTTTCATCCCACCATTATTCTTAATCATTTTTATGATTCTTACACTTATACTCTGCCAAATTCACTTCTGTTTTGATCAAACTTCTTCTCTCTACACTCTCTACTCTCTGAATCAAGTGCTATAGAAGAGTTATAGGGCTGTTTTGTAATTTCTTGGGTTGAATAAACCCTTTTTGTAAGTCAAAGAGGAATCGGTGTATCCTTGTAGTCGTGATATCAGGGAATAGGAGTCGGTGTGCCCTTGTTGAGCCGTGAAATCAAGGGATAGGAGTCGGTGTCTCCTTGTTGAGCCGTGAAATTAAGGAGGTTGTATTTAACTATTGGAAATAGTAATAAAACTTCGCACAATCCAGTGTTGTGCGGGACTGGACGTAGGAGTGATCCGAACCAGTATAAAATCCGGTGTGTTCTTTCCTTTTTCTGCATTTTTATTTCTGTTTATTTTGCATCTGTGTTTGAATCTGTGTCTGAGATTATGTTTGTGGTGTTTGATTCATTCCATAATTCTCTTTAGTTTTAAGTTTTGTTTAAATTCTTACAAACACTATTCACCCCCTCCCCCTCTAGTGTTTGCTTTGCCTTAACGATCCATTCCGCAGTTCCTAACAATTGGTATCAGAGCAAGGTTTTTCAAAAAGTTCATAATCTGATTTTGAAAATGTTAAATGGCAAATTATGAATACTAGTTTTAATTCATGTATTGCATCAAGTATTTGATTAGTCTGCATTCAATTTTATTGAAAAATCAAGTTACTATGATTTGATTTTTAAAATTTGAAATGTTTTAAATTTTGAAAATTTGATCTATGGATATGTTACAAAACCTTCATGATGTTATTGTAGTTAGTTATTTTGAAAAGTCATTTGATTATTTGAAAGGTCATTTGAATATTTGAAAAGACATTTGAATTATTTGAAAAGTTATTTGATTATTTGAAAAGTTGTGTTGTTTTACAGAAAAAGATGTGCTATATGGCTATTGGATATTCAAACTATGAAAAGATGGGTGACCTGGCTATTGGTAACTCAAATTACAAAATGGTGGCTATTGAAAATTACAACTCTGAAAAGAAATCAAAAAGAGAAGAGTTACGGCGATTGGTGAAGAGACATCAAGAAGAAATGGAAATATACAATGTAAATCAACAAAGAAATGGGTACCATATAAGTAGAGACTTTTGATTCTTCTCTACAAGTAGATTCAATACTATACTTCTCTTCATTTTATTTGGAATGTCGCTGGTCTCATGTAAATCCGTCAAGAATTTATCAAGTAATGATCGAATGAAGTTTTGGTGAATAAAGAGAGAAGGAAACCAAAACTATCAACAAGAATCTTCAAATTACATCCATAGGTTAGACTATATTGTCTCAAATCCTTTTCCATATTGTAGTTCTCATTCTCGCGGTCGATTTGATGGGTAGATCGTCAAATTCCAATCAAAATTGAGTGAGATATGGCAGTTTGAAGTTGGTGATACAAAACTGAAAAACTATTATGGGATTTCATGTATACCTCTTACTGTTTGGTCTTGATGTACCCCAATATCATCCAAATTCATCCCTAAACTGTTACTAGATCGTATTCCTTTCATTTCTCTTCGATTTGCCACTGATTTCATCCAATTCTTTCAAGAAATGAAGAAGTTATGCCTCCTGAAAGTTTGATTGAAAATGAAAAACGAGAAAAAGAAGATGAAGAAGAAGAGAAGTGGTTATGAAGAGACATGAATTTTGGGCCTTTATATAGTAGTTGAAGTGTCCATTCATTCAAAATTCAAGATTCAAATTCAAATTTTGGCGCCAAGTTGGTTGAACTACTAAATCTTCAATATCTTTCTCATACGGTGTTCAAATTCAGCAAATGAATACACTATCCTGATCAGGAAAACGAGTCCGTCGCAATAGAGCAGATCTCATCATCAAATTCCAAAAGATCTTCAAAATTCAAAGAATATCGAAGAAATGGATCTAAAAACCGGTACGCCTTGATTAATTTTAAATTTTTGGTTGAATGGATGTTTTGTTTGCTTTCCTTTGTTTTAAATTTGAAATTTAAACTTTAAAACTCAAATTTGAAATTTAAAATTCAAATTTGAAATTTAAAAATAATTATAATAAAATTAATATAATAATAAAATAAATTTTGGATGTTTGTTAGGATTAATATTATTTCAGAAAATAGTTAAACTTGAAATATAAATCGATATTTTAAAACCAAAGTCACAAAACCATATTCCCTTTGAAATAATATATATGTCAACATACATATATCTATATGTTAACATATAACCTATAGAATGAAATTCAAAATTTAAATTTCAAATGTTTAATTTTCAAACTTCCCTCCATCTTTTCAATTACAAAATGCCAGTTACTTATTAACTTTATCTGTCTACTTATTTTCTTATATCTTGTTTCAAAATATATATATTAAAAGTATATAAATTAATAAAATTATATAGACATGTTAATATGATATAAAAAGATAATATACCTTTTTGATATTGCTATAAAATATAAATTTGTTTATCTTTTATATAGTTTAAACAAGCATAGTTTAACTTATATATTATTCATATGATTTCATAACAATTTTGGGTTACATTATAACAAATACTATTTGTAACTTAATACTTATTTTGATTTCTTATCAAGATTTATAAAAGCCTTAATATTTAATCTAATATTATGGTATAATATATATATATATATATATATATATATGATTTTTATGTCATAAAAATATAGTTTAAATATAAGAAATTATAGATTTATATATTACTTCATATTATCAATTTTCATTAAAATGATTTTATTATAACTATAGATTTCTTTTAAATTTTAACATATAAATTGTTCTCTGGCAAATATATATGTTTGGATTTCTAAAGTTTAAATTTAAAATCAGTTTTTATATATTATTATGAATATATGTTTATAGTCTACTTTATATAATTTTATATTCTCTCTAAAAGGATCTTCAATTCATACTATATTTACCCTACTAATATTATTTAGCTTTATAATTATTTTGAATATTTTATTACTTATCATGAATATTTTTTAATTAAACTCTTATCTTTAATATTTTTCAATCACTTTCACTAGTACAATTAACCTAAGTCTAGAAATAAACATTATCTTTGTTTGATTCTAATAATTTATAATATATATGCATAATAGTTAGATAGTACTTTGAATATATTTTACCAAAATAGATATCATCAACAAATCGTTCTGCATACTATCATTACACATCTTATTTCATATCATATATCATTACAGTGCATCTCAAATTAAAATCATTTACATCACAAATTGTGTTTCATTCAATATATCACTTCATATAGTTTTGCATATGTCATACTGCATTATTACCAACACATTGCATTACATGTTAACTATAATTCCACACATAACAAGTATACATAAAATATCTATTTTGTCCTGATTAATTTGATTGACTTATTTGGCTTGATTGAAATTGATTGAATTGATTAACTTGTTTGGTTTGTTTAATTTGTTTTACTTGAATAACTTGATTGACATACTTGACATAGTTAAATTTAATTAGTGGTTGATAGGAGCTTTATTAGTTTTAGGATAAATAGAAGTGCAAGAAATGCTTGGTTTTATGTTTGAATTTATTTGAATTGATATTTTATGACAATAAAACTTCAATTGATTGATTGCTTGGATTAAACTGCTCTACTTACATCATAATTTTAAGAATATCTTATCAAAGTTATTTCTTAAGTCTAGATTAATGTCTTATTATAGTTTTAAGGAAATTAGAGTTTAGGATAGTCTTGTATTAGATTAAGAGGGAGTTTTATAGTTTCTAGGATTATTTGAAGGTTCAAGAAGTGTTTGTTAACACATATTATTTAATTTGGTTGATTGCTTGAATTGATTGTTTGAATTGATTGCTTTAGTTGATTGTTTGAGTTAATTGTTTAGATTATTTGTTTGAATTAATTTGCTTGTTTGAATTAATTGGTTTACTTAGTTTATTATCCTTCTATTAAGGTTATTAGACTAGTGTAGTCATAGATTTAAGGGGAGTTTTAGAAATTAGAGAATCATAGATTAAGGGAGAGTTATAGATTTAAGGGAAATTATATATAGAATAAGGATATTATATAGGCATAAATTTAGGAGGAGTATTTTATAAGGTATAGATAGATTTAGGATTCAAAGGGGAGTACTTTACTTTGGTATAGGAATTACTTAGATAGTTATAGGATTAATGGGGAGTAGTTTTAGAATTTCTTTTTGATAATGACAAAGGGGGAGAAATTATAAAATATAGACATAGTAGATTTCATATAGACATGGGGAGTATTTAAGAGGATCATCATCAACAGGTATAAACAATAGGTATGATATTTTTAAACTAAGGTTGTCATCATGAAAAAGGAGGAGATTGTTGGAGAATGGTGTTTTGATGACAACAACCGTATTTCAATTATCATTGATTATAAAATATATGCTAACACTTTTTGTATAGAATATATATATATGTGTATGTGTGTGTGTGCATGAATTATATATAGGAAATATTACTGAAGACTGTACAGTTATAAAAGACGATAGAGATTCAAAGATCAAAGAAATTTCAAGATTCATGAGTAATCAAGATTTCAAGAGTTCAAGATTAACATATTTATAGAATCTAGATTTTGTAAGACTCTAAATAGCACTGTAGGTTCAAATTCTAATTCTAATTTTCAAATTCTGATTTTAAATTCTATCCTCAATTCTTTCCATTTTGTTTTCCTATTTTCTCTCTATTTTGTTTTTCTATTTTGTTTCTATTTTTATTCTACTTGATTTTTCAAGCTTAAATTTTTTATATAATTTATATTTATACTTTACATAGTTTAAAACCTTATAATTTTATAAATATATTTATTTATTTTAAAAGTAAGTTTTCATATAATTTTCTATCATATAATATTAATTTACAACACTAGAATTTTACTCAAGAATTTCCAGAATTAGTTTTATATAAAAATACTTGAAAAATATTTTGAAAATGAAAAATAGACATGAGTATGTTGACATAGAAAAAAGTGTATGTCGACATATAACTGCTATTTATTCTAATTTTGAAGGGAAGTGTCTTTTCACTTTTTGTAATGCTCCAGAACCGTAGCAATACTTCATACTCTATAAAAAGAGGTTAAAACCGAATTTTTTAACACATCTTCTTCTCTAACTTCATACTCTTTCATCCCACCATTATTCTTAATCATTTTTATAATTTTTACACTTATACTCTGTCGAATTCACTTCTGTTTTGATCAAACTTCTTCTCTCTACAGTCTCTACTCTCTGATTCAAGTGCTATTGAAGAGTTATAGGGCTGTTTTGTAATTGCTTGGGTTGAATAAACCCTTTTGTAAGTCAAAGAGGAATCGGTGTATCCTTGTAGCCGTGAAATCAAGGAATAGGAGTCGGTGTGCCCTTGTTGAGCCGTGAAATCAAGGGATAGGAGTCGGTGTCTCCTTGTTGAGCCGTGAAATAAGGAGGTTGTATTTTACTATTGAAAATAGTAATAAAACTCTTCACAATCCAGCGTTGTGTGGGACTGGATGTAGGAGTGATCCGAACCACTATAAAATCCGGTGTGTTCTTCCCTTTTTCTACGTTTTTATTTCTGTTTATTTTGCATCTGTGTTTGAATTTGTGTCAGAGATTGTGTTTGTGGTGTTTGATTCATTCCATAATTCTCTTTAGTTTTAAGTTTTGTTTAAATTCTTACAAACACAATTCACCCCCTCCCTCTAGTGTTTGATTTGCCTTAACGATCCATTCCACATTTACTAACAAGTATGTTTTGTGATGTCATAGGAAGTTTAGTATGGTTGAAAACACCGTCATTTGGCGAAATTAGCTCGTAAGAAAAACTGCAGGAATTCGGTTCCTAAAGAGGGTAGGGGTCACGAACCACCACCAAGAGAGGGTCACAAACTACCACCAAGAGAGGGTCACGAACCGCCACCAAGAAAGGGACACAAACCGCCACTAGGAAATGGTCACGAACTGACCAGAAGGAGTGCCATGAAGCAGAGGGGGTGACTAGGGGATCACGACCCGGGGGGCACCCCAGGGGGCAACCCGAGGGGGCAACCGGGAAGGCGACCCATCCTCGACGATGACCACGACTCGAACTGAGATGATGACTCTGAACCGAACCGAATTCTAACTTCTACTTCGCGACGATGATTGCGAACTCTTCTGAAGATCAACACCACTCCGACTAAAACCCGAAATGCAAAGGGAGTCCAAATGGGAAGTTATTACTTAGGATCCAGATGGGAACCAACAAGTTAACTTCTTGAGTTGGACTTTGCTACGAGACGTGTGCAAAGGGGTTATCGATATCCATAACTTTGGTTCACCGTTGAGAGAGGGGGCATGTAGACGAACTAGAGCCATAGGATGTATGGACTGGGAAGGGTTATTGGCTATAGACCAGAAGGGCATGGTCATGAAAATTAGTTGTACGGAGTCCAGAAAGGCATGGACCCGTCATGGCCCCAAATGGATTTGGTGAGCAAATCGGTGGATATCGTATGCTTTACGCACTGAGTGAGAGATGTGAGGATGATTGCGATGTTTTATGTTTGCTATCACCATGAAACACACACTCCCATTTTACACTCTATGTTAGTGTTTACCATAGAGTATTGTACATCTTATTGTGCTAACTCTTTGGTTGTAGGTTCAGGTATGATTATTTGTACCTGTTACTCTTTTATTTTGTTGCTATCACTCATACGAAGCTTTTGTTTGACCAGAGTTTTATGTCTCTTCTTATTACTCTGGAATCTCCTAAACGAACAAACTAGAGACAGGTTAGGTGGTTATGCACGAGTAGTTGTCCGGAGACGAGAAGGAGGCTTCCACATACTATTTACATATATTCTCCCTGTGTTGTTGCTGATCACTGCTTTAGGCATTAGTAGTGTACCTTTTCTGTTTTGCTTTAGAGATAGTATTTTGAAGTTGTAGTAATGATGGTTTGGATCATAAGCTGTATTTTGGATTACGTTGCAGTGATGGTTTAGTTTTCAGCTTATGCACTATCTCGCCTGTTTTATGTCAAGTTATGTTATTATTATATTTTATTCCATGCGCTGTGAGATATACTACAGGTTCTTTGGTGATTCATAGTTTCAAATCCTTTTCTTTTGACGACCGTCCCATGCTAATCAGGCATTGGCATAGTACATTTCGGGGAAATATCGGCTGGTTTGGGGCGGGCCGTTACACTTGGTATCAGAGCCTAGGTTGCGTATTTTAACCTAGGGAAGACATCAGGGAGAGATAGTACACGTATATGAGAGCGCGTATTTGCGATATTTTTGTTTTCAAAACTATATATATACTATTAGTATATCTAAGGAAGAAGTCGCACTGCACTGGCACCACTAAGGAGATGGTTAATCGTTTTCTCTTTACAGATTGGACGATGAGTCGAAATACGAGGAGTATGAGTTCAGGGGCCAACAATGGGAATGTCCCTGATAGAAGGATGATGTTTACTACCTTCATGCGAGAGACGATTAGGGATGTTCAGGGAGCAGTTCCTAATGCTGCTAATGGTGGTGGTACGGTAGCATAGGCACCTAGAGCCGATTTTTCCAAGCTCTACAAAGATTATACTAGTCTTAGTGAGAAGCCATTCCACGGAACGGGTCGGCTACGGAGGTTCAGGATTGGCTTGATAGTTGTGAGCACATATTCGAGGATTTGGGGATCGATGATGCGATGAAGACAAAGTTAGCATCGTGTCAACTTCAAGGACAATCAATGAATTGGTGGAATGCTATCAAAGCGGCTACTCCTGAGGATCAAGACACTTGGAATCAATTTAAGACCCAATTCGATGATAAGTTTATTCCAGCTGCTCAGAAATCAGAATTGTTCAGGAAGTTTTTGGAGATTAGGTAGAATGGTAGGGCAGTCTCGGAGTATATTGCTGAATTCGATACCTTATCGAAATATGGATTGTCCCTTATCGATACTGTCGAGAAGAAGAACAAGAAGTTCATAACTGGCCTAGATGAGTACTTGGGGGAGAGACTCATAAACCATGTCGATGAGACATTAGAATCTATTGTAGGGAAGGCATTGAGATCTGTGAGCCTTTACTCTAAGTCGAAGACTGAGGTTGCTATTACATCTACAGAGGAGCCAAAGCCGTAGGCAAGCGGTGGAGGCAAGAATAATTCCCAGAATAAGAGGAAACAGGACCAAACCAAGGACGGTCAAAAAAAGATGAATAAGAAAGAAGTCCAGTGCTTTGGTTGCGGCAAGAAGGGCCACTATATCAAAGATTGTCGAGCAAAGCCAGCGGAAAGAAAGTGCTTCAACTGTGACCAAGTGGGATATTTCAAGGATAAATGTCCACAACCCCCTAAGGAGAAGTAGATCGTGAAAGCAGATGTTATCAACGTTGTTCCTTCTTTGTCGAATTCCCCAACTGCGGTGCAAAAGGGAAAGGGTGTCATTATTCAAGGTATGCTTTCTATTTATGATATTCCTGTTTGAGTATTATTTGATACCGGGGATTCCCATTCCTTCGTATTTAGTGACCTGGTAGATAAGTTAGGATTGGAACCCGAGATTATCGGTAGACCTTTAGTTGCGACGAACCTGATCGTTGGTTCGACTAGCCTTAGTATGATTTGTCATAATTTGGTCTTATCGAGTCATGGATGTATGTTTGCTTGTGATTGCTTTGTTTTGGGCTTTACTGGGTTTGGCATTATTTTGGGAGTCGATTGGCTCCAAAGGTATGGGGTGGTGGCAGACTGTGAGGAGTCTTCGGTGACCATTAGAGCGGGTGATGGGCAGAGGGTGGTATTGGGTTGCCTACCTAGAGATGGGGTGATGGCTAGTTTTCTAAATTCCCTCGACATGCCGCATGATGAGTTATCAGATGTGCCTATTGCTGGGGAGTATCCGGACATCTTTAAGGAAGTGATCGGACTTCCACCACACCGAGAGATCGAGTTTCGAATTGATTTAGTGAAAGATGCCAGACCTATAGTGATACCACTTCATCGTATGGCACCAAGAAGGCAGCTAAATCTCGAAGTGCAAGTTGGCAATTTTTGAAGAAGGGATTTATCCGAAGAAGTGTTTTCGAGTGAGGAGCACTAGTTGTATTTGCTACCAAGGCCGATGGTTCCCTTCGCTTATGTGTACAATACCGTGAGTTGAACAAGGTGACTAGGAAGAATAAGTATCCTCTTACACAGATAGATGATTTTTTTTATCAACTGAATGGAGCAAGAGTGTTTTCTTAGTTGGATCTCGTGATAGATTTTCATCATCTCCAAATAGCGGTTGAGAGTATACCTAAAACGACATTTCAGACGCCGTTGGATTCTATGAGTGGTTGGTCATGCCATTCGGGTTGACCAATGCACCCACATATTTCATTGATCTTATGAATAGTGTTTTCAAGGATCAATTAAATAAGTTTGTTCTTGTGTTCGTGGACGATATCTTGGTTTACTCGAGGACAGAGGAAGAACACAAGGAACATTTAAGCACAATGATGGAGGTGTTGAGGAAACACCAATTGAAAGCGAAATTTTCTAAGTGTCACTTCTGGAGGAGGGAAGTGAGGTTTTTGGGCCACGTTATTTTAGAGAATGGTATTGCCGTGGATCCTGCAAAGGTGGCTATGGTGCAAGATTGGTCTACGCCCAAGAATGCAACAGACGTGAGAAGTTTCTTGGGGTTAGCTGGATATTATCGTACGTTTATCTAAGACTTCTCCAAGATAGCGGCACCGTTAACTCAGTTGACCAAGAATAATCAAGCTTTCGTCTGGGACGAAAAGTGTGAGAACGCAATTAAGAGTCGAAAGGAAAAGTTAACGTGTGCACCAGTGTTAGTGAGTCCTAAAGGGAACGAAGAGATGATGGTATACACGGATGCCTGTGGTACCGGACTAGGTGTTGTACTAATGCAAGTAGGTAGGTTCTAGCTTATGCTAGTCAGCAACTGAAACCGCATGAGAAAAGGTATCCTACCCATGATTTGGAATTGGCAGGGATCGTGTTCGCATTGAAAATGTGGAGACACTAACTCTTAGGAGAAAGATTCGAGTTGTTTACCGATCATAAGTCATAGAAGTACCTTTTCTCTCAAAAGGATTTGGTTTAATTCTTCGTCAGTAGAGATGGTTAGAGTTCTTGGCTTCATATGATTTCAATATCGCATACACACCCGAGAAGGGAAATATGGTAGATGATGCATTGAGTAGGAGACATGCCAGTTTAGGGGCTATGTTTCTTGAATGGAAGCAACTGGAGTGTATTGCGGGATACGATTTCAGATCTAAGTGTGAATTTGATCCAGTGATGTTAGCAAGTTTGACGATCAGACCGACTTTGATTGAGCGGATTGGTTACAGTCAGAGGGACGATCCTAATCTATTGGAAATCATCTCCGAGGTAGAGATGGGCATTGACGGCGAGAGAGTGAACAAGTATGGTCTTGAACGAGAGGGATGGCTTCGAAAGAATGGGAGACTAGTTGTACCCAACGTTAATGGATTGAGAGATGAAGTGCTTAGAGAGTGTCATCACTCGAAACTGATTATACATACCGGTGGTAACAAAATGTATCGAGACATGAAGCAGACCTACTACTGGGAAGAGATGAAGAGAGACATTGGGAAGTTTATATCCAAGTGCATGAATTACTAGTTAGTTAAAGCCGAGCAAAAGAAGCCTAGTGGTTTGTTACAACCGTTAGAAATTCCCGAATGGAAATGGGAACAAGTCTCAATGGATTTCATTGATGGTTTACTAAGAACTAGATTGGGTCATGATAGTATTTGGATGATTGTAGATCTATTGACCAAAAGTGCAAGGTTTATACCGGTCGAGTCGAATAGAACGGTAGCTAAGTTAGCAGAACTATATATGAAATGGGTAGTGAGATTTCACTGAGTACCTAGAGGTAATGTAGGTGACCGTGATCCAGTATTTACTATTGGGTTTTGGAAGAGCCTACAAGAGGATTTAGGATCAGAATTACATCTCAGTACCGTGCACCATCTTCAAACTGACGGTCAAACAGAGAAAGTGAACTGTGTATTAGAGGATCTCTTAAGGGCTTGTATATTGGACTTTGGAGGACATGGTATGACCATTTATATCTGGTTATATTAGCATATAACAATAGTTATCAATCCAGTATTGGTATGAATCCATTTGAAGCTTTGTATGGAAGACCGTGCAACCCACCATCACGTTGGTTGGAGACCAGTGAGAAGTTTGTGCTTGGTCTAGATGTAATAAGAGAAACGTCAGATAAGATAAAGGTTATTCAACAACGAATGAAGACTGCCCAAGATAGGAATAAGAGTTATGCTGATAAAAGGCGAAGAGATTTGAAATTCTTCGTTGGCGACTTGGTATTTGTCAAGATTTCTCCGTTAAAGAGTGTGATTCAGTTTGGTGGGAGCGTTAAATTAGCACCAAGGTTTGTTGGTCCATTTCCAATTCTCGAGCAAGTTGCAAATTTAGCGTATAAAGTTGGATTACCTGACAAGATGGCGGGAGTGCACAACGTATTTTATGTTTCTCAGTTAAGGAAGTTTGTGCACGATTCTGATATGACTATTTCACCAGATCATTTGGACGATATCGAGGTAGAACCTGAGCCAGTTGGAAATCGCAAACCGATTCGTATTATTGGACACGATACAAAACAACTTCGGAGGAAGACTGTGAAACTGGTTAAGGTCCAGTGGGGTGGTAATGAGAACTATTGTACTTGGGAATCAGAGGAGAACATAATGAAGTCGTATCCAGAGCTCTTCACCTGGTAAGATTTTAATCACGATATGGTTACTCCGTTGTTAGTAAACCGCATGCTAGGATAGGCTTGTTGTGTTATTATGTATGTATAATTGTTTGTAAATGGCTGATAGGCATGCAGGGCACTTTTGTATGTTTTAGTTAAGGAATTTCGGGGACAAATTTCTTAAAGGGGGGAGAGTGTAATGACCCGCATTCTACGTATCGAAAGATCGTAGAATTTTATTTTATTTTCATACGAAGTCGTATGGTCGTATAAATTTGGGAAACGACTATTGGGATCATTTCCCATGTTCATGATTTTTGCCGAATTTTAAATAACCATTTTGCCCCTGCGAATCTTGTTTCGCTTATAATTTTTGATTGGTAATGAGTTTTGATCTGAATTCACTTCCATTGGATTCAAATGATGGTTTACCTTTCCGTAGAGTGATCACATTAATCAAACGGACTTACTGTTAAGGAGATATGGCTGAAATAAGATTTGGAAGATAAAAAACAACATAATTGGGCTTAACGGGGTGATTAGCGGCTAGGCCCATCAACCATTTCGGGATTAGGATTATGGGAGGGCTGAGAGGGATTGGAGAAACATTCCCTTTCATTTTCTCAACCGCCACAAACATTCTTTGAACCCTAGTAATGGCCTTCATCTCCTTAATCTCACCCTAATTGCTTTCTAATCACTAATTAACTAAAACTACACCAAATCAAGTCAAATTAGACCAAAGCAGGGTTGGAGCTGCTACAATACATAGAAATCCATGCCATAATAGTAAAGTTTCAGATCTAAGATTTCATTTGTGGCTAAGGTGAGTGATTTGCACCTTTATTCACTAATTATGGCTAATTAAGGGTGATTAGTGATAATTAGTGAAATTATGCATCATAAAAATCTGGAAAAATATGTAGAAATTATAAAATATTATTTTATGTCACTGGTGAAAATTTGGTTTAATTTGGATATTAAGTTTGCTAATCCTATAGTTAAAACATGGTTAAGGGGATCAAGGGGAAAATCATGCTTTTTGGTTATGTTTGATCTGAAATATTTCATGTGATTGATGTTTTAATGTTTTTGATTGATTCTATATGTTGTTATTGCTGGTTGGTATGTTTTGTGATGTCATAAGAATTGTTACAATGGTTGAAAACGTCGTTGTTTGGCGAAATTAACTCGTAGGAAAAACTGTAGGAATTCAATTCTTGAAGGTGGTAGGGGTCACGAACCGCCACCAGGCTCACGAACCGCCACTAGGAGAGGGTCGTGAACCACCACCAAAAGAGGGTCACGAACTGCCACCAGGAGAGAGTCACGAACCGCCACCAAGAGAGGGTCATGAACCGCCACTAGGAAAGGGTCACGAACCGACCAAAAGGAGTGTCGTGAAGTAGAGGGGGAGTGACCAGGGGATCATGACCCGGGGGAGCAACCCGGGGGGGTGACCCAGGGGGGCGACCCTGGGGGGATCGAGAAGGAAAACTATCCCCGACGATGACCACGACTCGAACTGATATGATGACTCCGAACTGAACCAGATTCGAACTTCTACTTCGCGACGACGATTGCGAACTCTTCTGAAGATCAACACCACTCCGACTAAAATCTGAAATGCAAAGGGAGTCCAAATGGGAAGTTATTACTCGGGATCCAGATGGGAACCAACGAGTTAGCTTGTAGAGGTTGACTTTGCTGCGGGACGTGTGCAAAGGGATTATTGATATCCATAACTTTGGTTCACCGTTGAGAGAGGGGGCATGTAGACGAACCAGAGCCAGAGGATGTATGGACTGGGAAGGGTTATTGGCTATAGACCAGAAGGGCATGGTCATGGCAATTAGTTGTATGGAGTCCAGAAGGGCATGGACCCGTCATGGCCCCAAATGGATTTGGTGAGCAAAGCGGTGGATATCGTATGCTTTACGCATTGAGTGAGAGATGTGAGGATGATTGCAATGTTTGATATTTACTATCACCATGAAACACGCACTCCCATTTTACACTCTATGTTAGTGTTTACCTTAGAGTATTGTACATCTTGTTGTTCTAACTCTTTGGTTGCAGGTCCTGGTTCAGGTATGATTATTTATACTTGTTACTGTTTTATTTTGCTGCTATGGCTCATCCCAAGCTTTTGTCTGAACCAGAGTTTTATGTATCCTCTTATTACTCTGGGTGCTCCTGTAACAACCCGTATTTTGAATAACATGTTATAACATAAATCAAGGAAGAATTAAATGTTAAAATCTGAATCAAGGGAAACGGCATGTGCCATTGCGTTCGTCTCGGAAAAATACGCGAAATAGAGTCCGAGTTTTCGAGAATCGGAGTCCGTATGACCCAGTTATGGCCCATAGAAGTTTTCAGAAAATTCCAAGTTCAAAATTCAGTTCAAATTTTAAATCTGGAGCCATACAGACTGGGCGGGAAAATTTCCCGCCCAGCCCCCAAGTCGACTGGGGAGTCGACTTGCCCCAGGTGGTGTCGACTGCCCAGTCGACACCCCTTTCGACCTGGGTGGTCAGGCCAGTTTGGCCTGGTGCACCTGTTTTGGCTCCTTGGTCTTGTTTTGTTGGCTTGTGACGTGATTTGATGGCTCAGATCTGAATTAGGGTTAATCCTATGGTCTAAACTAACCTAAACTTCTATTAAGCACCCTTAGACCTACCCTAAACCCTCATTAATCATTCCTACAACTAAATAATGCCAAAATGCTTCCTAATCATGGCCTCCATCTTCTTCAACTTGAGAGCCTAAGCTTGATCTAAAGCAAAGGAGCCATCTTTCTTCATCAAAACAAGGATCTTTCTTCTTATTTCTAAAGGCTTGGAGTGGATCTTATCTTTATTTGGGGATTTCTAGTGTGGCTTCATCTCAATCTTGTTCTATTTCATTCTAGATCTCATAGCCGCAATTTGTAAGCCTTATTCTACTCTTAGATTTAAACTATGAAGTTAATATGATCATGTAGCAAGTTGAAATGATACTTTTGGGTATAATACTTGTCTTGGGGGCTATATTTGTATGCATAGATCCATTTATGACCCTTTTGATCTATGATTGTGGCACTATCATGAACCTAGTATCATTTACCTTGATTTTTGGGTAGAGAGCTATGAGCTTTATTTGGTGGTTATGCATAATGCAACATAGAACTTGGTAGTTATGCATAATGCAACATAGGTCCTCTCATAACCTTGATGTTAACTCGCATATGATGTTGAACTATATGCTAATCACAAGTTATCACCCTATGTTAACTATGACCATGTTATCACCTATTTGCTAAGTTGATGTCATACATGTTTTGAGGCCAATAATGCCATATGCTAGTTGTGATGAACACCTTTGCCTCATATGTCACCATGTTAAACTTGTGATAGACTTTGCCACTTTATGCCCAACTTATCATATCATTATGTTCCCCTTTTTGATCTATTTGCGTTGATGCGAACTTACGTGCGATGGGGTTACGTTATGGGTAAACTTAAATGACATGAAACATGACTTGAAAATATGACATGTGATTATGCTTGAAAACATGAACGTGGACATGACATGTAGAAAACATGAAAGTGGCCAACTCGAGGTTGGGTTGAGTTTGTAGCATAAATCTACCCAGAACCGACCGACTTAACTAGTGGCTACAAACAATAGGACCCAATGTGAGTAGTTGGTCATATCGCACTTAAAACCCGAGGTTAGACTTGGTTGTGGTGTAAAGCTACCCGGACCCGCCCGGCTTAACTAGTAACCACAACAAAGTCTAATGTGAGAGGTTGGGGTGCATTAAGTTAATTAATGCCACATGGTAGGGTTAAGTCATGGACCACTTGAATACTTAACCAATTAAACACGATGGATTGTTGGGGTTAAGTCATGAACCACTTGGGTATACTTAACCAACTTGATTCATGGTTTGGATAGGGTTAACCACACTTAACCCATTAGAAACCCTAGTTTGCGGGGGCCTTTTCAGCAGTAACCCACCAGGGAGTATCGGGATACCCTAGGGACTAGGCTAGGGGTGGGGCACGATTACTGGGCTGAATGTAAGTGACCAAAAGGGACTGCTAGGTAGGTGCACCATTGTAGATTCCGGCGGACTATGGTCGTGCACATAGTCCGGGGATGAAAGACAGACATGGGCACCAGTAGGCTTGGACTGTGCGTGCTTGTTTTGTGTCAGTGGTTGGCACCCTAGGGCCCGGATACACCCTAGGGTGGACCTTGCACAGTCGACTACATCTCGCGGTTGGGCCGTATGACACCGACACTTGACGAGCTAGGCTTATAGGGAGCCGATCGACTAGACCGTGTAGTTGGACCTTGATTTAGGTCATCTCATGATGTTGGGCCAATTTTGGGCCAAGGGATCATTTCTTGTTTATACTTGACATGGATTAGAATACTAGTACACTTGGTGCAACTTAACCTTGTATATGCGATGCCACTCTTGTTAACTTTTCACCATGCCAGTTATCATCCTATGTTTCATCTCTATTTACATGTCCTGTTAACTTTATTAGTTTTTATACTAATAGTAGGTAGGACTTACCAGTCTTTTTGACTGACCTGTTTTCCTTTCGCCTCTTTTCTTCCATTCTCCCCCCCCCCCCCCCCCCCAGGTTCTCAGGGTGGGAACACTAGCACCTAGCTTGGATCTTTAGCTTGCTTTCTGGATAGCTCATGTAAGGTTTGGACTTGATCTCGCTATGGCTTTACCACGTCTACTTTGGGGATAGTTTACTTTATGTTATTTCCAGTTTTCAGTTTATGTTTCTAGACTTGTAGTAGTTGGAAAATAATGACTTGGTACTTTTGATGTAAGTTGACTATGGTTTTGAAATAGTAGTTTTATCCGCTGCTTTATTTACTCTGTTTTACTTATATGTTCTGTCTTGTGATATCTCATGCATGTTTACCTCGTCCAACACCCCTCCAAAGCCAGTGTACTTGCAAGAGTGACCTTGGCGGAGGTGGGGTGTTACATTTGGTATCAGAGCATAAGGTTTACAAGAATTGAGCAAAAGGTTTTTAAAAACTTACCTTTTGAAAAACTATTTTCAAAACCAATTATAAAGAAGTATTTTTCCAAGAAAAAGTCTAGTTTATTTTAAAAGGCTATTCCCCAAAAGCCATTAGCACTATCCTTTGTTTCCTCGGTCTAAATCTATCTTTTCCTTTTTCAGCATGGCTGATCTTAATCTTCCCGAGGGAGTACCCATACCCGGATGGTTCCGAAGGTACTTGGAAGCTAGGGCCAACGATGCGGGCCCAGCAAACACTCCCACTCCTCCTCCCGTACCTGAGGTTCCTCCTCCTCCTCCTCCTCAGCATCCACAAGCGGAGTTCGCAAAGAATTACAAAAACTTTATGGCGATGGGTGGCAAGAATTTTGTTGGGACAGAGACTTATGTGGAGGCAAGAAACTGGTTAAAAGAAACTGAAGACCTCTTTGCCATCTTTGATGTGGAAGACCATAGAAAAGTTGTATTGGCGGTATGGCTATTGAAAGAGGAAGCTGCTTATTGGTGGGAGGTCACCAACGCTACTAGGCCTATAGAGACTTGGGCCGACTTTAGGATGAGGTTTGGGCTTAAGTTTCTATCATCTGCTGAGGAGAATCTGCAAATGGAGAAGTTTATATCTTTGAAGCAAGGGGACATGACAGTGAGGGAGTATGTGAATAAGTTTAACCAGCTTGCTCGATTCGGTTTAGACATGGTTAACACACCTCAGAAGAAGGCTCTACGTTTTGCTCGAGGATTGAATGAGCCATTACAAGGTTTAGCCATGTCTCATATACCCATGGGGGCCACTTTTGAGAGCGTAGTGGATATGGCCTTGCTTCAGGGAGATGATAAGAATGGCAAGAAAGAAGTCAAACCTAATGAGACTCAAACCAAGAAGGCGGACTCCAAGTGGGGAGGAAATCAGAGCAACCAGAGCAATCAGAGTAACAAGAACAATAAGAACAACAAGGGTAACAAGGCCAACAACAACAAGGCAAAGGAGACAAGGAAGTGCAACTTCTGTGGGATCGTTGGACACATAGCCAAAGATTGTAGGAAGAAGAAGAGGAAGTTGGGAGAATGCTTTCATTGCGGAGAGGCTGGACACTTCAGTAAGGATTGCCCAAAGAAGAAAGGACAAGGGCAAGGACAGACACAGCGAGCAGGACCTTCTGGAGGGCAGATGCATGCTCTCAACACTACTCCAGCTCCGGACCGAGGCAGTATTTCTGTAGAAAGCCTTGTTTACATTTCTGGTTTTCCTGTTCGAACTTTATTTGATTCTGGCGCATCGCATA
The DNA here is from genome assembly GCA_030737875.1 of Allium sativum. Taxonomy (NCBI): domain Eukaryota; kingdom Viridiplantae; phylum Streptophyta; class Magnoliopsida; order Asparagales; family Amaryllidaceae; genus Allium; species Allium sativum. The sequence continues at coordinate 11,246,373 of JASFAX010000020.1, read as the reverse complement.
CCTTTATTTCTTCTGACACTGTTGAAAGTTTGCACCTAAGTACTAGTCTAGTTGAGGATCCCGTCAGTGTTTCAAATCCAATTGGGGGTTCCGCCCATTTATCTATGATTTGTATGGATTTGAAGATTTCTATCTTGAGCATAGAATTCATGTGTAATGCTTATGTTCTCGGGTTTTTGGGATACGGGTTGATTTTGGGCATGGATTGGTTGTCCAGTTATGGAGCCACTCTTGATTGTGAGCATAGGGTGGTGAGGCTCATGACTCGCCTCGGTAATACCCTAGAAATTTCTTGTAACTCTATGGATCCCGTCATGTTATGTTATCTTGAATCTCTTGACTCGTCCATCGATGATCTGCAATCTGCAAGGGTGGTCCGAGAATATCCCGATGTCTTTGATGAGGTTAAGGGGTTACCCTGTAGTAACCCGCATTTTTAGCTGTTGAATAATTAATTTATTTAATTATTAAATATCGATTTATCGATATCGAGAACGTGAATTAAATAATATTGAATATTTAATTAATAATTATAATATAATAAAATATATTATAATGTCAAAATAATCAAAAATATTGGAAATACAAATATTCTGTGAACGGGGTCATCCCAAAGATGTAATTCAACTTAGAGTTGGATTATATTGAAGAATATATTCAATCGACGACAGTTTGAACGTATAATTATAATATAATTAAAATAGAGCTTGAAATGGCGTGGCAGTTCGCTATTTGGCGATTTGAACTTCAACTGAATGTACAGGATCCGTTTTAAGCCGAATTTCTATGAAATAAGAAACGTGTGGAGCTGGTGGAGTATATCTTTCTAGTGGAAGATAAAAATCGGGATTTCATAGTGTAGATTTTGAGTTATGTCCAAATCAAATTTCAGAAAAGTCGCTGTGAAATTCCTTTATAATTCGTAACGCTTTCTATACGTTATAAAATGGTTTTTCAATGTAAATTGAATATCAATTCAATCTGTACTCGGAATAGCGAGTAAATAAATATACTGGAGATGTATGATATTCCTCGGTGAATATAAACGATAATATAAATTTATTTATATTTAATTTAATTATATTTAAATATATTTATATATTTAAATGGGTCATTCAAAGCGTTAAAAATAGCCAGTTTTGCAAACGAAGTCGGAATTCGACGAAACCAATTTTGTTGGATCCGCAATATCAAATAGTTTTTAGATTTCCAGTTTCGTGATTTTTGGGGTCACTGTGTGGCCGTACGGATTTTTAGAGTGTAAAACAGTAAGTATTTCGACGGTTAAAAATACGTTGTGTGAGCATACGGAGTCGGAATTCGACGAAACTAGTTTTGTTGGGACCGTAAGGTCGAACTCTAGCTACATGTCCAGTTTCATGATTTTTGGGTATCGTGTGTGATCACACAGATTTTTAGAAGACGAAAACTAATTTAAAAAAAAAAGAATATACCGGGAATATTCCTTCTACAAAATATCTAGATATTTGTTTACCCTATAAATACAGCACATACCTCTTCTAACCTAATTTCAATCTCAGTTGTGCCATCATGTTCCTCAGGAAAAATAAAACGTGAGAGAAAAGAGAGTAGAAAAATTAAAAGAAAATCAAAACAAAGTATAAAAATTCCAAGATATATTGGTCTGAGTTACTGGAAGGGTTCTCTTCAAATTAGCGTACACAGTTTTGGGTGCGATGTAAGTATTGGTTGCGGGAAAAATGCCAGCGTAAGCTTGAGGAACTAGGGCTTCCTCGTTGGTAAGTTTGGAGCTGAAATCCTTGAATTCGAGATTGGTTTAGGGTTCCTGATGATGAATCGCATCTAACAGCGAAGCTGTGTGAAATTTTGATACAGAAATTGTCGTTCGATACTGTGAATGGTTGCCGAACGCGATGGTAAGGGTGATGGCGAGCTGTAAGTTTTGGGGGTAAATAGATAGAGGATTGGAAGAGATGATTTGCTGTGGTTTTTGTTTTGAATGTCGTGAAGAAATTGGTGAGATTTTGAGGTGGGTGCGTGGAGTTTTTATTGCGATACCTGTACAGTTTTGTGCGTCAAAACGCAGTGATGACAGGGAGGATCGAAGTTTGTATAAGGGGTATAGAATTGAAGAGTGTTTGATGTGGAGATTGGTGATGATTTCTGTTTTGGTTTTGTTGAAGAATGGAGGGGGGGCGATTTAGTTCAAAGATGAGGAAATAGCCATTGTTTGTACAGGAAGCTTACGGGTGGTTTTGGGGAAGAAAAAGGCAACGAGCGTGGGGGGGGGGGGTTTGTGTTGATGGGCCAAGGAATATAGGTCAAGGCCCATTGAAAATATAAAATCAAGTTTTAATTTATTTAAATGTGTATTTAACTTGTATTGATAATATCTTCGTCATACGATATCAGATTGACGAACCGTAAGTTGCGTTGGGACCATATGGACGAGAGCTTCACAATGAAGTTGACTGGGAGTGAATCCGAGCTCGTTACAATTTATGGCGAAATAAATTTTCCGTCGCATTCAAATAAACGCAAACCGTTATTTAACGATTAACGCGCCAATGTGAGTAAATCTCACTAACTCTGAACAATTTATAATTTCATGTTGTATTGTTAGAACTGTTAAAATTGTCTGTTTGACTGCGTATTGATTGTTTGATTGAACTGCTAGTCAGTTAGTTAAAATTTCTATATTGATTCTGTTTAACAGAATATATCATATGGAACTGAAAGTGATGTTATCTATATTGTCTAACATCTGTGATGCAGGGAAACAGGTTGGAGGAATCCAACTGGATTCCTCAACAGTTATTTTATTTGTTTTTCATATATTGTGTTATATGATGTGATATATATAATCTGTGTTGATTATATGTGTTTGGACGATATTGATCATCGTGATTTGATATGATTGAATACCACAACATACGGGATGTTGATAAGGGAATTTTCAAAGTGATATTGAAAATAGAATATTTATAAAATGGAATATTTATAAATAAGAGATATTTATAAAGTGGAATATTTATAAATAAGAAATGTTTACAAATTGGAATATTTATAAATAGGAGATATTTGAAAAGGAAATAAATTCAAAACATTTCTTTTTGAATGGAAAGGCTTGTGTGGCGAGTTTGGGGATTTTCCCGATGCTCCCGATACAAAGGAGGTTATGGCGAATTTTCCCGGGAATTTAAGGAGTTAGAATATTTCAAGAATAAATTTGAAAAGGAAATCATTTTAAAGTGTAGAACTGTTATTTAAAAGTAAATCTTTTCAAATGATTAAAACGTTGTTAAAAAGGAAATCTTTATAAAGTGAATAAAGTTAATCGAATATGGTATTCGAAGTAAGTTTATCGAATATGGTATTCGAAAGGAGAAATCGAATATGGTATTCGAAGTAAGTTAATCAAATATGGTATTCGAAAGGAGAAATCGAATATGGTATTCGAAGTTAGTTAATCAAATATAGACATTCGAAAGGAGAAATCGAATATGGTATTCGAAGTTAGTTAATCGAATTAGTTATTCGAATAGAGTTAAATGAAGTTAATCGATTAGAGTTAAATCAAAAGAGTAAATCGAATATAGTTTATTCGAATAAAGAAAAAGGGTAAATCGAATATAGTTTATTCGAATAAAGAAAAAGAGTTAATCGAATATAGTTTATTCGAATAAAGAAAAAGGAGTTAATCGAATATAGTTTATTCGAATAGAGTTAGAGGAGTTATCGAATATAGTTTATTCGACAGGAGTTAAGTGAATTAGTTAAGCTAAACTAAATGAATTAGTTAAGTGGATTGGTTAAGTTAACCAAAGTGAATTAGTCGAGTTAATCAAGGTGATTAGTTCAGTTAATCGAGATAAGTAAATCAAGTTAGGTTAATCGAGTTGAATTAGTCAGTCGAGTTAATAAATTGAGTTAGTCAAACCAAGTAAAACCAGTTAAGTTAAATAAGTTGAGTTGATCAGGTGGTTCGACCAAGTTAGTCGAGCCTAGTTAATCGAATCGAATTGGTTGAACCAAGTAAGTCGAGTTAGTCGAGTCAAGTTAAGTTAGTCTAGTTAAAGTTATCGATGTTAGTTTCATCGAAAGGCGTTATCGATGTTAGTTTCATCGAAAGGAGTTATCGATGTTAGTTTCATCGAAAGGGGTTATCGATGTTAGTTTCATCGAAGGGAGTTATCGATTATAGTTTAATCGAAGTGAGATTTTCAAATATGGGATATTTGAAAAGAAGAATTATCGAATATTAGTTATTCGAAGAGAGATTATCGAATATCGTTTATTCGAGAAGGAGTTAATCGAATATAGGTTATTCGAAGAAGAGTTAATCAAATAGAGATTTCTCGAGGAGAGTAAATCGGCAAATTCGATTTTATCAAATTCGAGAAAGTACTTATACTTTCTAGTGTTTAAATAGAGTTTTGTTTATTTATAAATAAGTGTTAGGTTAATTATTCACTAGTAAGAATAGAAGTTATAATTAAAGTTAGAAAATTCGAAAGTAGGGATTATAACGTTATCGTTATAACCAATGTTTTAAATATAGAAGTGGACTAGTAAAATTAAATCCGAGAAAGGCGTAAAGAAGTTGTTAAAGATTAAAAGATAAACTTTGACCATTTCGAAGTTATAACGTTGTTCAGTTAAGGTCTGAGAGGTAATTATACCCCAACTTGAGTGACTTCCTTCTTAACTAAGAAATGGTAAGGTTTGATCGTAAAGGAGTTTTGGAAATGTTTTCCAAACGAGAATCAGAAATGTTTTCTGATAAAAGAAAAATAAGAATTTAGAATATAGGGAAATAGGAGATAAGTAAATAAAGGAACTAAAGAGATTAATGTTAAAAGATGTTTGTTCGATATAATTTCCATCTGGGAATAATATCGTTGTTTACACACTTGTTTTTCTTTGATGGTTAAATCACAGACTATCGAAGTTTGACCATTTTAACGTTGTTAATATGGGGAGACCGGTTGGATTTTTATCCAAAGAACCACTCTGTATTGGCATAAGCATCGCGAATCATATATGCCAAAGATAATTGAAGACGGAGTAAAATGCAAGGGCTATCCTGTTTACAGAATAGTGCCTTCGGTTTGTCCAGTCCCAGGACAACTTGTATGGACGAAGGTCTGACAGAGTATATCCAATGGATCGCGTAAGTTGATCTGTTCAAACGTATTCACGTTTGGTGGCGGAGGAATTCGTTTCTCTTAGCTGTATACCCGTGTTATTTTTGAATAAGTCAATTTGTGATTTGGCGGGTATGACGATGTGACATTTCTAAGTGAATGAAGATGGATGTCTGACAGAGTATTTCCAGACGATCACGTACATTGATTTCTTCAACCGTACCAAGAGTGGAAGCGGAGAAGGAAACTTCTTTTAGCTGACACGTAATGTACTGTTGTAAACATCAATTAGTGATTTCGATGGATTTGACAATGTAGCATTCGAAGTGAATCTGATGTGATGATAAAGCGTAGCTTCTAGCCTCATCATCCGGTAATGACAGAAATCGGGCAGGCAGCATGGCTAAGTCGGTCGCACCGAAGTAGGGTGTATAATCACCTATCTAGTGAATACTCATTTGTTTCTTAAATCTATCAATGATGTCCCATATATATACGGGAACGGTTGCTGATCCCAACCGTTGGTGATGTACATTCGATACACTCAAGCGAAATGAGTGGTTGGTCATGTGTGGCTGAGTTACAAGATGTTCTTGTTGAACTCCAGTGTATCGTTCCTAGAGTACACTGATCGGAAGGTGGTTCCATACCTTGTCATAGTTGGGAATCCAATCATCCAATACGAGCTTGCGATTTTGATTGTATACTATATATGTAGTAACGTGAGATGCAAGCGTTTCTGCTAGATTGATATTTATTTGTACTTAGACATTATTATAATATCAGAATGATATTGCTTTGAAAAGTTATTTGGATTCTCATAAGGGAAAAACCCGTTCCGTATTCACGGCGTGGTCTTATGAGATATCATATACCTGTTTAAAATGATTTGAGTTTATTCACACCAGTCCCATGACTGACCCGGAGTTTATTTTGTTGTTTTCCCTAAACTCTTGGGTGCCTAAATTTGTACGGGCAGTCAAGTAGTCGGGATTTTACAGATATACTTGGAGAGCTTGGAGCAGGAGGCTTCAGGATTCTATAGCTATTATTATTTCCGCTGTTGTTGTAAGTGTTGTACTCTGATAAGTGTTATTGTATACATATATTGATGTTATTTCAAAGATATGTTATGTTATATTTTATTCGTTCCACTGTGAGATTCGTGTTTACTCTGATGATGATGTTCTTCTTCTTCTTCTATTCTATAAGTTCTATCTTATTTATTCTCACCTTCTAATTTCTTTCATTAATTACTGGGATTTTTCGATGTTTTGGTTATCGACGTCGAGCTTACGTCGATAACCAAAGCCGCCCAAAATCCGGGTTACTACAGTTGGTATCAGAGCTTAAGTTTAGAATTACCTTGGCTCTGTGGCGTGATTCAATAGAGATGGGATTAGTAATATCCTAGACTGAGTTTGAGTGTATATATACGAGTGAACGTATTTGTTAGTTAATATAAAATGATTTTATATTGTGGAGTTTTATTGGTTGAGTTGTTTGTGAAATTCTGGTCGATCGGTTTGATCCACTGTATCGATAGGGGTTACTAAACACTCGAATACGATGAACCGTCATGGTATGTTTTGGAAGAGGGTAAATGGAATAATTTTACCCGAATATATTTGATATAGTATATTGGTTGTGTTGGTTGTTATTATAATCGAGTAAGATTCTAAAAAGGTAAAATGATTATAAATGACTAATCAGAATTCATATAAGTAAAGTATATGAAATAAAAATGAAGAAAAATCTGAATTTAAATCAGATTGGAATTAAAATAAGGAAATTTTAAGTTCCTGGGAGATTTTGAAAACGTTTTTTCAAACTGAAGGTGATATAGTATTGAACTCACTTCGATAGCTGGAAAATAGATTTTGATGATGAATCGCGACATCATCAGTGTTCATTTTCAAGTTCTAAGTGACGGACTACTACCAAAAGTTTTGTTTTTGAATTGTTTAGAGAAAACAATTGTTTAGAAATTCAAAGGTTTTGAATTGGCATTGTAATTTCAAATTGATTTGAAATAGACCCAGGAAATTAAGTTTCGGAATTTAATTTTAACTTATGAAGTTAAATAGAATAAGATAGTAGAAAAAAATTGAAATATTAACTTGAACTGAGTTAAATAGAATTGAATTGGATTAGAGAATAATCTGTTATGGAATTGGGTTGATGAGTTAAGAATTTGAAATTTGATATTCGGGTTCGAATGAAATTCGATTTGGTTTTGAGGATATGAACTGATTGGAATTTGATGGAAATAACACTGGTATATGCTGAGTTGATAGCATATGGAAGTGATAGAGTTGATATTCCCGACAAAAAGGTACCGGTTTATATTATATATGGATATGAGATTTATGACCCAAATTGGCAAGCCGCTTGGCTGTTTGATTTTCTTTTGGGTTAAAGAAGGCCCAGAGAGGCGAGTTGGAGTTTGAGATATTGACCAGTACAAAGGAGGTGCTGGCAAAAAAATTTCAAAAGTTAAGGCGTTAGAAAATTTTCAGGATTTTTGAAAATTTAGTTAGTCGAAATAAATTAATATTTTATTCGATATTAATTGGTTTAGTTGAAACCAGAGATAAGAGGTAAACAGATAAAAAATTTTACCCAGAAGATAGGGTCGTCCCCTAGCTTAGCAATTTCGAGGACGAAATTTTATTAAGGGGGGAAGATTGTAGTAACCCGCATTTTTAGCTGTTGAATAATTAATTTATTTAATTATTAAATATCGATTTATCGATATCGAGAACGTGAATTAAATAATATTGAATATTTAATTAATAATTATAATATAATAAAATATATTATAATGTCAAAATAATCAAAAATATTGGAAATACAAATATTCTGTGAACGGGGTCATCCCAAAGATGTAATTCAACTTAGAGTTGGATTATATTGACGAATATATTCAATCGACGACAATTTGAACGTATAATTATACTATAATTAAAATAGAGCTTGAAATGGCGTGGCAGTTCGCTATTTGGCGATTTGAACTTCAACTGAATGTACATGATCCGTTTTAAGCCGGATTTCTATGAAACAAGAAACGTGTGGAGCTAGTGGAGTATATCTTTCTAGTGGAAGAGAAAAATCGGGATTTCATAGCGTAGATTTTGAGTTATGTCCAAATCAAATTTCAGAAAAGTCGCTGTGAAATTCCTTTATAATTCATAACGCTTTATATACGTTATAAAATGGTTTTTCAATGTAAATTGAATATCAATTCAATCTGGACTCGGAATAGCGAGTAAATAAATATACTGGAGATGTATGATATTCCTCGGTGAATATAAACGATAATATAAATTTATTTATATTTAATTTAATTATATTTAAATATATTTATATATTTAAATGGGTCATTCAAAGCGTTAAAAATAGCCAGTTTTGCAAACGAAGTCGGAATTCAACGAAACCAATTTTGTTGGATCCGCAATATCAAATAGTTTTTAGATTTCCAGTTTCGTGATTTTTGGGGTCACTGTGTGCCCGTACGGATTTTTAGAGTGTAAAACAGTCAGTATTTCGACGGTTAAAAATACGCTGTGTGAGCATACAGAGTCGGAATTCGACGAAACTAGTTTTGTTGGGACCGTAAGGTCGAACTCTAGCTACATGTCCAGTTTCATGATTTTTGGGTATCGAGTGTGATCACACTTATTTTTAGAAGACGAAAACTAATTTAAAAAAAGAATATACCAGGAATATTCCTTCTACAAAATATCTAGATATTTGTTTACCCTATAAATACAGCACGTACCTCTTCTAACCTAATTTCAATCTCAGTTGCGCCGTCATGTTCCTCAGGAAAAATAAAACGTGAGAGAAAAAAGAGTAGAAAAATCAAAAGAAAATCAAAACAAAGTATAAAAATTCCAAGATATATTGGTCTGAGTTACTGGAAGGGTTCTCTTCAAATTAGCGTACACAGTTTTGGGTGCGATGTCAGTATTGGTTGCGGGAAAAATGCCAGCGTAAGCTTGAGGAACTAGGGCTTCCTCGTTGGTAAGTTTGGAGCTGAAATCCTTGAATTCGAGATTGGTTTAGGGTTCCTGATGATGAATCGCATCTAACAGCGAAGCTGTGTGAAATTTCGATACAGAAATTGTCGTTCGATACTGTGAATGGTTGCCGAACGCGATGGTAAGGGTGATGGCGAGCTGTATGTTTTTGGGGTAAATAGATAGAGGATTGGAAGAGATGATTTGCTATGGTTTTTGTTTTTAATATCGTGAAGAAATTGGTGAGATTTTGAGGTGGGTGCGTGGAGTTTTTATTGCGATACCTGTACAGTTTTGTGCATCAAAACGCAGTGATGACAAGGAGGATCGAAGTTTGTATAAGGGGTATAGAATTGAAGAGTGTTTGATGTGGAGATTGGTGATGATTTCTGTTTTGGTTTTGTTGAAGAATGGAGGGGGGCGATTTAGTTCAAAGATGAGGAAATAGCCATTGTTTGTACAGGAAGCTTACGGGTGGTTTTGGGGAAGAAAAAGGCAACGGGCGTGGGGGGGGGGGGGGGTTTGTGTTGATGGGCCAAGGAATATAGGTCAAGGCCCATTGAAAATATAAAATCAAGTTTTAATTTATTTAAATGTGTATTTAACTTGTATTGATAATATCTTCGTCATACGATATCAGATTGACGAACCGTAAGTTGCGTTGGGACCATATGGACGAGAGCTTCACAATGAAGTTGACTGGGAGTGAATCCGAGCTCGTTACAATTTATGGCGAAATAAATTTTCCATCGCATTCAAATAAACGCAAACCGTTATTTAACGATTAACGCGCCAATGTGAGTAAATCTCACTAACTCTGAACAATTTATAATTTCATGTTGTATTGTTAGAACTGTTAAAATTGTCTGTTTGACTGTGTATTGATTGTTTGATTGAACTGCTAGTCAGTTAGTTAAAATTTCTATATTGATTCTGTTTAACAGAATATATCATATGGAACTGAAAGTGATGTTATCTATATTGTCTAACATCTGTGATGCAGGGAAACAGGTTGGAGGAATCCAACTGGATTCCTCAACAGTTATTTTATTTGTTTTTCATATATTGTGTTATATGATGTGATATATATAATCTGTGTTGATTATACGTGTTTGGACGATATTGATTATTGTGATTTGATATGATTGAATACCACAACATACGGGATGTTGATAAGGGAATTTTCAAAGTGATATTGAAAATAGAATATTTATAAAATGGAATATTTATAAATAATATTTATAAATAAGAAATGTTTATAAATTGGAATATTTATAAATAGGAGATATTTGAAAAGGAAATAAATTCAAAACATTTCTTTTTGAATGGAAAGGCCTGTGTGGCGAGTTTGGGGATTTTCCCGATGCTCCCGATACAAAGGAGGTTATGGCGAATTTTCCCGGGAATTTAAGGATTTAGAATATTTCAAGAATAAATTTGAAAAGGAAATCATTTTAAAGTGTAGAACCGTTATTTAAAAGTAAATCTTTTCAAATGATTAAAACGTTGTTAAAAAGGAAATCTTTATAAAGTGAATAAAGTTAATCGAATATGGTATTCGAAGTAAGTTAATCGAATATGGTATTCGAAAGGAGAAATCGAATATGGTATTCGAAGTAAGTTAATCGAATATGGTATTCGAAAGGAGAAATCGAATATGGTATTCAAAGTTAGTTAATCGAATATAGACATTCGAAAGGAGAAATCGAATATGGTATTCGAAGTTAGTTAATCGAATTAGTTATTCGAATAGAGTTAAATGAAGTTAATCGATTAGAGTTAAATCAAAAGAGTAAATCGAATATAGTTTATTCTAATAAAGAAAAAGAGTAAATCGAATATAGTTTATTCGAATAAAGAAAAAGAGTTAATCGAATATAGTTTATTCGAATAAAGAAAAAGGAGTTAATCGAATATAGTTTATTCGAATAGAGTTAGAGGAGTTATTGAATATAGTTTATTCGACAGGAGTTAAGTGAATTAGTTTAGCTAAACTAAATGAATTAGTTAAGTGGATTGGTTAAGTTAACCAAAGTGAATTAGTCGAGTTAATCAAGGTGATTAGTTCAGTTAATCGAGATAAGTAAATCAAGTTAGGTTAATCGAGTTGAATTAGTCAGTCGAGTTAATAAATTGAGTTAGTCAAACCAAGTAAAACCAGTTAAGTTAAATAAGTTGAGTTGATCAGGTGGTTCGACCAAGTTAGTCGAGCCTAGTTAATCGAATCGAATTGGTCGAACCAGGTAAGTCGAGTTAGTCGAGTCAAGTTAAGTTAGTCTAGTTAAAGTCATCGATGTTAGTTTCATCGAAAGGAGTTATCGATGTTAGTTTCATCGAAAGGAGTTATCGATGTTAGTTTCATCGAAAGGGGTTATCGATGTAAGTTTCATCGAAGGGAGTTATCGATTATAGTTTAATCGAAGTGAGATTTTCAAATATGGGATATTTTAAAAGAAGAATTATCGAATATTAGTTATTCGAAGAGAGATTATCAAATATCGTTTATTCGAGAAGGAGTTAATCGAATATAGGTTATTCGAAGAAGAGTTAATCAAATAGAGATTTCTCGAGGAGAGTAAATCGGCAAATTCGATTTTATCAAATTCGGGAAAGTACTTATACTTTCCAGTGTTTAAATAGAGTTTTATTTATTTATAAATAAATAAGTGTTAGGTTAATTATTCACTAGTAAGAATAGAAGTTATAATTAAAGTTAGAAAATTCGAAAGTAGGGATTATAACGTTATCGTTATAACCAATGTTTTAAATATGGAAGTGGACTAGTAAAATTGAATCCGAGAAAGGCGTAAAGAAGTTGTTAAAGATTAAAAGATAAACTTTGACCATTTCGAAGTTATAACGTTGTTCAGTTAAGGTCTGAGAGGTAATTATACCCCAACTTGAGTGACTTCCTTCTTAACTAAGAAATGGTAAGGTTTGATCGTAAAGGAGTTTTGGAAATGTTTTCCAAACGAGAATCAGAAATGTTTTCTGATAAAAGAAAAATAAGAATTTAGAATATAGGGAAACAGGAGATAAGTAAATAAAGGAACTAAAGAGATTAATGTTAAAAGATGTTTGTTCGATATAATTTCCATCTGGGAATAATATCGTTGTTTACACACTTGTTTTTCTTTGATGGTTAAATCACAGACTATCGAAGTTTGACCATTTTAACGTTGTTAATATGGGGAGACCGGTTGGATTTTTATCCAAAGAACCACTCTGTATTGGCATAAGCGTCGCGAATCATATATGCCAAAGATAATTGAAGACGGAGTAAAATGCAAGGGCTATCCTGTTTACAGAATAGTGCCTTCGGTTTGTCCAGTCCCAGGACAACTTGTATGGACGAAGGTCTGACAGAGTATATCCAATGGATCGCGTAAGTTGATCTGTTCAAACGTATTCACGTTTGGTGGCGGAGGAATTCGTTTCTCTTAGCTGTATACCCGTGTTATTTTTGAATAAGTCAATTTGTGATTTGCCGGGTACGACGATGTGACATTTCTAAGTGAATGAAGATGGATGTCTGACAGAGTATTTCCAGACGATCACGTACATTGATTTCTTCAACTGTACCAAGAGTGGAAGCGGAGAAGGAAACTTCTTTTAGTTAACACGTAATGTACTGTTGTAAACGTCAATTAGTGATTTCGATGGATTTGACAATGTAGCATTCAAAGTGAATCTGATGTGATGATAAAGCGTAGCTTCTAGCCTCATCATCCGGTAATGACAGAAATCGGGCAGGCAGCATGGCTAAGTCGGTCGCACCGAAGTAGGGTGTATAATCACCTATCTAGTGAATACTCATTTGTTTCTTAAATCTATCAATGTTGTCCCATATATATACGGGAACGGTTGCTGATCCCAACCGTTGGTGATGTACATTCGATACACTCAAGCGAAATGAGTGGTCGGTCATGTGTGGCTGAGTTACAAGATGTTCTTGTTGAACTCCAGTGTATCGTTCCTAGAGTACACTGATCGGAAGGTGGTTCCATACCTTGTCATAGTTGGGAATCCAATCATCCAATACGAGCTTGCGATTTTGATTGTATACTATATATGTAGTAACGTGAGATGCAAGCGTTTCTGCTAGATTGATATTTATTTGTACTTAGACATTATTATAATATCAGAATGATATTGCTTTGAAAAGTTATTTGGATTCTCATAAGGGAAAAACCCGTTCCGTATTCACGGCGTGGTCTGATGAGATATCATATACCTGTTTAAAATGATTTGAGTTTATTCACACCAGTCCCATGACTGACCCGGAGTTTATTTTGTTGTTTTCCCTAAACTCTTGGGAGCCTAAATTTGTACGGGCAGTCAAGTAGTCGGGATTTTACAGATATACTTGGAGAGCTTAGAGCAGGAGGCTTCAGGATTCTATAGCTATTATTATTTCCGCTGTTGTTGTAAGTGTTGTACTCTGATAAGTGTTATTGTATACATATATTGATGTTATTTCAAAGATATGTTTTGTTATATTTTATTCGTTCCGCTGTGAGATTCGTGTTTACTCTGATGATGATGTTCTTCTTCTTCTTCTATTCTATAAGTTCTATCTTATCTATTCTCACCTTCTAATTTCTTTCATTAATTACCGGGATTTTTCGATGTTTTGGTTATCGACGTCGAGCTTACGTCGATAACCAAAGCCGCCCAAAATCCGGGTTACTACATACCCCCTAAGCAAGAGATAGATTTCCGCATTTATCTTGTTGATAATGCTAATCCAGTTTCATTGCCCGTTAGGCACATGGCCCCGCGAGAAAGAAGAGAGCTTAGTAAGCAAGTCAAGGAGTTGCTTGAGAAGAATTTCATTAGACGAAGCATTTCTGAATGGGGTGTTCCTGTGGTATTCGCTACTAAGGCGGATGGTTCACTTCGTCTATGTGTTGATTATCGTGAGTTGTACAAGCTGACAAAGAAGAATAGGCGCCCACTACCGAGAATAGATGATCTCTTTGACCAGCTTGTTGGTGCTTCTGTTTTCTCTCAGCTCGATCTAGCCACCGGATTCCATCAGCTTAGAGTGGCTGAGGATAGTATTGACAAGACTGCATTTAGGACTCCAGATGGATTCTTTGAATGGCTAGTCATGTCGTTCGGTTTGACTAATGCACCCACATACTTTGTTGATTTGATGAGTAGGGTGTTCAGGGAGTTCCTTAACAAGTTTGTGGTTGTCTTCGTGGATGATATTCTGATCTTCTCGAAGGACGAGGTAGAGCATGCTACACACCTCAAGGAGGTTATGGATACGCTTAGAGCTCATCAGTTGAAAGCCAAGTTCTCTAAATGCCATTTCTGGAGAAGGAAAGTTCGGTTCCTTAAGCATATAGTTTCTAAGCAGGGCTTAGCTGTGGATCCCGCGAAAGTGGTTGCGGTACAAGACTGGAAAGTTCCTAAGAATGCAACTGAAGTGAGAAGCTTTCTCGGTCTGGCAGGATTTTATAGGAAGTTCATTAAGGACTTTGCTACGATTTCAACCCCTCTCACTAAGTTAACGAAGAAGAACTTAGTCTTTGCATGGGACTTAGAGTGTGAGCTTGCTTTTCAAAGGCTCAAGAAAGCCCTCATCACAGCTCCAGTTCTAGCATTACCCGAGGGAGGGAAGATGTTTACCGTGTACACCGATGCATGTGGTACGGGATTAGGCGTTGTCCTGATGCAGGAGGGGAGAGTGATATGCTTTGGGGGTAGGCAACTCAAGGTTCATGAGAAGAACTATCACACTCATGATTTGGAGTTGGCGGCGATTGTCTTTGCACTCAAATCTTGGCGCCACTATCTTCTAGGTGAAAGGTTTGAGTTATATACTGATCACAAGTCGCTCAAGTACCTCTTCTCGCAGAAAGATTTAAATCTAAGGCAGCAGAGGTGGATGGAATTCTTGGCATCATATGACTTCGAGATAGCTTATACCCCTGGCAAGGGTAATGTTGTGGCGGATGCGCTAAGCAGAAGAAGGTTGACTTTGAGTCCCTTGTTTGTTGAGATGAAGAGCCTAGAGTTCTTGGCAGCCTTTGATTTCAGACCTGCTGTTGAGTCGATGACTGGTTCGTTAGCATCCCTTGAGCTTAGACCTACACTTCTTGATCAAGTTGGGGCTTCAAAGAGGGAAGACCCGCAGATAGTTGAGATCATGGACAAGTTGATTCGGGGTGAGACGTCAAGTCACCTCGCTAGATATACTATTGATGACAAGGGATGGCTAAGGCGTGATGGAAGACTATGTGTCCCACAAGTGGAAGACTTAGTGAATAAAGTTCTTGAAAAAGCGCATCACTTGAAGATGACTATACATCCTGGAGGGGATAAGATGTATATGGATATGAAGCGCGTTTTCTTTTGGGCTGGAATGAAGAAGGATGTGGCAGAGTATATTTCAAAGTGCATGGTGTGCCAACAAGTGAAAGCCGAGTCGAAGAAACCTGGTGGGCTATTACATCCATTGGAGGTCCCGCAATGGAAGTGGGAAAGTATCTCGATGGATTTCGTGGATGGATTGCCTAGTTCATGGAAGGGAAATACGAGCATATGGGTCATAGTTGATAGACTCACGAAGAGTGCTCATTTCATTCCAGTGAAGAGCAAGAGGACCGCATCATGGCTAGCATCTGTTTATCTTCGAGAGATAGTGCGATTGCATGGAGTTCCTTCTAGCATAGTTAGCGATCGTGACCCAATCTTCACTAGCCAGTTCTGGAATAGTTTGCAAGAAGCGATGGGAACGCGATTGAATCTAAGTACGGCCTATCACCCACAGACGGATGGCCAGACCGAAAGGGTGAATAGGGTATTAGAAGATCTGTTGAGGCTATGCATTCTTGACTTTGTTGGCACTTGGGAAGACCACCTTCCTCTCGTAGAGTTTGCTTATAATAACAGCTACCAAGCAAGCATAGGGATGACACCATTCGAAGCTTTGTATGGGAGGCCGTGCAAGTCACCAACATGTTGATGGGAGACGACGGATAAGCTTATACTTGGGCCCGACATGATAAGGGACACATCCGAGAAGGTTGAGTTGATTCGAAGGCGGATGAAAACGGCCCAAGACAGACAGAAATCCTATGCAGACAAGCGAAGGACAGACTTAGAGTTTGAAGTTGGAGATATGGTCTTTGTGAAGGTTTCCCCTTTGCGAAATGTGGTTCGTTTTGGAGCAGTTGGAAAGCTAGCACCAAGGTTCATAGGACCCTTCCCTATCATAGAGAGGATTGGGAAGATGGCTTATAAGGTGGAATTGCCCGAGAAGCTGGCCGGAGTGCACAATGTTTTTCATGTCTCGCATCTCCGAAAGTGCCTACATGAGTCAGCCGAGGTAGTTGAGCCTAGCATTCTTGAAGACGTGGAGGTAGAGAAAGAGGCAACCCTGAGGAGAGCTCTGATTCGTATCTTGGGAACGGAGATCAAGAATTTAAGGAATCGAGAAGTCAAGTTAGTAAAGGTTCAGTGGAGTGAAGCCGAAGAGGACGCAACTTGGGAAACCGAGGAGAAGATGCGCACGCTTCACCCATTTCTTTTTGAGGCTACATTCTCAATCTCTTTTCCTATAAGCTAGCATATCTTTCTTTTGCTATCCATGTTTATCCGGTTATTTCGTTAATCTTGTCATGAGAACCTTAGGTAGAAACCCTTTGGATGAAACATGTATTTGAAACATGTTATGCTTGATGTTTGCAAGTGGTTGCAAGTGTTTGCAAGTGGATACTCGTGGATGCATGATACACATTAGGCACTAAGATAGGCTCACACACTTTCATATTGCATATGCATGAGTGCTTATACTTATTCATGGCTGAAACTTGTTATGCTATCATGTGGATGTTGCATATGGATGAATTTCATGTGCACTCATATAGAGATTATGAATTATGTTAGGAACTTGCATACATATGGACTCATTTCACTAACATACTTTGCATTAAGGAGATTTAATGAATCAGTAACCGCCTGATTTTCGCATTAGATAAGTACATATACACACACCTTTCGCATATGATCATATAGCATTTAGAATCTTTTAAGGACAATGACTGCTCGTGGATGATGTTCTGAGTAGATGGATGATGGATGGTAGGATACATTCTTCCTAACTTGAAGATTTCGGGGACGAAATCCTTTAAGGTGGGGAGAATGTAACAACCCGTATTTTGAATAACATGTTATAACATAAATCAAGGCAGAATTAAATGTTAAAATCTGAATCAAGGGAAACGGGCTGTACCATTGCGTTCGTCTCGGAAAAATACACGAAATAGAGTCCGAGTTTTCGAGAATCGGAGTCCGTATGACCCAGTTATGGCCCATAGAAGTTTTCAGAAAATTCCAACTTCAAAATTCAGTTCAAATTTCAAATCTGGAGCCAAACAGACTGGGCGGGAAAATTTCCCGCCCAGCCCCCAAGTCGACTGGGGAGTCGACTTGGGAGTCGACTTCCCCCAGGTGGTGTCGACTGCCCAGTCGACACCCTTTTCGACCTGGGTGGTCGGGCCAGTTTGGCCTGGTGCACCTGTTTTGGCTCCTGGGTCTTGTTTTGTTGGCTTGTGACGTGATTTGATGGCTCAGATCTGAATTAGGGTTAATCCTATGGCCTAAACTAACCTAAACTTCTATATAAGCACCCTTAGACCTACCCTAAACCCTCATTAATCATTCCTACAACTAAATTATGCCAAAATGCTTCCTAATCATGGCCTCCATCTTCTTCAACTTGAGAGCCTAAGCTTGATCTAAAGCAAAGGAGCCATCTTTCTTCATCAAAACAAGGATCTTTCTTCTTATTTCTAAAGGCTTGGAGTGAATCTTATCTTTATTTGGGGATTTCTAGTGTGGCTTCGTCTCAATCTTGTTCTATTTCATTCTAGATCTCATAGCCGCGATTTGTAAGCCCTATTCTACTCTTAGATTTAAACTATGAAGTTAATATGATCATGTAGCAAGTTGAAATGAGACTTTTGGGTATAATACTTGTCTTGGGGGCTATATTTGTATGCGTAGATCCATTTATGACCCTTTTGATCTTTGGTTGTGGCACTATCATGAACCTAGTATCATTTATCTTAATTTTTGGGTAGAAAGCTATGAGCTTTATTTGGTGGTTATGCATAATGCAACATAGAACTTGGTAGTTATGCATAATTCAACATAGATCCTTTCATAACCTTGATGTTAACTCGCATATGATGTTGAACTATATGCTAATCACAAGTTATCACCCTATGTTAACTATGACCATGTTATCGCCATTTGCTAAGTTGATGTCATACATGTTTTGAGGCCAATAATGCCATATGCTAGTTGTGATGAACACCTTTGCCTCATATGTCACCATGTTAAACTTGTGATAGACTTTGCCACTTTATGCCCAACTTATCATATCATTATGTTCCCCTTTTTGATCTATTTGTGTTGATGCAAACTTACGTGCGATGGGGTTACGTCATGGGTAAACTTAAATGACATGAAACATGACCTGAAAATATGACAAGTTATTATGCTTGAAAACATGAACGTGGACATGACATGTAGAAAATATGAAAGTGGCCAACTCGAGGTTGGGTTGAGTTTGTAGAATAAATCTGCCCGGAACCGACCGGCTTAACTAGTGGCTACAAACAATAGGACCCAATGTGAGTAGTTGGTCATATCGCACTTAAAACCCGAGGTTAGACTAGGTTGTGGTGTAAAGCTACCCGGACCCGCCCGGCTTAACTAGTAACCACAACAAAGTCTAATGTGAGAGGTTGGGGTGCATTAAGTTAATTAATGCCACATGGTAGGGTTAAGTCATGGACCACTTGAATACTTAACCAATTAAACACGATGGATTGTTGGGGTTAAGTCATGAACCACTTGGGTATACTTAACCAACTTGATTCATGGTTTGGATAGGGTTAACCACACTTAACCCATTAGAAACCCTAGTTTGCGGGGCCCTTTTCAGCAGTAACCCACCAGGGAGTATCGGGATACCCTAGGGACTAGGCTAGGGGTGGGGCACGATTACTGGGCTGAATGTAAGTAACCAAAAGGGACGGCTAGGTAGGTGCGCCATTGTAGATTCCAGCGGACTATGGTCGTGCACATAGTCCGGGGATGAAAGACAGACATGGGCACCAGTAGGCTTGTACTGTGCGTGCTTGTTTTGTGTCAGTGGTTGGCACCCTAGGGCCCGGATACACCCTAGGGTGGACCTTGCACAGTCGACTACATCTCGCGGTTGGGCCGTATGACACCGACACTTGACGAGTTAGGCTTATAGGGAGCCGATCGACTAGACCGTGTAGTTGGACCTTGATTTAGGTCATCTCATGATGTTGGGCCAATTTTGGGCCAAGGGATCATTTCTTGTTTATACTTGACATGGATTAGAATACTAGTACACTTGGTGCAACTTAACCTTGTATATGCGATGCCACTCTTGTTAACTTTTCACCATGCCAGTTATCATCCTATGTTTCATCTCTGATTTACATGTCCAGTTAACTTTATTAGTTTTTATACTAATAGTAGGTAGGACTTACCAGTCTTTTTGACTGACCTGTTTTCCTTTTGCCTCTTTTCTTCAGTTCCCCCCCCCCCCCCCAGGTTCTCAGGGTGGGAACACTAGCACCTAGCTTGGATCTTTAGCTTGCTTTTTGGATAGCTCATGTACGGTTTGGACTTGAGCTCGCTATGGCTTTACCACGTCTACTTTGGGGATAGTTTACTTTATGTTATTTCCAGTTTTTAGTTTATGTTTCTAGATTTGTAGTGGTTGGAAAATAACGACTTGGTATTTTTGATGTAAGTTGACTATGGTTTTGAAATAGTAGTTTTATCCGCTGCTTTATTTACTCTGTTTTACTTATATGTTCTGTCTTGTGATATCTCATGCATGTTTACCTTGTCCAACACCCCTCCAAAGCCAGTGTACTTGCAAGAGTGACCTTGGCGGAGGTGGGGTGTTACAGCTCCTAAACGAACAAACTAGAGACATGTTAGGTGGTTATGCACGAGTAGCTGTCCGGAGACGAGGAGGCTTTCACATACTATTTACATATATTCTCCCTGTGTTGTTGTTGGTCACTGCTTTGGGCATTAGTAGTGTACTTTTTCTATTTTTTTAGAGACAGTATTTTGAATTTTTAGTAATGATGGTTTGGATCATAAGCTGTACTTTAGATTCTGCTGCTATGATTGTTTAGTTTCCAGCTTATGCACTGTCTCGCCTTTTTTATGTCAAGTTATGTTATTATTATATTTTATTCCATGTGCTATCAGATATAATACAGGTTCTTTGGTGATTCATAGTTTCAAATCCTTTTCTTTTGATGATCGTCCCGTGCTAGTCAGTCATTGGCACAGTGCATTTCGGGGAAATGTCGGCTTGTTCGGGGCGGGCTGTTACATACGGGGTAGTGAAATGGAATAATTGTTTATATAAAACAATTAAATGATGTTTTTAATTAATTAAGTTATTTAATCAATTAAGGGGAAAGATGAATGGAAATATGTTAACAGTTTTAACTGATGTTTATAGTTGACTATGTCAACTATTTAAAATTGAAATTGGTTTTTAGATTCGTTGATTAGAATTAAACTAATAGTAATAGCCTTCCCAATAGTCGTTAAACTTAATGAACATTGTTAAAAGATAGTTAATCTATAATTAACTATGTTTAAAATAATTATTAAATTGTTAATGAAGAAAATTATTATTTTATGCCCTTTTAAAAAAATATTATTTTATTTTAATTAATATTAAAATGAACTACTTTTATTCTGGGTAATAGTAAAGTTAATTATAGTATAAACAATTGTTATATATAGGTTGGAATCCCTTTTCAAGTCGGAATCGAGTTATAGTAAAATTTTAATATAAAAAGGTTATAAAGATATTTTTGGTTATAAATCCAAGATTTTAAACATAAGTTCGTAAAGGAAAATTCGAGCTAAAGGTTGTATTTAAGATAAGTCCTTTTTACTTAAATAAAACGATGTGTGATCGAGTAGAGATGTCCAAGATAAAGGTTATGAAATGGATTAGCATAAAAGGATTTGTAATTTAGTTCAAATCGAATAAGCCATGTTTTTAAAGAAGATGCTTTTAAAATATAATCAACATTCACTTAAGAATTGAATTAAATAGTGTAATTGAATTGAGGGCTTCAAAAAGGAAAGGATATTAAATAGTTTAATGACTTAAGAGATTAATGAATGGTTTTAATAAATGAATTGAGTAAAGAAGATTTCAAATGTAAGATATGAGTTATAAAATCATATTGAATTCGAATGGTAAATAAGATTTGAAAGTTTACTTAATAAAGTAAAAGAAATTAACTTGTAAAGTGGGTTTTCAAATAAAAGGAAATGGTTTATAAAACCATAGTAAATGGAAATGGGGATGAAATATCAGATTTTTGAGTTGTAAATATTATCTTGAGATACGAACGTTGTCGATCAAGGTTTGAGAGGTAATTAGAATACCCCAACTTGAACGACTTCACTATTATCAAGAGATAGTATTAGTTTATATTGTAAGAATATTGGATCGATTTATTATTTTCTTAAGTGAAGAATTGCAACTTTAATTTGCAAAGGATCTAGAAATAAAATAGAAAATATTGGGTTTCCATAACAATGTATTATTGACATTGTTGACCAAAAGTAGAATTGATAAATGCACTTATTCGAAGAAATAAGCAAATGGTTTTGGGTTCCGGGGAAGTGTGAACAAAGAATAATATTCGGTTTGAAATGGAAATGTATATTGGAAATATAATTATAATTTCCATAAGCACGATTGTTTTAAAGCTCGTAAAAACCATTTAAGGTTATGTTATATAGGTACGCTGTTTGACGTTATTTTGGTCATATAAAAGTGGTAATTTAATGTTACTGAATGGTTAAGTATATGTATATAAATATGTAACGATTTTTCCAACGGTAAAGGAAATGGGAGGTATGTTAAAAAACTCTACCAATATTTTTAAAGATAAAGGAAATACGGACAGTTTCAGAGAATATGAAACGATGTTCCAAGATAAATGAGATAAAAGTTGTTAAATAAATATAGTGATTTTTACGAAAAGAAATATAAGGAAAGGATTTGAGTAAATATATTTATAAGTTATAGTTAATGTTTTCAAAGGTAACAAAACAAAAGAGTTTTTGTTGAAATATGAGTCAACTTGTGGAAATCGATGAAATGGCTTAAATGAAATATTTTATATAAAGGACCCGAGCTGCCAATGTACTTAACAATACTATTATGATTTGATAGTTAAATAACCGACTATCAAATGAATATATTTCTCGTACTTTTTTTGATATGTTGTTTCGAACAAACCGTGATGGGGACTAGACCTAAAACCACTTCGAATCAACTGTGCGGACGCGACTAACTTGCAGGAAACAAAGATGAAGCACTGAAGACCGTTGATCTTCATGAGCAGAAGAACTACTTGATAAATTTCTCTGATTGCAAGTAGAGATCTTTTGATTGTGATTCTGTCGTGATTGAAATCCACGGATTTGCAAGGACATCTCGCTACTAATCCTTGGGGTGATTCCTATATAGGATGCAGTTGCAGTAGGAGGGTGCCTTCAGTTCATCTTATTCCTGGATGACTTGTATGGATTAATGTCTAACAGAGTATTTCCTTAAGAGTCATGTACGTTGATTTTTATGAATATACCAAGTTTGGTGGTGGAGAAATTCTCTTGCTTAACACCCAGTGTGTATTTGTGGACGTCAATTTGTGATTTGGCGGATCTGACGATGTGGCATTCAAAGTGAATAGAGACGTGCGATTGTAAAAAGATAAGCGTGACCTCAAGCCTCATCAACCGGGAAATGGCACAAAATCGGATAGACAGCATGGCTATGTGGGTCGCACCCATTAAAAGCGTATATCATTACATGATCTGGAGAAATCAAATGCCTTCAGTTGTCCCTTTTATTTTTATATGTATGATATCGGTTCGGTTGGCTGGCCCCAACCGTGGTAACGATATATTCGATACTCTCAAGAGAAATGAGGGGTCGGATATGTGTAGCCAGGTTGTAAGATGTTCTTATTGAACCCCAATGTATTCATCTCCGGAGGTACATTGTCGGAAAGGTGGTCCCATACCTTGCTAGGAAATCCATTCTCAAATAAGAGCCACGGTTTTTACTACATACTATATATGTAGAGGGTGAGATGCAAGCGTTCTGCTAGATTATTATTTATTTGTGGTTTGATAGACATTATTATAATATCAGAAAATATATTGATTTCAAAAATGTTTTGGGTTATAGTAAGGTGAAAACCATTCGTGTTTATGTGTGGGGTGGTCTTACTATTATCCTTCCTTTTTCAAAAAGGATTTTTCAAAGTTAAACAAGTTGTTTGTGCTGTGAATTTACCACTGAAAGTATTCCAGACTGATCCAAGTGAATTTTTCTTTGCTTCAAATGTGCTCGGGTCAGGCCGAGTATAATTCCTGGTTAGGTTTCGCTTGGAGTTTCAGGAGCTGGAAGCAAGGGGCTTCATCTTCAGTTATACAAAGTTTAATTCCGCTGTGATTGATGTATGTTGTACTCTGATAAATGGTATATATATATATATATATAATTTCTTTTATAAAGAGAATTGTTACATTATATTTATTCGTTCCACTGTGAGATTCTAATGTTCTTCTTCTTTCTTCTATTATAATATTTCTTTCTACTTCTCATCCTCTAAATTCTTTCTATTAACAGTCTGGGTTTTCGATACTTGGATTTTGGCAAGTAATACAGGATTATGTATTATTGTTGAAAATTCGAGTGTTGAATTTTTTTCAGGACATCACACTTTTGATAGCCAAATGGATCTTTACAATGATTCATGGATTGTTCGATGCCAATTATTTCCAATGACACTTCAAAGAGCAGTCTCTAAATGGTATCGCCAGTATCGAGAGAAAACCATCTACTCTTGGAAGCAACTTTCTTATGGATTCTCTGCACAATTCTGCATTTGCAAAGATCCGACTTTGGACTACATTGTCAATGCAAATATAAAACTAAGGCAAGAAGAATATTTAGGCGAATACATAAAGAAATTTAATGTTGAAGCTCTGAAAGAGAAGGAAATGAACGACCATGATGAACTCATCGTCATTCATTTAGGATTGATTGGGAATACTCCTTTTTGGAAAAAGTTATACATCCATGGATGCAAGGACTTACAAGATTTTCATTTCCAAGTAGATAAATTCATCTACATGGATGAATTATATTATTCAAAGAAGAAGCTTGGCTTTCATAGGGAAGAAGGTAAATTCGGATTAGATAGAAATCAGAAAAAGCCAAAGTGGGAAGATTCTAATAATAATTTTGTAGCCATAAGCAAGCCCATCTCATTCATATATGTTGTAGCGAAAGATAGAGTCAACTTCCCAATTTCTTTCAAAACTAAAAATTGCCCAGAACCATTCAATAGAGGGAAATATTGCGAGTATCATAAGATGAATGGCCATAGAACTGATGAGTGCAAAGTGCTCGAGGGTATAGTTTAGAAGCTTATCTGGGAAGGACACCTAAAAGAGTTTATCCAAGACAAACAGAAAACCACTCAGCATTCCGATGAGCACCAGAAGATCTTAGTTAACGCGGTATAGGTCCCAACTGAAGAGGGTCCACTGAATCTAGGTCCTTCGGTAAATCGGATAAATGTGATCCAAGCAGGGTTGCATGGAAACAGTCAAGCTGCCTGAAACAAATATTTGAAAGAGGCCCATGTGGGGATATTTTCCATTCAAGAGGAGACAATGCTTAAGAATGCCTGATTTAACATCAAAATGCACAACTTGGTGGTGTCACAAATCAAGATGCAGAAGGGTATCCATCATCAGCATAATGACCCTTTATTGATCACATCACAGATTGGGCTTTTAATGGTTTCAATAATTCTTGTTGAAACTGTAAGTGAAGTTAACGTGATCTTCAAGCATTTGACCGAATGGGTCTTTTTGAACAAGAGCTTGGACCTAGCAATGAATCCATCTTCAGGTTCAACAACAAAGGTTCCTCTTCAATTGGGCAAATTAAGCAGTTGGTTCAGGTTGGATTGCCTCATCTTTGTTGAACCTTTGAGTCTCTTTTTATTATCATCAACCAGCCTTCTTACTACAACGTGTTCTTCGTCCACCTAGCTCTTGACGAAATGGATGTCTTTGTCTCATCAAAGTACCTCATGATGAAATTTCTGACTAAACAAGGTTAGGGAACCATTAGGGGAGAGTAGTTCAGCTCCCGCGAACTATACTTTGCTACTCTCGATTAATATAAAAAGGAGTATTTTGCTTAATTTGATTCTTCTACAATTTTTCAGCCTTTGGATGAAGGATTTCCACATCCGAAATTTGAAGCTAAAGTGAGAATTAATAAGACTAACAAGCGTGTGAATGATAGGTACAATCCTTTGGGAAACAAAGGAAAAGGGCTAAAGAGATAAACTCAACCGAAGAAGGGGAAACCATCAAGGACGAAAGTGAGTTAACGCGCTTTCCGAAAGGAGGGGTAAGCCTTCGGTCCTTTTTATAAGGCCTGACCGACGCACTACAAGCCCTTGTTCCCATCACTAATTTGGCTTGTTCAAGGAGCCCTCTGGAAGACAAATGGGTAATTCCTTGGTCTCATCACAAAAAGTGTCCTGGCAAAGATTCCGAATGAAGAACGCTCTGCCTCTATTATTTTGAAGAATAAGCTCGGCCTTTGCTTCAACTAAGCACCCCTACCTCTGCTTTAAAGATGAGCATGTCATGCCTCTGCTTCAACTGAGCGTGTTCTTCCTTTGCTTTAAGGATGAGCATGCCCTGCCTCTGCATGTCTCGTCCCGTAGAAGGCAACAAAAGCTCAAAGAAAGCACTTACAGCATGTCCTTCCTTAGTTCGAAAAAGGAACATGCCCTACCTCTGCTTTAAGAACAAGCCTAAAAGGGGCGTCAGAACTTCAAAAGCCGAAAGTGGTTTCAGAACTTTTATTATTTCCAGAAGTGGATTTGTGGTCTTCTATTATAAATACCCGAATATGGGTTTCAGGCTTTCTATTCTACACTACTAGAAGTGGATTTCTGACCTTCTATTATAAATACTAGAATTTTGGGTTTTGGGTCTTCTATTCTGCATTACTAGAAGTGGATTTCTAGTCTTATATTACAACCACCCAAATATGGATTTTGGGTCTTCTATTTTATATTACTAGATGGGGATTTCTGGTCTTCTATTATAAATACCCGAACATGGGTTTCAGGTCTTCTGTTCTACATTACTAGAAGTGGATTTCTGGTCATCCATCAAAAGTACCCAAATATGGGTTTTGGTTTTTCTATTTACAATGCTAGAAGTGGATATCTGGACAGCTATGATAAAGTGTCCGAATATTGGGCTTTAGATCTTCTATTTTTATTAGCAGAAGTGGATTTTAGGACTACTGTTATAAGTGCCTAAATATGACGTTCAAATCTTATATCCACAATTATAGGGATAGATTTCTATTACAAATATCTGAGCCTGAATTTTGGTTTTACTATCCCACATTTTCCAGAGTAGGCTCCTGAGAATAAATACCCGAATTAAAATCTCGAATTTTCTATTCCTATTAATGGTAAAAGGTCCTAAATCTCTGAATTTTCATTGTAAGGGCCCAAATAGATACATTATTGGGTTCGTACGTTATATATTTAAATTAGAGTTTAAACCCCAAATTACAAACTCTTTATCATGTAGAAGCTTATCGTAATTCATAAATCTCAAATCAAATTCTACCATCAAAAAAAATTTGATATTCTTTCTTATGTTTTTATTATGGATTATACAAAATTAATAACATAAATTTTCTCTAACGATTCTTGAGTTATAGGAAGGCAGTGCAGGAATCATAGGATTTTTACCCTAAAGAACAAAAGCCTCTTTATATTAGGGGGTTCTAAATGTTATCACTAAAGTTTGCACTGATCTAATGGAAAGAAGTAGAAGCTTCGAAACCAGAAGATGATACTGAAAACAGATGATTTGAGGTAACGAAATCGAAACCAAGAAGGAAAGGCTTTGGGGGCGGCTAAACCGACACCAAATTTCGGGGCCTAGTAACATGAAGTCAAAATAAAAAAGTAGGATTGAACAACAAGAAAGATGATACCGAAAAGAAAAGGGTAGGAGTAGATCAGGCACCAAGAAGTGGAGTCATAACAAGTGGAGCAAACAATGAAAGCTTGGAATAAAAATAACGTAACTAATATCGAAATAACAAGATTGGGAATATGGAGTTGATACCAAGGAATAGAGGGTATTGGAGAAGAAGGGACTAGAACAATGACTATGTAAATATCCTATCAGCACCAACATAGGGGAACAAACCGTTTTGTGTCGATACAAAGAAAAGAGAGCAATAAAGGCGCACTATCAACACCAACATGAAGTGAGCAGTTAGCTTGGTATCGACACCGAAGAATGAAGGTAAATGCATAAAGTCAATACCAAGAGAAGGAAAGTAGCAAAATGTACAAGCCGATACCGAAGTCATGAAGATAGAGACACGAAACCGAAGTCCCGAAGGCGGAAGCATGGATTTGGTGTTCAAAAGTGAATGTGGCCAAGATAATGGAGCGATACCCAGCTATTGGGTGAAAGCGTACAGGCAATGCCAGGAAGTGAAAGTAGGAAAGGATTAAAGTTGATATCGAAGCCAAAAAGCGTTGACATGGGCCGATAGTAAGAGGTTGATGCAAAAGGGGGGGTCTCCCACACGATTGCTACAGATGGGTGTCCGAAACTTCTATAAATAAGACCCTAAGGGTCATGTTTTGGGGGACTTTTCTCTTATTCCAAAATTTTGTACTCAATTCTGAGATACTAAACCCTAATTTGGAGATCAAAATGGGGATTTCACTTGTATTCTTCCATGTATTTCATCAATTGACCAATAAAGGAAATACTTAACATCTACAATCAATTGCACTTGTCTTTCAACTACTAATTTGGATTCAGAACCTTAAATTGGAAGTAATTTCAAAACTGACCTCAATGAACGTTCTAGCTCCAACTACCAACAAACATATGAAGTCCTTATCCACATATAACTTTATTCCCCTAAGTATTGTAAGCGTGATACTCACCTCTTGAAGGAAGAGTAACTAATCTTCAAATTTGGACATTGATATCTAAGAAATGGTGAATTAAGTTGAGCTTGGAAGAACTAGACTACACTAAGGTCCACAACTATAACCCTACATTCGGTTGTTGACAATTTTTATCGTGAACATGTGCATCAAATCTTTTAATCAATCGTGCGCTTGTGCAAAGTGTAAAACAACATAAAATATATGAATGCAATGAATGCCTAAATGGTACCTCCTATTCGAATGCAACTTTTTCTTCAAAGTTTTTTTTTTGAGAACATGATGCACACATCCTAAATATACTGACAATTTTTATATGAATGCAATATTTTGGAAATCAAAAATACCTTTTCATCCAATTTTTCCGACACTCTTACAAGGTAAGAGCATAGTTCATCCGTTTTTTGCATCCAAATCCTACCAACAAACTTTAAATTTGTGAATTTTAGAAGTCATTTTTTCTGGATTTCAACTTCTTATAAATTTAGTTTAGTTTTTTTACTTTCTTTTGAAGTCTTCTTTCTGATTTCTTTTGTTATTTAATTTTATTTATTATGGTTCATCACGAGCTTTGTCAAATAGAGAAAAGTTCCATACAATTACTATAATAGGACAAAATACTACCACAAACTAAAAGAAAACTTTCACGTATAAATTCCGATTAAAGTTGCCAATTCAACGAAAGATAGCTGAGTTCTAAAATAAAGGAAAGAGTCCTATATAAAGCGATAATGGTACCAATTCACTCTCAGAAAGGAGGTTGGCATCCCTGTCTAAAGATATCTCGAAGAAAGGAATCCAATCCTCTTAGGCATTCCTCCTGACGTCTAGTACTGTCTTGCACCTCCAGCTACATCAACTCGAATTGCTGCTGGGCTGAAAGTATCTCCTATAGAGACTGCTGTTGTGTCTGAGCAAAGTCGAGCTACATATGAACCATATCTTGCTGTCCAAGAAAGATCTGATGGTGCTCCCTGGCTAGGTGGTCCTGCCTCCCAGATATGGACCCTGCCTCTCTCCTTAAATCCCATGGCGCCTCTCTTGGTCATGGGTCCCACTATGATAACTAGGAAGACCCAACGCCTTCCTAATATGTTGGCTCTGCACCTTGATAACCCAGTCTATTAGGTGGTCAAAATACTGATAAGGCTCCTCCATGACTTTCCCTTCATCTTGTACAATCTCATTCCCAAATCCTGCCTCTAGTTGATATCCAGCTGGATATATCGACTGATCCTCCTGGTCCTGCTGACCCTCACCATCATCAACGTCGTCATCTCCCTCATGCTCATCCTCATGCTGCATGGGCCGAGCCTCATATAACTGGAACAACTCTATGTGCATCCTAGTCGGAGTGGATGCATCTATCAAAGGGTGGGTCTTCTCCATGGAACTCTCATTCCCTAATGGAATATGGAACTGTCTAAATACAAGTGACCATAAACGACCAAAAGAGATCATAGACTGTCCCATGTCTGTGGCGGTCGCAAAATGTGACATAATCTCATTTGCCCAAATTAATTTGAAGTCCAACAAAAATAGCATAAGTGGCATGCCTAACAATGCCAGTAACCCTGTCAAAACTATCAGTCCGAGCAACCATGTGCAATATGCGTATAACTATCCAAGTTAATGGGCGTATATTCCCCATATCCCAAGCTCTATACCAAATATCAGTAAAAATACGGCCTAACACGGCCTCATCCATTATCTTCACACTTATCCTATACCCTCACCACTAATACTAAGCATGTCCCAAAACTGCCTCTCAGTAAAAAATATGGCTACCCGTTTCACCTCAGAATCAAATACAGCCTCATTATTCTCCTCTCTATAATTCAAATTGGCCTCAAAAATGCGAACTGACCTAGACTAAGCAATCTGCCCTACCGTAGCATGGTCAAAAATCCAATGTGACCCCGTATCTAGAAAAAGCTTCTTTAAAGGGGTGCCTACAAAGTTTAGAAATCTAACTGGTATTCCAAGAAAGATCCGGTACCTTACGGAATCCACATAGGCTTGAGCTACGTGCCTTATGTTTCGGCACCAAGCGATCTCCCGGGGTGTTAATTGGGGAAAGTGGCGGCTAAAGACGGTCGCAGAGGCATGGCGGAAAATTTTGAAATCCATGAAAAAAGGCTTAAATCTGGATAGAGGAGGTGACTAGCTTCGATTTGGCACTAATTATATGAAAAATGGTGGGGTTTTGGTGCGATGGTGGGTGTTCGAAATGGGGAAGACTGGGTTCGGCCGAGCTCTCAGGTGGGGGAAGAATGAAGTGACGAAGCTATAGGCTTCGTCGCTTCATATGGCCAAAAAAATCGAAAGGTGGGTCGACCCACCTATTCGAGTATGTCGACTTATGTGTAGACCTGCCTTAGGGTGGGTTGACCCGATGGTCGACCCAACTGAAATTTTGGGTCGTCCCAACCGAAATTCTAGGTCGAACCAACCCAATTATGTTTTTTTGCTATCCCTTCCGAGTTTTAACTGACTATTCACCATACTGAAATATGAAAATATTTCTTAGGTCAATCGACAGGTTGTTCCATTTCAGATAAATTCTCTATTCTTTTTCATCGTTTTAATTATGTTTCCAAGAGCCTTCGAACTCTGTTAAAATTCCAAAAATTTGTCGTCGTTCTTTACCCCGTCCGTTTTTAAAAACGTATTCTCACGTCAATAAAATTCCTTAAAGCATCTCTTTTCAAATAATCTTAAACTTTTATCACCATAACCACAATACTAACTTACACCAACTTGTCCCTTTTCACTTCCAACAAAATCTGTTAACTATGTTCTGGTTCATGCAGTGCCGAATTTTTGCGCCCAAAAATCTTATACATATAAATTCCTAATCCATCTTTTTATTTCCAGACCATTTTGTACATTTTTTAACCCAACCACTTAAAGGCTTATTTTTCTCATATCTCCATGATCACAACTTTCATGTACAAGTTTTGGCATCTCATTTCCTTCCATGGATCTAAGTATATTTATATATAATATACTTGTATTTTAAAAATATACGAATATGTTCACTCATTATCTATATAGAAACCCTAAACCTAAGCTCTGATACCAGATGTAACAACCAGAATTTTGATAAAGCAATTTTTTCTTAAAAATCTCAATCTATCAAAGCTAGAGTTGGCTTATCTGGTATCCTGTAGAAAAGACAGAGAAAATAAATGTATCATAGCTCGATACAACATCTCACAGCGGAATGAGTAAAATAAAATAATCAAATATAACATAAACCAAAAGAATGACACTACCAAACCAGTTTCCAAGGCTACTAAAATCTCTGTAAAAAGTCTAACCTATGAGTATGCTATGTGGAGGGGGTCCGAAAATAAGTTCTGGTGAGAGAAAATTATACATTCTTAAATAACTGTACATATACCATTCAGTTACAATTTCTTAATTATTAGGTTATTTGGGCTAACAACACTCCAGGCTCTGTACTCACGTCGTACCCATCTACTCCCTGGTAGATTAAACCTAATATGATATATGTATAGTTATGCCCAATATCTCAAGGTACTCCCCATAGTATCCTCCTCGTACGGTCTCCATCGTCATGCCACATAAGTGTACGGATTCCTCGTATTCGAACTCCTCAGTCGAACCCTATCTCGACATGGAGTAATTCCCTAAAGTCTAAGATAACCACCCAGTGCATGTATCTAGACCCTAATATGAACGTACAGCCTACTACAACCAAGTTCTACAATAAGGCTGCATCAAATGCACTAAAATCGGTCAGGAACTTTCAGCATCTTTAAAGGACAGCTTCGTTAGGCCTATATTACAGATATCCACATATGGTTTATCTCTTTTCACGGTGGCTATGACCACCCTGGCCCCTCCCCCAACTAATGAAAGACTACATCAAGAGCCAACGGCATGCCCATATCAACCAATCTAAACATCCAATTTGGCATGTCCCTCAACCAACCTCTCGATAACGAAAGAACGTTGGTCTAATGATTTAGCTTTTAGTCTTTCTGCATTCTCACTAGTTGTCGATGATAGGTATCCAACGATTACTATCCATAACTTGGTCCTGACCACCTCCTCCTAGAGTGAGGCAAACCGCTGAATCACCCAACACCATATGCCACAGCCTTCTGACTGCCACACTATAGTAGCAGTCAAGGAATACTGTAGATGGTACAACGGACCTGCCTCCGAGCGACGACTTCATCCAGTTGTTCCTTAGAGGCCCATCTTAGAGTACTTTATCACATCTCGTAAAAGTTGTGTGCTTCCCTCTAGTCCCATAGAATAATTATTTAGACATGCTCAACTCGTGTATCCAGACACCGCAATGATCTACCATGTTGGATTCTTTATCTCCATACGTACGAACTGGTCCAAGCACATCACGCCGTCATGTTATTAGATCCTATATCTAATCCTTTCATCACGCGCTTGTTGTAACTTATCGCATTGCTAATTAACTTGATTATTTGCACGTTGGTTTTCTGTTCAAGCTACTGCTTATTATCTTTTATTTGGTCGCTTACTTTCTTTGATCAACCCATGCTGCCGGAACGGACATCCGCTTATTATTATTATTACATTTATTGTACTTAATCCTTCCAATTATAAGTTTACCAATAATAAGCCTATTTTATTCTTCTATACTTTATTATAATATTATGTTATATAGTTACCACATCCATTGTTGTGTGTTTATTTATTAACTTAACTCCCTTAACTAAGGTTTATTAATAAATTACCTGTCCATCATTAAATATAACCTGCATTATAATTCCACTTATCCCTAGGACAAGTCTACCTATTATATTTCATTCCCATTCATATAATTAATTATAATAGGTGATATTCTCTATTCATCACATTTTCCTTAGGTTCATTTATATTTAATCTAACCTTTACCATTGTAACCTCTCTTTATTTACCATCTTGTATGTTTTTATTATTATAGAAAAATATTTCACACACTTCATTAGATTGGTTAGTAAAAATGTATAAAAATCTATTTTCATAATACACATTAATTAAGATCTGTTATTGCAAGCAATTTCTTTTATTTACATCATGTGCATAGATATATTTGATTAGTGTGCAATATGGTAAGAGAACCCCTATTTCACACTAATCTCTATTACATTACTTTTCTTGCAACTACGTTCTTAGTGACTTACTATAATGGTAATTGTGGAAATGTTTCAATTTTCCTCGCCTAACTAATTCAGTCCACTACTAATTACCTTTTTCCAAGTTAGATATTAATTACTATTTTTCATACACCATTTCCGGTTGTTGTAAATTTCCATACAAAATTAAGCATACTAATTTTTTTTCTATTATTTCCACAATTTACTATAATTATTTTTACAACATACCCAATTTTCCATTGAAATACAATCTTAAAAATATATGTATAATCACTATCGATTCACAATTTTAATATTACAATAATTCTCAAACCCAAATAGAAAATTAATGGAATAGATTCGTACAACAATAAAATTCTTAATCTACTTAGAGAATGGATTATATCATAATTACCACAATTTTAGTGATTCATTACGTTAAGAATTACAGGGAATTTAAACGAATATAACATTACCAAAAGGTATAATTTAAATCCACTCACTTGACAACTTTTCAATTCTTGAATCTGATTTGGATCTGCTACCCTGGTTTTCCTAATTGAATCTAATATCGAAATAACCACAGATTTACAAATCTGAGGCTAAAAGAATGAATGAAATCCTAATAATTAAAATTCATAGAATTTACCTCATGTAGATAAGAAATATATACACCAATATCGTAGATTTATATTCTTTGTCCTCAAATCCTTAATCAGGATTCCTAAAAATAATATTCTTATTTCTGAAAGGTTTAGATAAGAAAGAAAATGGCACAGTCTTGGTGTCGTCTCAGAAAATATGAGTTAGAGGTTAGGCTATATTAGTCTATTTATAGGTGCACAGAAGATTCTGGTTCATCGGACTAAATATAATATAATCCGAGTTGTAAAAATAAAAAAAAATTAACGTCAGTTCACTCAGCAATGGGTCAACCTTGGCCCTTGGTGGGGTCGACCCGACTCTAGGGTGGTTCGTCCCCCGAGTCGAGCCATTTATAGTCTGGGTCGACCCAATTACCTGGGCCACCCATGTTATTTCTGCCGAAATTAATTTTTGTTTAACGTTAGCTGCAACGTTCATTTTCTTTCTACATATTCTTATGTAAATTAATCTCTTCCATTTATAAGGTATGTTAAAAGTTTAAATTTTAAACCAGTGCGTGTATATTTGCGTATAACTCTACAAATCTTTATTCGTAAATAACTTCCCCATATGGGCTCCGTTTGGGACAAGTCACATATGAAAATGAATTAGAAAATTACCATGAACACAATGGTACGTGTCTCGGGGAAAAATTCTGAAATCATAAAACATTGATATTTTCTGATAACTAATTAAATATACATATAAAAATATATGGTGTTATATAGGGGAACTAAGTTAATAAGTAAAACCACATCAACGGTTGTGGTAATAGTATAACATGAGGTTATAAATACATGAAAAAGAGAAGAGGTTTATTATTAAGTAAAATTACGAATGTGGGAAATATTAAGTTTAATGAATGTAATAATAATAAGTGGATGTCCATTCCAGTAGTGTAGGGCTAATTAGGGAGAATAAGTGGCTCATAGATATGGTCCGTTGAAGCAGTGTAGGATTGATTAAGAAAGTAAGAGACCAAATATAAGTTAATAAACTTGTAACTTGAATAGAAAATGAATGTGTAAATAATGAAGTTAATTAGCAATGTGATCAGTTAAAGCAAGCATGTGATTTAAAGATTAGACATGGGATCTAATAAGGCGATGGAGTGATGCGCTTGGACCAGCCCGTACGTATGGAGATGAAAAACACAATGGGTTAGATCATCGCGGTGTCTGGAGATATAAGAGGAGCATGTCCAACATATTTTTTTATGGAACTGGAGGGAAGCACGCAACTTTTGCGGGACGGAGTAGGGTACTCTGAGATGGCCCTCCGAGGAACAACCAGATGAAGACATTGCTAGAAGGCAGGTTTGTTGCACCATCTAGGGTATACCTTGACTGCAATTGAGGAGTGATAGACAAAAGGCCGTGGCTGTGACAGTTGCCCCGTACCATCAGGCATTTCCCCGAAGTGCGCTGTGTAAATGCCCGTCTAGCACGAGACAATTGTCAAAAAGGTTGAAACGATGAATTACCAAAGAACCTGTAGTATATCTCACAGCGCAAGGAAAAAAATATAATAATAACATAAACTTAATATAAAACAGGCGAGACAGTATATAAGCTGAAAACTAAACCATATCCATCAGAGTAGTGAAATCCAAAATACAGCTTCATATCCAATTATTACAACTTTAAAATAATGTCTATAGAAGGAAATAAAAGAGGTACACTACTAATGTCCAAAGCAACGACCAACAACAACACAAGGAGAATATATATAGAGTACATGGAAGCCTCCTGCTCGTCTACGGACAACTACTCGTGCATAACCACCTAACATGCCTCTAGTCTGCTCATTTAGGAGCACCTAGAATAATAAGAAGAGACACAAAACTCTGGATTAGATGAAAGTCTGGTGTGAGAGATAGAAAATCTTTGTAACTAAATAGAGCAATAACATGTATAAGTAATCATACCTGACCTGGACTTCCAACCAAAGAGTTAGCACAACAAGATGTACAATACTCTAAGGTAACAACAACATAGAGTGTAAAATGGGAGTGTGCTTTTTATGGTGATAGCAAAATTCAAACATAGCAATCACATCTCTCACTCAGTGCGTAAAGCATATGATATCCACCTCTTTGATTACCAAATCCTTTGGGGCCATGACGGGTCCATACCGCCTTGGACTCCGTACAACAATTGCTATGACCACACCACCCTGATCTATAGTCAATAACCCTACCCAGTCCACACTTCCCTGGCTCGGGTGTACGGGCCAACCAGTCCACACCACACTGGCTCTGGTTCGTCTACATGCCTTATCTCTCAATGGTGAACCAAAGTTATAGATATCAATAACTCCTTTGCACATGTCCCGTAGCAAAGCCCAACTCTAGATGTTAATTCGTTGGTTCTTTTCTGGATCCTAAGTGATAACTTCCCACTTGGACTTCCTATGCATCTCGAGTTTTGGTTTAATTGGATTTGGTCTTCAGAAGAGTTCATGATCGTCGTCGCGTGGTAGTGGTAGAAGCTCATATTCGGTTCGGTTTAGTCCTTCGGTTTAGGTCGGGTATATGGTGTTCAAGTCCTCCGTTCGATTCTCATGGTTCCGTTTGGTTAGGTGCTCCACCATTTTGGTTCGGTTCGAATATGTCATGCCTAAGCTCCCCGTTCGGTTTGGATCGATCTCCCTGGTTTGGTTCGGATGTGTCAATCCGATCCCACACTCTGGATCCAATCCGATATGGTTCCCACTCCAACTCCAACTCTATGCAAATGGCCTTCCTTCTCGCCAAGCTCCCTTTTTCTTAAGCTCCAGTTCGGTTCGAGTTTCTCATCCAGACTCCTAGTCCAGTTCGGTTCGGCTACCGATCCGACCAGCTCACCTCCATCCAACCCAAACCGGAACCCTGCAAGTTTTCCAACGATCTATGTTCGCCAAACAACGACATTTTCAACCATTCTAACTTTTCTATGCAATCACAAAACATACAAATAGCAGTAGCAATCATATAGATTCAACCAAAAACATGAAAACATCAATTGTACATGTTAATTTAGATCAAACATACCTAAATCCATGATTTTCCCATTAATCCCCTAAATTCCGGGATTAGCAAACTTAATCCAAATCAACCCAAATTCATATATGTGACATAAAATATGATTCTAGAATTTATGCATTTTTTCCATAATTTTTGGGTGTATAATTTCGCTAATTATCGCTAATCACCCATAATTAGCCATAATTAGTGAATAAACATGCTAATCACTCACCTTAGCCAATAATTAATGATGGATCTGAAACTTTTACTGATTTGGCTCGGATTCCAATGTGATGCAGTAGACCTACCTCGAATTTGGTGCTAATTCGGCTTGATTTGATGTAGATTTGATTAATTTGTGATTAGAGAGAGGTTTAGAAGATGGAAGCCATGATTAGGGTTTGAGAAAGGTTTGTGGCGGCCAGAAAAATGAAACGAGATGCTTCTCCAACCCCTTTCAGCCCCCCATAGCCCTAATCACGAATTGGGTTATGGGCCTAGCTGCTAATCACTTAATTAAGACCAATTAGGCTGTTTTTCCATCTTCAAATCTTATTTCAGAAATATCTGCCAAACGATAAGTCCGTTTGATATATGTGACAACTCTATGGAATGACAAACCATCATCAAAATCCAATGGAAGTGATTTCAGGTCAAAACTCCTTACCGGTCAAAAGTTATAGGCGAAACAAGATTCGCCAGGGGCAAAATGGTCATTTTTAATCCAGTGAAAATCGTGAATGTGGAAAATGACACCAACAGCCGTTTTCCAAAGTTACACGACCATATGACTTCGTACGAAAATAAAATAAATATTCTACGATCCTCCGATACGCTGAATACGGGTCGTTACACTCTCACCCCCTTAAAAAATTTCGCCCTTAGAATTCCTTAACCAAGAAAACATACAATGGTGTCCCGCATGCCTATCAACCATTTACAAACAATCAAACATATATAAGAAACACAACAAGCATGTCCTAGCATATGGTTTACTAACAAGGTAATAACTATATCGCGATTAATATTTTACCAAGAAAGAGCTCTTTCCTTATGTTTTCCTCGGTTTCCCAAGTACAGTCATTCTCATTATCACCCCCACTGGACCTTAACCAGGTTCACCGTCTTCCCTAGAAGTTGTTTTGTATCATGTTCGACAATACGAATCGTTCTGCGGCTTCCAACTGCCTCGGATTCTACCTCGATATCATCCAACTGATCTGGTGAAATAGTTATATCAAAATCGTACACGAACTTCCTTAATTGAAAAGCATGAAATACGTTGTGCACTCCCCCCATCTTGTCAGGTGATCTAACTTTATACGCTAAATTCCCAACCCGCTCGAGAACTGGAAATGGACCAACAAACCTTGGTGCTAACTTACCTTTCCTACCAAACCATATCACACTCTTCAACGGAGAAATCACGACGAATACCAAGTCGTTAACGGAGAATTTCAAATCTCTTCGTCTTTTATCAGCATAATTCTTCTACCTATCTTTGACAGCCTTTATTCCCTGTTGAATAACCTTGATCTTATTTGAAGTTTCTCTTATTACTTCTGGCCCAAGCACAAATTTCTCACCGGTTTCCAACCAACATGATGGTGAGTTGCACGGTCTTCTGTACAAAGCTTCAAATGGAGCCATACCAATACTGGACTGATAACTTTTATTATATGCAAACTCAACCAGATGCAAATAGTCATCCCATGACCCCTAAAAAACCAATATAAAAGCTCTTAAGAGATCCTCTAATACATGATTCACCTTCTCTGTTTGACCGTCGGTTTGAGGATGGTACGCGGTACTGAGATGTAATTATGATCCTAAGGCCTCTTGTAAGCTCTTCCAAAACCCACTAGTAAATCATGGATCTCGGTCACTCACAATACCTTTATGTACTCCATGAAATCTCACTACCCACTTAATATACAGCTTCGCTAACTTTGTTGTCGTTCTATTCAACTTGACTGGTATAAACCTTGCACTCTTGGTCAATCAATCCACAATCACCCAAATACTATCGTGACCCGATCTAATCCATGGTAAACCATTAATGAAATCCGTTGAGACTTGTTCCCATTTCCATTCGGGAATTTCCAACGGTTGTAACAAACCACTAGGCTTCTTTTGCTCGGCTTTAACTAATTGGCAGTTCATGCACTTGGATATAAACTTCCCAACGTCTTTCTTCATCCCTTCCCAGTAGTAGGTCTGCTTCATGTCTCGATACATTTTGTTACCACCAGGATGAATTGTCAGTTTCGAGTGATGACACTCTCTAAGCACTTCATCTCTCAATCCACTAATGTTGGGTATAACTAGTCTCCAATTCTTTTGAAGCCATCCTTCTCGATCAAGTCCATACTTGTTCATTCCCTCACCGGCGATACCCATCTCTACCTTGGAGATGATTTCCAAAAGATTAGGATCGTCCCTATGACTGGAATCGATCTGCTCAATCAAAGTCGGTCTGATCGTCAAACTTGCTAACATCTCTGGATCTAATTCATACTTAGGTATGAAATCATATCATGTGATATACTCCAGTTGCTTCCATTCAAGAAACATAGCCCACAAATTGGCATGTCTCCTACTCAATGCATCAGCTACCGCAATGCCCTTCCCAGGTGTGTATGCGATATTGAAATCTTATGAAGCCAAGAACTCTAACCATCTCTCCTGACGAAGATTTAAATCCTTTTGAGAGAAAAGATACTTTAATGACTTATGATCTATAAACAACTCGAATCTTTCTCCCAAGAGATAGTGTCTCCGCATCTTCAACACGAACACGATCTCTGCCAATTCCAAGTCATGAGTAGGAAATCTTTTCTCATGTGGTTTCAGTTGTCGACTAGCATAAGCCGTTGAGTCAAGGAATTTTGATTTATGCCAAAATAACGCGCAATGATCAACAAAAAGGCGACGTTCATTGTTTTAAGGAGATAAGGAGCTCCATATGGTATTAGTCATTAGAAATTGATTATTTTGTATGATAACAGTGTTCATTAATGTTAAAATCTATCCACAAATAATCAATGTTTATATATATACACTTATGTATATATATGCACATAAATTGTGCAAATTGGGCAATACCGATCGGTCGTTTTTACCTAGTTTGCACAATGAACGTGCACACATATACATATAACGTATATATATTTAAATTCCTATCTACTGGTCTTTTTTGACATGTCGACCGTTTTTAAACAGAAGCAACTATTTGAATAGTCACTTCCATTTCTCCAAGGGTTGCTTCTCGTCCTCTTCATCAATGGTTATATCTATTGATTGTAACTCTTTACTAATGGTTACAACTATTTATCTCCTATATAAGCACCTTGAAATCATCAATTCCAACCACCAGTTCTTTCTATCTATTCTCTATATTGTTGATTTCATTCTTGAACTCTCAAGCACTCAAATGCTCATATTCTTCACAATATCGTTCTTGAATCCTAGAATTTATATATTATTCTTTTGATTCAAACATGATATCATCTTCCAAAATCTTCACAAACACAAATTCTATTTGAGGATAAGATTATAGGAAGGTTGTACAAGAACTGACAAATTCGTGTTATTGAGAGCACACATTGTCAAATTACAAGTCTATTCGTCTTGTTTGAAGTCCTCCGTGTTGTTAGAGGCAAGTATTGAAGTCCTCCGTGTTGTAAGAGGCAAGTTGTGAAGTCCTCGTGTTGATAGAGGCGTGAAATTCCCGTTCGGCTGTTCGGCTGTTGTATACCTGTTCCTCCGGGTGAAGTGAGGTTGTTGATTAGTGAAAATCCAGATAGAAGTCTGGGACTGGACGTAGGATGATGCTCCGAACCAGTATAAAGATCCCTGGTGTGATTTTTCTTTTTTACAGCATTTACTATTATACAGTTTTGTGATTATCTATTACTCCATACTTGACTATTGTTGTCATATTACACGATCATTGTGTGTACTACACTAGCACGTACACTCACACTTTCATTTGGTATCAGAGCACAGTCATTATATAATCGTAACACAGTTATTTGATATATTCTTGTAATATGGCAAATAACGCAAGTTCTAGCACTAAAAACACCACTTACACGGAAGGTCAATCAACACAAAGACCTCCATTTTTCAATGGCCTTAATTATAGCTATTGGGCAACACGTATGTATTTTTACATATAGTCAACTAGCTATGTTGCCTGGAATGCGACACAAAAAGAAATAGTGAATCCAATAATTGAATATTCAGAATGCACACCGGCTGAGAAAATGGCAGCAGTCATAAATGCAAAAGCAATAAACATGTTGTTTTGCGCATTAGACCAAAATGAATTTAACCATGTGAGTATTTGCACCGCTACTTATCAAATTTGGCAAACGCTAAAAACCACTCATGAAGGTACTAACAAGATTAAACAAGCCAAAATAGCCATGCTGAAAAGTCAGTTCCAAAATTTCAAAATGAAGCCGAATGAAACAATCAATGATATGTATTCAAGGTTCCAAACTATTCATCATGCACTTATTGGATTAGGACAAAAATATTCCGATTTTGATGTTGTTTCAACAGTCCTACATTCTCTGACTAGTGAATGGGAAGGAAAAGTATTAGCAATTGAAGAAGCTAATGACCTTTCCGTCATGAAGCCAGATGAATTGATAGGAAATCAAATGTCCTATGAAGCAAATTTGTAGGCTAGAAAGGAACAGAAAGAAGAAAAGAAAAATGTAGCATTTTTTGCTGAAAAAGATGAAGATGAATCAGATTCTGAAGATGAAGACTTAGCTTTTATTGCAAAAGGTTTCAAAAAAATTCTGAAACAACGAAAAGCTAGTCGATATAACAAAAGGAAATCTGATTCAAATAAACCTTCATCATCAGCTATAGAATGTTTTAACTGCCATAAAAAGGGGCACATGCACAAAAATTGTCCGGAACAAAAGAAGAAGTTAGAAAATGACAAGTTCAGATACAAGAAGGGCAAATCAAAGAAACGAGCTTTCTCAGTTACATGGGATGATTCAGACTCGTCTTCATCAGAGAGTGAAAGTGATCTAGAAAATGAACAAGCAAATGTTTGTTTCATGGCAACAGAAGATGAGGTACAAATTCCTACATTTGAAGAAGTTCTTGATATTAATGCCGAATTGATAGTTAAATTTAAAGGTATGAAACGACAATGCAAAGAAGTCAAAGCAGATTTAAGTATAGCAGAGTTTGAACGAGATATGCTAAAAGACGAGAAGAAAATATTAGAAGAGGAACTAGAAAAAGTTCAAGAATCATCATCTAATATTGATTCTCAATTATCTCTTTTGAGTCAAGAAATTGAAACTCAAAAAGAAAAAAATGATGCTCTCACTACCGAAAATCAGGAGCTTAAGGCAAAAGTCAAAAGTCAAAATTCTGGACCTAGAAAAAGCTAGTTTACAAACCAAGTTAGATAATATTACCCAAAATGTTTCTAAATTCAGTAAAGGTCGAGAAAATTTGACAAAAATCATTAAAAGTTCACAATCTGCTTCAAATAAACATGGCTTGGTATATAAGAAACCCAGAAACATCTTGGTTTCAAAAAGAAAAATGCAAGATAGAATAAAGCTAAGAAAAGTCTTAGTTTGTTATATTCCAAACCAAAACCGGATGTGAAGTTTCATAAGAAAAATATCAAAACTATCAAAATATGGGTTCCTAAAATAAATAATAATTTAATTAGGAACAAATACATTCAGCATTTTATGAAAACTGTGCATTTTAACTCTAATTATGTATATAAAGGGGATACCGGACCCATATGGTTTGGACTCCTAAGACCTAACTCTTAGGACCCTATATAAAAGTGGGTACCATGGACTTAATTTTATTTTTTGTAGCCCCACTTAAGAAAAGAGGAAAATGGATATTGGATAGTGGTTGCTCGAAGCACATGACTAGAGACAAGAGCTTATTGACGAATATTACTTATTCAGATGGAGGCTCCGTCACTTTTGGAGATAATTCAAAAGGCCATATCATCGACAAAGGTGATGTGAGCAATTGTGGTACATGTAACTTACCTCTTATTACTAATGTCATGCTAGTTAGAAATTTGAAGCATAATTTACATAGTATTAGTTAGTTATGCGACAAGGGTTTTACCATTTCCTTTTCGGATAATAAGTGTAATATCTTAGATAAAGATCATAAGTTAGTTTTCAAAAGATATAAAGACAAAAATATTTATATTCTTAATATGAATGTCAATTATAATTCAGATATGTGTCTTGTAGAAAATGATAATGATCCATGGCTATGGCACAAATGTTTCCGTCATATAAACTTCAGAACTATTGACAAGCTAGCCAAAAATGATCTAGTTAGAGGACTACTCAAAATAAGCTTTACGGTTGATAATATTTGTGATGCATGTCAATTAGGAAAATTGACTAAATCATCTTTTAAATCCAAGAAAATCATATCAACATTACAACCACTTGAGCTACTACATATGGATTTATTCGGACCAACACAGGTTCAGTCAATAAATCATAGTCGATATGTGTTTGTAATTGTTGATGATTACTCTCGTTGCACTTGGACGATTTTCTTGAAAAACAAAAGTGACACCTTCGATCATTTCAAATCTTTCGTCAAAAGAATTCAAAAATCGAAAGGGCTTAAAGTTAAAAATATAGGAAGTGATCATGGCGAAGAATTCGAAAATAATGAATTTGAACATTTTTGTACAAAGAAAGGTATATATCATAATTTTTCGTTTCCTAGAACTCCACAACAAAATGGAGTTGTAGAACGGAAAAACCGGACTTTACAAGAATGTGCAAGAACATTATTAAATGGAACTACTTTACCAAAACATTTTTGAGCAGAAGCTGTTGCAATTGCGTGTTATGTTTTGAATCATGTATCCATTCGACCTCTCACCAAGAATACATCTTATGAATTATTCAATCAAAGAAAGCCAAATATCTAATACTTCAAAGTTTTTGGTTCTAAGTGCTTTATTTTGAATACGAAAGACCATCTCGGATAATTTGGTCCAAAATCCGAAGAAGGTATATTCATCGGTTATTCGGAACGAAGCAAGGCCTATCGTATATTTAATAAAAGAACCAAAACTATTGAAGAATCACTTCATGTTTCATTCG
Source organism: Allium sativum (assembly GCA_030737875.1). Lineage (NCBI taxonomy): Eukaryota > Viridiplantae > Streptophyta > Magnoliopsida > Asparagales > Amaryllidaceae > Allium > Allium sativum. The sequence goes on along the minus strand of JASFAX010000020.1, from coordinate 11,202,145 downwards.
ATGAATTCTATAAACCTCTCATAACATATCAGATGATGACGAAATTATAGTCACTGAAAATCCGATCATCACAAATACTGATTCTAACTCGAAAATTATTGAGAATATTCCCCAACCAGTTATGATACCTTCTCCCCTAAGATTACGATCTCCTCTAAGGATACTAAGAGATCATCTGGTTCAAAATATAATCGGAGAAGTAACATCACAAATTAGAACAAGGAGTCAACTCAACCAAATGGGTCACGTTGCGTTTCTTTCAAATATCGAACCTAAGAATCCAAAAGAAGTTGCTACTGATGATTACCGAATCATTTCCATGCAGGAAGAACTAAATCAGTTCGAGCGCAATGATGTCTGGGAACTTGTTCCAAGACCAACTGATCAGTCAGTTATTGGTACTAAATGGGTCTATAAAAATAAGGCCGATGAACAAGGAAATATAACCAGAAATAAAGCAAGATTAGTAGCACAAGGATATAATCAGGAAGAAGGTATCGATTACGAAGAACCTTTCGGTCCAGTTGTTCGACTAGAAGCTATCAGAATATTATTATCCTTTGCTTATCATCATAATTTCAAACTTTATCAGATGGATGTCAAAAGTGCTTTTCTAAATGGATTTATCAAAGAGAATGTATATGTCGAACAACCTCCCTTGTTTGTACATGAAAAACATCCTGATTACATGTACAAACTTAAGAAAGCTTTGTATGGTATAAAACAAGCACCTCGTGCTTGGTATGAACGATTACGCAGCTATCTTACTAATTCAGGATTTCAAATTGGTAAAGTCGATCAGACTTTATTCATTAAACACTCTCCAAAAGATATATTAGTTCTCCAGATATATGTAGACGATATTATCATTGGTTCGACAAACGATAAACTCTGCAAAGAATTTGCGGATATTATGACCAAAGAGTTTGAAAATGTTTCATATGGGAGAACTATCATATTTTCTTGGTCTTCAAATCAAGCAACTTTCTAATGGCATTTTTATTAATCAAGAAAAATACTATGGAAATCTTATCAAACGCTTCGGTTTAGAAAATACATCTGGTAAACCTACTCCTATGAGTACAACTACACATCTTAAAAAATATGAAAATGGTAAGAGTGTTGACCAGAAATTATATCGAAGCATGATTGGTTCTCTTCTTTATCTTACAGCAAGTCGTCCAGACATAATGATGAGTGTTTGTCTATGTGCACGATTTCAAGCAAATCCTAAGGAATCACATTTACGAGCAGTAAAACGTATAATTCGTTATCTTAATAATACCAAAGACTTCGGTCTCTTTTACCCAAAAGAATGTCCATTCGAATTAGTATCATATAGTGATGCTGATTTCGGAGGCTCTCGTATGGATAGAAAGAGTACAAGTAGTACGTGCCATTTTATTAGAAAATCACTTGTCTCTTGGTTCAGTAAGAAACAAAATTGTGTTTCACTATCGAAATGTGAAGCCGAGTATATATCAGCAGCTATTGCTTGTACTCAAGTGCTATACATGCAACAAACACTTAGAGATTTTGATATTCAACTATCAAAATCTATTATATACTATGATAACACCAGTGCTATAAACTTATCAAAGAATCCTGTAAATCATTCTCGAACTAAGCATATTGATATCCGTCATCGTTTCTTGAGAGACAATATTGAAAAAGGAAACATATGTCTCGAATATGTCCAAAGTAATCATCAACTAGCGGACATTTTTACTAAGCCTCTACTTGAATCAAGTTTTATTACATTACATAGAGAGCTTGGCTTGATTTCTAGAAATGAACTTGATATGTAAAACACTAATGTTATATATATATATATATATATTATAAAGTTCTTTTCTGTAATCTGATTAATCTCTTTCAAAATCTTAGCTATTTTATAGCTATTTCTATCTTTAGTAAAAGAATATGAGCTATTCATTCTTTGTACAACAATTATTCTTTGACATTTCTCATCCACTAATCAATATATAGACAACTCGATATATAACTTATCGTTCATTCTCTTTTTTTGGCATCTCCTCCAATCCAAGTCTATATTTTAAAAGGTTTAAATACTTCATTATGGCTCATATCTGCGACGAGTGTGGACAAAAGTCTCACATTTTCGTAACTAGTTCAGAACCAGAGGAATATTACTCTCCTGAGACTCCAAAGAGCAAATCACACGCACTCATACTCCCCGTGTTACATCTTCATCTAAACGTGCAAAGAAAGCACAATTTTGCTCTCCCCGAACTAGAGAAAAGAACGGTGAGATACATCATTATCAGAAGCATCAAAAGGATCTTCAGCGACAACTTCATTACGAGCAACAACTTACTTTCGAAAGATTATCAATACTAGAACGCATGGCATCATTTTTCTGTAGCATAAACAAGCATGGCGTTTATGAACCAATGCCACATGCTCCTTCAACCTCTAGGAGTCCAAACTCTTGGGATCGTAACGAAGGTGCCAAGGGAAAATGGTCGCCATGGACATCCCGTATTAACGAGGCTAAGGAAGAGTCAACCGAGCATAATTCGGCTACATCTCATTAGTTTTGCTTTCAATTTTATTATATTTCAGTATTTCTTTTTTATGTTATAACATATATGTACTTATTTTTGAATAAATTCAATAAAGTTCAGACCGTTCAAAACCAGAAGGAGAGCAAAAAGCTAGAAAAACAAAAATCTGGAACACCAGTCGACCGGTGAAAATGGACCAGTCGACCATTTTGTTCTCGGGTTAAAAACGGTCGCCGGTCATTTCTCACCAGTCGACCGGTCAAGTACTCATTTGTTTTTAAAACTTTCCAATAACCAGTCGACCGGTTAATTAACACCAGTCGACCGTTTTGCTCTCGGGAAGAAAACGGTCGACCGGTGCAAATTGACCAGTCGACCAGTCGTGTGCTGAAACGTTTTAAATCCATCCTACGGTCATTTTTTTTCACATCTCTTCATTTTTAACTTTACCGTTTCCAACCTCCAAAAACTCTCAAACCCTAGAACTCAATTTCCAACTTCAAAAAATCCTTCATGGCTCCTCCGCAGAAGAAAATGAAGAAAGCTTCCTCTTCTTCTACCGAACTCCAACCGATAGATAGTTCAATTGAGAAATGGCTTGTTGATCCAGTTGCTACCACGAGATGGAATTAGATGAAGGATTCCAACATACATTCAGGTTCGTTTATCAAATTTCCTGATTTCTCAAACTATCATGTTCAAAGATTAGCTAGAAATGCTCATATTGAATCTCTACTTGATTTTGATCGTAATACTGTTGAAATTAATCAAGTTGTGATCAAGCCTTTCTACGCTAACCTTAATCTGGAAAAATACAAACCAGAAAATCCTACTCGGTGTCTTCGGTCGGTTGTATGTGGACAACAAGTTTTTATCTCTTGTGAAAGGATAGCAAATGTCCTTGGTTCGGACTTCAGAGGAGAAAAAAGTTCGAGTACCTTTTGCACTGTTCATGTCCGAAATCGAACAAGTCATGAATTTATTGAAGATGACAAGGACAGCACAAAATCAATTAATTTACGTCCTACGGCTAGAGTTCTTCATCATACTATAATGCATTCTCTTTTACCACGGGTTGGAAATTATGACGCTGTTTACAAGGAAAATTTCAAAGCTTTATATGCAATTTATGGGGGAATTCGCATTAACTGGATTGAAATGATCTTCGACGAGATTTTACAAGTTAATGAGTTCAACTAGCCGCAACTCTTCTACAATGAATATATTATGCGACTTCTACTTGATTGTGGCATCAATCCTCCCCAGTCACCTATTTCAAAGCCAAAATGCATAAACAAAGCTTCGATCAAGCGTATGAAACTTCCTGAACCATGTTTTAATATCATTCTTTTCGAACAATGGAAGGAACAAGGCCACCAAGGAACGTCTTCTCAACCTTCCCGTACAAAACCTGAAGAAGTAAAACTTCTACGCTCGACTTCCTCCACAAAAGAAAGTCTTGACACCATTGCTCAAAACCAATTTCTACTTGAAGCTCGAATTAAGCGTATGGACATAAAAATGGAGAAGCGGTTTAACAAACTTAAGTCGTTCTTCGCGTCTATATGGGAAGCAATATCGTGTGGAGCGCCTTCTTCCTCTATGCAAGACAGGACCCCGGCAAACGTCCAGCTCCTCCATCCTTTACATGGACATCTTCGGAGGAGGGAACTAACTCTGACACTAGTCATGGACGAGGTCGAGGTAAATGATTGAGGTAGAAGAAGAAGAAGAAGAAGGAGAGGAAACGGAATCCGAGCAGTTTTATTTCAACGTTTTTATGAACTTATGCTTTTATTATTTTCAGACTTATTCCGGCACTTGCATCTAAATGGTGTCGTTGTTTTTTATTCGTGGTAAGACCTATGTATGCTCGTACTCTATAACTCTTTTGCTCTATGTTATGTATTGTATGTTGCTTTAATCTCTAATAATATCAACTTCATTATTTATCTGCTTATTTAGACCTTTTTGTCGATGACAAAGGGGGAGAAATATGGTACTAACATTATATATGCAAGGAAAAGTTGTACTAACATCGTATATGCAGGAAATATAGTTAATATACAGGCACAAAGTCAGGGGGAGATTATATACAGGGGGAGAATCAGAGCTATATTGTCATCAATCAAAAGGGGGGAGAATGTTGAGTCAAGGAATTTTGATTTATGCCAAAATAATGCGCAATGATCAACAAAAAGGCAACGTTCATTGTTTTAAGGAGATAAGGAGCTCCATATGGTATTAGTCATTAGAAATTGATTATTTGGTATGATAATAGTGTTCATTAATGTTAAAATCTATCCTCAAATAATCGATGTTTATATATATACACATAAATTGTGCAAACTGGGCAATACCGGTCGACCGCCCAAAATAGACTGGTCGACTGTTTTTACCCAGTTTGCACAATGAAGGTGCATACATATACATATAACGTATATATATTTAAATTCCTGTCTACTGGTCCTTTTTGACCTGTCGACCGTTTTTAAACAGAAGCAACTATTTGAATAGTCACTTCCATTTCTCCAAGGGTTGCTTCTCTTCCTTTTCATCAATGGTCATATCTATTGATTGTTACTCTTTACTAATGGTTACAACTATTTATCTCCTATATAAACACCTTGAAATCATCAATTCTAACCACCAATTCTTTCTATCTATTCTCTATATTGTTGATTTCATTCTTGAACTCTCAAGCACTCAAACGCTCATATTCTTCACAATATCGTTCTTGAATCCTAGAATTTATATATTATTCTTTTGATCCAAACACGATATCATCTTCCAAAATCTTCACAAACACAAATTCTATTTGAGGATAAGATTATAGGAAGGTTGTACAAGAACTGACAAATTCGTGTTATTGAAAGCACATATTGTCAAATTACAAGTCTACTCGTCTTGTTTGAAGTCCTCCGTGTTGTTAAAGGCAAGTATTGAAGTCCTCCGTGTTGTAAGTGGCAATTCGTAAAGTCCTCGTGTTGATAGAGGCGTGAAATTCCCGTTCAGCTGTTCGGGTGTTGTATACCTGTTCCTCCGGGTGAAGTGAGGTTGTTGATTAGTGAAAATCCAGATAGAAGTCTGCGACTGGACGTAGGACGGTGCTCCGAACCAGTATAAAAATCCCTTGTGTGATTTTTCTTTTTTACAGCATTTACTATTATATAGTTCTGTGATTATCTATTACTCCATACTTGACTATTGTTTGTCATATTACACAATCCTTGTGTGTACTATACTAGCACGTACACTCACACTTTCATAAGCTACAACCTTACCTCCTTGCATTAGTACAGCACCTATTCCGATACCACAAGCATCCATGTATACTGTCATCTCTTCGTTTCCCCTTAGGAATAACTAACACTGGTGCACAAGTCAACTTATCATTTAGACTCCTAAATGCATTCTCACACCTTTCGTCCCAAACAAAAGCTTGATTCTTCTTGGTCAACTGAGTTAACGGTGTCGCTATCTTCGAGAAGTCCTTAATAAACTTAGGATAATATCCAGCTAACCCCAAGGAACTTCTCACGTCCGTTGCATTCTTGGGCGTAGACCAATCTTGCACCGTAGCCACCTTCACAAGGTCCACAACAATACCATTCTTTGAAACAACTTGTCCCAAGAATCTCACTTCCCTCCTCCAGAAGTGACACTTAGAAAATTTCACTTTCAATTCGTGTTTCCTCAACACCTCCATCACTACCCTCAAATGTTCCTTGTGTTCCTCCTCTGTCCTCGAGTAAACCAAGATATCATCCACAAACACAAGAACAAACTTATTTAATTGATTCCTGAAAACCATATTCATAAGATCCACAAAATAGGCGGGTGCATTAGTTAACCCGAATGGCATGACCAATCACTAATAGAATCTAGACGGCGTCCGAAATGCCGTTTTAGATATACTCTCAGCTACTACTCGGAGCTGATGAAATCATGTCGCGAGTTCCAATTGGGAGAACACTCTTGCTCCATTTAGTTGATCAAACAAATCAGCTATCCATGGATGAGGATACTTATTCTTCCAAGTCACCTTGTTCAACTTGCGGTAGTCCACACATAAGCGAAGGGAACCATCGGCCTTGGTAGCAAATACAACTGGTGCTCCCCGCGAAGAAACACTTCTTCGGATAAATCCCTTCTTCAAAAGATCGCCTACTTGAACTTCGAGCTCTCGCTGCTCCCTTGGCGCCATACGACGAAGAGACATCACTATAGGTTTGGCATCTTTCACTAAATCAATCCGAAACTCGATCTCTCGGTGTGGTGGAAGTCTGGTCACCCCCTCAAAGATGCCCGGATACTCGCCAGCAATATGCACATCTGATAACTCATCATGCAGGATGTCGAGGGAATTTAGAAAACTAGCCATCACCCCATCACTAGGTAGGCAACCCAATACCACCCTTTGCCCATCATTCGCTCTAATGGTCACCGAAGACCCCTCATAGTTCACCACCACACCATACCTTTGGAGCCAATCAACTCCCAAAGTTATGCCAAACCCAGTAAATCCCAAATTAAAGCAATTACAAGCAAACATACATCCATGACTCGATAAGACAAAATTTCAACAAATCATACAAAGACTAGTCGATCCACCGATCGGGTTCGCCACAACTAAAGGTTTATCGACAATCTCGTGTTTCAATTCCAACCTATCTCCCAGGTCATTAGATTCGAAGGAATGGGAAGCCCTGATATCAAAAAATACTTGAACAAGAACATCATAAATAGAAATCATACCTTGAATAACGACACTCTTTTCCTTCTCCGCCGCGGTTGGGGCATTCGACGAAGAAGGAACAGCATTGATAGCATATGCTTTCACGATCTACTTCTCCTTAGGTGGTTGTGGACATTTATTCTTGAAATGTCCCACTTGGTCACATTTGAAGCACTTCCTCTCCTCTGGCTTCGCTAGACAATCTTTGATATAGTGGCCCTTCTTGCCGCAGCCAAAATACTCGTTATCTTTCTTATTCTTCTTTTTCTGACCATCCTTTGTTTGGTTCTGTTTTCTCTTATTCTTGGACTTCTTATTACCTTCACCTCTTGCCTGCGTTTTTCGTCCTCTGCAGATGTAATAACGACCTCGGTCTTCGTCTTAGGGCAAAGGCTCTCAGATCTCAATGCCTTCCCTCACAATAGATTCGAAAGCCTCATCAATATGGTTAATAAGTCTTTCCGCCAAGTACTCATCTAGGCTAGTTATGAATTTCTCGTTCTTCTTCTCGGTAGTGCCGATAAGTGATAATCCATATTCGATAAGGTATCGAATTCACCAATATATTCTGAGATTGTCCTACCATTCTGCTTAAGCTCCAAAAGTTTCCGGAATAATTATGATTTCTGAGCAAATGGAATAAACTTATCACTGAATCGAGTCTTAAAATGATTCCAAGTAACTTGAACTTCGGGAGTAGCCGCTTTAATTGCATTCCACCAATTCATTGCCTGTCCTTGAAGCTGACGATGCTAGCTTTATCTTCATTGCATCATCGAACCCCAAATCCTCGAAGATGCGCTCACAACTATCAAGCCAATCCTGAACCTCCATAGCCGATTTCGTTCCATGGAACGACTTTCCACCAAGACTAGTATAATCCTTGTTACGCTTGGCGAAATCGGCTCTATACTCCTGCACTACTTCACCACCACCGTTAGCAGCATTAGGAACTGCTCCCTGAGCATCCCTAAGCATTTCTCGCATGAAGGCGGTAAACATCGTCCTTATATCAGGGACATTCCTATTGTTGGCCCCTAAACCCGCTCTCTCTTCAACTCGTGGTGTGGGGTTCCTCAACGTAGTCCTTGTATTTCGACTCATCGATCATTATGTAAAAAGAAAACGATTAACCATCTCCTTAGTGGTGTCAGTGCAGTGCGACTTCATCCTTAGATAAACTAATAGTATATATATAGTTTTTGAAAACCAAAATATCACAATTATGCGCTCTCATATACGTGTACTATATCTCCCTGATGTCTTCCCCTAGGTTAAACTACGCAACCTGGCTCTGATACCAAGTGTGACAACCGCCCCGTACCATCAGACATTTCCCCGAAATGCGTTGTCCCAATTCCCGACTAGCACTAGACGATCGTCAAAAAGGTTGAAATAATGAATTACTAAAGAACCTGTAGTATATCTCACAACGCATGGAACAAAATATAATAATAACATAAACTTGATATAAAACAACGAGATAGTATATAAGCTAAAAACTAAACCATATCCATCAGAGTAGCGGAATCCAAAATACAGCTTTATATCCAATTATTACAACTTTAAAATACTGTCTCTAAAAGGAAATAAAAGAGGTACACTACTAATGCCCAAAGTAGTGACCAGGAACAACACAGGGAGAATATATATAGAGTATGGATAGCTACTCGTGTATAACCACCTAACCTGCCTCTAGTTTACTCGTTTAGGAGCACCTAGAGCAATAATAAGAGACATAAAACTCTGGGTCAGATGAAATTCTGGTGCGAGCGATGACAAATCTATGTAACTAAATAGAGCAATAACAGGTATAAGTAATCATACCTGACCTGGACCTGCAACCAAAAAGTTAGCACAACAAGATGTACAATACTCTATGGTAACAACAACATAGAGTGTAAAATGGGAGTGTGTGTGTCATGGTGATAGCAAACATCAAACATAGCAATCATCCTCACATCTCTCACTCAATGCGTAAAGCATATGATATCCACCGCTTTGATCACCAAATCCTTTGGGGCCATGACGGGTCCACAACGCCCTGGACTCCCTACACTGCCCTGGTCTATAGTCAATAACCATACCCAGTCCAAACTGCCCTGGCTCTGGGGTACGGGCCAACCATTCCACACCGCCCTGGCTTTGGTTCGTCTACATGCCCCCTCTCTCAATGGTGAACCAAAGTTATAGATATCGATAACTCCTTTGCACTCGTCCCGCAGCAAGTCCAACTGTAGGAGTTAACTCGTTAGTTCCTTTTTAGATCCTGAGTGATAACTTCCCACTTGGACTTCCTTTGCATCTCGGGTTTTGGTTGAGTTGGAGTTGGTTTTTAGAAGAATTCACGATCGTCGTCGTGTGGTAGTGGTAGAAGCTCATATTTGGTTCGGTTTGGTCCTCCGGTTCGGTTCGGGTATATGGTGTTCAAGTCCTCTTTTTGGTTCAGTTCGGTTCTCCTTGTTCGGTTTGGTTCGGTGCTCCACCATTTCGGTTCGGTTCGAATATGTCGTGCCTAAACTCCCCGTTCGGTTCGGATCGATATCCCTGGTTCGGTTCGGATGTGTCGATCTGATCCCACACTCTAGCTCCAATCTGATCCCACGCTCTAGCTCTAATCCGATCTGATTCCCACTCCAACTCTATGCAAGTGGCCTTCCTTCTCACCATGCTCCCTCTTGCTTAAGCTCCAGTTCGGTTCGAATTTCTCATCCAGACTCCCAGTCCAGTTTGGTTCGGCTACCGATCCGACCAGTTCACCTCCATTCGATCTAAACCGGAACCCTGCAAGTTTTCCAACGAGCTATGTTCGCAAAACGACGGCATTTTCAACCATTCTAACCATCGTATGAAATCACAAAACATACCAAACAGCAGTAGCAATCATATAGATTCAACGAAAAACATCAATTGTACATGCTAATTTAGATCAAACATACCCAAATCCATAATTTTTCCATTAATCCCCTAAATTCTGAGATTAGCAAACTTAATCCAAATCAACCCAAATTCATATATGTGGCATAAAATATGATTCTAGAATTTATGCATATTTTTCCATAATTTTTAGGTGTATGATTTCGCTAATTATCACTAATCACCTCTAATTAGCTATAATTAGTGAATAAATATGCTAATCACTCACCTTAGCCAATAATTAATGATATATCTGAAACTTTTATTGATTTAGCTCGGATTCCAATGTGGTGCAGCAGCTCTATCTTGAATTTGGTGTTAATTCGGCTTGATTTAATGTAGATTTGATTAATTTGTGATTAGGGAGAGGTTTAAAAGATGGAAGCCATGATTAGGGTTTGAGAAAGTTTTGTCGCGTCTAGAAAAATGAAAGGAGATAGTTATCTAACTCCTTTTAGCCCTCCCATAATCCTAATTCCGAATTGGGTTATGGGCCTAGCTGCTAATCAATTAATTAAGCCCAATTAGGTTGCTTTTCCATCTTCAAATCTTATTTCAACCATATCTCCCAAGTGGTAAGTCCGTTTGATTAATATGACCACTCTACGGAATGGTAAACCATCATCCAAATCCAATTGAAGTGGTTTCAGCTCAAAACTCCTTATCAGTCAAAAGTTATACGCGAAACAAGATTCGCCGGGGGGGAAATGGTCATTTTTAAAATCCGGCAAAAATCGTGAATATGGGAAATGACCCTAATAGTCGTTTCCCAAAGTTACACAACTATATGACTTCGTATGAAAATAAAATAAATATTCTACGATCCTTTGATACGCCGAATACGGGTCGTTATGGAAGCAGATGGTGTTGGTTGATTCAGCAGTTTCCTTGCTTTAGGAGGAGGTGGTCAGGACCAAATTAAGGATAGTAATCGTCGGATACATGTCATCGGCAGTCAGTGGGATGCAGAAAGACTAAGAGTGAAACCAACAAACCAATGATCTTTCACCAACGAGACGTTGGTTGAGGGACACTCCAAATTTGATATTAGATTTGTGACAGGGGCACGTTATTAGCTCTTGATGTAGTCTTTCATTAGTTGAGAAAGGGGCTAGGGTGAGGCTATAACCACCGTAAAAAGAGACAAACCATATGTGGATATTTGTAATGTAGACCTTACGAAGCTGTCCTTTACAGATATCAAAAGCTCCCGACCGAGTTTCGTGCATTGGATGCAGCCCTATTACAGAACTTGGGTTATATTAGGTAGTATATTCGTGTGAGGTGTATTATAGACGTTAGGGCATTACTCCGTGTCGAGACGAGGTTCGACCGAGAAGTTTGGATACAAGAATCCGTACGCTTACGTGGCATAGGGATAGCGGTTGTGCATGCTTCCGCAACATGACGGTGGAGACCGTACGAGGAGGGTACTATGGGGAGTGCCCTGAGATGTTGGGTATAGCAACATTATATTATATTAGGTTTAATCTACCGGGAAGTAGATGGATACAACATGAGTGCAGAGCCTAGAGTGCTGTTAACCTGAACAACCTAATAATTAAGAAATTGTAACTTAAAGGTAAATGTAGGGTTATTTCAAAATGTATAATATGTCTTCTCACCAGAACTTGTGTTCTGACCCCCTCCTCATAACATACGCGCATGTTAGACTTTTGGCAGAGATTTTGGTAGCCTTTAAATACTTGTTAGGTAGTGTCATTCTTTCAGTAAGGCTATATTTGATTATCATATTTTATTCATTCCTCTGTGAGATGTTTTATCGAGCTCTGATATATATATATATTATCTCTGTCTTTTCTGCAGGATACCAGACAAACCAACTCGAGCTGCGATAGGTTGGAATTTTTAAGAAAAAATCGATCTATCGAAATTCGGGTTGTTACAGATATCTAGTCAAGATCGTCCCTAGAGATGAGAAGAAGTTAAATAACAAGATATTTAGATTGGCTAAAGTACAGTGGAGTGACGATGATCGAAACAATAATTAGGAAATCGAGGTTAAGATTAGGGCTAATTATCTTGATTTTCTTAATGATATATTTACTTTATATTATTTGATTAATGTGGGTATCATCATAATTTCAAGGGCAAATTTTTTTAAGGAGGGGAGATTGTAACATCTGTAAATTTACTAGACATTATTTAGAATATTTAATTAGTTAAATAAAATAAAATAATGTCAGTTATTGAGGAGAATAATATTGGATTAGTTAAATAGGCAGGACAATGATTAATTAACTAATTATATCAATCTGAATTGGAAAAATAAATGAAAAATTATAAGAGGGCAAATTCCCTAAGCTCAAACCCTCACTACTCTCATACTACTTTTGACTTTCATTTTCAATACAAATAAAACATACTAAGGCCGACCATAACTCTTAGGAAGATAAGATAAAGAAAAATTAGAAGAGTGATTTAAAGGTCAGAAATTCAAATACACTCAAACCTCAAGTTTTCTCATATTAAAATCAAAATAAATAGCAATATTCACTATTTATTTTTTGCTTGTTGATTTGGTTTAAGTATAAAGCCTTTCATGTATGCATGCATGTTTATTTATGCCAGGTTTAGATGATAAAAAATGATACATATACATATATATATATATATACATACATACATACATATATATATATATACACACACACACACACAAATATATATATATATATGGGAAAGTCTATAGAAACACAAAATTTTAACACAAATGGTGACACAATTGATTTACACCATTAGATCACCCTATGAATTGCACATCTCCATATAAAAACAAAAAGATCTAACGGTTGAGGCTATGTGTCTCTCTCTTTGTGTTTAATTTTGTGTTCAAATAGTCGGCCCACATATATATATATATACACACACACATGTGTGTGTGTGTGTTTGTTGAGCATGTGTGTGTGTTTGTTGATGACTCAAGTGCATTTTCATGAAAACTAGCAAATGTAATAGTGTTTTCAATGACAACCTCCACCTTTTCCCATTTTTTTTGGGTTCCATGACTTCCCTATCAATGACTACAATAGGGAATCCAAAGAAGCATTTTCGTAAATCAGTTGAAATGTCCACCTTTTCGACCGTTTTAAGTCGGTAATTAAAACAACTCAAACCGTTTGAAATGGCTAATTGATATTGCTTATAGAGTTTAACAGAATCACATCACAAAATCGCTGATATAGAATAAAATATACTATCTCAGAGTGGAATAATTTACAAAATTTATCAAAGTTATACAATTTATACAGTGGAATTTCCAGTACATAAATTTAAAATTTACAGAAATTATTGATCCAGAGTGGGCGTCTTCATGAATTGTCTGCTTAGTCAACTGCAGATCCTAAGTTGTAATATTCGGTCTAAACCGATCATTATGCAAAAGACAAAACACTCGAATTAGAATTAACTTTATTAAATCAACTTAAATAAAATACTACGATATAATAGTTAACCCTTATTTTTGTGCAGTTACTAAATTCAGGGTATGAGCCACGAATTCACGGTCAATATGAAAGTTGCAACAAATTTACGTGCAATTGTTACCAGAGTACCAGTAAAATTATTACAGATTCTCAGCTATCTATCTAATCAAAACAGCATAAATATAAAAAGATACAAAGCATGGCAGAGGCAGCGATTGTATGCACAGAGGGAACTTGGGTTTTCAATATGTAAATAAAAAGTGTTCAAAACAAGGCAGGGAATATACACTAATACGTGCTTTTAAAGTTTAAAGAGTGAAATGGGCCAATCATGTGCGTGTTAAATGGTCACACAAATATGAGAATAGCAGGTTTTACAGATAGGTTACAAAAATTACTGCGTATTTACATACTAAAAACATGTGCAGGCAGTGTGCATCCAAGTATTTAATTATTTAGGAGTAGGTGATGTCCACAATCCATTTCCAGGCAAATTTCGAATTATATATTCCTGGTTTCAAACAAATAATCATGGTAGCAGGATAGACTAGCCACTTTCATCATAAATCTTATATATAACTACATGTACACATGTACCAATACGAATATATACACATATTTGAATAAATAAACATTTGTTGAGATACATATACACGTAGCTATTAAAAAATTTGTTGGCAGGGGAAAAAGTTACGAATTAGTTCAATCTACCTATATAATTAAGGCGCATGGTACATGAACCAATAATAAATCTACAAACACAAGAAGTCAACACAAGAATGTGAAGCAATTCAAATGACCAAGCACATGGTTCAAGCATGCAATAGTTCAGGGCCAAGAGCAGACTTGCACAAGGCAAAGGCTAATCACAATTATACAAATGCACAAAAAAATTCAGGGACAACTCAAGGAGAATATGCTCAAGACCAGCGCCAAGTCGAGACAAGGGCAAAGACAGTGCAGCAGCATTTTGCATGAAGTGTAATATGCATGGCAAAACCAAAACAAAGCATTGGCATAACAGTGTTTAGTATGTGCATACATAAATATTATTTATGAAAATCAAATCTATAAGTGCCTATGTGTAGTACATTTCAGTTTCACAAAATAAGACATGCAAAAATCATGGAAGTATGTGTTTTAGGTTTTTTAACATAACATATGGTTTGAGTTTTAAACAAGGTACCCAGGTGAACAAGTTTCGGCTATAGGCCATCCAGTGAGGGAGATAATGACTTATTAACATATGACAAATCCGGTTACAAGCTATACCAAACGCCTAAGACAGGGTGCTTCTTTTGCATCAACACATAAGTATATATATATATACATACTCACGTCGTCGCATATGCATGTATAATCATCATGCGTCTGAATTATTTAAGTTTCAGGCTTCCTATTCCCACAGCCATTATATTGTACCCAAACACTTCAACTAAAGAAAGAGGAAGCAATAGAGATCAATACAAGGTAGGGGTAGAAAATTTGGCACGACATCACAAAAGCAAATTCAGGTCAAAGCGCAAGGGTTTCAAAGGTGCAAAGCAAGTGTCAAAATAAGGTCAGCACTTGATATGAACCATGCATAGTACCCAATGAAGGGCAAACCAATCTCTACAGTTACAGGAATGCACTCAAAAGTGGCAACATGGAAAGCAACAATTCAAATATATACACAAGCTATTTCATGATGAACCAACTATATATATATATATATATATATATATATATATATATATATATATAAGTGTGCCAGGTACTTGTGCATATATATATATATATATATATATATATATATATATGACGAGCGTCCAATGGCACGCCAAATAGTACAGCACCCCATTTGCCTCCTGATTTCCACCAAGTATTTCTCTCTTTCTCTCCTTTCACTCATTCTCTCTCCTCCCACTCACTTATTCTAATATAAATACTTGGTTTATATAAAGGGGAAAACGGGGTGCTCACTATTTGGGGTGTCATTGAACGCTCCTATATATATATATATATATATATATATATATATATATATATATAGGGATAGGATCAGGGAGCCCCCGCTGAATTTCAGCCCTCCATTTGCACCCCAATTTCGGTCACTCGTTTATATAAAAAAAAGTAAATGAAAAGTGAGTGGTAGGTGAGAGAATAAGTGGAAGGAGAGAGGGAGGAAAAGTGTTAGGCTGAAGGGGTGCTCACTATTTGGTGTGCCATTGAACCTGCCTATATATATATATATAGGCGAGCGTTCAATGGCACCCAAATAGTGCAGCACCCCTAAATGCCCCCTGATTTCCACCACACATCTCGTTTCTCTCTCCCTCCACTACTTCTCTCTTCTTCCACTAGCATAATTTATAATAAATGAGAGATGGAGAAAAAAGGGGCAAATGGGGTGCTCACTATTTGGGGTGTCATTGAACGCTCCTCATATATATATATATATATATATATATATATATATATATATATATATATATATATATATATATATATATAGGAGCGATCAAGAGCACCCCAAATAGTCCAGCACCCCTTTAGCCCCCCTGATTTCCACCATACAATCTCTTTTCTCTCTCCTTCCACTAACTCTCTCCCCCCCCCCTAACTTAATTAATAATAAGTGAGAGGCTATTAAAGAGGTGCAAAAGGGGTGCCAACAAAATGGGGTGCCATATAACATTCCTATATATATATATATATACACACACATATATATATATATACATACATACGAGTGTATGTATATACATACATACATAAATTTGAGTGTGTGTGAATATGCAGCAAAAAAAAGTTAGGACAACACATGACAAGCGCAATAGCGAGTAAAATAGCCAGTGAAACAATATCAAAACAAGGTTAGGGCAAAAATAACAACTAGAATCACAGCTAGTAAACTAAAATGCAAATCACAACGAGACCTACACTTATTATACTTAGTTTTAAATTGATGTTAATATACTTGAACAAAGGAAATCGTTAGAAATCTCCCCTTTACACAGTCATGACTTAAGGATGCAGTGCCATGAAAGGTCGTAGTGGTCGGGGAAAAAAGGAAAACTCTTTCTTTGATCGGCGGTTTCGAGGGGAGCTCGTGGCACAATTCCGAGTGGCGGGGAAGTGTTTGGTTTTGAGGAAAGAAGAGGAAGGCGGTGCTTTTCTAAAGCAGGCCAGATGTGTTTGAGTTGGTGGAGGAGCGGTGATGATTGCGTGCTGGTGATGATTTGGGAAATGAACGAGATTTTGGGGGAGGAAGAACGAAAACCAATTTGGGAAAGAGGGGTTTTATTTTTGGACAAAGTAAAGGGTAGAGAAGGGAGTAAAGGAAGAAGAATGCGTGGTGGGGAGTATTGTAGAAATAAACAGGTTGCAAGTAGGGCATTGAATTGCAACAAGTGTCTATTTTGTTATTTCAAGTAGGACAAGTGTAATGAATCAAATTTTCAAAAAGATATATATACATACAAGTCTATGCCAATATACACACAATAGGTTACAAATGAAATAGGAATTAAAATGTGCAACAAGTGTTGTTTATTACTACGCATTTTGATGTAGAATTAAGGATTAAGTACAATAAACATTCAAATTTTACAAATAAAAAATAGCGCTCATCTTAGAATTTTGTCTAGTAATTTTAGTTTAAATTTGCTTGAACTCCGATAATATTATATTTTCAATAATTATTCGAATTCAAGAATCAACCATTTTATTTCACGCTTATTTTTTATTAAACAAGTTATGAATTAACGAATTTTTTTATATTCCACATTTTTTGGCAAGGAACAACAGAGTCAGTCAATCGAAAAGTTAGGAGCAGTTGCCAGACTCACAAAAACACCATTGCCTAAAAAGAACAGATCGCGGAAACTTAGATCTGAAAATGAAAAGTTAGTGTAGAGTTAGAAGAAGAAGAAAAAAAGGAGGAAAGATGATCTAAAAGCGAAAAGAAATGGAAAAGGAAAGTGGCAGCGGAGAGGAACCCTAGTTCCCTTTGGTGCCCATTAATGAACTTTCAGAGAAAAAGAAAAGCGTGATATGATTATTATTTTGATATATTCCATTCGGTCTGGCTCGTTGTACAACTCATATTTTTCCTTAGTCTGGTGCAGGATTTATGAGGCGTTCGTCACAATAAATGAGTGAATGTATCAAAAAAGTACTAAATTTGAAAATCAACTGAATTTAAGTTTTCTCAAATGCATCTATGTAGGAGGAGTTCAGTTGTGGAGTAGCATATTTAATGGGACGATCATCAAGCAAGGATAACTCGAAAATAAATCTGTCGTACAACTCATAGCGCATGTATAACATATAATATAAAATATACAACATGGTATAGTAATGAAGCTTAACATAATAGAAACTCAAATCTCATAATTTCTCAGAGTCACCAATACATAATAACCGTGAAAATGAGAAATCCGTACATTAAGACTCACTACATATCTCTTAGAGTATCAAAAGACATCAGCATATAGCAGAAGCAAAAGAATATCCATATATTAGAAAGTAATATGCTAGCCTCCTGCTCGTCGCCGCACAGCATCATCAGCACCAAAAACCTACTACCTACTATCTCAGTCTGCTCACCACCAACATTGATGAGAAGTCCGAGGTAATAAGAGGAAAACATAAAATCTTGAGTCGGACAACATTCTCAGTGAGTGATAAAATAACTAGTAATAGCATAAAACCTTGAGTCGGAAAACGGTCTTAGTGAGTGATAAAATACCTAATAATAGTTATGCAGGATATATGATTATAGACAGTTCAATCATCTGGTCTGTCTTTGTAATCAACGACTTAACACAGGATAACCTTCTGTCATATGCCATTCAGAATAACAAAGGACATCCCCAAACCTGCTTCTCTTCGTCGACCTACAGGGATAACCTACCGAGAGAAAATAGAGAAGAAAGCACATAATTAATCATAGCATTCAATACCCTAGCTATCACTGATTAAAGCTTTGAATCCATTGATTATCGATTTTTCTTTCATCGTTCAATAAGGCTAACGGAAACCCGAGTTCTAGTAAAACTTCCTTACATCCATTCTGTGTATGTTTGTCTCAATCATCTAAGACAAATAGATCACTCATATCTGAGCTAGATCCAAGGTACATGATCATACCGGTCCTAATGAGCGTCCCCACGATACTCCTGCTTCGAATCAACTAGAACCTTCGATAATAAACGATTCCTCGACACCTTTATTCTTTAAGCCATCCTCCTTGATGATATATTTCTTTTATAGTCCAAGCTACCTCTCAAACAATTTCGATTGTCATCCTCAATTAACTCCTACCCAAGTCAATCCATCATAATACTGAATCATATATCACCTCACGACCAGTATCACATCAATCCAGCTCCAGCCACTTCTACTCGAGTTCTCAATTGAAGCATTATTCATCTTTGTGTCGCACATCAATCGTCCGAAGTCCATTCCTCACCAAACTTCATCAACAACCCCTAGAAGCCAACTAAATCAAGACCCCAAAGCCTCGACACTCCACCTCGCTTCCGTATGGATCGGTACCGGTCCATCACCTATGGACCGGTACTGGTCCTCATAACTAGACATTTTTGGTTAAGTAACTCGACCATCTGGATAGCTTACTCAACTGCTTCTTGCTGGTCCAATTTTGAAGTCAAATTCCAATCGTGTTAAAACTCCTATTGATCCATCTCATGCATTCAAGTAACCAACCTTCAACCCATCTCAAATCACATTCAAATATCTTGAAATTTTGCAAGTAACTCCGTTTTATCATCACAATGCCACCGTAAAACTTCCATCAAGCCTCGACCTATCTTGATGGATCGGTACAGGTCCATCGACTATAGACCGATACAGGTCCATTCAATTAGAAAATTTCAAGACGAAATTTTCTATGTGTCATCGTGGTGTCCTCCAGAGCTCTTCTCCCAAGTTTCATCTGAATCCAATCATCTGAACCTCCGATTTGCTCTGTACTTCAATCCTAATATCTGCGACAACAATTTTAACAAACAATTCAAGTAATGCAATCAATTCAATCATAACAAACAATAATTCGTCAAATCATGATCATACAAACATGCATATACATGAAACATGTCATAAAACAATGGATCTAACACGAATTGGATCTAAACATATGCAAGAACATGATTAACCCTACAAATTTCCAGTTTATGTGATTAAATCGGGTTTTCCTAGGACGTATAAATATGTATTAAACACATATGATCAGATCTAGGGTGATCTTAACATATAAACATGAATTTGATTCTAATTTATCCATATAATCCATAGTTTCCATGTGAGAGATATCTATCACTCACCAAATCTAAGAACCATTGCAATACCAATGAGATCAGATCTAGACAACTTTGAAAATCACCAAAACCTATGCAATTTGATGTGATCTATTCTTCCTTGATGATGGTCTAGCCTCGAGACGCTATAGATGATGAATAAGAATGAATAGGATAAAGAAATTAGGGACTAGGTTGAACTGGAGAGTCACAGGCCCCCAACCTAATGTTTGAATGAAGAAAGTAACCCAAATCCTCTCCCCAAACCCCTCTATTTACAGCTGTAGGTCATTAGCCTAATGGGCTTCACTATTCAACCCGTTAGCAGCTAATTAATCTGCGCAGCTGAAACTGAAACTTAAAATAGCGAATCCTTCCAAATTGGTGAACTAAATCCTTAATGTGACCACTCCACGGAACCGTAAACCACCATTTTGATCCAATAAGACCAACTTTAGCACCTGATTTTGATTCTTATCAAAAGTTATATCTAAAATAATATTCATAAGGGAAAATGGTCACTAGTCAACTCAGTAAAAATCATAGATATGTCTCGCATTCCCATGAACAACATGTTAAAATCTGAGAATGATGCGGCCATTAAGGAATTAAATATATTTATTTTATGGTCCACTAATACGTAAAATATAGGTTGTTACATTCTCCCCCTTTTAGGAATTTTGCCTTCAAAATTCCAAGAAAACGCGAGCTAACACGTATTCTGATGCCTACCGTCCACGAATAGCCAATCTACCATGCAACCTAGCAACCAATAATCCATGCATCTAAAATTCTATCCTAGCATGTAGAACTTATAATAGTGCAAGGCACAATGTTATAAGTAAGATATGAAATATAGAACATACCACTCGAAGAGTTCTGGATGTGTCGACCTCATACTCTCCCCCGTTTCCCAAGTGCAATTTTCATTGTCCTCGCCCCATTGTACCTTGACTAGCTTAACAACCTTTGACCTAAGTCGTTTCTTGTCACTATCTATGAGACGAAGCGACTTACGCGGCCTAGAAACTTCAGGCTCGACCTCTAAATCTGCAAGTTCATCAGGAGATACCATAACGTTCGAGTTGTGCACAAACTTCCATAGAAAAGATAATTAAAAAACATTGTGCACAACCGCCATCTTCTTAGGTAAATCCACATACAACAAAGAATGTGTCACAAACTCCTAAAAAGTAATCCGAATAATGAAAACAATACGTCCTATACCGTACGTTTTCACTACTCGGTTTACTATATAAGCTAGTCCACTTCACATTAGAAAATATCAAATATCTTCGATCGAGGAGTCTGAAATGAATTGATATAATTAATCTATGTGTCTGAAACCATGCAATTAAGTATATTGTTTAAATCACGTTCTCGCTTTCTCGAAGGTGGAAAAACGTGTGGTTTATATATTGAAAATACCTAAGTTGAGAAAACGAGATTATAAAATGATTTAGAAAATGTTCAAATTATCACTTTGAAAATCTATGTATTATGGAAAATATTATTTATACTATTGCCTTGAGATGATTTTATTATATAAAACAAATCATGAAAAATATCCTTCTCAAAGCAATACTTAAATATAAAACTCATTTTAGAGATCGCTTTCTAAAGACGTGCACGATGTAGAAATCAATACAGAAAAGAACAAAATACAAATGGAATTTGTGCAACTCGAACTACAGATACGCTAAAAAAATTGGTCTTTGCATAGCCAATATAAAACCAACTCAAAGATTCATATTCCCAAGTTAAAACTAAGTAAATGAAGAGCAAACATGAGCTTAAACACTTGCAAACCACTCAGGTCTAAGGAAACAAGTGGGAAAAGAATGTCTAGGGTAATACAAGGCCTGTGTCGACACAGAGGCCATCTATGTTGACACTGGCACACGTGATCTACATGCAAAGTTTTCCTATGTCGAACCAATTTTCAAGTAATGTTTTGGCTTAGCTCCTAATGAAATTTATCACGAAAAATTGCAGATACAAAAAACATAACTTAGACTACACACTGAAACAAAATTTCTATGAATGGGAAAAAATGAATAAGATATGATGCATCAAAGTTTAATTCAAGCTCTGTTTATGTACATAAATTCTTACTGAAGCTTTCTCTATTACAGTAATTCAAATTTCCTTCTTAATTTCATTCAAATTCAAACAAAACATATATGATTAAGCTATAAGAATGAGTTTTTGCAAACTCATCTTGAATTTTTCATGATGATTCTCAGCCCAAGTTGGCTGCAAATAAAGAGCTTAGGGCACTTAAACTTGTTTTGAAGTAGAACATTGACATGCAAGCCTTTACTGCTGCTGTAACTTTCTCCCTCAAATTTTCAGAGAGAAATAGCTTTATTATTTGGTTGAGATGCAATTGAGATGCTTCTTTGCTGAAGAAAGGAGAGGTTTGGACTCCCTTTTTTATTTAATTTGGTAGAGAGGGTAGCTTTTGGTACAAAAGGGAAGAGGGAGGCCATAATTTTCCTATATTTTTTTCAAGAAGGAGAGAAAAATGAAGCTGAGAGGAAATAATGCACGTACCTTTTCAAAATCTTCAAGATTTCTTCTTTAGGTAAGAGATAATGGGTTTATGTTGTTTGAGTTGGACCTAATTCAAACTTAATTAGGTTTAGACAAAGTTTAACTAAATTATGCTAACACCCATTTACACTTATTTAGCCCAAATATACGCTTGCACAAATGTTTTAACATGGTAAATTTTACAAAAATTTATCTCAATCCATTATAACAATTGACAATGTTTTTAACACACGGAAATTAGCATTTGCATAAAACACTTATTCCCCGTTTTTATTTATTCAACCTTACAAATTTAACACTTATAACACCACACTAAACATTTTAACAACGCACACAACTAACATCGATTTTATTTTATAAAATTCAAATGCACATATTAAATTTAAAAACATTTCAAACATCGTTTTGGTGCAACTCTTATTAAAATTTCACATTTTGTAAAAACACACATTTTCCACTCTATACACTTAAAATTTACACTCATTAATCTACACAAATTTCACTCTCTCGTTGAAATAAACATTAATCACTTCTAAGAATACTTCAACATACCTAAATTTTGATTTCTAGTCAATACTAATACTTATATATTTTTATTTACAACATTCTTAAACTTAAAAATACATTTTACAACAAATCCCGCTATTCGCAACAATTCACCTAATTATTATACATGCATTTATTAAAATATTTTAGCATAATTTTGTCACATAAATATATAGTAAGATTTCCAAACATAGTTCTAAACACAACTTTCCATTGATATTTTATAATTTTTAAAATTTATATTTTTCGTATACAAATTCATAAATTATTAATTATCTTATTAAAACAACTTAACACTTAATACTAAAATTATATTTTCACTTAAATATTGATTATTAATCAATATTATATATTTTTAATATTTATTAGAACCACCAAATCGATACTTTCACAAAATTGTCAGATTTGAGAAAGTAATTCATTAAAATCTTATCATAAAAGTTTCTAGTCTATTCAATTTTGTATTTAAATTCATTTAAACCATCAAAATATAATTTACAAACATGAATTGAAATAAAAAAAATATTATACAAAAATTAGTTAATTTATTTCAGTACAAACAATTATTTAAATCATTAATTTTTTTATTTTCACATATTGCACTATCATACGAGTTAGGCTCCGGAACTTGTATTTAATCTTCTCAAGCTTTAAAATTACAAAACACGGTATAATCTGCTAATCCTGAGTACCCAAAAACCTGGATTGTTACATATACTATTATATATTTTATAAAGATTTGTTTATCGCTCACACCAGACTGTTGTCTAACCCAAGGTTTTATTTGTTTCTTATTACCTTGGGTGCTCTTCGGTAATGTTAATGAGTAAGCCAAGTAACAAGTATGAGTACATTTGGAGCTGTATAGGAGGACTAGTAAGAGATGATATCTTTTTATACTTATATTTGTATTATCATTGTATATTGACCTGTGGAGCCTTGACAGTGTTATTTATTATTTTAGAGACAATTTATCAGTTTGAGTTTATTTATCACTTTTATATACTCTATTAGCGTAGTGTGCAACTATACAAGCCTGCGCACTCTTATTTTGTGGTTTACATAGTTATTGCAGTCTCATTTGTCTTATATACGTGATTTTTATTATTATATGTTATTTGATGCGTTGTAAGATATACGATAAGTTCTAGGATTAAGTTTTATGTTCGCTTCTTTCTTTTCTCTTTTATTTTCTTCTTTTCTTTCCTTTTTATCTTCTTTTCTACTATTTGTTTCTCCGGATGATCTCTTTACATCGATGGGTATTTGAACAATGCGTTACTGAGTTATATAAGCAGTGGAGGTGTATGATGAGTCGTTAGGTTGCGTAACCTAAGCAGTACTAAAATCGATAGTTACTATACACGAGAGAATATGTATTTGTATATATATTTTGGCTTTCAAATCTATATTAGTAATATTTATAGTATATGTTGTTTTGCATATGAGTGCTATTGGAATAGTTTTTTATCTATTAGTGATTGATCATCCTAGCCACTTAGCTGAGACGGTCTAGCAAACAAGACATACTCCCAATTACTCCATCCTTAGATTATAGAATCGGCATAATCGAGAACTACCAGCCTTGATTTACATTTTATGTTCCCAACAATGGTATAAAAATTATCTAGGATGCCCTGATATCTCTAATTAGTTATGGTGCTCAATGCAATGAGTCGACTATGTTGCATTGTATAGACACTTACGTGTCTATTTGGCAGGTTGTTCCTTGGAACGGAGTCGAAAGTTGTGGTATGAGAGTTGTTTGGGTTATCACAGGGGTTTCTTCGACGATTTGCAGGTGGATGTTGAATGAATTAGGAGTTTGCTCCTAAGAGACACCAAGGTTTAGCCTGAATTGGTCGAGAGTCTTCATTGTTTCAGGCTCTCGAAATCGATTCGCTTGATACCAATTCACGGTTTACTTCAAAGAGGTTTGTATCAATCTCTTAGAAGTCGGTGAAGACTTTGCAAATCTTGGTGACATGTCTATGCTGGAGTGTGTGATTGAATGCGATGTGCTAACTAAGTACGGTTATTCTCTCTGTTTTTACAATGAAGTCTCAAGTTTATAGCTGGGTTGGGTGATTGACTTGGAAGATGAGTGCTTTCATTCGATGAGGAAATGATAGATTGGAGGTGTCAGAGAAAGCTCACGGTGTTTAAGCTTGTGCCCAATATAAAAGTTTGTCGTGCCTTGTTGGAACAAATCGTGGAGACATATGTATCAACCGCCATTTTCGTTTCATCGAGTGCACCCTCTACGAGAAAGAAGGGAAAATGGCATCACCCATCATATATGTTTCCCATTAATGGTGTTTCTACATATGTTTTTTTTTTTACATTAAGGTTTGATCATTCCATTTGATTTCACTAGTTGGTGATACGAACGGGAATGGGACTCGTGGTAATTGATTTCTTTTTTGATTATGACTTACTAAGTTGAGGGCTCAGTTAGATTATATATGTGTGTAAGATCCCGTGTTTGGTTGCCAACAATTAATACTATGGATGACTACCGCGTCCATAGAGATTAATTTTGGGTCTCTATGTGAGGGGTTTCATGGTATAGCTAGTCTATACTTGGCAGTATACATGATTCGTTAAAAACTTAAATTTCATCAAGTCATGTTTGTTAATCTATTTGCTTTCTATTGATTGTTGTACTTAATTGGATTTAATATTTGAGTCCAACAGTTCACTTTTTGAGAGAACACGAAATATCAGTGGTAGTGAGAGTTTGTTGGTGACAATGGTAGGCTATGACATTTTACTCTTCAGTAGCGAGTCATCCTCGAATTAGCAGTAGTTGGTTGAGACTTAGATCTTGAGTAAGAGGGTCTCTTATGATTGGACGATAGTGGGATGAGACAGTTCTCTAGTAGCGAGTCGTCGCTTGAGATTGTAGCTTGAGAGTATCTGGATACATTCGATGAGGTGACTGTATTGCCACCATATTTGAGTCAGATTCCATATCGATCTAGTTATGGATGTTCTTTCGGTTGGGAATCCCAAGGATATTTTACTGACTGTAGGAGGTAGGTTGGTGTGTGCCGATTACAGCATCTCATATGCATCTTTAGTTTTGATTGGTTGGTTATGTCCAACAGGCTAACCAGCGAATCGACATATTTTGTAATGAACCAGCGAATCAGATTGAGTTGTCACTTGGATTGAGTTGTGCTTGTGTTATCCGATTTTGTTTATTTTCTCTATGGAGGCAAAGAGAGCACAAGACAGAATTGGTATTTGTGTTGATAAAACACCATTTGTTGATTGGCTTGTTAGAGCATCACCTTTTGACAAGACAAGTGGAGTGCTTGGGTCACGTCATCTCCAATAGGATGTCATTATAAGTCCTACGAAAGTCCCAATGATTTGAAAGTTGAAGTTAACCGTCGAGTACATCGTTTATTCATTCCGAGTAGAAACGAAGAGCCAATAAAACACACTTAGTTGTGTTTCTTAGTTTGGTGCAGTGTGTTTTCAAATGGAAGGTTTTACTCATTCTTATCGATAACCAAACTTGAACGAGGAGTAGTCGACTTCGAATTTTTAGTGGGTTGTTGGCACTATTTATTAGCAAAGGAGTCTAAGTTGTTTAGTGGTCTCGTATCACTAGAATTTTTTTCTCCTCCACGATATTTTGACATTTTGTAGTAGTTACGATTGGAATCTATGGCCTCCTATGACTTTGTGTTTCCCCTATGTATGTACAGGAAGGGATATTTGTTTCGTGTGTCAAGCTGGAAATGTACCAATCCAAAAGCAATATCTCATTCATGAGCACTGTTTGTGCTTGTTATTGGTCATGACCCTATAACTTGACGTGAAGAAGAGTGGACACAACCGATGCGGTTAGTTTCGTATGAAAGAGGAATAGTTTATTCCCGACATCGTTAGAAGAGGTTAGTTGATCATTCTTTTTATAATTAATGCAACGTCAGCTAGCTATAGCTGAATGGGAAGAACTAAATAGTTCTATCTGACTACTCGATCTACCCAAATGAATGCGGGAACAATTATTGATTGTTTCCATCAATAGGTTTCCATAGAGTTAGCAATGCTATGATAGTGCTCGAGTCACACCTAATTCATTTACGTGACATGCTCTATTAAGATTCCTTATTTTCGAAATGGCACCAAGTGTCGAGTCATATATGGATTATATATGATATCTGATGTTTCATATTAGTTATATTAGTATCCTGCATGCTAGGATAAGTATGGATGTTACTTTCATAATTGCTATTATTTTTCTTGTTCATGTTTAATTATTTGTGCTGGACATGACTATTTATGCTTATGTAACGAACCAGATTTTTAACTGTTAAGTTTGAACATTTAAATTTGGTTTAAATATTAATTTGTAAATATAAAAGGATTTTTATTTATTAATTAAACAAAGTTTGAATGTATAATTTATATATATACGTATATTAAAGACGAGCTCGTAACGTCGTGGTAGATTGTAATATTACGTTTTGAACCTCAGTTGAATATACAAAATCCAATTTAAGTTGTAATTCTTTGAAACAAGAATAGTTCGAATCTATTTGATTATAATTTTCTAATGAAAGTGAAAAATCAAGATTTCATCTTGTATAATTTTTGAGTTACGTCAAATTCAAATTTTTGGAAAGATGTTATGGAATCATATATAAATAATAACGAATTCTTTAATAAGAAAAGATTTTTAATAAATTGAGTATCGTTATAACTTGGAATTTAATAAAAATGGATTATGAATGGTTATATATGTTGTTGGAATATAATGAAAGTTAATAGAGTTTAAAATATAGTTTAATGTTGATTTAGGAAAATGAGTATTTTATATTAATTTAATCAAGTTAAAATAGCTAATTCTGAAACAATCATAGATTTCAACGAAATCATTGGATCTGTAATGTTAAATTATTGTATGGAAATAAATTTCATGGTGATCCGATATCGTATGTGACTTTGGTAACCAAAAACGTGCAACTATTTTGTGTAGCGACTACTTAAATGAATTTAATTGAATTGAAAAGAATTTGTATGAAACCTGAGTTAACAATCGAATTAAGACAAGAGGCATGTTTCGTTAAATTCGTATTGACATTTAGAGTCAGGATATATATATTTTTCATTATTTTTGGAGACCAAGTAATTTGGTGTCCAAAATAGCATCATTTTACGTATAAGATATCATTTCGGGAGAACAGTCTTGGAGTGTGACGAAACTTGTGTCGCTGGATCCGTATTAGTACGTTATTATTAGATTTTGATTTTCGTACCGATCGGACTTAGCGTTTGATCACACGAAGGGTAAATGCCTAGATTTTTATTTAATCGTTTTTTCGATTTAATATTAAACTTAAGAATAACCAATTTTCATACGACCTCGGTTTTCAATGAAACTATCTTTATTTTTTTTGAACTAGAACGAAATCATCTTTATTAAATTCGTAGTAATTAATTGTTGTAAGGTTTCAAGTTTCAAGTCAATTGGATTTATTTTATGATTGTGCGCAATTTAAACATGTATTTATTCACAGTGTGACATTAAAAAGAAATTTTTACAAACAACCTCGAAATTCGATGAAACCAGTTCCATCATGTAAGGAATATTCAATTATGCTAGGATTTCAATTTTCATTGCAATTAGAGGTGGTATGAGGTAGTTTTTTAATAAAACTTACGGCATTAGTTTCGTTAAATAATAAAAAAAAAATCTCTATATTAAACACCATCAGTAAAACTAATTCGTGTGGTCAACGACGTTCTGAGCAGCCTCCACAAACAAACGAATGGAAAAAACTATTTGATCCTCCTCCCAAAATTGTTCGATCCATAAACGTAATCATGAAATATTCAACATAAAAAATGTCGAGCTCTTCGATCTGAACAGCAGTGATCGTAATTGGAGCAGCAGGATGGCTGGAATCCTCTCTCGAAGCGGCGACGTTCGAGAGCTTGCTGCACGTGATAGGAGATGCTGGGAGTCATGGGAATATTGGTGAAGGTCGAGGAGGGAGTAGCCAGCAGGCCGGCGGTGTCTGATCGGCCTTTGGAGGTCTGGAGATGTGCATGACAGTGGTGTTGAAGGGTTATACTATGCAGGTTTCAAATGATGCAGCATGAAGAAGATCGAAAGAGAATTCAGTTGTTTCACTAATTTAAAGTAATTAATATAATAATGATATGGTTAAGAATTAATTATTTTAATTAAACTCATGAACTTATATTATTTATAATTCATGCATATGTTATCAGAATTAGACCAAAGAAGAGGCATTGGGACCGTATTCTCGAACACTACAATCTGAAACATATTTCGACAAAGCTAGAGACAACTGGGATGTCTAGTTAAATTAAATGCCTATTAAATTTAACTGGAAACCGAATCGTTCAATGATAAATGGAACCAATGTGAGAATAACTCACTTAGTTTGACCCACTATATTTTATATAAGTCGGAATTTTTATTTGGATGATATGTTTGATGATTGTTTTGTTGTATGATATATATATATATATATATATATATATATATATATATTGGTTAAATTAAATGCTCGTTTAATTGAAACCAAATTGTTATTTTAACGATTATTTCCAAATAAGGTAACTTACCTCGTTGGTCACGTTTATAGTAGTATAAACGTATTAAAATTTAAGATGGATGCTTGGATTGTTGTTGTTAGTTGATTGTTGAAATTTTATCTGTATATTGAAATGGAATGATCATTTTTTTGGTAATGTTTTTGTGATGCAGGGAAAAACAGGTTGGAGAGATCCCACTGGATTCATTACTAGTAGTTGTAAATTTCACATATATATATATACACACACACACATACATATAATGATATCTGTTGAATTGTTGAAATTGTGATGCGGGAAAAGACAGGTTGGAGGAATCCCACAGGATTTCTCACTAATATTGATAATGCTTATCATATGTGATGATGATATGGGATGAAAGAAACTCAAGGGTCTTTACAGGTAAGAGGAAAAGCTGCGGTCAACTATGGAATGAGTTGAAACTTCACATGAGAAGGGAATTAGCTACACATATTTTCCCATTTGAAGGTTGCTTTGTTGCTGCTTGGATCAATGTGTTGCTATAGTGTCTTTTCTTTTGTTTATGCGTGTTTGTGGTCTCATGTGTGACTTGTACTGTGCATCTAGCTTTGTACGTTTTGTTTGTTTGTGTTAATAAATGTGGTAGGGGTCCACTCAACCCCGCTAGCCTTTCAAAAAAAATTAATGTTTATCATATATGTTGAATATACTTGGTATTGGATGAAATAAATACTTATTTCACAATTGGGTATTTTAGTAGTCGTTTGGCTCTTTTTTATCGATGATAAAGTAAGAAATTATTGGAATTGAATTTAAATCAAATCTGAAGCATTTTAAGATTTATACCTTTTGAGATGTTGATTGCCATCAGGAAAATCGACGAAGTTTAAGTTATAAAATTTTATTTTTTATAACTAAAGAAGGGCTTTTCAGTTATATTTTATAAAGTTATGCATAATTAGATGATTATAAATAAATCAATAATTATATTATAGAAATTTTGCATTGCAAATTCTTATGTTTTAATACATTTCATAAACATATAAGTCAGCAATTAGCCTACGGGTTAATAATTCGGAATGATTGTTTCTATGAAACAATTAAGTGAAAATTTTAAATTAATTATATTAACTGACATTTTTAGGTTTACCGAGTCAACAGCTTCAATTGGAACTGGTATTAGATTAATTTGTTATCATTTAATTTAATAGAAATGCGTTTAACAAATGATTGTTTAAAACGGAACGAGACTTCTTAAAAGTTGATTTTCTTTTAATTAAGGATATTCGAAGATAATTATCGAGATATTTATTATTAATAAAATTAGTTATTATTCTAATAATATTTTAGAAGAGATTAATTATTCTACTCTATTTAATAATGAAGTAAATGACTTTACTTCAGTTAAATGATGAAGTTTAATATTAATTGAATTGATTACTTTTTAATTGAAAATTTAATTAAGAAATTAATCCAATTTGAGGGAAGACCTAGTTGAATCTAGAAAAGACCTATGAAGGAATTTTAAAATAAAAATTTGAGTTTATAAACAAAGTTTATAAAAACGATTTTTAACTCATGTGATAGTTTGAATTAAATTACATAGTATCGAATTAAGTAAAATGAATTGAATGGAAAAAGAGATTTTCAAAGATGAAAAAAGAAAGTCAAGTAAAAGATTTTGGTAAAGGATTAGAATATGATAAATGGGTTTTAGTAATAATTCCAAGTTTAGTACTATAAAAGGTTGTCTAATGAGTTTATGAAAAGAATATGATAAGCGTGATTATGGTAATCAATCCAAGATAGAAATGGATTGTACTAAGGGGGCTTAAACAATGTGATGATTTAAATAAGTTAAGTAAGAATGATATGAAATCAAAAGAAGATTCTTAAATTCAAAGGTAAATGCTGAACTAATTTTAATTTCTGTAAAGAATTTGGTGATTGAATTTAGTAATATAATCCAATTTAAGTTGTGTAATAAGATATAAAATGGTTTTGCAGGAAGGATTTGGTTAATGGATTCTAAAATTAATCCAAATGGTTAATGATTGTATTAAAATAGTCTAAAGTAAAGAATTTGCGAATTTAGTAAGAGTTTATTAAATCGACGAATTAAGTAAAAATACATATAATTAAAAGATGGATTTTCCAAAAGTAGAGAATGGGTTATAAAACCATATTTTTAAAGAAAAAGTTAAATGAGATTTGTTTGATATTAGAATTCATATCAATTTTTAGTTATGAACTTTTATCTATCTTAAGATAAGAACGTTGTCAATTAAGGTCTGAGAGGTAAATAGAATACCCCAACTTGAACGACTTCGATATTATCAAGGGATGGTGTTAATTTGTAATGGTAAAAGATATGAAAATAGTTTATTCTTTCCACAAGAGAATTAATTGCAACTTATTTGCAAGATTTTGAGATGTGATTAGAACTATTGGATTTTAAATTAGACAATGTATAATTTAACATTGTTTTGCCTAAGTACAAAGTGTGACTAAACTTATACCATTCAGTTAAGTATATAGCACTATTTTCTAGGAAATGAAAATAGTACGGTTTAGTCCAAAGATAAAGTTATAAACAAACATACATATATAAGTTGAATTATATGGAAATGATTATAAATCAGGTTTCCTATAATAAAAGGGATGGTTGAATAAAAGTTAATATTAATGAATATATTGAGGGAAGGATTTAACAGAATATAAATGATATATTCTCTCGAATCCATAACGTTGTTTTTATGAATGTTAAGTTGAACTGGTTTGGCTAATAACCATATATTTTTATAAAATGGAACTTTGTCCTCAGTTTTAGGCAATGAATAATGATCATAGCAAACGTTTGGAAAATGATATTTACAATGGAAATTTGGATAGGATTATAAAATATTTCCTAAGAATTGAAAATAAAATGGGTTCGAGAATATTCTTATATTAAAAAAAAGATGTAAAATATAATGTTCCAATTATTGAATGATTTTGAGGTTAATTAAAGGGGCCAAGTGATGCTTTGTACTACACCAATGAATTTATTTTATTGTCATGGTTGAATGGTTGTTTTTTTAATAGTTAAATAACCGACTATCAAAATCTAGCATATTCTCGAGTGTTGGTATGGAAAGACCAAGATCGAATTTATATTTGAAAACCATTCCAACCAGTAAATACGTAAACATGGAAGATATCAGATGTTGATCAAGATGGAGCAATGAAGACCATTGATCTTGATGAATGGAAGAACTACGTGTTGAATTTCTAGGCGTAGCTCCCGAAGATATTTTGACTTGTGATTCTGTCGTGATTGAAATATACCAATTAGAAAGGACTTCTCGCTACTGATCCTTCTGGTGATTCCTATATAGGATGCAATATGAGGGTGTCTTCGGTTCATCTTGTTCCTGGATGACTTATATGGATGAATGACTGGCAAAGTATTTCGTTAAGAGCCATGTACGTTGATTTATACAAATATACTAAGTTTGGTTGCGGAGAAGGCAACTTCTCTTAGCTTAACACACATAGTATATTTGTGGACGTCAATTAGTGTTATGAAGGATCTAACGATGTGACATTAAAAGTTATTGAGATGTTCTCTGAAAAGGTAATCGTAACCTCAAGCCTCATCAATAGGGAAATAACAGAAATAGGAAAGCCAACATGGCTATGTGGGTTATTCCAATTAGGGTGTATTATCACCATCTAGAGAAAATTCATTGTTCTTCTTTTGTTTCTGTATCTCCTATGAAATACAGTGGTTTGTGAACCGTAGGGTGATAATATATTCGATACACTCAAGTTGAATGAGTGATCGGTCATGTATGGTCGGGTTGCAAGATGTTCTTATTGAACCCTTGTGTATTGTCTATAGAGGTACACTATCGAAAGGTGGTCACATACCTTGTCATAGTTGGATCCATTCTCCAATAAGCGCCATACATTTTTTGATTATATACTAAGTATGTGGAGCGTGAGATGCAAGCGTTCTACTAGATGGTTATTTATTTAAAATAGACACTATTGTAATATCATGGGATTTTTATATCAAAATGTTTTGGGTTATTGTAAGGTCAAAACCGTCCGTGTTTATGTGTGGACCGGTCTTACGATTATCCTTTTCTTTCAAAATGATTTTTACTTTAAACCGGTTGGATGTTATCTATAAGGTTAGTGATTTTACTCACGCTGGTTCACTAGACTGATCTGTGGCGTTTGCAATGCTCGGGTCAGACTGAGTTTTGCAGGTTTAGGTTAGGACATTACGAACCTCAGAAGACATGCTGGAGGAGTTCAGATGTATGATACGTTTTTAGTATTTATTCCGATGTGTGTTATATATGAGAACAAGTTGATATAACTTTCCAGATATAATGGTTGTCAGTTGTACTCTGATGAATGTAAGTATTTATACAAGTTCTTTATAAAGATTAATTTCTATATTATAATTTTTCTGCTGCGATGTGAGACTCTGTGTTGTGATGGTTACTTGATCCTTCTTCTTTTTATTCTATTATAATATTTCTTTCTTTTTATCTCAGCCTCTAATTTTCTTTCTATTAACTATGTGGTGGTTTCGATATTTGGATTTTGGCAAGTAATACAGGATTATGTATTACTGTCAAAATTCGAGCGTCATATTTTTTGGGTCGTTACAGCTTATATGATTGTTAGGCTTGAAGGATACTTGTATTATTACATAGTTCTTTATCTGAGGTAAAATCCATACATGACTTGACAAGCTTATGTTATATAAATAATATTTATTTAACCTACTTATTTCCTTAGTTGTTATTTCTATTATTACGTATAATCCTCTTTGTTGTGCGCAGGTGCACAGAAGCAATATTTGATTTGTTTGGATGCTAAGTCACTTTTATTTGTAGTTAAAGCTAAGCTAGCTTTAAAAAGAGGTATGTAGCAGATGTAGAATTGTGGTTTTTTCCATTTGGTGAATTTGGTGATTTATGACCCATGTATGGGTAGCCACTTATGGGATTTTGGTTTCTTTTATTGGGATAACCCATATTTAATAAGTTGTAGATTTTTTGGATCGAGCCACGTAAAGAAGGTGCTGTCGAGTTACATATCGAGTATGGGCTAATTGGTGGTCAAATTAGTTTCGAAATACACATAAATTATCGTCCTGGAAGCGCAGGGGCAGATTACGATGAAACTTATATTTTAGAAATCATAGTAGTGAGTTATTGAACACTGCCAAGTTACATATCGGATGTACCATTTGATCATATGCAAATAAAACGCGTGTTAACTTTTATAAGAAATTATAATGTTAAAATTTGAGTTTTAAAGACTAACTTCCGTATACAATTGAATTTGGTCTCGACACAAGTTTTGTTATTCTCAAAAGGCCTTTTCACATAGATAACGACAGGCAACACATCTCGATTGGAGATCATGGTTTTTGGGCTCATCTTAGAATAAAATAATTAAAGAATAAATTAATAAAATGAATAAGGCCCGCATGCAATAGTACAACCCAACCCAAAACCATTTCTTCCTCGTTTCCATGTTACTGTTCCATCAAATTACAATGGTCGTGATTTCCCTTGATTCTAAAATCAAAATACAAAGATTTAGTCAATTAAAAATCATGAGATTCTATTCCTCAGAATCACAACGAAGTGATCTATAATCTCTCGTCCTTATCTTTGCACAACATCAACGTGGAGCAGCAAGCGTTTTTTACGTTGTGTCTTAGGGTTGGCCCTAGGTGGAGATTCAACGAGCGTTAGGTGAAACAAAGGGCGAAGTTGGATTTCTCTTCCCAAATATCTTCTTTCTATGTCATTGTATTCAGGTTCGATCATCTATGTGAAATCGCGACTATGTAAAGACATGCTCATAGCATCAGGTCAGTTTTTAAGAGAGGGGATTAAGTTCAACTTGCTAGAACCGGAGCAAATCACACACATAGATAAGTACATCACAATTGACGGTCTGCGAAATTATTAAACGGCGAGGGAGAAAAGCAGGAGAGAAGTTTGGAATTTGTGGATTT
This sequence comes from Allium sativum, assembly GCA_030737875.1. Lineage (NCBI taxonomy): Eukaryota > Viridiplantae > Streptophyta > Magnoliopsida > Asparagales > Amaryllidaceae > Allium > Allium sativum. The sequence goes on along the minus strand of JASFAX010000020.1, from coordinate 11,166,512 downwards.
AATCACTGACGTGCACAACTACTGGCTTTGGGAAAGAAGGTTTTGGAATAGGTAATTTGTTTAATCTAGTGATTAGTTAAGTTTGATAATTATCAAATAAATCCATTAAATTCTATCTTATGTAACTTTTTCTTATGAGGTTGGATTTGGATGTCATTTCTTCCAATGGACTCGTACTGACGAGAAGTACATTTTAGAGCTGACATGGGTTGATTGGGCTAAGGTGAGTGTTGTTGTTTCTTACTAAACTGTATTTGATCGTATAGTAAAAGTTGGACATTTTATAGTGATTTCTAATTATAGAACATTATTCTTAGGATAGTTGAACCTATTAAATAATTAATAAAATATTAATAAGTGATTTAAGTAGTTTATCCACGATTATCACATTTTACTTGTTTGAGCGATATTTACGCATTTATGTGCTATTACGCATTATTTTGACTGCACTACTATATTTAAGTTATTTGGACACTTATTTCACTTTGATTGCTATAGACAGGTTCTAGTTAATATATTGTTGTTATTATGGATGGTTGTATGTTAGTTTAGAAATTTGTACGACTATTTCTTGCATGGTTGAATTGTTTGCTTAACTTAGCATAAAACGTTGTTAGCAGGTGATCCAGTATTAGGAAAAATCTTATTCGCATGAGTTTGAAGTTCTTTTCAATCAAATGCCCATGTCGATGTACATTGATTGAAAAATAAGGATAATAGACTCGAACGGACGAGATAAATTCTCGAAGGACCTTCAAAGCGCACAATTGGATTCGACGACGGAGCAGTATTGGAGCATAGCGATAGATTCGAAGACGGAGCGACATTGGAGCCTGTTAGCCAATCTGAAGATGGATGATGGACTTTGCGATGAGCTGGATTTCATGACAAATGTCGGATGTTTTCTCTGAATGTGCATTTAACCAACTTTTGTTAAATATATGATTTGAGTAGACATTATCGATCACTATGGAGTGGTCGATATCGACTACAATTATTGTTGTCCATTATGGACAACTTGACATGGATGACGGTGCGGTTTAAAGAAGCATGGCATGAATGTTCGCCCGACAGTGATTTCGACATGATTTCTCTTCGGTCAGTGGCTTCAGCAAGAGGTAATGATGTGGCTTCTACATAGTGATTTTTTTTCCGATGACGGTGATTCTATGATGAAGATGAGGCTGTTGCAATGTATATTTTTCTCAAAGATGCAGAAAAACGACATTAAGTCGTATTAAGGTGACTGTCGGGGGAGAGAGAGAGAGGGAGATAGGAGATGCAGGATGGTATCTTACGATATACGATGGCCATTGGGGGGTGCTTCCCACATCATGATGACTTCAGATGGGAGTCTTATTGATAGTGTAAAGATGGATTCTGTTGCGGAGAACATATACAAAGGGTTATTATTATTCATGACTTAGGTACACCTCGAGGGAGGGGCATAAATATGGATTATAATTCATCGATGTTGAACTCGATTTGCCAGGACCTTAGAGCTTGTTGATGTTTTAGACTGGGTAAGTTTATCTACTATAGTCTGCCGACGTAGGACATAGTGATAGTCTGGTGGAGTTCCTCGATGTAGACCTGCTGGTGTCGTTATGGATTGGGTGTTCGAAGTACCGAGTACCATATGCTTTACGCACAGAGTGAGAAAGTGTAGGGATGGATGTTATGGTTATTTACTTATTTTTCACCATTTAGTACTTAGACATATATCGCACCTTCTATATATAATGTTTATCACATTATAGAATGTATCGATTGTTATGTGCTAACTCTGTGGATGTAGAAGCGGGACAGGTATGATTCTCCATACCATTCTTTCCATATATACTATTATGACTTTTATAGTACTTTTACATTTGTTTATCGCTCACACCAGAATGTTGTATGAATCAAAGTATTATTTCTTTCTTATTACCTTTGGCGCTTATCGACGATGCCGATGAGTAGACTAGATAACTGATATGAGTGTTGTTTGGGGTTGTATAATTGGACTACAAGAGATATCATCTTTTCATACTTATATTTGAATTATTTTTATTTATTCTATTGTGTGACATTGTTAAGCCTTGACAGGGTTATTCATTCTTTTAGAGACAGTACATCAGTTTGAGTTTATTTATTCCTTGTATAGACTATATCACTGTACTATGTAACTGTATAAGTCTATTTACTCTGATTCTGTGGTTTATATAGTTATTATTGTCTCGTCTATTTTACATATGTCATTGTTACTATTATATAGTATCTGATGCACTGTGAGATATATGGCAGGTTCTGTGATTGAGTATTATGTTCCCTTCTTTCTCGTCTCCTCTATTTTTTCTTTCCTTTCCCTTTTCTCTTTTTTCTACTATTTCTCTCTCTTTATGACCACTTCACATCGATCAGGTATTTGACATCGCATTATTGAGTTATATAAGCTCCTGAGGTGTATAGCGGGTAATCACATACTTCCTGCTTTTAAGTATTATTGCAATAAAAAACTTAATATCCATCAAAGATACAGTTACAATGAGAAAAACTGGTATAAAGCAGCAAAATAAACACTACACCATTATGGCCATTTGGCAACTCTTATTTCTTTCAACTGCTAACATTTATATGTGTTGTAGACTAGTGACACTAATATGTGTTACTATAGTTAAAATGTGTCACAAAAAATGTGCCAACACTTATTTGTGTTGATATGCTTAGTCAACCCTTATATTGTGAGGGCAAAAGGGTAAGTTCTCACCCATAACCTAATCGGTACCTCAATCCTTTCTCCCTCGATGCTTATTCCTCCAAAGGCCACGTCATAAGAAAATTAAAAAAAACAGCGATCCCTCTCTCTAATCGAAGGATTTTGGATTTCCCAAATCGGCATTAGTCTCTCAAATTCTCTCTCCACCTGTTTCTCAATCATCAACTTCAAATTGGGGCTTCTAGGAATCACGATAATAGGTAAAAAAAAATCGATTTACAGTACTAAAACTTTAGAGTTTTAATTAATTGATTATTGTATTCACATATTAACGAACAAAAAAACCGATTTACAGTACTAAAGCTTCAGAATTCATTTTCATAAGGGATTTTGATATTTCAGATGGATACTCTGGAAAACAAGTAGTGTAACAGCAGTTTTAAAGTTCATTTTTGTAGATTTTGCTCTCCAAATGCATAAAATCCTCAAATTTTAGTGATAACTTGGTCTGATTGTACTATTATTATCTATCTACAGTTAATACTAGATCGAGAACAAATACTTGCAAAGAGGAGGGCCTTCCAAGTTCACAACAAATTGTTATGGTATGCCTCACTATAATAATTAAAGAAGTCTCTCATAATAATTTATGTTATAGTTTGTTATAAGGATACAATGTGATTCACAGGAAAACGACCAAAGAAATCAAGTTGAATCATTAACAGAGGAAAAAATAATTTAAAATGATTTCAGAGACGTAGTGGTTGATTCTATTAACGGAGAAGCTCGATCTCCAAGAGTAAAACTTCACTTGTCAAGTTAAACCATTATGCATAATGATATATCTTAATTATACAGATAAGATGTTATATTGTAATGTTTAATAATTTGTTATCATTATTGCCATATAGATCCATAATGAAGATGTTTCAGCAATAAATTTGGTGGAGCAACCTGGTCCTATTTCTGTTCTTGATTCCTCGTTTTACCATGATGACTTGCCACTTTCTCCTGGGAAGAAGACCATATGGAAGGTAAAATGAACCCAAAAAATCTACTTTAAGTTACCCTTTAATATCATATGAATATGTTTCTGCATATAGCGTAGACACTACTGCTTGAAGTTACCCATTAATATCATGAATATGTTTGTTTGTTTGTTTTTAGAAATATTTAGGGTATTAAAATTAAATGTGAAATTTGTACCAGATATAACTCTTGCGATCCCTCTTAATCCCATCAACTTGTTCATCCTCCTAATCCAAACAGCAATTGGATGAGATCTTAAGTAAGAATGTACGTTTGAGTAACAAAAAAACATGGAAGCAGAAGAGTTACAAAGTAAAAAAAACATGGGAGAACTAGAGTTTGATCTGGAGAACAAGTGGCCACTATTGAAGCTTGAATGCCATATGTGGTGCCAAATACAAGAAACCAAGTGCTTGATGCACCAAATAGTTTCGCAGCTTGATTTTATGCATCTATGGTTACTATTGTGATATGCGATACTATATATGTTGGATTGAAGAGGACGAAGATAACTTCGAGTCGGAGGTGACGTTCGCAAATCGGAGCTCGTATGGAGGAGATATGAGCAGGAAGGTGCAGTTTTCAGTGGTCTGGAGCGACAGACATCTGTCATAGGGGATGTCAGATGTCTGACTGCAGGGAATTGGTTTCTCGAGAGCTTAGACAGACGTTTGACACATGAGGGGCAGACGTATGTGCTGATTACATTTGCCCAATTAATGTATGGAAGATGACATACGTCTGTCAGGAGGTTCAACAGACGTCTGATTGGTTTTCGGGCTATTTTCGGGCTGAAGAATAGCAAATTTATTTGTGATTAATTTGGGGGCAATTTGGGTAATTGGCCAACCTCTATATAAGCTATTTTCTGAAGTGAATTAGAGGGAGCTTGAAGACTTGATTAAGGATCAAGGGTTATTCTCAAGGGAGAATTAGGGTTTATAACCTAATTCAAATTCTTCAATTCTATTCTCCTCAAACTCTTTTTCATATTGAAATATAGTGATTATTGGATCAATATCTTGTATTCCTTTCATCGTGGTAATAAAATACTCTCTCCAAAGTGGATGTACACTAACAAGATGTTAGTGGAACCACTATAAATCCTTGTGTGATTTATTTTAGCTACTTTATCATTAGTTTCTTGCTTGTGATTGAGATTTGGATTGATTCGTGATTGGTTGATCTTTGTTTATGGCTTGAGTTATTGCTTTGGTTGTTTTTGCAAGTCTAACAACGATCTAGTCTTCCGCTAGCGCATTGTGGCTTAGATATCGGATTCGAGTGGTCTTGAATCAGATTAATCACAACGGTTACACCAATTGGTATCAGAGATGTTTTGGTGCTTGTTAGGTGTTTGTGAAAATGCCGGAGACGGATAGTAGCTCGGTAAGTCCTTCAACCGGAAGTCCGAATAGTGTGGCGCCTTATGTACGGGGTTCGTATGTCGTGTCGGGTTCTCATTTGGTTATTGACAAGTGGAATGGTGATAATGACTTCGAGAAGTGGCAACGAAAAATGAAAGCGGTTCTTAGGCGGAATTGGGTGCACCGAGTAGTATTTGATACTCACTTATTGCCAAGTGATATCTCGGATGTTGAGAGAGAGGAGATGGAGGAATGGGCTTACACTACTCTTCAACTTGCTATGGGGGAGAATGTGATCTCCGAAATTAGTGGTGAGACTACTGCTAAAGGTATTTGGGATAAGTTGGAAGAACTTTATATGAAGAAGTCACTCACTAACCGTTTGATCTTGTTGCGAACGTTTTTCACCTTCAAGATGAAGGAGGGTAATTTTCTTAAGGCACATTTGAATACCTTTGATGACTGGCTCATGAAGATGAAGGCCGTTGATTTAAAGATTGAGGAAGAGCAAAAGGCGATGATATTATTGTGTTCGTTGCCGGACCGTTATACGGGTTTCTCAAATAGTTTGATCTATGGCCGAGATACCTTAACTCTAGATGATGCCAAGACGGGTCTTCTTAGTGAGGAGTTGAGAGATCAAATGAAGGAGATGGTTGAGGGTAGTAGTGGAGCTAGTAGTAGTCACGGGTTGTTTGTGGAGAAAGAAAAGAATGTGAAGAAAGGAAACCGGGGGCGTTCTAAATCAAGAAAACCCGGTGGAAGAGGTAAATCCAAAGAGAGAAATGGCAAGTGCTTTATTTGTAAGAAACCGGGACATTGGAAAAATGAATGTCCGGACAAAGATAAGAAGGAAGTAGCGTCATCATCCGTGGCGGTGGCGAGTGGGGATGGTGAGATAGATGAGAACGTGTTGACGGCGGTAGCATGGGTGTTTCGGGTAACGAGTGGGTACTCGATTCAGGTGCATAGTATCATACGACGCCAAATAGAAATTGTTTTTCATCCTTTGAGGTCAAAAAGGGAAATGTAATTGCTATGGGAAATGGTGCTATTTGCAAGTTGATGGGTAGTGGCTCCGTGCAAATAAGGATGTTTGATGGAGTTGTTCGCACGCTCACCATTGTTAGCTATGTTACGGGACTTAGGAAGTCGCTTATATCTTTAGGGCAATTGGATTCTCTAGGATGCAAGATCACTATCGAGAAGGATTGCTTGAGGGTTTCAAAGGGGGCACTTGTGGTTATGAAAGGTGCTAGGACTTATGGTATATATTTGCTTCAAGGTGTGACCGTAGGAGGTGAGACTTGTGTGGGTGTTAATAGTTCTCGTGACTTGGATGAGACACGGTTGTGGCATTTGAGATTGGGTCATGTCTCGGAGAGGAGTTTGGATATTCTTCGGAAGCGGGAGATGATCAAGGGTGAGAGTTTCAACAAACTAGAGTTTTGCGAGGAATGTGTCATGGGGAAGCAAATAAGGGTATCATTCGATGAAGGCAAGCATAACTCAGAGGAGGTTCTTGAGTATGTTCATTCGGATGTTTGGGGACCGACACCGGTTGCTTCTTTGGGAGAAGAAAGGTATTATATTTCTTTCATTGATGATTTGTCTCGAAAGGTATAGGTGTATGTAATGGGGGCCAAGTCGGAGGTATTTGCTAAGTTCAAAGTGTGGAAGGCTCTTGTTGAGAATGAGAGTGGTAAGACTTTGAAGGTGTTAAGGACCGACAATGGCGGTGAATATGTCTCGCGTGAATTCTTGGAGTATTGGAAGCATCACGGAATCCGGAGACATTTTACTACACCGGGAGATCCGTAATCTAATGGAGTAGCGGAGAGAATGAATCGAACTCTACTTGAGAAAGCTCGATGCTTGAGATTGACATCGGGTTTGTCTAAAGGATTTTGGGCCGAAGCTTTGTCAACCGCGGTGCATATTGTAAATCGAATTCCGTGCTCGGCCATTGGTAACAAAATTCCGGAGGAAGTGTGGAAAGGGAAGAGTGTTGACTTGAGATATCTTCATGTGTTTGGTAGCCCGGTTTATGTGCATGATCCGGGGAATGATAAGCTTGGAGCTAAAGCATTCAAAGGGGTCTTGCTTGGTTTCACGGATGGCATGAAAGGCTATCGGATTTGGAACCCGGAAACGAAGAAGGTTGTTAATTCTCGTCATGTCACTTTTGATGAGTCGGCTTTATTCAAGGTGAATGAGAGCTCATCGGACGTTCCGGATTTGGTTCATGGTGAATCAAAGGAGAAGGAAGTCATTCCCACATTCCGTCCAAGTGGTAGTATAGTTGAACAAGCTTGTGGGGTTCAAGCGGTTGATGAAACATCACATAGTCCACATGGTTCCTCTAGTGATGATGTTGGTGATTTACATGATACTAGAGAAGTTTCGAGTCAAGGTGGAGCCGAAAAGGGTTTGGGTGATAGTATTGCTACTCGGACTGGTCGACGTACAATAAGGCCTCCCGAAAGATATGGTGATTGGAACTACCTTAGCTTTTGTGATCATTTGGACTATGCTCTCAATGTAGTCCAAGAATGTTTATGGACCTTGATGACGTCATGGAGTCGAGAGAGAGCTTGAAGTGGATTTGCAGCATGGAGGAAGAGATGCAATCGCTTATGAAGAACCGAACTTGGGAGTTGGTTCCACTTCCTCAAGGAAACCGTGTTATAGGGTGAAAATGGATTTACAAGGTGAAGGATGATGGAAGGTACAAAGCAAGGTTAGTGGCAAAGGGGTTCTCACAAAGGAAAGGAAAGGAGTATGATGAAATTTTTGCACTGGTGGTTCGTCACACATCTATCCGGGTTTTACTAGCCATAGTTGTTATCCATGACTTGGAGTTGGAGCAACTTGATGTGAAAACCGCCTTCTTGCATGGAGACTTGGATGAAGACATCTACATGGAGCAACCGGAAGGGTTTGTTGTAGATGGTAAGTCTAAATTGGTTTGCAAGTTGAAGAAATCACTATATGGGTTGAAGCAATCGCCTAGACAATGGTATAAGAGATTTGATCATTTCATGATTGAAAGTGGCTTACATCGAAGCATTGAGGATGCTTGCGCATATTTCAAGAGGTTGGGAAATGGTTGTTGGGTGTATTTACTCTTGTATGTGTATGATATGCTCATTGCTTCCAAGGATCAAAATGAAATCAACAAGTTGAAGATGCTTTTGAAATCGGAATTTGAAATGAAAGATCTTGGAGATGCAAGAAAAATCTTGGGCATGGAAATTGAAAGGGACCGAAAGCATTTTGAGTTAAGATTGACTCAAAAAGAATACATTAAGAAAATGCTTTTGCCGGTTTAGCATGGAGGATGCAAAGGCGTTAAATACACCTTTACCTTTACATATGAAGCTTTCAGATAAGGTATCACCTATCGGGGATAAAGACAAGGCTTATATGGCAAAGGTGTCATATGCAAGTGCGGTTGGCAGTTTGATGTATGCAATGGTGTGTACAAGATCCGATATTGCAAATGCCGTCGGGGTGGTCAGTCGGTATATGGCTAATCCGGGGAAATCGCATTGGGAAGCCGTGAAGGCTATTATGAGATACTTGAAAGGCACAGCATCTCATGGACTTGTCTTTGGCGACCGTGATGATAGGAGTTGCAAGTTGGTTGGTTATTGTGACTCGGACTACGTCGGTGATAGGGATCGGAGGAAATCACTTTTCGAGTATGTCTTCACACTTGGCGGGACAGCCATTAGTTGGAGATCGCGATTGCAAACCGTAGTTGCTTTATCCACTACGAAGGCGGAGTTGATTGCCGCTGTGGAAGCGGCCAAGGAGGCACTCTACTTGAAGCGATTGTTATGTGACTTGGGTTTCGAACATGAGAGTGTTGATGTTTGATGTGATAGCCAAAGTGTTATCCATTTGGCGGAGAATTTGGCGTTTAGCTCACGGACCAAGCATATTGAGGTGAGGGAGTCATTTCTTGTAGCCATGGATGAGGGTAAGCTAGCATACCTTCGGAAAGTGCACACAAAGGATAATGCGGCGGATATGTTTACGAAGGCGTTGCCGTATGGGAAGTTCGAGCATTGCTTGAACTTAATTCGCTTGTTGAGTTGCTAGGTGCTACGGGGTGGCACAAGGTGGAGAGAGTGATTTTGTGTTTGATGGAAAAGGAATAGCGGTGAGAGATTGGAAATCTATCTTCAAGGTAAGTACTCGTTACACTCCCGAGTACATTGTCTTTTGGTGAGATGGTTTTTGGTTTGAATGTTTTCAATACTACATAGGCGGGTGGGGGCTTTGCCTGAACTCGTTGGTGTAGTACAATGGGCGGTGGTCATGCCGGAGCTCATTGGGGAAACATTCAAGTTGCTTGGTCGAAGGTAGAAGGAAGTGCATGGTGCGTTGGAGCTTGGAGTTGAGATGGTTATAGTATCGAGGTGGAGTGTCGTGATATGCGATACTATATATGTTTGATTGAAAAGGACGAAGATAGCTTCGAGTCAGAGGTGACCGTTCGCAAATCGGAGCTCGTATTGAGGAGATATGAGTAGGAAGGTGCAGTTTTCAGTGGTCTGGAGCGACAGACGTCTGTCATAGGGGACGTCAGACATCTAACTGCAGAGAATTGGTTTCCCGAGAGCTCAGACAGACGTTTGACACATGAGGGGCAGACGTCTGTGCTGAGTACATTTGCCCAATGAATGTCTGGAAGATGACAGACGTCTGTCAGGAGGTTCGACAGACGTCTGATCGGGTTTTGGGCTTGAAGATTAGCAAACTGATTTGTGACTAATTCGGGGGCAATTTGGGTAATTAGCCAAATATAAGCTATTTTCTGAAGTGAATTAGAGGGAGCTTGAAGACTTGATTAGGGATCAAGGGTTATTCTCAAGGGAGAATTAGGGTTTATAACCTAATTCAAATTCTTCAATTCTATTCTCCTCAAACTCTTTTCTATATTGAAATATAGTGATTATTGGATCAATCTCTTGTATTCCTTTCATCGTGGTAATAAAATACTCTCTCCAAAGTGGATGTATACTAATAGGATGTTAGTGGAACCACTATAAATCCTTGTGTGATTTATTTTAGCTACTTTGTCATTAGTTTCTTGCTTGTGATTGAGATTTGAATTGATTCGTGATTGCTTGATTTTTGTTTGTGGCTTGAGTTATTGCTTTGGTTGTTTTTGCAAGTCTAACAACGATCTCGTCTTCCACTAGCGCATTGTGGTTTAGATATCGGATTCGAGTAGTTTTGAATTGGATTAATCACAACGGTTATAACAATTACACCATGTGGATAGAACAGATCATCCAATTCAGCGAGTTCAGGTAAGTCATGAATGAATGGATTGATGGTTGTAAGTTGAGAGAGTGAATGATGAGCGGCCTTGCGTCGGTTGTGTCCGGGAAAATGGAAACATGCAACATCATGTTTAGCCCTATGTATCATTATTAATTTTCAGTTTTCTAGAATAATGCAGTTTTGATTATATGTTTGAAAAAAAAACATGTTATGCCTATATGAAAAAAAACATTCTAAATTACATTTCTTGTGTTATTCTTCAATTACCTCATTTATTCTATTCAACGCATTTTAACTGATATTTTGCAACTTCAATGAAGAACGAAAATAGCATAATTGAAGCAAATGTCATCAAGACCTGATGTGGTGGAGGTATGATTCACAATTTAGTTGGTTCAGCATTAAGTCATATTTGAGCATTTGGTATTTCAGTATTTTAGCATTTAATTGTGTTTCAACATTTGATATAAGCAATCATTAATTATATATTATTGGTCATTACCCATTCGGTATTTTAGCATTTAATTGTGTTTCAACAATTTAGTTGGTTACGCCTCCTTTACTAGATTTGAATGCAAGCCCTAAACTAAGTATTAGCGCGTGTAGTTTGGATATTACATATTATTATAGACCATGCTTTGCGTGTTTGCGACTCAGTTTTCAACTGGGTTGCAACTCAGCTTTCGAAACTGAGTTGCTAACTCAGTTGAAAACTTAGTTGCAAACCTTCAAACTCAGTTTTCAACTGAGTTCGCAAACTCAGTTCGAAAACTCAGTCTTCAACTGAGTTCGCAAACACAGTCCGAAAACTGAGTTCGCAAACTCAGTCCGCAAACTGAGTTTGAAAACTGAGCCTGCAACTCGGTTTCTCGAAACTGAGCCTGCAGCTCACTTTCGCCAAACTGAGCCTGCAACTCAATTTTCGCAAACTAAGCCTGCAGCCCAGTTTGCCAAGCTGAGCCTGAGGCTCAGTTTCGGAAAACTGAGCCTGCAGCTCAATTTTGAAAACTGAAAGCACTTTAAATTTGCATTTTGTAGATCGAATTGTGACATATGCTATTAATTGTGACTCGACGGTAGCTTTGTGAGCTGGAAAAATCAGATGCACAGTTTTCTACCCCATTTGCTTTGTGAGCCGGAAATATCAGTATCGTCAAAGGAAGAGGAGGGTAAGTGATGATATTTAACACTGCTTGTCCTAGTTGTTAGACAATACACCAATAGTTCCTAACCACAAGCACCATTGTCCTAGTTGTTAGACACTTTGATTTGGATGCGACATGTCATAGATTTGAACATTGCATAACTTGATTCGAGTATATTTTGATATATAGTGTGTCATATGCAGTGGCGGACATACGTTAGGCCCAGTGGAGGCCACCGCCCCCACTGGAATTGTTTTTAATTACTTTAATGTTTAAACATTCTTCCTATGAAGCTCATTGACTACAGCTTTGGTTCTGGATGTGCACACAATGGTTGCTCATGGTACTTATTTTTCCTTATATTATATATTGTTTCTTTTTTGGTTCTTGCGTTATTTAATTTTTTTAAGGAGTAAATATTAGGCTGGTTTTACCATTAAAGTATAAGGTTCATGCTTTTTTGATTCTATCACTAAGTTATGCCAGCGTTTGTCTTTCAGCAACCACTGAATAAATTCAATGTTCAGCTACTGATTTACAGCAAGACTTAGTCAATATATATATCAATATGCAGTCTCAGCTTAGTCATAGCATAATTGTTTGTGAAGCTTCACGGAAAGACTTAGTCAGAGCAGTGAAAATACTAGAAAACCAATGAATATAACTACTCGCTTAAGTAATGCTGTTTTGAAAACTGGAAGTTCAGTTAATATAAATGCCCACTCAAGTATTGTTGTTTTGAAAAATTTGGAACTACATGAATACATATCATGTACCCTGATCTTATATCGTATGTTTAGTGTAATAGGAAAATCCAAATTACCACATTTTTCATAACCATAGAAACATTAGGGAAGAAGAGAAAATTTGTACAAACAGTTACACCATATTATCGCATACGATCAGGGTTGAAAATATTTGTCAGAACAACAAGCTTGTTACTGTAAAACTTGAAGTGGACATCGACGCAGTTGAGTGCATACTGATCATTGTTACCTTAGGAGAAACAATGCTTCAACATCATAAAAATTGGAAACAAAATGTCAACTTCAACCTTAACGCCTAATTTCAATTAATCAACAGGTGAAAATTTGTTTAGGTCATGACTAAAATAGAAGTAGGGAAAGTTTAGTTGAAATCGATGTTGCAATTATAATAAAGAAAGACAAACTGGACGAAGTGGTCCCTGGCCATAATACAGTAGAAAAATTTTATGGTGATTTTTTTTTTTAGAATTCCACCCCCATTGAACTAAATTTCTGCATACGCCACTGGTCATATGCTAAGTATCAATTTCCCAAATAATAATAATAACAATCTAATCCTGGCCCGTCACCGGCTAGTACCATATCGAGGTTGCCAGAATCTAAGGGTTTCAACTGGAACCTTAAACCATGATACAAACCAATGTCATAAGAGATAATTGGAATGCTTATAACAAAAGCCCATAGTAGGCACGTTCAAATACGTGATAAGTATGCAAAGAAGGAAGGAAAAAAAAGGAAGAAGAGGGTAGGAATTAAGAATTTGAGATTATGTTTGCAGGAAAGAAAATGAATAGGCACTGAGTTGAACTTGTGATTTTGATATCATCGAATGAGAAAAACGAACATTGTTCTTACAATACATTACTGAAAGCAATATATAGACTATTGTACAGATGGGCTAAGTGGGCTAGGCCCATTACTAATGTAATATATTGTAACTGATCCATCGGGAGTAATATAAGATACTAACACACGTGTTTTCTCTTATTCTTTACTCCCCCGTCAAACCCAACTAGGGTTAGGGTTTGCTGAGAATCATGGCGCCGCAAGAGGCGATTCTGAGAAAAACATACGACAATCGACGAATCTGAGCTCTAAAGTCCTTCAGCTTTAAAAATCTGAGCTCTAAAAGATCTTCAGCTGAGATAAGCTGCAGCATCATCACCCAAGCTTTGTCAATCTGGTATGTAGATGATTCTGGTAGATCGTTCCTTTGGATCTGCAGCATCAACATTCAATTCCTCTTTTAATCTGGTAAAGTTCAATCTCGACAGAGGTTTGGTAAGTATGTCAGCCTTTTGATGCTGTGTAGGTATGTACCCAACTCTCAATTTCTTCTTCATAACCTGTTCTCGAATAAAATAGAGATCTAACTCTAAATGTTTTGTCTTTGAGTGAAGAACTGGATTAGATGTGAGGGATATAGCACTGACATTGTCACACCAAATTACAGCCCTCTTTTCTGAATTAATTTTAAGTTCACTTAGGAGAGATTTGATCCAAATTACTTCTGCTGCGGCACTTGCAACACACCTGAATTCAGCTTCAGTGCTGGATCTTGACACAGTACTCTGTTTCCTTGCACTCCATGACACAGGATTTTTTCCTAAGTAAATACAGTATCCAGATGTAGACTTTCTATCATCTATATCAGTTGCCCAATCTGCATCTGCATATGCATTTATATTTAGAGTGTTGCTTGCTTTTAATATAAGTCCATGATTTATAGTACCCTTTAGATATCTTAAAATTCTTTTGATAGCCTTCCAGTGAATATCTAATGGGTTCTGCATAAATTGACTTGCTTTATTGACACTGTATGATATGTCTGGCCTTGTAATAGTTGCATACTGTAATGCGCCAACAATACTTCTATACAACCTTGCATCATGCATAGCTTCACCTTTATGCTTAGATAACTGACTGTTTATAACCATAGGAGTTGGCAGAGAATTGGCTTTATCCATTTTAGCTCTTAATAGAATCTCTGATATGTATTTTCTTTGATTGAGATGGATCTCTGATTCAGATGTTCTTTTAACTTCAACGCCCAGAAAGTAGCTTAAATCACCCACATCTTTGATAGAGAATTCAGCATTCAGTATTTCAGTAATATGCTCTATCTCTGTTTTGTTACTACCTATAATAATAAAATCATCCACATAAATCAGAATATATGTAGAATCTGAATTAGTAAACTTTGTAAAGATAGAATTATCAGATTTAGTAGAATTGTATCCATGTTTGACAAGTGTTGATTTCAGCTTGTCAAAACAAACCCTGGGTGCCTGTTTTAAACCATATATTGCCTTGTTCAGCTTGCACACCAATTTTTTATTGTTGTTTTGAATTAACCCTTCAGGTTGCTCCATAAATACTTCCTCCTGTAAATCACCATTGAGAAAAGCATTATTAACATCAAGCTGTCTGATTGTACAATTTCTATTCAAGGCAATAGTTAAAATTATTCTAATAGATGGTGATTTCACAACAGGTGAAAATGTTTCTGAAAAATCAAATCCATACTGTTGTGAATATCCTTTAGCCACTAATCTTGCCTTGAATTTTGAAATTGAACCATCAGAATTTTTCTTTAATTTATAAATCCATCTACAGCCAATAATGTTTTTATTTTCTGGTTTTTCAACCAGTGACCATGTTCCTTTCTTCATTAAAGCATTATACTCATCATGCATGGCCCTTTTCCAGTTTTCAAATTGAATTGCTTCATTGAAAGAAACTGGTTCATCCTGCAAAACAGTAGAATTAATATTCTTTGGTTTGAATATTCCACATTTGGCACGAGTTAGCATAGGATGTTTGTTGAGATTATCATTTGCAGCAGTATTCTGATTGTTATTATTGTCTGGCATTTCTCTAACAGGTGTTTGATCACTGCTGCCACTGTTCATTCCTTGACTTGTTTGACTTTGGCTGTCAATACTTTGATTGTCAACACTAGTATCATCGATATGCTCTTGACCTGGCTCTCTTAAGGGCACTGTGTGTTGAGAGCTGGTAATGGTGCCACTCTTCACATGTTGAGTTGGCATTGCTACTTGAACTTCATCAGGAATATCAGGTATGACAATTCGAGGATTTATTACCCTTTCAGTTGTTTTTATATTCAAACAACTGAATGGATACACCTGCTCATTAAACTTAACATGTCTTGAAATATATATTCTGCCTGAACTGTCCAGACATTTATACCCTTTCTGACTATTGCAATACCCCAGAAAAGTACATGAAGTTGATCTAAAGTCTAATTTATGTTTATTATATGGCCTTAAGCAAGGAAAACATTGACATCCGAAAATTCCTAAGTGATTATAATCTGGTTTAACTTTGAATAACACTTCCTGTGGGCTTTTCAAATTTAAAACCTTAGTTGGTAATAAATTTATTAAGTGAACAGCTGTGTTAAAAGCTTCTGGCCAGAATTTTAATGGCATAGAGGCTTGAGCAAGCAAAGTTAATCCAGTTTCTACAATGTGTCGATGCTTTCTTTCAATTAAACCATTTTGCTCAGAGGTATATGGGCAAGTTGTTCTATGATTAATACCCTTTTTCTCAAAAAATAATTTTAGAGGTAAAAATTCTCTTCCACCATCAGTTTGAATGGTATTAACATTGTACCTAGTCATATTTTCAACCTTTTTAACATATTGCATGACAACATTGCAAGTTTCAGATTTAGACTTCAGCATATAAATCCATGTAAATCTAGAGTATGCATCTATAAAAGATATATAATACTTATAGCCGTAGTCAGAACCGACAGAGGCAGGACCCCATAAATCAGTTGCAATTAATTCTAGTGGTTTAGTGTAGGTTATGCTAGAATTAGGAAATGCAAGTTTGTGAGATTTTCCCAATTGACAAGATGAGCAAACATAAGATTTTGAATTTTCATTAACATCCATATTGTTATTACTCATAACCTGCTTAACAATCTTAAAGCTAGGATGACCTAACTTGCAATGCCACAATTCAAATTTTTTACAGACTTCAGAATCATTCATGAAAGTCATCACACAATTTTCCTCATTACATTTAGGGTTTTCATGATTTGATATATCAAATCTGTACAATCCATTGTATTCACTACCCTGCAAAATAATTTTCTGTGTTAGAATATCTTTGACTATGCATGAATTAGGATAAAATTCAAAATAAACATCATTATCCTTGGCAAATTGGGAAACACTCAACAAGTTTTTTTTAATTGAAGGAACCCTTAGAAGATTTTTTAGAATAAGTTCTTTGGGTCCATTTAAACTTGCATTTCCTTTGTGTGTGATGTGTGCAACCTTACCATTACCTACAAAAAGATTTTGAGTACCTTTATATTCTTTGTTCCCCAAATTAAGATTGCTTAGATTGTTGGTAACATGATTTGTAGCCCCTGAATCCTAGTACCAGCAATCATCATTGGTCTCTTCAATGGAGCTTGTTTCAGAATTTAACACTTCTGCTTGATTTTTACTACCTTCTCTCTGCACATTGATCATATTCACATTATTGCTGCTGTAACACCCCGTATGTTGAATAACTTGCTATAATATAAATCAGGGCAGAATTAAATTTTAAAATCTGAATCAGGGGAAACGGGCTATGCCATTGCGTTCATCTCGGAAAAATACGCGAAATAGAGTCCGAGTTTTCAAAAATCGGAGTCCGTATGACCCAGTTAAGGCCCGAAGAAGTTTTCAGAAATTCAAAACAGATTTAAAAACAGAAATTTCACATTTCAGAAGAGGCGGGAAAAATTCCCGCCAGGCAGAGGGAGTCGACCCTAGGGTCGACATGGGTGTCGACCCCCTCCCTACGGGTCGACCCAGGGGTCGACACAGGGGTCGACCCCCCCTGTCGGTCTGTGTGACCTGGGTGCACCATTTTGGCTTTTGGGCTGTGCTGGTGGCTAGTGACGAAATCTGACGGCTCTAATCTGATTTAGGGTTAATCTAATGGCCTAAAACACTTAACTACTCTATAAATACACCCTAAGACTACCCTAATTCATACTAAAAATAGATACAACGCCGTCATGCCGTCAAAATGCAACTTGAAGGAGCCTCCATCAAATTAAAGAGGAAGATAGCTTCTCAAATCAACTTCTAATCAACTCTAGCAACTTAATCTTCTTCTTAGGAGTGCTAATCAACAAGTTGTGAGTTTCTATAGCCTTAATGACAAATTGTTGAAATGATTATGATAGGATATAATGAGGTTATGGCTATGAATGTGGATCAATGCAAGTTATGTTATCATATGCTATGTGTTCATGATGTTATGCAAGTCATATGTTATGTGATCATGATGTTATGCAAGTTATGCAAGTTATATGCTATGTGTTCATGATGTTATGCAAGTTATGCAAGTCATATGCTATGTGATCATGATGTTATGCAAGTTATGCAAGTCATAGGCTATGTGATCATAATGTTATGCAAGTTATGCAAGTTATTTGCTATGTGATCATGATGTTATGCAAGTTATGCAAGTTTTAGGCTATGTGTTCATGATGCTAGTTATGCAAATCGCTATGATAAACATTGATCCATTATGACACCATGTTATGCAAGTTTGGTGTTTAATTATATGCAAGTTCATATATGATATGTTATGCAAGTTTGGTGTTTGATTATATGCAAGTTCATATATGATATGTTATGCAAGTTTGGTGTTTGATTATATGCAAGTTCATATATGACATGTTATGCAAGTTTGGTGTTTGATTATATGCAAGTAACATGTGCAAGTTTACACCTTTGTATGATATGCATACATATGCAAGTTAACCCCTTTGAATGTCATACATACATATGCAAGTTTACCCCTTGGAATGACATAAGTAACTTATGCAAGTTAACCTCTTTATGACATATGTGATTCATGCAAGTTTGGGTTGATTATTTATGCTAGTTGGGTTTGATGCTATATGCATGTTGACACCTTTAAAACCCATGTTGATGCTAATGTTATGCAAGTTGAACCCATTGTATGTGTGATGAATCTTCCCTTTTAAGTATGTCATGTTAGCGAATTACGTGGGGAACGATGGGTTAATATTCATGTTAATGAAATGGTGTGAAGTTGGTATGATTATACATACCATAAAGTGGATGGACATAATTGAGTCAATTATGTACATCGTTAAATTTGTAATTAATTAGGGATAATTAATACAAATTATGGGGGGGATTAATTAGGTGTAATTAATCGACTAAGACACGAGGTTGGACCCTTTTGTAGCATAAGACTGCCCAGAACCGACCGGCAAATCCAGCGGCTACAAATGATTGGCCCAATGTGAGAGGTCTTAGGCACAAACTGAATACGTGACAAGTGTAAAGACACGAGGTTAGACTCGGTTATGGCGTAAGGCTGCCCAGACCCGACCGGCAAATCCAGCTACCATAAAAGATAGTCTAATGTGAGAGGTCTTTACAACGGTTACGTTCTTAATCAATTAAGAGACACTTAACCAGATAAGCATGTAGTGGATCATGAGGGGTTAAGTGGGTGCCTTGGGTGGCTTGTGGAAATCAAGTGAGTGCCTTGGGTGGCATGTGGAAATCTAGTGGGTTGCCTTGGGTGGCAATAGAAAATACGATTAGAATACTTAACCAAGTGGAAACATGTAATTAAACATGATTAAAGGGTTAAGTGGGATGCACTAGATAAAGGGACAAGCTTAGGTGGGTAGCTTGTGGGGGCCCATTTCAACCAGTAACCCATATGTATCTTATTGGGCTCGACCCATGTCGAGGACGGGACACGCGTACTGGGCTTGACTATAAGAGGCCAAAACGGGTTAGCGGTGGCAACACAAGTCCAACGGGTTTCATATGCGTGTGTGGATTCGGGCTGGTAGGTAAGACATTGTTGCATCGTGTAGGTATAAGCCGTGCACCATTGGTTGTATCGGGTTGCCACTTTGGGGAGTGATACACCCCACTGTGGGGCCAACACGGGTATCTACGGTAGGGAGCCGATCGCTTGGGAGTAGTGGGTACACCTAGTGGAGATAGGGGCAGACGTCACCTATGTAGTCAGCTAGGGGTACATGAAACTACTGGGTAAATTTTCTAAGTCCTTGGGAGGGATCAACCTTTAAGTAGGAATGACTGGTGTGGTGCAGTTAGTAATTAACCTTGGGTGGGTAGATGCGTCTTTACCGTTATCTTAGTCCATCCTATGTCTAGTTGGCTACTTAGTGTAGTCATTTATCCCCAGTCATCACTGTACCAAGTTTATATCATACCCTAATTACTTTAATGATTGTGTTGTTAAAGTTATAGGGCTCACTCAGACTTATGTCTGACCCTGTTGTTTTTATCTTTTTCCCCCTCAGGTCCTCAGGTTGGGCCTAGCACTAGTGGGCTTTGATCAGATTTCTTTATCTATCTTTTGGAGCTTGGACCGTGATGTAAAGCCCAGCTTATCTTTTCTATTATGGCTATTAGTTTATGTAGTGGGATTATGTACTTATGTTTTATCAGGATGGATATTTGGTACTTGACTCTTTTTATGGTGTTGTAACTAAACATGTTTACCTTCTGCTGCAATGTAATGATGTTTTAGATTTTTCAAGTATTATTTGTATCTGTCTTGATGTAATTTTTCTGTTCTATATTCACTTAAAATGCTCCACCGAAGTTAAGGCATTCCCTTAGTGAGTGACCTTAGCGGGTGTGGGGTGTTACACGTGGTATCAGAGCGAAGGTTATCAGAACAGATAAATTTTTTTAGAAAACTATTTTTCTAAAAACATTTTTGGAAGAAGTATTTTCAAAAACATGTCTTTAAAGAGAAAGGTTTTTGAAAGGAATGCATAATCCCCAATAGCCATATCTTTATCTTTCGAATTCTCCGTTTTGAATCGTTCCTTTTTCGTTTCAGCATGGCTGAGGATCTTAACTTTCTGGAGGGTGTGACGATACCAGTATGGTATAGGAGATTGATGGAGGCTAGGGCCGCCACTGCGGGTCCAGCAAATGTTCCTCCACCAACAGTAGCACCCGATCTTCCTCCTCCCCCTCCTCCTCCTCGCACGAATACTTTTGCTAAGACTTGCAAGGAATTTAAGGCTATGGGAGGGAAACCTTTTCAAGGATCAGAAACTTTTGGGGAAGCTAGGGATTGGCTTAAGGAGGTGGAAGAGTTGATAGACATCTTTGAGATGGAAGAAGGAAAGAAAGTCAAGTTAGCTGCTTGGTTAATGAAGGGAGAGGCCTCGTTCTGGTGGGAGGTCACTAATGGAGAGCGCCCTGTTGACTCTTGGGCGGATTTCAGGCAAAGGTTTGTGGCAAAGTTTCTCTCAAGGGCGGAGGAAAACTTGTATATGGAAAGGTTCTTGACTCTAAAGCAAGGAAATCTATCAGTGAAGGAATATGTCAACAAGTTTAATCAATTGGCAAGGTTTGGCATAGACATGGTGAATACAGCGGAGAAGAAGGCTTTGAGGTTCGTTAAAGGCTTGAATGAACCGATGCATGGATTGGCTATGACTCACATCCCTATGGGGGCCACCTTTGAGAAGCTAGTTGACATGGCACTCATGCATGAGGAAGAGAAGGGTCCCAATGCTAATAAGGCACCCGAGAAGAAAGGAGATCAAAAGAGACCTCAACAGCAACAGCAACAGCAAAACAAGGGTGGGAAAGGCAATGGTGGCAAGGGAAAGAAGAAGTGCTTCAATTGTGGGACACCAGGCCACCTAAGCAAATATTGTCGGAAGAAGAAGAAGAAGACGGGCTGCTTCCACTGTGGCGAAGCAGGGCATCTAGTGAAGGATTGCCCTAAGAAGGGGCAAAGGACGGGATCTACCTCAGGAGGACAGGTGCAAGCTCTTGTGGCACCAGGTCAGGCAAGGGGGCAAGTTCAGGCTCTCGCGGTTCCACCGATTCAAGAAAGAGGTAGAACTATTTCCGTTGAAAGTTTGGTTTTTCTGTTTGATCATCCTATCCATACATTGTTTGACTCTGGCGCATCGCATTCGTTTATCTCATCATCATTAGTTGAGTCACTGCACTTAGACACCAGTCTAGTAGATGATCCCTTGGTTGCTTCAAACCCAATTGGAGGCTCCACTTATTTGTCCATGATATGTTTGGGTTTGAAGATTTCTATACTTAGCATTGAGTTTAGATGTGATGCTTTTTTTTGGGCTTCACGGGCTATGGGTTGATTTTGGGCATGGACTGGTTATCCAGTAATGGTGTCGTTCTTGATTGCGAAAGGAGAGTTGTTAGGCTCATGACCCGCTTGGGTAACACTCTCGAGATCTCTTGTAATCCCATGGATTCTGTTATGCTAAGTTATCTTGAATCGCTTGACGCTTCGGTCGAGAGTTTGTGATCTGTTAGAGTGGTCCGGGAATACTCAGATGTGTTTGAGGAGGTGAAGGGCTTACCTCCGAAGCGGGAGATTGACTTCCGAATATATCTGGTAGACAATGCTAAACCAGTATCTTTGCCAGTGCGCCACATGGCTCCTCGTGAGAGGAGGGAACTCCATAAGCAAGTAGGGGAGTTGCTTGAGAAGGGGTTCATAAGACGAAGTATATCGGAGTGGGGTGCTCCAGTAGTTTTTGCCACGAAGGCGGATGGGTCCCTCAGACTTTGTGTAGACTATAGAGAACTCAACAAGCTCACAAAGAAGAATAAACACCCATTGCCGAGGATTGATGATCTCTTTGATCAGTTGGTTGGCGCCTCAGTGTTTTCGCAGTTGGACTTGGCCACGGGGTTTCATCAGTTGAGAGTGGATGAGGATAGCATAGACAAGACTGCCTTTAGGACTCCGGATGGTTTCTATGAGTGGCTGGTGATGCCATTTGATTTGACGAACACCCCTGCATACTTTGTTGATTTGATGAGTAGGGTGTTCAGGGAGTTCCTTAATAAGTTCGTGGTGGTCTTTGTGGATGACATCTTAGTATTTTCTAAGAGTGAAGAAGAGCATGCCCTACATCTTAGGGAAGTGTTGGAGACTCTTCGAGCGCATAGCCTTAAGGCTAAATTCTCTAAATGTCACTTCTGGAGGAAGGAAGTGCGGTTCTTGGGGCACGTGGTCTCCAAGGAAGGGATAGTTGTGGATCCCGCAAAGGTAGTGTCCATCCAAGATTGGAAGGTTCCGAAGAATGCTACCAAGGTGAGGAGTTTCTTGGGGTTGGCTGGCTACTATAGGAAGTTTATCAAGGACTTCGCGAAGATATCAGCCCCATTAACTCGCTTGACGAAGAAGAATCTAGTCTTCACATGGGACGTAGATTGTGATGATGCGTTCCAACGGTTAAAGAGAGCTTTAACCACAGCTCCAGTCTTAGTGTTTCCAGATGGGAGTAAGCCATTTGTTGTCTATACCGATGCTTGTGGGACAGGACTGGGCGCAGTCTTAATGCAAGAGGGAAGGGTAATAGCCTACGGTGGAAGGCAGTTGAGAAAGCATGAGAAAAATTACCCTACCCATGATTTAGAGTTGGCCGCTATTGTTTTTGCGCTTAAGACTTGGCGTCATTATCTTCTTGGAGAAAGGTTCGAATTGTTCACTGACCACAAATCATTGAAGTACTTGTTTTCTCAGAAGGATTTGAACTTGAGACAGCAAAGGTGGATGGAGTTCTTAGCATCCTATGATTTCGAGATAGCGTATACCCCTGGCAAGGGTAACGTGGCGGCGGACGCCATAAGCAGAAAAAGGTTGTCCTTGAGTCCATTGTTCGTGGGACGACGAAGCTTGGAATTTATCTCAATGTTTGATTTTAGACCTTCCGTTGGCTTTGTACCCGGTTTGCTAGCATCCTTAGAGGTCAGACCTACTCTTTTGGGACGGCTTGGCGAGGCACAGAGGGACGACCCACAATTGGTTGAGTTGGTAGAGAGGCTCATAAGGGGGGAGTCGTCCAGCCATTTGAGTAGGTACACCCTAGACGATAGGGGGTGCTTGCGTAGAGACGGTAGACTTTGTGTACCACAAGACGAGGGTTTGAGGAAGGCTATTCTTGATGATGCGCATCGTTCTAGGATGACCATTCATCCCGGTGGAGACAAGATGTACCAAGACATGAAGCGAGTTTTCTTTTGGGCCGGTATGAAGAAAGATGTGGCCGAGTATGTCGCTAGATGCTTGGTGTGCCAACAAGTGAAAGCAGAGCAAAAGAAACCAGGTGGGTTGCTTCACCCATTGGAAGTTCCACAATGGAAGTGGGATAGCGTCTCGATGGATTTTATTGATGGGTTACCGAGATCGAGGAAGGGTAATACGGGAATTTGGGTTGTGGTAGACAGACTTACTAAGAGTGCCCATTTCATACCCGTGAAGAGCAAGAGGACTGCTCCATGGCTAGCTTCAGTTTATCTTCGAGAGATAGTTCGATTGCATGGGGTACCCTCTAGCATAGTGAGTGATCGAGATCCTATCTTCACTAGCGAGTTTTGGAAGAGTTTGCAAGAAGCAGTGGGGACTCAGTTGTGTCTGAGCACCGCATATCATCCTCAGACGGACGGCCAGACCGAGAGGGTGAATCGTGTTCTGGAAGACCTTTTGAGGCTTTGTATCTTGGATTTTGGAGGTACATGGGAAGAGCATCTTCCATTAGTGGAGTTCGCGTATAATAACAGCTTTCAGTCCAGTATTGGCATGGCTCCTTTCGAAGCTCTTTATGGAAGGCCTTGTCGATCACCTACATGTTGGTGGGAATCTACGGATAAGATCTTGCTTGGGCCCGATATGGTTAGAGAGACTTCGGAGAAGATTGACTTGATTCGAAGAAGGATGAAAGCAGCGCAAGACAGACAGAAATCTTACGCGGATAAGAGGAGGACGGATCTGGAGTTTGATGTTGGGGACATGGTCTTTGTCAAAGTATCTCCATTACGGAATGTTGTTTGCTTTGGGTCCGTTGGGAAGCTAGCTCCAAGATTTGTAGGACCGTTTCCTATTAAGGAAAGGATTGGACGGATGGCATATAGAGTGGATTTACCCGAGAGACTTAGTGGGGTACATGACGTATTCCATGTGTCACATTCGAGGAAGTGCCTACATGAGACCGCAGAGGTGGTAGAGCCAAGCTTGCTTAGAGAAGTGGAGGAAGAGCGTGATGCGACTATTCGACGAGCTCCTACCCGCATCCTTGGGTCAGAGATTAGGAAGTTGAGAAACAGAGAGGTTCAACTAGTCAAAGTGCAATAGGGAGAGGATGAGAGCAATGCTACTTGGGAGACAGAAGCGAAGATGCGTTCATTGTACCCATTCCTTTGGGAGGGTATGTCTTTTAACTTCTCCTCTATCGTTTGTCTAGTACTTATCTTATCTTTAGTATGTCCTCTCATTAGTACCTTTGACCTTTAGATAGGGTAAACCTATGGTTGAAACATGTGTTTGAGACATGTTATGATTGATGGATGCGTGTGGATGCAAGTGTTTGCTAGTGATTGCTCGTGGATGCATATACACACACTTTAGACACTAGATCGGCTCAATCACTTCATATTGCATATTTCATATAATTGTGTGTAGGTAGCTATATTAATGGATGTATAATGGTTGCGCTATCATATGGGTGATGCATTTTGGTGAATGATTGTGCACTCATGTAGAAATAGTATGTGTCGATAGGGTTCTTTCGCATACATATTGGATGCGTGGCACTATCATGGTTTGCATTAAGGAGGTCAACTGAATCGGTAGACCGCCTAATTTTGCATTAGACAGGGAACATATACACACACTCTTTACATATGTTCATACAGCATTAGAAATTTTAAGGACAATGGATGCCAGTGTTTGATGGTTTGAGTAGATGGTTGTTTCGATGATAGGATACGTTCTTCTTGACTTAGAGATTTCGGGGACGAAATCCTTTAAGTAGGGGAGAATGTAACACCCCGTATGTTGAATAACTTGCTATAATATAAATCAGGGCAGAATTAAATTTTAAAATCTGAATCAGGGGAAACGGGCTATGCCATTGCGTTCGTCTCGGAAAAATACGCGAAATAGAGTCCGAGTTTTCAAAAATCGGAGTCCGTATGACCCAGTTAAGGCCCGAAGAAGTTTTCAGAAATTCAAAACAGATTTAAAAACAGAAATTTCACATTTCAGAAGAGGCGGGAAAAATTCCCGCCAGGCAGAGGGAGTCGACCCTAGGGTCGACATGGGTGTCGACCCCCTCCCTAGGGGTCGACCCAGGGGTCGACACAGGGGTCGACCCCCCTGTCGGTCTGTGTGACCTGGGTGCACCATTTTGGCTTTTGGGCTGTGCTGGTGGCTAGTGACGAAATCTGACGGCTCTAATCTGATTTAGGGTTAATCTAATGGCCTAAAACACTTAACTACTCTATAAATACACCCTAAGACTACCCTAATTCATACTAAAAATAGATACAACGTCGTCATGCCGTCAAAATGCAACTTGAAGGAGCCTCCATCAAATTAAAGAGGAAGATAGCTTCTCAAATCAACTTCTAATCAACTCTAGCAACTTAATCTTCTTCTTAGGAGTGCTAATCAACAAGTTGTGAGTTTCTATAGCCTTAATGACAAATTGTTGAAATGATTATGATAGGATATAATGAGGTTATGGCTATGAATGTGGATCAATGCAAGTTATGTTATCATATGCTAAGTGTTCATGATGTTATGCAAGTCATATGCTATGTGATCATGATGTTATGCAAGTTATGCAAGTTATATGCTATGTGTTCATGATGTTATGCAAGTCATATGCTATGTGATCATGATGTTATGCAAGTTATGCAAGTTATTTGCTATGTGATCATGATGTTATGCAAGTTATGCAAGTTTTAGGCTATGTGTTCATGATGCTAGTTATGCAAATCGCTATGATAAACATTGATACATTATGACACCATGTTATGCAAGTTTGGTGTTTGATTATATGCAAGTTCATATATGATATGTTATGCAAGTTTGGTGTTTGATTATATGCAAGTTCATATATGATATGTTATGCAAGTTTGGTGTTTGATTATATGCAAGTTCATATATGACATGTTATGCAAGTTTGGTGTTTGATTATATGCAAGTAACATGTGCAAGTTTACACCTTTGTATGATATGCATACATATGCAAGTTAACCCCTTTGAATGTCATACATACATATGCAAGTTTACCCCTTGGTATGACATAAGTAACTTATGCAAGTTAACCTCTTTATGACATATGTGATTCATGCAAGTTTGGGTTGATTATTTATGCTAGTTGGGTTTGATGCTATATGCATGTTGACACCTTTAAAACCCATGTTGATGCTAATGTTATGCAAGTTGAACCCATTGTATGTGTGATGAATCTTCCCTTTTAAGTATGTCATGTTAGCGAATTACGTGGGGAACGATGGGGTTAACATTCATGTTAATGAAATGGTGTGAAGTTGGTATGATTATGCATACTCTAAAGTGGATGGACATAATTGATTCAATTATGTACATCGTTAAATTTGTAATTAATTAGGGATAATTAATACAAATGATGGGGGGGATTAATTAGGTGTAATTAATCGACTAAGACACGAGGTTGGACCCTTTTGTAGCATAAGACTGCCCGGAACCGACCGGCAAATCCAGCGGCTACAAATGATTGGCTCAATGTGAGAGGTCTTAGGCACAAACTGAATACGTGACAAGTGTAAAGACACGAGGTTAGACTCGGTTATGGCGTAAGGCTGCCCGGACCCGACCGGCAAATCCAGCTGCCATAAAAGATAGTCTAATGTGAGAGGTCTTTACAACGGTTACGTTCTTAATCAATTAAGAGACACTTAACCAGATAAGCATGTAGTGGAGCATGAGGGGTTAAGTGGGTGCCTTGGGTGGCATGTGGAAATCAAGTGAGTGCCTTGGGTGGCATGTGGAAATCTAGTGGGTTGCCTTGGGTGGCAATAGAAAATACGATTAGAATACTTAACCAAGTGGAAACATGTAATTAAACATGATTAAAGGGTTAAGTGGGATGCACTAGATAAAGGGACAAGCTTAGGTGGGTAGCTTGTAGGGGCCCATTTCAACCAGTAACCCATATGTATCTTATTGGGCTCGACCCATGTCGAGGACGGGGCATGCGTACTGGGCTTGACTATAAGAGGCCAAAACGGGTTAGCGGTGGCAACGCAAGTCCAACGGGTTTCATATGCGTGTGTGGACCCGGGCTGGTAGGTAAGACGTTGTTGCATCGTGTAGGTATAAGTCGTGCACCATTGGTTGTATCGGGTTGCCACTTTGGGGAGTGATACACCCCACTGTGGGGCCAGCACGGGTATCTACGGTAGGGAGCCGATCGCTTGGGAGTAGTGGGTACACCTAGTGGAGATAGGGGCAGACGGCACCTATGTAGTCAGCTAGGGGTACATGAAACTACTGGGTAAATTTTCTAAGTCCTTGGGAGGGATCAACCTTTAAGTAGGAATGACTGGTGTGGTGCAGTTAGTAATTACCCTTGGGTGGGTAGATGCGTCTTTACCGTTATCTTAGTTCATCCTATGTCTAGTTGGCTACTTAGTGTAGTCATTTATCCCCAGTCATCACCGTACCAAGTTTATATCATACCCTAATTACTTTAATGATTGTGTTGTTAAAGTTATAGGGCTCACTCAGACTTATGTCTGACCCCGTTGTTTTTATCTTTTTCCCCCTCAGGTCCTCAGGTTGGGCCTAGCACTAGTGGGCTTTGATCAGATTTCTTTATCTATCTTTTGGAGCTTGGACCGCGATGTAAATCCCAGCTTATCTTTTCTATTATGGCTATTAGTTTATGTAGTGGGATTATGTACTTATGTTTTATCAGGATGGATATTTGGTACTTGACTCTTTTTATGGTGTTGTAACTAAACATGTTTACCTTCTGCTGCAATGTAATGATGTTTTAGATTTTTCAAGTATTATTTATATCTGCCTTGATGTAATTTTCTGTTCTATATTCACTTAAAATGCTCCACCGAAGTTAAGGCATTCCCTTAGTGAGTGACCTTAGCGGGTGTGGGGTGTTACAACTGCTGTTTTGCTGTGAAGAAGTATAGTTAGAATTATATCTGAAATAGCATTTTCTAGCACTGTGCCCATATTTTCCACAAATCTGACATTGAATTCTACTATTGTTGTTACCCCTACCACCTCTTCTACCACCTCTATTTGATGATCCTCCTCTCTGATTGTTGTATTGATTTCTTGATCCCTGTCCTTGACCCTTTTCTTGCTGTTTATTCTTGTTGTAAGTATAGTTAACAGACAGGTCAGAATTGATAGCTTTGGTGTGCTCTATTCTTCCCTCATGTGAAAGTAGTGTAGAGTACACATATTGAATGGTAGGAGTAGGTTCCATAGTTGAAATTATGGCAACAACAGCCTCATAATCATGATCTAAACCACTAATTATGTAAAGAATGTGTTCAGACTCTGAAATCTTGTGTCCTGTACAGGCTAGTTGATCACATAGGTTCTTGATCTTAAGTAGATACTTGTTCATTGACATGTCATTCTTTTTCATATTTTGTAATTGCCTTCTATAATGCATAACTCTGGCTGATGATTGAGAAGAAAAATTTCTCTCAACTGTTGTCCATACCTCATGAGCAGTCTTACACCCAATTAACTGAGGTAGGATAGATGTACTTATGGATGACATCATCCAAGCACACACAAGACTATCTTGCCTTTGATAGGCAATGTATTCAGAATTCTGCACAAGTTTATCTTCACTGTCTCTTGTATATTTTGGTGGAATTATTCTAGTACCAAATATGTAGTCATCTAACCCATATCCTTTGATTGCTGTTTCAATTTGTAGTTTCCAAAGCAGAAAGTTGGATTCATCCAGTTGAACAGAAATTATCTGACTCTGTGGTTTCACAATGGCTTTCATCAGGTCATTGACTGGATCATTTGGAGGATTGTTGCTAGGAGGTTGACTCTGTCCGCCCCCTGTGCTTGATATTTGAGGGCTGGTAATTCCTCCCTCATTCGACATTATATCATAAAAAATGATGCACACAGGTAAAGAAAGCTTAACAGAAAGAACTTTGAATTGTGAAGGTTTTAGAAATACACAACTGAAATTTTGCTGCAAACTTAAGATTTTTTTTTATGATGAATTTTCTATTCTTGATTGAAAATTGATTTCTGGACAGATTGAATTTTCTTGATTCTGAAACAAGTCTTTCAGGAGGCACTTGATTTCAATTGTGTAATTTTCTTGATCTTCTTGATCAATT
The DNA here is from genome assembly GCA_030737875.1 of Allium sativum. Classification (NCBI taxonomy): domain Eukaryota; kingdom Viridiplantae; phylum Streptophyta; class Magnoliopsida; order Asparagales; family Amaryllidaceae; genus Allium; species Allium sativum. The sequence goes on along the minus strand of JASFAX010000020.1, from coordinate 11,136,971 downwards.
ATTTCTGAACCAATTGAGTTTTCTTTACCACACAACTGCCTTTGATAGACAGATGCAGCCAGTGTGATGATCTCGGCAAGGCACTGTTTATTACTGGCAGCAACACCCTTCAAATGAGAGGATTCTTGAATCTTCGATGAAGGGGTCCAGATGATGAAATTTTTCTGATGGACAACAAGCTGATCACCTTGAAACAGGTTGATCAGAATGCTCTGTGCAAAACCTGCTCTGATACCAAATTAAGAATTTGAGATTATGTTTGCAGGAAAGAAAATGAATAGGCACTGAGTTGAACTTGTGATTTTGATATTATCGAATGAGAAAAATGAACATTGTTCTTACAATACATTACTGAAAGCAATATATAGACTATTGTACAGATGGGCTAAGTGGGCTAGGCCCATTACTAATGTAATATATTGTAACTGATCCATCGGGTGTAATATAAGATACTAACACACGTGTTTTCTCTTATTCTTTACTGTAGGTGTTGATGAGATTCTAGTTTGAGTTTTTGTTTCAGTTGGGTTTCAAATTCTATTTAATATTTTGCTTAATTTTATTTGATGATGCCAAAGGCTTGTTTATTATACTGTAAATCTAAATTTGAGTATTTATTACCTGCGTTTATGTTAGGTGAAATTTTATATATGTTGTGTATGCAAGAGTGATGCCCCACCTATTATATATGTCTCAGGGCTCAAACCCATAACTTCTAGAACCTTTATAAACCATCATACCTTTAACCACTTGAGTTATATGTCCTTGACTGTATAAGTAAAGCAGCACTGCCCTATTTTTTTTTTTTAAGTTATTACAACCTGCAATGAAATGGGCATATTTTTTTAGTTTTTAATTAGTGTATCTTTTTTTTCTCAGTTCACATGGATATATGAAATCATGCATAATCACATGACCCAGCTTATGATTTGCTTCCTAGTCAAATGATTTTACGCTTGCCTTTATTCAATTGTTAAGAGCTCATTTGAATGTTTTATGTGATTTTTGTTATTGTCAAGCACTATAGTAAATCATGTGAGCTGCTGCTTTAAGCACTCATCGTTAATTTAATGATTTTAACTTGTTTTCCTATTGACAATATTTTCACAGAGTTTGAACAAGAAGATATGGCTGATCATACACTCATTGGAAATGTAAGTTTATTTTTGTTTTTTGTCTTTTGTTTTTGATTTTTTTTTTTTTTTTGGTTTTTGTTTTTTTTTTTTTGGTTTTACGCAAGCACCGGTGTGCAGTTGATCCTAGCTGCCACCGTTGATGACTGCTATAGTCTGTATAAAAATGTCTATATAACTCTCATCCCTATTTACATATCTTATATGCGTTCATCTTGTTTTACTTTCATTTATCAAGCGAACGACCAGTCCGCTAAGGATTTCTGTTTAATTAATAGAGCAATAAAATGGGTAGCTTTACTTGATTTAAAATATATGAACTTGAAACTCTCTTCTCGGTAAAAGCATTAGCGACCTACCTAATTGGCATCTACTATAATGCATTAATTAATGCTCTCCATACAACAATGATTCACTTCTATAAAAATGTTGTATGCTGAGAATTTTTAATTCCTTTTGTTTTATCAACAAGCTTCTGGACCAAGTTTAATAAGGTGAGAACAACAGGATTATGATTCACTTCTATTTTGAAATCTTTGTTAAATTATCATAAAAATTGACTAAGTTCTACAAAAGTCATCTAATTTTTATAAAAACTAACTTAGTTTTATAAATATTAATTAATTTTACAAAAATTAACTAATTAACTAAGTTAATTAAGATTTATTGAATTGTTAAGGTCATAATAATTAAGTAAACTATCAATTTTTTTTAAAAATAAAATAAATTATAAAATTTATTTAGGTTTCATAAAAATTAATAAGTTTTTACCACTGGACATGCAATTGTTAAATAAAGTATTTAAATACAATTTCTGAAATTCCATCTGTCATTGATCATCAATTCCATATACTGAATCATGTCAATTTGTGAAAGGGCGACAACTTGGATAAACAGGGCATCGGCTGAAGCTAAGGATACCCAAGCATGGTTAAAACCATGGAAGGTTGTACATGAATTTGAGGTGGATAAGTTGTGCATTAGGCTGAAGGCACTTTTCTGTCGTGGATGTGTGTTCCTATCGCCATGTTTGTTCTCTAGTTGACGATATTTTGGTAAAACTGAAGTTGACCCGAGTATCGAAACTAGGTAAATTTTGCTTAATTTTATTTGATGATGCCAAAGGCTTGTTTATTATACTGTAAATCTAAATTTGAGTATTTATTACCTGTGTTTATGTTAGGTGAAATTTTATATATGTTGTGTATACAAGAATGATGTCACACCTATTATATATGTCTCAGGGCTCAAACCCATAACTTCTAGAACCTTTATAAACCATCGTACCTTTAACCACTTGAGTTCTACATCCTTGACCGTATAAGTAAAGCAGCACTGCCCTATATATAATTTTTTAAGTTATCACTACCTGCAATGAAATGGGCATAAATTTTTAGTTTTTAATTAGTGTATCCTTTATTCTCAGTTCACATGGATATATGAAATCATGCATAATCACATGACTCAGCATGTGATTTGCTTCCTAGTCAAATGATTTTATGCTTGGCTTTATTTATTTTTTAAGAGCTCGTATGAATGTTTTATGTGGTTTTGTTATTGTCAAGCACTATAGTAAATCACGCGAGCTGGTTTAAGCGCTCATCGTTGATTTAATGATTTGATTTTGTTTTCCTATTGACATTATTTTCACAGAGTTTGAACAAGAAGATGTGGCCGTTCATACACTCATTGGAAATGTAAGTGTTTTTTTTTTTTTTTTTACTCAAGCATCTGTGTGCAGTTGATCCTAGCTGCCACCGTTGATGACTGTTATAGTTTGTAAAAAATTCTCATCCCTATTTACGATATCTTATGTGTTCGTCGTGTTTTACTTTCATTTATCCAGTGAACGACCAGTCCGCTAAGGATTTCTGTTTAATTAATTAGGCTATAAAATGGGTAGCTTTACTTGATTTAAAATATGTAAACTTGAAACTGTCTTCTTAGTAAAAACATTGGCGACCTACCTGATTGATTGTCTACTGTATTGCATTAATGCTCTCCATACAATTATGATTCACTTCTATAAAAATGTTGTATGCTGAGAATTTTTAATTCCTTTTGTTTTATCAACAAGCTTCTGGACCAAGTTTAATAAGGTGAGAACAGCAGGATTATGATTCACTTCTATTTTGAAATATTTGTTAAATTATCATAGAAATTGACTAAGTTTTATAAAAGTTGTCTAATTCTTATAAAAACTAACTGAGTTTTATAAATATTAATTAATTTTACAAAAACTAACTAATTTTAAACTAATTAACTAAGTTAACTAAGATTTATTGAATTGTTAAGTTCATAATAATTTAGTAAACTATCAAAAAAAAATTTGAAAATAAAATAAATTATAAAACTTTTTTAGGTTTCATAAAAATTAATAAGTTTTTACAACTGGACATGCAATTGTTAAATAAAGTATTTAAATACAAATTCTAGAAATTCCATCTGTCATTGATCATCAATTCCATATACTGAATCATGTCAATTTGTGAAAGGGCGACAACTTGGATACACAGGGCATCTGCTGAAGCTCAGGATACCCAAGCATGGTCAACTTCAGGTTACAAAATCCACAATGCTTGTATTCTAGATATTAGTGATTTGGATCTATCATTTTTTTATTTTCAGATATATTATATTGCACCTTTTTTTTGGTCAGATCTTTTCCTTACAAGCTGTAAGCAAAAAGGTTTATGGAGGATTAAACTTTTCAACTGAAGGTGTTGGTGAGGTGCTTGCGGTATCAGGTTTGTTTGCTGCCAGATTTATATTGCATTTGCATTTATCTATGTTATTTCTCCATATCAAATGCCTGTGGGTTATATATGTCTACTTGAATTTGGTCCCTCGATATAGTTTTGGAGGAAAATAATTCGGCATCAAATATCATTTTCACAAAAACTGGTTCATCATTTGAATTCTAACTGCAGGGCTTCTTTATAATATATTCACAGAAACTGAGCCTGGGCCTTTCGCCTCAGTTTCGACTCAAAACTGTGCCGGAAGGCTCAATTTAGAAACTGAGCCGGGCTCAGGCTCAGTTTTGAGTCAAAAAAGAGCCGAAAGGCTCGGTTTCTAAACTGAGCCATGCTCAGTTTAAAAACTGAGACTTCCGGCTCAGTTTCGACTCAAAACTAAGCCGGAAAAGGCTCAGTTTCGAGTCGAAACTGAGCTCAGTTTAAAAACTAAGCCGAAGTCCTTAGCTGAAAACACTAAAAAGCTATAGTTACACATTTTGAAAGCTTTAGCCGAAAGTTTCTTATAGCATTTCCAGGAATTCATATACATGCATACTCTTTTGACGAATGATTAAAAAAAATTGTATAGCCTTTCCGGCTTAGTATCAAAACTGGGTCTCTCTTGGTGTCGAAACTCTGTCAATTAAACGTTGGACTCAGCAAATGATATTTGCGCTTATTTCTTGAACTCAACAAATGATTATCCAACATTTTCCTGTGGTTTACACTTGTTATTTATCAGTTTTGCAATTTGTTATTTTTGTAAATATGAGTGCATTTATATTTTGTAGGCACTTATGGAGGAGGGGAAAAAAAAGAATTTGGAATGTAATGGCAACGAAAAAGCAAATATGTGTGATCTTGACAATGATCCTATCCCCGAAGTTTTTGGTTCTGACAAAAAGAAAAATTATTGTTCTGCATGTAACAAATATTTGAGCATTATGCGAATATGGGATTGTTGAATTTGAAATATTAGAAGCATGTAACAAATATTTGAGCATTATGCAAATGTGACATTGTTGAATTTGAAATATGGAAGTGTACCAAATCTTATATTGAATTGATATTTTGAATTATATATGTGATTGAAAATCATAAAGACGTGTTATATATACTCATTTATAAGTGTTGGCAATTTATGTATGCCAACATTTATAAGTGTTAGTAGGATTATGATACTGACATTTATAAGTGTTGTCATATCTTCTGGTTCTAACATTTATAAGTGTTGGCAATGAATATGTTTGTAACTCTTATAAATGTTACCATATCTTATGATTCCAACATTTATAAGTGTTAGCAATGAATATGTTTGTAACTCTTATATGTGTTATCATATCTAATGGTTCCAACATTTGTAAGTGTTAGCAATGAATATGTTTGTAACACTTATAAGTGTTACCATATCTTCTGGTTCCAACATTTATAAGTGTTAGTCATTACTCTGATTGAACACGTATAAGTGTTACAAATATGGCTGGACAATTCCTCACATGCTGTTGGTAACACTAAAGTGTTATAGAAATTATTTGTAACACCTATACTTGTTAGGAATCTCCTGTTTTGGTGTAGTGAAAAGCACATAAAAAGCAGTATAAAAAGTGCATAAAATGCAATATTTGAAAGAGTTGATTGTATTAAAGGAAGTTAATTATAAGTGATGAGCATATAAGGAAAGGAAAAAAGAATTATTATCTTCTGATTTTAATTTTCATAATGGTTTTCTAAAATATGTGGATCATAGGTGTTTATAGAAGATCTGAATTATCAAGACATGTATTCAAACATAAATGAAAATTTGTAAAACCGAAGAGGAGGATGCATACATAGATATATTATAATGTACTCTTTTTCTGTCACTAAGAATTTTCGCATAGGGTTTTTCTTAGAAAAGTTTTAATGATATGTTGCATTTATGCATAAGTATCAAATTAAACTTAATGTGGTAAATTATTGAAATGTCGCATACTATATTGTACTTTTTTACTTCATTAAATTTTCTCCCATAGGGTATTTTTATTAATGTTTTAACAAGGTAATACATTAATTAAGATGCATGAAACTCGATTTGATACAATAAATTGTTGAAATACGACATACTATATTGTACCTTTTTTTCCTTCACTAATATTTTTCTCATTGGGTTTTCTTAGCAGGGCTTTAACAAAGCAGTATCTTGATCCAGAAGTATCAAACGTCAATTGATATAGTAAATTATTAAATTATGTCCTATTATATATTTTTTTTCACTATGATTTTTCCTACTGGGTTTTTTAGTAAGTTTTTGACGAGACATTATCCTAATCTAGAAGTACCAAACTTATCATGATGAAATCAGGTATTAAAATATATCATTATATTATTTTTTCTTCATTGAGATTTTTTTCCACTTGGTTTTTCTCGATAAGGATTTAATGAGGCATTATTTTGATCTCAATGAATCAAACTACTTAGTAGGAATTATCATTTCTAATATGATATCTACGTTATAAAATAAAGAAATTAGAATCCATTGGAGAGAAGAAAAGGAAGAGACTTTTATTCATTTAAGATATTAGTTATCTATTTCTATGACATTGGTTCAATAAAAATAGGCCTTAGAGCTAGTGATTAAACTCATCCCATGATGTTGGACTAAATAGAAAAATAAAAAGCATATTCATTCATATATTATAACACTCCCCCTTAAATATGCATCATCAAAATCTTGAATGCTCTGCTAACTTGAAGTTATTCCTTTTGAAATATAAACACTAATTGCTCCCCTTATAATTATCTTGCTTTCATATATCCATTCAATCAATTCAGCTATTTTTTTATTGCCTTATTAAAAAATAGCCTATTAGAAAAACCCAATGGAAAAATCTTGAACGAGAAAAAGAGTGCAACGTATGAGATTATGGATATCATATTAAAATTATATTCCTTCTAAGAGTCAGATACTTCAGGATCAAAACAATGCCTCATTAAAATCTTACTAAGAATAACCCAATAAGAAAAATCTTGGTGAAGGAAAGAGAGTACAGTGACATAGTTTAATATCTCGTTTCATTTAGTGAAGTTTGATACTTTTGGATCAGGATAGTGCCACGTTAAAAATTTACCAAGAAAACCCTATAGGAAAACTATTAGTGAAGGAAAAAAGAGTTCAATATAATACAATATATTACAATAATTTACAACATCAAATAGAGTTTGATACTTCCAGATCAATGTAATGCCTCGTTAAAACCTTATTAAGAAAAACCTAGTGGGAAAAATCTTAAATTTAATGCATCGTTAAAATTTTAATAAGAAAACCCAGCTAGAGAAATATTAAATAATGAAAAAGAGTACATTATAACTTATTTTTGTATATTACTTTTGGGGTTGATACTTCTAAATCAAGATAATGTACCATTAAAATCTTACTAAGAAAACTCAGTGGGAAATTTTAGTTAAGGAAAAAGGGTGCATCATAACATACTTATAGATGCTCCCTCTGATTAATAATTCCTTCTAAATTCGTATTCATCTTTCGATAACTCAAATTGCCTTTAGATACTTCTTAATAAACTTTTCTTTAAAAGCTTCATGTGCATTTCTACGCTTCAGGCATGTTTTCTTATTTAAAGCGCTTTCTGCTTGCGCTTGCTATTAGTATTTGTTTATGAATACACTTCATGTGCTTACAATTTTGTGCTTCAATCAGGTTTTCCTATTGCAATATACATTTGATGGATAAGATAAGTTTCATTATAACAACACCAAGAAGTAGGAAATAATCTACTCATCTTGAAGTGTAACAAGATTTTCATTATAACAATACTATGAAGAATGTTATAATCTGTCGCCCATGTCCTTGGCATACTTTATAACCACAAGTGTTATTTATATTCTTTAGAAACTTGTATATTTTAATAAGTTTTGCATATCACAATTACCACTTCAATGGATATTAAGAGTTTAATGCAACAATTCTTAAAAGTAGGAAGTAATCTACTCATTGTGAATTATATTAAGATTTCATCACAACAATACTTAAAATAATGTCGTAATCCACATTTCTCGTTCTTTCCATCCTTTATCACTACCATAGTTATTTATAATCTTCTGGAATTTGTATACTTTCATCTTTATACCTTCAGGGTATTTAAATGTTTCAAACACTTTCACTAGTTTAATGTATTTCATTATCTCTGAAATTAGAATGCTCATTATACATAACATGTTGTTGACACCGTATGGTGCTTTAGTAACTTTAATGTGCTTTAGCTAGCTATTTTATATACATGATTCTGATTATATTTTGTGGACTACATATTCACATTTCTCATTTAGGAAAGGATTCATGATAGTCAATCGTGTTCTCCCCTAATTTAAGATTTTTAATCTATTAATTAACATAAGCGCTTTATTATTTACAAATTTATCATTGATGATTATCTATTGTCAGTTCTCGATATGATTTATTGATATCTCTTCACGTTTTAGGTACCTAAATCAATTCTTCGGTTATCTAACAATCATGTTATGGGTCTCTTTCAAAGCACCCATAAGTGTTTTTTAAGAACACTCGTCACCTTTATTTGGCATCTTCATGATTTACTTCAAAAATATTTTGAATTGACTTATGTACCACATTTCAACAATAATTTACACTTGTTGATCCTTCAGGGATTGAAATCTATATTTGAGAATGTCTATTAAGGATATAATTGATAATTTTATTCAAGTTACTTAATATTTTTCATCATTGTTTTATTTAACACTGATGATCAACATGAACTTGTATCCCTTTATTCTCCCCTCAATATTGACAACTATTGTCACATTAAATTTGGATTCTCATTTTTGATCAGTTATCACATTATTACTAACAAATACATTGTATGTATTTCAATTGCAGGAGAATAATGCTTTTATTAGTTGATAAGATGCTCATATTTTATTACTTATTCTCTTTCATTGATCTATTACTTAAAGAAAATTTCTAATTATATAGATCATTTGAATACACACATGACTTCAGGTTATTTAATATTTATGTTGATTGACTTTTTGAATTAGTAGATAATATTTATGCATAATATATAAGATGAACTCTTATCAAACTTCAGGTTGTTTAGTTGAATATTTCATATATGGATGTATATGTGATGTATATGTGCATCCACGTATCAAATATATTATAAATTTGCATATTTTTTCTCGTTTGAGTCGTTAATTTTTAGAACAGACTATTATAAGGATCCAAACTATTAATTTCTTTTCATAGATCAATGTCAATGTAAATCCTTTGAGACTGCAAGATAATGTTCAAAACATCTAGTTTGTAATTGTACTGAACTTCTGGTTCAAAGAAAATATATAAACAACTTCAAATTATTAAATTTTATTCCTCCGTTATAACTCAAATATCAATTTTGAACATTAATTATGATATAACTTATTAGTGATTAATTTATAACTTCTTATAGATATTCCATACATCTCTTCTAAAGAGTGCAATAAATAAATAATAGGGGATTTTATTGTAAAAGAAAATTTTCATAACTTTTTTAAGCTCAAGGACAACCTACCAAAAAATTTACTCACAAGGACAATACACTATAAAACTGATACCATACACACCGTAAAACTGATATTTAAAAATTGATAGCTAAATTCTAATACCATACAAATTGTAAAACTGATATTTAAAAACTGGTACTCAAATTCTGATACCATTCACACTATAAAACTGATACCTAAAATCCGATGGTTTGTCCTTTAGAATAAAATTTCAACAAGTCGTCCTTACGACTGAAAAACACGTAATTTTGTCATTGACACTATTTTTCTGTAAATAGAATATATTTCAAAAAAATAAGAGTCGCTTTTGGACACTTGAAATTTTATGAAAATATGCAATTACATTATTTATTGCACATTCATATCTCTTCAAGATGGTATTTATATCTTTCATGAAATGTATAACATGACATATAGTCTATCTCTTCAGGAGAATATCTAAATACTTTTTCTTTCAATTAGAAATGGTTATGCATATAATATTGCTTATGACATAATAAGTAGAAACATGATTTATATCATATAACTTGACACTTGAACATAAAACAATATATTCTATAGATAAACTGATTTGTTTCCTATTCATAAGGTTTGATATAACTATAATGAAATATATGACATACATCACATTGATATCAAACTTTTAAAATCAAATCTAAACTAAACTGGAATCCTTTACAATCAAATTTTTATGCATTCTATTTGGTTTAATAAATTTACCAAATATATAAACAAATCTCTTCTAGAGATGTGTTATCATTTCCAAATACATAAGTGGAGTTATTTTACTATCACCACTTCTGGAGCGAAGTTATCTTCTCTAAATATATACACACACACAAGCACACACATATGCAAACTTTTGGAATATTATATTTCTTTTATAAAAATTACATAATAACTACTTTTACAATAAGATAAAATATTCATACTAGAGATTTTTTTGTTGTAACTACTTTTGAAATAACATATCAAATATAGTAAAAAAAAATGCACTAAATAAAAGTTAGATGTAAGAGGAAAAAAACCCACTGCTTCAAGAGTGTAATATTGGAATACACAATCAATTTTGAAGATAAATTATTATTACTTCTTCTCGAGTTTTGTATGTTGTTCCTTCTTAGGTCAGAGTTTTTTTTTTTTTTTGTAAGGAATTGCAATAAATTTTTTAAAAAAGGCTACAACGCCCCTTCTGAGATGTTTGGATTTTGCGATATAATTAAAAAAAATGCCAACATTCTTATGATATTTGCTTATATAAGATGCTACTCTAATTTGCAATAATTTTGATAAATTTATGCATAGCAGTGGCAAAATAATGTTTCCGACATAATATATGGGTATTAAAAATAAAAAAATTCAATGAGAAAATATCAAGCAATAACAAAATAGAAATTTTGGAATATATTGTTTCAAGATTCTAACAAAAAATGCATAGGTTGAGAAGATCCAATAACGTAACAAAGAATACGCATGTTGAGAAGAGCCAAACTTAGTGTATATTTAAATCTGTGAAATTTTTGTACCATAGAAGCAAAAGACTATAATCCTTTTTTGCCCAAGAATGTATAAAAATCTCAACTAACTCACTTAAGGTTCCTTCTTTTCATTTTCATTCAAAAGATGGCAAATATAATAATTGAATTTTCATGTGATTTTTTCCTTAATTTGAATAACAACAAAATAAATATCAAGCGTATCATTATATTTATTTAATGTAATCAATGCTAAATGCACAAAAGTAAACTAATCTTCCATAGTATCTACTACTTGGAAAAATAAATAAATAAAGCAAACTAATTCAACGTTTTTATTAATTCATGTTAGTAATATGTAATAATAATGCGCAAAGTAAATAATCATGGAAATAAATCCTTTTATCTCTTCTCGAGATTTTCAATTCAATGAATTTTTTTCTCAAAATTAGTAAAATATGGGAAAAAAAACTCTTCTAGAGATTTAAATAAGCATAAAACATCATTTCTTTTTCTCTCATTGATATTTATTTATTTGTTGATTGTTTCCAGCAGAATATTTTGTTTATAAACCATTCCAATACACAACCTTTTGGATTTCAATTCAAGCAAATTAATGATTGCAGCAAAAAAAAATTGTCATTCATTGATTTCAGATCAATCGAGTCCTTACATTAATAGTTATTTTTATATAACTTTGATGATATCATTGATGCTTACCTCTGACGTTAACTTTGATGATGTCACTGATGCTTACCTCCAATGTTAACTTGATTTTCATCATAATTTTGTTTCATATTTTTCTTATCCAAATTTGTTGCATTTGATGATTTGCTTGGATACTATTTGATTATTTAATTCAACTTAATTAACTCTGTTGAAGTTTTATTTTGATATAACATGAACAATAAAGCCAGACTTATAAGCAATCGAATAACATGCAGCTTTGCTTTTTTTATAGATCTTGAATAAATGCCATACTTTATAGCTATAGGGAAATCATGATAATGAATTTTGACTAAGAAAATGATAGTCTTTTAAGCATTATCTAATCATATATATATATATATATATATATATATAAATAAATAAACAGTAGATCTCGTATATTTCCCTCTAATGATTTTGAATTTCTAATAAATTTTTCTTAGAACCATTTATTACAAAGAAACTTAGAATTAATTATTTATGGAAACTCGTTTTTAGCATTATAGGAACTGCATGTTCTCGACTTCTAATTCAAATGCAAATTAAGTTTATATTGTATTTCCATTCACTTCAGGTGTGCTGAATCAATATCAATATTGGATCTAAATTTAATACAATCTTCTAGATTCGTATTATTTTTATATATGTTTCTTCAAGAAACAATAAAAAAATTCTTTTGGAATCATAAATCAAAATAAGAAAAATGAAATCTACAACATAATGATCTAAAGTACATGAACAAAAAAGTAACATGTACAAAAACAATCAAATATGAATAAGTAGATCAATGATACAATGAGATGTAAAAGAAATAATTAACAAAACAAGATCTGAAATAACTGATCAATCAGATCAGGAAAATAACTTACCTTTTTGAAGATCCATTATCAGATCTGAAATCTATGTTGGAGCGAAGAAATAAATATGGATAAACATGAAAGATCTGATCAATCTGTTACCATGTTAATAACATGTTATAAAATAAAGAAGTTAGAATCTATTGGTGAGAAGAAAGAGAAGAGACTTTTATTCATTCAAGATATTAATTATTTATTTTTGTTACATTAGCTCTTTTATATATATGTCGTAGTTGAGTATTAAAATTATCTCATGATGTGGGACTAAACGGAAAAATACAAAAACATAATCACTCATATATTATAACAATCTATGATTATACAAGTTGCACTCTTTTTCTCGTTCAACATTTCTTCAATTGGGTTTTCCTAATAGAGTTTTTTAAAGAGGCAATGACTTATAACTATGTTGATTGAATAGATATATGTAAGCTAGATAATAATGAAAGGGCAATCTTCATATACACTTCGGAAAGGGACAACTTCAAGTTATCATGTAAGCATCAAAGATTCTAAGAACGTATATTCAATGGAAATACATTAGTATATATAAATTTGTAAAGGTGAATATGCTTATGTTACAAGGACATTATTGTAAATTTTATTTTATGTGACATGCCTATAAATAGAGCTTTATTGTAATGTTTGTTACAAATCTGATGTGAATGGAAGAATTTCTCATCTTTCTTCTGATGGCTTCTCATTTTCTGGTTGTTTATAATAATATATTTCTTGCATTGAAAGAGTGAAGGAAGCAAAATTGGTCCGGTTATCGATTATTCATGGACAATAAATGCAGAGTATTAAAGTAAATACGAAACTTGGTTACAAATAAAGAAAAATATTGTTTTACCAGGGAAATAAATATAATTTTAAATGAGAATGAATAATTTTACGAAGGTGAACGAATTTTTATCTCTAAATTAAGGAGAAAAATAGGTCTAGAACAGACGCATATATATATATGTATATATATATATATATATATATATATATATATATATATATATATATATATATATATATAGAGAGAGAGAGAGAGAGAGAGAGAGAGAGACACTCTAAATTAAGGAGAAAAATAGGTCTAGAACAAACGCATATATAGGAGCGTTCCGGGGTACCCTTACCTTACCGTGAGCTACACTAATCCAAATTCAACAATATTTTGTAGATGTTCAATCCACATATATATTATCATTTGTCCCAAATTTGAGTTCATTCCGACATTCGTAATATTTTCAAAACCTTAGCTCAATTATTCACCGTTCAGACATTTATTCGAATCGTTAAATTTAAATATCAAATATATTAATCTATGAATGTCGAAATAAGCTCAATTTTGGATAAATGAATATATATATATATATATATATATATATATATATATATTTATATGCACACACACATTGAACATCTGCAAAATCTTGCTGGATTTGGATTAGTGTAGCTCACGGTAGGGTAGGATGCTACAAAATAGGAATGTCTCAGGACTATACATATGCGCACACACACACACTGGACATCTACAAAATCTTGCTGGATTTGAATTAGTGTAGCCCATGGTAGGGTAGTATGCTACAAAACAGGAATGCCCCGGAAATATATATATATATATATATATATATATATATATATATATATATATATATATATATATAAGAAAGAGAGAGGCAGGTTTAATGGCATCCCAAACAATGCCAACACTCCTTTAGCCCTCCTTTCTCGACCACACAATCGGTTTCTCTCTTCCTTCACGAACTCTCTCCCACCACTATCTTACTTTGCTATAAATGAGAGGTGGATACCACCAGAATAAAGGGATGCTAGAATTTTGAGATGAGTGTGTGTGTGTGTATATATATATATAGACACACAGAGACGCCCCCATCCCAGATTTTGAGATAATAATAAATAGTTTATGATCTCACTAGCAATGACAACTATTTCAATATACAAGCTGAACATGATTATAACAAAAATAAGTCTGCTTTCATATGCTTTGCTGACTACTTTTCAACATAAATATCAACTGCACCAGCTACTTTGCAAATTTTGGCAATTAGTTGAATCGTATAAATTTAAGTAAAGTGAGCCAGAAACATAAATCAGAGATTATGCCATTGCTTTTGATATCGTTGACACTGCGTGGTCGCAAAACCAGAACACAAAACCAACGATTACAACAGATATACAAAACTGCTATTGCAACAGTACGGTATATATTTACAAGCAGTTTCCGTCTCCCTCTTCGCCAAAAAATTTTAAAGGGTTAAAAAGAATTGCATTTAGCTTGTTCTTCGAGTAAGCCTATGCAAGCCTCACCAGTTCATGGTTTATATTCAACTTTGTCCTGATGGCTGATTAGAAAACATGTACCTCACTGCCGATGCAGTGTTTGTTACTTGATTTGTATTAGGGTCGTTAGACTCTGTAGTAGCAGCAGCAGCAGTAGCAGTAGGCGTGCTAGTGGTAATACTATTTAGGGCACTAAGATCCAGATTGGGGAAAACAGAACAGCGACAGCGTGGACATTTGACATTCAGACGTAGCCACTGATCGATGCAGTCTACATGGAAATTGTGTGCACAAGGGAGGCCACGGACCTGAAATTTCCAGCATTAAGATATACTTACAATTTCATAAAATCTGTTAACCACATATAATACACATACAAACACATCCCGAATTAAGGCATTCTGCTTTCACAATCATCTGCTTCGACTAACCAAATTGCCAATTACAACATAGTAACTGAAAGGTGTGCGCCTAAAGTTTGGCAAAAGTAAAGTACAACATAGTAAACAACATGGGGCATGAGAATACAGCTAAAAAACACAATTACTACCTCCAAGAGTACATGGAAAACCAATGGTAGAAAGTATACATATATGTGTAAGATGCAAGTAAGGAGTATAACATGACCCAAACATGAGCTTCTGTAACGATGTTATATCATCTATGTCTAGGCTTGAGATGTAATGAGTATATATAGATACACACACCTACAAGTCTACGAGCACATGCGCTGATGTCAATGTACATCTAATTTATAAAACCTACTATACTGGGAATGTAACTGCATCATATAACTACCATACCTCCATCCTAGGAGCTACTAAAGTTTGTCAGGTTGAAGTCTTTCATAAATCCTACTGTGATTTAGCTACGCAGGTATGCATAACATTCTGCTTTGAATGTTAGTATAATGTCTCATATGCTACTTTGGCAACTTTCACGCGAGTTTTCTTTTTCAAAAATGGCTCGGTTCCTGGCACACCAAATCCTCCATAGTATGTAGCAGGATATCAAACTGATTAAAAGACTCCTAGTCGATTTGACTCTACCCTTGGGCCACCAAAACAGAAGACCAACACCTAGAGAGGCATAGTCACCTCTACGTTTTCAAAGTGTCTTCACATGTTGATGGCAATATCATTGCCACAAAAGAGGAGGGATGTCAGAAAAAGGATTTTTTATTTTTTTTGGTTTGTGTATTATTGAGATATACATCGATATGAAGGAGATACTGTATCTTAGGCGTATTATGTAGACTTGGTATTAGGCCGAGAATAACTAGGTGTATAAAGCGATGCTCAAAGACACAGAAGGGTAAAAGGAAATTATCATTTTGATGAAATACGTACAATCTTAGTGTCCCAAAACTGAAGGCACATTTATTGCTGTAGGACAAATAGTTGTTCAAACAAAAAGAATTACAGAGATTTTATCTCAATCGATGCATTCAAAGTGTGTATCAACAAGAAGGATAAAATGAAATTGGCTAAACACTTCTACCTAGAATCCTATCTCAACATATTATAATTATTCCTGCATAAAAATAGAATTGGTTACAGACTACATTTGTGTGTCAACTGCATTTAAATATTACGTAACCCAGAAGCAATCCCTACACTCTAACAGATGTCAGTTGCCTAGTGTGTTGAGTAACTAATACTGGTGAAGCAGCAGGACAAATATTAGTTAATATGGAAAGAAAAAATTGCACATGAAGAAGCATAGTATTCTTGCGTGATCAATATGCCCTCACCTCATTGCCAACTCGGAACTCTTCAAGACAAATAGGACACTCGCTACAATCAGTAGGGACAGCCTTAAGTCTAAACTTCGGAAGTTCTTGAATAAGAGCCTCAACTGCTTCTCTCTGCAAGAAAATGAAATACAGAATAAATAATTAATACAGTAATCCTGTCCACATTGAAAAACTTTAAATGGAGAAGCATAAATCACATGAATGGTTCATATTTCCATTGTTTTCTAATAAACCCTTTGTGCTCACTGAAATCGATCGACAATTTTGATTGGCTTTAGTAATTCAGTACTTATTCTTAGGACAGATTATAATGTTGTGCGTATAATTTGCCAAAGAAGCACAGTACATGTATGATGTATGAAAATATTTTGAAGTGACACCGGTAAAACTTAATGCTGCTGAGAAAGTGAGGTGAATCTGAATTTAGACACGTCTAAAATTTTCTGCCATTGTACCCTATCTTGTAACTTGTTGAATGCTCTTTTTTTTATTAGAGGCATCTTTGTACTAAGCTCAACATGCTGACAGACATGTAACAATATATCCGATAGCATAAATAATGAGAAGACTTGATAAAGTAAATTAATTTATGTGCCCTTCCTGCACATTTCAGTTAACTTCGTTGACAAGTTGGAGGGATGCTGAGACATCTCATACAGGGAATATGTATGATGTGTCAGATATGGTCCGACATGTTAGGCATGATATGCTCATCGATCTTTACAACATATTAGGTTATATATGCAAAGGCCTAAGAGAACTTGTGCCCGTTGTTATCTAAAAAGATAAATGCAAAATCAAATCATTGACCATTATTTGCTTCTGCATTATTTTCTTCCAGGTAAATAGAAGCAGTCATAATGTTATCGTTAACAATTACATATATCTAGAGTCAATGTGCTGGGCTATAGAGTCCAATAGCACAATCATACTGCACTGATTCCTCAGTAGCAGTCCAATTCCAAATATCAGATCTCCAATTGATATCTCACCCATATCTCTGATTGAGATCTTTCTATCTCGGTGAGATAGATGTCAAATATGATTGAAGTTTATGTCCCACTCAAGCTAAAAAGGGATCTCGGGCGAGATGAGGATTTAAAACTCCACCCCATAGATATGACTAAGCAACAACCATATCCACCAACGTATTTTACTTATATTTTATTTTTAACAATAACAACGGGGAATGAGGTATGAAAAATGAATATAATAGGTTCCTGCTAAGTACCTGTGTTGGTGTCAAGTAGAGCCCTGGATGGTAAGCCATATCTTGTCCCATTCCTCTCATTTCTTGACCAGCTGCTTCAAATGCCCAACTAGGTACACGGATCATGTCAACTACCACCTAAAATGATCATAAAATCAACACAGTTATCACATTGCTTAGGGTAAGCTAGTCAATATATACCTGCCAAAAACATTAGCAAAACAGGGAAGAATATATATCATACAACCAACAGGAATCAACAAGGACAATATGCACTTCTATTGAGATTCCTTGGTGTTAGTGAGTTGCATATGTACGCAATGTTTGACAGCGAGAACGAGAGAGATGTTCTAAAAAATATTGTTGTATAAGAATACCAAGTAAATTTATTGCAGATATGATATATGAATGTAGAAGTAAACATATTTGTTACTGTATCCAAAACATTATTTTTCTATTTCACGCATTCCTAATTTCCAATATTGATTATTGAGCAAGGTTCAAAATTTCAAAGTTTTAAAACGCGAAAGGCGTACATGAGACGTTTTCAGGTCTACGAAGCGAGGTGTAAGCCTCAAAACGTTGAGGCGTAAGCTTTTTGGGTAAAAATAAAACGCAAAACAAATAAAGAAATTCTGACATTTTAAATTAACCAATGCAAAAAATGGAAAACAAAAAATTTAAGATCTGACTTTTACTAAGTATATATTTTTATTATAAACTAAAAATAAATAATCGAAACTCATATGATTCAAAATTTGATTTCTTAAAATTAGTTGAAGATTCCATCAAACTCCAATTTTGATACGTTCTAACAATTCAAATCGATCTGCAAATTTTATTTTGAGATTTAAACAAAGTTTACTGAAAAAACATTCTTTAAATAACAATGAGAAAATTCATTGCATTGCTCATGATCATTATTTCATAAACAATCTTACTTGATCATGTCGATATTGAAGTTGAAAGTAAAAAATGCTTATTTTTATTTTCTTAAATTTTGTCTTTTTAATTTCCATTAAATAATTAAAGTTTAATGACTTTTATCAGTGTCAGTGTCTACAACTAAAGATAAAAAGGTTTTTAAGTCGTATGCCTTAGCTGGTTGAGGCGTGCAAGGCATACGCTTTATGCACTTTGTATGCCTTAAGTTGTTGAGGCGTAAACTTTAGAGGTAAAAAGCCTTTTGGAATAAGCCTCAAGGCGTTTTATCTCTTATTTCTTCAAGGAGGGCTTTGAGGAGAGTATCGAGGCGGGTTTTTTTTAAAACAATGCAAAATTCCTTATTTTCCATTGACAGGTTTCGAATTTTGGTTATGCTTCAAAAAAATTAGAAATTCTGCTTTGATTCCGGTTTGCGAATTCCGGTGTAAAAAAACATGGATACATATTCGGTGTTAACATAAATTTATATTATACTCCACGGATTATATGTGAGATACACGTTTCGATGAACAAATGTACAATCTACAACATTTTCAGTAAAAATTATTACTCTAATTTCATTTATATAATAATCACTTAATACAAATCATGTATACAAATTAATCAACGCCAAGGTTCAAGATTTTGATTCCGCTCGATTATTTCATCCATTTATTTATTTAAAAATTTTAGGTCAATTTTAGAAGTTTCACTTATGATTCTATTTTATTTCTTCAAGGAGGGCTTTGAGGAGAGTATCGAGGCGGGTTTTTTTTAAAACAATGCAAAATTCCTTATTTTCCATTGACAGGTTTCGAATTTTGGTTATGCTTCAAAAAAATTAGAAATTCTGCTTTGATTCCGGTTTGCGAATTCCGGTGTAAAAAAACATGGATACATATTCGGTGTTAACATAAATTTATATTATACTCCACGGATTATATGTGAGATACACGTTTCGATGAACAAATGTACAATCTACAACATTTTCAGTAAAAATTATTACTCTAATTTCATTTATATAATAATCACTTAATACAAATCATGTATACAAATTAATCAACGCCAAGGTTCAAGATTTTGATTCCGCTCGATTATTTCATTCATTTATTTATTTAATAATTTCAGGTCAATTTTAGAAGTTTCACTTATGATTCTATTTTAGTTTTTGGTTTTTTTACCCTACAAAAATACATCAATAGATAGTTCATACTTGTATTCAAAATATATACGTATTGTACATGAAAATAATAATTTGATTACAGATTTTTATTGGTTTTTCATGCTATTTCTGCTGAAATTACATAGAAGTATCATGATTCTTTTCAAAACTATTCACTAATTGGCCATTTTTATTGTTCTGTTAGATTTGTTGACATTTTAATTATGTTACATTTTTTTTTTTTGTGTGTGTGTGTGGGGGGGGGGGGGGGGGTGTTTTCACCAATCAAAAGTAAATCCAGAATGTAAACCAGAACCAAAATGTAGACAGGATTTCATCCCAGCTAAGACCGGAAGGGAATACTCGGAAGTCCACCGAAATTTTAAACCATGCTACTGAGACAAACAATAAAAAGACAAGGTGGTTTTCATTGCAATCACTTGATTCAAAACATTTAGTTTACTCGTTATTCGGTAATAAGGGAGTAACTAAAATGGAGCAAAGAAATTACCCCGTACTCTGAAACTGGAATCCCTTGTTGAGCACGCTGCAAATGAGTTTCCCTTCTTACTAACCACTGTACGAATTATTATATGATTAAAGAAACTGCATCAATTACTATAACAGTAACTAAAAGGCCCGATAGAAGGGGAAATGAGTTAAAATCGCTTCCTAGGTTAAGTACCCGCATGTAATCGTAACAACATTTGAAAAAACAAAAAATTTACTTCGACTTACAAGTATGGTACATTGTGTTCATCTAGAAAATACAGCTAACAAAATTGTCTTATTTGTCTGTTCTTCGAGACGAAGTTCTTGTATAAATCATAAGGGGAAAAAAGGAAGCAAAACTCTACCAAGAACAAACCTTTGCTGTAGCTGTGCAACCCATGCAAACAAGGCCAGCATAACTGAACACAAGCCATAGAAGAAAGCCCCATTTTTGACCTTCCTCATGCAGCTAAAAATTACAAGTAAATATATAAGTTAAAATACGATAATGCATACTATTTAGACACTATAGTGCTCACTGACAATGAAAAGACACTCACACAGCTTTCTGCATTACGGAACCATAAAGTGCCAACTACCGTCCAAACCCATAGAAAAGGATACAGAAGCAGAACAAGAACTGAGAGGACAGCAATTCTTCCACAAAATCGAGCATATTTTTGCTGCCACCCAAGATCCCTAAAACAATATTGTAAAATAGGTTTTGCTATTACTCAGCTGATATGCATCAAACAGTATTACAGTTATCGTCATATTTGGAACTAAAGGATTTTGCCATAAAAAAGAAGTTTTAGTTGAAAATTTGTTTTAGCGTTGATACAATTCTGTACTTGCAAACCGTTGAAGGTAAGGTAACTAGTAAATGACATTTCCTTAAAACATTATAGAAGTCATATCTGTTTGATTAATTCAAACATTAATAATGGGACTACAATAGCTAAGGTTGGACTCGGTTGAGCAGTTCATAAATTCTAAATATGAAGGAGAAACTTCAGTTTAAACCCCATAATGCATAGAAAAACAATTGTATAATACAGATATTTATAGACCATTTCTTAAAATCATACCATATAGAGCTCATAGAAGAAATAGAATAAAAACAGGTGTAATATGTTAATCAGCATCGACGGCCCAATGAAACTTTCACCCCAATACTAATTTATGTATTTGTTAAACCCATATGGTCATTAACTAACTTAACATTCAATGCACGTTAATGAGAACTCAGAACATCGTATGTTCGCTGTCAAAAATATAATTTCTTGAATGTGGCAATTTGAAAGGAAAAAAAAAACTTCAGCATAAGCCAAAATATTGTTTTCTAATTGCAGCTTAAGGCATAGTAGGGTGGTATTAGGGCAATTGCTAGCTATGCTAACAGTTTCCCGTGAAACATGACACTGGATAATAAAAAACCAAGAGCAGTGTTAAATGCATCTTGATTTATACTATTTTACCAAGCCCAAGGAAAAAAAATAGTAGGTAACATCATATTTTACACAATTGGTCGGTGATATATTACTGATCGGCAATATAAATCTGATCGGTAGGATAATGGCAATCCAAAAAAATAGAACACTTATAGCAATATACACTCAACACGTATACACTCAACATCAACTACTTGCATTACATAAATAAAGATGTAGAAATGTTAAAAATCAATGATGATAAACTAAACGGGAGTAATACAAAAGTCTTACAATCCCATTCCTGCAGCAAGCCAGTTATCAAAGAACATCAGCAACCGAAACACAAACACAGTTGAATAATCGACCTACAAGTAAAGAATAGACTATTAATCCTCATTGAAGAACTAACAAAATTAAGGACGTCTCCAATTGAGAATTGATTTAAAAATCTCACCACAATCCATACATGCAAAGGATGCTTACAGAGACTGTACCGACTCCAATTTATGGACACGATTGTTCTATCAACCAAATCAAGAAAAAACACAATATTGAAACAGCACAAAATTAGGGTTCAACTTAAGAAAAAGGATACATGCTTAAAGCGAGCATGGACAAGAAGAATCCATCATACCTGCAAATGAAAGTATTAATCAAGAACTTCGAGACATCGAAAAAGGAGACAAACCTTTAAATAAATTGACTTACCACTTAAAATTGACGCCTCTTATTGCCATTAGATCTTAGGGCTTCATCCAGTAAATAATGGGTACAATTTTTATTATTTATTTCTACTAAACCGGAGAAGATGATGATTTTAGAGAAGTGCTGATTTTGAAGTGTGGGTATTACCTGCAGGCGGTGTCAGTCCTGAAGGAGGTGAGCTGGTCAGTTGGCTGTTGCTTTAAGATTTGGGCGTGTGCGCTTTATGGTTCAATTTTTATTACTTATTTCAAGCTTCAACTTTTTATTTATATATTTTTGAAGGAAGGTTCGGGGGTTATAATGGTAATTTTATAACCTTAGCATGTACTTTTAAAATACATGTTAAAATTTTCTTGATCCATTGTCAAAGTTGAAGAATGATAGAAGAATTTCATTCAGTCTATTATAATTAGTATTGTTTAATAATCTCATTGGTTATTCTTTTGTTTTCAACGTTTCTTGATGTAAAGAAACATAGCTATGTTCATGCGATAAAACCGTTATACTCGTCTCTCATGCTCATAAAAAACGACATGTAGTTTAAAATTTAATCAAATTTGTTTAATTAAGTGGATTCATAATTTGTCATTGTGTGAATAGAAAAGCATCTTATGTATATAAAATAACTAAAAAAAATATTGTACAAAAGTTTTAAAATTTACCATGGTCGTACCAAACATTGTTTGTATATATGGAGAGTAGGCATTTGGCATGGTTCTTAGTTGCTCGTCTTTTTTCGTTTATTTATATGTATGGATGTGAATTGAACAACATGTTGTAATATAAAGTGAGATTTTAAAGTGAGAAAAAGACGGAAATATATTCAAAATTAAGCGGTAATAACGCATGAAAGATAGAATCCGAGTTATATCATATTTGTGGCAAATTGAATAGAGCAGAAGATGAAGGCATGATGTAAATTCAATACCATCAACGATGAAGATGAATGCTTGTACGTTGCACAAAATAATTGAAGTATGTAACATTTTAGTTCACCTTATCATTTAGCGTTTCTTCCATTTACTTGTTATATACTAGAATGTTGATGTGATAATTATACGTCCATAAGTAAGCTATAATAAGCATAAACATATGAAAAAGGAAGAGAAGAATGTGAAGAGCAAACATAAATTGTTACGCGCTTGCATCATAAAACAAAAGCAGTATATTAGTAGATTTAATTCAACACAAATACTTGAATATAAACATAATTGAGTTTTATTGTTTTATTTGGCTTGCATTGTAATCAAGTACTCATCAGCATGTCAATAGTATCACCATCATACACGTAATGAGCGCATCAAAATAACAAATTAGTCGTAAGAATTCTTAATAAGGCAAAGTTACATATCTATAATGATTTGAACTTTTGCCCAAATTTCATTCGAAAGTCATGAGGTGGAAAGTACGGTTGCAATACGTCTGAAAAAGATAGTGAGATGCAATGATCTATTAATAAATATCCAATAAAAGTGAACATTGAAGCATGACATATAGAATATTTTACCCATTCAGATCGATCGGTAGTAGATTCAATGTTCTTGGAAGCAACGTATGAGAAAATATTAACAATCCAATCCATTCATGATAACCACAAAAGAAAGAAAAGGGCTTGTCTAGAACTTAAGGGGACAAACACATTGAGCCTGGTATTGTTGATATCATCAACATATACTTTAAGATTTGAATAGTGTCGTATCGGCATCAGCATCGTAAGTTATTTCTGAATATCATAAACTATATGAACGGATATCAAATAATTGTTCAATTTACTAACGATCGGTAAATTAAGAAATATAAATAGAAAATTTTGGTTTGACATAAATCATTTTTTCAATCCACTAATTTGAATAATCAAAAAATATGATGTTATTAAATAGTTTTGAGTGGCTAATACACATAAAATATAAACTATTAAATCAATAATTAAAAGATAGAGAGAGTATGTGTGTATTACACACACACGCGTGCGCGTACATACACATATATTGAAGATGCATTCATATATGCATATGTATACCTTTTTGGATATTAAATGTTTATCCCTTTTTTGGATGTGAATGTGGATGGATTTGATATTTCTAGGTATCTGTTGATGTTCATAGCTGATAAGAGTCAATGCACAATCTTTCAAATTTAAATGATTTATATTTAAATAAATATATATAATCAAAGGATCCCTAAAGTAAAACGTATGATATTCTCAAATTTTCAAGTACAACATTCTCAAACCAATAAAATTCGATTAGTTATATCTAATCAAATAAATTCAAGAACTTATGCGAAAGACATCACAACTAAAACAAGCCAAAAAAAGGAAATTTACTTGTAAGTGTAAACGAATACTTTATTCATGTGGTTTCATAAAAGATCAAATGTGAAGTTACCAGCGATTGAGCAACATATTGCATGGTCGATGCTAAAAACTAATAAAGATATTTTAAACAAAATTGGGAGAAATTAGATTAGATGTTCCTAGTATGATGTGGTATAAAAAAGTAAAATGGATAATTGAAGATTCATGCAGTATTCTCTTCCAGTAATTATGATCATGTTTTATTTTTGATTCTTCAAATAACGTTGAAAATGATTTTTCTTTTGAAGTTGGCTAAATGTTCAATGTAATATCACCAATATGCAATACTACTCTTTTGACCCAAAAAAAAAAAAAAAAAAAAAAAACACGTAACATGGAAATGAATCGATATAGCAATGGAAAATTAAGCTTCTAGTGTAATATGATAGAGGGATATACTAGTATAGCAATGAAACCAAATACTCAAAAGTACTGGTATAACAAGTGAAACGTAAACATTCAAATGTATTAATTTATAAGAAAACAAATTATATGCTCAAAATTAAAATAACAAAGAAACTTCAATATGGCGATTATTTAGATATTTTTCTTCCATACATCTCTTTCTCATCTTACTTCCATTAATTTTCACAATTTAAAGATGCTTCACAAGATTTCAAATTCTAACTAGATTGGCGTTACGAACAAATAGGAATTTTAAATACAAACTCACAATTCCAAGTAACCCTAGCTAGAGATTTATCATAGTAGAAAGGTTACTCGCCATATCCGCGTGACGTGTTCGATGCATGAAGTAAAAACACAAAAAAAATTAAAAATTAAAAACTTAAAATGGAATAAATAGTGGCTAAGATTACAAAAAGTCATAAGAGAAAATGATAAGAAAAGGAATAAAGACAAAAAGATACACACACACACTTTCAACTTTTATGGATTAGCTTTTACATTTTTCTTTTAATATTAGAAGTATTAATAACATAAGGAAAACGAAATTAAATAAAAATTACTAAAATTCACTTATGGTTTCAGTGACAAATTGTTAATTGATATACGAAAAGAAATTTCTATTTTGAGGCATATGATATTTCAAACAAATATTAATAGTAGACCATAAAGAATTAACCATGCAGATTCATCACTTTCTACATGGGCATCTATTCTATTAAAAACTTACGTAAGATTACTTAGATGTACATGCTTTCAAAATGATTTGTTCTTCAAAGTTTGAGCTTAAACATTTAGTTACAAATTACTCGATTTTATGTATTTTACATATGTATTCCTTAACAACCCTGAACTATGAGAAGTGTGCATAAACATTTTTTACGTCGATGTCTCTTTATGCACACAGACGTGTATATGCGTGTACGCATATATATATATTTGTATGTATGTATCAGTGGTTATTATAGTATCAATTATATATAAGCATAACATGTCATAATAAAAAGGAATGACATCTCAATAAATTTAAGGAAGGCCTTTTTATATATTTTAAGACCAAAAGGGAAAGAAAATAATTTGGATTTCTTAAAATTAGATTTTATTTTCAAAGATATTCCATGTTTTCCTACACTGTACATTGGCATACTTTAGTAACTTAACACATAGTATTTCAATACAGACAGGCATGAATAAGCAAATAAATGTTGAAATGCCCATGGATGTGTAGGCATTTATCTAATTGCAAGCATTAATGTATACATATTTCCTAATATTTTATGTGACACCTCACGTCCGTTAATGTCATTCATAAGAGAATGCATTAAGTTTCGTGAAGCGCAATAGGTAAACAGTACAGAAATTCATAAGACAAATATAAAATAAGCAGCGAAAAATTCAACTTTATTATTGAAAATAAAACATAGTCTCAAAACAAGTTACATCATTAAACCAGTTACATCAAAACCAAGTATCTCAAATCTGTCTCACAATGCAAAATAAAGAGCGTAATAATATAAAACCATATCCCTCATAGCAAGGCATAACAGACTAGAAAGTAAGTTAAAGCGGTACATCCCACAAAGTCCAAATCCAAGCAAAAAGAGAAAGTCTTAATCACCGAGGAGGCTACCACTCTGAGGACCTTGGGGGGAGGGGGAAGAAAGAAACGAAAACAAAAGAATCAGACATAAAGTCTGGCGAGTTCCAGTGATTTTCAAATATGCATAAAATAGAGATACTAAGACAGGTAAACAAGACTGGATGAGAAAGTACAGTATCATATAAGGTAATGGGTTAAACTAGATAAACAAAACAACATGATGAACAGGAATAATAGGAATAAACGATGGTCGAGTAATTCTTCACATTTATATCCTAAAAACAGGTTGTACCTGCACCAATACTAGTATAACAGGATTAAGCGTTAGCCTAATTACTTAACAGAAACAACAGGATTTAATAGTAGGATTAGGCGTACCCTAATTACATAATAGGATTAGGTGTTACCCTAATTACATAGCAACATGATTAGGTGTACCCTAATTACAGAACAGTAGGATTAGGCGTACCTGAATTACTACCCATGCGATCGGCTCCCTAGTACGTAAATAGCCTGTGTCAATCCCGACAGTAGGGTGTATCACTCCCTAACCCAGCAACTTACATAACACAGACCTATTTACTGGTGTTACAGCGGCTTAGTTTCCCTAATCGGACTCATGCACGCTCATGACTCCGCCGGAACGCGCTTGTACCCACCTTCTCCATTTTGAACCTCTTACTATCCGGTTCAATAAAGCGTGCACTGGCCCCTGCCTAGTGTGAGGCCCTCTAACAAAATACCAATTGGGATACTGACTGATATGGGTCCCATACAGTAAGATTGACACAAGCCAAACCCCCTAGGCTTGTACCCTTAAGTAACTAGGATTTAAGAGTCCCCAAAACCCGATACAACAGCCGAACGAGGGACCTCTTAGCTTATTAATAATCATGTTTAACCTAGCTGATTTAGGTTTACTAATAAGCATGGTTGTAATATTACATGTTATTATGTGTGTACAACCCTTTCCCAAAATACCTGCCCAGGTGTATGTATAATTTCTATAGTGACTCGGTTTACTAACTTACATCTGGTACTTACATAATTTTAACATGTTTTTTTACTTAATGTCTGCATTAAGTCAAATCTAGCATGTGTATACATATGCATACTATTCCTTCCATTTATATCTCTAAATTATAGCAAGTACAAGTTTATGCATATTATCCCTTTTTATTACATTCCCAATTTACAACAAGTACAAGTATATGCATATTATCTCTTTCCAAATTACAGTCAGTCTCGGTCCTAAATTTAACAATATGCCCAAATTCCTCTTTTTATGTCACTTCTTAGTATCCCAGTTTTACTATACGCAAACTTTAATCGGACATGGCCTAGGCTTCCAAAGGCCTAGAGTTAGTGTAAGCCCAAAAGGGAAAAAATAGAGGAAGGAGAATAGAATCATATCACACAGGCATATAGGCAAGATTGAAAATAAACTAAAACAGTAGAAATAGAGAAAAGGAAGATAGATACACATAATTAATTAATTATCCGACAGTAAAAGCATGCATTTTACTTGTAACAACGGCATAGGTGATTAACAATGAAAAACAGGCATAGCGATTACCTTATAAACACTGTATATTCTAAACCCAATTTTATTGTCATGATATAGTTCTAGGTATCAAATCTGAAAATAATAGGGAACTCACGGTGGATCCTGGTGAAGAAGAGATTACATATCTTATATATATGTATATATATATATGTATATGTATGTATATGTATATATATATGTATATATGTATGTATATATATATATATATATGCATGTCGTTGTAGAAAAGTCCACTTCTTTCTCTTTTATTGTTGTATGCAGATCTTGTATTTTGAGTTATCCCTTTAGAACTAGGCTTCAGCAGCATCTCCCCATTATATGTATTTATTTTAGAATAGATTCATAGAGGCAGAAGGTATAAAGAATAATTGTGTGTATTGAAATTGAAGAGAGCCACATATTTATAGATTTACAGAGTTAACCCTGACCTTTATATTCTAGGGTTTCAATTTAAGTCGTACATGTAGTGCCGAGTCAGCGACGAACCTAGCCACAAAACAGTCCAGATACAGACAAAAGAACCAACCCAAATTGTCGCTGGGTCGACCAACCGACCTATGGAGTCAACCCATGGGTCGACCCAACCATGATTGGGTCGACCCATATGTCGATCCAAGTCGAGTGCGGGTTGTCCCATAACGGTCCAAAATCCCGCTTCGTTTTCCCGCTTCATCTCGGTTTATTATTTTGAATATTTTTGAATTATGTATATTTATATTGCTCTTAAATATACAAACTTCTAATGCTCGTAACTTCTTCATACGTTATCCGCTTTATGCAAACTTAGGGTCTATTTGAACCAGAATTCGGAGACGAACGCAACAATAAAGCCGATTTTACTTAATTGTAAATATTTAATTAAGTAATTCCCAATTTATCATCTTAAAAGTATGCTATAATGTATTAAATTTTGGGGTGTTACATTTTATAAATAGACAAACTGAATCTTATACATTAGCTAAAATAATTTGAGCATTAAAAGTGGTTTTCAACAATGAAGTAATTGAAAATGAAGTAATAATGTTTTACAATCTTGAAAAAATAGAATGAGGTATATATCAAGTTTAGTATCTGAACATATAAATCGAAAAGAATCGAAGGTTTGAAATTTATGGTATGCACTCACAAATTCAGTGAGTTTTTAAACATCCATATGTTATATGTAAAAATGGGTACAAATTATAAGATTCAAAAAAAATCTTCTACGGATACATACTACAAAAAGTGACTAAAGTTGTATATTTTTTCTTTATATATATGTCTAAAGCGTTTATCTATGGGGTAAGAAAAAGCTCTCATCCACTAAAAGAGCATAAAAACGATGAATTTTAAAGGGTGAACATAATTTCAGAGAGTGGGTTTAATTTTTTTTAGAAATTTCATTCTCTATTCCTCCTTTTAATGTTGGAATAATCAATTGTACCTAATAAAAATAAATGTGGGTTGCGTAATCAAAAAAATAAGAATAGTTATATTTTCATTAATTTCAATTGCAAACCTAGTATTAAAATTTTTAAGTCTATAAAGATTAAGCTGGGTAGACATAGAAATTTTTTTAAATGATATTTTTTTTGGCAAGACTGACTGGTTTTTATAATAATCCATAACACTTTTTATTATTACAAATAATAAATTCAATATATACAGGAGTTAGGCAGATTGTCTGTTGGGATTTGTTGATCTAATCGAAACCCTAATTTGAATTGTTAAACAATTTAAACTAAAGATTTATTGCAAGAACAGTAAATCAAAATTAAATTAAGTTATAATTTATACTTGTTGTTGTAGAATCCATGAAATTCCATATGAATTTGGAATCGAGAAGATGATTGATGCATCAAATCGAAGAGATTAACAAGTCACCGAGCCTCCATAAGTATCCATGAGAACGTTGTCTTTTTCAATCGAATTGAAGAAGAAAAGAAAGACATTACTAGCCGC
Organism: Allium sativum; assembly: GCA_030737875.1. Lineage (NCBI taxonomy): Eukaryota > Viridiplantae > Streptophyta > Magnoliopsida > Asparagales > Amaryllidaceae > Allium > Allium sativum. The sequence goes on along the minus strand of JASFAX010000020.1, from coordinate 11,106,658 downwards.
CGCCATGATATTCTAGGGTTTTTTGGAATTTGGGGTATTCGATTCATTGTAAATCTCACCTGATCGGACGAAAAAAATCAATATATATTGGGTTAGTCGTTTACTTTTAAAAGGGAGAAAATATAAATATCTCTTTTAAAATTAATTGTTAACCATAACTATAGGAACCGACCCGAATATTGATTTCAATGTTAAATAAAATACAACAAATTGATATTATATTTATCCCGAAAATATTTTCTCCTTTATCACATTCTATTATGTGACCCTGTAGATTATTATAACGTTGGCAATGATTTTAAATCATATTTAAAATCATAAGCATTAATTGGCATCTGGTAATACGTCGTTGTTACCCAAGTTATAATAATATTGACGATTCAATACAACCTTTTCATGACTAGTGTACCAATGTAATATAATCCTTTTAACCAGTATATCCAGATTAAACTCCAGGCATGGAACGTATCGCCCTCTTTATAATTTAATCCTTTCTCTGTTGATCGATGAGTAGACTATATAAAACAAATCAATATTTGAGCACGGCCATGCATTTCATAGTCTCACTCAATCAAGAGGCCCATGGATATCACTACAAATATATTACAAGGTTAAATTCCGTCTAGATCATTCATAATTTCCATTCGATTCGAGATGTATCCAATAATCACCATTATCGTCTACTCGGTTAAAAGCAACTTTAGATGATATCAAAACACAAATATCCTCGAATAAAATTATAATGATTCCAGGTCTGAGGACCATTACATCACTGCCACTATGAGAATAACTTATGATACTGTTAATTATATTCCACGTGGTTTTTCTCATGTTGGGCCAGCCCAATACGCTATTCTCCAATACGTATTTATGTCATGACATTAATATCACGTATATTAATGATCAGTGAGATGTGATCATCAGTCAATCAACATACTATCTCAATGTTTTTTTGTTGTCCTATATAAACAATAAAACTTGACTAGGGACATCTAAGAATCGTAATACTTAAATATATTATATAATCTCAAGTTCAAGTCTTACTTGAGCTGTATAATTCCATATTATTATTCCAAGGACTTCTATTATGTTTATATTTATATTACGCAGTAAATATAACATAACAGAATATGTTTTATCCCAAATAAAATAATAACATCAATAAAGATATTCCAGTATCATCCCAAAATTGGCGCCTGCCAATGCTCTTCCCCAAAACCCTTCTCCACTTTTTGATGCTACTCTTACATCCTATCAGACTCCAGATTCGCCCCCTAAACCAGTACCACCCTCGCCAGACCCGCCTCCTCCCTCCGATAACCCCATCCCCTCACCAGTCCCACCTCCTCCAACCGACAACCACTTCCTAAATCCACTCCCGAAGCTAAAATGGTCTTCACTTTTTGCTTCGAAGCCAAAAAAATCAGGAAACCATTGCTGCTGACGGTCTTGTGTTGAAATTTGACGAGGAAAACCTTGTCCCCACTGAAGGCATAGTTCAGGCAAGTATGGAGCAATGTGATGGTTTTCTCGTTGGGTTCTTCTTGGACTCACCGCTGCCCTACTTCGCAGTAGTCAATTATTTGAGGAAGCATTAGAGGTCACAAGGTACAATAGACTTAATCGAATGGGAGTGTATTCTTCTTCCAGTTTTCATCTATGGAAGATCGCATTAGGGTTCTTGAGGCAGACCCTGTCATCATACGCAATAAAGTTTTCATAGTTAAGCCTTGGGAACCTAGTCTGAGCAATGTTGCGAATAGTGTGAGGGATGTTCCGATGTGGATCAGAATGTTTAAAATTTTGCTCGTTACTTGGTCGAAGCGTAGGATAACCTGGCTGGCTACCAGAGTTGGGAAATTTTTGTGTATGGATACCAACACGGAAAGTTTAAACAGACTTGAATTCGCCAAGTGCATGGTCGAAGTTAATTCTAACTCTTCCTTGCCAGACTCCTTTCTATTTCGCAATTTAGATGGATCTATTCAAATAGTTAAAGTCTACTGCCTCTGGAAACCAGAATTATGTCATTAATGCAAAGTTTTCGGACACTCGACTGAAAAATGCCAAAGCCAAAAAGAAAAGGTTTGTGGCAAACCAGACAATGGGGTAGGCTATTATGATAACACAATGAAGCAACAAAAAGAAAATGGTAAGGCAAAGGAGAATGGTTGTACCTAAACAGATGTTATTACGGATGTTCGAACAAGAAAAGTGGTTCAGCGCTCATGCTATGCTGCTCCATCCAAGGAAGGCACTTGGACCAAAATAGTTAAGAAGAAAAGACCAGTTATATTTGTGGTAAGTAGTAAAGACAAAGGAAAACAGGTTATGGTCGATGTCACTCCACCGGCGCAAGCTGTTGATGTTATTGGTACCTCGAACCGCTTCTCACATTAACCTGCGTCCGAAGTGGATATCTCTAGATATATAGCCAACTATGAAATGGAAGAAGGAGAGATTGAAATTATTAGAATAAATGACAAGGACAATATTGGCAGTGTTGATGAAATCGCGATCAATGAAAATGTAATTAGTAAAAATCATGTAAGTCACATTGAAAACTCACAAGAAACGTATAAGGTGGCTGCTACCTTTGAAAGGAATACTCAAGCTTCTCAAATTACTTTAGTTGATGAAATTTTGACTAAAGCTTTTGGGACCACAACAGAAAACGGTGAAGAATGTTCAGATGTGCAAAATCTTGCAAGTAATAACCAAACTGTTTATGCAGTTAAAGCATTGGTTGCAACACGTGAGGTGGTACAAAAAGAAGCTAATGATGGTGGCTTTCTTTATGAAACTATTGCAGTGATGTGCTGCATGGAAGAAGATGAACAAAAGGCATGCAATCAAGAAATAGCTCAAACCAATGAAAAGCAATTGCAACAAAACACTACAGGGCCGAGTGCAATAGAATCTGCTAGATTGTCACACATTCGAGCAATCAACGCTGACATTGCGGTAATTACCAACTCCCTCCAATCTGAGCTTGCAAATAGGGAAGAGAACACTTTTGAGTATCTTATAACAGATAATAAACTGGAAAACTTCAATGCTTTCTGTTTGAGTATAGTTTTTGATCAAATGCACACAGCGCAGCTTGGTTCTGTGTCAGCTGTGCTATAAAGAACCATTGCTAGTGGAAAGAAGAAAATGAAAAATTCACCAACTGTCATAGACAAACCGACCAACTCATACACACACATTGATCCATCTCATTCCTACAAGAAGAGACCTCTAGACATCCTTACTGATCAGGTGACTTCTAGCTCCAATGAAAAAGCAGGGCCTAAAACCCCTGTCACTAGGAGCATGAAAAAGGAGATGTTGAGAAATCTCCAGGAAAATGGCTAACTGTCTATCTATAGGCAGTGTAATTTTAGGAGATAAAAAATGTGATGTCTAAGCAATTTAAAATGTTTTGTGATCTTGAAATTCATGTTTGTGAAAGTGGTACCATGTCTTCCCTGTGTGGAAGCTTATAGTTGATATGTATTTTGTATATCACCTGTCCTCCCATGTATTTCACTTTTTTCTTAATAAAACAATGTTATGGATTACTATAAAAACCGGTTGGCCTTACCAAAATTAATAATAATAACATCAACAATGTTATTAATTACATTAAATGAATTACCTCTAGGGCATAAACTCTAACGATCTCCCACTTGCACTAGAGTCAATCATTCATGTATCATATACTCATGAAACTAATGTGACTATTAAACTTCTGTTGCGACAGAGTTTAATTCAATAGGTCTGCAACATTACAACTTTTGCAACTTTTCAAATATGTTTATTTCATGTGTGAACAACTTCCCGTAAGAATTATATTTCTTAAATATATGTTTGGATCCGTGGTGAGTTTAAGGTTTTAGGCCAGAGCAATAGCCACTGTTATCGCAATGTAAATCATTGGATCAACAATGAATTAAGTTCAATTATGAACTCCTTACTACAAACATTTTCTTTCTTAGACTCACTATCTATTTATTGTTTTAAAACTAACATTATTCACAATAATTATTGTGTTATTAATACATAACATTAGAGTTATTGTGTTTCTCCGATTCATATTCACTACAAGAAAAATCGCAAATAGCAGCGGCAAAATTTGGTTTAAATCCGTTGCTAAACAGGTCTTAGCGACGGATTTCCTACGTAATTGTATGGTCGGTAAAAACCATGACGGTATCTGTGTCAGATTTTGCGATGGAATTTTGCAAGTGGTTTCCGACATTTTTCTAATTTTTCAATAAAAATAAATTTTATTTATTAATTTTAATTTAATTTATATATACCGACTATTCACCGACGGATAATGAAATTATAATAAAATATTACTTACATAAGGAGTTGGTAAACCCTTGCTAAATACTAAGGGATTAGCGACGGATAATTTCAACTTCTGATTCACCTTAAATATCTACTGGTAATTCATCACAAATCACTACAAAACTTGTAAAGAGCTATAATCGATGTCATATAAAATATTTGCGAAAATTAATATGTCTAACTCGGATTTTCTAATTTTGAATAAATATTTTATTACACATTTGAATAGTACACAATTATGTTTCTTTGTTACAGAATAACTATACAAAATGCTTATTTGTACAAGCATTGGCTTGCTACATACACTCACTCAATCTTACACTCAATATCTTCATCTTCAGTGGTTAATCCAAAATTTGCCACATCGTCCGTTGTACCTATCAAAATAGAATAACGCAGTAAACTGAAAAGGAAACAATTTATAATTACTTGAATGAATATTATAACTAAAATAAGATTTCACTTAGACTGCCGGTATTATAAATTAGCAAATGCAAAAAGGGGCAAATAGATAACTACATGCATTTATATACCTTGACACAAGGAAATATGTATTGTACTGCTTGTTGCTTCGAAATACGATAGAATTGTATCACTTCTCCATTCACAACAGATTGTTATACTTCAACCTCATTGTTGGGAAGGAGATGAACATAAGCAATAAACCACGTAGCCATCAATCCATCAAAGGTACTACATAATCTAATAAGCAATAAAACCATGTAGGGAATTATATTCAAAACCATGTAGGGAATTATATTCTAACACTTATTGCATTCACACTGATAGGCTTCACTGCAGTTAAATCTCTGACTGGAAGAAGCAGCTGGTTCTGCTATCATCTCAGCTGCAGCTTTCATTTCATCTGGACACGAAGAGGCAGCAGCTTCCCCTTCATCTAAATTCAAGTCCTGCTTATAAAAGTACATAATTGAACACCACTTTTTCACCTATATAGGAAATCGTGCAATAGATTACCCATTAAATACTACTGTACAGTAGTCGCAATTCATATTTAGTACAGTAGTTGAGAACACCTTGGTTTTAAAATTCACCGACAACCAGTTTATTCTTTGTTTAATTTTGATAGTATCATACATGTTGTTTATTTCAGCTTACGTTTGCCAAGAAAGTTGAACAGAACGTACAAAACTTAATGTTCAACGTGTTCAGAATCAAATGCAAGCTAACTGATTTTCAAACGTTGTAAAAAGCTGTTTTTGGTGTAGTGATAAACGTCAGAAAAAATACTTCTTTTCTTATTGCTTAACTATAATGGTTAACACTGGTTATTAGTATATCAATATATCACTATAATGGTTTCATGTGTTATAGGTAACTAAAACAGATATCTTTAGTTCAAAAGTCACATGCAAGCTAATTGATTTTCAAACAGCGATCCTTAGTTACCTATAAGAAATCAATATATCACTGGTTAACACTGATTAATGTGGAATATGATCATATTTAATCTTATAAGCTTAACTATAATGGTTTCATATTGCTTAAAACAATATGGCGAGCATCAATATTACTTCTTTTTTCCAGATTATGCTGCATATATTAAAAATATAAGCATTTTGAACAATTCAAAATAAAAGCAAAAACAGAGAGACCTATATTATATAGAGAGAGCTTACAAAACACTAATGCAATAGGCATGGGAGGTCTTTCCATAGAAAAACATGACTAATTGGAGTGGTATAAACAAAAGAAATTCCCCACCTAATAACATAACTGATACTTCCAAGACAAACCAAAAGTTAAAATGGTTCAGTAACACATGAAAATACATAAACATATTAGCAAAAGCACACACACTTAAAGGCAATTGGAGTTGCATGATTAGTGTAACACAAGAAATAACATATATTTTACAATTCTAACAGTTCATTACCTTTGCTCTCTTATGGAAGTGTTAATAAGCTAATTATGTCATCTGGATAAGCAAATTAGTTCTCTTTGTATCCTTGCCTTGGGCACAAATTAGTTCTCTTTAGATACTTGTTTCGGGCCCAACTATTAAACAATAAAATAAGTAATAGTAGACTAGTTCTTGCATCCTCTTCCTATTCTCTTTCATAATTCACTTTTGTTGCTGCTATAATTGTCACTTCAACATTATTTTTTTCCTCGTGATCTTCAGGGTTGCAATATTTACACAGTGCAACTTAAATAAAGAACATATAGGAGAAAAAAGTAGTTAATGAAGATTTCATTATCTCTCTTTTTTTTTTGGAAAGCAAATCAGTTTTGCAGAAATTTAAATAGTACAAAATAAATGTATCAAAAAAAACACACATTGGTTACTCTAACAGGAAATATTCCGATATATAATGGCACTTAAAAACCTGAAATTTGAAAACTAACCAATCTGTTGAAGCAAGGCACCTGCAGCAGCAACTTCTTCAATAGAGAACATTACCTTTAGCTTCCTCATCAGCAACGCTCCTACCTCTTGATCTTCTCTCAAGCAACGCCTTCCTACCCTTGTCAGACTTCAGCTTCTTTATCACCATCTTCGACGGATCAATGCCGACGTTGATAGTATAACGATAAAAAACACTAAACAGTAGACCATGTACATAAGGAAAGAAAAATGAACATTAAATAAAGGTGACTATTTAAGCATATCTCAAACAATATGGAAAAGACCTAAATGAAAACCTCTTTTTACATCATAATAAATCCCATGCATACACAGCCTAAGTTTATGATTGCACAGTAGAGCAGAAAATAATTTTAATGCATATGTTGATCTTGGTAAATAATTTAAGCATTATAATTTCATTGCTCACGGTTGAAGCTTGTGGCCAAGTCAAAAATTCATAACTATAGTATTGTTCGAAAAAACTAAAATCAAATTTCAAGACTAGGAAAACTACAGTATTCGCACCAGTTTCAAAAGTTTAGTTATAAAAATAATTAACTTGTATGCTCATAGTACTAGTATAAAACCAACAAGGCACCGGAAAAGACTATCAAAATCAAAGGCAGCAACAAAATAGTTTGGGAATTGTTTATGTGTTCGCTAATAACCTACTTAAAATGTGTACTTTACATTATTGATGTGAACTATATATTACTAACCAATGAGTGCCATTTCAGCTTGTATCAAAATGAACAAGTGTTTGAAAAGCGCACATTCGTGTATTAAGGTCCCATGCCGGACCAACATCAGTAAGACCGAAACATATTTCACTCTGGAAAAGACAAACATAAATTGAAAGCATTTCTCAAATACCTGACCATTAAGCATGAACTCGACAACTATCTCTAGATCTCAATTTCAACATTTAGCACCTATTAACTTGTATCCAGATTATACACTACCTACTTCTTTCAATTCTAATACAAGTTTATAAGTGTAGGAGATAGTATAAAATTATGAACTAATTTAAAATATAAATTATTCTTATTTTAAGGTACCTGATATGATTAGATCATCGTTGATATCCACATCTGCTACGCATTCAGCCAGACCACCAAGACTCCAAGAAGTCTGTAAACTTTTTTTATGATGCTCACGATAAAACATGTATCACTCCAAGAAGTCTGTAGCCTTAACCAAACAAGATTAGCAAATAGTGTCAAATTTTTAAAAACACAAGTTAATGATTAATTGTTCACCCTGCATGATAGTTTAACTCATTCATATACGCTTATCTAATAATCATCAGATTCTCCAGTAAGTAAATATATTATTCTGAACTGCCACATAGCTAATGGGCACCTCGAGTATTGAAAATTGAACAAGTGATATATGTTATAGGATAGATAATTACTGCTACCCAGTATTTGATTCTGTGATGAAACAACCAAAAACTACCCCACTGTTGTTCCTATAAAATGCAACATCTTTTGTTTCTAAAAAAGCCCATTTAACTTGTTCCCTATATCTACATGTTCTTTTCATTTTAAAGTTATTTGTTTTCCTACAATACATAAGACAGACACTTTTTTACATGAAAATACAAAACTAAAAATGACAAGCCAAACGAGGCCTACTTTTGCACACTAAACTTTTTTTTTTTTTGCTTTTAGTTTTAAAAAACAACAAAGGTACTTTTTTTTTATGAACACCTAGGCATGGTGAAGTTTTACAGATGCAACATAATTTATAATGACATGAACATATAATGACAAGCACAGTAGAGAGTTTTACAAGTTGATTATTATGACCACGAATTACCATTGTTTAGCTTGAACAAACTTTAAGCTAACAAAAAAAGATTACTGCTGCTTCACCTGGGATGGAGACTCTTTCATCAACAAAACAAGAAGACGTGGTTGACGTAAATTTGAAACCAACTGCAAGTTCATCTCAGGATCAACAACAATTAGGAGGCTGTTCTTGCTAAAACTGTTACATTTACATCATTCCATTAGCTAGATAAAATCCATATATTTATTACATCTTAGAGTAGGACCTTATGCTAAAACTGATACATTTATATCTTTCTTCTACATCATACTTTGGTACTTATGTTTGTTCCGTTGTGTGTTTTTCTTTAAGAAACAGCGGTAATAATAATTCTGTGTGCATTAGTTATTTTTTTGTGGATTATAATACTCTCTTCTTCTTTGAAAAAAAATTAAGCTAACAAAATATTAATGTAAATAGAATACCTTTAATGATAGCCATAAAAACCAGAATTACGAAACTGCGAATACACCATCACCTCTACCAAAAGATCAGTGATGATTTTTATTTGTGCTAGTGTTCATGCTATTGTAAACAGCTTCACCAACACAATAGACTATGAAACCGACCATAGCAATTCCAAGTCAAGGAGTGAAGCAACATCATGTCCATTGATCTCTTCTTTTGAAGAACTCTCCAGTCCGCCCTAACTATTTTGGCATTTTTACCTATATTTGCAGATGTTGTCTCAATAAAGATACTTTGAAAATGCTATCCAAGTGAGACATAAGAATGTAAATGCAAAGTTAAATCTTACATGCACATGTCTTGACAAATTTAATCAAATTGCTAAAATGGTCCAAAAGTAGCTCTTCCTGCAAATAATGAAAGCAAATAATGAAAATATGATCTTTCAGCTAAGATTTGTTTGGTTTCTTACATAACAAAACATATAGGTATGAATGATTTGCTGTGCAAGGAAATTATCACAAAAACAATTATATTGTTCTTCAATTGATCTTCAAATTACATTTGTAACTAACTTATCACCTTCCGCACCTGCTCCCTATAAAATAAAAGGTGTGCTCCAGCTAACACTTGCAAAAAATACTCGGTAAGAACACAGACTAGTATGGTAAAAATTACTTTCCTTTAGTATATAAATTGTCATATCATAATTATTAATAAGGAAAACTATTTGCAGTTTTGGCTTTTTAAAGATTTTAGGAAGCAGGTCATCTACAACCAATCGCAGTCATTCCAGGTTCAGATCAAGTAAAAAAATAAAGCAACAGATAACAGTTATTAGTATACTTCTAACCAAGCACCATCACTTTCAATTGCGGAAAGAAATTGGCACATAAATGAGTTAAATCGCCTAACTGTTTGATTTTATCTGGGTCATATTGAATGTTAGTAAACAAATCAATTAAGAAAGGTACATTACATAGAGAATATATATTGTATACGTTCGTAAGAAGTTATGTAACCGTGTTAGTTAAATGGTGTTAAGCGCAATCATATGGTGCTCACTAGAGCGAGTGATTCAGGCAATCAATCCTAAAAAAATCGATTTGATGCAGGAGTCATACATGAATTCAGCATATCGTCTCATTACATAGTGAGGGTGAACATCATTCACTCGCCGTGTCTTTACCAAACTATTTAACTTGGAGACTAATGAAGTATGAAGATCTTGACCATGCCAATTAGGCAATATGAAGAGATTTATGAGAAGGAAAATGCCACAATCAACCCCAATCATGTAAACTCTCTAATGTGCTGTTTCAAGTACATCTTTCACTCGATAACTTGACACAGTAATCAGATTGAAAGTAAATAAAAATATCATCACTCCATAGTCATAATTTTTCTTTATGTAAGGGACAAATCTCATATATGTTGCCATAAATTTTGCAGAGCTTGGGTCTTAACTGCATAAATACGCACATATACATACACATAGGGATGCCCATAAAATGTAGTTAAAAGAGTTCATGCTATTACTCTCAAGTTTCTAAAGCCCTAGCTCAATAACAAATTATAAACCGTAATTTACATGAGAAAGATCTATTATAACAGAAAATAGTTGCAGATACCTATTTAACGAAGGGAGAAACAACCAAGGCTAGCAGCAACTGAGGCGAGCATCAACCGAGGCGAGCAACAACCGAGGCGAGCAACGCAGGCGAGCATATGGCGGAGAGTAGCGGATTTGCAAGCGGGCTTCGATAATTTTAGCGTGACATTGATGCCAGAAAACGAGATCGAAAGGGGGATAGGTAAAGAATCGATTTTCCCAGCCATTTCAACGATGAACAACATTTGGGGAAATTTGGGGTAAATACCGTGAACAACGGGAAAATGAGAATTTTGGGTCAAAGCAACAAAGGAATATCAAAATGACACGGATCGGTAACGTAGACCGTTGGATCGTATTCACGCGGATTGATAATTTTATCTTAAAAAAATAATATAAACATCTATTCCAAATCTGTTGGAATTCCGCTGCAAAATAGCTTCAATAAATATTCGTCTGTATTATGTCTGTATTTGCAGCGGAAAATAGCGGCAGAATTTTTCTGTCGGTAATTTGACGCAATTTGCAACGGTTTAGTGAGGGACAATTGAAGATGACGGTAATAAATAAAAGAAAAAAGAAGAAAAAACAAAAAAAAAACAATCCCTTCTAGATCACACGGAAATCCATCGCAAATTAGCGGCGGAAATTTCCGCTTCTAAATTTTTGACGCTAAATCAATGTTTTCTTGTAGTGATTCTTGTCTGTACCAGATTCAATGGTATTTTGTGGTTTTCGAGACATTTTGAATTCTATTTCATTCCCATTGGTATCTTAGAGACCGACTCTCCTTTATAAAGGATACCAATTTGAGCAATAAACATTTATTCTCGAAAAATTTATAGAAATATTACCCATTTGTTTCTTGTGGATATTCCAAAAAAATAGTCATTTGATTTGGGTCCGATCTTATAAGAGGAAGGACGTTTAATAAACGCCTTGCATCCTAAACCTTCGCATTAGACACACTGTGACATTTTCTAGTCCATATCTTATATGGCGTCTTCAAACTTGTTTTAGTAAGATTAAATGTGATTGCTCTAAATTTAATTTATTGGAAGATCTATAAGACTTATCATTGATCGTACCATATCTTATAAGGTGCGACTTCTCCTTTCAGACACACCATTTCAATATGGTGTTCTAGGTGGAGTGAGTTGTGAAACAATTCCACACTCATTTGGATAGTCATTAAATTATTGGCTTAAATATTCTCTCAATCTGGTCGAAGAGTATTTATTTTCTATTAAAATTGGTTTTGCACTTCATTTTTGATTTCTTTGAACTTTTCAAAGGATTCTAATTTGTGTTTCATAAGATACATACATGTATATATATATCCACTGACATCATCAGTAAATGTAATGAAGTAATAAAACCTACCTCTAACTTATGTATTCATTGCTCTATATACATCATTATGTATGATACCCAATAATTACTAGCCCATTCACTGTATCAAGTGAAAGGTGATTTAGTTATTTTGCTTAATAAACAAGATTTGCATTCTTCATATGATTCAAAATCAAATGGTTCCAAAATTCTATCATTATGGAGTTTTGATATGCATTTCTTATTTATATGGGCTAACTGACAATGCTAGAGGTGTGCTGGTTTTAAAGCACTAAATTCATTCCACTCAGTATTTATGTCAAATACGTTATAGTTAACGATTTATAAAGACCATTAACTATTTGTGAAATTCCATAGATATTTCATTCAAATAAAATGAATAAAAATTATTCTTCCATTATAATGGAAATTCAAACTTGTCTAAACATGACTCATAATAACATTTATTTTAATTGGAATTTCATAATAATATTTTAATTATTCAATTAAGCCAGTACATAGGATAAGAAGCAACTTCCTATGGATAATCCAACAACATTTGCTTTGTTTCCAATCGTAAGTTCACTTGTCCTTTTGTCAGATTTCTACTATTTTGCAATTTCTGTAAATTTACATATATTTATGTGATTCATATCTAGTATCTAATACTAGAGATGTATAGTATATTTTACATTTATATCTTATTCTGTTGAAGTCACACTTCAACTTTCATTTTAGATCTTCTATATTTGTAAAACAATTACATTTAATTTGTTTGATGACAGTCCTTAGATTTCAATGTTAGTCTAAATTTGATTTAATACAATTTATCCTTCTCAAGGATTAATTTAAATTATGGGAGTTATTTGTTATTTAATATATACAGTAGATATTAAATAATAATCGATTCTGTAATATTTATTTAGTATAAATTCAAATTTATTTACAATTAAAATTTATATTAACATAAATGTATAATTTAAACAAAAATACGCTCCCACTCAAATTAACATCCCTTTGTTTTTCACACACAATGGTGTTCCAAGATCCGTATCTAGTCATGCCTTGACCAAGCTTTGACTACACTCTAAAACACAACCTTTTGGGTAGACATCTTATGTCAATTATATCGTGTATATAACTCTTGGATCGCATGATGAACATTTTTTTTAGTATTATTTATTTGCTCAAAATATAGAATAATTCATGTTGTTGTCTCTAAGTCATAATCTTATTATGCAGCTTAGTTAAGTCAGACCCGGCAATACAATTCAATTATCATTTTTACTCCGTCGCATATAACCAAAATAAAAGGATGCACAATGCTTTGGCATTACCTACATCCAGTGATTCTGGACATTGATGAGTGTATTATTGGAAGACCTCACCATGACTTAATATGACAAAATTTGCTTTAAAGGGATTTTATATTTCGTAGTGGCGAACAATATTAGAGTTATTTACACATATAATATATGTGGTTTTATATTAATGTATATACATTATATATATATATATATGTAATATTTGTGAATAAGTATTTTAAATTTCATATCACAAGAAAATTTATTTTCTATGTTTTTGAACAATTCAATATTTTGGGTAATCAAAATTACCGCCCATCTTTACGCAGGCTTAACTCCAGATATCATAGTTAAAACTTAGATGACTGCATATAATAATAGTGACCACATATTCAAAGAAACTAATTTTCTTCTGAGTTATCAAAATAACAGAAAACGTGGTTCAAAACTATACAAACTCAAGCCTGTGTTTTCAGAATTTTTATAATGTCAGGTCCACTAATGTTATAATGCCCAATGTGTTATCTAAATAACCATTTGAATACAAAGAATACTTAGCCTTGACTATTAATTTTGTACGAACATCATATCCATAACTCATATATTTATCTAGACCACATTATAATTAACATAAAAGGCTTCTAGCATTCATCTAACATATAAGTATTTTAAATTGCTTGTAAGAGATGATCAATATATCATGATATATATGTTTTCAGCCTAGTTTTATATCATTAAAAATGAACACGTGAGCCTTTCATACATGACATTACATAGGCTAGTAGTAAATATTATATATATAGGCATAGAACATAACTTTTACATGTATCAGAATCATATTTCATACATGTATTATAACCAAAATCATATAACACAACTGCATATATATTTTAACAACAGAAAACAATGCTTAGCCAGGCATGAATATTAATATATGTTCGGAGTGCAATAGACGGTTAACTAATTTAATGTTGTTTGCAACAATTACATGTTGCTATACATATATATATATATATATGTCCATATATATATATATCCATATATATTCAACAACAATTTATCATATAAACTGACACTAGCAACCTTTTTCATGTCAAATACATAAGAGATCCAATTGAGCTTAGGTTAACTTCTGGACAAGTCACACTTGCCTCAAGTTTGTAGGCTTTCACACTGCTGCAGAATACATTCTGAACATCATTAGGTAATCGGCAGACATCAAATGCCTGCATTTGGCAAAGTTTAGTTCATCAGAATTATTAAAGAAACAATATCTAATGAGGTTTCTTTCAACTTGATTTACCAAATATATATGTATGTGTGTGTGTGTGTGTATATATATATATGTGTGTGTGTGTGTGTGTCCTAGAAGGTTTGAATATATATATATATATATATACACGTATATATATATTTCAAACATATATTATATTTATATATATACAATACAGTGCATTTTAACACTTGAAAGGCTAAAAATGCAAATCATATTTGCATCATAGTTTTGTACACACACACACACACACACACACACACACACACACACATATATATATATATATATATATATATATATCTGTAAGCATTACCTAGTTTATAGCTTATAAACATAAACTATATCTACACAATATGTTGTATATAATTGTAATATATGTTTTGTTCAGGTTATCTCCAAAAGGAAATATAAATACGAATATACACAGTAGTTTGTGTCTATTCTAATGTCTACTCGTAGATAAAAATTGTAAATTTATATTTACTAACCTATGTGATTTTATATATGTGTATATATAAATATACATCATTATAACAGTTCATAACCTTTTTTTTTTGTGTGTATACATATATACACAACCAAAAACAGATGCATTCATAGGCAACGAACAAGTCATAATTGTTGTTGCCAGTAAACATATCATATTATGTAGAATATGGGGTTTAAAAGTGCAAATCATATTTGCAGCGTTCATCAACGTATATACATAAGTAGCATACAATTATGATTAGCTTATGAGTGAAACCACATATTTATTCATATAATAGTAATCCAATACATGTGATCTAAATTACATGGATGTCCAGGAGTGCAGTAAAAAAAATGATAAAAGACTATCAAACTTTAAGTACAGTGCTTACGAATATACCAACAGATTTGAAGCCAAAAACTTTCAGATGCAAAAAAAATATTCCATGCTTGGAATGATAAACTTGTATGCAATCAGGTCAAAGATGATATACATTACAATACATGCATATAGTAACATCAACCTATAACAATGGGATTTTAACCATTAAAATTCCTCACTGTTTTTGATATTATTATATACGTGCAAACAACAAATCATATATGCTTTAGATTTTATAACAAGACTTATAGTATATGTATATATTCATATTTATTATTATAAATATTTAGAATCAATACATTGAATCTGAATGCATCTTATATCATATAATTAGCAACTATTTATATTATAAACAATGTATAATATATATTATACAACAATCTAGTGTACTAAAACATCTTCAAGTAGGTGCACTTGTTACCAAATAACTTATAGAATTAAATTGTTATTGGTATGTTATACAAGACACGTTTTATAGTCAAGTCAGAGCTCAAATTAAAACTGGCAGTGTATATATGTCAATACATATATGTATATATAATCCATATGTGTACTTGACTTCATGTGTCATATAATCAATTAAATATATATATAATATTTATATGTACACACACACACACACACACATATATCTACTGTGTGATTTTTGGTTGTAAACAATTACAACCTAAAACATATCATTTATATGTATTAATAAGATAACAAAACCATTAAAAAAAATTAAAATTAAAATTTAAAATTTAAAACACATTGCTGAAACCAAAGATGCATTACCCTAAGTTTTTATGATCACTCAGAGATTCATATTCTATATAATAAAGCCAGATTCCAGGTTTAATTCCTAATACATATGTATAAGATCATAAGTAGTATGTTTATGTGTCTAAAGAAATCAAAATAGGAAACTAAATGCAAGATTAATTAATGAGTAATGACATCATTATCTATTCACTGTCTAACAGAGGATGCCTATGATTCAAGACTTGTTGAATTATATTTACAGTTAAAGTATCATTTATATGCTTAAGATTTAATAACATAGCTAGCAACACTTGGATCAAAATTAATATCAAATATTAATTCATGGTTTCCTTTTATACTTCGTATCAGTATACAATTTAAAAATGTATTACATATACATATATGTGTATATATATATATCTAGTCTGACTGGAATAAAAGGAACTGATATATTACTTGTAAAACATATCATTTATATGTGTGTACAAGCTTCATATTAGTTAGCAAAAACTAGATTTATTATCTTAAACACTATTGCAATGAAACAGGACCATTTGGTTATACGAACATAAATATCAAATCAACATTTAGGAAATATCAGGAAATCATGTTTACTAGAGATTAAAAAATATATAATCCTCAACATTACAATACCAAAGTTCATAACTTTATGTAATATCAATTCACATTTTAACCTATTTCAAGCAGTCTGATCTAAGGGAAGATTATTTTATTTAATTATAAAAGTTGGGCTTTATTCGAAATCGAATATATATAACAGAGTCATACTCCGTTTTCATCAATGCATTTGTTTCATAAACAAATCATTATTACAGTCCCAATTCTTATTACTTCAGTATTAATTCCCAGATCTGTCTAATTAACGCTTTGAATTATTCCTGGAATTTGTTATTCATAAACCTAAACTTAATTCAATCTACTAATTCTTGCAAGCCCTAGGCTTTGATACCACTGTTGGGATTTGTCGATCTAACCCTAAATTGAATTTTTAAACAATTTAAACTAAAGATCTATTGCAAGAACAGTAAATCAAAATTAAATTAAACTATAATTTTATACATGTTGCTGTATAATCCATGACATTCCATATGAATATGGAATCGAGAAGATGATTGATGCATCAAATCGAAGAGCTCAACAAGGCACTGCTCCTCCATAAGTATCCACGAGAACGATGTCCTCTTCAATCAAATTTGAAGAAGAAAGGAAAGGCGTTACTAGCCGCCGCTATGATATTCTATGGTTTTTGGAATTTGGGGTATTCGACTCATTGTAATTCCCATTTGATCGGATGAAAAAAATCAATATATATTGGGTTAGCCGTTTACTTTTTAAAGGGAGAAAATATAAATATCTCTTTTAAAATTAAATGTTAACCATAACTTTAGGAACCGACCCGAATACTAATTCAAGCGTTAAATAAAATACAATAAATTGATATTTTATTTAACCCAAAAATATTTTCTTCTTTATCACGTTATATTGTGTGACCCTATAGGTCATTATAACGTTGGCAATGATTTTAAATCATATTAAAAATCATAAGCAGTAATTGGCATCTAGTAATACGTCGCTGCTACCAAAGTTATAATAATATTGATGATTCGATACAACATTTTCATGACCAGTGTATCAATGTAATATAATCCTTTTAACCGGTATATCCAGAATTAAACTCGAAGCATGAAACGTATCACCCTCTTTATAATTTAATCCTTTTTATCTTGATCTATGAGTAGACTATATAAAACAAATCAATATTTGAGCGCGGCCATGCATTTCATAGTCTCACTCAATCAAGAGGCTCACGAATATCACTACAAATATATTGTAGGGTTAAATTCCATTTAGATCATTCATAATTCTCATTTGATTCGAGACGTATCCAATAATCATTGTTATCTCCTACTCAGTTAAAAGCAACTTTAGATGACATCAAAACACAAATTTCCTCAAATAAAATTATAATGATTTCAGGTCTGAAGACCATTACATCACTGCCACTATGAGAATAACTTATGATACTATTAATTATATTCTATGTAGTTTTTCTCACGTTGGGTCAGCCCAATACGCTATTCTCCAATACGTATTTATGTCTTGACATTAATATCACGTATATTAGTGATCAATGAGATGTGATCATCTGTCAATCAACATACTAGTCTCAATGTTTTATTGTTGTCCTATATAAACAATAAAACCTGACCAGGGACGTTTAAGAATTATAATACTTAAATATATTATATAATCTCAAGTTCAAGTCTTACTCGAACTATATAATTCCGTATTATTATTCCAAGGACTTCTATTATGTTTATATTTATATTACGCAGTAAATATAACATAACATAATATGTTTTATTCCAAATAAAATAATAACATCAACAATGTTATCAATTACATTAAATGGATTGCCTCTAGGGAATAAACCCTAACATTGCCTACCTATTAGTTATGGTTTTTAAAGTGGACCGTCCACCGCATCTATTCTAGATTATAGTACAGGAGCTAGGTCATATAAGGTAACATACTCCATGCAGGGAGCAAGATAACTCAGAAACAAGTTATCCTGAAACTATGACATGCACCACATGTGATGACCTCCCCGTACCTCCTGCACCGAACTAAGGAAAAGGTGCATTGTATGATGTGTCAGGCTGATACAGAATGATCGCCAAGGAATGATAACTCGAAATGAACCTGTCATATAACTCACAACGCATGAATAATATATAATTATAAAATATATAACAGGATATAGTAATGAAGCAAGACTGAACAAAAAACAAATTTCCATAAAACCATAGAATCTTAGGTATAATACTTCTCGATACAAGAATATTTGAATACAATATGCCTCACTACATCCCTTAGAGTAACAACAATCTCAACAAACAACGGAAATAAAATCGTAATTATATTAGGTAGTAATAATACGCTAGCCTCCTGCTCATCACCGCACAACAACACCAACGCCAAACTTGCTACCTACTAAGTTTTCTCATCAACAACATTGATGAACAACCTAAGGTAATAGGAGGAAAAGGTAAAACCTTGAGTCAAACAATAGTCTTAGTGAGCGATAAAATATCTAACAATAGTTACATATGAGAATAGGAGGATCAAACAACCGATTTGCCTAATAGCCAACAAGTTAAAACATGAAAACCATCCATCACATGCCATTACAGAATAGGAAAGGGACTCCCTCAATCCCACTTCTCTTCGACATCTTACGATGACGCCCTACCCAAAGAAAATAGAGAAGAAAGCACACTATCAACCATAGCATCCACAACATCCAATATCCTAGCTATCACCGTCTATAACCTTGAATCCATCGATAATTGAACCTGCTTTGAACGATCAAAAGGGCTAATGGAAAAACCCCCAGTTCTAGCCAAGCTACCACATGCCATTGTGACTCGTATGTTTGTCTTTTCCCATTCTCGGCAACTAGGCCCATCATGACTTCCCAAGGTATATGATCTCTCGAATTTGATCTTAACGGGTGTCCCCACAATACCTCTGTTTTGAGCCTACTAGAACACATCAATTACCGTCGATTCCTTAGCACATCAAATTTGCTAAGCCTTTCATCTTGGTGAATCAATTCATTCTCGAACCATTCCATTATCATCCACGATTGACTCACATTCTGTCAATTCATCATCATAATGGATTGTATATCAAATCACGACCAATTTTACATCAATCCGACTCCGACCACTCCATCATGAGTTCACAATCGAAGCACCATCCATCTTTGAGTTGCACATCCATCCAAGGTTTTAAATATCAGATACCGGTCGCGTTTCGTCTCGGGGATTTTATAGACTCGGTCTCGTATTGGGGAGATCTCGGACGAGATGAGTCTAACTCGGGAGTTCGTCTCGGATTTTCATCTCGGGTCTGAAAGTTCATATAAAACAATCTCGGGGTATACGATATGTTAAAAATGATATTTTAATAAAATGATTTTTATGAATGTTATTAAAAACATAGTAACTTAAACTTAAAATGCAAAATAACTTTATTATTCTTTATTTTGCGAAAGATCACTCATACTCTAAATCATAATATGCTTAAAATAGAAATATTGTTAGATAGGAAACGTTAAAAGGATCCAAAACATTAAAAAATTCAACATAAATAGACCATAAAATGCATAATTTCATAAGTAACATGTAAGTAAAAAGACGAATATGAAAATCATAAGCATTGTAAAACTTATACGAACATACAATATAGTCATTTAACATGCAAAATGTAAAATAATAAAAGATTGCTATGGCTAGATTTGATTTTTTTAATTATTGTTCTAGTTTAGGCACAGATTTAAATTTTAGCCAAAAAAACTAAGATCTCGGACAATATTCCAGTATTTCGTCTCGGTCGATATTGCAATATCTCGGGCGATATATTCGAAAGGAGATTTATAGTGATATTTGTTGTTTCGTTTCGGAAGGAGCCCAAAATGAGATCTCGGAGGAGATCTCGGGCGATATTTGCGAGATTTGAAATAGTCATCCATCACCTGAAGTCCATTTCAACACAAAATTCACCAACAATCTTAGGAAGTCTCCAAAGTCAAGTTCCCCAAATTTCATACCTATATGGCCCTCCCTTATGGCTTGGTGCCGACCTATCATGGGTTGTGGCGACCTATCCACTTAGCCAATTTTGGTTAAGTGGTCCGCCCGTATTCATCCTTGCCTCGAGCATGTTGTTTCGGTCCAATCTCCAATTGTTTCGATGTTCATATTGAAGCTTCAGCCGGTCCATTCATATATCAAGCAATCATCCTTCAACCCTATCAAAATCAACTCTGAACGGTCTGAAAATTCAGCAGTAGCATCGACTCACCAACACAAAGCTACACACCAAAATTTAATACCATACAACCTACCACCATTGGTCGATGCCGACCCATCCACTTAGCTTGTTTGGGAACCAAAATTCATGTCCTCCATTCCTCCATCTTCCAAAACGCCTCCGCCAAGTTTCGTCTGAATTCGATCATCTGAACCTTTGATTTGCTCTGTTCTTCAATCCTAAGATCTACAACAACCAATTCTAACAAATAATTCAAGCAATTCAATAAATTCAAACAAAACAAACAGCAATTCAGCAATACATGATCATACAAACATGAAAAAGTTCCAATTAAAACAAAAACATATCAAAAATATGAGATCTAGAATGATTTGGATCTAAACATATGAATAAACATGATTAATCTAACAACTATCCAGTTACTATGACAAATTAGGATTTTTAGGGTTTCTAAATCTGAATTAAACATATATGATCAGATCTAAGTGGATTTTAACATGAAATATAGGAATATGATCCTAATTTACCCATACAACCCATAGCTTCCTGTGAGAGATATCTATCACTCACGAATTTCTAGATTTTATGTAGATTCAATGGGATCAGATCTGGGAAGCATTGAAACCCCTTGAATTCAATGCAATTTGATGTGATCTAACCTTCCTTGATGATGGTCAATCTTCTAGATGCAATCTACTATGAATTCAATTGAAAAGAATGGAGGAATAGTGCTTTATGTTGAACCAAAGAATCACAGACGCCCAACCTAAAGTTTAGAATGAAGAGTGTTACCCTAGTTCTCTCCCCAAGCCCCTTATTTATATCTACAGGTCATATGTCTAATGTAACAACCCGCATTTTACATATCAGAGGATCGAAAAATATTTTTATTTTATTCAGTGAGGGTTGGATCATTCTCATATTTTGATATGTTGCTTATGAGGATGTGAGACATGTCCATAACTTTTACCAATTTTGTTTGTGACCATTTTGCCTCTATCAATCTTGTATATGGAATAACTTTTGATTCGGATCGAATCAGGTGTTGTGACCTATGCCATTGGAAAGGAAATGATGTTTCCCTTTCCGTAAAGTGGTCACATTAAAGATTTGGCTCAGCGGTTTGGGAGAAATCGCTGTTTTAAGGTTTCACAGTTGGTTGTTCAGGTTTTCTAAGCCATAATGGGCTGATTTGGGGGCCCATTAGTAGGCTGGTGGAATGTAACAACATGCATTTTACATATCGGAGGATCGTAAAATATTTTTGTTTTATTCCTTGAGGGTTGGATCATTCTCAAGTTTTATTATATTGCTTATGGGGGTGTGAGATATGTCCGTAATTTTTACCAATTTTGTTTATTGGTATTTTGCCCCTATCAATCTTGTACAGAGAAAAACTTTTGACTCAGGTCGAATCAAGTGTTTAAACCTGTGCCATTGGAAAGGAAATGATGTTTCCCTTTCCGTGGAGTGGTTACATTAAAGATTTGGCTCAGTAGTTTGGGAGAAATCATCGTTTTAAGGTTTTTTAGTTGGTTGTTCAGGTTTTGTAAGCCATAATGGGCTGATTTGGGGAGGCCCATCAGTGGGATGGTGGAAGCTATTAATAGGGGGTGAGTGGTATGGAGAAAATTTTACTTTCTCCATTCTCTCATTTGGTGGCCTTGTGCTCCTCTTTCCTCTAACACCTTTCCACTATTAAAATTGAGATCTAAGGAAGGGAATCCAAGATCTACACCATTTGAAGTTAGATCTACATCATTTGAAGTGAGAGTTCATCGAATCGAAGGATTTGGATCGAGTTCTTCGCTGTCTGGAATCTAATTTCACCGTTTTTGCTTAGATTTGGAGAATTGGTGAATGGATATGCATCTCTCACACGGATTCAAGAACGTATATGAGTCGTATGAACACATTTTTATCAAATTCAAGTGTTTTCTCCTAAGATCTACATCATGGTAAGCTTTATTTCATATGAATCACCATAGGATCTAATTTAGCAATTTAAAACCGGTAATTCTCATATATTTTTATATGATTATGCAAGTTTGATCCATAATTTAGTTCATATGTTCATTTATCATGATTTTGAGAATTTGCATAATTTTGGTGAAAATTGTCATATTCATTTTGTTAGTGATTTCAATGTTTATGGTTGTAATTAATGAATTGGATGAATAGATTTCGTCAAGATAATCAATTGGCGAAGTTTTGGTAGAAATTGGGCTTGGATTGGACCTGTGCAAGTTTCTGGTCGTTCGTACAGGTCACGGGTCGAGTGTGTAGTACAAAAAGTAGTACAGTGTAGTATAGGTGGCTAGTCAGTCGTGCACACTTGGCCCGTTGATGCATGGGTGTGGTTCGTGCATGGGTGTGGGTCGAGTAGGGTATGGGTCGAGCAAGGTGTGGGTCGAGCAGGAAATGAGTTCGGGTCAATCAAAATAAAGGTGAATGGGTCGGTTGTGGGTTGGGTCGGTCGAGCACCCGGGGGACCGGGTCGGTCAATGTGTAAAGAAGATGGGTCGGTCAGGGTATAAAGGTCAGGTCGAACATGTGTAGGTCGATCATGCAGGTGGGTCGAGCAGCAGGGGCTCTAACAGCATGGTCAGTCGGTCTTTGGTCGATCGTACAGGGTCATTTTCTGAAAAATTATATTTTTCGGGTACGACCCAGATTTGAACAAAAGACTTGAAAAAAATTTCGGGGCAACCCCCGAAGCCTAGCCTCATCGTAGTGATGTAATTTGGCTCAGTGATGTTGTGACTTCGAAGTAAGTTCAAGTGAGAATATTCGAAGTGTTGATTGTGTTCGTTGATCGGTATAGAACAACGAACGATGTGGTAACTCAAAGGTCGTGAGTTGGTGGATAATGATTGCTTGAGAAGATTGCTTCAGCTATGAAAATTCGTCGAGTTAGATGACTAAAGATGCGAAGGCCGAGAGATTATCGTTGTCGTAAGTTCTAGCAGGTTCAAAGCAAGGGTATAATAGGGGAGCCTAAAAGACTGGTTGTAGGTCGAGTACCCTCGGTATCGTTGAAAGGCCTAGTTGTCAAGGTTGGACATACATACATATCGTCGAAAGGCGTATGAAGTTTATGCTAGAACTGGGGTTACCATTAGCCCTTGACATATGGCAAGATTGGCCGTCAAACGATTAACGATAGTTTCGAAGTAGGATTGGCAGTGATAGCCAGAGTCTGCCATAGGTGATTGGTTGCTTCATTTGAACCATCTCATGTAGATTGTCCAACGTTGAAGGAGATGTTCCTTAGGTGCTTGTCTGATATTGGTTTAAGGCCTTTATGGCTTGTGCTTGAGCAATGTTGAGTTCGATTAGGACGGTTTACCTAAGATATATAATTTAGATGTCATGAGTGCTTTGCCATGATTGAATAGGTGTTCTGGTTTCCACGGATGTATGGTCGGATTGTTGTTGTAAAGACTATCACTGCTGATGTAGGGAAGATAGGGTTGAGTTCTTCTCTGGTGTTGTGGGTAGATTAGTATGTTTATCTATCCATTCTTATACACTTTATTGTTGACATTTGTTAGTTGTTTTATCGCTCACTAAGACTGTTGTCTGACTCAAGGTTTTATGTTTCCCTCTTATTACCTTAGGTTGTTCATCCGGTTGTGGATGGGCAGACTAGGTGGTAGGTGACAGGTGATAGCTTAGTGAGGACGATGCTGCAATTCGGAGGAGAGCAAGAGGCTGGCGTATTATCTTACTATCTAGTATTTCTATTTCTGATGTTTGAGTTACTCTCCGAGTGTTATAGTGAGACTTCATGTACAGACTTTGATATTCCTATGATGTATGGATAACCTTTCAGGATGTTGTGAAAGTTTTCAAAAGTTTGTATATGATGCTCCACTATTTCTACCTGTTGTATATGTTCTATTATATTTTATCCTTGAGCTGTGAGTTTTTGGACAGGTCCCTCTTGTGTTTTCATACCTTGATGATCGTCCACAGCTTCCTGGCATGCCTTTTAGCGCATTATTCCTCTTGTTTAGTGCAGGAGTTATGGGAAGTCGTCACATTTGGTACCAGAGCTCTGGTTATTGATTTTAACCAAAGTTCGAAGACGTAATTACGTATGAGAGATGTATTTGTAGATTTTAGTTGAGTGTATACTATATAGTGTAAATAGTATAGTAGCGTTTGTACTTCTTTTAGCAGCTTTTCTTGTAAGTGGCTAATCATTATAATTTTCAGATTTAGAATGAGTCGATGTGCTTCAAGACATACTGCCAGGGAAGGGGTTGTGCTTGGAGGGGGTAATGGCGGTACACTAGACTACCCATCCATGTTTGAGGCCATGATGGAAGCATTCATACGACGGGTACCTGCTCCAGTGGCAGCCACGATAGATGTAGGTGTTCAGTTGCCTAGGATTTTGCAAAGATGTGCAAGGATTATTCATCTCTAGGAGGGAAACCATTCAAAGGAACCGAGCTAGCTAAAGAGGTGGATGGATTCTTGCATCCGTATCTTTGGAGACTTGGGGTTGGATGATGCAACTAAAAGAAAGCTTGCGTCAAGGCAATTGCAGGGCAGGGCCATGGAATGGTGGAATTCTATTACACTCAAGACTCCAAAAGAGGAGATTTCATGGGAACAATTCCAAGCTAAGTTTGAAGCGAAGTTTATCTCCACTGCTCAGAAATCAGCTTTGTTCAAGAAGTTCGTAGAGCTAAAACAGAATGGTTGTTTTGTGCTTGATTATGTCTCTGATTTCGAGGCCTTGTCCAAATATGCTCGTTCTTACAATGATACACCCTATCAGAAGAACGAGAAGTTTGTTATGGGACTAGATACTATATAGGAAGACCGTTGGTGGATGTAACAACTTGAATTCCGGCAAATCGATTTTTTTTTTAATTCTAATCTATCAAAACTCGTGTTGGTTTGCTCTGGTATCCTACAGAATAGACAGAGACATAAAATATGTCAGAGCTTAGAAAATATCTCATAGTGGAAAGGATAAAATATAATATAACCAAAGTATAGCCTTATCGTATTAATAATATTGCCTAACCAGTATCCAAAGCTATCATGTCTCTACCACAAATTTAACATGTGAGTACGTTATGAGGAGGGAGTCAGAACACAAGTTCTGGTGACTGGATTTAAATTATACACTCTAGATTATCCTACTTATATCATTCAATCAAATTTTCTTGTTTATTAGGTTACTCGGGTTAACAGCACTCAAGTCTTACACACACGTCGTACCCATTTACTTCCATGTGGATTAACCTAATACAGTATATATGTAGCTTCCCCCCAATATTGAGGTACACCCCATGGTACCCCACTCGCACGGTTCCACCGAAATGTCATAGACATAAACGCAGTCCCTCATCCTACGCCGGAGTAACGTACGGATCTCTACATAATATTGTTACGTTCTGCATATATCTGTCATTACTATGCTTCATAAGCGTACGGACTGCTGCCTTCGATTGAATCAGATTTCATACTAGAGTAATGCCCACAAGTCTACGATACACCACCCATTGTCGACATGCATGTATCTAGACTTTCCCATGTACGTATCAACCGTATTCGATGTCTTAACTGCACATAATGTGCACCGAGTTCCGTGGAAGAGCTATACAAGAAACACGGAACTTGGTTGGGAGCTTTTCCATATTTGTACAGGCCCGCCTTTAGGGGCCTCAAAATATAGATGTCACTCGGGTCTATTTTTTTTTCATGGTGGCTATGGCCCCACCTCGACTCCTCTCTCAACACGTAAAGACTACAAGAGCTAAGCGACTTGCCCCTAACAAATAATCTAAACATCCAGTTGGTGTCTCCCCTCAGCCGCTATACCCTGATAGTGAAAGGTGAATGGTCTATTGGGTTTAGCTCTAATCTTTCGCATTCCATTGGGTGCCGATGATGGGTACCCGACGATCTACTATCTCTGTTGGTCCTGACCTCCGCATCCCCATTGAGGCGACCCCGAATCACCCTAGTGTCACCACGTCATAGCATTCTAACCACAAAGCTACTTTCGCAGTCAAGGCCCACCCACCTGGTAGTTACACGCAGACCCAACCCCTGCGAGCACAGTCTAAACATCTGCCACCGCATAGAAGACTACCAAGAGCACCTTACGTATCTCAAGAAGCCGCATGCTTCCCCTTCTAGTCCTTCGGAGCTGACTGAATAATCAGACGAACGTGCGCTCCCCTTGTGCCTTATGACACCACGATGATCTACCCCGTTGGGTTGTTCACCCTCAAACGTACGGACTGGTCCAAGCGCCCCAGTCTAATGTGTCATTAGATCCTATGTCTAAACATTCTTTTATGCGCTTGCTTTACCTCATCAGGTTTCCATTTAACTCAGTTATTCCCGTTTACATTGACTTCTTATTCAAGTTACCAAGTTCTTGTTGCTTATTAATTTCAATCATATAACTTAATGCATTTAAGTTTATTGATATGCCCATAACATGATATTCTCTAGATTGTGATCAAAGGTCTGCAATCCACAATCCCCTTACATTCTTGTTTGATTTCATAGTTACAATAACATGTTCTACTTAATATGTAATTAAGTATATCTCAATTCACATGTTTTCTGTTAACATGTCTCTCATTATTTATGATTAAATATAACTTATTTCATTTCATAAGTTTGCCTCATTCTTTCCTATTTAATCATAAATCCATCTTACCCTGTCATTACAACTTATCGTTGTTTACTTATTAACTTAGTTTTCTTAACTAAGATTCACTAATAAGTCTCCTTTCTATAACCTATGTTATAATTTCCTTTTTGTCCCAAGGACAAATCTTAACATGTTATTCTAATCAGTATATTTCAGATTTCCAAGTTTTCAAATTACTTAATTTATAATTAAGTTCAACTTCTTTCATTTCACACATTTTCCTCCATTTACTGATTACTTAATTTACAATTAAGTACCACTTATCTCATTACACAAGTTATCTCATTTTCTCACTAGTTTATTATAACCTAAGTTATAATATCTACTTGTCCCTAGGACAAGTCTACCTGTTATATAACATCCTCATTATGAATTTAATTATAATAGGTTTTAATCATTCACCGTTCATTCCAATCCTTTTACACACACACACACACACACACACACACACATATATATATATATGCACTAGACCTCTCACATTAAGCCTACACTTGTGGATGTTGGGTTTGCCGAGCGGTTTCGGGCAGACTTATTCTACAAGTTGACTTAACCTCATGGCTTAGCACCGTTACATGTTTTATTTATGCACTTGGACACCTCACATTAGATTTATCACTTGTGGATGCTGGATATGCCGGGCGGTTCCGGGAAGACTTCTACCACAAGTGTAATCTAACCTCGTGTCTAAGTGCGGTTACAATTTCCTGTTTATTGTAAATTTAGGCATATTATTCTTTTTACATTTTTAACGCAACCTATTTTACATGTCATCATATTATGCCTATTTTATGTTGCATGTTCTTTCTAACATACAATAATTTCTATACTGACATGTAATCGTTTAATCATGTAATTGTTCAATCTAACAAGTTAACATGTCATTTTCTCAATTCTACAGCTAATAATATGCCATAAGTGAATCATGTAATTATAACAGTAATAGTTACACATATTTTGACAAGTTTGCATTTCAACATATGAATTTTTTCCAACATATTAATATTCCAACATGTCATATTCGTCACTTTAATCTTTTTAACATATGTTTAAAACATTTCAACATGTCATATATAACATTTCAATGCTTTTTAATTATTCTAGCAAATTTAATAACGGGGAATGTTAAATGATAATATATCATTATCAAAAATGATATAACTTAAATCCACTCACCTTGATATGCCGATCTAGAAAAGAATCTCTTTGGATTGGTTGCAGATGGAGAGTCATGAGTTTGTACTGTTGTTACAATTGAAAATGCATTATTTTCTAAATTTGTTGTTGTTGACGATTTTTTTTTAATCTTCATTTGGACAGCGCTCCAATATTATAATTAATAATTTTATTCAGAAATTATGGAGGAAGAAGAAGAGAGTGAAGAAACAACAAATGGGAATGGAGAGCTATATGGTCATTTATATATGAAACTTAAATCGGTGCTAACCATCTATTTTCCCTGATGAAATCTATTCTCTCCATGTCATATAGCTAACAGGAAGTTGTCACGTCAACAATAATTTTGAATTGGACCAATTGAATAAAGCCAACAAGGCATGCATTGTCACTTCCTACCAATTAAATGTGCCAATTAGGCGTAAAAGTTTGAATTTCGAATGTTTGAATTGTTTTGGCGCAGAAATTCGATTTTCGAACTTTTGAATTTATGGAATTTATTTAACTGTTATATTCACATATATTCTTCTTATACGTATACAATTCTTCTAACGACCATTTTACGTGTATATATATACGCACAACTTTTGTTTCGTTTTCAAAATTCAAACAGTATTGCACCACTTTTTGATCTTGCCATATTTCTATGATTTCAGCGCTATCTTGAATTTTATCTCTTGTATATATATATATATATATATATATATGTATATATATATGTGTGTATATATATATGTATATATATATATATATTTGAAATTGGGTAAACTTTATTATGGGCTTTTGGCGGCCCAAAGAAGGATAATGCTGCTTACAAACACGCCGCAGCAAACAGGAAATACAATCCCGCCGCAGCAAACAGGAAATACAATCTCAAACCGACAACACAACATTGCCTCATACAAACTGAAATTTCCAAAAATAATCTAATCCCCAAATTACGCTAATGGCGGACGGCGGTTTCCCTATAGCACACGAGTTCATGGCGGCCTTAGGTTTTCACCTTCACTCCGTAAAACCCGCCTCTCCAGTGGATCCACAGCTCCAGTATCAGATGGTGTTGCTCCCCTACCTGACGTACAGTTGTTCTTGCGACATTTGAGTGTCAATCTAACTTCTTCTTCGTTTAGTTTAATGATTTCTTGTACTAATCTTCTTTTGTTGTGAAAAATCCTTCTGTTACGCTCCTTCCATAACCACCAACTTGCAGATATAACGCTAACGCTGTATTCTTTTATTTCTGCGTCTATCTTCGACCAATTGCCAATCAGGTAATTCATGATATGTTGTAGTTTGTTTGTTTTCTCCCTGATTTTATATTTCTCTTGTATGCGGCTGATTAAGTTTGTTGAAAATTCACATTCAAAGAATAGATGGTGGTGATTTTCTTCGCATTTTTCACATAGAGGGCATATGTTTTCAGCTATGATGTTCCATTTTAGTAACCTATCTCTCGTAGGTAATCGATGCAGTAGGATTTTATACATGTTATGTGATAGCTTAGGTGGTATAAGTCTGTTCCACACAACACATTTCCAATCCACAGTAGGCTCTACACTTCTGCAAGCATTCCAAGCACTTTTCATGTTGAAATTTTTATCTGCAGTCCAGTTCCACTTATCTGACTCTCTACCGATAAATAAGGGGGTGAATTCAAGTTCTGTTTTAAAAGACTCAGCATTTGGCATTCGATCAAGTCTCCAGTTACCATCAGATATAATATGATTAACAGATTGATTGGGACTACCATATGCTGAGTAGGTATCCCAACCCAATCTATTAATAAGTGATTTACCTTTCAGCCAAGGGTCTCTCCACAAATCCGTGTCATTTCCATTAGCTATCTCTTTTTCACAATTTGCTGCCAGTTTGTCTCTGATTCTAAGAATTGCTTTCCATGTTGCCGAGGCATTATTATCACCAGACATAGTCCAGAAATTGGTCTTAACATATCTTTTACACATCCATCTAGCCCAAAGGCCCTGAGTGTTAATGATTTTCCATGCTTGCTTAATAGTAAATGCATCTCTCATATCTCTGATTTTCCTTAACCCAACTCCACCTTCTTCTTTAGGTCTACACATGTCCTCATATTTAATTTTAGGCATTTTCCCTCTCCAGATAAAATGTGAACATACACTCTCAATCTTGCTAATTGAAGCATCTGGAATTTGAAAAGTTTGTAACCAAAAATTCACTTTAGCCTGAATGACAGTGTGCACAAGTTCAGTTCTCCCTGCAAATGATAGTAGTCTAGAACTCCAGCCTTGCAATTTATCTCTGATTTTGGTAATTAATTCAGCACATTCTCGATCAGTGATTTTGTTTGATGATAGTGGCACACCAAGGTATTTCACAGGTAATTCTCCTTCAGTCACACCCAAACTGTTAAGTACATTAGTTCTGGACACACAAAACTTGTTGAAATAATATTTTGTCTTTAATTCATTCATCTTAAGACCCACAAATTTCTCCAAGTTAAGGAATATTTCTTTTATCTTAAGAGCAGCTTTAACATTTGCCTTGACACATATTATCAGGTCATCTGCATACAACAAGTGGCTAACAGACGGTTGAAAATTGTGAATTGGTTGTACTACTTTGTCATATACTGCAAGTTCCATCTAGAGAGAAAAGTACTCCATTGCGATTGCAAACAGATAAAGGGATAAGGGATCCCCTTGTCTAATACCCCGGTTACTGGTAATGAATCCTTTCGGCACTCCATTGATAAGGACAGAAAAAGTAGGTGATTGAATACACTCAGCAATTAATTGAACCACTTTCAGAGGAAAACCCATAGCATGTAACATATGAATGATAAAATTCCTGTTAATCTTGTCATAAGATTTTTGCAAATCCACCTTTAGACAAAACTTATCAGCTCCTTTTTTGTTGAAGTTCCTGACCAATTCATGAGCTAATAAAGAATTCTCTTATATGCTTCTGCCTTTTATAAAAGCACTTTGACATTCTGCAATTAAATCTGGTAATACAGCCTTCATTCTATTACAAATGACCTTGCTTAGAATTTTATATAATACATTGCAACAAGCAATAGGTCGATAATCTGCAATCTTGGTTGGTTTGTCAGTTTTAGGAATTAAGCACAAAAATGTATGATTAATTTCCTTAATGATTTTACCTAACAAGAATGACTCTTGAATTGCTGACACCAAAGAATTTTTCAGGTAGCTCCAGTGATGCAAGTAGAAGCTGGAACCGAAGCCATCGGGACCGGGGGAGGAGTCAATATGAAGGGACCTGATGGCCAGCCAAACCTCTTCTTCAGTAACTCTTCTGCTCATCCAGCGTCTCCCACTAGCATTCAGCAGTTTACGGGAGTGAATAATGGGTAAGTCATTACTACAGTCGCCATTGTAAAGCTCCAAAAAATAATCAGCAGCCTCTTGTTCAAATTTGTTCATGTCATCCAAGTGATTTCCTTCTTTGTCCAGAATTTGATGATTATAATTGGTGTTACGACGAACAGACATTTTAGTATAAAAGAATTTTGAACACTCATCCCCATCAGAGATCCATTTTTCCTTTGCTTTTTGTTTCAGTTCAACAGCTTGAATTTTCAAAGCATCTCTTAGTTCAGTTTGACTTTTGTGGTATTGGGACCAAACACCTTCACTCAAATCACCAGCATCAATAAGTTGCAAGATTTTTGACAGTTCATTTTCTAAATTATCAATTCTGTCATGTTCCTTTACTCTTGTTCTATTCCATTCTTTTAATTTTGCTTTGGCATCTTTGAGGAATTGTACCACAGAGAACATATGAGTGTCTGCATCTTTGAGGTTAATGGTATCAATTATATCCTTATATTCAGGTAACATTTTCCAGTGGTTGGCGTATCTGAACGGTTTTCCTTTAGATTCTACATCTCTGGGAATTAGATTAACAAGAATAGGGCAATGGTCACTTGTTGATGATGGCAGCACATTTACTTTTAAGTCTGAGAATTTGTTTATGCAGATAGAATTAGTAAGAACTCTATCCAATTTACATGAAATTTTCCTCTTCTCACCGCTTCTCCATGTGAAATGCAGACCACAATGGGAAGGCTCAACTAATCCTGCAGCAACAACACAATTATTGAACTCTAATAATTGGGCAACGCAAACGGTATTACCACCAATTTTATCTTCAGGTTTAAGAATAGCATTGAAATCACCCATCACTATCCCGGAATAATTCATGTTAGGAGCTAGATCTTTGATTTTATCCCATAATTGCATTCTGTCATTAGCTGAATTACTTGCATATATTGTTGAGACACAAATTGTCAGTCCCCCAGTATTAACCAGCTTTGCAGTGACCTGTTGTTCATCTATGTCAATGATATTGCATTGCCATATGGTTTTATTCCAAAATACTAGAATTCTGCCCTTGTCAGAATAATCATTATTAGTAACATGAGCCCAGTCATCACCAAATGAATCACTTAAGATTTTCAGATTTTCTTCATTCAATTTATTTTCTATCATACCCATAAAAGAAGGAAGATGCTTCCTCCTTAAATTATAGAGGTCCAATAATCGGGTATCGTTATTGAGACCTCTGACATTCCATACGATTCAGGACATTTGGTATTGAGGGAATTACTCCTCAATAACCTAGGAGGTCGTGCACTAACATTAGTGCCAGAGTTACTAGCCTTCTCCTTGCTTTTGAATTGATTATCATATGCTGCATCTGGTTTTGTGTATTTCTTCTTTCTGGTATCCTCATCATCACCACTGTTTACCTCTTTATCATTTTCTTCAAGATTGATGTCTAAATTATTTAGGTCTTCAATTGTTTCAGGTTCTTTATCCATCCCCACAATTGGGTCCACAAGATGCTGCTGACTTACAGTCGTTGATGATGCAGTTGCTGATGCCAAGCCCCCCTGTCCAGATGACTCACCAGCCTCCTGAATAGAGTCACCAAAGCTTACTGACTCTGTACATACAGTAGAATTAGCGCTGTCCATTTTGTCTCCGGTCACCACAGATGTTGACTGATTTTGCTCACCAGGACTAGGAATGTTAGTTTTCATTTGCCAAACCTGTTTAATTGGTTTTGCCACTGTGTTACACTGATCATCTGAATGGCCAAAACATTTACAGCTTTTGCAAACAGGGGGTATGTATTCATATTCTATGTCTTGAATGTAAATATTTCCCTGTTTATCTTTTCCTCTTAGTTGAGTTTTCCTTTCGTCATTAACGTTCAGTTCAACTAGAACTCTAGCATAGTTAAGACGTTTCACATTTTTCGTCAGATCATCCATAGCCAATGGTGTGCCAATTAAGCTTGCTAATTTGCTAATGCCACGGGCATTCCACAAAGATAGATCAAGGTTCAATAATTTGATCCATACCGGGTGAGTTTCTAGCATATCACGCTCAAGTCTCAAATTTGGTTCCCATCTTTTGGTGAAGATTAACTTACTGTCCATGAACCACGGGCCTCCATTTAACACTTTAGTACAATCATCCTCCAGTTCAAATTTGATCAAATAGAAACCATTTTCTCTTGCAAATACATCCCATGATCCTCTAGGTTTCCATTCTCTCCGTATATAGGCGTTTAAATGAACATAGTATGGTCTTCTTCCAACCAAATAGATATAAATAGAGTTTTTCCACATGATTTTTGCTGAAGTGAACACAAGGTCATCCAGTTCAGCGAATTCCCCTTCTTCATCTCTAGATCCAGCGAATTTTGTTACCCCACCTTCTATTTTTGTATTTCCCGCAACAGCTGAGGCCCACGATCTGACACCATCCTTGAATTGCAAGTTAATTGGCCTTCGTTCATTCGTGTTTCCTTGTTTTGCTGCGTTGAGGAAGCTTTTGCGTCTCCTATTAACTTGTTGCCATCCTTCATTCACGTTATGAGAATCATTCGTTGTTTCAGATTCAGGATCAAGGATCTACGGTTCGGTAGATCTAAGGTTTTCGTTAGCGTGTATGTCAGACGCCATTTTTTTTGCTTCTTTTGTGTATATATATATATATATATGTATATATATATGTATATATATATTCCTATAATTTCTAGAATTTATTTAACTGTTATATTCACATATATGTATACAATTCTTCTAGCGACCATTTTTTTTTTGAAAATTGGTTCACTTTATTATTTATAAAAAAAAACCAGTACAAGAGGCAGATTAGTACCAACCATTACAAGCATAAGCTAAAAGAGAGAAAAACTGAAAATACAAGTAAATCTGAGTGACGTAAATCAGCCCATGATTAGGCCTTCATCCCACCATAGCGTGCAACTCACTGCACCTCACTCGAGCCAGGTGCTCCTCTTGTGCATAATCAACCACTGATCATCACCCATAAGACACCATAACAGAAACTTCAAGACCAAAATCGATAAAATCGTGTTTTACTTAAAGATAGGAAGCAGAAATCTCATCTTCGATACCCATGAACAGATCTGAACTATTATAAAATTAGACTGCATGAAATGCATCTAAGCTACACATAGATCACTCATCATAACCTGTGTTATTTACTGATTCAAACTACCAAAGCAGGACATCCAGAAAATTGGTATTTGCCTTAGCCTTCCTATATCCTCACTCTGAACTGCTCCAACACAACAGTTCAAACCACCACCAGTTACATAATAGCAAGTGAGAACTATAACACATATGCTACCAGACCATTATCAATGCGCAATTCAAACTATATGAACTATGGCTTTAGAAAAATCAACTGCCCATAAACACTTAACGACTATGGAAATTTAAACGGAAGACATTGGTAATCAGAATCATAGAGAAACAAGTCCGAAAAACATTGAGTGCAAGCACCAAGTGTTATCTTCTTATTCAACCATAATTGAAGAACTGCAGCATTGCTTCATGAATGATTGTTTAAAATCTTTGCATTCCAAGATTGAAAAAGCAGCAATCGTAATACCACCATTAACAGACCATATAACATTTGTTATAACAAATCTTTAACTTTGTGTTGTTCAAAAAATATGAATATCTTCTAATAACCAACTGCATCAGCAAACAGAAATAGATCTGAACATATTTTTCATCCAGAACCAACTGCCCTTAGACAACTGATCGACTTCTGATCAGAGAAAACCAAATCCAACTTTATGGACGAACTATTGGATCTAGATTAACCCTAGAGGGGGGTTGAATAGGGTTTACCACAGTTTTTAATTGAATTAAAAATCTGACAGGATATTAAAATAATTAACAGATCACAGAATGCAGCAGAAACAAAAGTGCAGAAAATAAATCACACACAGATATACCCAGCTTCGGCAAAACCCTGCCTACTGCTGCATTCCTAAGGTTTCTACTAGATGTTATAAACAGATCCCGCATACAAGACCATGTACACTCGCAGCGCCCGCTCCTGTCCTAACCCTACGCTCAAATCCCTAGACTGATCTAATCCCCTCGAACAGATTTTCCCTGATTACGTCCCTATAACCAGTAACCCTAGTTTTTACAGACTAATAAACTGCCAGTTAACACACTAACTGGTTTCGTAGAATTTTACAGTCTCTAGCAACTGATGGGTTTACAAACAAAATTGAAATACAAAAATAACCAATTTAAAAAACAAAGCCAAAACCCTAAGGAGTTAAACATAAGGGTTATCCCTTTGTAAACTTGGCCGACCCATTTCTTATGATGCATCCATTTTAGTTCTGCCCGATCTCTTTAGTCTCTAGGAAAATTTAATAGCGGCTAGGAAATGTGAAATCGAAACTAGGGTTTCACTTTGAATCTCCAAATTGATCGACGCTTGATTGATGAAGATTAATTCTCTGAAGCTCCAAAGCTTTCTGATGTCGATTTGCTCGAGCTCTTTCTCTGTTCTGATCGAAAACCTAAAAAGTGAGTTATCTGAAATTTAAATCTATGCTTGAATTTTTGTTTCTTG
The DNA here is from genome assembly GCA_030737875.1 of Allium sativum. NCBI lineage: Eukaryota > Viridiplantae > Streptophyta > Magnoliopsida > Asparagales > Amaryllidaceae > Allium > Allium sativum. The sequence continues at coordinate 11,069,938 of JASFAX010000020.1, read as the reverse complement.
GTTTTGATCTGATGTGTTTTCGATATGATGTGGTTTAAATCTGATAAAGCCAGTGATGAGGATGGTGTCTAAAAATAGGGTTTTTAAATCCTTAATTTCTCTGATTTCAGAAAATGGCTTGGCTTGATTTGCGGTTTTCCTCTTTTGACATCTTCTTGATAAATTCAGCTTGAATGACTTTTGTGGATGTCCCTATTTGGTTTTTGATAACTTCGGCTTGAAATTGAATTTTTCTGCCTTGATAAACATGCTGTGAATGATTTGTGAACCCATAATCGGTTTGCCTTATTTGTTGCCTTGAACTCGAATTCAGCCGAGATAAAAAAAATTGGAAACAAATATGACTGATTTTGTTGCTTTCCTCTTTTGAATACTCTGCATTATTTCAAGGAAAAATAATTTATTTCTTGCTTTAAATTTTTCATTAGACACACATGCTGATTTTCTCCTTGAATAAATCCTTGTTATGCTTGCTTGATTTCTCCCTGATTTGTTTGTATGTTTCCTTTTGAAATAGTCACGGATTTGAATGATTTTAATTCTGGAAAAAACAAATGGCCTTGCATGATTGTTACTTCCTTTTGTTACCTGATTTTGCTCTCGATTGAAATGAGTTTTTGCATGGCCATCAAATGGAATTTTAATTGCCCTTTGACATACATTTCTGGAAACAGAATTATTGTGGCCAAAAACAGATATATGCCTTCGATTTTCCTTGAGAATAAGTACTCTATATTCTTTCCTTCACCATTGTTTGTGAGCCATCATGTTGATGCTATGTTGAACATGTATATGTATCACCATGTTATGAAAACTTGTTTTGACTGCATTGTCCTTTGTTTGTTGAACTTGAAATACACCATTATATCTCTGAACACATTATGCTGACAGTGCCATACTTGTATGCTTTTCTCCTTAACCATGTTGTTGATGCTTGCATCATCCATGTTGGGCTTACTGTTGCACTCATTTATCATTGCTGCTACACATACTGCCATGTCCATAATGTTCACTTTTGCTCATTCATAAGTATGATGTATTGGCTGTCTTTGAAACTTATCCACCTTGTAGCTGCTTGCTCCATCATATATACTAACTGCTTGTCATGTTTGTGTAATGGACTTGTGCATACACATTGTAATTTTTGCATGTATATCATGTTACACCATGTTGTTTTGAACTTGAAACTTTGGCCATCCTGTTTGCCTTGTTCTGCTCATATTGAATTGTCACAACACTTTGCGACCATGCCATAGACTGGTCTTGCCTTTTGTACAAATTTGTGTATCATGTGTATGTATATATTGAGTTCGAGCTTGCATATTGTACCACTGACTTGTAACTTGCACCATGACTTTGCGGTCTCGACAATGTAATGTGTAGCTGAAACTATTCCCGAGCTTTGCTTTTGTTCATCTATGCTGTACTGTTTTGATCTTTCATTGCTGGCTCGACCATGTGTTGACTGCTTTGTTATTTTTGACCATTTGTTTGACTTTACATTGAGTTGTTTTCATGTGCGCACTGAGTCGAGATGGTCCTTGTGGCTACTCCTCAGTTGTTCGCTGATTGGCGAGGCAGTGCACACGTGTATATTTATACACGTGTGTATATGCAGCCATCAGACAATATTTCATGTCCCTATACTATACATATACAAACTGACTAGACACAGATGAACCAGATCAAGTCGTGAAAAATGATGAGAAACACACCAGAAAACTGAGGCAAATAGAATTTTTAAAATAAAAATTATATCTGCTAGAATTTAGAAATTATTTCTGTTCTAGATACTGTGTGTGTGTTTCTATATATGACAGGTATGAAGACTGGATTGACTGTGAAGTGAAGACAGAAGATAGAAGAAAATAACAGAGACAATGAAATGAATAAGTGTCAAAGTGTATGTATACGAGTCAATGTGAATTGAAAGTATATATGAGTTGTATAAACAAGTGTTGTAGTGAGGAGCTGTATAACAAGTGAAATGTATATGAATGAATTTTATTTCAGTAAATTACGGTGTTAAGCAAATAGTGGAGTTGTAAATCTGTACTGTTGAATACTGAAATAAAATATTATATTTAAACAAAATACTGTATAGTTATTTAAATTTCTGTGCAGATGCATTCTGTTAAAATATAAATATTATATTCCTGTCTGTGATGTATATATAGAACAGTACAGTAACAAACACATTTAAAATAATATTTATTTGGTTGTTATCATCAAACAAAAATCATGTAATTGTGTATACAACAACGTTATATACAACAATCTCCCCCTTTTGATGATGACAAACAAATAAAAGATTTTGAATACAATAAATGTGTTTGACAGTGAATATTGAACTCCCCCTATTTATTAGCTCCCCCTACGACAGAAACTCCCCCTATATGAGTGAGATGAATGTAAATTTTCAAAATTAACAAATTTTCACAATTAAAAATATTTATAAAATATTCACTCATAAATCAAAATCTAATCCATTCTCCCCCTTTTGTTATCATCAAAAGGATTCAAAATTTAAAATATAGATGAAAAATGACTAAAAATATAATTTCAGCTTAAGAGGAAGAACGATCATCATAAATCTCAATCTGTCAAACAAAAATCATAATATTCTGAGAACAGGTGGCATATTTCACATTTTAGAGAATGACGGATTTACGATGAATTTCATACATAATGGAGAGAGTTTAAAAAAAACAAATCATTTCCAATTATTTTCAAAAGATTTTTTTATATATATAAAAAAAACACAAAAACAGTGATGGATTTGGACTATAATTAATAATTCAATTTAAGTGACAAAATCGAATAATCTTAAATCCCAATATCTATCAATCAACAAATCATAATATGTCATAAAATATCAACACATTTCACAGATTAGAAGGATGGATTGATAGGCTGATTTTTATACACCAAGGATAATTTCAGATAAATTTCAATTTATAGCACATTATTTCTTTTTCTTTTATTTTTTATTTAAGAGCACACTGACCATGCATAACCAGAGCTTGGATTTTTAAATGAGGTCAGTCGCAGCTTAAATTATAGGTTGTCTCTTAACCATGCATGACCAGAGCTTGGATTTTTAAATGAGATTAGAGACACACTTATATATTAATTATATTTATCATTTCATTTTTTAAAAGGAAAAACTCCTCGATATATAAAACTAATATATGGATGATTGAAAATGGGGTAGGTACAGAAATGGACTGTGAAATAAATTTCTAAATTAATTATATTATGAAATATGCTCGATTATATCAGGATCATTGAACATTTTCAATTATCACTAATTCTAAATAATAATGTAGTCCCATTTCTATCACAAATATTTCCACTGTTTATTCAAAAGGATTTTAAAAACATATTAACTCTCCACATTAATATAAAATTATCATGGATGGCAGAAAGATGATAGATAAAGGAGATGATCGTGAAATAATTGCTAATTCAAAGATATTATAATAAATGTTCAACCATCATGAAAATTTTAAATGAAGTCTCCTTTTGTTGTGAAATATACTGCAGTCACAATTCATCACAATTTCAAAAACTGATAATAATTTTGATGAATTATAAATGCAGTTCAATTTGGATATTGATTTCAATTTCCGAATGAATAATCAATAAATAATTTTAAAATTGAAAATCAATTACAAGAGGAAATTGAAAAGATCTATACAACACAAGAGGGATTAAAAAAATATATACAGCAAGACAAAAAAACTGCACATCTGATACCAATTGGTGTCTCTATTAATGAGGATTTTTAAAATGACACTGGTGGCTAAACAAGGGTATCTTAGTCAACAAAAAGAAATTAATTACAAAGCAAGCAACTCAAGCACACATATTCCATTTATCAGAGCATGGTAAACCTTTGATACCAAATCAAGCAATCCTCAAAAATATTTACAAATCAATTTCCTTTAATCAGAGCAGCATGATTCCAAAACAAAACAGTATCAGTGCAGCACCAAAATCAGTTTCAAAGCACACTTATCAAGACATTTTCTGATGGTCACATAATATGATTCATGATCCAAGATTAAAAATACCGTTTATTCGAAATCATTTGAGGAAATATAAAAAACTCATGATTCAATGAATCAGTCGCACCATATTATAAATTTCAGATTCTGGATATGTGTGAGATTCAATAAATCAATAATCTCAAATGATTTTAGACAAACAAATATTCAAATCAAATCATCATGAAATAGCAGTGAGTTTTAATGACCATTTTTCAAAAGATTTTTTCACAAATTTTTCTATCAATCACACAAGAGTAATTTCAGATCATTTACATCAGGCTTAAGAGGTATTCATTATCCAGAAAATTTAGAAAATAATTTATTTGAAATCACTTGAATCAATGTCAGGTTTTGAGATATAATGAATTATTCACACAAGATTGATAATTTCAAATTTAAGTGGTGTGTGACATTCAAAATATCTAGAATTTCAGATGATTTCAAACAAACAAATTTCAACCATAATAATCATGAATAAAGGTGAAATTCAAGATGTATCACTGTGATTCAAGCCAATCCGAAAATCAATGAAATTATCACGAGTGATAAGAAGCAGTGTACTGTAATGAGTATAATATTTCAAGCTTTTCTAAACTGAATTAGAAGAAACTCAAAACAACATATTTTTGTGAAATTTCAATTGTTTTTCAGATCTTCAAAAATTTAGAATTCAAATTAACAGTGTTCAAGATATGGCACGAATACATCAACACTGTTATGAATTCAGAGAATCAGAAAATAAACTTCAAATCAATTACAGATATTTACAAAAATAAATTCAAGATCTGGAAATGATTAAACACATCAGAGTTTTATACAAATGAAGCGAATTTCCAAAAAAAATATGAATTCTACAATTGGATGTTAAGGAAGCCCAAAAAAATATAGCAGTGATAAATAAAAAAAGATATAGAAGGAGAGATAAACAAAAAAAATATTTACAAAGATGAGTTTAGAGATTATACCTGAAATAGATGTAAACAAACAAATCTCTAACTCAACAGGTTTGGCTAAGGAACTAAAAATGATTCAATGATACGAAGTTGTTTGAATCCAATTTCTCTTTCGCAAAGCAGCTCCTCATCCTTCTCCGGCACCTAGAAATTTATAGGATCGAGTGGTCTAACTAAGTTTGTTAAACCACTCACATTTGTATTCATATGTTTTGGTACCCTGACTTGTTTATATAACAAACCATTAGAATTAACTTTTGTACCCTTAGGAACCCAAATCTGTTTGAACCTGACGAAGCCCATTTTATTTTTTGGGATCCAAGCAATGTTTAAATGGTTTATTATAAAACGATTTCTCATCACGATTTTGATTCAAAAATCCTTTGAAATTTTCAGAGTTCAAATTTTCAAAGTAGTTCTTTCCAAAGCCGTTCGAGGGATTTTTCAAATCATTTGAATTTTGTTTTCCAAAAACATCATTTTTCCGAAAGCCAGACCAAATTTATTTCCAATAGAAACTTGGTTTTGTAACAGCATATTCAACGATTTTTCCCCATTAGAAATTTATTCAAAGTTGATTCTAATTGTTGAATTTTGGATTTTAGATCACTATTTTCTTTTAATAAATTTGAGCAATTATTTATAGCGATCTTCTGTTCAGCATTGGACTGTTTCAAAACCAAATTCTCATTTTCAAGCAATTTAATTTTGGCTAGGGATTCAAAAATTTCAAATTCAAATCATTTTTTTTTTCAAACTCACCATTCTTTGATTTTTCAATCTCGTTTTCAAGTTCTTTCAAAATCAAATCAGATTTTAACAAATTCTCCTTTTCAGCAATTTCAGATTTGGAATTTATATCAGTCTTAAAAATTTCAAATTCCTTTTGTAGAATTGTTCAAATTTGACAACCCAATCTTGCTTTCTTTTAAGATCAGAATTTCCTTTTCAAATTATTGAATGTTTTTACTGAGATGAACAAGATTGGTTTTCAATTTCAAACAATTTTTGCAATCTGAATTTGACGAATTTTTACATTATTCAATTTGTGATTCCAAATCATCAATTTTGCTGGTCAACTCAGAATTCCTAGATTTCAGAGATTTGTTTTTCAACTGAAGTTTATCAACAGATTTAGCTAAATCAGCACAAAAATAAACCAGATCTTCATAAGAGAAATTTTCTATTTCATAGTCTGTTGAGTTTCCATCCGTTGATCCGTCTGAGTTATCTTCTGTAAAACCTATCAAGCATAGATCGAAAGTTGAGTTGACGTTCCAAGGTTTTGAGCAGTTGTTGTCAATTTGTCCATACTTCATATTGAGAATTTTCCGAATTTCCTGCGCAGTCAAACAACGGGAGATAAGATCAAGTTGATTATTATTAAGATGAGAATAAAGAATTTGCACAGCACGAGCATTAATATTCCTATCTATTTTATCACCTCCATTGTTAACAACATCCCAATAGTTAATATTAACAGATTTCAAATAGGATATAATTTCTAATTTCCAATTTAAAAAATCTGAACCATTAAAAATAGATAGAATTTGATTGGACTGACTCTCTATGGACTGACAACAAGAATAACCCATGACTCTAGAGTTAAAGAAATAACCTGCTCTGATACTAAATGTTGGATCTAGATTAACCCTAGAGGGGGGTGAATAGGGTTTATCACAGTTTTTAACTGAATTGAAAATCTGACAGGATATTAAAATAATTAATCGATCACAGAATGTAGCAGAAACAAAAGTGCAGAAAATAAATCATACACAGATATACCCAGCTTCGGCAAAACCCTGCCTACTGCTGCATTCCTAAGGTTTCTACTGGTGTTATAAACAGATCCCGCATACAAGACCATGTACACTCGCAGCGCCTGCTCCTGTCCTAACCCTACGCTCAAATCCCTAGACTGATCAAATCTCCTCGATCAGATTTTCCCTGATTACGACCTTGTAACCAGTAACCCTAGTTTTTACAGACTAGTAAACTTCCAGTTAACACACTAACTGGTTTCGTAGAATTTTACAGTCTCTAGCAACTGATCGGTTTACAAACAAAAATTGAAATACAAAAATAACCAATTTAAAAAACAAAGAAAAACAAAGCTAAAACCCTAAGGAGTTAAACATAAGGGTTATCCCTTTGTAAACTTGGCCGACCCATTTCCTATGATGCATCCATTTTAGTTCTGCCGGATCTCTTTAGTCTTTGGGAAAATTTAATGGCGGCTAGGAAATGTGAAATCGAAACTAGGGTTTCACTTTGAATCTCCAAACTGACCGATGCTTGATTGATGAAGATTAATTATCCGAAGCTCCAAAGCTTTCTGATGTCGACTTGCTCGAGCTCTTTCTCTGTTCTGATCGAAAACCTAAAAAGTGAGTTATCTGAAATTTAAATCTATGCTTGAATTTTTGTTGCTTGGTTTCGATCTGATGTGTTTTCGATCTAATGTGGTTTCGATCTGGTAAAGCCAGTGATGAGGATGGTGTCTAAAAATAGGATTTTTAAATCCTTAATTTCTCTGATTTCAGAAAACGGCTTGGCTTGATTTGCGGTTTTCCTCTTTTGACATCTTCTTGATAAATTCAGCTTGAATGACTTTTGTGGATGTCCCTATTTGGTTTTATATAACTTCAGCTTGAAATTGAATTTTTATGCCTTGATAAACATGTTGTGAATGATTTGTGAACCCATAATCAGTTTGCCTTATTTGTTGCCTTGAACTCGAATTCAACCGAGATTAAAAAAATTGGAAACAAATATGAGTGATTTTGTTGCTTTCCTCTTTTTAATTCTCTGCATGATTTCAGGAGGAAAAAAAATTATTTCATGCTTTAAATTTTTCATTAGACACACATGCTGATTTTCTCTTTGAATAAATCCTTGTTGTGCTTGCTTGATTTCTCCCTGATTTGTGTGTATGTTTCCTTTTGAAATAGTCACGGCTTTGAATGATTTTAATTCTGGAAAAAACAAATGGCATTGCATGATTGTTACTTCCTTTTGTTACCTGATTTTGCCCTCGATTGAAATGAGTTTTTGCATGGCCATCAATGGAATTTTAATTGCCCTTTGACATACATTTCTGGAAATAGAATTATTGTGGCCAAAAACAAATATATGCCTTCGATTTTCCTTGAGAACAAATACTCTATATTCTTTCCTTCACCATTGTTTGTGAGCCATCATGTTGATGCTGTGTTGAACATGTATATGTATCACCATGTTATGAAAACTTGTTTTGACTGCACTGTCCTTTGTTTGTTGAACTTGAAAAACACTATTATATCTCTGAACACATTATGCTGACAGTGCCATACTTGTATGCTTTCTCCTTAACCATGTTGTTGATGCTTGCATCATCCATGTTGGGCTTACTGTTGCACTCATTTATCATTGTTGCTACACATACTACCATGTCCATAATGTTCGCTTTTTCTCATTCATAAGTATGATGTATTGGATGTCTTTGAAACTTATCCACCTTATAGCTGCTTGCCCCATCATATATACTAACTGCTTGTCATGTTTGTGTAATGGACTTGGGCATAACATTGGACTTTCTGCATGTATATCATGCTACACGATGTTGTTTTGAACTTGAAACTTTGGCCATTCTGTTTGCCTTGTTCTGCTCATGTTGAATTGTCACAACACTTTGTGACCATGCCATAGACTGTTCTTGCCTTTTGTACAAATCTGTGTATGTATATATTGAGTTTGAGCTTGCATGTTGTTTTGCATGTTGTACCATTGACTTGTAACTTGCACCATGACTTTGCGGCCTCGACAATGCAATGTGTAGTTGAAACCATTCCTGAGCTTTGCTTTTGTTCATCTATGCTGTACTGTTTTGATCTTTCATTGCTGGCTCGACCATGTTTTCATTGATTTGTTTATTTTTGACCATTTGTTTGACTTTACATTGAGTTGTTTTCATGTGTGCACTGAGTCGAGATGGTCCTTGTGGCTACTCCTCAGTTGCTCGCTGATTGGCGAGGCAGTGCACACGTGTATATTTATACACGTGTGTATATGCAGCCATCAGACAATATTTCATGTCCCTGTACTATACATATACAAACCGACTAGACACAGATGAATCAGATCAAGTCGTGAAATATGATGAGAAGCTCACCAGAAAACTGAGGCAAATAGAATTTTCAAAATAAAAATTATATCTGCTAGAATTTAGAAATTATTTCTGTTCTAGATACTGTGTGTGTGTTTCTATATATGACAGGTATGAAGACTGGATTGACTGTGAAGTGAAGACAGAAGATATAAGAAAATAACAGAGACAGTGAAATGAATAAGTGTCAAAGTGTATGTATACAAGTCAATGTAAATTGAAAGTATATATGAGTTGTATAAACAAGTGTTGTAGTGAGGAGCTGTATAACAAGTGAAATGTATATGAATGAATTTTATTTCAGTAAATTAAGGTGTTGAGCAAATAGTGGAGTTGTAAATCTGTACTGTTGAATATAGAAATAAAGTATTATATTTAAACAAAATACTGTGTAGTTATTTAAATTTCTGTATAGATGCATTCTGTTAAAATATAAATATTATATTCCTGTCTGTGATGTATATATAGAACAGTACAGTAACAAACACATTTAAAATAATATTTATTTGGTTGTTATCATCAAACAAAAATCATGTAATTGTGTATACAACAACGTTATACACAACATGAACAATATTCGCCCATTAAAACCAACGTATATTCCCCTAATCTGTATGAATCATCCACTTTAAGGATATGCAAATCATCTCCATCAAGAGCAGAACATAATCGGATAATAGGGAAAAATTGTACCATAAACCAATTTAGGGTAAAAAATGGCCAACTGATTCTTTGAATTTTAAAACCGATAAAAACCATATCAGAAATTGACCAATACAAAAGTCCAGAATATAGCATACAGTAATCAATATGTGTCATATCTGATCGAAAATCAAACTGCAAAGTATCCATAAGCCATTAACCCAAGACCAAAACTAGACTAATCTTACCCACACCATATTGAATCGATATATCTCAACGAATGGAAGATTGGTTGGAGAAAATTGGAACTGAAGCGAGTTCAGTTGCGTCGGCCATGCCGAAACCCAAATTCACCGTGGCTTGATAATCCATAGTCAAACTAAACAGATCCAAAAAGATTGTGAAGAAAGAACGCGAATTACTTAGATCTCGAAGCAGTTAAATAGATCGGGGATTTTGCGATGTTGAAATACGATTGGAATACAAAATGGCTTATTAACGAAGATATATTCGCTGATGGTTGCGATTATATTTTAGATAGAAATCAGTCTAAGTTAACCGATGAAATAGAGGTATGAGAAGCTTACACATAGCAAAAGCAGGCAATGAATCGCCTGTCGCCATTAACAAACTTCCCCACACACACACACTATAGTGACCATTTTACGTGTGTGTGTGTATATATACACAAACGGTATTGCACCGCTATTTGATTCTTGCCATATTTCTATGATTTCGGCCTTATATTGAATCTTATCTCTTGTATATATATATCTACACATATATACGCATGTATTCTAATATACATATATTTTCTTTACTTCCTTATATGTATATTTTCCCTTGTATGTGTGTTTATACGTATTTTCTCTCATAAACATGTGTTATTTTAGCCCTTTGCCTTAAAACAAAAATATGGTGCTAGCGGGGATCGAACTCTATACCTCTTATATGCAAATCACATGTTCTAACCAACTGGACTACTAAGGCTTTTGTTAACAAGTTTTAGAACAATGATAATAATTGTTCTCTCATTACTTCTCTTTTTCATGTTTGTTACAATACTTAAATTAAACCATTGTATGAATCTTTTTCATAATTTCTCTTTTAATATTAATGCATTATGTTTGCAAATCAGTGCATGCAACATATTTACACTGCGTGCAGCCAATCCTTTCTTTCTTTTAATCATGCATTACATTTTTTTCAGTGCATGTATTTATTACATGCAATCCTTATTTTATTCTTTATTTTATATTTTGATTTGTTTGTGTGTGTGTGTGTGTATATATATATATATTTCTCTTGTGCATATACAAACTTCTAGGCTTAATGACTTCTTCATATGATGTCCCTTTTACGCAAACCAGGTGTCTATTTTGACCAGAATTCCGAGATGGACGCAATGGCGCAGTCCGTTTTACTTAATTCTCATTATTTAATTAAGTCACTTACATTTTATTATTTTAAAAATGCGGGGTGTTACAGCGGAATGCCTTGATGATTCATTTGAGAAGATTATGGAAAAAGTTGTTCGTCATGAGAGCTTGTTTCCTAAGGAAGCAAATGTTGTCGCTGCAACCAAGAAAGTTCAGAAACCATAACAAAGTGTTAATAATAAGCAGTTGAAGCAACAACAATAGAAAGGAAAGGATGGCCAGAAAAAGCCTAAGAGTGAGGTGGTTTGCTTTAGCTGCCAACAGAAGGGTCATTACTCTAATGAGTGCAAAAGTCCTAAAGCTGAGAAGAAGTGCTTCAATTGTGGCAAGCCTGGGCATAAGAAGAAAGATTATCCAAAATCAACTAAGGGTAAGCAGGTTGTGAAGGCATAAACTTTGGAAGTCACGCCATCTGCTTCAAGAGATCCTATTGTAGACGAAAAGGGAAAGGGTGTCGTCGTCCAAGTACTCTTTCTTTCCGAGGTGTTTCAGTTCGTGTGTTTTTCGATACTGGAGCATCACATTCTTTCATTTGCAATGAGCTTGTGTGCGGCTTGGGTTTGGAACCCGAGATTTGTGATTGACCTTTCGTAGTGACTAATCCAGTTGGGAGTTCGTCCAATATTTGTATGATTTGTCATGGTCTAGTGCTGTCGAGTCATGGTTTCTCCTTTTTGTGTGATTGCTTTGTTCTTAACTTCGCTGGGTTTGGGATCATCTTAGGCATGGATTGGCTCAAGAGGTATGCAACAAGAGTGAATTGCGAGAAGTTAGAGGTGAGAGTCGGGGATGTGGAAGGGAGAAAAGTACTGATTCGGTGTAAGCTCGAAGATGGTGTCTTCGTGAGCAATCTATATTCGCTTGTGATTCCACAGGAAGACTTTTCATCTGTGCTGATCGCTAATGAATATGAGGATGTCTTTGATGAGGTCAAAGGGTTGTCGCCACATCGTGAGATCGAGTTTAGGATCGATTTGGTCAAGGGTGCTAGAACAATCTTTATGCCTCTTAGGCGGATGGCTCCTAAGGAACAATGAGAGTTAGAGGTGCAAGTTCATGACCTTTTGGGAAAATGATTCATTTGAAGGAGTGTTTCCGAGTGGGGTGCACCTGTCGTGTTTGCAACCAAGGTAGATGGCTCGTTGAGATTGTGTGTGGACTATTGTGAAATGAACAAGGTGACCAAGAAGAAAAAGTATCTGTTGCCAAGGATTGCTGACTTGTTCGATCAACTTCACGAGGACAAAATGTTTTCTCAGATGGATTTGGCAACGGGATTTCACCAGTTGAAGGTGGCAAGGGATAGTGTGCCAAAAACTGCCTTTAGGACATCATTCGGTTTCTTCAAATGGTTGGTAATGCTATTTGGGTTGACTAAAGCGCCAATATATATTGTGGATCTTATGAATAGAGTTTTCAGAGATCAGTTGAACAAGTTCGTGCTTGTGTTTATGGATGATATTCGGGTTTACCCTTGGAATGAGGAAGAGCACAAGACGCTCTTGCGAATTGTGTTGGAAATCTTGCGAAAGCATCAGCTGAGAGCTAAGTTTTCGAAGTGTCACTTCTAGAAGAGCAAAGTTAGATTCTTAGGCCATGTTGTATCTGGAAATGGGATAGCGGTTGACCCCGCTAATGTGGTAGCGATCGAGGACTGGGATCGACCTAAGAATGCGACGGAAGTTTGGAGTTTCCTTGGATTGGCAGGATATTACCGACGGTTTATCAAGGATTTCTCCAAGATAGCTGCACCATTAATAGGATTAACAAAGAAGAACCAAGTGTTCACATGGGATGCAAAGTGTGAACAAGTGTTCGGGATCTTGAAAGAGAGAATAACGAGTGCTCCTGTGTTGACCATTCCAAGGGGGAATGAAGAGATGGTTGTATATACTGATGCATGTGGCACTGGACTTAGAGTAGTGCTAACGTAAAAGGATAAGGTTGTTGCCCACACGAGTCGGCAGCTGAAGCCGCATGAGATAAATTATCCAACTCATGATTTGGAGTTGGCAGCGATTGTGTTTGCTCTAAAGATGTACAGACATTACCTGTTGGGAGTTCGATTCGAGTTATTTACGGACCACAAGTCGTTGAAGTATCTTTTCTCCCAAAAGAATTTAAATCTTCAGCAGCAAAGATGGTTGGAGTTTCTAGCATATGATTTTGATATAGCCTATACTCATGGTATAACGCAGTTGCAAATGCATTGAGTCGAAGACACGCGAGTTTGGGGCGATGTTTTCAGAATGGAAGAGCCCCGAGTATTTGGCAAGGTTTGATTTCAGGCCAAGATGTGAGTTGGAACCTGAAATGTTGGCAAGCTTATCAATAAGACCAACTCTTATCAAAAGGATTGGCAAAAGCCAAAAGCGAGATGTGAAGCTTATTGAGTTTATTCAGAAGCTGGAATCAGAGAATAAAGAGTTCGAGGTCGACCGAGAAGGTTGGCTTCGAGAGCAAGGGCAACTAGTTATTCCTGATATCGACGGATTTAGAGATGAGGTTCGGAGAGAATGTCATCACTCGAAGTTGGTGATTCATCCCAGTGGTAATAAGATGTATCAGGACATGTAGTAATTCTACTACTGGGAAGGGATGAAATGAGATATTGGAAAGTTCATTTCCAAGTGCATGAATTGTCAGTTGGTGAAAGCTGAACAGAAGAAGCCGAGTGGTTTGCTTCAGCCATTGGAAGTTTCTATGTGGAAATGGGAGCAAACATCGATGGATTTATCTATGGACTACCTAGAACCAGGGCAGGAAATGAAGGGATTTGGGTCATCGGGGATAGCTTGACCAAAAGTGCAAGGTTCATTCCTGTCAAGTCGACAAGGACGGCATCGAAATTGGCTAAACTTTATGTGAAATGGATAGTTCGATTCAATGTTATCCTGAAGAGCATAGTAAGCGGCCGAGATCCATTGTTCACAAGTGGATTTTGGAAGAGTCTACAAGAAGCTTTGGGAACCGAGTTGTGTTTAAGTACGGTTTATCATCCCCAAACTGATAGTCAAACCAAAAGTGATAGGTGATAGCTTGGTGAGATGACAATGCTGATCGACGGCGAGATGGAGGCTTACGTACCAGTTTTATTACTATCTAGTATTTATGTTTCCGCTGTTTGGTGTTGCTCTTTGAGTGATAGTAGTGAGGTTTCATGTACAGACTTTGATATTTCCTATTATGTATGGATGATCTTTCAGGATTTTGTGAAAGTTTCAAAAGTTTGTTATATGACGCTCCGCTATTTCTGCCTGTTGTATACGTTCTATTATAGTTTATCCTTCGCTGTGAGTTCTACGACAGGTTTCGTTTGTGTTATCATACCTTAATGATCATCCATTGGTTGCTGGCATGTCTTTCAGCGCATTATTCCTCTTGTTAGTGCAAGGGTTATAGGCGGTCATCACATCTAATGGGAATGGTTGATCAACCGATAAGTTGCTGACCAGTCTACCTATGTAGTAGCTGAAACTTAAAACAACGATTCCTCCCAAACCACAAAACCAAATCCTTCATGTGACCACTCTACGGAATTGTAAACCACCATTCTGATCTAATGGAATTAATCTCAGTGTTTGATTTGATATCTATCAAAAGTTATGGCTAATCAGTAAACTTAAGGGGGAAATGGTTGTACTTGATTCAGTAAAAGCCATGGACATGTCTCACATCTCCATGAACAACATATTAAAATCTGAGAATAATCCGACCACTAGGGAGTAAATTATAATTATTTTACGATTTGTCGATATGTAAAATATGTGTTGTTACACCACACTACTGCGACTTATAGAATACAATACAAGTAACACAAACCCAAACTTACACCACAGGGTGTTAACATACCTCACTAGCTAACTGGAAGTTAGAAAGCACAGCAACACTAGGCAGAGGAGACAAAAGTGTTGCAATACGTCTCGAAACCAAAGAGAATGATTTCTTGGAAAGTATCATCACCACAAAATTAACAAGAAACGACCCATAAAACAAACCATGGAGAGAGACTTGTCGAACTTCACCATAAGTTTCTTAAATCTTATCAGGAAACAAACCGAAACAATGACAAGAACAAGTCACGACAACGAAAATACCATGATAGAGCATCCCCTCGACAAGGAGGGCCATCATCAGAACACAACATAACCACTAGCATGACATAATGGCGGAAACAAAGGCAGTAAAGTACACCATAAAATGCACAATACTCCAAACCACTTGCCAACTAGTAGCATAACAAGAAATATTAACACTATGAAAAAGAACGATAGTGTACTATCCATCCCCAAAAAACAAACAAGTAAAATAGCAGATCCAAAAACCGAAATCATACTTCCAACCATATCTAAAAGGGGGCGCAAAGGCAGAAAATACGAGGTACAGAAAACACGAACAAGTAAGTTTACGACAAGCCATTAAATTACTAAACCAAGATATGTTAAATGAATAGCAGTCTCAATTCGCAGATTGGTTGGAGGGAATCATCTTTGTCAAGAAACGATACCATTCATGCCTTCATGCTAGATCCATACACTTCTAGGTCATTAGAGGTTTCAGATTTGGATGGGGAAAAGATTTCACTATTAGATCTGGAGTTTGAAGAGCATATGGTTTTGGTGGAAGAACGAGCAACTAATTCCAAGACATGTTAAAATCTAGGGTAAAAAGAGAGAAAGATGTGATTTTAAAGAGAGAAGATAGTAAGAGAAGGCATTCATGAAGAAAGAGGGAAAGCGAGATATACACTAGTCGTCATTTCCAAGAGTTAGTTGTTGTCTTGTTATAGTTTTTGAAGATTCCTGCTTTTGAATGAAATATTGAACTGATAAAAATGTAAAAATATAGTATGAAAAAAAAGTAAGCAATCAAAAAACTACGCATTCAATATTAACTATTTAAGGAGGTTGGGGTTAAGAATTTTTTATTTTCATCAACATTTCCAAATTTTGATATTATAAAATATAAATTCTCATACATATTGTTAGCCAACTTTTTAACAAAAGCATATTTCAACCACGAGAACATTGAAACATTGACGAAACGATTCTTAGACTTGGAAACAAAGTGAGAAGGATTTGATAGATGGACTCAAAAAATTTAAAGGGAAAAAGGCTAAGTACTCAACTCGATGTCAAGTTATATAACACAATGTCAACCAGTTTTATTGCCTATCTCTACCTTTTAAACATCGTAAACATCTTACTTTACTCTAACAACTTGAGATCGAGTGATTTTTCAAGGATTAATGAGTTATCGCGGAGATGAAAGAGGAGAAATTAAAGAAAGCATGATAACTCAAACATCGATGGAAAATGACTAGAATCGAACCAAAAGCCAAAGGAAATAGGCCTAGATCAACTTAAGTAGAAGGTAGAAATGGCTAGGAACTGAAAGGATGGTTCACCACTGATGGAAATAAATTAGTACGGAGTTACTAGACTTGCCAATGGGTGTTCTTTTGACTTAAGAGGTCCTGAATTCACTAATAAGATGTTGTGCTACTCTCTATACTTTGATGCATGCAGGCTTCTGATTCATGCTACTTGTTTCTCTATAGATATCGATCTACCAGCAATTAAGAAAGAATTTGCTCTTCTTTTGTCTTTTCTCATTGTAACTCTACCAACTATTCTTCACTACTATTTTTTGGTATAAATACTCCAAAACCCCTTATTACTCTAGATCTAAACAAATTATTCAGAATTCAATAATGACCCAAGGATTTTCGGCCCCAAAAATCGACATAAATACAATTCCATATTTCATGTTGACCTTCCAAGTACCGTAAACACTGGAACATTATTAGAAAGAAATTAGAGGGTGAGATAAGAAAGAAAGAAATATTAGAATAGAAGAAGAAGAAGAAGAACCAACACGACACAAAATCTCACATCGCAGCGGAACAAAATATAATACAGAAATAAAATTTTATTGAGAACTTCAAAAATACTTACAATATCAGAGTACATCACACCACTGGACAGTTATAATAACCTGTCCTCATATACAACACAGCGGAATAGTAGTAATATCATACGTCTGAACTTTTCCAGCTCGTCTCATCACAGCGGTCGATAATCTGAAACTGTATAACCCAGTCTAACCCAAGCATTTACAAAATACCGGATCAGTCTGGTGAACCAGAGTGAGATAAACACACTAAGTTTAAGGGTATCACACAACTTGATTTTAAGGTTAAAATCTTTTCAAAAGAAAAGGGTAATCGTAAGACCAAATCCACACATGAATACGGAAGGTTTTTATCTTACGATAACCCAATTTTTTTTTAAAAATCAATATCTTTTCTAATATTATACTAGTGTCTAAATACAAGTAGATATCAATCTAGCGGAATGCTTGCATCTCACGCTCCACATATATAGTATACAATCAAAACCGCGAACACTTATTGGATATTGTATTCCGACTATGACAAGGTATGGGACCACTTGCCGATAGTGTATCTCTAGAGGGGAATACACCGGGTTCAACAAGAACGACTTGCAACCCGGCCCACACATGACCGACCACTCATTTCGCTTGAGTGTATCTAATGTATACCATCAACGGTTGGGCTCAAACCACAGTTTCCCAAAAAGGGACAACATCGAAATAGATTAAAGAAGGAAATGAATATTCTCTAGATAGGTGATTATACACCCTAATGAGAGCGACCCACATAGCCATGTTGCCTACCTGATTTATGTCATTTCTCTGTTGATGAGGCTTGAGGTTTGAATTAACTTTCGGAACATCTTGTCATCATTCACTTTGAATGCCACATCGTCAGATCCGCCAGATATCACTAATTGACGTCCATAAAAATACTCTAGTTATTTGGCTAGAGAAAAACCATTTCTCCGCCATTAACTATGGTACATTTGAAGAAATCAACGTACACGATCCCTTTGGAAATACTCTTTCAGACATCTGTCCATACAAGTCATCCAAGAACAGGATGAATCGAAGGCACCCTCCTACCACATCCAAGGAATCACCTTATAGATTAGTAGCAAGTAGTCCTTGCAATCCGTAGATTCCAATCACGACAAAACCCTAGTATATCTTAGCCTGTACACCGGAGATTATTATCATTTCTTCCGTGCACAAAAATCTATGGTCTTCAATGCTCCATCTTAATCATCTTCTGGTATCTTCACATATTTGTTGGTCGGAACGGTTTCGAATATAATTTCGATCCCGGTCTTTCCGTACCAACAATCGTATTGGACAAATTTGATAGTCAGTGATTTAAATATCAAAATAAACAGCGATTCTGGTTCAGTATCCAACATCAGTTGGCCTTTTAATTAAAACAAATGTAAATTTAAAACTCTTAAATATCCCGATATTATATAAATAGTTTTTCACTTCTTATTTAACATAAAAAATTTCTTTCAACAAATTCATTTTTATACATAGGAAAGTTCTATATCATATCCAGTTTTCTATTTCCATTTTCAAAACATTAGCCACTTATTATCTAATATTGGGAAATCAATTCAACTTATTGCTCGTAAAACAAAGTTACGAAATATCTTTTATTTATTTCTAGAAAAACAAAATCCATGCTTATTCTTATAAAACTCAACTTACGTTTCCTTTTAAATCTCGTGTATATCGTTAAAATTTCACGCAATCCCCTTTTTATTTCCCTTTTCTCTTCAGAATCCTTATTATATATATTCTCCAAATCTTCATTAAAAATGTTGTGTTATTATTTCTCTAATGAAATATTAATTTTTACTAACCTCTTTTACCATTACCAACCAATATCATCCTCAGATAATCCTGAAGTCGTTCAAGTTGGGGTATTTTAATTACCTCTTAGACCTTGATCAACAACGTTCATATCTTAAGATAGATACGAGTTGTAAACTAATATTTTATTCTAATATCAACACAAATTCCATTTAACTATTTATTTTAAAATACAGTTTCATAAACCTGATTACTCTTTGAAAAACTCTTTCTCCAATATACCATTATTTATTAATTCAATGATTAAATAATCACTTAAAAATACCATTCTTTAATCTCTACCTCTATAGAAAATTCCTTTTATAATTCGGATTTTGTTCTACAACCCTATGACCCACTCCTTTACCACATTCACTTTTACCAATTCCCTTTCTAATCCATTCAATCATTTCTTGCTTGAAATTCTTATTTCAAATTCCTAATTTTACTTAATCCACTAAGTAACTTTAATTCTAAATTAACGCTATAACCCCTCATCACTTTTTATAAACCTTGTTCAATTACATTCTGGTTTAATCTAACCCTTCCAACTCACATTCTTTTTAACTTAATTCGAATATTTAAGCCACATTTATTTAAGCTATCGCTTAAATTTCCTTTTATAACTTCATTATAAAACTCAAGCTTAAAATAAACCTGTTCATAAGCCCCCTTCATCATTCAATTAGATTTCACTTAAATTTCGATTACTTTTAAATTAATTTCAATTAAAAAGTAATTATTATTCATTAAAATAATAATTTACTTTAACCATTAACTACTTCAGCAGTTAATTTCTTTATTCACTAAAATAAATAGTAAATTCCCTTTAAAAATCCAATTAAAATTAAACAAATATTCTTTCTATTTTATTAGATTAATCCAAACAAACTAATTTAATAATTAGTTCTAGTTAAAAATGGTCAATTTAGGCAGCTTTAAACACGGTTATCTCGTTAATTGATTCCAATTACTTCTGTTTTTAAATTAATTAATAATGTAACTAATTTAAATAATGCCTTTAATTGTTTCATAATGAAACAATTATCCAAATTAACTGTTAGGCTAATTTCTATTCACAAGTTTATAAATCTGATTGACATCAGAATTTACTTTATAAAATCGAATAAATAAATAATTTAATAAATAATAAATATTTATTTCTAGTTGATAAACTTTTATTCAAAATAATATATTTCAAAATCTATTTCCAGTTATAAAATTTTTTTATAACCCCGGTTCTATCGATCCACTTGACGCTAAATCAATATAAAACAAAACAATTTATTTTATAGGCCATTTACCACCGGTTACCCAACAAATATTGCTCATTGGTTAAAACAAAACAGAGATTGCATTTCCAGTCAACACTCAATAATCAAATCAATCACCTAATCAGGATAGTTCATATATTGGTAATACGGAAATAAATAATGTGTAACATATTTGAGGAATCTGCTTGGATTCCACCAACCTGTTCTTCCATGTGTTCAAATTGGTTATCTCAAATCAGATCACGTAATTTCATTTAACTGATAACGATTATTTAACATTAACCAATTGTAACACCCCACCTCCGTTAAGGTCACTCATAAAGGGAATGCCTTAATTTCGGTGGAGCATTATAGGTAAAAGATGTAGATAAATTACAAGACAGACAATTAAAGCAGCGACAAATAAATAAAACTTTATTTCATTGATAAAAAGCTTGTACAAAGATTGTTTTACAATACCAAAGTATCCTGTCTTGCTTACAAAAATACAGAAGCATAAAATGATTTCCCCAAATAAAGCATGAGCCAGCCATGAGTAACGGTCCAAACAAACTTGAGCTATTCCCTCCCTGACTACCGGGGGGAACAAAAGAAAATAGGCGAAAGCAAACCAAGTCAGACATAAAGTCTGGTAAGTCCAGTGATTCTTAGTATTTAAACGAGGAAAAGGGTCATTACATGAATAAACTAAATATAAGACTAAACCATAGTAACGAGATAATATGGGAAAGCATGGGATATGGCAAGATAAACTGAATGTACCGATAAACTGAATGTACTGATAAACTGAATGTGCTTCTACTCCTCTGCTTCGCAACTACCCTTTTATAATGATTTCTATATCTCTATACTACCTACTAGTGTCCAACCTAGTAATCTATGATCATATGATAGCATGATCCCAATCCCCGTATTTGCGGTTGCCTTCAGGTGTACATCTATTATGGGGATTCCATTTATTACCTAGATCTAATCTAGGGTTTACTATCGAGCGCTTCAAAAATTCAACCAGAGTTTACGCTACCCAGGGCCACTGCGGTTTATGCTACCTATTGAAAGCTTCTCGGATTCAGGGTTTACGCGACCTAGGTCCAACTAGGGATTATGCTACCTACTTTGCATTAATTTTCCATGTGTCTGTGTCAGTCGGCCCTCTCTTGCGTGTAGATACTCTGTGCTGGCCCCACAATAAGGTGTATCAAGCCTTATGATGCGACCCGACATGATTCAAGATGCACAGTGTATAACTACTGGTACCCAGTGCCCGCTTTTTCCCACTCCGGAGTACGTGCATGCCCGTAAACCGTTGGAACCTACACTGACGTACCCCATGCCGTTATCTTTGACCGCTTATAATC
The DNA here is from genome assembly GCA_030737875.1 of Allium sativum. Lineage (NCBI taxonomy): Eukaryota > Viridiplantae > Streptophyta > Magnoliopsida > Asparagales > Amaryllidaceae > Allium > Allium sativum. Next base: position 11,048,333 of record JASFAX010000020.1, on the reverse strand, counting down.
AGCCCAGTAATCATGCCCTACCCTGCCTAGTTTCAGGGTACCATGATACATCTATGTGGGTTACTGCTGAAATGGGTCCCCGTTACTATGGTTTCCTGCTGGTTAAGTTTGTGGGCCTATATATACAAATATTACCCACCCATACGAGATGTACTTTAACCTCCCACCGATTCTAGCATGTTTTCTTAACGGTTAAGTTTGCGGGCCTATATGAACTAATATTGCCCACCTACACGAGATGTACTTAACCTTCCTACGGACTCAAGCATGTTTATTTAATGGTTAAGTTTTGTGGGCCTATATTTACTAATATTACCCACCTACCCGACGTGTACTTAACCTCCTACTCGTCAAGTCGTGTTGGTTAAGTGGTTCTTATTAAATTAACCTTTCTTGCTTATCATGTTGGATTGGTTAAGTGTGATTTATTAACTTAACCCTGTTCATTCATCAGGTTATATTGGTTAAGTATTTCTCGTTTAACTTAACCCCATTCGTTCATTGAGTTACATTGGTCAAGTGTCATTAATCAATTCAACTTAACTTAACCCATCCACCCGTCACGTCATGTTGGTTAAGTGTTTCCTTCTAGTGTTGACTTGACCCTACCTTAAATCTTGTTATATTGGTTAAGTGTTGTTCTCGTGTTAACTTAACCCTTCCCATACATCATGTTATATAATTGGTTAAGTGTTTTCCTCTTGTATTACTTAACCCCACCACATGTCATTATATATTTTGGTTAAGTGTTACCTTAGTTAACTTAACCCTATCATCTGCTTAATTAACATGTTACAACGATTAAGTGTTATAAATTTACTTAACCCCACCCACTTGCCTAGTTAACATGTGTTTCCCTAATTACTTAACCTCACCATTTCTAGCTTGATTTATTCATGAGCCTTAATTAATTAATTAATTAAAGCACCAACCACTCACATTAGACAGATATTGTTGTGGTTACTGGATGTATCGGTCGGTTCCGGGCAGGTTTACACCATAACTCAATCTAACCTCGGGTCTTTTTGGGCTTGATGCACTAACCACCCACATTAGACATGTATTATTGTGGTTATTGGATGTGTTGGTCGGTTCCGGGCAGTTTTACACCACAACTCGGTCTAACCTCGGGTTAGGCATATTCGTCTTTAACTAAATTTACATATTTACTATTTATGTAAATTTTTCGTAAATCAATTTAGCCTAGATCATATTTATTTGTCATGCAAATTAGCATATTTATATTCTATTCCCAAAACTTGATTTACCTATCAATCAGCCCAACTTGCAGTTTATACCAATTTTTGATTTAATATTCCCCTTTTACGATTCATGCCCAATCTAGATTAATATTCCAATTTACGGTTTATATCAAACCTAGATTTAATATTCTAGTTTACCGTTTATGTCCAAAATTTGGTTTACACGCCAATTACACCCTTTGCGGCCAATTAAATTTATCAACTTATGCCCAAGTCTAATATGCATTTAATCATTCACTATTATAGCCAATTTAGACTATGCCAACATATTTATTATGCCAAACTAACTTAATTAAGCTACGCCTAATCCCCGCATCATAATCATACGTATAACATGATTTCACAAGTTTTCAATGTACTCATGAAATGATACTAACAGTATCAAAGCAAGGAATAGGGGATAAGCACGATAATTGACATAAAAGAATAGCCATACAAGAATGAACCAAATACAAAAATAATGGTTCCAATGGGTTCGATGTACATAATAGTGAATAGGAATAAACTAGACAAGTTACACCCAAAAAAAATGAGATCCAACATAATTAAGGGAATAGGCATAGGTGATTTGGTCCAACATAATGCCAGTTCGAAGTACAACCTAATAGGTTAATGGGAATAGGCATAAGCCACTGACTACAATAGTTATAGGCAATTAACCACAATAGTCATGGGCGACTAATCACAATAGTTTCTTAATCAATGTCATAAGCCATAGTCTCATAGTCATGAATCATATGCAATAGTCTCAAAATTATGAATCATAGTCATAGTCATAGGCAACAGTCTTATGGTCATAGTCATATGTAATAGTCTCTTTGTCATGAATCATAGTCATAGGCGATAGTTTCATGGGCAGCAGTTTCATAGTCATAGTCATAGGCAAAAGTCCCATAATCATCGTCATTGGCAATTAGCCGCAATAAGTTCTAGGCCACAATCGGGAATCAGATCCAAAGGCATAAATATCGTTAGATTTGACATAAGCATGAATCAAAGATAATTAACTTGCAAATTGGTATAGTTCTATATTTTTGATTCATTACATTCATAATTCCAATTACACGTTCAAATCTAAGGAATAACCGAACTTACAGTGATCGGTTTAGAAGTGGATAATAAGATAGTGTTGTGGCGATTTGCTGTGATTCGCGTGACGTTGCTTGAAGCAGAATGCCTACGGTCCAACTTGAAGCTTTAACTTGATTCTCTTTTAATCCTATTCAGTTTGGAAGAAGATGCATTAATCCTAGTTTTGATTCCAGCAGAGTAGCGCCGCCATTTTTTACTTTTAATTAGAATTGAGGCAGAGTATAGGCAGAATGAAATTGTGTGGAGAGAAAGCTAGGTTTGGGGGTGTTTAAATAGCATAGGGATCATGAATCTGGTCAGAAAGGCGTCTAGGTGCAGAAAAATGGATTTGTCTCCAGATCTGGAAAACAGGGGGGAGGTCGACCCTAGTGTCGACCTGTATACCCAGGTCGACCCCCAGGTCCACCTTAGTGTCGACCTGTGTAGGTAGGTTGACCCCCAGGTCGACCCTAGTGTCGACCTGGATCCTGTCTGTTTTGAATTTCGGGCTGAAACTTTTGAAGGCCATATCTTCTTCATACGGAGTCAGATTTACGGAAACTTGGACTCTATTCTATGCATAATTTCGAGACGAATGCAATGGCGTATCCCGTTTCCCTTAATTCTTCTCTTAAAATTAAGTATACTTTGATTTGTTACATTAAAGTTTATAGAAAATACGGGGTGCTACATTCTCCCCTCCTTAAAGGATTTCATCCCCGAAATCTTCAAGTTAAGAAGAATGTATCCTAACATCCAGCATCCATCTACTCAGCCATTCAATCACATGCATCCATTGTCCCTTAAAGGATTTATAGTGCTTTCATAATTCTATGCATAGTGTGTGTACATGTCCTTATCTAATGTAAAATCAGGCGGTCTACTGATTCAGTTGACCTCCTTATTGCAAATTATGTCAGTGCCATGCGTCCAATATGTATGCAATCCTAACGATACATATCATTTCTAAATGAGTGCACAACCATTCACTCAAATGCAACACATCAAGTTCAATCCATAAACAAATACATATATGCAAATGCAATAAGAAAGTGACTGAGCCGATCTAGTGCCTAATGTGTGTATATGCATCCACGAGCAACCACTAGCAACCACTTGCAACCATCAATCATAACATGTTTCAAATACATGTTTATATCCATTGGTTTCTACCTAAGGATCACGAAGATAGGACCTAGAGGATATACTTAAAAAGATGGAAACAAGAATGCCTAAAATTCCTAGCAAAATAGATCAAGGATATACCCTCAAGAAAGAGGGTATGATGCGCGTATCTAGTCTTCCGTCTTCTAAGTCGCATCTTCTTGAGCTTCACTCCACTGTACCTTATCTAATTTAACTTCATGGTTGCGAAGCTTCTTGACCTCCATTTCCAAAACCCACTAGTAAAGATAGGCCCTCGATCACTTACCATGCTAGAGGGTATCCAATGTAGTCAAACTATCTTTCCAAGATAAACAGATATTAACCATGATATCAAGTGTATATCCTAAGATGATTAGAGGTCTCTCCTCTACTTAGCTTATCCATCATGCTGCAAGTCTGAGGGTCTAAAGCTAATGGTTACTATGTGCTTATTACCTCTCTTAAGGTCAGTCTACCTTAGGGTGTCTGCCACAACCATTTATTTCTCATGCAAACCATCCTAGTCGAACTCGACATCCCTCAAGTACTAGCCCCAAAGGCCTAAACCAATATCAGACAAGCACCCAAGGAATACCTTCTTTGAATTTGGACGATCTATGTGAGATGATACTAACAAAACAACCAAACAATTGAGCATTTTACCGACTCTGGCTATCCTCGCCAGTCTTGCTCCAGAATTATCGTTGATCGCATAACTGGCTTTGCAGTGTCATCTAGATACATGCGGAAGTCTGTCTCGAATTTTAGGGGGAAAACCCCTACCCTAATCAAAACATCTCGCGTACTCATGGACTACCCCAATGGATCGAAAATCGTCGATAGAGAAGTAAAGTGATTCTAGGTAGCTAAGACAAACTGATCCCTTAGGATCGTACGAAATCTCAAGGGTATTCTCGAGGCAAGTCGAAAGTCTAACTACCCTTGTTTCATAATTACTAGCTAACCAATCAATGCCTAGAATCAACACATAGCCCAAAAAACATAAGCATAAATATAGCTATTCTCAAATCCTCATAAGTCAAAGATAAATGGGCCGAACCAGCAATTGGATTCGAGACTATAATGGGATCCTCTACTACACAATATCTAGGGTGCAGAGACTCAACTATGGAAGCAGATATATACAGATGTGAAGCGCTAAAATCGGAAGGAGTACAACAGGATAATCAAAAAGGAAAAACTCTTTCAACCGAAATCTTACTGTCTCTCTCTCAGGCATGCTGGCGGTGAGAGCATGCACTTGCCTTCCAAAAAATCATGTCCCTTGTTCTTTTCCCTCGCCCTTAATTATACGACCCGATATACCAAAATAATGATACTTCCTCTTGTTTTAGGTTTTACTATTCTTTCCTCCCCTCCTTTGTGAACCAAGTCCATATCCCTGGGTTCTTTATCCTTGTATTGTGCTCCTTAGCCAAACCCCCTCATTCTCAACTTTGCCATCCTTGTGTAACTTGTTGACATGTCTCTCGAAAGCTGCCTCCATCGGACGGGGAATCCTACAAAGCTCGAAAGGAAATTACGGCTATAGATGGAAGTTAGGCAGTTATTTTCCCTTTGACAAGTGTCATAGTCTCATCAAGCCTACAGAACCATGTCGCGATGAGGTTACCTCCCAGAAAGCCAGGAGCCCCGGAGACTCAAGAAAGAAGGAAACAAGGATTCAAACAGAGGTTCAAAAGATAGTGCATATATGGCTTTGGGGAATATGCCTTTAAAACAAAACTTTTCTTTTGAAAATGCTTCTTTTAAAATCGTTTGAAAATAATTTTTCAAATCTTTTTATCTGATTTGGCAACCTTTAGCTCTGATACCAAGTGTAACACCCCACCTCCGTTAAGGTCACTCACAAAGGGAATGCCTTAATTTTGGTGGAGCATTATAGGTAAAATATGCAGATAAATTACAAGACAGACAATTAAAGCAGCGACAAATAAATAAAACTTTATTTCATTGATAAACAGCTTGTACAAAGATTGTTTATAATACCAAAGTATCATGTCTTGCTTACAAAAATAAAGAAACATAAAATGATTTCCCCAAATAAAGCATGAGCCAGCCATAGCAGTAGAAGAGAGAGTCCAAGGCAACACATCAAAGGGTCTTCAAGCTTGGAAAGAGTAACGGTCCAAACAAACCTGAGTTATTCCCTCACTGACTACCTGGGGGGAAACGGAAGAAAAGAGGCGAAAGTAAACTAGGTCAGACATAAAGTCTGCTAAGTCCAGTGATTCTTAGTATTTAAACGAGGAAAAGGGTCATGACATGAATAAACTAAATATAAGACTAAACCATAGTAACGAGATAATATGGGATAAGCATGGGATATGGCAAGATAAACTGAATGTACCGATAAACTGAATGTACTGATAAACTGAATGCGCTTCTACTCCTTCTCTGCTTCGCAACTACCCTGTTATACTGATTTCTATATCTCTGCACTACCTACTAGTGTCCAAACTAGTAATCTATGACCATATGATAACGTGATACCAATCCCCGTAATTGCGGTTGCCTTCAGGTGTACATCTATTATGGGGATTCCATTTATTACCTAGATCTAATCTAGGGTTTACTATCGAGTGCTTCCTAGATTCAACCAGGGTTTACGCTACCCAGGGCCACTGGGGTTTATGCTACCTACTGAACGCTTCTCGGATTCAGGGTTTATGCGACCTAGGTCCAACTAGGGATTATGCTACCTACTTTGTATTAATTTTCCATGTATCTGTGTCAGTCGGCCCTCTCTTGCGTGTAGATACTCTGTGCTGGCCCCACAATAAGGTGTATCAAGCCTTATGATAGCGACCCGACACGATTCAAGATGCACAGTGTATAACTACTGGTACCCAGTGCCTGCTTTTTCTCCACTCCGGAGTACGTGCACGCCTGTAAACCATCGGAACCTACATTGACGTACCCCCTGCCGTTATCTTTGACCGCTTATAATCAGCCCAGTAATCGTGCCCCACCCTGCCTAGTTTTAGGGTACCATGATACATCTATGTGGGTTACTGCTGAAATGGGTCCCCGTTACTAGGGTTTCCTGTTGGTTAAGTTTGTGGGCCTATATATACAAATATTACCCACCCATACGAGATGTACTTAACCCTCCCACCGATTCTAGCATGTTTTCTTAACGGTTAAGTTTGCGGGCCTATATGTACTAATATTGCCCACCTACACGAGATGTACTTAACCTTCCTACGGATTCAAACATGTTTATTTAATGGTTAAGTTTTGTGGGCCTATATTTACTAATATTACCCACCTACCCGACGCGTACTTAACCTCCTACTCGTCAAGTCATGTTGGTTAAGTGGTTCTTATTAACTTAACCTTTCTTGCTTATCATGTTGGATTGGTTAAGTGTGATTTATTAAATTAACCCTGTTCATTCATCAAGTTATATTGGTTAAATATTTCTCATTTAACTTAACCCCATTCGTTCATCGAGTTACATTGGTCAAGTGTCATTAATCAATTCAAGTTAACTTAACCCATCCACCCGTCACGTCATGTTGGTTAAGTGTTTCCTTCTGGTGTTGACTTGACCCTACCTCAATTCTTGTTATATTGGTTAGTTGTTGTTCTCGTGTTAACTTAACCCTTCCCATACATCATGTAATATAATTGGTTAAGTGTTTTCCTCTTATATTAACTTAACCCCACCACATGTCATTATATATTTTGGTTTAGTGTTACCTTAGTCAACTTAACCCTATCATCTGCTTAATTAACATGTTACAACGGTTAAGTGTTCTAAATTTACTTAACCTCACCCACTTGCCTAGTTAACATGTTATTACGGTTAAGTGTTTCCCTAATTACTTAACCTCACCATTTCTAGCTTGATTTATTCATGAGCCTTAATTAATTAATTAATTAAAGCACCAACCACTCATACTAGACAAATATTGTTGTGGTTACTGGATGTGCTGGTCGGTTCCGGGCAGGTTTACACCACAACTCAGTCTAACCTTGGGTCTTTCTAGGCTTGATGCACTAACCACCCACATTAGACAGGTATTGTTGTGGTTACCAGATGTGCCGGTCGGTTCCGGGCAGTTTTACACCACAACTCAATCTAACCTCGGGTTAGGCATATTCGTCTTTAACTAAATTGACAGATTTACTATTTATGTAAATTTTCCATAAATTAATTTAGCCTAGATCATATTTATTTGTCATGCAAATAAGCATATTTATATTCTATTCCCAAAACTTGATTTACCTATCAATCAACCCAACTTGCAGTTTATACCAATTTTTGATTTAATATTCCCCTTTTACGATTCATGCCCAATCTAGATTAATATTCCAATTTACGGTTTATGCCAAAACTAGATTTAATATTCTAGTTTACCATTTATGTCCAAAACTTGGTTTACACGCCAATTACACCCTTTGCGGCCAATTAAATTTACCAACTTATGCCCAAGTCTAATATGCATGTAAATCATTCACTATTATAGCCAATTTAGACTATGCCAACATATTTATTATGCCAAACTAACTTAATTAAGCTACACCCAATCCCCGCATCATAATCGTACATATAACATGATTTCACAAGTTTTCTATGTACTCATGAAATGATTCTAACTGTATCAAAGCAAGGAATAGGGGATAAGCACGAGAATTGACATAAAAGAATAGCCATGCAAGAATGAACCAAATACAAAAATAATGGTTCCAATGGGTTCGATGTACATAACAGTGAATAGGAATAAACTAGACTAGTTACACCCAAAAAAAATGAGATCCAACATAATTTAGGGAATAGGCATAGGTGATTTGGTCCAACATAATGCCAGTTCGAAGTACAACCTAATAGGTTAATGGGAATAGGCATAAGCCACTGACTACAATAGTTATAGGCAATTAACCACAATAGTCATGGGCGATTAATCACAATAGTTTCTTAATCAATGTCATAGGCCATAGTCTCATAGTCATGAATCATATGCAATAGTCTCAAAATTATGAATCATAGTCATAGTCATAGGCAACAGTCTTATGGTCATAGTCATATGTAATAGTCTCTTTGTCATGAATCATAGTCATAGGTGATAGTTTCATTGGCAACAGTTTCATAGTCATAGTCTTAGGCAAAAGTCCCATAATCATAGTCATTGGCAGTTAGCCACAATAAGTTCTAGGTCGAGAATCAGATCCAAAGGCATAAATATCGTTAGATTTGACATAAGCACGAATCAAAGATAATTAACTTGCAAATTGGTATAGTTCTATATTTTTGATTCATTACATTCACAATTCCAATTACACGTTCAAATCTAAGGAATAACCGAACTTACAGTGATCGGTTTAGAAGAGGATAATAAGATAGCGTTGTGGCGATTTGCTATGATTCGTGTGACGTTGCTTGAAGTAGAATGCTTATGGTCCAACTTGAAGCTTTAACTTGATTCTCTTTTAATTCTATTCAGTTTGGAAGAAGATGCATTAATCCTAGTTTTGATTCCAGCAGAGCAGCGCCACCATTTTTTACTTTTAATTAGAATTTAGGCAGAGTATAGGCAAAATGAAATTATGTGGAGAGAAAGCTAGGTTTGGGGGTGTTTAAATAGCATAGGGGTCACGAATCTGGTCAGAAAGGCGTCCAGGTGCAGAAAAATGGATCTGTCTCCAAATCTGGAAAACAGGGGGGAGGTCGACCCTAGGGTCGACCCTAGTGTCGACCTGTATACCCAGGTCGACCCCCAGGTCGACCCTAGTGTCGACCTGGATCCTGTCTGTTTTGAATTTCGGGCTAAAACTTCTGAAGTCCATATCTTCTTCATACGGAGTCCGATTTACGCAAACTTGGACTCTATTCCAAGAAGAATTTTGAGACGAACGCAATTGCGTAGCCCGTTTCCCTTAATTCTTCTCTTAAAAATTAAGTATACTTTGATTTGTTACATTAACGTTTACAGAAAATACGGGATGTTACACCAATCAACAAACAATTCGAACAATTCAAGTAATTAAACATGTTTATTTTATAAAGGTGACCAACAAGGTAAGTTACCTTCATTGGATACAATCGTTAAAATAACAATTTGGTATTTCACTGAAATTAAACAACAGTTTAATTTCATCAGTTAAATCAACAAATAAATATATAATTAGCAAACCGTCAACCATTAGCAAACAGATCACATAAGATAAAAACCCAATTTATATAAAATATAAATGGGGAGAACTGAGTGAGTTTAACTCACCTTAGTTTAATTTTGTCGGTAAAACGATTCGTTATAAAAATTCTAGCTGCCTTCGATGCTGACCGGCCAGCTCTACGTCGTAGTGTTCGACGATACGGTTCTGACACCTTTTGTTCCATTAATTCTGATAACGAAATCACACGTTATTAATATAATAAGCTATACGATTTTGAATGAATATCATTACTCTTAATGATACTGTTAATTAAGCTAATTTTGTTTGGTTAAAACAACACCTTTCTACTTTTATATGCTAAGAGCATACATATTAATAGTATGATAGTTCTTCCTACCCCATCCAATATATGGTGTATATATATTGTGACTTGTACATCAATTTAGTTAACCTAAAACAAATTTTAAACAGTTGGGCCTTACCAACAATACAACCCAGACCTTCCATCCAGACTCGAACTTATTCAGGAACCATTCGACCTAGGCAAAAGAAACACCACCCGATTACCCATTTCTTCTTCCCATATCTATACATATGTTTAGCTTTATTTACTTCGGCCTGAAGCCCAAATATTGTCAAACGGCCCACAACGCTTTCTGCAATCATCACATTCTAACAAACTCGCATCCATTACTTCCTATATCTAACTATCGAATCCCTTCCTCCACACAAATCATCCGCCGCCTCAAAAACTTCTCATGCAGAAAATCAGATCCTCTTTCCCTCCTTCGTTCTTCATGAGAATCGAAGGTAACTGCAACGCACCCCCTATGCAAACACGTTCTGTATTCCCTTCGCCCTTCGTCTTCAATTAACATGCCAAACCCTAAACGACCTCTTCAGCAAACACCAACGCTTCGCGATCAAACCCTAAACCCCAGAAATAAACGAGCCTCTTCCAACACCCACTACAGACAACCCAATCGAGGCCTCCATTTCACAGATCTTTCCCCAAAACCTAGTCTTAAGTTCCGAACAACTTCATCAGGAAATTGGGCAAAAATATACAGAAATGAGGTGTGTGGATCTACAATTTCAGATAAGTCTTTTAATTTATTCTTGATAACTGTATTATTTTGTTGTGATTTTTCTTTGGTTTTCGAAGTATTTTTTCCTTTTCTGTTCACTATATTAGTTCGTATGGGTTTTGGAATGAGTGAAACACTCTGGGTGATGCGCATATATATAGTGGTAGTTTTAGATCAGATCATCGTCCATCAGGGACTGATCGTAGCTAGGTTCAGCTACTATTAGTTGATGCCATATGCATTCTCCCCCTTTCCAGGTTGTAGGTGTACTGGTGATGGAATAGTTGATGGATCCGTGATGGGTTAGCAGAGATTTTGGTTGAATTCATTTCAGTATAGCTGGTCTGTTCGCAGGAAATATTGATCGAATTGCCAACGAATTGTTTATTCAATTCGGAGAAATTGAACTGTATGTTATAGGTCTTCTGTTCCATTTTTATATACATGGCAACAGTCCTGTTATGTACTTGTACATGGATTCACTATATATATGAATATATATACAAGCTGGTTGATTTGTTTGCCTTAGATTTGATGTTATAAGATATATATACATATATGTTTTCCTTTTCTGTGCATTGTACATTTTCTTAGCTGTTAAGCTGCAAAAATATATAGCTGTTTCCAGCTATTTTCTTAACTCTTCAAGATTGATGTATGAATCTGTTCACTGTTTTTAGCCTTTTATTTAGCTGTTTGGTTGATGCGTATGTGTGTGTGTATATATATATATATATATATATATTCTCTAGCTTGCAGTGTCTTTGTCTTTAGATATTCTTTACTCTATTCACTGGCTGCTTGTTCGATATTTTTTTGTTTGTAGATTTGATGTTCCTCAGCTGTTCGTTCCACTGTTTTCTTACTGAAAGAAACATGGGCAGGTTGCACATAAATTTAAAAAGAAATATTGTTTTGGTTCTATTGGTTTTGCATGTGTACAGACAGTTTATTCTATGTTGTTTTTATTTTCTTTGTACTGATCACTTTTGTCGTTCATATTGTGCTTATGGGAAATGATGTGTAATACTGTTTTCTTGAATGAACAAGTCATGACATTGAAATTGTTTCCTTGTATTGATCTTGTTCCAATTTCATGTTATATGAATTTCAGTTTCTCTCTCAAATTATATATGTTTCCCTGTTTCATATTCATACAGTAAACTGTTCGAGATTCATAATGTATATTCTATTTATATGTTGAGCAGAGCAGCTTGGTTTTTGTTGGACATGTATAATGTACGTATTACCCAATATTTAGTTGGGTTTATTTATAAATCTTATAAAATGTTGATAAAATATACATTAAATTCAACAACTAAATTTATATCATCATATTTATCAAAATAACAATTCCAATTTTAATCGATATAGAATCCAAATCTCAACATCAAAAATTCTAGTTTTAAATACTATTCCATTCATATAAAATTGTTTAATATTTAAAAATGTTTCCATAGCGACTATTTGAAATTTTGAATTGGACATAACTAACCATCTATAATATGAAATCATCATTTTTCTCTTTCATTAGAAAATTATAACCAACACGCTTCCAACGTTTCTTGTTCCACAAAATTCCGACTTATATTGGATCATGTATATTCAATTGAAGTTCAAAACTCCATATTATGAACTGCAACGCCATTCCGAGCTCGTTTTATATTTATATAAATATATAATGTTCAAACTTCGTTTTAAACAACGAATTAAATATTAAAATCCATTAGTTTTCCGAATAAAATATTTTAAAATAATAAATTAAATAAAATATTTGACTGTCAAAAATACAGGTCGTTACATTCTTCCCCCCTTAAAATAATTTCATCCTCGAAATTACTAAGGAAGGAAAGGGCATTACAAACCCATTAATTTTCAAATCCAATTTATTTTAAACCGAAAACCAATTTAATATTGTAAGTAAATATTTTCAAAAATATCAAAAAAATTCTAACACTTTAAATTCTCGGAAAATTTCAGCAGAGTATCCCATGTACAGAGTGACATCTGCGATATCGCAGGAACAAATAATATATATACATCGACCCACACGGTCGGAAAACAAAAATTAAAACCCAAAATTTTATATTTTCGCGTAGGCGTACCTTTTACGAGCGCTATTGAGCATACTAGCTCAATGCATATGCGATTTACTCAACCAATATCAATTTACCTAGCCATCTGGCACCTGTACTTAACTCAATTCACATATAAGTGATAAATATATGAAATTCTGGAATAACGTTTAACTAATCAACAAGTATAACTATTCTAATTACAAAATCAAACAGATAACATCAATCCATTATCAAACACATGATTAAATCATAAATTCCAATTCATATGCAGTTTCCATTCCAGCTTAATTATACCGGCATTTATCCTTTAATTTAGAATTCATTTAGCTCCTTTAAACTGTTGATTATTACCATTCAAACAAACTATCATCCAGCAACAACCAATTCACAATCATCAACCAATACACAACTAATATTAGCCAAATCAATCGAATTTACATTCAATATCAATATTTTATTTTGGTTTCTCATGTTTGAACATCAATCGATTTATATTCGATTGGTTTTTATTTGATTATTATTTGTTCATCAAATTTCCAATTTATTTAATTTAATTCCAAAATCATTATTTATTTAATTTAACTTGACTAGGTTAAGTTCTAATTCAAATTTCAATCCAATTTGAATCCCATTCAAATCTGTTGAACACACTAATATCTCAATAATTTGTAAAATTATTTCTTTTCTATACAAAAATATAATTTGGGTAAAATTATTTCATTTACCCTCTTTATAAAAAATATTATATAAATGGTCAGTTCAATGCTTCTCAACACTTGAACCAATCAACAACACAATACAAAACATTTGTATATAAAATTTTCAAACACGCTCTCATATATTGTATTACTAACCCAATCTTTATCGAGTTATACCACAGAGCCAAGGTTATTACTAAACCAATAGCTCTGATACTACTGTAACGGCCCAAGGATTTTCGGCCCCGAAAAACGACATAAATACAATTCCATATTTCATGTTGGCCTTCCAAGTACCGAAAACACTGGAACATTACTAGAAAGAAATTAGAGCGTGAGATAAGAAAGAAATATTAGAATCAAAGAAGAAGAACCAACACGGCACAGAGTCTCACATCGCAGCGGAACAAAATATAATATAGAAATAAAACTTTATTAAGAACTTTAAAAATACTTACAATATCAGAGTACATCACACCAATGGACAATTATACTAACCTGTCCTCATATATAACACAGCGGAATAGTAGCAATATCATAAGTCTGAACTTTTCCAGCTCGTCTCTTCACAGCAGTCGGTAACTTGAACCTGTACAACCCAGTCTAACCCGAGCATTTACAAAACACCGGGTCAGTCTGGTGAACTAGAGTGAGATAAACACACTAAGTTTAAGGGTATTACACAACTTGATTTTAAGGTTAAAATCTTTTTGAAAGAAAAGGGTAATCGTAAGACCAAATCGACACATAAATATAGATGGTTTTATCTTACGATAACCCAAAACTTTTTTGAAATCAATATCTTTTCTGATATTATACTAATATCAATCTAGCGGAACGCTTGCATATCACGCTCCACATATATAGTATACAATCAAAACCGTGGGTGCTTATTAGAGATTGGATTCCGACTATGACAAGGTATGAGACCACCTGCGATAGTGTATCTCTAAAGGGGAATACACTGGGTTCAACAAGAACGTCTTGCAACCCGGCCCACACATGACCAACCACTCATTTTCCTTGAGTGTATCGAATGTATACCACCAACGGTTGGGCTCAAACCACCGTTTCCCGAAAAGGGACAGCATCGAAATAGATTAAAGAAGGAAATGAATATTCTCTAGATGGTTGATTATACACCCTAATGGGAGCGACCCACATAGCCATGCTGCCTTCCCGATTTATGTCATTTCCCGATTGATGAGGCTTGAGGTTTGAATTAACTTTTGGAACATCTGGTCATCATTCACTTTGAATGCCACATCGTCAGATCCGCCAGATATCATTAATTGACGTCCACAAAAACACTCTAGTTATTTGGCTAGAGAAAAACCATTTCTCTGCCATCAACTATGGAACGTTTGAAGAAATCAACATACGCGATCCCGTTGGAAATACTCTGTCAGACATCCGTCCATACAAGTCATCCAGGAACAGGGTGAACCGAAGGCAACCTCCTATCACATCCAAAGAATCATCCTATAGATTAGTAGCGAGTAGTCCTTGCAATCTGTAGATTCCAACCACGACAGAACCACATTTTATCTTGGCCTGCAGACTGGAGATTATTATCAGTTCTTCCGTGTACGAAAATCTATAGTCTTCAATGCTCTATCTTAATCATCTTCTGGTATCTTCACGTATTTATTGGTCGGAATGGTTTCGAATATAATTTCGATCTCGATCTTTCCGTACCAACAATCATATTGGACAAATTTGATAGTTGGCATTTTCCCTAAAATTGGGCTTAACACCAAAAATGTGAAGAAAATGCCTCACAAAGAGAACAATAAGTGGAGCCACACAATGATTCAAATGCAAGTAGAAGACACAAAGTTTTATAGTGGTTCAATCCAATAAGGATCTACGTCCATTTTCATAAGAAATTCCATTATCAATATGAGGATTACAAGATTAACTTCTCTCTTACAATATTTTCATCACTTTCCTACACATGGACCACACTCAAATCTATTGAAAAACAATAGGAAAACATATCAACCCGTGGAGATATGATGTAGATGTAATAGAATTGGAAGAATTCCTTCTTGTACATAAGCTCGTTTAATCAATCTTCAATTCTCGAATCATTTGGATGCATTTGATAGAGATCATGATCCATAGATTAATCTTTAATTTATGATGTTGGATAGATGTTGGAATTGTTGTAGAATATTTTCGACAGCACTTCGTGGTCTCCAGACTTGATCCCCCCAAATGAAGAAGTGTGGGGGATATTTATAGGAGATTTTCAGACCAGATGGCAGTTTCATAATTAGCTGACAAAAACCGCCATGAGTCAAGTCGTATAGCGACATGATTTGATGCAACACAACTGGTTCATTCGACTTAAAGCTCCCGTGCGCCTCTGAAATGGCTATGGTATGATGGGGCACGACTTATCTCGGTCACGACATAACGCTAATCTCATCTCCATATCATACTCCTTCTACGACTTGTACATCATGTCGCTGAACGACATGGATGATATCAGTAAAATAATGTCATGCCACTGACTGGCCTGAATCTTACCCTTCTGAGATCGCCTTGACTTCCGTCGTTGGGACGTCATGACTTATACTGCAACATTGTGCCGTTCAATGCCTTGAGCTTGCGACACGACATGTCATGATGGTATGTCATTCGGATGACAGCTGGATGCGGCATGAGTAGGTTACGACATAAGGGCGAGACGACATGGCGTGTTTCTTGAGTCTGACTTAGCTCTCGCATATGGTTTCGCTCTAGATCTTGAACAACGACTTACTCTTTATATCGTAGAACGATATGGAGGCAGGGCGGCATGACTCATGTCGTATGCCCCTATGCTTTTTAGCGCTTTGGGCTTATGGCACGTCACGACGCCATGTCGGATGACGACTTGCTTTAGCTTTGTTGCTATAAATGGGGCACGACATGACTTTAAAACAACCTATTTCATATTGCTATATGACATAGAGTGCTATGGCGTGGTTCTTGCCTTACCCTTTAGAATTTGAGCGACATGGTCTTCATTGTATGAACCAGTGACGCCATGCTGACTTGCGATATGAAGAGAACTCCGCTATGATATCAGAATGTCATGTTTGCTGGATGTTTTATATCTTGCTTGCAAGATATGAATAGGTGCGATATGACTGGACTTCCTCCCTTGCGACATGACTCTCATGACTTAGTTAAAGCGACATGACTCTCATGACTTAGTTAAAGCGACATGACTCTCATGACTTAGTTAAAGCGACATGACTCATTTACCCTTCTTATGGTTTAACATTTGCCCCTCGAAGTTCGCGTTATTGATAATAATGCTGACTTCGACTCTTATATATGCATTCCATGGGTGTTAAGTTGATGAGTGCTCTTACGAAGTGGGCCAAGTCGTTCCCTAGCTCATGTCGCATGTCATATATGCCATCTTTATACCGAATGTTTTCATGTTGCCGTGGGCTTTAAATGAATTCCCATTCGGCCCAATCCATGCTAACACCTTTATATTGTTTTTTAAAGTCACACAAACATTCATATGTCCTATTTCTCTCTTCATTTTGAAGCTTTACCTCGTTAATGGCGGATCGGGTCAGAGAAATATTATCGCCTCTCTCATAAGCGACATGTCTAACCCAGCCGACGCCTTTATCAAGATCATCGCGATTGGATTCTTACTGACTTCAACAAGCTCCATCAATCTAATTCGTCACCTATACTCTCGATTTTGAAGAATCCTTCCTTCGACGACCATTCAGAAGTTATTTCAAGTAATTGTTAGATCTAAATTCCTCTTTGTTCTTTTGAATACTAGGACTCGTATAGAATTTAGTGATTTTCACTCATTTTTGATAAAGTGATGATCTCGCGAATTGATTTTGACTTTTTTTTTTGTGTTTTTGGGATGTTTGTGAATCAAAAACGAGTTAAATTAGAATTGGTATATCGTGTATAAGGGTTTTGACATTCTTTGATCTTCTTTGAGCTCTGATTTTTTATGTAATACACACGACTTGAGCTTTATGTCGCTCCAATGACATGAGTTTCAAACTGTGCTAATCTGTCTTAAACTTCCCTAATGACTTGGTCGTCACTTAATCTTGAGTATTCACACTATTGCCACGGCTTGTTCATACGATTTGAATGACCATGCTTGAATGACATAACTTTAATACCTTAAAATGCCTTGATTTGGTCTTTGACACTGTGATGATCATATGAACTGTTTTTAAGGACTTCGTTATACTGCATACCAGTTGTTTACTGAAATGTCTACACCATGAATTTTTATTGCTTTATCATAGCTATTATATGATTTCTTTCTGTGTTGCTTCAAAGTAGGTTTATGGCATGCTCTGAATTGTGTTTATTTGATAATCCCATCGTTAAGTCATGATAAAAAATTCATGTCGTTAAGCCTATATGAGTTACCAATTTGTAATCGTAATCCAACTGGTCTGAGGTGACATGTCGCATGAACGACTTGAGTCTCGGAATCGGTCTGAATGAGTTGACCTCTTGCTGACTTTAATTTAGGACCGCGGATTGGTGCTCACGCCCTTGTTCCACCCAAACCATAAAAGGATATCGATTCTTAGTAAATTATGCCTTTATTGAATTGTTTCCTATGACATATTTTTTTTTAACCCAAGCCGTTGAGGATGACACATTGTCCGTAACTACGTAATAATAATGTGAATCTCAACTTATGATAGTGTATGAACACCCCCTTTTTAATGTCAGAACCTTTGTGCTGAAGTTGAGTTACTTTTAAGATTCCAAGTTGCGAACTAACATGAGTCTCATGTCGTGGACCTACAGAAGTTTCAAGTCGTGAGCTGACATAAGCGTCAAGTTTGCGGATCGACATGAGTATCATGCCGTGAACCAACATGAGCATCATGCCGTGATCCGACATGAATCCCATGTCATGCACTGACATGAGTCCCAAACCGTGGCAGCGACATGAGCAAACCGTCATGTTGCTGCTACGGCATGGGCAACCATGCCGCAACGACTTGACTCTAATGTTAACAAACGCCTTGCCTTGGTGTTTGTCACCTTTGTTTTAATGCTTTGATGTGTTTTCACACTTTTATTCTTTGAATCTTGTTGCTAGAAAACTGAAGTGTACTCTAGTATACCTGTGTAGAATGACTACTGAAAAGCAAGTTCTCCTTCAAAGCAAAGAGACCTCCTCAGCTCAAACCGATCCTTCCTTAAACAAGGCTTCCGAAAATGAAACAACCATAACCTCTAACCAGGTTTCTGCCCCCTTCCTTTGGATCTCCGCCCGATTAAAGCTAGGGACCAAGAGAGACAGTCTACCACCCTAACTCAGGAGCAATACAAACTATTGTGTGGTCAATACAGAATTCCTCTTACGGATGCCATATTACCAAAAGATGGCGTCTTTGCTGACGGCCCTCCTGTTGGATATGTTGCTGTAAATAAACAAATGCTAGCAGCTGGTGCTATCCCCCCGTTTAATCCTTTTTTAGGGCGAATCCTAAACTGTCTAGGCATTTCTCCTTTCCAATACACTGTTCTACTGGGCCTTTATGTTTTTCATGGATATGACAAAGCAAGAGACTACTTTCCAGGAACTTCGTTACCTGTGTTCTTTTAAGATTAGGAAGGACACCCCCTCTATTATGCATGTTGAAGGTGCCAGAAATCGGAAGCTTGTTCTCGGATTACCGAACAGTGTTTCAGGATTTTTAAACCAATTCTTCTTTGTTAGGTGCCCCGAACCATTTCGAGGGCAGTGGACAGACGGAGGTATGTATAGTTTACCGACCGGCTTTGACTTTATTTTCCTTTGAGTTACACGTTCTTACATTACTTCTTTCGAAATGCAGTACTCCCTACCCTGATTAAGGACAACAAAGCATCCTCTTCTCTTAAAGACACATACGGAACACTGAAAGCTATTGACGTGGCTAAGAGAAGTATAAAACTTTTAGTTACTGAAAATATTCTTCGCCAATATGAACTACTTCACCCCTTGAGGAAGTTTTTATGCAAGGTTGGACCTTCTCCTCCTAAACCTAACCCTGCAGAGTAGAACGTCGGCTGTTCTGATGACAGAAATGTAACTCAGGCCGATGAAAATCCTATTATTGACCCTTCTTTGAAAAGATGTTCAGGGCCTACTAGTGGAAGAACGTTGCCCTTGTCAATGACTTTGAATAAGATGAAGATTCTAACTGTCATAGGGGCGAGGATCCTATAACATCGGCTGAGTTGACTGAGAAAGAGAACACTTTCCCACATTCTGAGCCAGAATCAGATTTCAAACAGGTTAAGAGGGATAATAGGGAAGTGAATCCTTCTGAATTCGAGCGCAGGACTGAATATGATGGGGAAGACATAATTGCATTATAAACTGATCCAAATATTGAGACTATAATTGGAGATTTCCCTACTGAAAATGCAGCTAAGGAAGATTCTGCAGGTACATTTGACAATTTGAGTGATCTCAACTCTGCTAGATACCTTAGTCAGGATGGTGCAGTTACTCAGCCTCTCAACCCTCAAACCATAGATATCGGACTTAGGGATGCAACCTCAACTGAGTCAGAAAGGCATCTTAAATCTTTAGGAATCCCCTTAGGCCCAGGGGATATGACTGGTCTGTTAATAATAATATCTTTTAAAGAAATTCATCTCGTGCATTCCAATTCCTTTTCTGTATTTATATCTTGCTTTAGCATTTTTAGATAATTTGTAGTTTCAAGTATCAGAAACTCATCCATAACTCATTTCAGGTCTAGACATGCACGGGAGACGCTCGTCAGGAATCAGATCAGAGTTTAGTAAAAGGAGCAAAGCTTTCGATCCAAAGCACTTACTACGACCCGAACCTTAGAAATCATCACATCACCGCGAGCAGCTCCATCCACCTCCGCCCTTGAAACCCTCTTCTCAGTCTTTACATGCATCAGAATCCGTCTTGACTGAGGAACAGAGGAAGAAGATACATGAGGAAGAAGAGGAAGAGGCTAGAAGACACAGTTGGCTAAGGGAAGACACGCCCGATGAAGGGGAATGAGCGAGGAAACGAGGAAGGGATGGTTCTTATAAGCATTCCCGAGTAGAAAAGTTGCCTACTAAGCCTTGACTTCCTTCATCGTCCAGCCCTTCCGGTCCGTCAGCCGAGATCCATTCGATTATTAATAAACCTCGCTACACTCCTGGTTCAACAAATGTCTCTTTTTCTGCAAAGCTCCCAGGTTGGAACTTGAAAGGGCTTTACTTTGATCGTGGAGTAGGTATAACTGATGCCGATGTTTTTCTCAAGGATGTGGAAGCGGTTATAAGTCAAACACACACCCAATTTGATACTGCTAAGAGTCAAATCGAAACAAAATGGAACATCGTAAGAGATGCTTTTTACAAAAAGCTGCGCAGATGGGAGAAACTTGGCGACGACCTCCAAAAGCACCATAATTCCCATCTCACAAAATTTGCCGAGTTGGTGAGTGATAAAGTCAAATGGGAAAAAGTTTTGGATGATCGTGACGCTACTATCGCGATTCTCAATAAAAGAGTCGCAGAGTTAGAAGCGTCAGATAACGAGATCAAGAAGCTCCGGGAAGAACTCGATGCTTCCAAGAAAAAAGAAAAGATGCCATAACTGCCAAGCGTAATGTTGATGCCATGCTAGCTGTAGAGAAGGATTTCTCCAAACAATATCGGGAAGATGCCGCCAATCTTCATAAGGAGGTAAAATCTCCGAAGGCTTCTAACCAGACATTAATGGCCAAGGTCGAGTCTCTTGAGAAGGACAAGATAACTGCAGAAGAAACTCACAAATAGGCCATGGACGAAGTTGATGAAGACATGTTTCGCTTCTATGTATACAGTGTCAAGAGCCGTGGGAGTTTGCATTACTTAGGGGATAGTTTTGCACGTACTTTGGCGCTTGTTTGGGAGCGAGTGCTTGAGATTAACGGTGATGATTGTAGTGAGGACGAACTCATTGTCAAACTCCTAGATGATAGGTCCAGAGAGGCTTTGGAAGAAGGAAAGGCACAACTAATAGACGAAAGGGCCGGTATTTTTGGTGAGCAATTTCAAACCCAACCTGATGTCAACCCTCTTACTGATCCCTCGGCCCTTGAAGCTTTCGGCTCACAGACATTAGTTAACCCATTCGATGCTTCTAAAGAGAAAGATGATGTTACTGAGGGAAATATCAATACAGAGAACATTGTTGAAGAGCACGGTGGAGTCGACGAGGCTGATGATGACAATCCTGATCATTGGAGAATTGAGCACAGGAATCCCCTAGAAAATCTTCTTGATTTAGGTAAAATTGAAACCAATTATACCCTATTGTGCTTAGAGTCCATTTTCGATTCACCTGGGTCCCTTGCTTATTATGCTCGATGTTTCCATACTTTGAATTTAATCTCTCCCATTTCTTCTCCTACCATAGGAAATACAATAACTACTGGGGCTACCAGGATTGATTGGCCATTGGCAACTTTCCCTCTTACTTCTGTCGTTACTCCCCTTTCTCCTAGTAACACATCCTTACTTGTTACAGCTCCCGGGTCATAAGATGCAACGATCGGTGCTCTCTAGGGTTTGGATGATGTTGACTATAACCTTAGTGATGATGTTGAGGCCATCGAAGCAGACGAAGGTTCCCAAGATATTGTCAAGGGTAAGAAGAAGACTGTCAAGTCCTCATCGTCTAAGAAGATAAAGAAGAAGAAAGACATGGAGGCTATCACTTTATCTTCCCAAGAGAATCAGAGTAACGTGGAAGAAACCCCTCACCTTTGGCTAAGAAGTCTGCTTTGAGATCAAGTGACAGGAAGAAATGATCATGCTTAGTAGTAGCTTAATCTGGTTGTTGACTATTTTCTTTTGCATGTTGTATTCAGGCCGATTGTATATGCGGGCGTCGGTCCCCGCTTATTACTCTTGTACTTGTCGTCTTTATGCACTCTATCATATGATGTTTTACACTTGAACATGTGACTTTATGGTATAGTTCTGCTTTGTTGTCAGGATATTGTGTCCTGCTTTCCATGCTTTAAATTTTGCTTTTAGCCTCGCTATACTTCTTTATTTTATATTTCATGCCTGTTCTACATCTGCAATACAAATTGTATATTATTACAGGCTGAGTTAATTCAACCAACTTTATTGTTTTGTAAAATACAGTTTTGTTGGTTGGAATGACCTAATGCCGGGTTTTCATGAGATTATGACCGGATTGTAGTATGTTTAAGAGAGCGTCATTAGATTTCATTAATGCGATGGTAATGCCCCCATACCACAATTGGTTTTAATATTTTGAAAATTAGGCATGGTTTTTACAGTTAGATAAAGAAATCTGTTATTCCTAGTAACTGAGTGGGCCAGTTACTTGTGGTTTTTATCAGATGTCTTTGAGGAAAGTTTTTGGTTCCGTCATTAATTGAATTCAGAAGATTTGGCTTATGACCGGATGCCCTCGAAAGGATCTTTGATCCGTTGTTCGTTGAATCTGAATAATTCAAACGCTTGTCGAACTTGTCAGATGCCTCCGAGGAGGTCTTTGGGTCCGTCAGTAACAGGGTTTGAAGGACCCAGAATCAATAGTTGGATTTGGAAGATCCAGCATCTGAGCGGATGCCTCCAATGAGGTCTTCGAACACCCTGTGTTTATATTGCTATCCATCCATGTACTAATGGCGTCGGCGATGAACCGGGTGCCCCTCGGGGAGGTCTTGGGTTTAAAAGCCCTGTGTTTGTATCGCTATCTAGCCATATCTTAATGGCGTCGGCGATGAAGCGGGTGCCCCTCAGGGAGGTCTTGGGTTTAAAAGCCCGGTGTTTGTATCGCTATCCAGCCATATCTTAATGGCGTCAGCGATGAACCGGGTGCCCCTCAGGGAGGTCTTGGGTTTAACGTCACATTGTTCCAGGTGGCTGACGCTAGTTTATTTTTTCGATTCTGGTTGTGACTTGTCAAAACTAGAACTTTGAACTCTGTTATTAAGAATGTTCCCCTACGGTGAAATTCAAAACTTGGTCCGTAGTTTGGGTGACACATATTTTTAGGTTTAGAGTTCTTGATGCCCCTTATTTATGGCTTTGCACTTCACACCCTCCGTAGCAAAAGTGTGTGATGTTTGAGTATTAAGCAGCAGGTGCTTGAGCTTTCCCCATTGGGGATGTGCTATAGCTCTCATCAAACCCTATTTGATTTTAAATGCGCTTTCATTTACTTAAGAAGCCTGTTATTAAGATCGATGTTAACAGCTTGAAATCAAAAACATGCAAATGTATGATTTTAGATAGGTAAAGTAATTTCTTCCACCAATTTGTACAAACTTTGCATGATATTCACAATTCATGATATGTTTACAATTCATGATGTATGTATAATGCGAAATATGTGAAAGATACTTCAAACAAGATAACGGCGAAGATGAATGCTATTCCATGCTCGAGGGAGTGCGATTCCGTCTGTCATTTTTAGCACAAAAGTGCCATCTGCAAATTTCTGGCTTATGATGTATGGCCCCTCCCAATTGGGTCTAAATACTCCGGTTCCTGTCATAATTCTCTTCAGGACAAGGTCCCCATCTTGAAAAATTCTTTTCTTAACTTTTGTATTGAAATATCTACTACTTTCCGTTGATGGGCCGCTATCTTAAGCTCTGCTTCCTTTTGCTTTTCCTCGAGTAAATCCAGTGCCTCCAACTGCAGCTCTTCATTCTCCTTCTGGTTGAAGTAGATTCTGCGGTGAGTTGGTACTTCAAGTTCCACTGGGATCATAGCTTCTGACCCGAATGCAAGTGAGAATGGGGTGTGCCCCGTAGCAGTTTTATGTGTTGTCTGGTATGCCCATAACGCAAAAGGTAGTTCATCAACCCAGTTGCCTTTGGCTTTTTCGAGACGCTTCTTGATGGTTGACTTTAGTATTTTGTTGATGGTTCCACTTTCCCGTTTGCTTGCGGATGGGCCACAGCTGCAAAACTCTTTTTGATCTTATATTTAGCGCAAAAATCTAGGAATTCATTGCTTTCATACTGGGTTCCATTATCGGTGATGATCTTTTGTGGCACTCCAAACCTGCAAATGATGTTTTTCAAAACGAAATTGATCACTTTCTTTGACGTGATGGTAGCCAAAGGTTCTGCTTCAGCCCATTTGGTAAAGTAGTCGAGAGCTACTATAGAGTATCTCATATTCGGTTTTGCGGCTGGTAATATCCCAATTAAATCTATCCCCCCAGACTGCAAATGGACATGGGCTGACCGCAAATGGCCATGGGCTGACCATTTGAGTTAGCTCCGTGGGAGGTGCTCTTGGAATCTTAGCGAATCTCTGGCACCTGTCACATTTCTTTACATAGGTCATGGCATCTAGATTTACATCAAGCCAGAAATAGCCATATCGCTGAACCTTTTTGGCTAACGTTTGACCGTCGGTTTGTCCTCCGCACTCTCCCTCGTGCAAATCTGCCAAAATCGCTCTAGATTCCTTCTTAGTCACACATCGCAGCAATGGCATGGAGAATCCTCGCCGGTACAGCCTTCCGTCCTGAATGAGGTAAAAAAGGGCCTTGCACAACATCTTCCTTTTGTTTTTCCGCTCTTCAGGTAGTGTCCCACTGAGGATATATTCTTTAATTGGAGTCATCCACGATGTAGGTTCTTCAACGGTTTCCATTATCCAGTCAACACTCCCTTCCTCAATGGTTGGGGGTAGAAAGGACTTCGATGGGGATTAAACCCAACAGCTGAGCATCTGATGAACTAGCATACTTGGCAGGGGAATCCGCTATTGAGTTTTGTTCTCTTGGGATGTGAGATATAACATAGTGGTCATGGTCGTTTAGAAGTTCCATAGCTTTGATTAGATAAGAAGGGAGGTTCCCAGTTTTGGTTTGGAACTCTTTGCGTACTTGACCCACCACAAACTGAGAGTCACTGAGGATCTGTAAAGTTTTAGGTTTAGCTCTTTTGCCAACTTTAACCATGTTATTAACGCTTCATATTCGGCCTCATTATTGGTTGATGGAAATTCCAATCTCAAGGCATATCATAAAGAGTAACCTTATGGGGTTTCTAAGACAATTCCAGCCCCTGAGCAATAGTCGTTTCCAGATCCATCAAAGTATAGTTTCCAAGCAATCTCTGTTTCCGCTGGTTCCTTAACCTTTTCTCCTCTTTTGTAAACTCAGCAATAAAATCCGTTAGGGCTTGGCCATTAATGGCTCTTCGAGGATAGTAAGTGATGTCATATTGACTTAGCTTAATGTTCCATTTTAGTAACCTTCCTGGAGTTTCTGGGCGAAAGAGAATTTGCCTTAATGGTTGATCGGTGAGAACCTTGATAGGATGAGATTGGAAATACGGTCTCAGCTTTTTTGAGGCAACAAAGAGGCAATATGCGAGCTTTTCTAGTTTAGGGTAATTTAGCTCTGCCCCGGTGAGCCTCTTACTAATGTAATATACTGGCAATTGCACTCCTGCTTCTTCTCGGATTAGTGCTGCACTCAAGGCATGTGATGAAACTATTAGATATAAAAATAGATCCTCCCCATCCTTAGGTTTCGATAACATTGGTGGTGATTTCATATGTCTTATTACTTCTCAAAAGCCTCCTGGCACTTTGAGGTCCACTGGAAGTCCTTCTTTCCTTTTTTTCAAAGCATCGAAAAGCGGAATACATCGATCCGTTGCTTTGGAAACGAACCAGTTCAATGCTGCTACCTTTCCATTTAAGCTTTAGAGTTCCTTTTTTGTCCTTGGGGCTCGCATTTCCCTTAAAGCCGCAATTTGAGAGGGATTTGCTTTGATGCCCCTAGCATTGATGATAAACCCAAGAAATTTCCCCGAAGAGACCCTGAACGAACATTTTAACAGGTTTAATTTCATCCCGTATTTCTTGAGTATGTGAAATATTTCTGCCAGATCCTCGAGATGATCTTCGACATTCTTTGATTTGACTAGCATATCGTCTACATACACTTCCATTGTATTCCCTATCTGAGATTTAAAAATGGAGTTTACAAGACGTTGGTAAGTCGCTCCTGCGTTTTTCAGTCCAAATGGCATGACTTTATAGCAGTATAATCCTCTATCCATTATGAAACTCGTGTTCTCTTCATCTGGCTTGTGCATCATAATTTGATTATATCTGGAATATGCGTCCATAAAAGATAGTAACCCGTGCCCCGCCGTTGCATTTACTAGTTGGTCAATTCGGGGCAAAGGGAAACTGTCTTTTGGGCACGCTTTATTAAGATCTGAGTAATCTATGCACACTCTCCATTTTCCATCGGACTTTTTGACAAGAACTAGGTTAGAAACCCAATCTGGATACGTAGACTCGTATGAAATTATTTTTGAGTAGCCTATCTACTTCTTTTAGAGCCTCGGATCTTTCAAATCCCTGCATTCGTCTTTTTTGTTTCACAAGAATCAATTTTTGATTTATATTCAACTTTTGAACAATTACATTCGATGGGATTCCACACATATGTGAGTGTTCCCAAGCAAATACATCTAGATTTGCTTTCAAAAACAAGATTAATTCCTTTTGCAGCTTCATACCTAGCTGGGATCCTATCTTCAAGACCTGGTTAGGGTCCTCGTCGGATACCGTAACGGGGGTGCTGCTCTGTTTTCCCCCATACTGTTTTTCCTCAGACCAATTGCTTTTCGAGCGCCACTGTGCTCACCAGTATGGGGGTTTTGCTTTAATTGCTATAAGAGGGGTTTTTAGATGCGGAGCGACGACTCTACATTCTTCTTCAATTCTTTCTTCCTTGCCTCTGCCAATTCAACCAAATAACACTCTCTTACCGCTTATTGATCACCTATAATTGTGCCAACACCATTCTCCATTGGGAATTTCATAGTGAGGCGCCACAGAGCCATAGTTGTTCTAAATGCTGCAAGAGTAGGTCTTCCTAGGAAGGCATTGTAAGCAGAGGGTTCATCAATTATAACAAAGTCATGTACCAGTGCGTCTTTTTGCTCTCCTTCTCCGAGCTCCACTAGTAGACTGATAACACCAATTAGTTGAATAGCTTGTCCAGTGAATCCATGGACCTTGTTCTGACAGGCTTTTACATCGCCCATGGAAAGCTTCATCTTATGGAATGCGCTAAAGAAGAGGATATTAACTGATGCTCCGCTATCGACTAACACCCTTCTAATTATGGTTGGGCTCATACCAATGGTTATCACCATTGGATCCTCTGTAGATGTTATGATCCCAGTCGGATCTTCATCTTTAAATGTGATGTCGTCTCGCAGGATTCTCGGTACTTTTGCTGATGAAACCTCATTCATGATCATGAGTTCACCTCTTTTTGAAAAGTCCTTCACCTCATGAACATACTTCACCATGTCCCCCCCAGCTTTTCCCAACCGGGTAGGGGCCCCCTGAAATGGTGTTTATAATCATCCTTGGTATAGCGACAACCGAAGCGTTCTCATTCTGTTTAGGCTGTCCTGTAGAGGCTCCTTGGTCCTGAGCTCCCTGAGCATTCTGGGAGTTCTTTGTGAATTGTTGAAGCTTATTTTTCCTTATCAGTTCTTCAATTAAGATTTTCAAATGTCTATATTCGTTCGTGCTATGCCCCATCTAGTTATGAAATAAGCAGAACTTGCCGGACTTTATTGTGTTATCAGTGACTCTCAACTTCCCTGGCTCTGGGTATACTTCAGTGTCTTTGGTCGCCATATAAATGTTTTCTATGGTATCGTTAAGGGGATTCATTTCAGAGTTCTTGAAGAAACGAAGCTTTTTATTATTTCGACCATCTTTCCCTTCATTCCCTCTTTTTTGATTTCCTCCGGCATTTTTCTGTCCTCCTTGCATGTTTACGTCTTTTTTCTCTGACGGCTCTTTATCTTCTGTAGCTTCCAATGTATAGGCCAGATCCTCATCCATGCCTATGTATTCCTCTGCCTTGTCAAATAGCTCTTTAAGAGTTGCGGGCTTCTTCTTCTTGATCCACTGCCCGAGTTTGGTCCTTTTATTTATACCTCCTTTTAGAGCCATCAAGGCCAAATGTGGCTCATAGTTTCCGACTTCGGCCGCAGCCGTGTTAAAACGCGAAAGGAAGGTTTTAATCGATTCCCCTGGCGCTTGTTCCAGCTCATTCAGTTCCATCACATCACACACCTTAGTTGCTTGAAGCCTGAATTGTTGTTTGAACAGCTTGGCCAAGGTGGCAAAGTCATCTACGAATTTTGGCAGGAGTTTTGTGAACCAGAGCGAAGCTACTCCCTCCAAGTAAGTGGGGAAGTATAAACATTTGAGCTCATCAGTAGCACGTGCCCCATCCACGTGCTGATCATACTTGAATAGGAACACGTTGGGATCGCTAGTTCCATTATAAGCTTGTACAACCGGGGGTTTGAATTTATTTGGATATGGCGCCATTTTTATTCTTCCAGTAAGTGGGGTTTTTGTAGGAGCAAATCCCCATTCCTTCTCATCATCCACCTTTTTCTGGCTCTCATTCATGATTTTTCATACCATTCCGAATATATGCTCCTCCTCATTGAGTTGGTCCACGGGGCGGATGCCTTCCTCTTTACCGAATGTTTGCCTGCGCAGACAATCGCGGTTCAGATTTCGGGGCCCTGGACCTCCCTCATGGGGAAGTACCCTTTTGGTGGAACCAAACGCTTGTTGAGGGATCACTTTTCCGGAGTGGTTATGAGCAGGTGGCTTCATTTCCCTATGACTAGGATTTGCAATCTCTTGGACAGAATTTCCTTTATTCGGGCTTGAGGAAGAAGATCATGTATCTTCCGTTCCAGTGGTGTTAGCAGTTTTAAGATGGTTTGCACTCATGGTGACTTTGGCCGTTACGGCTTGCATGGCGAACTTGGTTTCAAGCTTCTTCATCATGGCCTCATTCGCAATATCAGTTCGACTTGTTAGTCCTGCTGCCACATCATCCAATACCCTCCTTGTTACGGTAGTTCCGACTTTAGAACTTTCACCGACATCAAACTGATTAATAGGCGGGGTGTTTTCCATGTTAGTGGCATTGTCGACATCTTCCATGCTTTTACTTGTAGCTTTCTTCGAAGGTCTACCTGGCTTACCCATGGCTTTAAAGATAAGTATTTCAATTTGGACAACTTAGATAATCAGAGTATATTCCAATGCAGGGCCTTCTACCTTGTGAGAGAGCAAGAAATGGATTGGCAGTCTGGGCCCCACGGTGGGCGCCAAATGTTTTCCCTAAAATTGGGCTTAACACCAAAAATGTGAAGAAAATGCCTCACAAAGAGAACAATAAGTGGAACCACACAATGATTCAAATGCAAGTAGAAGACACAAAGTTTTATAATGGTTCAATCCAATAAGGATCTACGTCCACTTTCATAAGAAATTCCATTATCAATATGAGGATTACAAGATTAACTTCTCTCTTACGATATTTTCATCACTTTCCTACACATGGACCACACTCAAATCTATTGAAAAACAATAGGAAAACATATCAATCCATGGAGATATGATGTAGATGTTATAGAATTGGAAGAATTCCTTCTTGTACATAAGCTCGTTTAATTAATCTTCAATTCTCGAATCATTTGGATGCATTTGATAGAGATCGTGATCCATAAATTAATCTTCAATTTATGATGTTGAATAGATGTTGGAATTATTGTAGAATATTTTCGATAGCACTTCGTGCTCTCCAGACTTGATCCCCCCAAATGAAGAAGTGTGAGGGGTATTTATAAGAGATTTTCAGACCAGATGGCAGTTTCGTAATTAGCTGACAAAAACTGCCATGAGTCAAGTCGTATGGCGACATGATTTGATGCGACACAATTGGTTCCTTCGACTTAAAGCTTCCGTGCGCCTCTGAAATGGCTACGGTATGATGGGGCACGACTTATCTCGGTCACAACATAACTCTAATCCCATCTCCATATCATACTCCTTCTACGACTTGTACATCATGTCGCCGAACGACATGGATGATATCAGTAAAACAACGTCATGCCACTGACCGACATGAATCTTATCCTTCTGAGATCGCCTTGACTCCCGCCATTGGGACGTCAAGACTTATATTGCAACATTGTGTTGTTCAATGCCTTGAGCTTGTGACACAACACATCATGACGGTATGTCATTCGGATGACAGCTGGATGCGGCACGAGTAGGTTACGACATAAGGGCAAGACGGCATGGCATGTTTCTTGAGTCTGACTTAGCTCTCGCGACATGGTTTTGCTCCAGATCTTGAGCAACAATTTATTCTTTATATCGTAGAACGATATGGAGGCAGAGCGGCATGACTCATGTCGTATGCCCCTATGCTTCTTAGCGCTTTGGGATTATGGCACGTCACGACGCCATGTCGGATGACGACTTGCTTTAGCTTTCTTGCTATAAATAGGGCACGATATGACTTTACAATGACCTATTTCATATTGCTATATGACATAGAGCGCTATAGTGTGGTTCTTGCCTTACCCTTTAAAATCTGAGTGACATGGTCTTCATTGTATGAACCGGTGACGCCATGCTGACTTGCGATATGAAGAGAACTCCGCCATTATATCAGAATGTCATGATTGATGGATGTTTTATGTCTTGCTTGCACGATATGAATAGGTGCGATATGACTGGACTTCCTCCCTTGAGACATGACTCTCATGACTTAGTTAAAGCGACATGACTCTCATGACTTAGTTAAAGCGACATGACTCATTTACCGTTCTTATGGGTTAACAGTCGGTGATTTAACTATCAAAATAAACAGTGATTCAATCATGAAAATCAAGTGGGTTCACTGGTTCAGTATCCAACATCAATTGGCCTTTTAATTAAAACAAATGTAAATTTAAAACTCTTAAATATCCCGATATTATAAAAATAGTTTTTCACTTCTTATTTAACATAAAAATTTCTTTCAACAAATTCATTTTTATACATAGGAAAATTCTATATCATATCCAGTTTTCTATTTCCATTTTCAAAACATTAGCCACGTCATTATCTAATATTGGGAAATCAATTCAACTTATTGCTCGTAAAACAACGTTACGAAATATCTTTTATTTATTTCTAGAAAAACAAAATCCATGCTTATTCTTATAAAACTCAACTTACGTTTCCTTTTAAATCTCGTGTATATCATTATAATTTCATGCAATCCCCTTTTTATTTCACTTTTCTCTTCGGAATCCTCATTATATATATTCTCCAAATCTTCTTTAAAAATGTTGCGTTATTATTTCTCTAATGAAATAATAATTTTTACTTACCTCTTTTACCATTACCAAACAATATCATCCTCAGATAATCCTGAAGTCGTTCAAGTTGGGGTTTTTTAATTACCTCTCAGACCTTGATCAACAACGTTCATATCTTAAGATAGATATGAGTTGTAATCTTATATTTTATTCTAATATCAACACAAATTCCATTTAACTATTTATTTTAAAATACGGTTTCATAAACCTGATTACTCTTTGAAAATCTCTTTCTCTAATATATCATTATTTCTTAATTCAATAATTAATTAATCACTTAAAAATATCATTCTTTAATCTCTACCTGTTTAGACAAATTCCTTTAACAATTCGGATTATTTTCTACAACCCTATGACCCACTCCTTTACCACATTCACTTTTACCAATTCCCTTTCTAATCCATTCAATCATTTCTTGCTTGAAATTCTTATTTCGGATTCCCAATTTTACTTAATCCATTAAGTAACTTTAATTCTAAATTAATTCTATAATCCCTCATCGCTTTTTATAAACCTTGTTCAATTACATTCTGGTTTAATCTTACCCTTTTCCATCTCACATTCTTTTTAACTTAATTCGAATATTTAAGCCACATTTATTTAAGTTATCGCTTAAATTTCCTTTTATAACTTAGTTATAAAATTCGGGCTTAAAATAAACCTGTTCATAAACCACCTTCACCATTCAATTAGATTTCACTTAAAATTCGATTACTTTTAAATGAATTTCAATTAAAAAGTAATTATTATTAATTAAAATAATAATTTACTTCAACCATTAACTACTTCAGTAGTTAATTTCTTTATTCACTAAAATAAATAGTAAGTTCCCTTCAAAAACCTAATTAAAATTAAACAAATATTCTTTAAACTATTTTATTAGATTAATCCAAACAAACTAATTTAATAATTAGTTCCAGTTAAAAATGGTCAATTTAGTCAACTCTAAACACGGTTATCTCGTTAACTGATTCCAATTAGTTCTCTTTTTAAATTAATTAATAATGCAATTAATTTAAATAATGCCATTTAATTGTTTCATAATGAAACAATTATCCAAATTAACTGTTAGGTTAATTTCTATTCATAAGTTTATAAATCTGATTGACATCAGAATTTACTTTATAAAATCTAATAAATAATTAATTATAAATTAATTAAATAAATAATAAATATTTATTTCTTGTTAATAAACTTTTATTCAAAATAATATATTTCAAAAAAATTTCCATTAATAAAATAAATTTAATAACTTCAGTTCTATCGATCCACCTGGCGGTAAATCAATATAAAACAAAACAATTTATTTTATAGGCCATTTACTGCCGGTTACTCAATAAATATTGCTCATAGGTTAAAACAAAACAGAGATTGCATTTCCAGTCAACACTCAATAATCAAATCAATCACCCAATCAGGACAGTTCATATATTGGTAATATGGAAATAAAAAATGTCTAATATATTTGAGGAATTCGGTTGGATTCCCCCAACCTATTCTTCCCTGTTTTGAAATTGGTTATCTCAAATTAGATCATGCAATTTCATTTAACTGATAACAATTATTTAAAAGTAAACAATCAACAAAACAATTCGAACAATTCAAATAATTAAACATGTTTATTTTATAAACGTGACCAATAAGGTAAATTACCCTCATTGGATCCAATCGTTAAAATAACGATTTGGTATTTCACTGACATATAACAACGGTTTAATTTCAGCAGTTAAATCAACAAATAAATAAATAGTTAGCAAACAGTCAACCATTAGCAAATAGAGCACACAAAATAAAAATCCAGTTTATATAAAATATAAATGGGGAGAACTGAGTGAGTTTAACTCACCTTGGTTTAATTCTGTTTTTAAAATGATTTGTTATAAAAATTCCAGCTGCCTTCGATGCTGACCGACCAGATCTATGTCGTAGTGTTTGACGGTACAATTTTGACGCCTTTTATTCCGTTTAAATCTGATAACGAAACCACACGTTATTAATATAATAAGCTATACGATTTAGAATTAAAATCATTACTCTTAATGATATTTTTAATTAAGCTAATTTTATTTGGTTAAAACAACACCTTTCTACTTTGATATGCTATGAGCATACATATTAATAGCATGATAGTTCCTCCTACCCCATCCAGTATATGGTGTATGTATATTGTGACTTATATATATATCAATTTAGTTAACCTAAAACAAATTTTAAACAGTTGGGCCTTACCAACAATACAGCCCAGACTTTCCATCCAGGCTCGAACCTGTTCAGGAACTGTTTGACCAAGGCAAAAGAAACACCACCCGATTACCCATTTCTTCTTCCCAAATCTATACATATGTTTTTCTTTATTTACTTCAACCCAAAGCCTAAATATTGTCCAACGGCCCACAACGCTTTCTGCAATCATCACATTCTAACAAACCCGCATCCATTTCTTCCTATATCAAACTATCGAATCCCTTCCTCCACATAAATCATCCGCCGCCTCAAAAACTTCTCATGCCGAAAATCTAATCCTCTTTCCCTCCTTCGTTCTTCATGAAAATCGAGGGTAACTGCACCGCACACCCCTACGTAAACACGTTCTTTCTTCCCTTCGCCGTTCGTCTTCAATTGATAGGCCAAACCCTAAACGACCTCTTCAGCAAACATTATCGCTTCACGATCAAACCCCAAACCCCAGAAATAAACGAGCCATTCCTACACCCACTATAGACAACCCAATCAAGGCCTCCATTTCGTAGATCTTTCCCCAAACCATAGTCTTAAGTTCCGAACAGCTTCATCAGGAAATTGGGCAAAAATATATACAGAAATGAGGTGTGTGGATCTACGACTTCATATAAGTCTTTTAATTTATTCTTGATTACAGTATTATTTTGTTATGAATTTTCTTTGGCTTTCGAAGTGTTTTTTCCTTTTCTGTTCACTGTATTGGTTCATATGGGTTTTGGAATGAGTGAAACACTCTGGGTGATGCGCATTTTTTGATCAGATCAACGTCCATCAGGGACTGATCGTAGCTAGGTTCGGCTACTGTTAGCTAATGCCATATGTGTTCTCCCCGTTTCCAGGTTGTAGGTGTACTGGTGATGGAATTGTTGATGGATCTGTGATGGGTATTAGAGATTTTGGTTGAATTCATTTCAGTATAGCTGGTCTGTTTGCAGGAAATATTGATCGAATTGCCAACGAATTGTTTATTCAATTCGGAGATATTGAACTGTATGTTGTATATCTTCTGTTCCATTTTTATATACATGGAAACGGTCCTATTATGTATTCGTATATGAATTCACTGTATATATGAATATATATATACAAGCTGGTTGATTTGTTTGCCTTAGATTTGATGTTATAAGATATATACATATCTGGTTTCCTTTTCTGTGCATTGTACATTTTCTTAGCTGTTAAGCTGTAAAAATATATAGCTATTTCTAGCTATTTTCTTAACTGTTCAAGATTGATGTATGAATCTGTTCATTGTTTTTAGCTGTTTGGTTGATGTGTGTGTACATATGTGTGTGTGTATATATATATTCTCTAGCTTGCAATGTCTTCGTCTTTAGCTATTCTTTACTCTATTCACTAGCTGCTTGTTCGATATTTTGTTGTCTGTAGATTTGATGTTCCTTAGCTGTTCGTTCCACTCTTTTCTTACTGAAAGAAACATGGGCAGGTTGTACATAAATTTAAAAAGAAAGATTGTTTTGGTTCTATTAGTTTTGCATGTGTACAGACAGTTTATTATATGTTGTTTTTATTTTTTTTGTACTGATCACTTTTGTTGTTCATATTTTGCATATGGGAAATGATGTGTATTACTGTTTTCTTGAATGAACAAGTCATGACATTGAAATTGTTTCCTTGTATTAATCTTGTTCCCGTTTTGTGTTATATGAATTTTAGTTTCTCTCTCATATTATATACATTTTCCTGTTTCATATTCATACAGTATACGGTTGGAGATTCATAATGTATATTCCATTTATATGTTGAGCATAGTAGCCAAGATTTAGTTGGGTTTATTTATAAATCTTATAAAATGTTGATACAGTGTACATTAAATTCAACAGCTAAATTTATATCATCGTGTTTATAAAAATAACAGTTCCAATTTTAATCGATATAGAATCCAAAACTCAACATTAAAAATTCTAGTTTTAAATACTGTTCCATTCATATAAAATTGTTTAATATTTAAAAATAAATCATTATAATTTAAAAATGTTTCTATAGCGACTATTTAAAATTTTGAATTGGACATAACTAACCATCTATAATATGAAATCATCATTTTTCTCTTTCATTAGAAAATTATAATCAACACGCTTCCAACATTTCTTGTTCCACAAAATTCCGACTTATATCGGATCCTGTATATTCAATTGAAGTTCAAAATTCCATATTACGAACTGCAGTGCCATTTCGAGCTTATTTTATATTTATATAAATATATAACA
Organism: Allium sativum; assembly: GCA_030737875.1. Lineage (NCBI taxonomy): Eukaryota > Viridiplantae > Streptophyta > Magnoliopsida > Asparagales > Amaryllidaceae > Allium > Allium sativum. The sequence continues at coordinate 11,012,129 of JASFAX010000020.1, read as the reverse complement.
TTCAAACTTCGTTTTAAACAACGAATTAAATATTAAAATCCATTAATTTTCCAAATAAAATATTTTAAAATAATAAATAAAATAAAATATTTGACTGCCAAAAATACGGGTCGTTACAAATTCAAGGAAAGAACTACTAATAAAACAGATTGATGTTGAAGCAGGTCGGATATTATGCCAAACCACTGCAAAAATTCTTATGTGTCCTTGTTTATTTTATGCTTTTTATTTTAATTTTTGCTTAACTAGTGCTTTCATCTAATTTCTTGGGTTAAATTTTTTAGTGCTTTCACTGAGAGAAAGCTTGGATCTGAAATTTAGAAAAGTTGGGGAGGTTTATAACTAGATCTTTGTTGAATATAACAATACAATTTTAGTTCAATGATAACAAACATATATTATTCTATAAATGTGTTTGTAATTGTACCATTCCATATTTCATCTCATACATAAATAAATATTTGTTGAATAAAATGTTATTGCATAAATTATTATATTCAAATAGTATTTTTATTCAAATAAATATTTTATTTCAACATTTGAATTAGTACACATTTCTAACTCCACTATTGTACATTCCACTGTGTTATAATACATTCAATTTCATCTATTGCATTCAGTCCTCATTGCAACACTCAAGATTCACTCAGTATTACTCAGTTTACACATAAAGACTCATATACTTTCATACACTGACTCACTTGTCTTCAGTCTGCATCAGATTCTGGAACAAAATAGAAATATGTATAGACAAATACAAATTTATTTTAAATTTTATTTGCCTTAGAATTTTGGTGTGTTTCTCATCATATTTCTAGACTTGGGATATGTATACACATTTATTTGAGTCTAGACTGCTTGTGATATTCACATTGATTCACTATAAATATACAAGTTAGACTGAATAACTAGTGACTGTGGATTAGCTTCAACACAGCTATAATGGTCTACTGATCAATATCAGCCTCAACTCACATTTGTGGTCTACTGATCTTGACCAGCCATGACACATCGTATAGTGGTCTGCTGATGTAAATAGAAAATATAATTGCACATGCACAATACATGTATACACGTATATGTGTATGTATATATACATATATATTGATAATGTGCAGGTGAATAGGCTCGACATGCAAATCATTTAAGCCTCATGCACAAAACAAGAATTTTTTTTAGCCATACGCAAATGTCTAGACATGATGAAACAAGACCCAAGATAGTTTCAAATACATGAATATGGATAATCACTTGAATAAAACAACATATAAATTGCATGGATCATGGACAAGCAATAGAACAAGGTGAACTCAATCAAACACAAGTCAGTAAGCATGAACTAGGTCATGGCATGCAGCATACACCAAATAGGCTCAATCCATAGGGCTCGTGATTCAGTAATGACATCAGACAACAGGTTTAAGTGCACAAACAAGTGGTGCGCAACTTCTATATAGCATGCACATGTTTCAGCAGCAATAACTCATGTGGCTTGCAATTAGTAGCAAAAACATGGATATTAACATGGTAGTTCATACACAAATACATGTAATAACAAAAGAGGAAATGACACATGACCATAAACAAAGGTTCAATAGCATGGAGAAGGTGATCAGTAAATACACAAGTTAAATGATTACAACAATGAAAAGAGCAAGCTCCAGCTTTAATGGCACAAAAATTTTAGTGAACACAGTGTGCATGATAAGGCCAGGATGATGGCAAGAGCCAAGTTCCAAGAAAGAAACAATACAAAATATTCAAACATCTCATGGCAGCATAAAATAATATAGTTCTTGTCACATAATAGTAAAATGATGACAAAGAGAAAATGTAGTTTGAGGTTCAAACGCGCGCACACACACATGCACACACACACAAACATATATATATATATATATATATATATATATATATATATACACACACACACACATGTGTTTATATATAGCAAGAAATCTTCATGACTAAATCTCAAGTGAACAAACAAAGATGAAACTGCACCTAGGCTATAATGATAGTTTTCAAGTGAAATGGTACAATTGGACAAAAATAACATGGTAGAGGAGTAACACAAATGACAAATCAATGGCACACAAAAGTGTAAGGACACTATAGAGTACATGCTGTATATGTGAACAAGCCACTACACACAAGCACAATGTTGCAAGTATCAAACAATGTTCGCCAAGCACAGTTCAACTCAAGTTAATATAAGCAAAAGGCGGTGGAGTGAACACATGCATATATGTATACGAGCAATGTCAAGTGCGGTTGAATAATAGCAGTAAGTAAGACAAGACAAGGTGATGCATCTGCTCTTATCAAGTGTAAATTACCAATCTACCGGATCAAATGTAGTATCTTTTTCTTATAAAGGTCAAAGAAAAAATAAGTGCAGAGAAGCAATCATGAAGTGGAGCAAAGAAATGTGTACATGAAGTAATCTTCTTGGACAAACCAGGGTAGAAATGCAAGAATGAAGCATGGCAGTGTGAAAATGCTGAACTGACAGTGTGCATTGCATCAAGGCCTAATTGTTAAAAGCCAAAATATTTGGTAAGTATTACTTTTGTAATCATGTTGAAAGTATCTCATGCCAATGCACGTTTCCAGAAATTGATTCAAGCATACTTTGCAAATGTATAATCGACAAAAATGGATTAATAATTTATTCCCAAAATGAACAGTAAGCTAAACCCGGCTAATTTCATCGATGAAATTTTTTTCAAGATTTTATCAACTAATCAAGGCATTGTTTTTGGCAAGATTATATCTCACTAGCTCAAAAAATTTCTAGAAAATCGCTTGAATTAATTGGGTATTCATGGTAATTAATCAAGAAAATATCATGGCATTATCAAGACTAAATCTTTGGTGAAATCAGAGACAATTAGCGGTTTCTAAATCCTATACATAATGCGGATCATCACAGGCAAAAAGGCAACGAAAACTAACAAACAAAGCAATCGAAAAAATAAATCAGAGATGCTCACATCCTTCAGAGTTCTTCAATCAAATTGCAAAGTCCAAATCGAACGACCAGAGGAGAGCAGTCAATTGAAGTTATCAAGAGAAGCAACTATGTCAAATTCTAGGACTTGCGATTTGGAGGAATAGCCAAAACCCTAGTTTCTTTTAATCGGGTGCCATTGAACAAAAAGGAGAAGATGACATTTTTTATTCAAGTAGCAAGAAAATACAATGGGGCTGACCTTTTTTTATTTGTTTAAGGGTCTTTGGTTTTATTTCTTTTAGATATTTTCATTTTTGTTATCAATCTATACATTTTCTAGTTTTCAAAACTAGGAAGTCGAGTTACGGTTTTGTAATTCGGTGAAAATTCTAATCTCAGGGTTTGAGACCAGTACAAGATTTTGAGCATAGGATTAGAACAGTTAGGAGCGGGTGTCGCGAGTTTACACGGAATTGTAAGAGTATAGATTGTTTTAATTCTAATAGAAAGAATGCAGCAGTCAGCAGGGATTTGCTGAAACGACGTAAATGCAATGTCGTTGATTTTTAGCATTTATTTACTCTGTTGTGATCTAAGCTATGATATTTTTTATATTCCTTAAAACTGCAATATACCCTATTCAACCCCCTCTAGGATTAATTTAGATCTTACAATCTTGAGTAGGGGAAATCAACCAGAGCATGGGAAAACCAAGAGATGCCCTCCAATTATGACCTATCTAGCTATGTTATCAGAGAGTAAATAAGGAAAATAATGAAGGAGAAGCATGATGAAATAATGGATCGACAACAGAAGATGCTAAGAGGTTTCTTTTTTTAGATGGGACATTGGGGAGTAGCTATAACTGTAAGGATTTAGAACAAAGTTTAACAAATAATGCAAGGACTTCTAGAGTTGTAGCGAGGTACGATTAACAATTTATACAAGAGTTAAATAACTCAGGTACCAACCAATTCTACTCACTACCAAGAGAACTTTACTTAGGGGCCATGCTGCACTGGCTATGTGTAACACCCCACCTCCGTTAAGGTCACTCACAAAGGGAATGCCTTAAACTTTGATGGAGCGTTTTAGTAGACAGAACAAAATGTTACAAGACAGATATAAAATAGTACTTGAAAAACTTTATAACTTTAGTGCAATGAAAAAAAAAACAGAAATCAGTTTGGTTACAACTTTACCAAAAACTCAAGTACATATATATAAACCTTGTTCAAAACCATCAGAGTACAAAACTTTAAAATCATAATCCCCACAGAACAGAAGCTATAAAGAGCCAAGCCATACTTTAAGCACTTCAACCATAAGGAATCCGGATCAAGCAAGAGTATTCCCTCCTTGGAAACCTGGGGGGGGGGGGGGGCAGAAGAAAAGAGGCGAAACAACAAGGGTCAGACATAAAAGTCTGGCAAGTCCAGTGACTTTCATCATATGAACAGATAATAATAATCATAACATGAAAACAAAGCTGGATAAGAGATGACAGCAACAAGAGTAACAGATATACTTAAACTAAACAGAAGAAACATGATGATATAAGCTATTACTTTTCACCTCACTGCACTAATACTAGTATAACAGGATTAGGTGTCACACCAATGTCTAAACTGAAACAGAAACGGGAACAGAATAATTTCCACAGAAGAGAATGCTAGTAATGGGCCTTTACCACCCCAACAGAAAGTACAGAAACAGAATGCTAATAATGGGCCTTTAACACCCGAACAGAAGGTACAGAAATAGATTAATCCCTACGGAAACAGAACGTAGAATTAGGTGTACACTTGTAAATGGGACTTTACCACCCTAACAGACGGTACCACGCAGAAACAGACATGTGTTACCACCTAACAGAAAACATATGGTACCCCACAGAAACAGACAGAGCTAAGTGTACCCTAAGTCCTATCCCCTGTGATCGGCTCCCTAATACATAAATACCCTGTGCCAGCCCCACAGAAGGGTGTATCACTCCCTAAAGTGGCAACCTTTGAATGACACAGACCTATTTACAGATGTCACGGCGTCTTACATCCTCAGAGGCAGACCAGGATTGTAACGACCTGTATTCTACGCATTATAGGATCATAGGATATTTATTTCTTTCATATACGAAGTCGTATGGTCATGTAACTTTGGGAGACGACTATTGGGGTCATTTCCCATGTTCATGATTTTTCCCGATTTTTAAATGACCATTTTACCCCTATTTGGCACTGTTTTGGCCATAACTTTTGACTGGAAAGGAATTTTGACCTGATTCCATTGGCTCCGGATGATGGTTTCTCTTTCCGTAGAGTGGTCACATTAGCCAAACGGACTCACCGTTTGGGAGATATGGCTGAAACAAGTTTCAGATGGTGAAAAACAGCTTAATTGGGCTTAACCGGGTGATTAGCAGCTAGGCCCAAAGGGGAATTTCGGGTTTAGAGGTATAGGAGGACTGATTAGGGTTAGGAAATCACTTTCATTTCAGTTTTGAGCCGCCACAAACCTTCTTGAGACCTTAGTAATGGCTTCCATCCTCTAAAACCACTCCAAAACACATTTTTAGTGAAGATTAAGCCTAAACTACATCAAAACAAGGCCAAATAGCAACGTAGCAAGGTTCGAGCTGCTGCTATACATAGGAATTCGACCCAAACAGAGAGTATTACAGATTTGGTGTTTCATTTGTGGCCAAGGTGAGTGATTTGCATAGTTTTTGCACTAATTACGGTAATTAAGGGTAATTAGTGAGGATTAGCGGATTTATACACTAATAAATTCTGGAAAAATGTTTAGAAATTCTTAAATAATATTTTATGCCTCTGGTAGAAATTTGGTTTAATTTGATTGAGTTTTGTTAACCCTATGATTAGATTTACTTAAACATGCTTAAGGGAAAATAAGGGGTTTTGGGCACATTTGATCCATTTTGACATGTAAATTCATTGTTTTGGTGTTTGTGGTTAGTTTGCTATGTTGTTATGACTATTTGACATGATTTGTGATTAATTAGAATAGTTAGATTTGTCGAAAACGTCATCGAATGGCGTAAACAAGTTGCTGGAAAAGTTGCAGAAAGTTGTGCAGGGTTTCAGATCGGATCGGATAGGAGACCTGGGCAAGGAACCCGACCCGAACTGGAACCTGGCACAAAAGAAATTTGGCAAGAAGGAAGGCCACTGCTTAAAATCGGAGTAGGAGAGAGCGGATCGGATAGGAAGGATAATGGAGGCCAGATCGGATCGACTTAAGAATAGAAGGCTACGACTGGAGCAAGGCGAAGGGATCGGATCGGATCAGAGTAGATGGAAAACGAGGGAGCTGATCGGAGAAGGAGCATGAACTGGAAGGAGGACAGCAACCCGACCCGACCCGGAGGAGGACACCGACCCGACCCGAAGTGAAGTACCCGACCCGAACCGAATGGAAAGATGACAAGGAAGGAGGACCGAACCGAACCGACGAGGGTAACGACTACCGAACCGAACCGAATTCTAGGGCTGCTACTGCACGACAACTCTTTTGAAGACCCACTCCAATTCGACCAAACCCGAGATGCAAAGGAAGTCCAAATGAGAAGCTAGAGCTCAAGATCCAGATGGGAATCAACGAGTTCGCTTCATGATTGGGCTTTGCTGCGGGACACGTGTTAAGGGGTTATCGATGTCTACTGCTTTGGACCACTATGGTAGGAGGTACGAAGGCGGATTCAGGGCCATTATGGCATTGGTAGGACCAAGGGCTACGACCAATGTGGTGGGTCATTGAAATGTTTGGTCATGACTCCATGTGTTTAGCTTGGTCATAGCAGGGTTTCTACAAGTCGGGATTCGTCATTACCTCAATTTGTCTAGTGTTCCAAAGTGGTAGATATCGTATGCTTTACGCACTGAGTGAGAGATGTGAGGATGGTTGCTATGGTTGATTTGTTTGCTATCATTATGACATGCACACCCCACCCCCGTATTCTTTACACTATTTATTATGGCACCTTAGGGTACTGTACGGTATGTGGTACTAACTCTTTGGTTGCAGGTCCAGGTTCAGGTATGGTTTAGTATACCTGTTATTGTTTTGTTTAGATGCTTATCGCTCATACTAGGCTTTATGTCTAACCCATAGTTTTATGTCTCCTCTTATTACTCTGGGTGCTCACACGAGCAGACTAGAGACAGGTTAGCTGGTGATGCACGGGTAGATGATCCGGAGACGAGCAGGAGGCTTCCACGTAATATATATATATATATATAGTATTCTCCCTGTGTTGTTGAAGATCACTGCTTGGGCATTGGTGGTGCATCTTCTACTTTAACTTTCTTTTGTTAGAGACAGTAAATTTGAAAAGTTGTAATAAGTTGTATTTGGATTTCCGCTGCTCTGATGTTGATGTTGATTTTAGTTATCAGCTTATGCACTGTCTCACATGTTTTATGTCAAGTATGTTATTATTATATTTATTCCATGCGCTGTGAGACATTCTACAGGTTCCTTGATTAGTTCATTCCCTTCTTCCCTTCTTTCGCGACCGTTCCGTGCTAACTGGACATGTGTACAGCGCACTTTTGGAGTAAATGTCGGTTGGTGCGGGGCGGGCCGTCACACTTGGTATCAGAGCTCTAGGTTGCGTAGTTAACCTAGGGAAGTTATCAGGGAGAGATAATATATGTATACGAGAGAGCGTATTTGTGATTACTTTGGTTTTTTTAAGGCTATATATATATATACTATTAGTAGTATAAGGATGAAGTCGTACTGCACTAGCGCCACAATGGAGTCGTTAATCGTTTCCTTTTTCAGATTGACGATGAGCCGATATACTAGAGGTGCTGGTAGGGGAGCCAATAATGGGAATGCTGCTGACGTGAGGACGATGTTTACTGACCTCATGAGAGAGATGCTTAGAGATGTTCAGAGGGCAGCTCCCAATGGTGGAAATGGTGGTGGTCCAATAGTGCAGGCGCCAAGAGTCGACTTCGCCAAGCTGAATAAGGATTATACTAGTCTTGGTGGGAAGTCGTTCCATGGAACAGAGTCGACCACGGATGTTCAGGATTGGTTGGATAGTTGCGAACGTATCTTCGAGGATTTGGGTATCGAGGATGCAATGAAGAGAAAGCTAGCGTCCCGTCAGCTGCAAGGGCGGCAATGAATTGGTGGAATGCTATAAAGGCAGCTACTCCCGAAGATCAGATTACTTGGGAGCAGTTTAAGGCTCGCTTTAGCGAGAAGTTCATTCCAGCTGCTCAGAAGTCAGTGCTGTTTAAGAAATTCTTGGAGCTCAAGCAGAATGGCAGAGCTGTCTCGGAGTATATCGCTGAATTCGACACTTTGTCGAAATATGGGTTGTCTCTTATTGATACTGCCGAGAAGAAGAATGAGAAATTCATAACTGGTTTGGATCAGAACTTAGGGGAAAGGCTTATTAACCACATCGATGAGACGTTTGAGTCGATTGTGGGGAAAGCATTAAGATCAGAAAGTCTCTACCCTAAGCCGAAGACTGAGGTTGCATCCGCAGATGAGCCAAAGCCACAAGCAAGTGGTGGAGGCAAGGGTGGTTCCCAGAATAAGAGAAAGCAGAATCAGACTAAGGATGGCCAGAAGAAAAAGAATAAGCAAGATGTTGAGTGCTTCAGCTGTGGTAAGAAGGGCCATTATGCTAGTAATTGTCGGGCCAAGCCAGCGGATAGGAAGTGCTTCAACTGTGGCCAAATGGGACATCACAAGGACAAGTGTCCACAACCCCCCAAAGAAAAGTATATGCTCTCAATGCTATTCCTTCTTCGTCGAATGCCCCAACTGCGGCGGAGAAGGGAAAAAATGTCGTCATTCAAGGTATGCTTTCTGTTTATGATGTTCCTGTTAGAGTTTTATTTGATACCGGAGCTTCCAGTTCTTTTATATCTAGTGACCTGGTAGATAGGTTGGGATTGGAGCCCGAGATTGTCGATAGACCTTTAATAGTGACGAACCCGATTGGTGGTTCGACTAGCCTTAGCATGATTTGTTGTAATGTGGTCCTATCGAGTCATGGATGCATGTTTGTTTGTGATTGCTTTGTTTTGGGCTTTACTAGGTTTGGCATTATTTTGGGAGTAGATTGGCTCCAAAGATACGGGGTGGTGGTAGACTGTGAGGGCTTTTTAGTGACAGCTAGGGTGGATGATGGGCGGAGGATAGTGTTTGGTGGTCTACCCAGTAAGAGGGTATTGGCTAGTTTTCTAAACTCCCTTGACATTGCGCATAGTGAGTTGTCAGGTTTGCCCGTGGTTGGCCAGTATCCGGATGTTTTCGAAGAAGTGACCGGGCTTCCACCACACCGAGAGATTGAGTTCCGTATTGATTTGGTAAAAGATGCCAGACCTATAGTGATGCCACTTCGTCGTATGGCACCAAGAGAGCAGCGAGAGCTCGAGGTGCAAGTCAGCGATCTTTTGAAGAAGGGATTTATCAGAAGGAGTGTTTCTGAATGGGGAGCACCAGTTGTGTTTGCTACCAAGGCGGATGGTTCCCTTCGTTTGTGTGTAGACTACCGCGAGTTGAATAAAGTGACGAGGATGAACAAGTATCCTCTACCGCGGATAGATGATTTGTTCGATCAGTTGAGTGGCGCGAGAGTATTTTCTCAGTTGGATCTCGCGACAGGTTTTCATCAGCTTAGAGTGGAAGCTGAGAGTATAGCTAAAACGACATTTCGAACGCCGTCTGGATTTTATGAATGGTTGGTCATGCCATTCGGGCTGACCAATGCCCCAACATATTTTGTGGATCTTATGAATAGGGTATTCAGAGATCAGTTGAATAAGTTTTTCCTTGTGTTCGTTGATGATATTTTGGTCTATTCGAGGACAGAGGAAGAACACAAGGAACATTTAAGAGTAGTGATGGAGGTGTTGAGAAAACACCAACTGAAAGCAAAGTTTTCTAAGTGTCACTTATGGAAGAGGGAAGTGAGGTTCTTGGGCCATGTTGTATCAGAGAATGGTATTGCCGTGGACCCGGCGAAGGTGGCTACGGTACAGGATTGGCCTACGCCCAAGAATGCAACAGATGTAAGAAGTTTCTTGGGGTTAGCTGGATATTATCGTAAGTTTATCCAAGGTTTCTCCAAGTTAGTAGCACCATTGACCCAGTTGACCAAGAATAATCAAGCTTTTGTCTGGGATGAAAGGTGCGAGAACGCATTCAAGAGTCTAAAGGACAAGTTGACGAGCGCACCAGTGTTAGTCATTCCTAAGGGGGATGAAGAGATGACGGTATACACGGATGCCTGTGGTACCGGACTGGGTGCTGTATTGATGCAAGGCGGTAGGGTTGTAGCTTATGCAAGTCGGCAATTGAAATCGCATGAGAAGAAGTACCCTACCCATGATTTGGAATTGGCAGCGATCGTGTTCGCATTGAAGATGTGGAGACACTATCTCTTGGAAGAAAGATTTGAGTTGTTTACAGATCATAAGTCGTTGAAGTATCTCTTCTCCCAGAAGGATTTAAATCTCCGGCAACAAAGGTGGTTAGAATTCTTGGCTTCCTATGATTTCGACATCGCATATACACCGGGAAAGGGCAATGCGCTGGTTGATGCATTGAGTAGGAGACATGCCAGCTTAGGGGCTATGTTTCTAGAATGGAAGCAACTGGAGTATATCGCGGGGTTTGATTTCAGACCAAAGTGCGAGTTGAATCCAGAAATGTTAGCAAGTTTGACGATCAGACCCACTTTAATTGAGCGGATCGGCTCTAGTCAGAGGGACGATCCTAACCTATTGGAAATCATCTCCAAGTTAAAGATGGATATTGTAACAACCCGTATTTTCAATAACCTGTAATAACATAAATCGAGGCAGAATTTAATTCTAAAATGGGAATCAAGGGAAACGGGCTATGCCATTGTGTTCGTCTCGGAAAAATACGCGAAATAGAGTCCGAGTTTTCGAAAATCGGAGTCCGTATGACCAAGATATGGCCTCGCGAAGTTTCACGAAAATTCCCAAATTAAAGTATACTTAATTAAGTGAAATGGGTTGTGTAGATATATATATATATATATATTGATATATATATATATATATATATAATTGAAAATTTAATAAATAAATATGCAAAAATGCTCAAAACAGCGAATTGGGAGAGGGGAATAACCGAACCGGCCGATTTTTGAAGTCGACCCGAGCCCGCTGGGTCGACTAGGGGTTAATCCAGGGTGTTTGGCTGTCAACCCGTGGGCCGATTCGCTCAAGTGCAGATTTTGCATTTGAATGGTTCTCATGGTCCATCTTTAATCTAAAGGCCCTAGATGGTTCCTACACTTGACTTCTTCCCCAAGACATGCTTTGATGGCTTGGATTGAATCTAGGGTTAATCCTATGGCCTAAAACACTTGCCTAATCTATAAATAAGACCCTAACCTACCCTAATTCATTCATAATTAAACCTAGTGACTAAACTATGGCAAAATGCTAGCTCTCATGGCCTCCACTAATTTTATGAAGAGGGTTGCATACTAATCACTCTCTAATCAACTTCTAATCCCTTCTTAGCATCTTAATCTTCTTCATTTGGTGTTCAAAGTTGCTAGTTGTGAGTTTCTATCACTTTGATGATCTTTTGGTAAACTAATTAGATGAGATGTGATGAGATTTATGGTTTTGTATGTGGGTTAATGAGCTTTGAATCATATGATATGATGTTAGCATTAATCTTATGTTTATGCATGTTGAGTATGTAAGCTTATGCAAGTTTAATATGATGTATGTTATGTTTGCATGATGCTAAATATGCAAGTTGTGGGCTATGTAATCATATGCATGTTATGCAAGTTCATGGTAATATGCTATGCAAGTTACATGTTTGTTAATATGCAAGTTACATGTTTGTTAATATGCAAGTTACATGTATGTAAATATGCAAGTTACATGTTTGTTAATATGCAAGTTACATGTTTGTTAATATGCAAGTTACATGTATGTAAATATGCAAGTTACATGTTTCTTTATATGCAAGTTACATGTTTGTTAATATGCGAGTTACATGTATGTAAATATGCAAGTTACATGTTTATTAATATGCAAGTTCATGATGACACATTATGCAAGTCTATAAGCTAATATGCAAGTTTGTTATGCAAAATGAATATGTAAGTTATGTGACATATTATATGCAAGTTATGTGACATGTTATGCAAGTTCATATGCAAGTTATGTGTTTGTTAATATGCAAGATGGCACCTTTGAAACATGTTCATTCATATGCAAGTTGACACCTTTTATATGTGTTATATCATGAACGAAATTACGTGGGAACGATGGGGTAATTAAATGCATAAGTTAATAAGATTGTGTGAAATTAATATAATTATGCATAACACAAAATAAATAAACATAGTATGGGAATTTGCCTATTTGGTTAGGTGTACCCATACTATGTGTTGGGAATTTACCTATTGAGTTAGGTCTACCCCATGGGAATTTACCTATTAAGTTAGGTCTACCCATGTTAAGAAAACTTGATTAATTAGGGATAATTAATATAAAATTATGAGGGTGATTAATTAGGTGTAATTAATTGACTAAGACACGAGGTTGGACTCAGTTGTAGCGTAAAACTGCCCGGACCCAACCGGCTTAACCAGTTGCTACAAATGTTAGCCCAATGTGAGAGGTCTTAGGCACAAACTAAATACGTAATTAATGTAAAGACACGAGGTTAGACTCTGTTATGACATAAGGCTGCCCGGACCCAACCGGCTTAACCAGCGGTCATAAAAGACAGTCTAATGTGAGAGGTCTTTACAAAGGTTACGTTCTTAATTAATTAATTAAGAAACACTTAACCACATTAGCATGTAGAGGGACATGAGGGGTTAAGTGGGTGCCTCGGGTGGCATGAGAAAATCTAGTGGTTGCCTTGGGTGGCAATAGAAAATACGATTAGAATACTTAACCAAAATAGAACATGTAATTAAAACATGATTAAAGGGTTAAGTGGGATATACTAGAAAAAGGGACAAGCTTAGGTGGGTAGCTTGTGGAGGCCCATTTCAACCAGTAACCCATACGTATCTTTGTGGGCTCGACCCATGTCGAGGACGGGACACGCATACTGGGCTTGACTGTAAGAGGCAAACGGGTTAGCGGTGGCAACGCAAGTCCAACGGGCTTCATATGCGTGAGTGGGCCCGGGCTGGTAGGTAAGCCGTTGTTGCATCGTGTAGATATAAGCCGTGCACTGTTAGTTTTATCAGGTTGCCACGTTGGGGAATGGTACACCCCACGGTGGGGCCAGCACGGGTATCTACGTTAGGGAGCCGATCGAATGGGGAGTAGTGTGTACATCTGGTGGATTGTAGGGCCCCGTGGCGCCTACTTGGTCACCTAGGGGTACGCAAGTACTATTAGGTTAATTTTAAAAGTCCTTGGGTGGGATCAACCTTTAAGTTAGGAACGACTGGTGTGGTGCAGTTTAGTAATTTACCTTAGGAAGGGTAGATGCGTCTTTATCTTTTATCTTGGTTTAGTTAACTGCTTAGTATAGCCGTTCATCCCTATATGTTACCGTATATCAAGTTATGTCTTCTCTGGTTACTTTAACGATTGTATTGTTAAAGTTATAGGACTCACTCAGACTTATGTCTGACCCCGTTGTTTTTACCTTTTTCCCAACCCTCAGGTCCTACGGTGGATCCTAGCAGTAGTGGAGCTTGATCGGATTGCTGTCCCAGTCTTTAGGAGCTTGGATAGATGTAAAGCTCCAGTTATCCAGTTATCTTTTCTTTTGTTTTGGCTATTGTGTGAGAGTGGGATTATGTACTTCTTTATTTTGATGGATATTGTACTTGACTTTTATTTTGGTTTTATGATGTAACCAGACATGTTTTACTTCCGCTGTTATGAGAAGATGTTTTAAAATTTCAAGTACTGTTTATATCTGTCTTGTTGTAATTTTTCTGTTCTATATTCACTAAAATACTCCACCGATGCTATGGCATTCCCTTAGTGAGTGACCCTAGCGGGAGTGGGGTGTTACACGTGGTATCAGAGCTTAAGGTTACCAGAACAGATAATTTTTTTTTAGAAAAACTATTTTCTAAGAGTATTTTCGAAGAAAGTATTTTCAAAAGCATGTCTTCTAAGAGAAAAAGTTTTTGAAAAAGAAAAGCATAATCCCCAATAGCCATATCTTTATCTTTCGGAATCTCCTTTTTGAATCTTTCCTCTTTCGTTTCAGCATGGCTGAAGATCTTAACATCCCGGAGGGTTTAGTTATACCACTATGGTATAGGAGGTTGCAAGAGGCTAGGGCCGCGGCTGCGGGTCCGGCCAATGCTACTACACCAGAGACAACCGCTCCTCCTCCTCAGCCTAGAGTGGATAATTTTGCTAAGGTTTGCAAGGAGTTCAAGGCTATAGGAGGAAAACCTTTTCTTGGTTCAGAGACTTTCGTAGAGGCTAGAGATTGGCTTAAGGAAGTGGAAGAGTTGCTAGATATCTTTGAAGTGGAAGAGGGAAAGAAAGTCAAGTTGGCGGCTTGGTTAATGAAGGGAGAGGCCTCATTCTGGTGGGAGGTCACTAATGGAGAACGCCCTGTTGACTCTTGGGCAGATTTTAAGCAAAGGTTTGGGGCTAAGTTTCTCTCAAGGGCGGAAGAGAATCTGTTTATGGAGAAGTTCTTGAATTTGAAGCAAGGGAATCTCACGGTGAAAGAATATGTCAACAAATTCAATCAATTAGCAAGGTTTGGCATAGAGTTGGTGAATACACCGGAGAAGAAGGCTTTGAGGTTCGTTAGAGGCTTGAACGAACCATTGCAAGGAATAGCTATGACTCACATTCCTATGGGGGCCACTTTTGAGAAGCTTGTCTACATGGCACTTATGCATGAGGATGATAAGAATTCTAAGGCACCAGAGAAAAAGGGGGATCAGAAGAAACCGCAACAGCAACAACAAGGCAAGGGCGGAAAAGGCAATGGTGACAAAAAGAAGACGAAGAAGAAGTGCTTCAATTGTGGAACACCAGGACACCTCAGTAAGGATTGTCGCAAAAAGAAGAAGACCGGTTGCTTTCATTGTGGTGAAGCAGGGCATCTTGTGAAAAACTGCCCAAAGAAGGGGCAGAAGACGGGGTCTACCTCAGGAGGCCAGGTGCAAGCTCTTATAGCACCACCTCAGTCAGGGGGGCAAGTTCAGGTTCTCTCAGTTCCACCGATTCAGCAGAGAGGTAGAACTATTTCCGTTGAAAGTCTGGTTTTTCTGTTTGATCATCCAGTTCGTACTTTGTTTGACTCTGGCGCATCGCATTCTTTTATCTCATCATCGTTAGTTGAGTCACTGCACTTAGACACCAGTCTAGTTGATGATCCCTTGGTTGTCTCAAACCCAATTGGGGGCTCCATATATCTGTCTATGATATGTTTGGGTTTGAAGATTTCTATACTTAGCGTTGAGTTTAGATGTGATGCTTTTGTATTGGGCTTCACGGGCTATGGGTTGATCTTGGGCATGGACTGGTTATCCAGTAATGGTGCCGTTCTTGATTGCGAAAGGAGAGTTGTCAGGCTCATGACCCGCTTGGGTAACACTCTCGAGATCTCTTGCAATCCCATGGAATCTGTTTTGCTAAGTTATCTTGAATCGCTCGATGCTTCGGTCGAAAGTTTGTGTTCTGTCAGAGTAGTCCGGGAATATCCGGATGTGTTTGAAGAAGTAAAGGGTTTGCCTCCGAAGCGGGAGATAGATTTCCGAATTTATTTGGTGGATAATGCCAAACCAGTGTCTTTGCCAGTACGCCACATGGCTCCTCGTGAGAGAAGAGAACTTCATAAGCAAGTAGGGGAGTTGCTTGAGAAGGGGTTCATAAGGCGAAGTATATCGGAGTGGGGAGCTCCAGTAGTGTTTGCCACGAAGGCGGATGGGTCCCTCAGACTTTGTGTGGATTATAGGGAACTTAATAAGCTCACGAAGAAGAATAGACACCCATTACCGAGGATAGATGATCTCTTTGATCAGTTGGTTGGCGCGTCAGTATTTTCGCAGATGGACTTAGCTACAGGGTTTCATCAGTTAAGAGTGGCGGAGGACAGTATAGAGAAGACTGCTTTCCGGACTCCGGATGGTTTTTATGAGTGGCTAGTGATGCCATTTGGGTTGACAAACGCCCCCGCATACTTTGTTGATCTCATGAGTAGAGTGTTCAGAGAGTATCTGAATAAGTTTGTAGTAGTTTTTGTGGATGACATCTTGGTCTTTTCCAAGAATGAAGAAGAGCATGCCTTACATCTCAAGGAAGTGTTGGAGACTCTTCGAGCGCATAGTCTTAAAGCTAAATTCTCTAAATGCCATTTTTGGAGAAGAGAAGTGCGATTCTTAGGGCATGTGGTCTCTAAGGAAGGGATAGCTGTGGATCCCGCAAAGATAGTATCTATCCAGGATTGGAAAGTTCCTAGAAATGCTACCGAGGTAAGAAGTTTCTTGGGGTTGGCAGGATATTATAGGAAGTTCATCAAAGACTTCGCGAAGATATCAGCCCCATTAACCCGCTTGACGAAGAAGAATCTGGTTTTCTCATGGGATGTAGATTGTGATGATGCTTTCCGACGGTTAAAGAGAGCTTTGACCACCGCTCCAGTTTTAGTGCTTCCAGATGGGAGTAAGCCGTTTGTTGTTTATACCGATGCTTGTGGAACAGGATTAGGCGCAGTCTTGATGCAGGAGGGAAGGGTAATAGCCTATGGAGGGAGACAATTGAGAGTGCATGAGAAGAATTACCCTACCCATGATCTAGAGTTGGCCGCGATTGTTTTCGCACTTAAGTCTTGGCGCCATTATCTTCTTGGTGAGAGATTCGAGTTGTTCACCGACCATAAATCATTGAAGTACTTATTCTCTCAGAAGGATTTAAACTTAAGACAGCAAAGGTGGATGGAGTTCTTAGCATCCTATGATTTCGAGATAGCGTATACCCCTGGTAAGGGTAACGTGGTGGCAGACGCCTTAAGTAGAAAAAGGCTATCTTTGAGTCCATTGTTCGTGGAACGACGAAGCTTGGAGTTTCTTTCTTTGTTTGACTTCAGACCTTCTGTTGATTTTGTACCTGGTTTGTTGGCATCCTTGGAGGTTAGACCTACTCTTTTGAGACGGATTGGCGAGGCTCAGCGAGACGACCCACAGTTGGTTGTGTTGGTAGAGAAGCTTATAAGAAGGGAGTCGTCCAGCCATTTGGGTAGATACACCATAGATGATAAGGGATGGTTGCATAGAGACGGTAGACTTTGTGTACCGCAAGATGAGGGTTTGAAGAAGGCTATTTTGGATGATGCACATCGTTCAAGAATGACTATTCATCCCGGTGGAGACAAAATGTACCAAGACATGAAGAGAGTTCTCTTTTGGGCCGGTATGAAGAAAGATGTGGCCGAGTATGTGGCTAGATGCTTAGTGTGCCAACAAGTTAAAGTGGAGCAAAGGAAACCCGGTGGGTTGCTACACCCATTGGAAGTTCCACAGTGGAAGTGGGATAGTGTCTCGATGGATTTCATCGACGGGTTACCGAGATCGAGGAAGGGCAATACGGGAATTTGGGTTGTGGTAGACAGACTTACAAAGAGTGCCCATTTTATACCCGTAAAGAGTAAGAGGACCGCTCCATGGCTTGCTTCAGTCTATGTTAGAGAGATTGTTAGATTGCATGGCGTACCATCCAGCATTGTGAGTGATCGAGATCCTATTTTCACTAGTGAGTTTTGGAGAAGTTTGCAAGAGGCGGTAGGGACTCAGTTGTGTTTGAGCACCGCATATCATCCTCAGACGGACGGTCAGACCGAGAGGGTGAACCGTATCTTAGAAGATCTTTTGAGGCTTTGTATCTTGGATTTTGGAGGTACATGGGAAGAACATCTTCCTTTGGTGGAGTTCGCATATAATAACAGCTTTCAGTCCAGTATTGGTATGGCTCCTTTCGAAGCTCTTTATGGAAGGCCTTGTCGATCTCCTACATGTTGGTGGGAATCTACGGATAGGATCTTGCTTGGGCCGGATATGGTTAGAGAGACTTCAGAGAAGATTGATTTAATTCGAAAAAGGATGAAAGCAGCGCAAGATAGACAGAAATCTTATGCGGATCGGAGAAGGACGGATCTTGAGTTTGAGGTTGGGGACATGGTTTTTGTCAAAGTATCTCCATTGAGAAATGTTGTTCGCTTTGGGTCCGTAGGGAAGTTAGCACCGAGATTTGTTGGGCCGTTTCCTATTAAGGAAAGGATTGGACGGATGGCATATAGGGTGGAGTTGCCCGACAGACTTAGTGGTGTTCATGATGTATTCCATGTATCACATTTGAGGAAGTGCTTACATGAGACCGCGGAGGTGGTAGAGCCGAGCTTGCTTAGAGATGTAGAGGTAGAGCGTGATGCGACGATTCGACGAGCTCCTACTCGCATCCTTGGGTCAGAAACTAGGAAGTTGAGGAACAGAGAAGTTCAGCTAGTTAAAGTGCAATGGGGAGATGACGAAAGCAATGCTACTTGGGAGACGGAAGCAAAGATGCGTTCTTTGTATCCATTTCTTTTTGAGAGTATGTCTTTTAACTTCTCCTTTATTGCTTGTCTAGTACTTATCTTATCTTTAGTATATCCTCTCGCTAATACCTATGACCTTTAGATAGGGTAAAACCTATGGTTGAGACATGTGTTTGAAACATGTTATGGTTGATGGATGCATATGGATGCAATTGTTTGCTAGTGGTTGCTCGTGGATGCATATACACACACATTAGGCACTAGATCGGCTCAGTCACTTCATGTTGCATATTGCATAAATGGATGTGGTAGTTAGATTGATGGATGTATCATGGCTGTGTTATCATATGGATGATGCATTTTTGTGTATGGTTGTGCACGCATGTAGAAATTTGTATGTGTCAATAGGGTTTCGCATACATATTGGATGCATGGCACTATCATGGTTTGCATTAAGGAGGTTTACTGTATCAGTAACCGCCTGATTTTCGCATTAGGTAAGTACATATACACACACTTTTGCATATATCCATCCAGCATTTAGAATCTTGTAAGGACAATGATTGCTCGTGGATGATGCTTTGAGTAGATGGATGATTGGATGGTAGGATACGTTCTTCCTAACTTGAAGATTTCGGGGACGAAATCCTTTAAGGAGGGGAGAATGTAACAACCCGTATTTTCAATAACCTGTAATAACATAAATCGAGGCAGAATTTAATTCTAAAATGGGAATCAAGGGAAACGGGCTATGCCATTGTGTTCGTCTCGGAAAAATACGCGAAATAGAGTCCGAGTTTTCGAAAATCGGAGTCCGTATGACCAAGATATGGCCTCGCGAAGTTTCACAAAAATTCCCAAATTAAAGTATACTTAATTAAGTGAAATGGGTTGTGTAGATATATATATATATATATATTGATATATATATATATATATATAATTGAAAATTTAATAAATAAATATGCAAAAATGCTCAAAACAGCGAATTGGGAGAGGGGAATAACCGAACCGGCCGATTTTTGAAGTCGACCCGAGCCTGCTGGGTCGACTAGGGGTTAATCCAGGGTGTTTGGCTGTCAACCCGTGGGCCGATTCGCTCAAGTGCAGATTTTGCATTTGAATGGTTCTCATGGTCCATCTTTAATCTAAAGGCCCTAGATGGTTCCTACACTTGACTTCTTCCCCAAGACATGCTTTGATGGCTTGGATTGAATCTAGGGTTAATCCTATGGCCTAAAACACTTGCCTAATCTATAAATAAGACCCTAACCTACCCTAATTCATTCATAATTAAACCTAGTGACTAAACTATGGCAAAATGCTAGCTCTCATGGCCTCCACTAATTTTATGAAGAGGGTTGCATACTAATCACTCTCTAATCAACTTCTAATCCCTTCTTAGCATCTTAATCTTCTTCATTTGGTGTTCAAAGTTGCTAGTTGTGAGTTTCTATCACTTTGATGATCTTTTGGTAAACTAATTAGATGAGATGTGATGAGATTTATGGTTTTGTATGTGGGTTAATGAGCTTTGAATCATATGATATGATGTTAGCATTAATCTTATGTTTATGCATGTTGAGTATGTAAGCTTATGCAAGTTTAATATGATGTATGTTATGTTTGCATGATGCTAAATATGCAAGTTGTGGGCTATGTAATCATATGCATGTTATGCAAGTTCATGGTAATATGCTATGCAAGTTACATGTTTGTTAATATGCAAGTTACATGTTTGTTAATATGCAAGTTACATGTATGTAAATATGCAAGTTACATGTTTGTTAATATGCAAGTTACATGTTTGTTAATATGCAAGTTACATGTATGTAAATATGCAAGTTACATGTTTCTTTATATGCAAGTTACATGTTTGTTAATATGCGAGTTACATGTATGTAAATATGCAAGTTACATGTTTATTAATATGCAAGTTCATGATGACACATTATGCAAGTCTATAAGCTAATATGCAAGTTTGTTATGCAAAATGAATATGTAAGTTATGTGACATATTATATGCAAGTTATGTGACATGTTATGCAAGTTCATATGCAAGTTATGTGTTTGTTAATATGCAAGATGGCACCTTTGAAACATGTTCATTCATATGCAAGTTGACACCTTTTATATGTGTTATATCATGAACGAAATTACGTGGGAACGATGGGGTAATTAAATGCATAAGTTAATAAGATTGTGTGAAATTAATATAATTATGCATAACACAAAATAAATAAACATAGTATGGGAATTTGCCTATTTGGTTAGGTGTACCCATACTATGTGTTGGGAATTTACCTATTGAGTTAGGTCTACCCCATGGGAATTTACCTATTAAGTTAGGTCTACCCATGTTAAGAAAACTTGATTAATTAGGGATAATTAATATAAAATTATGAGGGTGATTAATTAGGTGTAATTAATTGACTAAGACACGAGGTTGGACTCAGTTGTAGCGTAAAACTGCCCGGACCCAACCGGCTTAACCAGTTGCTACAAATGTTAGCCCAATGTGAGAGGTCTTAGGCACAAACTAAATACGTAATTAATGTAAAGACACGAGGTTAGACTCTGTTATGACATAAGGCTGCCCGGACCCAACCGGCTTAACCAGCGGTCATAAAAGACAGTCTAATGTGAGAGGTCTTTACAAAGGTTACGTTCTTAATTAATTAATTAAGAAACACTTAACCACATTAGCATGTAGAGGGACATGAGGGGTTAAGTGGGTGCCTCGGGTGGCATGAGAAAATCTAGTGGTTGCCTTGGGTGGCAATAGAAAATACGATTAGAATACTTAACCAAAATAGAACATGTAATTAAAACATGATTAAAGGGTTAAGTGGGATATACTAGAAAAAGGGACAAGCTTAGGTGGGTAGCTTGTGGAGGCCCATTTCAACCAGTAACCCATACGTATCTTTGTGGGCTCGACCCATGTCGAGGACGGGACACGCATACTGGGCTTGACTGTAAGAGGCAAACGGGTTAGCGGTGGCAACGCAAGTCCAACGGGCTTCATATGCGTGAGTGGGCCCGGGCTGGTAGGTAAGCCGTTGTTGCATCGTGTAGATATAAGCCGTGCACTGTTAGTTTTATCAGGTTGCCACGTTGGGGAATGGTACACCCCACGGTGGGGCCAGCACGGGTATCTACGTTAGGGAGCCGATCGAATGGGGAGTAGTGTGTACATCTGGTGGATTGTAGGGCCCCGTGGCGCCTACTTGGTCACCTAGGGGTACGCAAGTACTATTAGGTTAATTTTAAAAGTCCTTGGGTGGGATCAACCTTTAAGTTAGGAACGACTGGTGTGGTGCAGTTTAGTAATTTACCTTAGGAAGGGTAGATGCGTCTTTATCTTTTATCTTGGTTTAGTTAACTGCTTAGTATAGCCGTTCATCCCTATATGTTACCGTATATCAAGTTATGTCTTCTCTGGTTACTTTAACGATTGTATTGTTAAAGTTATAGGACTCACTCAGACTTATGTCTGACCCCGTTGTTTTTACCTTTTTCCCAACCCTCAGGTCCTACGGTGGATCCTAGCAGTAGTGGAGCTTGATCGGATTGCTGTCCCAGTCTTTAGGAGCTTGGATAGATGTAAAGCTCCAGTTATCCAGTTATCTTTTCTTTTGTTTTGGCTATTGTGTGAGAGTGGGATTATGTACTTCTTTATTTTGATGGATATTGTACTTGACTTTTATTTTGGTTTTATGATGTAACCAGACATGTTTTACTTCCGCTGTTATGAGAAGATGTTTTAAAATTTCAAGTACTGTTTATATCTGTCTTGTTGTAATTTTTCTGTTCTATATTCACTAAAATACTCCACCGATGCTATGGCATTCCCTTAGTGAGTGACCCTAGCGGGAGTGGGGTGTTACAGATATCGATGAGGAGATGAACAAGTATGGGCTTGATCGAGATGGATGGCTTAGAAAGAATGGAAAGCTTGTTGTACCCAATGTCAATGGATTGAGAGATGAAGTGCTTAGAGAGTGTCATCACTCAAAACTGAGTATACACCCCGGTGGTAATAAGATGTATCGAGATATGAAGCAGACCTACTACTGGGAAGGGATGAAAAGAGACGTTGGGAAGTTTATATCCAAGTGCATGAATTGCCAGCTAGTTAAAGCCGAGCAAAAGAAGCCTAGTGGGTTGTTACAGCCCTTAGAAATTCCCGAATGGAAATGGGAGCAAGTCTCGATGGATTTCATTGATGGTTTACCAAGGACTAGATCGGGATATGATAGCATTTGGGTAATTGTGGATCGATTGACTAAGAGCGCAAGATTTATACCAGTCAAATCGACCAGAACGGCAACCAAGTTGGCAGAATTGTATATGAAGTGGGTAGTGAGATTTCATGGAGTACCCAAAAGCATTGTGAGTGACCGAGACCCGTTGTTCACTAGTGGGTTTTGGAAGAGCTTACAAGAGGCTCTAGGGTCAGAGTTACATCTCAGTACCGCCTATCATCCTCAGACCGACGGTCAGACGGAGAGGGTGAACCGTATTTTGGAATATCTCTTGAGAGCATGTATATTGGATTTTGGTGGATCATGGGATGACCATTTGCATCTAGTAGAGTTTGCATATAATAATAGCTACCAATCCAGTATCGGTATGGCTCCATATGAAGCTTTGTACGGAAGACCGTGCAACTCACCATCATGTTGGATAGAGACAGGCGAGAAGTTTGTGCTTGGACCAGAGGTGGTGAGAGAAACTTCCGATAAGATCAAGATCATTCAGCAACGAATGAAAGCTGCCCAAGATAGGCAGAAGAGTTATGCTGATAAGAGGAGAAGAGACTTGAAATTCTCCTTTGGTGACTTGGTGTTTGTCAAGATTTCTCCGTTGAAGAGCGTAATACGATTTGGTAGGAGAGGCAAGTTGGCACCAAGATTCGTTGGCCCATTCCCTGTTCTCGAACTAGTCGGGAATTTGGCATATAGAATTGACTTACCAGAGAAGATGGCGGGAGTTCACAATGTATTTCATGTTTCCCAACTAAGGAAGCTCGTTCACAACTCAGATATGACTATTTCACCTGATCAGTTGGAGGACTTCGAAGTAGAACCCGAGGCGGTTGGGAACCGCAAGCCGGCCCGTATTGTCGAGCACGACATGAAGCAACTTCGAAGGAAGGCGGTGAAGCTAGTCAAGGTTCAGTGGGGCGAGGACGAGAATGATTGTACTTGGGAGACAGAGGAGAACATTAGGAAGACACACCCAGAACTCTTTGCCTGGTAAGATTTTGACTTCAATTTAGTTTTCCGCATGCTAGGATAGGCTTGTTTGCTTGTTTTACATGTTTGATTGTTGTATGTGGTTGTTATGCATGCAGGATCCTTTGTATGTTTTGGGTTAAGGAATTTCGGGGACGAAATTTCTTAAGGGGGGGAGAGTGTAACGACCCGTATTCTACGCATTATAGGATCGTAGGATATTTATTTCTTTCATATACGAAGTCGTATGGTCATGTAACTTTGGGAGACGACTATTGGGGTCATTTCCCATGTTCATGATTTTTCCCGATTTTTAAATGACCATTTTACCCCTAGTTGGCACTGTTTTGGCCATAACTTTTGACTGGAAAGGAATTTTGACCTGAAACCACTTCCATTGGCTCCGGATGATGGTTTCTCTTTCCGTAGAGTGGTCACATTAGCCAAACGGACTCACCGTTTGGGAGATATGGCTGAAACAAGTTTCAGATGGTGAAAAATAGCTTAATTGGGCTTAACCGGGTGATTAGCAGCTAGGCCCAAAGGGGAATTTCGGGTTTAGAGGTATAGGAGGACTGATTAGGGTTAGGAAATCACTTTCATTTCAGTTTTGAGCCGCCACAAACCTTCTTGAGACCTTAGTAATGACTTCCATCCTCTAAAACCACTCCAAAACACATTTTTAGTGAAGATTAAGCCTAAACTACATCAAAACAAGGCCAAATAGCAACAGAGCAAGGTTCGAGCTGCTGCTATACATAGGAATTCGACCCAAACAGAGAGTATTACAGATTTGGTGTTTCATTTGTGGCCAAGGTGAGTGATTTGCATAGTTTTTGCACTAATTACGGTAATTAAGGGTAATAAGTGAGGATTAGAGGATTTATACACTAATAAATTCTGGAAAAATGTTTAGAAATTCTTAAATAATATTTTATGCCTCTGGTAGAAATTTGGTTTAATTTGATTGAGTTTTGTTAACCCTATGATTAGATTTACTTAAACATGCTTAAGGGAAAATAAGGGGTTTTGGGCACATTTGATCCATTTTGACATGTAAATTCATTGTTTTGGTATTTGTGGTTAGTTTGCTATGTTGTTATGACTATTTGACATGATTTGTGATTAATTAGAATAGTTAGATTTGTCGAAATCGTCGTCGAATGGCGTAAACAAGTTGCTGGAAAAGTTGCAGAAAGTTGTGCAGGGTTTCGGATCGGATATGAGCTCGGATCGGATAGGAGACCTGGGCAAGGAACCCGACCCGAACTGGAACCTGGCACAAAAGAAATTTGGCAAGAAGGAAGGCCACTGCTTAAAATCGGAGTAGGAGAGAGCGGATCGGATCGGAACTATGGAGCAGGATCGGAGTAGGAGAGAGCAGATCGGATCGGAAGGATAATGGAGGCCAGATCGGATCGACTTAAGAATAGAAGGCTACGACTGGAGCAAGGCAAAGGGATCGGATCGGATCGGATTGGAGTAGATGGAAAACGAGGGAGCTGATCGGAGAAGGAGCATGAACTGGAAGGAGGACAACAACCCGACCCGACCCGGAGGAGGACACCGACCCGACCCGAAGTGAAGTACCCGACCCGAACCGAATGGAAAGATGACAAGGAAGGAGGACCGAACCGAACCGACGAGGGTAATGACTACCGAACCGAACCGAATTCTAGGGCTGCTACTGCACGACAACTCTTCTGAAGACCCACTCCAATTCGACCAAACCCGAGATGCAAAGGAATTCCAAATGAGAAGCTAGAGCTCAAGATCCAGATGGGAATCAACGAGTTCGCTTCATGATTGGGCTTTGCTGCGGGACGCGTGTTAAGGGGTAATCGATGTCTACAGCTTTGGACCACTATGGTAGGAGGTACGAAGGCGGATTCAGGGCCATTATGGCATTGGTAGGACCAAGGGCTACGACCAATGTGGTGGGTCATTGAAATGTTTGGTCATGACTCCATGTGTTTAGCTTGGTCATAACAGGGTTTCTACAAGTCGAGATTCGTCGTTACCTCAATTTGTCTAGTGTTCCAAAGTGGTAGATATCGTATGCTTTACGCACTGAGTGAGAGATGTGAGGATGGTTGCTATGGTTGATTTGTTTGCTATCATTATGACATGCACACCCCACCCCCGTATTCTTTACACTATTTATTATGGTACCTTAGGGTACTGTACGGTATGTGGTACTAACTCTTTGGTTGCAGGTTCAGGTATGGTTTAGTATACCTGTTATTGTTTTGTTTAGATGCTTATCGCTCATACCAGGCTTTATGTCTAACCCAGAGTTTTATGTCTCCTCTTATTACTCTGGGTGCTCACACGAGCAGACTAGAGACAGATTAGCTGGTGATGCACGGGTAGATGATCCGGAGACGAGCAGGAGGCTTCCACGTAATATATATATAGTATTCTCCCTGTGTTGTTGAAGATCACTGCTTGGGCATTGGTGGTGCATCTTCTACTTTAACTTTCTTTTGTTAGAGACAGTAAATTTGAAAAGTTGTAATAAGCTGTATTTGGATTTCCGCTGCTCTGATGTTGATGTTGATTTTAGTTATCAGCTTATGCACTGTCTCACCTGTTTTATGTCAAGTATGTTATTATTATATTTATTCCATGCGCTGTGAGACATTCTACAGGTTCCTTGATTAGTTCATTCCCTTCTTCCCATCTTTGGCGACCGTTCCGTGCTAACTGGACATGTGTACAGCGCACTTTTGGAGTAAATGTCGGTTAGTGTGGGGCGGGCCGTCACAAGGATCCATGCACGCACATGACTCGGTTGGAACGCACCATCAACACCCCTCGCCATTATCAGAATGAACCGCTTATAATTAGTTCAGTAAGCGTGCCCAGACCCTACCTACTGTTGGGTCATAGTTTTTGATACCAGAAAGGGTTACCAACTAATATGGGTCCCAAACAACAGATGACACAAGTAATTTCCCTCCTAACCTTGTGTCCCCAGACTAACAGATTTCAGGTTAACTTGTTTACAAGTTCAGACATACAGAGTTCAGATCAACTAAGTTCACAGATTTGTCTTACTTTGTATTGGGCCTACAGATGCACGAAATGGGTTTGTTAAATTCATTAGTCCAGTTGGTTTAACCCTATCCACCCAACACGTTTTAGACATCATATTTATCTTAGATTTGCATTAATTAATTATTAATGCGCAGACCTCTTACATTAGGTCGCTAGCTTGTGGCTGCTGGATGTGTCGGGCGATTCCGGGCAGACTTCTGCCACAAGCCAGACCTAACCTCGTGTCTAAGCATATTTTAGTTATGCCTACGACCTCTCACATTAGACTAACACTTTGCAGTTGCTGGTTAAGCCGATTGGTTCCGGGCAGGCTTCCACTGCAAACGGAGTCTAACCTCGTGTCATAGCCACTTTATTCCCTTACAGAAAATATCAGACTAATTATGTTCATTTAACAAATTTAACTTCTTCTCAAGTCGCAGCAGATTAAGCAAATTAACATGTTTTACTCAATCTTAGGTTGCCTACAAATTACAATTATTAAGCTTTTCAACAGATTTAACAGATTAGGCGACACAACAGATTTAGCAGATTAGGCAGTTTAACATAATTAGCAGATTCGGCGTTTTAACATATTTAGCAGTTTAGGAAATTCAACAGATTAAACAGATAACAGATTTAGCAGATTAGGCAATTCAATAGATTAAACAGATTTAGCATATCTAAAACATTCCTTAAGGTTTCATTGACAATTCTTGCCTAATTATAAATTAGGCCTAGATTCACATGCCTAAATCATGGTCATGATTCATAATATGACATATACCCAAATTTTAGTTAAATTTGCATAGTACAGAATATGCTCAAAATTCCCAATCGTGATTCACACATAAATTATGCCAAATATAACCATTAATTACAATGCATGCCACATATCCAAAAATCCCCATTTAGGTGTATTCACACTTAATAGTTATCAAATCTTAATATAGATTTTTACACCTAAGTCATATGCAAATTAATTCCCTTTTTTTTTTTTTTCAAATTACAGACTATAATATTTATAGTATGTCCAGAACTAGATCTTGAATTATAACTTGTACTATGCATCCAAATCAGTTACATGTTCACAGTTAAATTTTACGCCCCAAATCCCATGTCATATGTCAATATTCTTTATACCTCAAAACTATGTTCAATTATATGCCTCAGATTTATGTTTCTAAGTTGCAACCTATTTTATGTTTTAAGTCGCAATAATCCTCTTCTTCCAAGTCATAGGTCATCTTATGCAATATGCCTCAAATTTATGTCCAGAATTACAACATGCGTTGTGTCCTCAAATTAGTTACAAATCAATTATGCCCAAAATGCCTCATTCAATATTCTTTCCCAAAATTTAGCGTTTATACGTTCATCTCTTATGAGATTTGGCTCAGGCTCGTGGTAGCCTGGCTATCAAACAAAAAGAAAGAAAGAAGGAAGAAATACATAACAAACAGAATAACAACAATAAAGCAGAAGAACAGATCTGATAAACAGAAAAAGACATAACCTCAGATTCAAATTCATTATCATGCTAGGATCATAATTAAATTTCATATCGGAAAATAACTTTACTTGCCTTGGTTGGATTATAAAAAAAAGGTGTTGTAGTCGTTCTCTTTTAATCTTAATCAGAATTGGAGGAAGAAGAAGCACAAGTCCTAGCTTATGTTTCAACAGAGTAGAGACACCATTGATTTATTTTTTAGAGAAGAAGAGAGCAATGGAGGCTAGAGAATTGTGTAAGAGATTTAGGTTTAGGTTAGGGATGTATATATAGGTGTAGGAAGTTATTTAGGACCATTAGATTAACCCTGAACCATGAGAACCAATCAGATGCAAAATCTGCATTTGAGCGAATCGGCCCACGGGTTGACAGCCAAACACCCTGGATTAACCCCTAGTCGACCCAGCAGGGCTTGGGTCGACCTCAAAAATGGGCCGGTTCGGTTATTCCCCCTCCCAATTCGCTGCTTTAAACTTTTTTGCATATTTATTTATTTAATTTTTATACATATCTATATATATATTTCTCTCAAATGCATACAAACTTCAAGGCTTAATAACTTCTTCATAATTAACCATTTTCACACTAAACCACTTTTTTTTTGAACTGCGTTTACACTAAGCCACTTTTTAGCCATTCCCCTAAAACAAAAATATGGCGCTGGCGGGGATCGAACTCTTTACCTCTTGTATGCAAGTCACATGTTCTAACCAAATGAGCTACTAAGTATTTTGTTTACAAACCTTAGAACAATGCTAAACATTGTTCTTCAATTTGTTATTTTAATATTCTCAGAAAATACGGGGTGTTACATTCTCCCCTCCTTAAAGGATTTCGTCCCTGAAATCTCCAAGTTAAGGAGAATGTGTATCCTACCATCCAATCATAACATGTCTCAAACACATGTTTACATCCATTAGATTCTACCTAAAGGTCGAAGACTCGATCGATAGGATACAGCCGAGTGATAGAAGCAAGCACAATTAAAACAAAAGCTCTATTCCCATTAGACAGCAGTTAAGAGAATAATTCCCTAAGTATCAACCCTGAAGACCGAAATCAACATCAGATTGACACTCAGTGAATTACTCCCGTTAAACAATGTCAAAATTGGAAATCTACTTCACGCTTCAAGTAAAAAAAACCTATCCTTTTCAGAAATATTTAGATACTTGCAGACTACTAGTACAGATCAGATTTTCAAATGATTCTTAGGAAACTAAGCATGATAAAACCCCACCATATCCCACAAAACCCAGAATGTATGCGTCATAGTCAACTTAATGCCAAACACAGATACCCTAAAACCCAAATTTATCAAAAACAGATGAGTCATAACCCTTATGGGTTTGAGTCTACAGCGGGATCAGAAACAAGACTAGTATTAAAGTGCAGAGTCTCAATTACAGAATCAAAATGCCAGAATCAGAAAGAGTTTTAACTCAATAACCAGATAAGGAAATTAAATCTTCTACAGAAATTACCTACTTCTATCCTGTCTACCAGCCTCGAGAGCATTTGCCTGTCCTCTAGAAGTGGGTCCTGTCCTCTGCCCTTGCCCTCGTTTCTTTGGGCAGTCCCTAGTGAAGTGTCCCATTTCACCGCAGTTGAAGCAAGCGCCCTTCCTCTTTCTGCAATCCTTGTTCAGATGGGTCGAGCTTCCACAAGTAAAGCACTTCTTCTCCTTCTTGTCCTCAGACTTCTCATCCTTCTTTTGTGTTTCCTTTTTGGGCCCCGCCTTCTTGTTCTGTGGTCCTTCGAGTTTTTCTTCTCACTTTTGGCTTCCTCTTCATGCATTAACGCCATGTCAACCAATTTCTCGAAGGTAGCCTCATAGGAATGTGGGTCATAGCCAACCCGTGTAGCGGCTCATTCAAACCTTTAACGAATCTCAGAGCCTTCTTCTCAGGTGTGTTCACCAAGTCTAGGCCAAATCTTGCCAATTGATTGAATTTGTTGACGTACTCCTTCACTGATAGATTCCCTTGCTTCAACGCCAAGAACCTTTCCATGTATAAGTTCTCTTCGGCTCGTGAGAGAAATTTCACCTCGAACCTACGCCTGAAATCCGCCCAAGTCTCCACCGCTCGTTCTCCATTCGTGACCTCCCACCAGAATGAGGCTTCGTCCTTAAGTAACCATACCGCCAACTGTATCTTCTGTCTATCGTCTACCTCAAAGATGACGAACAAATCCTCAGTTTCTTTGAGCCAGTTCCTTGCTTCTACGAAAGATTCAGTTCCATTGAAATTCTTTCCACCCATGGCTCTAAAATCTCTACATATCTTTGAGAAAGGATTTGCATGAGGAGGAGGAGGAACCACTGCAACTGGGGGAGGAGGAATATTTGCTGGGCCTGCGTCGTTGGCCCTAGCCTCCAGGTACCTCCTGAACCAACCAGGTATCGGTACACCCTCTGGAAGGTTAAGATCCCCAGACATACTGAAACGAAAAAAAGAAAAGGGATTCAAAACGGAGAAAGGATAGATATATGGCTTTTGGGGATTATGTTTTTTTCAAAATAAACTTTACTTTTGAAAATACTTCCTTCTTAAAACCTTTTTGAAAATAGTTTTCAAAAACTTTTTATCAAATCTGGTAACCTTCAACTCTGATACCAAGTGTAACACCCCACCTCCGTTAAGGTCACTCACAAAGGGAATGCCTTAACTTTGATGGAGCGTTTTAGTGGACAGACAAAATGTTACAAGACAGATATAAAATAGTACTTGAAAAACTTTATAACTTTATTGCCGTGGAAAAAAATAGAAATCAGTTTGGTTACAACTTTACCAAAAACTCAAGTACATATATATCAACCTTGTTCAAAACCATCAGAGTACAAAACTTTAAAGTCATAATCCCCACAGAACAGAAGCTATAAAGAGCCAAGCCATACTTTAAGCACTTCAAGCAGAAGGAATCCGGATCAAGCTAGAGTATTCCCTCCTGGGAAACCTGGGGGGGATGGGGGAGGGGGGAACGGAAGAAAAGAGGCGAAACAACAAGGGTCAGACGTAAAAGTCTGGCAAGTCCAGTGACTTTCAACATATGAACAGATAATAATAATCATAACGTGAAAATAAAGCTGGATAAGAGATGACAGCAACAAGAGTAACATATATACTTAAACTAAATAGAAGAAACAGGATGAAATAAGCTATTACTTTTCACCTCACTGCACTAATACTAGTATAACAGGATTAGGTGTCACCCCAATGTCTAAACTGAAACAGAAACGGGAACAGAATAATTTCCACAGAAGAGAATGCTAGTAATGGGTCTTTACCACCCCAACAGAAAGTACACAAACAGAATGCTAATAATGGGCCTTTACCACCTGAATAGGAGGTACAGAAACAGAAACAGATTAATCCCTATGGAAACAGAATGTAGAATTAGGTGTACACTAGTAAATGGGCCTTTACCACCCCAACAGACGGTACCATGCAGAAATAGACAGGTGTTACCACCCAACAGAAAGCAGACAGTACCCCACAGAAATAGACAGAGCTAAGTGTACCCTAAGTCCTATCCCCTGCGATCGGCTCCCTAATACATAAATACCCTGTGCCAGCCCCATAGAAGGGTGTATCACTCCCTAAAGTGGCAACCTTTGAATGACACAGACCTATTTACAGATGTCACGGCGTCTTACATCCTCAGAGGCAGACCGGGATCCATGCACACACATGACCCGGTTGGAACGCGCCATCAACACCCCTCGCCATTATCAGAATGAACCGCTTATAATTAGTTCAGTAAGCGTGCCCGGACCCTACCTACTGTTGGGTCATAGTTTTTGATACCAGAAAGGGTTACTGACTAATATGGATCCCAAACAACAGATGACACAAGTAATTTCCCTCCTAACCTTGTGTCCCCAGACTAACAGATTTCAGGTTAACTTGTTTACAAGTTCAAACATACAGAGTTCAGATCAACTAGTTCACAGATCAGACAACTAATTTAACAAGTTTTCAGACTAATGGATCAGATATACGGATTTAACAGATTTATAGATTTGTCTAACTTTGTATTGGGCCTACAGATGCACGAAACGGGTTTGTTAAATTCATTAGTCCAGTTGGTTTAACCCTATCCACCCAACACGTTTTAGACATCGTATTTATCTTAGATTTGCATTAATTAATTATTAATGCGCAGACCTCTCACATTAGGTCGCTAGCTTGTGGCCGCTGGATGTGCCGGGCGGTTCCGGGCAGACTTCTGCCACAAGCCAGACCTAACCTCGTGTCTAAGCATATTTTAGTTATGCCCACGACCTCTCACATTAGACTGATAGTTTGCAGTTGCTGGTTAAGCCGGTTGGTTTCAGGCAGGCTTCCACCGCAAATGGAGTCTAACCTCGTGTCATAGCCACTTTATTCCCTAATAGAAAATATTAGACTAATTATGTTCATTTAACAAATTTAACTTCTTCTCAAGTCGCAGCAGATTAATCAAATTAACATGTTTTAATCAATCTTAGGTTGCCTACAAATTACAATTATTCATCTTTTCAACAGATTTAACAGATTAGGCGACACAACAGATTTAGCAGATTAGGCAGTTTAACATAATTAGCAGATTTGGCATTTCAACATATTTAGCAGTTTAGGAAATTCAACAGATTAAACAGATAACAGATTTAGCAGATTAGGCAATTCAATAGATTAAACAGATTTAGCATATCTAAAACATTCCTTAAGGTTTCATTGACAATTCTTGCCTAATTATAAATTAGGCCTAGATTCACATGCCTAAATCATGGTCATGATTCATAATATGACATATACCCAAATTTTAGTTAAATTTGCATAGTACAGAATATGCTCAAAATTCCCAATCGTGATTCACACATAAATTATGCCAAATATAACCATTAATTACAATGCATGCCACATATCCAAAAATCCCCATTTAGGTGTATTCACACTTAATAGTTATCAAATCTTAATATAGATTTTTACACCTAAGTCATATGCAAATTAATTCTCTTTTTTTTTTTTTCAAATTACAGACTATAATATTTATAGTATGTCCAGAACTAGATCTTGAATTATAACTTGTACTATGCATCCAAATCAGTTACATGTTCACAGTTAAATTTTACGCCCCAAATCCCATGTCATATGTCAATATTCTTTATACCTCAAAACTATGTTCAATTATATGCCTCAGATTTATGTTTCTAAGTTGCAACCTATTTTATGTTTTAAGTCGCAATAATCCTCTTCTTCCAAGTCATAGGTCATCTTATGCAATATGCCTCAAATTTATGTCCAGAATTACAACATGCGTTGTGTCCTCAAATTAGTTACAAATCAATTATGCCCAAATATGCCTCATTCAATATTCTTTACCAAAATTTAGCGTTTATACGTTCATCTCTTATGAGATTTGGCTCAGGCTCGTGGTAGTCTGGCTATCAAACAAAAAGAAAGAAAGAAGGAAGAAATACATAACAAATAGAATAATAACAATAAAGCAGAAAAACAGATCTGATAAACAGAAAAAGACATAACCTCAGATTCAGATTCATTATCATGCTAGGATCATAATTAAATTTCATATCGTAAAATAATTGTACTTGCCTTGGTTGGATTCTAAAAGAAAAAGTTGTTGTAGTTGTTCTCTTTTAATCCTAATCAGAATTGGAGGAAGAAGAAGCACAAGTCCTAGCTTAGGTTTCAGCAGAGTAGAGACGCCATTGATTTATTTTTTAGAGAAGAAGAGAGCAATGGAGGCTAGAGAATTGTGTAAGAGATTTAGGTTTAGGTTAGGGATGTATATATAGGTGTAGGAAGTTATTTAGGACCATTAGATTAACCCTGAACCATGAGAACCAATCAGATGCAAAATCTGCATTTGAGCGAATCGGCCCACGGGTTGACAGCCGAACACCCTGGATTAACCCCTAGTCGACCCAGCGGGGCTTGGGTTGACCACAAAAATGGGCCGGCTCGGTTATTCCCCCTCCCAATTCGCTGCTTTGAACTTTTTTGCATATTTATTTATTTATTTAATTTATATATATCTATATATATATATGTATATATTTCTCTCATATGCATACAAACTTCAAGGCTTAATAACTTCTTCATAATTAACCATTTTCACACTAAACCACCTTTTTTTTAACTTCATTCACACTAAGCCACTTTTTAGCCATTCCCCTAAAACAAAAATATGGTGCTGGCGGGGATCGAACTCTTTACGTCTTGTATGCAAGTCACATTTTCTAACCAAATGAGCTACTAAGTCTTGTGCTTACAAACCTTAGAACAGTGCTAAACATTATTCTTTAATTTGTTATTTTAATATTCTCAGAAAATACGAGGTGTTACACTATGTAGATACGAGGAATGGATGATACTAGAGCTGGGAATGAACATTGAAATGCCAATATGCAACAACCTGAAGAATATGTGCAAGAACATCCTTGTGGGAATGGAGTGCATAACGAAGCTAGAGTTGCAGGGAAGAACACGAAAGATATCCAGAGGAGTATGTGCTACAAAGTGTGTCAGAAGTCCCCTATAATACTAAAGTAAGTTATTACTTCTAATCGGAGATTCCAATCAAATGACAATAATTGGATGGTCAAGAAGATTAGGAAAACAGTTGAATGTGGACCTCTAGATCAAAGCTTAAAGGGTATGAGTAGGATTCCATTCACTTTTAATATTCAAAATGCAAGGAATCCTCCCAATTTCTAGCTTTTAATGTGTGATGGAAAATGGACCCAATGGTTCGTTTGATGAGATATATCTGATATATATATATAAGTGTTAGGTGCTTTTGAAAAGGTGATGAGGTGGTGCTACCCTAATATTTGACTATTTTAACGATGATGCATTTAGGACATAAAGAATAGGTCAATCAACACATGGACTGAATTAGTGGATATATTCTTGAGAAGGTTAAAAGTTCATGTCTCACCACCGAGGAATGTAATGACATTTTCAAGTGTGAAATAAGACCTGGAGAGACCTTAAGGAGCTCTCTAATAAACTTGAACATGGTGGATGCTGCAGTCAATAAGCCGAATCCATCTATAATTTTGATATTGGTTTTATTTAAAGTCACAAGTAAAACTAACTTCATGATTGCTTTGGAGATGGATCCAACGATGAACCTCACGAAATTCTATTATGAAGGTAAAATATATTTGCATCAGGATAATGATAAAGTTAAAATTGTGAAATCAATGTTGTGGATAGTAGAGGATATCCCAAGCTGGGTATGGGAAGGACAGAGGAAAACATAAGGTCGATTATGGAAGTATAAACCGAAACAACTAAGAAGTTAACCAAAGTTATCTTCTTATGTTGGGCTACTGGAGATCGAAGAGGATATACCTGGAAACTAGGGGACACATGCTCTATCGAAAACTAGCTAGGTATATAAGATCCCACTTATCGGGAGAGAAAGTTTAGGAAATATTGCATCGTTCATTAGCTAAGAGGGACACAAATAAAATGTGTGCAGACACCTATGTGACTTGAGCGAAGAATTCGTTTAGAGTAACAAGCAGCAAAAGTATATGAGGAACCCAGTTGCGATGGTTTGGACAAAGTAACTGCCATTTGAGGTGAATGTTTCAAGGAATAACATGGAATCTAGTCTAAGAGTCGTTATCCTACGATCAAGATGGATGAGAATCTAGTTCAATTCTTACGCTATCTTTTCCGCCCTTTGGATAGTTAGGATAATAATAAACCCAGTCTGTATACACGTATATGGGACCTACTAGGTCTTACACTCTGATTCGATTATTTGGGATGATTATTTAGGATGCTAATAACATTGGTATGCTTATACATTTATGTGACCTAGAATAAACTTTAGTCACACTCTAAGTCGAATGTCTAAGATGATCACTTGTGATTTCTGCTTGATTGTTTGGTATTGATTTCAATTTAAAAAAATCCACTTCACCGTGATGAATGATATTAATCGCTTTAAACCATGTTTGAAGAGACGAAACCAATGTGCAAAGTGCAATTCCCCTAGCCGGTGAGCAAATTCATTGGATTGTACGATATTGGTCAATTTATAACCTAATAGAAGAGTTAGGGTCAAAATGTAGGGTGTAAATTTTTGCATTGGAGAGCAAGTGGATGGACTTGTATGATAGCTTTATTCAGATAGATGGGTTTAAAATATAAGGAGTAAGTCTCATACAGGAAAGTGAGTAGATGGACATGATTTTTTAGTCATATCACCGGAATGTGAACGATTAAGGTCAAAAAGAACCCTGATAGGTCAAAAGAAAGTCCCCTCGTTGGAGAGTTACAGATGAGCTTACTTAGTTGTTAGATTCCCCTACCGAATATGTGAACAAATTGAACTCGATTAGATATCGAATAGATTGAATTCCTATTATGGATGGTGAATATTCTAAATAGATCAAGTCCTAAGTTAGAAGATGAATGACCCGATGGGATCAATCCCTAGAGTAGATAAAGGCTTATTGAAACAATTTGAATGCCTTGCAGTTGGAAAAAGGAAGATAAAGCCTATGCGAACATAGGATGACTTGGACTCAAGAAATGATACCCCTAGATGATTCATTAAGATCAAAGCTTCCAAAGAACTTAACTATAAAAAACTGATTACCGGAACCTTTTCTTGAGGAAAACACATGTTACCTTTTAAGAAACATACTTGAGGGTAATATGCAAGACAGTGTTCTAGATCTAAAAAGGATTTGCTAGCTGACAGAAATACTAAGTTTTTTCATGAGTCTTTGAGGGTTAGTAAAATCAGAGAGAATAGTTATATGATAAAGGATGCTAATGGTAATATCATTGACTCTCAAGTTGGTATTGATAAGGCGTTTTTTGAATATTTTAGTGCTATCCTTTCACCTACTTCTCTTCCAACTAGCAATGTTGATCCTCTCTTTTATATTGAGCTGCCCTCTTTGTCTGATCAACAATCCTTAAACCTTATTAGTGTCATTACTTGTGATGAAATCAAGTTAGCAGTGTTTGCCATGGATTCAAATAGTTCAGGTGGTCCGGATGGGTTTATTGCATTTTTTCTGCAAAAATGTTGGAATGTTATTGGTTATGATATTATTGAAGCTATTCAGTTTTTCTTTGTGCATAATACATTACCCTCAACTCTAACTGCTACATTCATTGCCCTAGTTCCAAAAATTATCAATCCCTCCTCTGTTTCTGATTTCAGACCTATTTCCTGTTGTAGTGTTTTCTATAAAATCATAGCAAAAGTTCTGGCTAACAGATTGCACAATATCCTTCCACTCATTATTTCAAACAATCAATCTGCTTTTGTTCCTGGAAGATCAATTAGTGATAATATTCTAATCACTCAGGAATTGCTTCGTGGTTATGATAGGAAAAACATCTCACCTCATTGTATGTTGAAATTGGACATTAGAAAATCTTTTGACAGTGTAATACGGTCTTCAATCATTGCCATAATGTCCAGGATGATTTTTTCTAAGCCTTTCTTAGCATGGATTTTCACTTGCATTTCCACTCCAATGTTTTTAGTTTCCAGGAATGGGATGCTTCATGGATATTTTAAAGGCAAAAGGGGGGTAAGACAAGGAGACCCTATCTCCACTTAACTTTTTATTATTGTCATGGAGCTTCTCAATTCATTGATTGTAAATCAAGTTAAATTGGGTAAACTTGATATTCATCCTCGATGTAAAAATCCTCTGATTACCCATTTATTATTTGCTGATGACCTTATCATTTTTACCAAGCCTAAAATTTAGAATATTCAATGTATTCTCTCTGTCCTCAAAGTTTTTTATGATATCACTGGTCTTGAGATTAATTTGTCCAAGTCTCATATTAAATTTGGTGGTTTAAGTCAACCTAAAATGGATGAGTTAATTGCTATTTCTAGATTAAAGTTACTACAGGATAACTCTTCTTATTTAGGATTGCCTCTTTTTACTGGTAGAATAACTAAAGATCAATGCATGCCATTATATGAGAAAATTATTGATAAAATGAGACAGTGGCCATCCTGCAAATTATCACAAACTGGAAGATTAACTGTTATTCAATCAGTTATTACTTCAATGACTACCTACTATACAAGACATTATATTCTCCCTGTGAAGCTTATTAGTATGGTGATTAGTGCAATTAATAATTTTTTGTGGCATGGTGATCCATTTTCCAAGAAGATTATCCCAACTGCTTTCTCTAAATTAGCCGAAGACAGGAAACATGGAGGTATGGGTATTTTAAATCTGTCACAATGGAATAAAGCTGCAGTATCAGTTTATATTGACAAATTATTTTCAAATGATACAAGCTTATGGACCATGTTTGTTAAGTGTAATCTTATAGGGTAGAAGGACTTTTGGACCATGGCTATTCCTAACAATTGTAGCTGGAGCTGGAGACAGATTCTCAAGTTAAGAAGATCTTTTCTCCCATTTATTAGATGTAATGCTTCAATAAATTCAAGCTTGTCCTTCTGGAATTCACCCTGGGCAGCTAATGGTTTGATCTTAAGTAATATTGTTGATTACAACCTGAGAAGAAATAGTGGTATCTCTGAAACTGCCAAGGTGAAGGATTATATACACTTTGATGAAGTGATTTTGCCTCATAGTAGTTCAGCAATTTTAAGAAGGCTTTGGACTGAGATTATCTCCTCTTTTAGACCCAGTGATGATGGTATAACTTGGATGGGGAAAAAGCTTTCAATTAGTCTGGTATATGACTTGCTGAATGGAGAAAAATGCTTTTTTCCATGGCATAAGAGGGTATGGAATATTATGAGTAATGCAAAACATAACTTCCTTTTATGGAAAGTGATGTCTAACGCCATTAGCACTAAAGATAAGCTATTTAGAATGGGGATTATTCCTGATGATGTATGTTGTTTTTGCAATATGGATTCTGAATGCAATACACATATCTTCTTTGAATGTAATGTCACTTTTAATTTGTGGAGGAAAGTTTTAGCTACTTCTAATCTTCATGATCCAGTTCAATGTAGTAGAGATGAGTGGTTCAGCTTATTCAAGGCTACCAGATGGAAGACGAGTGATGGTCTACTTTTATTGAAATTTTTGAAAATTTTTGTTTACGAGATCTGGTGTGAGAGAAATAGAAGGATCTTCAACTCAACATCGTTAAATGATTATGGTATTTTGGCTTTGATCAATGGTGCTATTTGCAGGAAGTTAAATTTCGAATAATATTTTCATGATTGTGAGCCCTATGGTTCTTATTCTCCATGATGATGGCTAGTATGATCATGTTGATAGCTTCAGACTCTTACAGGACTCTTTTGTACAAATTGAGTATTTTTTATTTTCTTCGTTCATATTCTAACATTTTTTTTTCAAGTCTGTTGTCCTTGTATAGTGTGTAAATTGTGTTTTGTTTCTTTGCTTGAACAGCTTCTGTAATTTGTTAATAAAAGTTTATTGCCTTTCCAAAAAAAACATACTTGAGGGAGAGGGTTAACCCACTTCTTAGCCAAAGCATATATCAATTTTACTTAGAAGATTAAAACGAGGACAAAATGATTCACAAAATTGAGACATAATCAGAGCGATACAAGAAATGGATTTAGGAATTTTGGAGGGAAAAATGGCTAAGGCCTCAACTTGATGTCGAGTTATATAACTCAGTGCCAACTTATTTTTGACCTCTCTCGGCCTTTTGAACCTCGTGCACATCTTCTAGTCAAACAACTCGTGACCAAGTGGTTTTTGAAATATTTGATGAGATATTCTAAAGGTTAAGGAGAAGACATTAAAGAAAGCAAGATAACCCAAATATTGATGAAAGTTAACTATAACCAAATCAGAGTTAGAGAAAAGGACTTAAAACAGCTCAAGAAAATGATAGAAAAAGCTAGAAACTGAAAAAGATAACGGTCATCAAAATAAATAACTCGGGGTTATTCCACTTAAAACTGAGTTCTTCATTTTACTCGGGGGACCCAAGTTCTCTTGTATGTTGTTTAGCTACCCTATAGACATTGGTGCATGTGATCTTATGACCATACTATGAGAATTGAGAATGCAAAATATGGATCTTAAGGCTAATAATAACAATAGAGGGGGATGATGAATAGTTTTTACTTAATTATATGAATCTTTTTTTAAAATTTAACAAAATTATACTTAAACCGATGTTATTAACAATCACAAGAACAATAACATAATCTGAATGAAGATAAAAGTAAATATAGTAAAGTAAAAGAAAAGAGCACAACATGATTTTCATATTGGTTCGGAGCCTCCCAACATCCAATCCCAAACATACCCTGAAAGATATCTTTTCCACCAGTAAATGCACATACAATCTCACTTTCAAAGCTTTGAGATAGAACCTCTAGAATTTCGACCTTCGGGTAGAGTTGCTTAGATTTCATGGACTACTAAGCACACCCATTTGATTTCTGAGCTCAATCACAACCAATTGATTTACGGGCCATAATCACTCCATTATAGATAGTTGTTTTTAGTTTGACAGAGTTTACAAACTCAGATCTTTTGATTGCAGTTTCTCCTATAACTACGAATTGCATGTCAATCTTGAGAGAATGACATAATAATAGTAAAGGATCAAATTGGAGATAAGTGAATATGATTCTAGTTGAATTTTGACAAAGTATAGTTAGGATTTACTTTAGAAACTGAGAGAGTGTAAAGAAAAGAGATAAATGAAGAAATTAGTTATCAAGCTTGTGATACCCCACGTACGTTAATGTCATTCTTTAACAAAATGCATTAAGTTCAGTGAAGCATTACAGGTAAACAGAAACAGAATCTCACAAGACATATGTATAAAATAGCAGCGGAAATTTAAAACTTTATTTTTCAGTAAAAAACATCATGGTCTCAAAATCCAGTTACAACATCAAACTGAAATACTGGAATAAAATACATCAAATAAAATCACCTGTCTATCGCTAAAAACCATTCGAGTATAGAAATAAAAAGCCATTGTCCCCATAAGTAGCCATAAACAAGTAGATAAGAAGTCAAAGCCGTACATCGAAGCAAATCCAAATCCAAGCAGAAACAGAAGAAAGAGTCCAAATCAAGCCTGAGTATTCCCACCCTGAGAACCCGGGGGAGGTTGGAGGGGGAGGAAGAGAGAGAAATGGGAACAAAATGGGTCAGACATAAAGTCTAGCGAGTCGAGTTACTTTTAGCATATAAATAAGTAAAAGTATCATGACAGACACATAAACTAGATAAGAGATAACAGTAACATATAACAGGTATGAATAGGCTGAACAAAATAAGAAAGATAAACGGCATAGACTATGCTTCTAAAATACTTTTATCTACACCAATACTAGTATACTGAATTAAGTGTTTTCCAATTATTTAACAAAAATAGAATGATCCCAACAGAACATAAATGGTAAACTTAGGTGTACTTTTAGCAACGTGCTTTACCCCAAACAGAAATAACAGGTACCTAAACAGAAATAACGGGTGTTACCCCGAAAAGAAATAACAGGTACTTAAACAGAACTAGATGTACCCTAATTACTACCCCCAACGATCGGCTCCCTACCACGTAAATACCCTGTGCCGACCCCACAGTAGGGTGTATTACTTCCTGAAGTGGCAATCACCACAAGGACACAGGCCTATTTACAGGGGTTATAATGTCTTATTTTTCCAAACAGACCGGACCCATGCACGCACATGACCCCGTTGAAACACGCCATCAGGACACCTTATTCTAAATGAACCTCTTATAATTAGCTTAGTAAGCGTGCCCTGACCCCTACCTAGTGCAGGGTCCCCTTTTAATACCAGAATGGGTTGCTGACTAATATGGGTTCCACACAACCGATGACACAAGTCAAACACCTAAACTTGTATCCCCAGTCAACTAGAATTTTCATAGGTTAAGTTTTACACGGGTTAATAGTGTCTCCACAACCCCAACAGATTAACAAGTTTACTTAACTCCCAACAGATCAAATAGATTACATACGTGTCATACAGTTCCATTAACATATTCCACTTAATCTTTGAATTAAGCCTACATGTTTACATGTTCATACACCCCAAATTTCAGTTATATTCCACAGTATATGTTAAACCCCAAATTTTAATCATATCCATAATACAGGTTTTGCCCCCCAAATTACCATTCCTAATCATTCCCAATTAATCCCAATTTTGTTCGTACACATATTTCAGTGGTATTGGCCTTGGCTCGAAGGCAGCCTTGGCTAAAAATAAAAAGGGAATGAGAGAGAAGAACAAAATAGGAATAAAACAAAATAAGCATATGACAACTGAGATGGGCATATGATACCAGAAATAGGCATATCAGAAATAGACATATAAGAACTAAACAAAAGATCAGGTGTAGATGTAATAGCAAGACCGATTAGGTATGAACCAGATTCTTTATAGGCAAAGGTTTTAGATCCAGATTTATAAACATTTCAGGATTACTTGTTA
Organism: Allium sativum; assembly: GCA_030737875.1. Lineage (NCBI taxonomy): Eukaryota > Viridiplantae > Streptophyta > Magnoliopsida > Asparagales > Amaryllidaceae > Allium > Allium sativum. The sequence goes on along the minus strand of JASFAX010000020.1, from coordinate 10,969,404 downwards.
AATCTTTATTTCTAAAAATAACGTGAACTCGCAAAGACTGGATCTAAAGAACATAGAACAATTAGGCTGAAGATATAGAAGAAATTCTTGTATACGTATACGTCGTTGTTGAAGAAAAATAGGCTAATTCAATCCAAACTAGGGCAGCATCTAGTTGTCTCCATTGTTTTAGGTGAATAAAACAATAGAAATACCTGCCCTTATATAGACTTTTTCCAATGAATCTCGTTCAGAAACAAGTCCAAGTTCAGGAAATGAACCTGGATGGATCTGGCATGGGTTGACCCGGGTGTCGACCCTAGGGTCGACACCCTCTTGTGTGGGTCAACCCATGAGTCGACACCTCTGGGGCATGGGTCGACCCCCAATGGGTCCAAATCCCATGTTATCTTACCTCTTTGATTTTTGAACTATTTTGAATTTCTAGACTGATTTGTTTATATATATTTCTCTTATATGTATACAAACTTCAAACCTTAATATCTTCTTCATACGATGTCCGTTTTACGCAAACTCGGGGTCTATCTGAACCAGAATTCCGAGACGAACGCAATGGTATAGTCCGTTTTACTAAATTCCCAAAATTAAATTAAGTATTATTTAGTTTATTAATGTTCTTAAAAATTACGGGGTGTTACATTCTCCCCCACTTAAAGGATTTCGTCCCCGAAATCTCTAAGTTAAGAAGAATGTTTATCCTAACATCCATCAACCATCTACTCATCCATCAATCACATGCATCCATTGTCCTTAAGGGATTTCTAATGCTTGTATGAACATATGCAATGGTGTGTGTATATGTCCTTACACTAATGCGAAAAATCAGACGGTCTACTGATTCAGCTAACCTTCTTAATGCAATGCATGTTAGTGTCATGAATCCAATATGTATGCAAATAGTCCTAGTATATCATGTAAATGCTATATGTGTGCACAATTATTCATCCAAATGCAACACCCATAAGATAATATAATCATTTCCATCCATAAAATTTAAAAAAATACGCACACATCCATATGCAATATGTAAGTGATTGAGTCGATCTAGTGCCTAGTGTGTGTCTATATGCATCCATGAGCAACCACTAGCAAACACTTGCATCCATCAAACATAACTTGTTTCAAACACATATTTACACCCATTGGTTTTCTACCTAAAGGTCAAAGATTCGATCGATGGGATACATACGAATGATAGAAACAAGTACCGATAAAAGCTTGGAAAAAGAAGTTAAGAGCAGACCCTTGAAAAGAAAAGGGTGCAAAGCACAAATCTTGTCTTTGGTCTTCTAAGTTGCATTTTCGTGGTCTTTTCCCCATTGTACTTTCATCAATTTGACTTCTCAATTGCGAAGCTTCTTAACCTCTGATCCAAATATACGGGTAGGAACTCGTCTACTCTACCTTTACTTCCCTAAGCATGCTCGTCTCAACTACCTCAGCTGTTTCATGCAGACACATCTTCAAATGAGAAAAATGGAAAACATCATGAACACCCGCCAATCACTCTGGTAGCTTTACTCTATAGGCCATTTGACCTATTCTTTCCACTATGGGAAATGGCCATACGAACCTTGGCGCTGACTTCCCCACAAATCCAAAGCGAACCACATTCCTCAAAGGTGACACTTCAATGAAAACCATGTCTCCCACCTCAAACTCAATATCTATCCTTCTCTTATCCGCGTAGGACTTCTGCGTATCCTGAGCCGTCTTCATGAATTTGTGGATAAGACCTATCTTTTCTGAAGTTTCTTTAATCATCTCAGGTCTATGTAGAAGCCTATCTGTAGACTCCCACCAACAAGTCGGTGATCTACAAGGTCGTACGTATAGTGCCTCGAAGGGTGCCATGCTTATACTAGTCTGATAATTGTTGTTGTAGGCAACTCAACCAACGGAAGATGCTCCTCTCAAGTCCCTCCGAAGTCTAGGATACATAGCCTCAAAAGATCCTCAAGAACTCTATTCACCCTCTCAGTCTGTCCACCCGTCTAAGGGCGATATGTGGTGCTCAAACATAACTATGTACCTGATGCCTCTTGTAGGCTCTTTCAGAACTCACTAGTGAAGATGGGATCATGATCACTCACTATGCTAGAAGGTACTCCATGTATACGGACTACCTCAAGAAGATAAATGATGCCAACCATGTTGTCGTTCTCTTGCTCTTAATAGGAATAAAATGAGTGCTCTTAGTAAGCATGTCTACTATAACCCAGATGCTGGTATTTCCCTTCCTCGATCTAGGCAAACCATCGATGAAATCCATAGAGATGCTCTCCCATTTCCACTGTGGGACCTCCAAAGGATGAAGTAAACCACCAAGCTTCCTTTATTCATCTTTAACTTGCTAGCAAACTAAACATCGAGAGACAAAATCCGCTACATCTTTCTTCATCCCAGCTCAAAAGAAAACCCTCTTCATATCTCTGTACATCTTGTCACCACCCGGATGGATAGTCATCGTAGAATGATAGGCTTCCTCAAGGACTGTCTTCAACAAACTCCCTACTCGGGGAACACAAATCTTCCAATCCCACCATATCCATCCTCTAACATCAAAATAATATCTACTAAGGTGACTAGAAGTCTCCCCTCTTCTGAGCCTAATTAAGATGTCTGCTATCTGTGGGTCCTCTCGCTGTAAAGATCCAATCTGATCTATAAGAGTAGGTCGCACCTCTAAGGATGCCAACAATCCAGGTGTAAGATGCGTAGAAGGCCTAAAATCGAAGGTCGATATGTACTCCAAGCTTTGCCTCTCTACGAATAGAGGACTCAAGGTCATCCTCTGCCTACTCAATGCGTCCACCACTACATTACCCTTGCCAGGGGTATAAGCAATCTCAAAGTCATAGGACGCTAGGAACTCCATCCATTTCTGCTGTCTCAAACTGAGATCCTTCTGCAAGAACAAATACTTAAGAGATTTATGGTCCCTGTGTAACTTGAATCCCTCACCAAGTAGATAATGTAGCCAAGACTTAAGTGCGAACACTATAACAGCCAATTCCAAATCGTGAGTGCAGTATTTTTTTCTCATGAACCTTCAACTGTCTACTTCCATAGCATATTATCCTTCCCTCTTGCATCAAAATGGCACCGGGCCCTGTACCACATGCATTAGTATACACTGTGAACACCTTGCTCCCATCAGGTAATGTCAAAACTGAGGCTGTTATTAGAGCCCTTTTTAATCGCTGGAAAGCATCCACACAATCAATACTCCAAGCAAAGGTCATATTCTTCTTCGTCAGTATGGTGAGTGGGGTTGATATCCTTGCGAACTCCTTAATAAACTTCCTATAGTAGCCCGCTAAACCAAGAAAAAATTCTCACCTCTGTTGCATTCTTTGGAACCTTCCAATCTTGAACTGCAACTACTTTCGTGGGATCCACTATTATCCCTTCCTTGGAGACCACATGCCCTAAAAATCTTACCTCCTTCCTCCAAAAGTGGCACTAGGAGAATTTCGCCTTAAGCTGGTTTGCTCTGAGAGTCCTTAAGACCTCTCCTAAATGTTGGGCATGCTCTTCTTCATTCTTCAAAAAAATCAAAATGTCATCCACAAAGACCACAACGAACTTATTCAAAAACTCCCAGAACACTCTACTCATCAGATCCACAAAATACGCGGGTGCATTCGTCAACCTGAAAGGAATGACTAACCGCTCAAAGAAACCATCTGGAGTTTTGAAAGCGGTCTTATCTATACTTTCATCGGCCACCCTCAACTGATGAAACCCCGTGGTTAAGTCCAATTGAGAGAAAATAGATGCACCAACAAGCTGGTTAAACAGATCATCTATGCTTGGAAGTGAGTGCCTATTTTTCTTAGTGAGCTTATTCAACTCCCTGTAATCCACACATAGGCGAAGCTAGCCATCCTCCTTAGTTGCAAAGACGACTGGAGCACCTCATTCTAATATACTCCGCCTAACAAACCCCTTCTCAAGTAGCTCCCCTACTTGCTTTCTAAGCTCCCTCCTCTCCCCAGGAGCCATGTGGAGCACAGGCAATGCGACTGGCTTTGCATTATCTACCACGTATATCTGGAAATCAATCTCGCACCTCGGAGGTAAGACCCTAACCTCATCAAAAACATCTGGATACTCATAGACTACATGTACAGATCGTAAATCATCTATAGAAGCATCAAGTGACTCTAGGAATATAAGCATGACGGACCCCCTTCGGTCATAAGAATTCTCGAGAGTCCTCCCATGGTAAGTCAAAAGTCTAACGACCCTCCTCTCATAGTCTATAATGGCACCATTCTTGGCTAGCCAACCCGTCCTCAGAATCAAACCTTAGCCTATTAAACCAAGCACATATGTGTCGCATTCAAACTCGACCCCTAACACAGATATCCTCAAACCTCAACAAATCATAGACAGATGAGTCGTGCCCCCAATGTGGTTTGAGACAATAACGAGATCGGAAACAATACTAGTACTAAGGTGTAGAAACTCAACCACAGAATCGAATATAAAAGAATGAGAAGTGCCAGAATCTAAAAGAGTCCTAATTAGATGATCGGAAAGAGAAATCAAACCTTCAACGGAAACTTTCCTACCTCTGTTTGGCCTGCTAGCCTTGAGAGCATGCACTTGCCCTCCAGAAGGTCCTGCCCTTTACCCTTATCCTTGCTTCTTCGGGCATTCCCTACTATAGTGTCTAGTTTCACCGCAGTTGAAACAAGAATTCTTCCTTTTCCTACAATCCTTGATCACATGACCCAAGCCTCCATAACCATGACAATTCTTCTTAGCCTTGTCATTCTTTCCATCTTTCTTTTGTTATTCTTTCTTAGGCCACACCTTCTTGTTTTGTGCCTCCTCAGTTTTAGCCTCATTTTTCTCATCTTTACCATCTTCGTGCATCAATGCAATATCAACTAGTCTCTCAAAAGTAGCCCCCATCGGAACGTGAGATAATGCCAATGCTTGAAGGGGCTGATTCAATCCCCTTGGAAACCTCAAAGCTTTCTTGTGCAAGGTATTCACTGGCTCCAAACCAAACCTTGCCAACTGATTGAATTTATTGACATACTCTTTAACGGACAAGCTCCCTTTCTTAAGTGCCAAAAAAAATTCCATCTGCATACTCTCTTCTTCCTGAGAAAGAAACTTCATCGCGAATCTCTATTGGAAATCAGCCCAAGTCTCTACTAGACTCCCTGTTTGCGTCACTTCCCACAAGAATGAAACCTCATCCTTCAGCTGCCATGTGGCTAACTGAATCTTCCTACAGTCGTCAACCTCAAAAATCCCAAATAAATCCTCCATCTCTCTACCAATACCGTGCTTCCATAAAACTTTTAGTTCCATGGAATGGTTTTCCTCCTATAGCACAAAAGTCCTTGCATATCTTAGAGAAATTATCCGCTCGCGGAGGAGGAGGAACAACGGCTACAGCTGGGGGAGGAGCATTTGCTTGTCCTCTGGCAAGTGCCGTAACCTCAAGATATCTACGGAACTAAGCCGGTATCTAAACGCCCTCAGGAATATTTGGTTCCCCAGACATGCTAAAAAGAAAAGGAAAAGGGATTCAAGTGGAGAATTAAAAGATATTTTATATGGGTTTGGGGAATATATTTTTCGAAAATGGACTTTCCTTTGAAAATACTTTCTTTTTTAAACCTTTTGAAAACAATTTTCAAAACCTTTTATCCGATCTTGTAACCTTCAGCTCTGATACCAAATGTGACACCCCACTTCCATTAATGTCACTCTTTAACAGAATGCATTAAGTTCATTGAAGCGATATAAGTAAACATAAACATAATCCCACAAGACAAATATATAAAATAGCAGGGAAAATTTAAAACTTTATTTTTCGGTAGAAAACATCGTGGTCTCAAAAGCTAGTTACAACATCAAACTGAAATACTGGAATAAAATACATCAAATAAAAACATCTGTCTTGCGCTAAAAACCATAAGAGTATAGAAGTAAAAATCCATAGTCCCCATAAGTAGCCATAAACAAGTAGACAAGAAGTCAAAGCGGTACATTGAAGCAAATCCAAATCCAAGCAGAAACAGAAGAGAGAGTCTGAATCAAGCCATCGATGACAAGATGAGAGGTAATAGTGTCATATAACAGGTTAAACATAAAGTCTGGCGAGTTGAGTTACTTTTAGCATATAAATAAGTACAAGTATCATGATAGGCATATAAACAAGATGAGAGGTAACAGTGTCATATAACAGGTATGAACAGGATGAACAGAATTAGCAGGATAAACGGTGTAGACTATGCTTCTCAAATATTTTTCTCTGCACCAATGCTAGTATACCGAAATAAGTGTTTTCCAATTACTCAATAGAAACAGAATGATCCCAACAAAACATGAATGGTAGACTTAGGTGTACTTCTAGCAACGAGTTTTACCCCAAACATAAATGACAGGTACTAAACAGAAATAACGGTTGCCACCCCAAACAGAAATAATAGGTACCAAAACAAAACTAGATGTACCCTAATTATTAACCCCAACGATCGACTCCCTACCACAAAAATACCATATGTCGTCCCCACAGTAGGGTGTATTACTTCCTAAAGTGGCAACCACTAGAAGATCACAGACCTATTTACAGGTGTTATGGCGTCTTATTTTCCCAGGCAGACCGGACCCACGCACGCATATGACCCCGTTGGAACGCGCCATTAGAACACCCCATCCCAAATGAACCACTTATAATTAGCTCAGTAAGCATGCCCTGACCCCTACCTAGTGCGTGGTCCCCTTTTAATACCAGAATGAGTTATTGACTAATATGGGTCCTACACAACAGATAGCACAAGTCAAACCCCTAAACTTGTATCCCCAATCAACTAGGATTTCCATGGGTTAATGGTGTTCCTACAACCCCAATAGATTAAAATGTTTACTTAACTCCTAACAGATCAAATAGATTACATAAGTGTCATACAGTTCCATTAACATGTTCCACTTAATCTTTGAATTAAGCCTACATGTTTACATGTTCATACACCCTATATTTCAGTTATATTCCACAGTATAAGTTATGCCCCAAATTTTATCCATAGTACAGGTTATGCTCCTAAATTACAATTCCCAATCATTCCCTATTAATCCGAATTTCGTTCGTACGCATATTCGAGCGGTATTGGCATAGGGTTGAAGGTAGCCTAGGCTATAAAAATAAAAAAGGAAAGAGAGAGAGAAGAACAAAATAGGCATAAAACAAAATAAGCATATGACAACTGAGATTGGCATAAGATAGCAGAAATAGGCATATAAGAACTGAACAACAGATCAGGTGTACACGTAATAGCAGGACTGATTAGGTATGAATCAGATTCTTAACAGGCATAGGTTTTAGATCTAGATTTATAAACATGTCAGAATTAATTTTTAAATGTTTATATCTAAAAATAACATGAACTCATAGAGACTGGATCTAAAGAATAGAGAATAATTAGGCTGAAGTTGTAGAAGAAATTTTTGTATACGTATACACCGTTGTTGAAGAAAAATAATTTAATTCAATCCAAGCTGGGGCAGCATCTCGTTGTATCCATTGTGCTAAGTTTACAAAGCTCATTCAGAAAACTTCTATCTCTTTTTACTTAGATATGTCGACATGTCCCTTTGAAAATTTTAAAATTATTCCATTTAAATCATTTTTAAAATACACTACTTTGTAAAATAATTTGAAGCTTTGTAAAATCATTTAAACATAGTTTATACATATTTTAACCATAATAAAATTTAATAAAACTTTTCAAAATAATTTTTGAAATATTTAATGAAAAACATTAAATAGAGTGTATATAAAATTATTATTATTTTGGCAATGCAAGCGGGGTTGGTGTCCCCTACCACATTTATTAAAAATCAAACAAAAGTGTACATAGGAGAAACTCATGCACACCTCTACACATAGAGAATAGTCAACTAATAACACACACACTACACAAACAAATTAAGACAAAAAAGATTACCAACAATCAACAAAAGATCTTTCAAAAGGAATTATACAAGGGGAAAGCTCTCTCCTAATGTCATGCTTAAAATTACCCCATAGCTCATCATAGCTTTTCTTCTTTTGCATGAACATATAATCATTTCTTTCAAACCAAATAGGCTTAACAAGCTTCTTATTGCATAATATTGAAAGATCATGCCTCTCCTTCCTCCACTTTGTTGACTACAAAATGATGTTCCACTACATATCAGAATTTGGAGGAAAGTTAGATAAGCAAAACAAATTTAACAATCCTTTCCACAAATCAAAGAGAAAGATGCACTCGAAAAAGAGGAGATTAACTCTTTCATCACATAGTTCACAGAACAAACACTATAGGTCGACATGCATACCAAAACCAGAAAGTTTTTATTTAGTTAACAGACCTTTCTTGATTGCCTTCCAAAACATGAAATTATTTTTAGGTTGAGTGGAGGAAGTCCAAACCAGCCTAGACCAATTACTAGTAGGCAAAATATTGAAGTTAATTAACAATTTATAAATCAACTTGTAGTATGCTCCTTCCCATTCCATAAAACCTTGTCCTAGTTTGAGTACAAGACACCCTGCACTAGACTTTCCCACAGTACTCTTGTAGCATAGTTAGAAGTAAAAGGTAGAGAAATCTTGCCGCTGATCGGATTGTTTGAAACCAAAGCATTGCAATGAATACCCATCTAAAAAATTTGGTTATGCGTCATAACTTTAGAAAGGATAACCCCTCTTCCCAACCAAGGATCATTACAAAAGGAAACTTTACTGGAAGGAACAATAGCATATTGGATACTAGGTAGCAAAAAATCACACAGAGACAATTTTTTTCTCCATATCTAATTACAGTTCCAAGGATAATCCATGGTCCAAAACTTGTTATTTTTCATGTTATATTTCCTGCAACATTCAACCCATAAACTATTCTTAAAAGTAACAAGTTTATTGAAATGAACATTGAAAGCTACTATGTTCCACCTATCCATAGCTAAGATACCAAGCCCTCCCTCACATTTAGGCAACAACACATTATTGAAAGCACAAGGGAAGGACTTTCTTCTATTCACATCACCTTTCCACATAAACCTTAGCAGGGCAGTTTTTATCATGAAAAGAAACTTTTAGGGTAGAATAAAGGTTCTAGCCCAATATACTACCATATACGACTCAGTACTATTAACTAAACAAGACGACCAACTTGAGATAGGAATTTATTAGCCTAACAAGAGTAGAGATAATTTTTCTAAGCAGGGGAAGAAAGTTGGCTTTGGTTATCCTCAAGGGGCAAAGGGGCAAGCCAAGATAGGAAGAACCCTTATCCAAAGGCTGCATGGCAAGTAAAGCATGCAAACTAGCACTGGTTGCTTTGGGTATGCCAGAAAACATGACCTAGGGTTTATCATAATTCAATTTAAGGTCAGTCATGGCATGGAAACAATTACGAGTCTCAATAATGGCGTACTGGGTTTGGAAAAAATCACGATATCATCAACAAAAAAGAAGAGTTGATAAAGATATGTTTTTATATTTTGGATGATACAAAATCAGAAATGATCATACTTGTTCTTAAACATAACTGCCATAATTTCCATGACCAAAATAAATATATAAGAAGATATTGGGTCACCATGTCTAATACCTTGCTTATTATTGATTTAGCCACAGATTTTCCATTATAAATCAAAGAAAAGTGAGGGGTGGAGATGCAATTATAAATCCAGGCACCAAAGGTAATTGGAAAGTTTATTCTAGCCATAATTCTTATTGTAACACCCCGTATTTCTGTTAACACTAAAGTTGCTAATACAAAAATAAATGTGTAAAGGGGAGATTGGTCTAATGTGCATACAAGAATAATAATAAATGTGTAAAGGGGAGATGTATCTAATGTGCATACAAAAATAATAATAAATGTGTAAAGGGGAGATGTATCTAATGCGTACGTATTTATATGGATTGACAAATAATAGTAAATGTACATTAAGAAAGAAATGGTGAACATAATTGGCTTCTTTTTACAACGGACGGCTCTGGTTAACCCTAGCTTCATCGATAGCTCAAATTAACTTGCAACTCTATTAAAAGACCCTAGGTCTCAAACTAAAAATTCACACAAAAAAATAAATAAGAATTGGAGCCATCATGCTGTTTGCTGAGAACTAGAGGGAGCCTCCACTTGAAAGAGACGAACAACATAGAGAATACAAACTAAGAGATTAAAAAGCAACAACAAATTAGAATCAAAGCAACGTCTTCCCAAAGGAAAGCTTTGCAAATTCAGAATTTCAGAACTCAGAAAACAAGACCGTCTACGATTGTAAGTTTAGCTACATTTTTAGAATGCAAATTAATATGAATATCATGTGTTGCGATGAAATGATAATAGTACGATACTCGTTATGTTATTAATATACGTTTGTGATTTGATTCTATTATCATGTTGAATTGAGAATTATTAAGTATGATGTTTATTATGTTTTATAATATTAATCTATGCCAGTGACTTGATTCTATTATCATGTTAAATTTGGGATTATTGGATTAGATTATTTGTATAAGCATGGACTTGGATTGTAACATCTTATGAGAATTGTGTAGTTTATTATGCAAGTTTATGTAGTGAAGTTATGCGACTAATTGTAAAATCTATATGTTCATGTTTATGCAAAACTTATGCCTTGTTCACACTTGTCATATGTTGGGATTAATTTGCAAGTATGTTTAAATCTATGTTACTAATTAACACATGTGTATGTTGATTAGCCTATGTTGCTAACTCACATATACGTATGTTGATTTGCCTATGTAGCAAATTAACATATGTATATGGATTAGTTCATATTGCTAATTCTCATGTATGTTGTTAATATGGCCTATAAAAAAACACATATATGTTGAGTTAGCCTGTAAGTGCAAGTTCATACCTATGAGATTATAATGTTCATGTTAGTTATTTTGCAAGTTCACCCCTAAAACGTTCATGTTAGTTATTTTGCAAGTACACCCTATTATGTTCATATTGATTATGCCATCAATACCAAAGTTATACCCTTGTTATGTTTATGCTAATTTATGCCAATTTGCGTATATTAAAATAGGCTAAGTTTTTATCCTAATACTTTACACCAAAAATCATGTGAACGTAAATTAGGCTGAGATGGTTAGCCTAATATTGGATGGGGTAACGTTGGGTTAAAATGATAATTTTAGGAAAACTTGCCATAAATTGGTCATTAATCATATAAGTGATTTATGGCATAAAAAGGCATCAATTACCTTAATTAATGAGATTAATTGGAAATGAATGTGATAGTAATTTGAATATTTTCTAATTTACATATTGGTCATTAATCACATAAGTGATTTATGGCATAAAAAGGCATTAATTACCTTAATTAATGAGATTAATTGGAAATGAATGTGACAGTAATTTGAATTTGAATAATTTACATAATTAAAATGTAAATTAGAAAATACGAACGCGCTTAACCCGAGGTTGGATTGAGTTCTGACGTAAACCTGCCCGGACCCGCCGGGCTGCCCAGTTGTCACAACAATAGCTATCCAATGTGAGAGGTTAAGGCATGGGGCCCAATAAAGACCCGAGGTTAAACTAAGTTGTGGCGTAAGACTACCCGGACCCAACCGGCATACAGGCAGCCACAACAATATCTGTCTAATCTGAGAGGTTGGTGCTCTAATAAGACAATTAGAGCTGAGTTAGGACCGATAGGGTTAAGTAAATTTAATAAATACTTAACCAAATTCAACATTTTAAATAATTTGGATGGGTGGGGGTTAGGTTCATTCACACTTAACCACTTAACATGTTTGACTAGAAAACCTAGTAACGGGGACCCGTTTCAGCAGTAACCGAATTAGGTATCATGGTACCCTGAACTAGGCAGGGTGGGGCACGATTACTTGGCTGATTGTAAGCGGTCAAAAGCGACGGCGATTGGTGCACAGTGTGGGTTCTAACAAGTGCGGATGTGCACACACTCTGGAGCAGACAAGTCAGGGCACTGGAGCATCAGTAGTATACCCTATGCATGCTAGAATTGTGTCGGGGCCGCCACCATGGGACTTGATACACCCCATGGTGGGACCAACATAGGTATCTACCATATAGGGCCGTAGGACACATGTGAATATATGAGTAGGAGCCGATCTTTTAAAGAAAGAGAAAGGGATCACTTCACCCCAATCACGGGGTGCCTGTTGGTATAAGAATTAGTAGGTGCAGAGATAGAGATTTAAAATAGGGTGCGAAGGGTTGTTCGTTTTAGGACACCTTATCTAGTTCTAGGATAGTCTATTATCCTGATATCGTCCTGTTCTCACTTTATGCAAGTCATGATCTTTTTATTATTAACATTCTAGGAATATAGATAGACTTACCAGACTTATGTCTGACCCATTTTCCCTTCGTCTTCTTTTCTTCCGTCCTCCCCAGGTCCACAGGGAGGAAACACCACAGCTTAGTCAGTTTTTCAACCAGCTTGAAGAGAGAGAATGTATTGCTTGGATTTCTTTCATTTGGACCATGGCTTTGGATATCATTTATGGGGATTATGCAGCTTTATTTATGTTTCATGCTTCTTTAACTTTTAAAATCAAGACAGTATTATGGTTGTAATAATTGGAAGTTTGTTTTGAGACAATGTTGGAAATGTTCTGTATAAACACGTATTTATGATAATAAAAGTCTGTTGGTTTTTCCACTGCTTATTTATATGTGTTTATATCTGTCTTGTGTTTTATCTGTGTCTTTTACTTATAAACCTCCACCAAAATTAAGGCATTCCCTTTGTGAGTGACCTTAACGGAGGTGGGGTGTTTCACTTGGTATCAGAGCATAGGTTTACCAGACCAGATAAAAAGTTTTTGAAACTATATTCAAATTAAAATTTAAAGAAGCATTTTTCAAGAAAAAGAATTGTTTTATAGTTTTAGAAAGGCATAATCCCCCAAAGCCATGTGAATTATCTATCCTTCGTTTTGAATCTTTCCTTTTTCGTTTCAGCATGTCAGGAGAATTTAACCTTCCAGAAGGTGTGACTGTACCTGGTTGGTTTAGAAGGTACTTGGAAGCTAGGGCCAATGAGGCGGGCCCAGCGAATCTTCCTCCCCCAGCTGCAGCAATTCCTCCTCCTCCTCCCCCAGTTGCTGAAATCCCCCCTCCTCCTCCTCCGAGAGGAAATGCTTTGCCAAGACTTGTAGAGATTTTAAAGCTATGGATGGGAAAGACTTTCATGGAACCGAGTCCTTCGTAGCAGCCAGGAACTGGCTGAAAGAGACCAAAGATATTTTCGTTATCTTCGAGGTAGAAGACAGGCAGAAGGTAAGACTGGCAGTGTGGTTGCTCAAAGGAGAGGCTTCCTACTGGTGGGAAGTCACCAATGCAGAAAGACCAGTAGAAACGTGGGTAGATTTCATATTTAGATTTGAGCTGAAGTTCCTTTCAGAAGCTGAGAGAAGTCTTCAAATGGAGAGGTTCCTATCTCTTAAGCAAGGGAGTATGAGCGTCAAAGAGTATGTCAACCAGTTTGATCAGCTGGCTAGGTTCGGACTGGACCTAGTCAACACCCAACACAAGAAGGCTCTCCGCTTTGTCAAGGGACTGAATGAGCCGCTTCATAGCCTGGCCATGACCCATATACCTATGGGAGCTACATATGAAAGGCTGGTACAGATGGTGTTACTACATGAGGAGGATAAAGGTAAGAAGGAGACAAAGGCGGAAGGGTCTTAGGGAAAGAAAGAAGCTTTACAGCCTAAGAAAACAGACTTTAAGAAGGGCGGGAAAAACAACAAAGCTCGCGAAACAAGAAAGTGTAATTTCTGTGGTGTGGTTGGACATGTGGTGAAAGACTACAGGAAGAAGAAGGCAAAGATGAATGGTGGTTGCTTTCATTGTGGAGAAACAGGACACATAGCTAAGGACTGCCCTAAGAGGCGAGGGCAGGCGCAGAAAGTTGCATCCACATCGGGTGGACAAGTTCATGCACTGGAGGCACCTCCTCTACAACAGCGAGGTAGAAATACTTCTGTAGAAAGTGTACTTTATCTTTATGATCACCCAGTTCGCACTTTATTTGATTCTGGTGCATCACACTCCTTTATTTCATCTGCTTTAGTAGAATCTCTGCACCTAGAAACTAGTATGGTAGAGGATCCCTTGGTTGTCTCCAATCTAATTGGAGGCCCAGCTTATTTGTCAATGATCTGTATGAATTTGAAAATCTCTATTCTAAGTGTAGAATTTAGATGTAGTACCTTTGTTTTGGGCTTCTCGGGGTATGGATTGATTTTGGGCATGGACTGGCTATCCAGTAATGGTGCCATCCTTGATTGTGAGAAAAGAGTGGTTAGGCTTTTAACCCAACTCGGTAACACTCTGGGAATTACTTGTAATCCCTCGAATGTGGTTATGCTTAGTTATCTTGAATCGCTTGACGCTTCTGTTGAGAATTTGCAGTCAGTTAAGGTGGTCCGAGAATATTCGGATGTCTTTGATGAGGTGAAGGGCTTACCTCCGAAACGGGAAATAGACTTCCGCATCTATCTTGTTGACAATGCGAAGCCCGTTGCTTTGCCTGTTAGGCACATGGCTCCTAGGGAAAGGAAAGAGCTCAGTAAGCAGATTAAAGAGCTTTTAGAAAAGTGGTTCATTAGGCGGAGCATTTCAGAATGCGGTGCTCCAGTGGTGTTCGCTACAAAGGCGGATGGTTCACTCCGTCTATGTGTTGACTATAGGGAGCTAAACAAGCTGACTAAAAAGAACAGGCACCCTCTCCCCAGAATTGACGATTTGTTTGACCAGCTTGTAGGAGCGTCGGTTTTCTCCCAACTTGATTTGGCGACCGGATTTCATCAGCTAAGGGTAGCTGATGATAGCATCAATAAGACAGCTTTCAGAACCCCAGACGGATTCTTTGAGTGGCTTGTCATGCCTTTTGGCTTGACAAACGCACCCTCTTACTTCGTGGACCTAATGAGTAGGGTGTTCAGAGATTTCCTCAATAAATTCGTGGTGGTCTTCGTAGACGATATTTTGATCTTCTCAAAAAATGAGGAAGAGCATACTCAGCACCTAAAGGCAATCATGGAGACTCTTAGAACACATCAGTTAAAAGCTAAATTCCCCAAGTGCCACTTTTGGAGAGAAGAAGTGAGATTTCTTAGGCATATAGTGTCCAAAGAGGGGTTAGCTGTAGACCCCGCAAAAGTAGTAGCGGTGCAAGATTGGAAGGCACCAAGGAATGCAACCGAGGTCCGAAGCTTCCTCGGGCTTGCAGGCTTTTATCGGAAGTTCATCAGAGATTTTGCAAAAATCTCAGCTCCTCTTACAAGGCTGACAAAGAAGAATCTAGTTTTCTCTTGGGATTTGGATTGCGAGTTTGCTTTCCAACGCTTAAAAAGGGCTCTTACAACAGCCCCAGTTCTGACCTTGCCGGATGGAAGCAAAATGTTTACAATATACACGGATGCATGCGGGACAGGACTGGCGCTGTCCTAATGCAAGAAGGAAGGGTAGTAGCTTATGGCGGAAGACAGTTGAAAGTTCATGAAAGGAACTACCCAACCCACGACCTTGAGTTGGCTGCCATCGTCTTTGCGCTTAAGTCTTGGCGCCACTATCTCCTAGGTGAGAAATTTGAACTGTATACTGACCATAAATCTTTGAAGTATCTCTTCTCGCAGAAGGAACTTAACTTAAGGCAACATAGGTGGATGGAGTTTCTTGCCTCGTATGATTTCGAGATTTCCTACACTCCTGGCAAGGGAAACGTAGTCGCAGATGCCTTGAGTAGAAAGAAGCTAACGTTGAGCCCGCTATTTGTTGAAAGGCGAAGCCTAGAGTTTATATCCAGTTTTTACTTTAGGCCCTCCTCTGATTTTGTACCCGGTCTGTTAGCATCGCTAGAAGTGCGGCCCACTCTCTTAGACTAAATAGGGACCGCACAACGAGAAGACCCTCAGCTTGTAGAAGTGGTTGATAAGCTCGTCAGGGGTGAGTCTTCTAGTCACCTCGATAGATACACCATCGACGACAAAGGGTGGTTAAGACGGGATGGAAGACTATGCATCCCACAGGCAAAGGAGTTGGAGAAGAAAGTTCTTGAGGAGGCACATCATTCCAAGATGACAATACATCCAGGCGGGGACAAAATGTACAAGGACTTAAAGAGAGTTTTCTTTTGGAGTGGCATGAAGAAGGACGTGGCAGATTTTGTTTCTAAGTGCATGATTTGCCAACAAGTCAAGGCGGAGCAGAAGAAGCCTGGCGGTCTGCTCCATCCTATAGAGGTCCCACAGTGGAAGTGGGATAGCATTTCAATGGACTTCATTGATGGGCTGCCTATGTCTAGAAGAGGCAACACTAGCATTTGGGTAATAGTGGATAGGCTTACCAAAAGCGCCCACTTTTTACCTGTCAAGAGTAGAAGGACTGCCTCGTCTCTAGCATCTCTTTATCTTAAGGAGATAGTTCAACTCCATGTAATACCTTCCAGCATTATTAGCGACAGAGATCCTATCTTCACAAGCGAGTTTTGGTGGAGTCTGCAAGAAGCTGTAGGCACACAGTTATGTTTGAGCACAGCCTATCACCCCCAAACCGATGGTCAGACGGAAAGGGTGAACAGGATTTTGGAAGACCTTTTGAGAATTTGCGTCCTTGACTTTGGAGGGACTTGGGAGGACCATCTTCCTTTGGTGGAATTTGCCTACAACATCAGCTACCAAGCCACCATCGAAATGGCGCCCTTCGAAGCTTTATATGGAAGACCGTGCCGATCGCCCACTTGTTGGTGGGAGTCTACTGACAAGCTCATACTTCGACCAGATATGATCCGAGAGACTTCAGAGAAAGTAGACTTAATACGGAGAAGAATGAAGATAGCCCAAGACAGACAAAAATCCTACGCAGACAAGAGAAGGACCGACCTTGAATTTGAGGTTGGGGACAGGGTTTTCCTTAAGGTATCTCCTTTAAGGAACGTCGTTCGCTTTGGATCCACAGGGAAGCTAGCACCAAGATTTGTAGGGCTGTTTCCTATCATCGAGAAAATTGGGAAGATGGCCTACAGGTTAGAGTTACCCGAGAGACTGGCCGGAGTTCACAACGTCTTTCATGTTTCTCACCTCCGGAAGTATCTACATGAGTCAGCGGAAGTGGTAGAGCCAAACATTCTAGAAGAAGCTGAAGTAGAACGCGAAGCAACTATGAGGAAAGTTCCAACTCGCATCTTAGGAACTGAAGTGAAAAAGCTACGCAACCGCGAAGTCAAATTCGTCAAAGTTCAGTGGAGCGACGCCGAGGAAGACGCGACTTGGGAAACTGAGGATAGAATACGCACAGCCTACCCTTTTCTTTTTGAGGGTACATTTTTGATCTCTCTTTTTCCTTAAAGTCATGTTAGTATCTATCTTTTTAGGTATATCTCCCCGACCTTACCCTTTTATCCTTAGGTGGAAACCCCTTTGGATGTAAACATGTAATTGAAACATGTTATGGATGATGGTTGGAAGTGGTTGCAAATGTTTGCTAGTGGTTGCTCGTGGATGCGTATACACACACAATCTAGGGTTTTAGATCGGCTCAGTCACTTCATATTGCATATGCATATATGTGTTTATGTTTGTATATGGTTGAAGCATAATATGTTGTCATATGGATGTCGCATTTGTTTGAATGATTGCGCACTCATGTAGAATTATGAATAAGAAAAAGTTTGCATACATAATGGATTCATGACCCTTACATAATTTGCATTAAGGAGGTCAACTGAATCAGTAAACCGCCTGATTTTTGCATTAGATAAGGACATGTACACACACGATGCATATGATCATGAAGCATTAGAAGTCTTTTAAGGACAATGGACGCTCGTGTTTGATGATTGAGTAGATGGACATTTGGATGGTAGGATATATGTTCTCCTAGACTTGGAGATTTCGGGGACGAAATCCTTTAAGGAGGGGAGAATGTAACACCCCGTATTTCTGTTAACACTAAAGTTGCTAATACAAAAATAAACGTGTAAAGGGGAGATGTATCTAATGTGCATACAAGAATAATAATAAATGTGTAAAGGGGAGATGTATCTATTGTGCATACAAAAATAATAATAAATGTGTAAAGGGGAGATGTGTCTAATGCGTACATATTTATATGGATTGACAAATAATAGTAAATGTACATTAAGAAAGAAATGGTGAACATAATTGGCTTCTCTTTACAACGGACGGCTCTGGTTAACCCTAGCTTCATCGACGACTCAAATTAATTTGAAACTCTATAAAAAGACCCTAGGTCTCAAACTAAAAATTCACAAAAAAATAAATAAGAATTGGAGCCACCATGTTGTTTGCTGAGAACTAGAGGGAGCCTCCACTTGAAAGAGACGAACAACATAGAGAATACAAACTAAAAGATTAAAAAGCAACAACAAATTAGAATCAAAGCAACGTCTTCCCAAAGGAAAGCTTTGCAAATTCAGAATTTCAGAACTCAAAAAACAAGACCGTCTACGATTGTAAGTTTAGCTACATTTTTAGAATGCGAATTAATATGAATATCATGTGTTGCGATGAAATGATAATAGTACGATACTCGTTATGTTATTAATATACGTTTGTGATTTGATTCTATTATCATGTTGAATTGAGAATTATTAAGTATGATGTTTATTATGTTTTATAATATTAATCTATGCCAGTGACTTGATTCTATTATCATGTTAAATTTGGGATTATTGGATTATATTATTTGTATAAGCATGGACTTGGATTGTAACATCTTATGAGAATTGTGTAGTTTATTATGCAAGTTTATGTAGTGAAGTTATGCGACCAATTGTCAAATCTATATGTTCATGTTTATGCAAAACTTATGCCATGTTCACACTTATCATATGTTGGGATTAATTTGCAAGTATGTTTAAATCTATGTTACTAATTAACACATGTGTATGTTGATTAGCCTATGTTGCTAACTCACATATACGTATGTTGATTTTCCTATGTTGCAAATTGACATATGTATATGGATTAGTTCATATTGCTAATTCTCATGTATGTTGTCAATATGGCCTATGAAAAAAAACACATATATGTTGAGTTAGCCTATAAGTGCAAGTTCATACCTATGACATTATAATGTTCATGTTAGTTATTTTGCAAGTTCACCCCTAAAATGTTCATTTTAGTTATTTTGCAAGTACACCCTATTATGTTCATATTGATTATGCCATCAATACCAAAGTTATACCCTTGTCATGTTTATGCTAATTTATGCCAATTTGCGTATATTAAATTAGGCTAAGTTTTTAGCCTAATACTTTACACTAAAAATCATGCAAACGTAAATTAGGCTGAGATGGTTAGCCTAATATTGGACGGGGTAACGTTGGGTTAAAATGATAATTTTAGGAAAACTTGCCATAAATTGGTCATTAATCACATAAGTGATTTATGGCATAAAAAGGCATTAATTACCTAAATTAATGAGATTAACTGGATATGAATGTGACAGTAATTTGAATATTTTCTAATTTACATATTGGTCATTAATCACATAAGTGATTTATGGCATAAAAATGCATTAATTACCTTAATTAATGAGATTAATTGGAAATGAATGTGACAGTAATTTGAATTTGAATAATTTACATAATTAAAATGTAAATTAGAAAATACGAACGCGCTTAACCCGAGGTTGGATTGAGTTCTGACGTAAACCTGCCCGGACCTGCCCGGACTTGCCCGGTTATCACAACAATAGCTATCCAATGTGAGAGGTTAAGACATGGGGCCCAATAAAGACCCGAGGTTAAACTGAGTTGTGGCGTAAGACTGCTCGGACCCAACCGGCATACAGGCAGCCACAACAATATATGTCTAATCTGAGAGGTTGGTGCTCTAATAAGACAATTAGAGCTGAGTTAGGACTGATAGGGTTAAGTCAATTTAATAAATACTTAACCAAATTCAACATGTTAAATAATTTGGATGGGTGGGGGTTAGGTTCATTCAGACACTTAACCACTTAACATGTTTGATTAGAAAACCTAGTAACGGGGACCCGTTTTAGCAGTAACCGAATTAGGTATCATGGTACCCTGAACTTGGCAGGGTGGGGCACGATTACTGGGCTGATTGTAAGCGGTCAAAAGCGACGGCGGTTGGTGCACAGTGTGGGTTCTAACAGAGTGCGGGCGTGCACACACTCTGGAGCAGACAAGTCAGGGCACTGGAGCATCAGTAGTATACCCTATGCATGCTAGAATTGTGTCGGAGCCGCCACCATGGGACTTGATACACCCCATGGTGGGACCAACATAGGTATCTACCATATAGGGCCATATGACACATGTGAATATACGAGTAGGAGCCGATCTTTTAAAGAAAGAGAAAGGGATCACTTCACCCCAATCACGGTGTGCCAGTTGGTATAAGAATTAGTAGGTGCAGAGATAGAGATTTAAAATAGGGTGCGAAGGGATGTTCGTTTTAGGATACCTCATCTAGTTCTAGGATAGTCTATTATCCTGATATCGTCATGTTCTCACTTTATGCAAGTCATGATCTTTTTATTATTAACATTCTAGGAATATAGCTAGACTTACCAAACTTATGTCTGACCCATTTTCCCTTCGTCTTCTTTTCTTCCGTTTCCCCCCCAGGTCCACAGGGAGGAAACACCGCAGCTTAGTCAGTTTTTCATCCAGCTTGAAGAGAGAGAATGTATTGCTTGGATTTCTTTCATTTGGACCATGGCTTTGGATATCATTTATGGGGATTATGCAGCTTTATTTATGTTTCATGCTTCTTTAACTTTTAAAATCAAGACAATATTATGGTTGTAATAATTGGAAGTTTGTTTTGAGACAATGGTGGAAATGTTCTGTATAAACACGTATTTATGATAATAAAAGTCTGTTGGTTTTTCCGCTGCTTATTTATATGTGTTTATATCTGTCTTGTGTTTTATCTGTGTCTTTTACTTATAAACCTCCACCAAAATTAAGGCATTCCCTTTGTGAGTGAACTTAACGGAGGTGGGGTGTTTCACTTATAGTGGAGGACCAATGTATACTGTCATAAGCCTTACTTAAATCAAGTTTCAATAAGGCTGAAGGAGAGGCTTGGCTTCTACCATACCCTTTAATAAGTTCATGAGCTAACATAATGTTGTCAAGAATATTCCTTTCAGACAAGAAAGCTGCTTGGTTTTTCGTAATAAGACAGGGAAGCACAACAATAAGCCTGCTAGAAAGAATTTTGGTGATGCATTGGTAGATGACATTGCAACATGATGTAGGTCTAAAAGAGGAAATTGTGGTAGGATTGCCTGTTTTCGCAATCAAGACAAGGTCAATGGAGTTAACTTTGGAGGAAATTTTGAATTTATCGAAGAAGTTATGAATAGCTTTGTAAATACCATTGGCAATGATGTCCCATTCACTTAAGTAAAAGTTGACAATTGAACCAATCAGGACCCCTACTAGATTTTTTGTTCACAGAGAATAAAGAATTCTTAATTTTTTCATTATTCACCTTGGAAAAGACATTAGCTTGAGTAGGATTTAAACACGGTAAAAGAAATTCATCCATCATTGGGAGATTAGGGATAAAGCTATTTTTGTTGCCAAGTAATTCAGTAAAATATTTCAACAATGCAACATCAATATCTTCTAGTTTATCATAGAAATTACCTTGATCGTCAGAGATACAATCGATGAATTCTTTAGATTGTTTAACCTTTACAGCAACATGATAAAATTTGTGTTCCTATCTCCCTCATATAACCACTGGATATTCAATTGTTGCCTTTTCATGCTTGCTTCAAATTCTAAGGCTTATTTATTTATCACTCCAAAAACTTGTTTTCTTCATTAGCAAGGGCAGGGTCATTTGGAGCATTCATCATATTATTTTGAGCCTGCAACAAAGTGATTTTCAGTTTATCATAGAAATTACCTTGATCATCAGATATACAATCGATGAATTCTTTAGATTGCTTAACCTTCATAGCAACATGACAAAATCTGCGTTCCTATCTCCCTCATATAACCACTGGATATTCAACTGCTGCCTTTTCATACTTGCTTCAAATTCTAAGGCTTATTTATTTATCTCTCCAAAAAGCTTGATATCTTCACTAGCAAGGGCATAGTCATTTGGAGTATTCATCATATTATTTTGAGCCTGGAACAAAGTGATTTTCAGTTTATCATATAATTTGGAACTGGAGCAAAATTTCTATTTAGCCTAAGTCCTTAAAGCATTTTTAGTAGCCTTTAATTTCCTGTAAAAAACGAACATAGGGTTATCAAAGAAAGGAGGAGACGAAGAAGTGAAATGTTTAGAAGAGAACTATGGATCAAAGATCCAAGAGTTAAAAAAATTAAAACTTCTGAACTCCCCTCTAATGGTCAGCCCAATGGTTAAAAGGAAAAGGGAATGGTCTGAAAGTATAGGATGTGGCAAGTTAACATGCAAGTTAGGCCAGAAGGACAGAGCTTTGAAGTTGCAAAAGGCATAGTCAATGTTTATAAAGGTTCTAATTCCACGCCTACTCCTGTTATTCCAAGAAAACTGAACTCCAGCTCTATTGATGCTAATTAAGTTTGCATCATTCACTGCATCATTTAATGAAAATATGTCTCTAGGAAGTAAAGGAAGACCCACACACTTGTCATGAAAGTTTAGGCAGCAATTAAAATCCCGTAACACCAGCCGAAGGTGAGAATCCTGTGTAAAGGTAGGTAAGAGATTAAATAGGGTCAGTCTGGAATTGAGGGAGTTATCAGCATACATTATGGTTAAATAAAAGGTGGACTGATTAACAAGTTTGTTAAAAGAACATGATCTGCTTGATGGCCAAAAAAATGTTAAGAGATAAGGAAAAAGTATTGTGGATTACCATGATACAACCATAGGGAGCCTTAGACAGGTCGTGTGAAAGGGACCAGGAAGGTTTAGTGAAGGAGGCAGAAGAAATAGTGAGGGGGAGGTTAAGTTTAGTTTCAATAATGGCAAAGAGATGAATATTAGGTTGGTGAATTAGATTTATTAGTTGATCAAGCTTAATAGGGTTATGATCACCCCTAATATTCCAAACTGCTAGGTTTTGACACATTGGGCAAACTACAAAGATAAATAGCTTGCAAGTGACTTACTCCTAGTTTTAGGAGATTGTTAGTTAGGCACATTGGTAGTAGGAAGAACCTTTTTTCTGGGTGTGCTAGAGGCATTAGAAAATGATGGGCATTGGTTGGAATGAGGCCAACCAGGGATAGTTCCACTGAAGATATAGGTTAAAGAAATTGACAAAGTTTCAGAAGAGGAAATGAAAGCTTGGTCATGGAAGCTTGAGGAGGAAGGCATTTGCATGGTAGTGGAGGGTTTTCATGGTATAATAGCACTAGCATTAATCAAGGTTGTTGGATCAGGGATTGGTAGTAAAGGAATTGATTGCATAGGAAAAGAAGTGGGACAACATTAATATGGCATAACTGCAAAATTTCATTTTAAGAGAATCATAAAATGATGCTTTAGAGAGATTAGGGTCCTTCGAGAGAGGGAGAATTAATTAAAGAATAAACTGAAGGTAAGGGCAAAGATAGATCAATAAGATTGGTTGATATAGGAAATTTGATAAGGATAAAGGGGTTTTCAATAGTGTGGATGTGCACAACATTGTGTAAGGATTCACAAAAATCTAATGTTTCAACAAATGATATTTCAAAACCAACTATTTCCATTGCATTAGCTACAGAATCTCTTATTTCTCCATCCTCAACATCCTCTTAATTGCCAGCATCATGCTCAATACTAGATAATACATCAAAACTATTTGCCAAACCATGGATCCCACTTGTAGAAGTTATACTTTTTAACTTGTCCCTACTAGTTTGCTTCTGGGATGCATCTGTTGTCTTGTCACCCAATAGATCACTGCTTTCATTACACTTTTCAACTTGTAAACTTTTACCCTCTGAATCTATTTTACCACTCAAAGTTTTTCCCTATTTCTCATTCACATTTTGCACTTGTATAACAACGCTGACATCAACATCTATCACATTCTCAATATTTCTTTCCCCACCTTCTTAAAACTATTCCTTCTCACCTTCATCCGAATCCGCTTTTTCTTGAGAATTGGAGCAACTTGAGATTTAGTTGAATGAAAGCCAGTAGTGGTTTGAAATTCCTTACCACCATCATCACCTTCAACATCATAAGTACTGGTAGACTTCCTGTCCTCTATTTCATTCCCTTTTTCTGATGGGGACTGTAACACCCCACGCTTTTCTGCACGCAAATATCGACAAAATCGAAACTCAAACACATCCAAGCATGGAGCGTGTAAATCTGGTATCTACAATAAATAAGCATGAGCATAATCAGAGTATGATAAGATAACTCACAGTGGAAACAAAATAGGATAAACTAGTATTAACTTAAATAACTACCTTTTTAAATTAAGTCACTTTACCAATACCGAGCATGAGAGAGAACGAGAACCGAAAGCCAAAACTAAAACACCTGTGAAAACCTGGGTGGTTGTAATGAGTAGGGGGTCAAAACAACAAGATTATGGTGAACAGAAATGTACAACATGGATTATAATACACAGATGTATCCCGGTTGGTTCAATCCAAGATGTATTCCTTCCAAGGTTTGTAATTCTAGACCAACCTTGTAAAAGTTTATGCATGACCCTACTACTCTTTCGGGGGTTATATTCCATAGTATAATACCAAGATAGAACATTTACGCACATATTTAGGAATATGGCCAAAAACCTTACAGAACTACAAATCTTTTAGCGCATTTATTATGCTAATATAATGTTAACTACACTTTTCAAGGGTATGACCGAAAACCATACATGAACTGCAAATCTTTGGCCTCCATAAGTATTGCACTCAAACATAATGTACACTACCAATAACCATTTGAACTAGAAATTCCTCAGGCATATCAGAGAGAGGAGATATTTCCGCCAAGCATTTTGCGAATTCTATCCTTTCCAATTTTTCAATTGATTTGTGCATGCATAATTTTTTTCCAATCCGAGTTGCAAGCCAACTAATACCTAATAGGGACCAAGAAAACATTGGGGTATTGTAAAGCTTAATCCAAACAGGGATGGCTTTAATTCCACTATTGTTGTTACCCTCCAAGGGATTCCAACTCTTTGGAATGAACAACTTGTTCCTCATGACCACCGGGTCAGATTCAAGAATTCTCCTTCTGTCCCCAACACAAGACAGATTGAAAAGGAACAAGTGGCCATTATATTTACTTTAACTGAACCCATGAGCCTCCAAATTGTCTTGAGATGAGAGATCATTGCTGTATAAGAAAAAGGCTGATTGAGGAAAAAAACCAACAATTGAATTCTGCTAGATGTCGCCTCTTGCCTTGAACACAGCATCCGGAGGCACAATAGCAAAAGGGGATTTTTAGAAAAGATAAAGAATCAGCATTACGATGCTTGTTTTGAAAAAAGGGAGGTGAACTTAGTTTTAGGAAGGGAGGAGGTAGAGGTTGAAGGAAGAGAGATGGAGGGAAGAGGGTCTGGAGATGAAGGAACATGAGGCAGAATGATGAGAGGTGGTACAGTGATATGACTGGGCGGGAAATTTTAAAGAATGGAAGGACAAGGTACGAGATTGGTAAGTACTTCCATAACGAGGTTTTAGGAAGATTTAAATCAATTATTTTATTTAGGTTGGTTAATGGGATATAAAATTATTAAAAACAAGCATAAAGAAATTTGTCAAAACATATTAGAAATTATAAAACTAAAAAATATAAATGATATAAAAGGTTAAAAAAAAAAAGGAGTCTGTTTGAAAATCATTTTGAAAAATGAAAAAGAGGTCGAGTGCCATCATAATTTTAACATATATGCAAAGAATCTAAACTTAGCTAGTACATCTTGAAATCTTCAATACTCATGAGTCTACATTCTCTAATTCTTGAGTCTATATATTATCATCATCATCCTGAATCTATGTTTGATATTGTACAACCTTCTCCATCAATACTTGTCTATATTTTAACTATATATATGTATATACATATATCCAGAAAATCATTAATAAAATTATTATTTATATTTTATGTTAGTCCCTAAGGTTGTTGTCATCAAAACCATTATCCATGGTACGAAAATTCTCTCCCTTTTTGATGATGACAACGTTGTTTATAAAATATAACTTAACTCCCCTTGAATTTTAATTCTCCCCACAATCTATGTTTATCTATCCTATTTTATATTTTCCCTCTTTTGTCATCAATAACAAAACCAATTCTAATTCTACTCTTAATACCACCTGTGAACACTGACTCCTCCTGAGTAACATATTATAGAAATAATCATGCAAAGAGAATCCAAATGTAAGGATAATATAATAAAAACTATTATCATTAGCCACTTATTCATACAAATTAATAAAACTAATCATTCTGATCCAATTCACGTGAAAACCAATTCAATCAAATCAAATCTAGTCCAATCAGTCCATCTAAATTAGATTCAAACCAAATTAAGTACTTATTCTTCAAACAAACCTATTTAACTAAGCATTATGGGACACTTCAACCCAACCATTCTCATCAAAGATGGAATCTGCCTTTATAACCTCCCAATTTCCATTGTCTATGTTTATGGTGCACTCAGAATTTTCTATTGCTAGCCATTTTAAAATTTTCCAAAATTCAAATTACAAATACTTTGGAAAATTTTGCTCTGATACTAAATGTGAAAATGCGGAATATGGATCTTAAGGATAATATTAATACTAGAAAGAGGATGCATAGTGTTTACTTAATTATATGGATCTTTTTAAACTTTTGATAGAAATATATTTAAACGGATGTTATTAATGGTCATAGAATCAGAATTTAGATAAAAGTAAATGCAGTAAAATACAAGAACATACAGAGATTTTTATATCGGTTCTGAGTTACCTAACATTCAATATTGCACAGCTAGGACTTGGGTCTCTTCCTTGGGCGGGACACCAAACCCATGTATCTTTACCAATTAACCAACTTCTCGACACCGTAGTTGATCCTACTTCCTCATGAATTTATCTCAAATTAGGATCTTTTTCCTTAACTTTTCCCAGTTTTACCAAGGGAGCAACCCTTTTTCACCATGAATTGGTCAAAATACGCGGATTTTTGAGTTTTCCTAGTAAATACAAATACAATATCGGCTTTAAGGCTAAGAGACACTCCTTCCTGAATTTCAACCTCTGGGTAGAGTCCTTAGGTTCCAAGGGCTACTAAGCTCACCCAATTATTTTCTAGGCTCAATAGCACCCAATTGATTTATAGGCCACAATCCAACACTAACAAACATTACTTTTTCTTGATGGAGATTACAAAATTAGATCTTTTGATCCATAACTCGGTTGCTTCCATAACTTTGAGTTGCACTTTGCTTTAGGGAGATTGATGAGAGAGTAGTAGAGAATCAAATCAGAGATTAATGAACTTGATTTTGGTTAAATTTTGGCAGAATATGGTTATGATTTTGTTAAAAAATCTTTTAACAATGCCATTACGCTTTGGCCTTGGACTTCATATCACACATAGCTCTAGCACGGACTTGTACAAACTAGGGCTAAGCATCGGAACGACGTTCTCTTAGGAATAAAAAAATGACTAAACTTGGATCGATCGCCTCCGGACATTGTTATCAAACAGAAATTACCTGACCGGTTCACTATACCACTCCATCTTCACTTGATCGATCTTGCATAAGATCAGATCTATCACCTCGGAAAAGCATGATCGACACAGTCTGATCACCTTTAAAACTAAAGATTGGATCGATCTGGCATTTGCTTAATCACTTCGGAAAGTTCAGATTGACATACATAAAAATGGCAATCGATAGGGTCTGTCACTCAGAACACAAGGATCAACGCGAATCACACCAAAAAAATTACCCGGTCATGTTACTCAGTTGGATTGGCAGGAATTTGATCCCTCAAATCGGTATTTTGTTAAAAATTTAGATCTATTAAAACCTAGTGATCAACATGTTCCGATCTATAAAAAATGACGGACTAACAACATAAAAGTTGGATTCGGCATGGAAGCCTGGATCGATATAAAGTCCAAAAGATCATATTGGGAAAATCGAAGTGGATCAGATGAAATGACTTAACCGACATATTGGATCCAACTCAAAACAAGTTATCGAAGCATAAATACTCAGATCCAAAATTTGGTGATCATCTTTGGATCCTAATTTCACCAAACTGATTGATCCGGTAAATTACAAGGCGGGCCAGGGAAAACCAAGTGATCCGCACAATTTTTGGCACAAAATGAGATGATTGGACTAGGAGACTTTATTAAGAATGGAAAGTGCTCTTATATGAATTTCCTAATGTTGATCCCTTTATTAGGATCAATACCGATCCCTTGGCACTGTGGGATGAGATTCGAATTTTCTGAAATGCGGTCAAAGCACGATCCGTATTTTGCTCCTATAATTTTGGCCGATCCAATTTCTTCTATGGCTACAAATAGGGCATTACATGACTCATTCTGGGAATCTTCTATTCGCTTTTGGAGGCTACTCCATAAGGAAATTTCTAGTGCTTAATAATAAATTTTCTCTACATTCATATAATAAAACTGAATTGTACCTGCTAAACCACTATAAATTGGTGTGTCTCTATTTACTTTATGTACTATGTAATTGCTCTGTGACTGATTATCGCGATTATTATTCGATTAACATACAAGTCAAGTGTTAGCGCTCGAATGGTCAAAATCAAGCATTAACATTTTGGCACGTCAGGAAGAGGCAACTACTTGACTCTCTCCTCTTAAGGAAACAATGGTAAGGAAGAAGAATATCGACAAGCAACTAGAAGGCGCAAATATGGAAGGAGAAAGTCAGGAGGCTTCGTAACAACCTGGATTTTTGAATGTTCAAATCAACGAAAATCCATAAATGTCTACTCAAACCAATCAAAAACATAGATAGTTATTAGGAATATAAGAAAAAGAAGAAAGAAGAAAAAAATCACAGAATCTCACAATGAAAGGAAAAAATATAATAATCAAATAACAGTTCATAAAGCCATTAAATTATACATTACATGAATTATCATAATTAAACTTTAAGAAAACATAAAAATATATGTAGTGGAATAATAATAATAAATATGTCTGTCGAGCTCCATCTTCATCTGCATAACAGTATCTTCGATAGTTGAAAAACTTAGGCTGACCCGAGCACAAATGAAAAGACAAAAACACTCAAATCAGAACAAAAATATTCTCATATCGGTTAAATCAAAACCATGTGATAATATGAATGTCACAGTTTCATAGATGCTTATGGTAATTCACATCTCATATCCAATGTGTTCGTGAGTGCAGTAACATAAGAGATGCTACGGGATTTTCCATCTCTCAGGGGCGTATTAAACTAGATACTATACAATACAATAGCTATTATAATAGGGTCTAGGGGAAATACACAATTGAAAATAGCATAAGAGGAATCCTCTTTATTACCCTTACACCATTTGTCTGTACAGATACCGTAAAGTCCACCATAAACTAATGGCTATCAAAGGGCACTTCATAGGTACGATACGAATCAAAGTCGTAGGGACTCGATCAGGATAATATGACAAGGCACACGTGCAATACCCAGAGTAGGATCTACTGGTTGCATGCCTAGACTGGTGGTAACGCATAGCTATGAATACTGCTCACCTCAGAACAACACTCCTAAATCCAGGATGCACATCAAATCAAATCGAGGGACTATAGTAGTAAAGGAAGAAGTGTTGACGATAGCGGTAGCTAACCCACTTAGTCATGGTATATCCCTGTTTTAGTCATTTTAATTATGATCCGAAAGTCAAGGACATCCATCATCGTTCTCTTACTTCATTCTAGTAGTGTTCACCAAATCATTATACTTCATTCTAGATTCTCCACCACGTACATAGTTGTTAAAGTGGTTTTCGATATTAGCAAAGAGTATGAATGTCCGATCTCGGTCTCTTTAACAACCAAATGTTTACATTTTTCACACTGGTCAGATTTACATTTCAAATGGTTCATACTTCATATTGGTATATCATATTTTCTTTAAAACTATTCATATTTAAAATAGGGTATACTATTCATATTAAAAATCTCAGTTTAAACGTAGCATAGAATCTTGAGACAATTCCAATTTAAAACAGTTTGAATATTTGAAATAGTTGAAAAGTATATTAGAATAGTTGGATATATATTTGAATTAGTTTGAAAATAGATAGTTAGGACAATAAAAGTCCATATAAATAGTTTGAAATTAAAAATATGATTAATAAAAACTTAGTTATATATGTATAGTTAAAGATCAAAGAAGTTTATAAAATAGATAGTTGATTGTTAAAATGGTTAATTTATATTTATAAGTTAAAAATAAAATAGGTTATAAAGAAAGATAATTTATATAGTTAAAGTTATTTATTAAATTTGTTTCTTAAGATAGTTACAATATGTATACATATATATATACATATGGTAAAATAAAATAGTTATAAAGTAAAATAGTTTATATAATGGTTTAAATTACTATAGTTTGAATTAGAATCGTTTATTCCAAATTTCAATTAAACTAGAAGCCATATTTCAATTTCAAACCAATTCAATTTCGATATTTCAATTCGATTCAACTCCCATTTTAAATTCAATTCAATTCAAATATTTGAAGTTTCAATTATAATTCCAACTTTGAAATATTTCGATTTACAATAATTTCGAGTTCACAATACAAATGTCACTTTAAGTTGAGTAATTTAAAGTAAAATTTAAAGATGGATAAACAATTCGGTTTTGATATATTCAGTTCATAATCAATTTCATTTTTGACTTCGGTTTACAACATAAATAATTTCCTTTAGCTTTTATACTTCAAAGTCCAAAGGAAATCAATTTATAAACATCATTTATGTTGTCTCTACAACAATATTTCAAGATTCAAGGTGACCACAAATTTTATTTAACCAATTGATGTCCGTATATAATTTTCTATCCTACGGCCAAGTGATACTTAAAACTTAATTTTAGCATTTTAGGAATAGATATATATCATTTCAATCCAAACCAGGTGTAACAACTCGAAAATCTGGGCCAGTTTAAATTTTTTATTTTGGCAATTTTAGCGAATTTGGAAAATTTAAAATGGATTATTTTAAATAATATCGACGAGGAATTTATTTTGAATAGAATTCGAACGTAAATATTATATACGTCGTCGTTAGAATATAAATAATTATATACAATTATAAATAGAATTGAAAATGGCGCGGTAGTTCGATAATTCGATTTCAAACTTCAATTGAATGTACCGGGTGCAAAACAATCCGGATTTTAGTGAAACCAAAAACAATAGGATCTATTTGAGAATATCTTTCCAACGAATCCAAAAAATTGGAATTTCATAGCGGGAATTAAAAGATATGTCCAGTTGAAAATTCTGAATAGTCGCTATGGAATTCAGGCCCTTAAAAATGGGAATTTTGCAAACGACCTCGGATTTCGACGAAACCACTTTTGTTGGGTCCGTGATGTTAAATTATTGCTAGATTCCAAATTTCATAATTTTTCGAATCAATATGTGAGCGTGGCGAAGGAAAACGCGTTTGACCAGTTTCAGTTGATTTTAATCGACTGGAAAATGGCCATTTTTCCAACGGTCTCAGCATTCGACGAAATTAATTTTGTTAGGACCGTATCGTCAATACGAAGTTAGAAAATATTTTTCTGGAATTTATAGAGTTCGTATGTGACCTCGGTAAATTGAAATGGGCGTTCAAATTCAATATATAGAGTTATATGTTGATTTTAACGGAAACTGATCGAAACGATCGAATCAGCTTACGATACATATCCCATTGTGTTCGGAATGGGGGTAATTAGCTACGGACGGCAGGCGGTGGGCCTCGTTTAGAGGTCGTATGTAAAAGTCAACTTTTTGGGATTAAATAATTAAAAAAAAACTACCTCCCTCCCCTTAAATCCTTCTGCCCCCCCTTCAAAATTAAATCAGAAGAAAAAAAACGCGATGCTCTCAAAACCCCTGACGCCCTAGCCTCTCGCCGCCGCGATGGCCCCCCCTTACCGTCGAGCTCTTCCCTCCGCCGCCATCCCTTCTGCTTCACCTCTTCCTCCTTCTCAACTGCGGAACCGAGCCCCAAACCACCCCAAGACCTCGCGCGATAGCTCCACCGCTCCGCCGCTACTAGCACCGGGCCCCACCTCGCGTCGCACCCTCCTCCAGCCCTCCTTCCACCGATTAAACTCTAGACCCTCTTCTCCTTTCCCCCTCCCTTATCAACAGTAAAGTAAGTTTTTAATTAATTATTTTAAGTTATTTTAAATACTCAGTTTCATTGTCAATGAATTTTCAGAGATTTTATTGGTAGAAAGGCGGGATTTTTATAGAGTATTCAAAAGATTAGATTTTTAGAAAATAGAAAAGGATTAGATTTTTAAAATAGAAAAGGATTAGATTTTTAAAATAGAAAAGGATTAGATTTTTAAAATAGAAAAGGATTAGATTTTTTAAAATAGAAAAGGATTAGATTTTTAAAATAGAAAAGATTAGAAATCTTTAAATTTGAAAAGGCGAAATCTTTAAATTTGAAAAGGCGAAATCTTTATATTTGAAAAGGCGAAATCTTTATCTATATAGTAGCGTTGAAAAAAAATATAATTTTTGTCTATATAGTAGCGATGTAAAAATAGAATTTTTATCCATATAGCGTGATTATAAAAATTCGATTTTTATATATTGAATAGCAAAGTAAAAATTCGATTTTTATATATTGAATAGCGAAGTAAAAGTTCGATTTTTATATATTGAATAGCGAAGTAAAAATTCGATTTTTATATATTGAATAGCGAAGTAAAAATGTGATTTTTATATACGTAGTTGATACGGGCAACGAAAGTGACAAAAGGCAAGAACGACGAAGATGTCTATAAATGAAGTGTCGTGAAGTTGGGATAGCTTTTCGTGAGAACTTCTCACCTTTTAAATTTTCTTTTTCTAGTCATATTATAATATATACTAGGATGTAGACGGTGTTTAGTAGCACCCGACACCCGTCATCCACAGGCCATGGATGGCTTGTTTGTTTGATTAATGTGTTGTGAAATTTGTTTGTGAAGTTGATGTGAAATAGATAATGAAATATATTCATGTGTTGAAATAAAGTAATTATCGTTAAAAATATAATTTTTAACGTGAAAGTGAATAAATAAATATTTATAAACAAATCGGCCGACTTGTTTATATACACTGATTTGACTGATATTGATTGGGTCGATAAATTTTACACATCGCCCAACTGCACAAATAAAAATATGTGTTTGTTGATTTGAAACCCCACACGGGTATTGGGACGAAATATGACATACACTAATCCCAATAATTAGTTGTATGTCGATCGATTGATTGACAGGCTGTTATAAGCGTTAGATATCTATATGTGATGCTTATACAGTGTAGTGCACTTTGAATGATGGTTGATTATTTATCGTTGTTATTATATACATGTGTTGTATGGAATCCATATAATTAACTTTATATGGTGTATGATTGGGCCTCATTCCAATCGGGAAAAAAAAGAATATTATAAAATAAAGGTTCATGTGTTGACAGTACTCATCCGTTGAGATTAGTCTTGTGTTGAACGAAATATTTTAACAATAAAATTTACATCTTTATCATATATGAAATTAGAAATTAACTGGAAAATAGATGAGATGAGTGGTCTCCTGGATATTGATCTGATGTTGGTTTCGGCCTTCGGGGTTAATATTCAAGGAATCGTTCTCTTACTACTTTACGGTTGAAGTCTGATTTGAAATCAAACGATAGATATCATAATTTTATAAAATATATAGAATAACAAAATAGTCACACGTGGAAAGTACTCATCCGTTGAGATTAGTCATGTGTTGACAAAAATATCGATTCACATATTTAATAGAATAAATATTCATTAGTTGAATAGAATAACAAAGTTATTGAAAAATATAAAGCCGTGTTGATTAGAGATGCGCTATTTTGATGCGAACGATATTTATATCGATTATATTCGTATTTGAATTGAATTGAATAGAAAACGAATTCGAATTGAATTGAAAAGAAAACGAATTCGAATTGAATTAAATTGAAAAGAAAATGAATTCGAATCGAATTAAAATCGATTTGAATTGAAATCAAATAGAAATGAAAGTAAAAAGGATTTATAATAGAAAATTCAATTTGATTTGAATTGAAATGGAAGTTGAAATTGTTTTTGAAACGAATTTAAACTATTTATAAAATTAGTTTTAAACAGAAATCGATGAAATATATATTATATATATAATATAATGGCCTGAATAGAACGCGCCGCGCCGTGGCAGTTCGCTAATTTCGACCATTGACTTCGAACGGACATTACGGGAGATCCGACCGTCGGATTCTCCTAAAACCAGAACCGTTGGGTTCGTATCGAAAAGAGCTTTCTAACGAATATTAGAAATTCAAAATCTAACGGTTGGATTTGGAGATACTTCCAAATCAAATTTGGAAAAGGCCGCTGTAAGTGCAGTTCGGTGGCCGTTGATGGAAATCGACTGTACGGACCTTGATAAAATTATTAAAAATAGTAATAATTTGTGTAAAATCATAAGAAATGATTTAGGAAAAATTGGGACGAAAAATTCCATATTCGAAAAGATAAAAATAGATTTTTATCGAAATGAACTAGTTTTGAACTAAAATTAAACCCGTTTATTTTTAAATAAATAAACTGGATTTGAAATGGGTTTTAAACAGAATTGATTTGTGGGTTTATCGTGAACGGTGTTTTAAATAACATTAGTTCTTTAACCCGAAAATAAATAGAATGTGATTTGGGTTTATCGTGAACTGTGTTTTAAATGACATTAGTTCTTTAACCCAGTAAAAGGAGTTTTTAATGAATCTGCAATTAGATTGAAATGTGAATTGATAATCTGAATTATCAAATTTGGAAAATGAGCGAGAATGGAGTATCACCAGTTTTGCTCCAAAGCGGTAGTTAAATCTTTAATTATATTTGAACGTGAAATGGTAATAAATTTTACCGATAACACCGTGGTGTTAGATATGGAGTATTACCAGTTTTGCTTCATGGGATGAATAGGTTGGGATTGGGAAATAAAATAAATAATTACTTCGGTGTGGTTCGCTAATCCCGACTAGTTTGGAAAACCATAATTTGGTTTGAACGACATCCAAAGGAAGATTAAAGGATAAATTTTAAAGAATTTATCTTGGATAAAATTAATGGGAACCTTTTCCTAAGAACGTCGAATTTAGAAACTAGCTTTAGGTTAGTTAAGAAGAATGGTTTCCTGGGTATTGATCTGATGTTGGTTTCGGCCTTCGGGGTTAATATTTGGGGAATTGCTCTCTTACTGATTTACGGTTAGTGACTAATGAATTGGAATGAGGCGTATGTTGTGTTTGTGTTACATTTGTTTTTAATATATGCGGGTTGTTCGGAAAGGCCGGGTTTATACCCATTCTGAATAACCGATTCGACGATATGTCGAAGATGAAGACGGTGGTCGAAGACCAGAAGTCTTCACATCGTTTGGGTGATTACTGATGATCTTGATTGGGCTGTACACCCAAGAGGATGGAAATAGTTGGTGGTCGTCCAGACGTACTTGGAGATGGATGGATATGCGAGGAAAGTGCCTCCGGTTTCGTTCAGACCTAGAACGAACTTGTAAATGGATTGTGTGTCTGACATTGGATTTTATTCTGTGTTGATTGATTTATGTTAAATATATATCTGTTTGGCGGTGGAGAATTTATTCTCTTGCTTAACGCCCTTCTCTAAGACGTACGAGCTTAGAGGTTATATATCGATAGATATCAATTGCATGGCATGAATTGCCTGTGTGGCACGCTGAGTTGCATGGATCAAGGCTTCTGTTGAAAATCAAAGTCTTGTGGTTGATGATCAAAGCACGGCCTACGTGGCAGCTTTGTGTATAGCGTGGATTCGCGAGCCTCACACCTCGGTATGAGTCAAAAACGGGATGAGGACCCAAGGAGTGCACGACGTTTCTTTCTAGCTATGGGTGGTGTCAGTGACCTACCAGCCCTGACATTTATATACTTTTCACCTTTGTGGTTTGGATGCGAGGCGCCTCGATTATAGGTCCTATAAGGCCGGGAAACGTGTGTTCAGGGATAACTAATCCTCAAACGTAAGAGAGGACCGGTCTTGGAGGATCCCAGGGTTACCCAGAGTGTGTAGTCCTGAGGCATTTGCTAGAGTGTCTCGAAGCGGTGAGGAGCTTGCCCCTTGCCTCGACTCATGACGGAAATCCAATTTCCAATACGAGATATTTCGGCTTTATTTGTAGAGCCTAGTATGGCGACATAGTAGCATAGGATGCTATGCCGTCTATGATTTATATTTATGATTGAAATTGTTTTTGACACTATACACTTATTATAGTATCAAATGATTTGTTTTAAACGTACCAAGCATGTTTGGTTGTTATAAGGTAAAACCCTATCCTGCGGCTTGCGTTGCATTATGTGATGGGACCTGGGTCTTATAATAGCTTCATTTTTCGAAAAAGCATTGCGTTGTTTATTCTATGCACTGGTATTCTTGGGAGGAAACCCATTCCGTTTTATACGGCGTGGTCCCTTGAATTACTCTCTTTCAAAGTAATGTTTTAAATAACTGTTTTAGTTCTTACACCAGTCACATGACTGACCTGGAGTTTATTGTTTTAACCTAAACTCTGGGTGCCCCTATTTTCAACACGGGCAGCTAGTAGTTTTGGTTTTGCAGATTTATATTCACAGGATCCTGGTTTACAGCTAGAATGATATCCGGAAAGCTCTGTATCCGTATATCACCTTCAGTTGTGCTTTATATTATTTTCCGTTGCTATGTAAATTATTGCAATGTTTGATATTTATGGAATGTAATTTATTCAATTATACTCTGTATATTCTTGTATCTGATGGAATTGTTGTAATAACAATGAAATGTTCTTCCGTCTGCGTTCTGATTTGTCGTGTTCTCAAAACGATCAGGGTTTTCGAACGGTCTAGATCGGTTTAACGACTGATTCGAATTGAGCGAAATTCCTTGTCATCACATTTGGTATCAGAGCTTTGGTTTACAGAGCTCGAGAACAAGACACATTAGAACCCTACGAAAGAATTCATCAGATATTGGGTTAGTAATATCCAATTAGAATGACTCGTTAGAGATAGGATCAGTAGTATCCTAGAACGAGTGTGAAGAGTATGTTTTTCGAATGAAAACATTTTTTTTTGAAATTTAAAATCGTTTTATTCGTATTTGAATATTTATTTATATTGAATTTGGACAATCCAATATATAAAGATTTTGCATATACGCGTCATGAACGTATATTTGAAGTTTTAATATACTGGATAGATATAGAATCGCACTCTAGTGGCCCGAGGATGATTCCACTGATGACGTACGGCATCAGTGGTTTATTTTCGTGTTTCGAAGGTATGATATCTATATATTTCCTTTAGACTGGTGTGAGAACCAAAACTTATATAGATAGATTCATTTGTTGTGAATTGGCATCAAAAACAAGATTTTCATTATATATATCAAAATTATGAATTTGAAACGTTAAATTCACTAATTGATTGATGTTTGTGTTGTTTGTTTATTTGTTTGATAATTTTGAATCATTATGCCTAATTGTATCAAATATTGAATTGTATTGAAAATTGGTCGCATTTGCATGCATAAACATGTACTTACATTGAACAGGTCATAGCAAGGAGGCTAGAGCAGAGAATAAAATTTGTTTGCCCGACAAATAGGTACATGTTTACTATAATTTACTGTTTTATTTGGGTGATGATGATTTTATGAGCCTATTGGCTAGCCGCTTGGCTTTTTCTTTTTCTTTTTGAGATTAGAAGGCCTGTATGGCAATTTCGGGATTTTCCCGTGGCTCCCGGTGCAAGGTAGGTTATGGCGAAATTTTTCGAAAATTTAGGGTGTTAGCCAAATTTTTGAAGAATTTGAAAATTCTCAGAAACTGAAAAGTTGGTGAATGGAAGCCAGATTGAACGTAGAGTTGATTGATCAAACCACTTTCGACTTTGTTCCTTTTCGGGGACGAAAAGTTTTAAGTGGGGGAGATTGTAACAACCCGAAAATCTGGGCCAGTTTAAATTTTGTATTTTGGCAATTTTAGCGAATTTGGAACATTTAAAATGGATTATTTTAAATAATATCGACGAGGAATTTATTTTGAATAGAATTCGAACGTATATATTATATACGTCGTCGTTAGAATATAAATAATTATATATAATTATAAATAGAATTGAAAATGGCGCGGTAGTTCGATAATTCGATTTCAAACTTCAATTGAATGTACCGGGTGCAAAACAATCCGGATTTTAGTGAAACCAAAAACAATAGGAACTATTTGAGAATATCTTTCCAACAAATCCGAAAAATTGGAATTTCATAGCGGGAATCAAAAGATATGTCCAGTTGAAAATTCTGAATAGTCGCTATGGAATTCAGGCCCTTAAAAATGGGAATTTTGCAAACGACCTCAAATTTCAACGAAACCACTTTTGTTGGGTCCGTGATGTTAAATTATTGCTAGATTCCAAATTTCATAATTTTTCGAATCAATATGTGAGCGTGGCGAAGGAAAACGCATTTGATCAGTTTCAGTTGATTTTAATCGACTGGAAAATGGCCATTTTTCCAACGGTCTCAGAATTTGACGAAATTAGTTTTGTTAGGACTGTATCGTCAATACGAAGTTAGAAAATATTTTTCTGGGATTTATAGAGTTCGTATGTGACCCCGGTAAATTGAAATGGGCGTTCAAATTCAATATATAGAGTTATATGTTGATTTTAACGGAAACTGATCGAAACTATCGAATCAGCTTACGATACATATCCCATTGTGTTTGGAATGAGGGTAATTAGCTATGGACGGCAGGCGGTGGGCCTCGTTTAGAGGTCGTATGTAAAAGTCAACTTTTTGGGATTAAATAATTAATTAAATAAAACTACCTCCCTCCCCTTAAATCCTTCTGCCCCCCCTTCAAAATTAAATCAGAAGAAAAAAAACGCGATGCTCTCAAAACCCCTGATGCCCTAGCCTCTCGCCGCCGCGATGCCCCCCCCTTGCCGTCGAGCTCTTCCCTCCGCCACCATCGTTTTTGCTTCACCTCTTCCTCCTTCTCAACTGCAGAACCGAGCCCCAAACCACCCCGAGACCTCGCGCGATAGCTCCACCGCGCCGCCGCTACTTGCGTCGGGCCCCACCTCGCGTCGCACCCTCCTCCAGCCCTCCTTCCACCGATTAAACTCTAGCCCCTCTTCTCCTTTCCCCCTCCCTCTTCAACAGTAAAGTAAGTTTTTAATTAATTATTTTAAGTTATTTTAAATACTCAGTTTCATTGTCAATGAATTTTCAGAGATTTTATTGGTAGAAAGGCGGGATTTTTATAGAGTATTCAAAAGATTAGATTTTTAGAAAATAGAAAAGGATTAGATTTTTAAAATAGAAAAGGATTAGATTTTTAAAATAGAATAGATTAGAAATCTTTAAATTTGAAAAGGCGAAATCTTTAAATTTGAAAAGGCGAAATCTTTATATTTGAAAAGGCGGAATCTTTATCTATATAGTAGCGTTGAAAAAAATATAATTTTTGTCTATATAGTAGCGATGTAAAAATAGAATTTTTATCCATATAGCATGATTATAAAAATTCGATTTTTATATATTGAATAGCGAAGTAAAAATTCAATTTTTATATATTGAATAGCGAAGTAAAAAATTCGATTTTTATATATTGAACAGCGAAGTAAAAATTCGATTTTTATATATTGAATAGCGAAGTAAAAATGTGATTTTTATATATGTAGTGGATACGGGCAACGAAAGTGACAAAAGGCGAGAACGACGAAGATGTCTATAAATGAAGTGTCGTGAAGTTGGGATAGCTTTTGGTGAGAACTTCTCACCTTTTAAATTTTCTTTTTCTAGTCATATTATAATATATACTAGGATGCAGACGGTGTTTAGTAGCACCCGACACCCGTCATCCACAGACCATGGATGGCTTGTTTGTTTGATTAATGTGTTGTGAAATTTGTTTGTGAAGTTGATGTGAAATAGATAATGAAATATATTCATGTGTTGAAATAAAGTAATTATCGTTAAAAATATAATTTTTAACATGAAAGTGAATAAATAAATATTTATAAATAAATCGGCCGATTTGTTTATATACACTGATTTGACTGATATTGATTGAGTTGATAAATTTTACACATCGCCCAACTACACAAATAAAAATATGTGTTTGTTGATTTGAAACCCCACACGGGTATTGGGACGAAATATGACATACACTAATCCCAATAATTAGTTGTATGTCGATCAATTGATTGATACGCTGTTATAAGCGTTAGATATCTATATGTGATGCTTATATAGTGTAGTGCACTTTGGATGATGGTTGATTATTTATCGTTGTTATTATATACATGTGTTGTATGGAATCCATATAATTAACTTTATATTGTGATTGATTGGGCCTCATTCCAATCGGGAAAATAAAGAATATTATAAAATAAAGGTTCATGTGTTGACAGTACTCATCCGTTGAGATTAGTCATGTGTTGAACGAAATATTTTAACAATAAAATTTACATCTTTATCATATATGAAATTAGAAATTAACTGGAAAATAGATGAGATGAGTGGTCTCCTGGATATTGATCTGATGTTGGTTTCGGCCTTCGGGGTTAATATTCAGGGAATCGTTCTCTTACTACTTTACGGTTGGAGTCTGATTTGAAATCAAACGATAGATATCATAATTTTATAAAATATATTGAATAACAAAAATAGTCACACGTGGACAGTACTCATCCGTTGAGATTAGTCATGTGTTGACAAAAATATAGATTCACATATTGAATAGAATAAATATTCATTTGTTGAATAGAATAACGAAGTTATTGAAAAATATAAAGCCGTGTTGATTAGAGATACGCTATTTTGATGCAAACGATATTTATATTGATTATATTCGTATTTGAATTGAATAGAAAACGAATTCGAATTGAATTGAAAAGAAAACGAATTCGAATTGAATTGAATTGAAAAGAAAATGAATTCGAATCGAATTAAAATCGATTTGAATTGAAATCAAATAGAAATGAAAGTAAAAAGGATTTATAATAGAAAATTCAATTTTGATTTGAACTGAAATGGAAGTTGAAATTGTTTTGGAACGAATTTAAACTATTTATAAAATTCGTTTTAAATAGAAATCGACGAAATATATATTATATATATAATATAATGGCCTGAATAGAACGCGCCGCGGCAGTTCGCGAATTTCGACCATTGACTTCGAACGGACATTACGGGAGATCCGCCCGTCGGATTCTCCTAAAACCGGAACCGTTGGGTTCGTATCGAAAAGAGCTTTCTAACGAATATTATAAATTCAAAATCTAACGGTTGGATTTGGATATACATCCAAATCAAATTTGGAAAAGGTCGCTGTAAGTGCAGTTCGGTGGCCGTTGATGGAAATCGACTGTACGGACCTTGATAAAATTATTAAAAATAGTAATAATTTGCGTAAAATCATAAGAAATGATTTGGGAAAAATTGGGATGAAAAAATCAATATTCGAAAAGATAAAAATAGATTTTTATCGAAATGAACTAGTTTTGAACTAAAATTAAACCCGTTTATTTTTAAATAAATAAACTGGATTTGAAATGGGTTTTAAACAGAATTGATTTGTGGGTTTATCGTGAACGGTGTTTTAAATAACATTAGTTCTTTAACCCAAAAATAAATAGAATGTGATTTGGGTTTATCGTGAACTATGTTTTAAATGACATTAGTTCTTTAACCCAATAAAAGGAGTTTTCAATGAATCTACAATTAGATTGAAATGTGAATTGATAATCTGAATTATCAAATTTGGAAAATGAGCGAGAATGGAGTATCACCAGTTTTGCTCCAAAGCGGTAGTTAAATCTTTAATTATATTTGAACGTGAAATGGTAATAAATTTTACCGATAACACTGTGGTGTTAGATATGGAGTATTACCAGTTTTGCTTCATGGGATGAATAGGTTGGGATTGGGAAATAAAATAAATAATTACTTCGGTGTGGTTCGCTAATCCCGACTAGTTTGGAAAACCATAATTTGGTTTGAACGACATCCAAATGAAGATTAAAGGATAAATTTTAAAGAATTTATCTTGGATAAAATTAATGGGAACCTTTCCCTAAGAACGTGGAATTTAGAAACTAGCTTTAGGTTAGTTAAGAAGAATGGTTTCCTGGGTATTGATCTGATGTTGGTTTCGGCCTTCGGGGTTAATATTTGGGGAATTGCTCTCTTACTGATTTACGGTTAGTGACTAATGAATTGGAATGAGGCGTATGTTGTGTTTGTTTAACATTTGTTTTTAATATACGCGGGTTGTTCGGAAAGGCCGGGTTTATACCCATTCTGAATAACCGATTCGACGATATGTCGAAGATGAAGACGGTGGTCGAAGACCGGAAGTCTTCACATTGTTTGGGTGATTACTGATGATCTTGATTGGGTTGTACACCCAAGAGGATGGAAATAGTTGGTGGTCGTCCAGACGTACTTGGAGATCGATGGATATGCGAGGAAAGTGCCTCCGGTTTCGTTCAGACCCAGAACGAACTTGTAAATGGATTGTGTGTCTGACATTGGATTTTATTCTGTGTTGATTGATTTCTGTTAAATATATATCTGTTTGGCGGTGGAGAATTTATTCTCTTGCTTAACGCCCTTCTCTGAGACGTACGAGCTTAGAGGTTATATATCGATAGATATCAATCGCATGGCATGAATTGCCTATGTGGCACGCTGAGTTGCATGGATCAAGGCTTCTGTTGAAAAGCAAAGTCTTGTGGTTGATGATCAAAGCACGGCCTACGTGGAAGCTTTGTGTATAGCGTGGATTCGCGAGCCTCACACCTCGGTATGAGTCAAAAACGGGATGAGTACCCAAGGAGTGCACGATGTTTCTTTCTAGCTATGGGTGGTGTCAGTGACCTACCAGCCCTGACATTTATATACTTTTCACCTTTGTGGTTTGGATGCGAGGCGCCTCGATTATAGGTACTATAGGGCCGGGAAACGTGTGTTCAGGAATAACTAATCCTCAAACGTAAGAGAGGACCGGTCTTGAAGGATCCCAGGGTTACCCAGAGTGTGTAGTCCTGAGGCATTTGCTAGAGTGTCTCGAAGCGGAGAGGAGCTTGCCCATTGCCTCGACTCATGACGGAAATCCAATTTCCAATACGAGATATTTCAGCTTTATTTGTAGAGCCTAGTATGGCGACATAGTAGCATGGGATGCTATGCCGTCTATGATTTATATTTATGATTGAAATTGTTTTTGACACTATACACTTATTATAGTATTAAATGATTTGTTTTAAATGTACCAAGCATGTTTGGCTGTTATAAGGTAAAACCCTATCCTCCGGCTTGCGTTGCATTGTGTGATGGGACCTGGGTCTTATAATAGCTTCATTTTTCGAAAAAGCATTGCGTTGTTTATTCTGTGCACTGGTATTCTTGGGAGGAAACTCGTTCCGTGTTATACGGCGTGGTCCCTTGAATTACTCTCTTTCAAAGTAAAGTTTTAAATAACTGCTTTAGTTCTCACACCAGTCACATGACTGACCTGGAGTTTATTGTTTTAACCTAAACTCTGGGTGCCCCTATTTTCGACAAGGGCAGCTAGTAGT
The DNA here is from genome assembly GCA_030737875.1 of Allium sativum. Lineage (NCBI taxonomy): Eukaryota > Viridiplantae > Streptophyta > Magnoliopsida > Asparagales > Amaryllidaceae > Allium > Allium sativum. Next base: position 10,925,485 of record JASFAX010000020.1, on the reverse strand, counting down.
TTTGGTTTTGCAGACTTATATTCACAGGATCCTGGTTTACAGCTGGAATGATATCCGGAAAGCTCTGTATCCGTATATCACCTTCAGTTGTGCTTTATATTATTTTCCGCTGCTATGTAATTTATTGTAATGTCTGATATTTATGGAATGTAATTTATTCAATTATACTCTGTATATTCTTGTATCTGATGGAATTGTTGTAATAACAATGAAATGTTCTTCCGTCTGCGTTCTGATTTGTCGTGTTCTCAAAACAATCAGGGTTTTCGAACGGTCTAGATCGGTTTAACGACTGATTCGGATCGAGCGAAATTTCTTGTCGTCACATCAGGGTCATAGGTATTTATCATTTCAACTTGTGTTCTTAATACTTATAATAATTAATCTTGGGTTTATTTGATGCGTGTAACATCTAGGGTAAATGGTTGGGATTTATGAACACAAACAATAGTCATATATATTAAATGTGAATGCGAGTAAATTCACACAATTAAACATTAATATACCAAACATATAAATTTAAGGCATCCATCCAAATCAATCCATACAAACAGTTCAATATAACATAAATTTACTTGTCATCGGGTATTGGCTTTAAACTATTAATTAAATTTCAACTTTAACCTAACTGTTCAATTTAAATTAACAGTTAAATTAAGTTAAATTATACTATCAATGCAAACAACGTAAATATGCATTTTTTTAAACTACCAAACAACACCCAATACAATCATATCATAATATGATTTCAATCGAACAAATAATTTAATATTTTAATTAACTGTAAGTGAATTTAATCACTCACCTATGATTTCGAATGTGTTTAAAATCCAAATGGAGGCCTAAAATTTAAAGGTCTCCAAATCCAACCAAACAAACTCTGTGTCGTCCGGAATTTCAATACGATCGTAACGAAACAAACCTGAGTCAATTCAAGTTCGTGTGAAAAAGTTATACGTGTTTAAACATTAGAATTTCAAATTAAGATTATATATTATAACAATGCCCACCCAATCACTAGTTGCAACATCACACTATCTCCTCTTCCATCTATTACGTGTTTTACAGTGAAGAACCCATTAAACAACGTGCCTCCCCTTGTTTACGTGCCACCCATAGACTACCGGAACCCGATCCAACGCCACCAGCGGCTCCGCCATCCCCAGCATCACCGCCGACCAAGACGTTGTCCACTCTGATTGCCAAGAGCGCCAACAACACCTAAAAAACCATGACTCCCTCATGCCCAAATCTTGGCGATTTCTGATATCGACCGTACGAATTTGAAGATCCCGCAGAGCTCTACGACTTTGTAGCAGAAACTTTCATGAATCATTGCACAGATTGAGAGAGATTAAGGGAGGAAGTTTTGAATTTTTTTGCCATTCGAATTATAGGTGGCAGCCATGACAATTAGTTTAGAATTGAATATTTTATTATTATTTAGTCTCGATTATCATGTTTTAATGCTAAAAACGGGCCAGAGTCTAAATCAGACCCACTAATAACCTATCCATAGGTTTAAAGGCCTTCTGAACGCAGTGAGACTAATGGCGAGACCCAATTCAGAAGTCTACAGTAGTTTGCTTAAAAATTAACTTATTGTTACTAAATTACAGACAAAAATTCCTATGGTTTTAATTCCACATAATCAAATTTCAAGTCTGATGGCTACGAAATTTGAAACCTTACAATAATTTAATAATCTGGATTCGATGAAATTGGTTTCATTGAAATTTGGGATCGTTTGAAAAATGGCTATTTTTAATTTCAAATCGTTAATTGATACGCGTTTATACCACGTACAATCACGTGACAACTCTGATTGGTACGAAATTTGAAACCTTAATATAATTTACCATTTTGGATCCAATGAAACCGATTTCATCGAATTTCAAGACCATTTGCAAAATGACTATTTAACAGGTTTCACTAATATATATATATATATTATATTCAGTTATCGTTTATTCACTTTTTACTTCATTTCAAAAGTTCTTTAACTTTATTCAAATCAAAATAGAAGTCAAATTAAATTTATAAATCAAATTTCATTTATATTAAATTTTAAGTTTGATTATTCACCCAATTAAATCTGGATTTCGATTATAATTTAATAAAATCAATTTCATTCAAATATTTCGATAATAAATTTCAACTTTCAATGTTTATCAATATAAATAAATCATAATTTTATTTGCTATCAAATTCAAGTTATTATTGTCATAATAGATTGAATTTCATTATTTAAACAATTATATAAAGTTCACACCTTAAATTTTCACAATTAAATCATTAAATTTTCCGATAGCCATAAAATATTCAAATCATATTAAATTCAATAGTTTAAATAATCTAAAAATACGAGTTATTACACTCTTTCCCGTTCAGAACTTTTCATCATCGAAAAGGCGTAGTAAGAAAGTTGTCAATTAATATACATATAGCAATATAATTTCTTAATCAATATAGGAACATTTAACTTACATAAATAGTTTATATAAGTTTGAAAGTCAAATTTCCATAAAATTTTCTAAGTCCTAAATTCATGATTTTTTTTGGTAGAGTCACCTTTGTAAGGTTAGGTCTGGAAAAACAATACACACATATATACGTACACATACATATAACCACAAATATACATCTCATCTCAATGATGAAGCATCCCAACCAACAGGGAAACAATAAAATATCAAAATGTAATATATAATTCGTTATGTGAACCTTTCATTTGGGTTATTAGCAATTTGGATTATTTTTAAGCAACCAAAAGCAATATTTTATGCACAAGTAGCTCCAGAAGCAAATGCCATTGGTACCTACTAAAATACTCAACAACAAATAAAAACACACACATATATAAGAAATATATCATTATGTCTACAATAATCAAATACAACCAAAGAAACTAGTAAAAACATTCAAACAGTCATTTTTATCCAACAAAATACAATTACATGTTTTTGCAATGTCAATATTTATACAATTCCATTTGTTTCATTCCATTTGTATATAATTCTCATTTCCAAATATCAATATTTTAGTTTATTATATCTTAATCTATATCAATATTCAATTAGTTTGTATTTACTCACTAACATTCATTTTTATTAATGATTATATAGATTTACGTTCAATTCATTTTACTTCTAAGTTTATTCACTTCAATTGCATTACTTCTACACTTATTTACTTCCAATTATCGACTAATATTGAATTGTTTTTTTTTCAGTTTCACTTATCTTTTGATTTGTTTACATTCACCCAAACCAAATCAGCTTACATTCGAACGTGAATTCTCATTTGACTATATTACTTAAGTTTAAGCTGGTTATGCCTCAAATTCATATAAAACTTAAATTTACACACACTTTCTTTTTACATTTCTTAAGTTAATCTCTTTTTCATCACTTCTCTTGTTCATTTCACTTAACCTGTACTTTATTTTATTTCCATCTAACTCTAATTCAGTACAAATCAGATTCCATCTCTTATTACTTAATTTCATTGACTTGAATATTGTATTACTAATTTATATTAATGCTTTTAAATTCTCAAATATTTCATATGTTTTATTTATGCTCTGTAATGAAATTAAGTACCATATAAATTTATCCATTCTAATTAAGTATTACTTATATAAAAATTGTAGTTCAATTTCATTTATTAGTTTATATTTATAAATACTTCCTTGATTCAAAATTTTTATTTTGAATAATTTCATTACTTGTATTTCATTTGTATATCATTACATATTCAGAGGACAATTTAGCTTTTAAACATTTAGGCAATTCTTATATATGTTCTCAATATAATTTAATATTATATATATATTAATTCATTCCTATCAATTTAACGTGAATGTTGCATAATTTAGACATGGTTACTTTTCATTATTTCTTTTCACCTTTTCATTACTTGAGTTTCATTGTATAACATTATATAACTTACACTTAATAACATTTAGCCTTTGGACATGGGTAAAATTTATATATAGCTATAGTATACAATTTGGTATTATATATTTTAATTTTATTCAATTTAATAAACAAGAATATTCGAAAAATTCAATTTATTTATTTAGACTCATTAATTTAAATAAATTTAAGAATCCATTTACAAGCTTATTTCATTGGTTTAATTTATTTATTTTACCCAACTGAATTCAATTCATAACAACTAAGTATACATCATTTATCATTTATAGTCATAACATAAGTTTTATTCAAATATATAAACTATAACATTTGTATATTGTTCAATTTCTTATCCCTATTACATTTTAACTTCTTGGATAAATTTGGTAAGTTATATATACGCTACAGTTTTTTTTTATTATTATTATACAAGTTCAATAGTTTCCAATTTATTTCAAATCCACTATTACAAATTTCAAAGATTTTATAATTCAATTAACATGTCTCTTGTGTTCATTTTCTTCTTATTCAATTTAGAAGTTTTCTAGAATTCCAAATTTTAGTACATTTCAATAATTTGAGAATTATTAAATATTTGAGAAATTAAGAATTCAACTTTGGATTCATTTCCGAATCAACTTTAAAATAATCTGTATTATACCATTTATCTTAGACCATACTTTTAAAAGATTTAAATACAAATCCAGTTTTTAAAACAAGGTAAAAAGTAACTACATGACGACCCAAACCCCCGATCTCAGGCGGAAAGGATAATCGTTAGAATATAACACATTAACCACAACAACAGAACACAGAACATGACATAATAATAATGTACATGAATTTACATCAAAAGATAATATCAGAGTTACAACACCTCAGGATCATAATTATAAATTATAGTTTATTAGATAGAAAATGAATACAGATCATAATAAAAATAATTAACATAAAAGAGTTTGGGACAGTAAAAAGGAAATATTGCTCCAGCTTCAAAACCAACTACCAAAGATCCTGTACACATCCAAAAGAAAGTAAGTTAATAACCTATTCACTTGGATGCTCGTGTAAAAATATGGGCACCCAAGTTTGCAAGGGAAAAACAAACTATAAGTTAGTCATGGAACTGGTACTACAGTTAACTTATCTTATTTAAAACAAGGCATATCACGGGACCACGCCATATAACACAGAATGGGTTTCCTCCACATGAATGCCAGTGCATAAAATCGTGCAATGGTTTTTTGAAAATGAAGCCATTATAAGACTCAGGCCCCATCACACAATGCAAGCACAAATCGGAGGATAGAGTTTTATCTTATAATGGCCAAACATGATTGATACAAAAAAATCATCTGATATTATTTCTAGTGTCTAATTTAAAAACAATTTCAAAAGTAAATTTATCAGTTTTAGATGGCATAATACCCAATCCTATTATGTCGCCATATAGGTTTACAGCTAAAAACCATAAAGTCTCGTATTGGAAATTGGATTCCATCAAGAGCCAAGGAAAAGGTTCTACGTTATCTGATTCGAAGCACCTCTACCCAGGTGCCCAGGACACAGAATCAAGTGAGCCCTTCGAAGTGGTAGAGCCGGCCTACCAATTCTCGATGAGTTTGGGTTTCTCTTGAACATAATGTTCCCCGGTCCTATCGGACCTACTATCTGGTCAGTACATCGACCACCATGGCCTTATTCAACCATATTTGAGGTACCTCGATTCCAACATCCACATAAGTAAATTGTCAGGTCCCCATACCATGACATCACTTTTAGCTAGTAGGAAACTATGTCCTTACTCTGCTGTCCATCATCCCGTTTTTGGTTCATACCAGAGTGTGAAGCTAGCGAATTAACACACCAAAAAGCTTTGCTTTTTAATTAATTCCTTAATTTATCTACCAACATCACTTGGCATGCCACACTGTCATTCCATACCATATAACCGGTGTCTATAAATATATAACCTCTCTGCTCGTATGTCTCAGAGAAGGGTGTTAACTAAGAGAATGAATTCTCCACCACCAAACAAATATATATTTAGTAGAGATCAATAAATACAGTCCAGAATACCATGTCAGACATACATCCATACAAGTTCGTTCTGGATATAAACGAAACCGAAGGCACCTTATTCCTTGTCCCATATGTCCAATACAGAAGAGAGTCCCTTACACATCCGAACAATCAACAAGTAAGTCCGAACCACTGCCACTATAACCCCTTCAAGGGAGCTACCCATATGCAGGGCATCAGCAACAATCCATTTGATGTAAGGATTTCCGATCTTGCACCGTCTTCAATATCTTCAACTTTTAATCATCGTTCAATTATTCGAAATGGGTTAAACTCGGTCTTTTCGAATAATTCACGCCAAAACAAATCAAATCCTTATTAGATCATTGGCTCACCAATCAAGTCTCCTTCAATTGGTTTCCTTTCATAAGATTTAAAATCCTATTCTCAAAACTAGTCAAGTCATTTAGCTTCCAAAAATCATTTCGTAGCCTTATAAAAGGTATTACTTAAAAATTCGATTCGATGTACGAATTAAAATTCTTATTTCCAAACATTTACCAAAATCTGTTATATAAGCTTTTATACAAAACAACTAAATTTAGTTAACCAATTTTATCATGTAAAACAATGTCAAATTTGTTTAAATCCATTCCAAATAATTTTTCATAATTTTTATTTATAAAAATGGTCGATACTCATAATTTCCGATTACAGGTCATTCCAGGTCATGGCGCAGTTTTTATTCAAATTTGATTTGAACATTTATCAAAATCTAACCTTTAGATTACAAAACTCTTATTATCATTTGAAAGATCTATTCAATACGAACTCAATAGTCCTAGTTTTGAGAAATTCCAATGGTCGGATCTCCCAGTATGCTCATTTAAAGCTATAGGTCGAAATTTGTGAACTACCGCTGCACGACACGTTCTATTCTGACCAGTATTCGACGTATAACATAAAGTACATCAAATCTCTTCAAAAAAAAATTATTTATTATATAAAAAATTTCGATAGCCATATTTTAAATTTTCAACTCCAAAGTCATTTATTTCAATATTATCATATTATAATGATTAAAATAATATTATTTTTTAAACTTTAATATTTTCTATTCAAACTTTCCTGATGTTCATTATAAAAATAAATACAAAATTTCGAAAAGAAACTTCTTGTAAAACATCTTCTAGATAGCCTAACCGAACTTCACATTTTATCGTTAATATTCATTTTGAAATTAAAACTTTGATACGCTATAAGTACATGAAAATTAATCCAAAACCACTTGGTACAATTATGAATATTCATATATATATTTTAATATCTTTTCATCCATCCAAAATCGAACGACCAATTCAAACGTTGATTTTCATCCTATTATTATATTATTATAATATTCATTAAAAATCCATTTTTCTTGGTAGAGACTTAACCAATGGACCAATATCCACTTTTATTGTTCATTTTCCAATAGTGTATACTATAACACTCAGTCAACTATCAAACCGCATTTAATTCATACATAAATGCACTACACCACATAAGCCTTAATTAGATAACACTTATCTAGTCTCGTCAATCAACAGATTGACAAACTACACATATAAATTAGTTTTCATTATCATCCCAAAACCGATGTTGGGTTTTCATCCATAAATAGTGATTATTATCAACTACACACTTGGGAGATGTGTAAAATTATCATCCCAATACACGTCTGGGGTCTACATCACAATCCATATGAACTTATCTACACACTTGGGAGATGTGTAGGCTACTTGTCATCCCAAAACCCATGTGGGATTTTCATCACAATCAATAAACATTAATTAATAAATTACTCAATCAAAACCGTTTAAGGTTCAATCATTTTCCGATCAACACTGTATACCATATAAGTGTCATGTACCCAAGGGATTTCACATATCATACAAAAATCATATTTTTATCGCATTACTCAACATTTCACATCATACTAAACTTATATGATCATTATTAACCATTATTAAACATAATCAGTTAACAATTAATAGTTAATTATATTTAGCCATTTCTATGTGAGTTTCAGTTTCTCACCTTCGGGTTCCACTCCGCCAAACTTTATACGGAAGGATCCGGGTACTCGCACACTTCTCTAACACATGTACGGCTCTTACGCAACTTGCCAACAACTTACTTGACTAGATCTGGTAGCTTCAGAGTACAAACACCTCATGAATTCATGTATACTCACGGATCTGGAGATTTAGGGCAAAACGAGGGGTTTTTAGGAACATGAGGGTGCGACTTGGGGTGTGGGGTCACGGTGAAGGAAGGTCAGGGGTGACATGGGCAGATGGGATCCATGGCATAGGGTATCGGGTTGCTAGGTGGTCAAAGTTGAGGTCTTTAAGGGCTAAATTGAAAAATTGAATTAAAAATTGGATTTTTATGAAGATTAAAGGGGAGAAGGAGTTCGGCAAGGGAGGAGAGAGGGAGTTGCATGAGCTATATGGAGGAGGGAGTGGAGACGGAACTAGGTAGAGGAGGAATAAAAGGGGGCAGCGGCCATTAAAGTGCAAGGAGGAGGAGGTAAAGGAGTTAAGTATAAAATGGAAGAAGGAAAGGAGAAGAAAGAACGAAGGAGGTTTTTTTAACAATTTTGCAATCTCTCTTGGATCATTGAGGTGTCGCAAGTAGGGAGTACGAGAACTAAAACACTTAGGGGCATTAAAATGTTAACCCCTCAAATGGCCATTTTAGGCTTAAGTTACATCGACGTGTTTTTGTTCAGTGTCATGTCTTCTGCTCAAGTGATAAAATGCCAATTCCTTTTTACACAAAAATTTGTATCCTAACATAAAACGTTATTTAGGGTCCAACAGAATAGGTTTTGTCAAATTATGAATTCGTTTGACCCTCCTTTTTATTTTTCAATTGCATTTCCACTTAATCTCTATGGGTTGTCCAGGTACGCATTTAATTCTTGCACGCTCACATACTAACTCCAAAAAGTACGAAATTTGGAATCCTATCATTTTTCAATGCTATGGCTCCGATAAAATTGGTATCGTTAAATTCCAATATTGTCTGAAATTTTTTCCTTTGTAAACTGTTGAAATCAACATTAAATTGTCGAATTTTTAAAATTGACTATAAATTCTCATAAAATTAAATTTAAAAATAAATTTTAAATAAGTTTCAAAATTCTGGGCCGTTACAACCTCCACCACTTGAAACAGTTTTATCCCTAAAACTAGACAAAAGCAAAGTTGAAATAGAAATGATAAAATAGATATAAGTTTACCTCACATAGAAGAGTCATTCAGAGATATCCACTCTGCATCTAGGATAAGCCTGTTTAATGATATCCTCTATTTCCCAAGTACAACCTCCAGGATCTTTGCTCCACTACACTTTGACCAAGTTCACCTTTTGTGACAACCTGGAATTTTGGAAATAGGAACTAATTATTAGAATTTTTGCAAATGATAGAATTTGACCATGAAACTTTAACGTATGCGTTCGTCTCAGAATTCTGGTCAACTTTCATGTACTGATTTTCGCGAATGGAGTTCGTATGAAAAAGTTACGGATGAAATACGTTAACGGATGGAAAATAAAAAAATCAAAATAGTTAAATATTTTATACCTTATTTGACTAGCCTTACTGGGCAACTAACGACCCAAGCGGTTGACCCTAGCGATCGACCGGCCGTCGACCCACTGGGCGTCAGAACGTTCGGTGACGAATAAGGTTAATAAAGTTAGATTTAATATATTATTAAATGGATAGATGGATATAAACTAAAATGAATCTAATAGTTCAAGGCCAATTCCACTCCTATAAATAAAGGGGTAAGGCCTCATTCTTTCCCACACAAATCTGTGGGCAGGAGCGAAGCTCTGCCATTATCCTTCCTCTTCTAATCTAATTTCTTAATTAAAAATATATTCATATATAACAAATCATATAGAATTAAGAGGATTATCAGATTCAATGGAAAAGAGAGTGAATTGATGCTCGAAATCATATTCTCTCCTCTCTTCCTATTTTCTTACACATCTACAGATCTAATTTTTTTCCCTTTTTAGATAAATTGTAGATTTATAAGAATTTTGGAATTGCAGGCCTAAAAGATTCAAACTTCAGATTTGGATGCTTTCGGGTGAGCGGGAAATATATATATATATAGTTATAATATAATTCCTATCTCGTTTGAATTAGGTCTCAAAATATATGCCTATTTTTATAAGATCTATTCATAATATTGTTGTATTTGAATTTGTACCAAACTGATCTGCTAGTAAATATTGTCAAGGCTTGGAAATTGCAAATTGTGGTTAAGCATAATATTAATTGTAGGATTCCTAAATTTTTTCATACATATTTCCTACAAGTTATGTTGCAAAATGTATTGTGGATGTTGCAAAGCACTGTAGATTTGGAAATCAGTCCCATTAAACACCATTTAGATGTAGTTATATTACATATCTTTATTTTTAGTGTTGAACGATACATTCTGTGAATTTGGATAAAAATATACAATGGTAAATTTTATGATTGTGATTTTAAAAGAAATATGTCTGTTTGTATTTTATGTTGTTGGGTTTTGGCTTAGTTGCTACAAATGTGTCGTTTTCCTCCTTTTGAACAAAAAGATGTTATTTTGAATTCACAACAGATATGACAAAAAGATTGAAAAGGAGAAAAGTAGCGAAACATATGTATAAATATAAATAAACATATTTATGGGTAGTTTGCATCAATTATTATATATATATATATGTTGTGAATTTGAAATATGTCAAATCAGGCATAGTTTACAATAATTATAGCCAACAGTCTTTTTTTTTAAGATTTCTAACCCTTTGGCAAGACTGAACGCAAAAAAGAATGTTTCCTTATCGATAAGACCAAATTATTAAATTAATCAAAAAAAATAATAAAGAAAATAACTACGTTATCCGCGTGAAAATATAAATATATACATTATCCGTCTGAATCTGCGTAAAACGATAAAACATACATTGTATTGAATGTTTGAATGATGTTCAATTATGGAATTATACATGTAAATGTAACCTAGATTGAATTAATATATTTGTTGTGACCATTGTAGTAATTAATATAATTAATTGCTATAAATAGGGACGCAAATCAATAAATAACATTTGTAACCGATGTTGATTGGGGAAAGTGCATATAATAGAATAATGATTACAATTCCTAAATTGATTAGGATTAATGTTGTAATTGCCAATTAGGGAATGTGAATTATAATCGCATATAGACACGAGGTTAAGCTCAACTCATGGTAGAAGACTGCTCGGAACTGGCCGGAAAATCCAGCATCCACTGGTAGTCAGCATAATGTGAGGGTCTAATGTATAAATATAAGTGTAATAAAGAACGAGGTTAAGTTCAACTTGTGGAAAAAAGTCTTTCTGGAACCGACCAGCAAATCCAGCATCCAGTGGCCAACTTAATGTGAGAGGTCTGGTGCACAATATATATATATATATATATATATATATATATATATATATATATATATATATAACAGGCAACAAAAAAATAAATAAACAAGAATAGTAATTGTCTGTTGGGGTACAACAAATAGATACTTAAAGACTAATAAAATAAGGACACCCAGTGTATATGGTTGCCCTAGGAAAGTAAGAACGTTAGGGTCAAAAATGGCAATAAACTCATGAATAAAAATAAATGGTGTAAAAGGGGATTAATGGGTATTGATTGTTGTTTAAATACTAAGTCCAATCAGGGAAATAATTAAATAAATATCCTAGAGTGAGGAGGATATAACTTCCCTTATTTGCATTAGTTAATACATAACTTATAATTAAAAGTTAGAATTGGACTTAGTAGGTTAGTGATGTGAAACATTATTAACCACAGAAACCCGTGAAAATAATTAATCGTTTGTGTATAGTATTTCCATGAAAAGGAACTAAATGCGAATGACGTAATAATGTAGCCCACTTTGTCCCAATAGAGAATGATATTAGAGGCTATTGGGGGAGAACTTAATAATCTTCTCGTATAGTCCGCTTCCTTGGGTCTTAAGTGGCTTGGGTTGAGGAGTCCACCTGGGAGTAGGACTTTTAGTTTAGGGGTCTTAAATGGCGTGTGTGTAGGGCCTACCCAAACCTGGAAACTAATAATGTCAGATATGCCTACCTACCCTACGCGAAGTAGTAAGCGACTAAGGAGATTATGCAATAAGGTCGGTTAGATGGTATAACGAGCGATAAAATACCATCTCTCACCTTATGTAGGAAATGGTATATGTGTGAATGACGGAAGCCTTAACTAGTAGGGCTCGTAGCTAGTGCCCTCTAGTTTATGTTAACGTTAGACAAATTATCGAGGAATAATAAGTGCCAATAGGTCTTCCTAGGGTCTTAAGCAATTAGGGAGAATTCACCCTATCTATCATTGAAGTGAGGCATTAAATGATAAAGGATGAGGGAATGAAGATACACACACACACACATATAGAAACTCCGTAGTTAGGGGTCTATCCTCGATTTCATAACCAGCCATGATCTGGTATAAAGGCTTCACATATATGTGCGTAAACGTTCTATCTCAGTATTATATTTTGGGAAAGTCTACCTTGGGAAGGGTAGTTTGAGTCGTGCGTAAATGTCTACTAGGTTAGGCTAGAATCGCAAACCTTGTTAGGCATACTTTTTGGGTTGAACCAAACAGGATGCATCTGTGTATATAATCCAAGGTTTTCAATCTCGGATATCGGTCACGTTTTGTCTCAGAGATTTTATAGACTCGGTCTCGTATCAGGGGAGGTCTCGGACGAGATGAGTTTAACTTGGGAGTCGTCTCGGATTTTCATCTCAGGTCTAAAAGTTCATAACAGAAAAATCTCGGGGCACGTGATATGTTAAAAATGATATTTTAACAAAATGATTTTATGGATGCTATTAAAAACATAATAACTTAAAATTAAAATGCAAAATAACTTTATTATTCTTTATTTTGCAAAAGATCATTCATACTCTAAATCGTAATATGCTTAAAATAGACAAGAAACATTAAAAAGATCCAAAACATTAAAAAATTCAGCATAAATAGACTATAAAATACATAATTTCATAAGTAACATGTATGTAAAAAGACAAATATGAAAATCATAAGCATCATATAACATATATGAACATACAATATAGTCATTTAGCATGCAAAACATAAAATAACAAATGATTGTTATGGCTAGATTTGAATTTTTTAATTATAGTTCTAGTTCAAGCACAAATTTGAATTTTAACCAAAAAAACTAATATCTTGGATGGTATTCCAGTATTTCATCTCGTTCGATATTGCAATATCTCGGAAGATATATTCGAAAGGAGATTTAGGTTGATATTTGCTGTTTTGTTTCGGAAGGAGCCCAAAACGAGATCTCAGAGGAGATCTCGGGCGATATTTGTGAGATTTGAAACAATGATATAATCTGTGTCATACATTTCTTGTTCACTAGAATTTTGTTTTTCTAACCCCCTCCTCATTACAACCACTCAGGTTTTCTAGAGAAGGTCGGGTTCCTACAGGTGTCCAAGTTTGTCTCTCGGTTCTCGTCCTCTCTCATGCTCGGTATTGGCACAGTAACTTACTTTGAAAATGGTAGTCACTTAATATCTGTTTATCCTATTTTGTTTCCGCTGTGAGTTTTCTTATCATACTCTGATTATTCTCATGCTTATTTATTTGCAGGTACCAGATTCACACGCTTCATGCTTGGATGTGTTTGAGTTTCGATAATTGTTGAAATTTGGGTGTAGAAAAATGTGCGGTATTACATTTGGTATCAAAGCATAGGTTAGAGGATTGGAGGAATTAGTTATATTAGGACTCGTGAGAGAACGTAATTCGATTTTCTTTTCTGTTTTTCTTTGTCTTTCTTACTCGACTTTAATTTATTTCAGTGATAAACAGTTGTGGGCCTAATTATATAAAATGGGATTTAAGAGATAAGAGTTGAAATATGTCGAGTTTGGGTTTCTAGACAATTTTGTCTTACCCCACAGTACGTTGGCGATCTTGTCATGAAGAGCATGAGGACGACATACGGTAGATTTCGTTAGCTCGAGTTTGGAGACTGGACAAAGATCTTTCTACAACCGAGATAACGATTTCTGGTTTTTGGTTTCGTTGGTAGTTCCAGTTAAAACCATTCATAGATCCAAAACAGAAAAAGTTCAAGTTGGTATGTTGTATCCTTTTCGGGAATATAATTATGAGGTATATATCTATTCAATACCTCGTTAAATTTTCGAATCCATCTTTATAAAAACATTTAATGGAGTTCTTGTCCTTGTGGTTAAAGAAATTTATTTTTAAAACTATTTGGAAAAAAAATTGAGTTTTGAATACGGTTTCGGGAAAATGGTTTTTTAAAGACCTTGTTTTATAAAGATACGATTTTTAAATTTTAATCTTTTCATGTTTCAAAATTAATAGGGCTATTGTGTAATTTTAATAAATATAATCCGATTGGTAGGAAGGATGGAATTAGAAATGACAAGGAATATGGCACTAAACTTAAGAATAATAAATATCTATTCCTTGTAATTTTTAATATCCCTCTCCCGATATATATTGGATAATTTATTTATATTATCACAATTAATCATTAAGATTTTTAAAGCTCCAACATTTTGAACAAGGAAAAGGTTTTTCAGTTTGTAATATAAACTAGAATATAAATAATAATATTAACAATATGGGTTTATAAATATGACACCGTTAGTTTAAAATAAATTCCTTTTTTGAGAAATTTTAAATTTTTCTCCAAAAAGGCTAAGGGAAATCCTTCTTTGGGGTATTCGATTTTTGAATTGTCAGTTTTGCCGGCTAGTAAAGGGAAAATATGTTTTAATTTTTTTTCGGATTTCTAGCTGATTTCCTATTATAAGTTCATTCGTTTTGGTGGTCACAACCTTTTTGGAGGCAGGGAAAAAGACGTTGGAAAATTAAATTTCTTAGCTTGACGAGTGGCGGAAGTCGATACGAGAATTCGATTGGGAGCGGAAATTGTTTTGACGTAATATGAATTTTATTTTAATTTATATATAATTTATACGGGCCGTTGGGCCGAGGTTTAGAGCGCACCTTCTAGGGCCAGGTTGTCTGCTCCCTCTTAATGAGAGTAGCCTGGAACCCGACCTGATTCGGTTGAAATGATATATATATATATATATATATATATATATATATATATATATATATATATTATTCCAGCCGACTTCCCCTTTTCCAACCTAATTTCCACTGAAACCCAAACCCTCCTTCGTTCCCAAGCTCCAATCCGAGCAACCCCCACATAGTTTCACCCCTAATTACTACCAAAATCATTCTCGTGCAGTCTATATCCAATTATACTACATATTTGCAATTTTCTTTTCCTAATTCGTCGATTTCGCCGCTTTTGGTTTGGAGAAGCTTTTTGTTGCCGTAGGCCTAACACCGATCCTACGCTTCGACACCTTTGAGCATGACTTGTATCTATGTTGCGTCCGTCTGTTTGATGCCCAGATGTATGTAGATATCGATGATGAGTCCTACGTCATCAGATCTAATGTTATGGGCACCCCCATCGAGTTCACTGTTGATGACTTAGCTCAGATGGAGTAGAGCTTGATGCTGTCAAGATGGAGGACCCTCATATTCTTCAGCGTATCTTCCTTGGTTCCCCCGGAGCGTGGACCACAACCAATCTGCGACCCATCGGTCGAGTGGTTGTGCACATCCTACAACACAACATCATCTTGAAATGGGAAGCTTAGAGAAGATTTATCCTTATGTTCGCCACACTACCTATGCTATTCTTGGCGTCATAGCCATCAATTGGGCGTGCATACTTATGATTCATCTTTTTGATCCCTTCGTTGGCACCTTACAGAGCCATTTTCCTTAAAGTCACCTTCTCACTCATGTCTTCCGACACTTCCAGGTAAGGCTTTCTGGGGAGACGGCGGTGAAGAAGGCGTCGACCGCCATTAGCCCCGCTACTCTAAAAAAGATGGGCATTCAGCTGCCCGAAGATCCTGTCCCCGCATCACTCGCTCCCACTCGGCAGCCTCAGCATACCCAACAGCCTGGTCAGGATAGTCCAGTGCTCACCGCCCTCCGCAACATCCAGGCCAAGATTCGAGAGATTCGCGTGGAGCAACACCGACAGGCGCACGAAATAGGCTGCATCTCCACCATGCTACGCTCCTGGCGTTGGCGTGGTAATGGATCAGGTTCTAGCTGCGGAGGTCGACTAACCAACGGTGGGTAGTCGTTGTTAGTGTATGCCATGCGCATGTTGTTTCATGTACCGCATGTTTCCCTTTCCAGCATTTTCTTTATCTTTGTTGTTGTAGTGGCCTTGGTTAATAAGATTTCTATGTTTGAAATTGTTTTGTCATTCACGCATATTTATTTGAATGAAATATCACTTATAAACTAGCACTTGTCCAAGAGCTAGAAAGAACATGATCCTGTGTTGGATAAATTTTAGTAAAGGACAGGTTCCACATCACGGGTATATAAATAAATAAACGCTCCTTATTAAAGCTAAAATTGATTTTGGGCTTTGTATGTGATTTCAGTTTTCGCGTTTTTGCACAACTGACTTCCTTCTTTGCCAACATGTGACTTGAATCATTTAAGTTTCCGCAAAATACATTTTTGAAACTTTTGGAAAATGCAGTTTGAAAAAATAAATCGTTTTTTTTATTTTTATAGGATAGTGAAATGGTTTTAAAAAGAAATTTTCAAAATAAATATAAGAAGGTTTTAGGCGGAAATTTATTTTTATGAAAAATTCTGATTTTTGGTCATATAAACGGCGTAAGGAAAATTTTTGGATGCTTTGTATGCGCGTTTTAGCAGTGCAATAGGACTGACGATACGACAAAAACATTAACAGTAACAAGGAACAAGTTGTTTCAGCCTTGGGAATGTTGTTTCCATACCTTGTCAACGACGCATGCGGGTTATTATTTTAAGCCTTATTTAAGTCTACAAATGCAAATTTTTGGAGTATTTTGGGTAACTGAGGTGAAATTACCACTGTATGGATGGGAAATGGAATAATTGTAAGCAAGGAAAATTTCAAAATTCTTCGCTTCGATTTCGTTTTTCTAGTTTAGGAGAAATTAAATAGGAAACAATTAGATTGCGTGACGTTTTGGATGGTAGGGTTTGGATGCAAAATGGGTTGCTTCATACTGTTATTCGTAATTGTGCAAAGGTAATGGATGAAAAACTGTTTTCAAAATTTGCATTCATATAGAATTGCCAATATATTTAGGGTGTTCTGCATCATGCTTTCAAAAGTATTTCAAAAATTGAATGCTTACATATAGGAAGATTTGATGTAGAATCATCTTGCATACATGTTTTATGGTTGAAATTGAATTATGTACACCATGCACATATACACATGGTTGCAAAGTGAATGTACACAAAATGGTTGCATAGGATAGAATAATAGTGTCAGAATTTCGTTGCGAAATTCCGTTTAAGGAGGGAAGAATGTAATAACCCATAATTTTGGCAATAGGAATAAAATATTAGAATTTCGAAAATAGGAATTTTTGTAAACTATGAAATTTGACCACGAAACTTTTATCGACGCATCCATCTCGGAATTCTGGTCTACTGTCATGTTTGGAGTTTCACGAACAGAATCCATATGAAAAAGTTAAGAACGAAATACGATAACGGATGGAAAATAAATAAATCAAAATAATTAAATGTTATATAATTTATTTGACTATTGGGCAACTGACGACCCAGGTGGTCGACCCTAGCGGTCGATCCACTAGGCGTAAGAATGCCTAGTGATGGCTAGGGTTAATAAGGTTAGATTATAATATATTATTAGATGGATGGACGGATATAAACTAAAATAAATCTAACGGTTCAAGGCTAATTCCACTCCTATAAATGAAGGGGTAAGGCCTCATTCTTTTCCACACAAATCTGTCGTCAACCGCGAAGCTCTACTATTTTCCTCCCTCTTCTAACTTAATTTCTTAATTAAAAATATATTCATATACAACAAACCATATAGAATTTAGAGGATTATCAGATTCAATGGAAAAGAGTGTGAATTGACGCTCCAAATCAGAATCTCTCCTCTCTTCCTGTTTTCTTACACATCCATAGATCTTAAATTTCCCCCTTTTCAGATAAATTGTAGACTTATAAGAATCTGGGAATTGCAGGCCTAAAAGATTCAAACTTCAGATTTGGATGCTTTCAGGTGAGTGAGAAATTTATATATATAGTTACAATAATATATCTTTCTCGTTTGAATTAAATCTCAAAATATATGACTATTTTTATTAGATCCTTTCATAGTATTGTTGTATTTGAATTGATACCAAATAGATCTACTAGTAAATATTGACAAGGCTTGGAAATTGCAAATTGTGGTTAGGAATAATATTAATTGTAGGATTCCCAAATTTGTTCATATATTTCCTACAAATTATGTTGTAAAAAGTGTTGTGGATGTTGCAAAGCACTGTAGATCTGGAAATCAGTCCCATTAAACACCATTTAGATGTAATTATTTCCAGATCTCTATTTTTGGTGTTGAATGATAAATTCTGTGAATTTGGATAAAAAGATACAATGGTGAATTTTTTGATTGTGATTTTAATAGAAATACGCCTGTTTACGTTCAATGTTGTCGGGTTTGGGCTTAGTTGTTGTAAATATGTCATTTTCCTCTTTTTAAACAAAAAGATGTTATTTGGTATTCATAAGAGATATGACAAAAGATTGAAAAAGGAAAAGTGGTGCAAACGTATGTACAAATATAAATATACACATCTGTGCGTAGTTTGAATCAACTACTCTAAAAATACACATATATATTTCTTGTGAATTTGAAATATGTCTAATCAGGCATAGTTTACAATAATTATAGCTAATAGTCTTTTTGTAAGATTTGGAACCCTTAGGCAAGATTGAATACAAAAATGAATATTAGGTTATTGATAAGACCAAATTATTAAATTAATCAAAAATGATAATAAAGAAAATAACCGAGTTAACCGCGTGAAAATATGAATATAAATATAAATATATACATTATCCGTCCAAATATGCGTAAAACGGTAAAACATGCATTGTATTGAATGTTTGAATGATGTTCAATTATGGAATTATACATGTAAATGTAATCCATTTTGAATTAATATACTTTTGGTGACCATTGTAGCAATCAATTTTTGAAAATGGATAAAGTGCCTCGTTAAAAACTTGAACTAGAACTTAGCGTGAGAACTAGACAGGAAAAAAAGAGTGCGGTGTAAATAGGGCCGCAAAACAATAAATAAAAATTGTAACCAATGTTGATTGGGGAAAAGTGAATATAATAGAATAATGGCTACAATTCCTAAATTGATTAGGATTGATGTTGTAAACCCCAATTAGCGAATTTGAATTATAACAGCATTAAGACACGAGGTTAAGCTCAACTTGTGGTAGAAGTCCTCCCGAAACTGCCCGACAAATCCAGCATCCACAGGTAGTCAGCTTAATGTGAGGGGTCTAATGCGTAAATATAAGTGTACTAAGGCACGAGCTTAAGTTCCACTTGTGGTAGAAGTCTTCCCAAAACCGACCGACAAATCTAGCATCCACAAGTGGTCAACTTAATGTGAGAGGTCTAGTGCACATATATACATATACATACATATATATATATAACATGCAATAAATAAATAAATAAATAAATAAATAAATAAGATTAGTAATTGTCTTTTGGGGTACAAAAAATAGATACTTCGGGACTGATAAAATAAGGATACCCAGTGTAAATGTTTGCCCTAGGAAAATATGACCGTTAGGGTCATAAATGGAAATAAACTCATGAATAAAAGTAAATGGTGTAAAAGGGGATTAATGGGTATTGATTGTTGTTTAAATACTAAGTCCAATTAGGGAAACAATTAAATAAATATCCTAGAGTAAGGAGGATATAAATTCCATTATTTACATTAGTTAATACATAACTTATAATTAAAAGTTAGAATTAGACTTGGTAGGTTAGTGGTATGAAACATTATTAACCACAGAAACCCGTGAAAATAATTAATCGTGTGCATATGGTATTTCCGTGAAAAGTAACTAAACGGGAATCATTTAATAATGTAGCCCACTTGGTCCCAATAGAGAAAGGTATTAAAGGCTAATGGGGTGAACTTAATAATCTTCACGTATAGTCTGCTTCCTTGGGTCTTAAGTGGCTTGGGTTGAGGAGTCCACCTAGGAGTAGGTCTTTCAGTTTAGGGGTCTTAAATGGTGTGTGTGTGTAGGCCTACCCAAACCCGGAAACTAAAATGTTAGATATGCCTACCTACCCTACGGGAAGTAGTAAGCGACTAAGGAGATTATCCAATAAGGATGGTTAGATGGTATAAAAAACAATAAAATACCATCTTTCACCTTACGCGAGCAACGGTATATGCATGAATGATGGAAGCCTTAACTAATAGGGCCCATAGCTAGTGCCCTCTAGTTTATGTTAACTTAAACAAATCATCGAGGAATAATAAGTGGCCAATAGGTCCGCCTAGGTTCTTAAGTGATCAGGGCGAATTCACCCTATCTATCATTGATAGTGAGGCATTAAATGATAAAGGATGAGTGAATGAAGATATAAGTATATATATAGAAAAATTTCGTAGTTAGGGGTATATACACGATTTAGTAACCAGTCATGATCTGGTATAAAGGCTTCACATATATCTGCGTAAACGTTCTATCTCAGTATTATATTTTGGGAAAGTCTACCCTGGGAAGGGTAGTTTGAGTCGTGCGTAAACATCTGCAAGGTTAGGCTGGAATCACTTACCTTGGTATGCATACATCTGAGGTTGAACCAAATGGGATGCATCTGTGTATTATAGTTTGTGTTGTACATTTGCTGTTCACCAGAATTTTGTTGTTCTGACCCCCTCCTCGTTACAACCACCGAGGTTCTCTAGAGAAGGTCAGGTTCCCACAGGTGTCTAAGTTTGGCTCTCGGTTCTTGTTTTCTCTCATGCTCGGTATTGTCAAAGTAACTTACTTTGAAAAAGGTAGTTACTTGAGTTAATACTAGTTCATCCTATTTTGTTTTCGTTGTGAGTTTTCTTACCGTACTCTGATTATTCTTATGTCCATTTATTTGCAGGTACCAGATTCACACGCTCCATGCTTGGATGTGTTTGATTTTAGACTTCGTCGAAATTTAGGCGTAGAAAAGTGTAGGATGTTACACCTTTTTATTTCTTAGCATCCTTGTTTCTCTGCCAATTATTTCTGGAGGCTCTCTACGAACTGTCAGACTTAGAGTGATTTACAAATCCTCTTGTGCTTCTTCCTCATCAATTAAATCTAGATCATGCACATATTTTCGAAGATTAGAGACATGAAATACATTATGATGCACTCCAGAAAACCAATCTTGCAACTGGATCCTATAAGCTATAGTGCAAATCTTTTCCAATATCGGGAATGGACCAAAATATTTAGGTGACAACTTTCCTGTTTTCCCGAATTGAATCACTCCTCTCAACGGAGAAACTTTCAAAATAATTGATCGCCAACGGTAAATTATAGGTCTCTTCTTCTTGAATCTGCATAACTTTTATGTTAGCTTTGTGCTACCTTTAACCGCTTCTTGATGAAATCCACTTTACCTACGGCTTCATAGATCATATCTGGATCCGATACAAGTCGATTACCAGGTTCTATTTAACATGTAGGAGATCTACACGGTCGACTATACAGTGCCTCTAATGGTGACATTTTCAGACTAGCTTGGTAGTTGCTATTATACAAGAACTCTACAAAATGCAAATGATCTTCCCATGATCCTCCGAAATCAAGTATATAAGAACATTTGGAACGCAAATCCATCCTTTCAATCTTAGAAATCCTTTATTATCAATCTAGAAGTTCGAGACTTCACCCTCTTGAATTTTTTGCTAATCTTTTGAATAAACTCATCATCTTTCTGTAAAAAAGAAATCTTCTCTATCAGTGAAGGTGTAATAATCAAATTAGCAACAATCACATTCTTTCTACTGAGTGCGTCTGCCTTAACATTGGCCTTTCCTAGAGTGTACAATATCAAGATCATAAGCCGCCAGAAACTCCAACCAATGTTGTTGCCTCATATTCAAATCTTTCTAGGTGAAACTTATAACCCAACAGGTAGTGCCTCCAAATCTTTAAGGCAAATACAACAGCAAACAATTCCAAATCGTGAGTGGCCACCACACCAAAACAACAAATTTGGCACATAAGGATGCAGAGATTTGATAAGGCTTTAAGCTATATCAATTTAATAGTGCTCATAGCTGTTTCCTTTCCTCTTGGCGATCTGCACCCCCCCAAACACGTAAGATCTAACCATACATAACAAAGCTCTGGATCAGTTCATTTGATATGGTTTTGGGCCATATGAAATCCGTATCATACTTTTCCCCTGCTATTTTTCTTTTTGGCACCATCTTGCTTTGACACTTATTAAAACTATCGGCTTCCTTCTTTTTAATTTCCATGGTGACTGAAAAGCCAAATTAGGGTTTTGGAACTCAGTGTACCATCTTGATTTGTCAACAAAACTTCCACCGCTCGAAGCCCGGTCCACCGTTGTCCATCGTCAACTCGTGCTGCCTTCAGCTCATCGACGAATCAATCAGTCGCCTTTTTTTCTCGTAGCCACTGAAGGTTAGTATTAGCTCATGGTTTAACTTGAATTTAAATTGGGTTTAATTTTGAGTTTTTAGACCTGCTTTATTCATGTACATGTTGCTGCATCTTGTGCTCGAACACTTGACCTGCCTTACCTGGTTTAATTTTGGGTTTAATTTGAATTGGGTTTAATCTTTGAGGCTTATCTACTTCTGTTTACATTTCTGGCCATAGTTCTAGAGTATGTCACTTGTGCTTGAACCCTTGACCTTGCTTGGCTTTGTGTGATGCCACTGTGCTTTTATATGTGCACTGCATTGCCATTCCTTGTTTCCTTTTCTTAATTGGTGCCATTTCCCAATGCATGCAAATTTGCTTGCTACAACACTAGTAATTTTCTTTTTTTGCTGGTCTAACTTGACTTGAGCATTTGCATTTGCAATTTGACTTTGTTTCATTTGCATTGGTAATGCATATACTGTTTGTCCTATGTATTAGTGAATTCATGGCTGATGGATGTGCATGCTATGATGTGTATTGTATTTCTTTCCATGTACATGCATCTCTATCTTGTATTTGCATTCTTGTGATAGAAACTTGAAACACCCCACCTTCGTTAAGGTCACTCACTAAGGGAATGCATTAACTTTGGTGAAGCATTTTGGGTAAAAGGCATAGATAATTTACAAGACATACATATAAACAGTGGAAAACTGAAGCCATTTCATAAATAACGTGGTTCAGTCAAAACATTACAAGCATTGTCTCAAAACCCAACTTCTAAATTATTACAATAAAACATCTGTCTTGATTTAAAACTCCAAGTACATAAAGAAGCATAAAACAGTAGTAAAGTAGCATAAATCCCCAATAAAAGTGTAACCACAGCCATAGCCCAAGGAAAGAGAATCCAAGCAATACATCTACTCTCTTCAAGCTGGAAAAGGTCTGCACTAAGCTGAATTATTTCCTCCCTGCGGACCTGGAGGGGGGAAACAGAAGAAAAGAAGGCAAAAGAAAACGGGTCAGACATAAGCCTGGTAAGTCCAGTGATTATTCAGCATGTAAACAGGTAAAAGGATCATGACACGAATAAACTGAACATAGGACAATACCATGGCAATAAGATAACATAAGATAAGGCAAGATAAACTGAATATACTATCGCACTCATTTCCATTTCTCTGCACATACTAACGAATGTTGCAACTACCATCATGTGTTCATAACAAAGTGATCCCTTTTCCAATTGGCTTCTTCTCGAATGCATTTATTTCTTGTGTCATTCGGCCCCACATGATTGTAGATACCTGTGCTGGTCCCGCCATAGGGTGTATCAATCCCTATGGAGGCAACCCGACACAAATTCAAGATGCACAGTGTATACTACTGATGCCCAGTGCCTGCTTTTACCACTCCGGAGTACGTGCACGCCCATACTCAGTCGGAACCTACACTGCTGCACCACCCGCCGCTATATAGACTGCTTATAATCAGCCCAATAATTGTGCCTCACCCTTCCTAGTTACACCATAGGTATAAAGATTAGATAGGATTGGACTTAAGAGAATCACTATTTTTGATGTACAACATGATAAGTCCCATTACATCAATCACAATAGTCTCATAGGCATAGGATGTACAATATGATAAGTTCTATCATATCAATCATAATAGTCTCATAGGCATGATAGGTTCCATTATGTCAATCGCAACAGTCTCATAGGCATGATAGGTTTCACTATGTCAGTCACATGCATGATAGGTGTCATTACATCAATCACAATAGTCTCATAGGCATAGGCAATTCAGATTTGACAAAAGGATAAGCATGTATTAGAATTAGGCATAGTTCTATATTCGATTATT
Organism: Allium sativum; assembly: GCA_030737875.1. Lineage (NCBI taxonomy): Eukaryota > Viridiplantae > Streptophyta > Magnoliopsida > Asparagales > Amaryllidaceae > Allium > Allium sativum. The sequence continues at coordinate 10,900,963 of JASFAX010000020.1, read as the reverse complement.
ATAGTCATGATTTCTATTAGGTGTTTAAATCGGAATAATAACTGAACTTACAGAAAAAGGACGGATCTTGTATTCTGGGATCTGATTTCTGAATTTGTTAAGCTAATCCTTTGATGTAGACTTTTGATTTGAAGTTTTTCTAATCGATTTCTAATTTGGATTTGATTTTCTAGTTTGGAGAAGATGAAGGAGGCTAGGCTAGCTTGTAGATGAATAGCATGATGACACCATAGTTTTAGGGTTATGAGGTTAGGGTTTAGGTTTAGCTACGTATATATAGATGTCTAGGATTAATTCTGGCCTTTATATTAGTCTAGGAGAAATCAGAGCCATCCAAACCAAAGAGATGTGTCATCCAGCCAACCACAGCAAGACACATAAGCCCTAATACCTCAGAATTTGTCATCGGGCCAATCAGAGAAGGCCACATCAGCTTAGGGCTATAAAAATTCGTCACAGGAATTGGATCTCAAAGGGGTCGACTCCCTATAGGGGGGTCGACACCTATGTCGACCCCCCCGGGGGGGGTCGACACCCCTTGAGCGGGAAATTTCCCGCTCAGCTGTTCTAACCGAATTTCGAATTTCAAACTGTTTTTCTGATTTTTAATTATTATTTTAATTTAAACTTGAAAACTTCTAACCTCCATAACTTCTTCATACGGAGTCCGATTCATGCAAACTCGGACTCTATCTCAAGAAGAATTCCGAAGAATGCAATGGTGTAACTCGTTTCCCTTAATTCCTCTTCTAAAAATTAATTATTCTTTAATTTGTTACTTTTAATATTCACATAAAATAGGGGGTTGTTACAAAACTGATATTATACTTGCTTGTTATGTTTCTTGGTTGTTCACTTGCTTTCCACTGAGCATTCTGTGTGACTTATATCACTTGAGTTATATCACTCACTTATGTGCATGTTGCACCTATGTGGATCTGCCATATCCTTAGTACTTGCATCATGCAAGTGACTGATGTCATGCATATTTTCCTTGTCATCTAGTTTATAGCTGCTGTTATCAACTGATTTTTTGTTTCCATGTGCTTTGACACCTTGTGTTTTACCTTGAATATTGGTATATTGTTTCACTTGAGCTTGATGTACTATTCGTTGTCTAAACCATGAAATATGTACTTGAACATTTTTGTGCTAGTCGATCACGATTAGTCAATTAGTCGAAGACTAGTCGCGACTACTTAAGCGCCGTGATAACAGTGATCCATTTTCATGCTTGTTGGCTTGATTTGTGATTTAATGTAAATTGGTGTGTATATGTGTGTTCGTGTCATATGTCCGTGTCTGTGTATATTTCTCTGTCTACATGTCTCTGTGTGTGTTGTATATGTATGCAGTGTATGTGTTTGTGTGTGTGTGTGTGTGTTTGTGTTTGTGTCTGTCCATGTTTGTGTCTGTGTGTGTTGTATATATATATATATGTAGTGTATGTATCTATGTCTGGGTTGTATATGTCTATTTTGTGTTGTATATGTATGCAGTGTATGTGTGTTATATATGTCTGTGTATGTGTTGTATATGTCCCATGAGTGCATATATATAGTTCATAACAGAACAATTAAAATCCCTATTACTATGAAATCTGGTATGTATTCTGTTTATGTTAGCGTATGACTCATTGTTCTAATGCAAATTAGGTTGCAGGTATATACGAAGATGATGCATGTGTATTCTGCTTAAGAATTTACTGGGTCATCCACCAGCGAAGCCTCACCAAGCTGAAGGCTTTAACTTTCTGGTTAAGAATTACTGGATGATTCACTAGGTGGATGCACTTTAGCTCACGCACCTGGTCAGGTATTCATGCTAACTTATGCATTTAACTAAACTCCAGGACTAGCAAAGGGGATAATATCAATTGTCAAATGCTTTTTCCTAAGGTTAAGTGAAACAGCATTTGATACTTGATAATTATCCCCTTTGCTAGTCCTCGCGCTTAGTTAAATGCATAAGTTAGCATAAATACCTGACCCAGGTGCGTGAGCTAAAATGCATCCACCTGGTTGATCACCTAGTAAATTCTTAACTAGAAAGTTAAAATCGTCATCTTGGTGAATGAATTAGTTCAGCTGAAAAGCAGATCAAAGTAGTCAATCATCGAAGTTGAAAAGTGGAGAGTTGTCACCGAAACTGCTAAAATACCGAGTTTATCTTCTTTATTGTAATGTAATTATGAAACAATATGTATGAAACAAAATGTATCTTCTTTATTCTAATTTAATGAAACAACATGTATCTTCTTTATTGTCATGTAATGAAACATCATGTATCTTCTTTATTGTAGTGTAATAAATCAGCATGTATCGTTATATATGTTATTGGATTGGTATGATATATTTCGTAAAGTTTTTTCATTTACTGTTATAATTTGTCAAACAGAGTTTGCATGATATTTACTAGCCTCTTGTATATATTTGTTTCTATAAATAGTTTAGATATGGTTTATATTCATTTTTGAATTTAGATATGGCTTAAAGTCGTATGTTATTTGCATTGAGATATGGTTTACAACCATATCTATATATCCTTTTGATACGACTTAGAGCCGTATCAAATTTTGATTATGATACGACTTATGGCCATATCAAATATTTAAACATGCCATTATTTGATACGTCTTAGAGTCGTGCCTAATTGCAGTAGATACGGCCCAAAACACAACCTAATTTGCTTATATGGTGTAGTGGGAGTACCTTTTCTCATATGGCTTCAACTGACGACTTGTATAAGCAATTACTTTGCCTTTTTACATCAACATTGCACCAAATGCTTTACTAGAAGCATCAGTGTAGACGGTCAAATCTTGATTACCATTTATAATCGTCAATACCGGTGCAGTAGCAAGTCTCTCTTTTAGCTCTTGGAAATCTACTTCACATTATGACATCCAATTAAACTTGGTATGCTTCTTAGTCAACTTCGTTAAAGGACTAGATAACTTGGAAAAATCCTTTATGAATTTCTGATAATAACTTTCTAATCCAAGAAAACTTCTAACTTCAGTTGGAGTTCTTGGTTGCTTCCTCTTAACGACATTTTTCGTCAACACCAGAGATAGGTCTACGAAAGTGGACCTAAGGGAAAAATAGGTTTATTTAGCTTTCATGAGTTTGAGTCAGTTCGCCAATTTCTAGATATATAGGTTTTGAGCCCGACAATTACTCTTTCCTCAATGGGATGAGCATCACGCTTAAGCGACTCAAGAGCCAACAATTATCTTGGGATAAGGGTTTCCTAAGCACAACCCTCGATAAGGGATAAATGGCTTGTAGGAAGGGGTTCCGCATTGACTTTGCGGAAGGGCTCAGGCTTGGGTCAGAACTCATAGGCATGTAGAAAGCACACAACATGCGGCACTGGCAATAACTAAGAAATTACATGAGAAACTCATAAAAAAATGTACTAAGTATTGATGCACTCTTTATAGATCTTTGATTTAGAATACACAAGTGATTACAACCTAAATCCCCAACTTGATTTAGGAATTAGGGTTTACTCTAAAGAAAAGAGTACAAGAATGAGAATGAGAAAAATTATCTCAAAAATGAGACCCTTGGGGTCTTATTTATAGACAAATTGGGATCCCTTTTGCTATTGGGCTAGTAGAAGCCTCTGTCGGCCAATTTTACCTTCGATTCCGGAAGTTCTGGCTCTCGGCCACCTTTCTTTAGGTTCTGAAGGCTTTGCCTATGGCTTTTTGAGGTGCCGACTCATGCTCTCAGGAAGAGGGTTCCAATCTGCGAAAATCCTTTTTGATTGCTTGTCCACGCATTTTGTATTGGTTTCGAGTTTGTCAGTAAGAATGGCTTTCGGAAAACTTTGGCTCCAGGATGTAGGCCTCCGGGTGTAGGCTCTAGGTCTTGATACTGACACTTTGTGGAGCTTGTCTTTGTGATTCAAGTGAAAGGTTTCTAGGTCTGCCACACCTCCCGATATCGAAACTAAGAAGATTAGTGTGGGTAGCTTGTCTCTCTTTAAGGTTCCGGCTTGCCTGTCGGTAGGCTACCAAAGTGTATCCTTACTTTCCCGGGATGTCGCTTTCAGTGCTTTGCTAGTTGTTTATTATGGTAGCTTCTTGGGGACTAACTAATGGAGGTCCCAGTAATTGGCTTCGGATAAACTCCTTGTGCCTTAACCTTCAATGCTTTTATCTCCTTATGTATCAGTATTAAGCAAATTAATACCGATAGCCCCTTTCGTCTTTCTAGTTCTCGGTTTATAGGATTAATGATCTTTCTCTTCATTGCCTTCCTGTCTTGGGTGACCTTCAACCGCTTTTCCTCCATGTCGGATCCATCCTGCCAGTATCCTTTCTTCGTACAGTCTCGCCCATGATGGTGTCAGTTGCATGGCTTTCAGATGACTTCTTTATACTTTCAACTTTGTTTTGTGCTCGTCCTTTGCTTACGTCAAATCTCTTTGTGCTTGCGGTCGTCCGCTACCCCTTCACTGGCAGCCTGTTTTGGTGCTTTATTTTGGAGTAACATTTTCCCCTAGTGTAACGACCCAGGGTTTTCGGCCCCGAAAATCGACATAAATACATTACCATATCATATGTCGATCCTCCAAAACACCGAGAACACTGGAACATTTATGGAAAGAAGTTAGAGGGTGAGATAAGAGAGAAAGAAATATAAGAATAGAATAATAAGAACCAACACAACACAGAGTCTCACATCGCAGCGGAACAAAATATAATATAGAAATGAATCTTTATTGAGAGTTTTTGAAAACACTTACAGTATCAGAGTACATCAACTCATGTGGACAGTTATAATAATCTGCCCTTACATACAACACAGTGGAATACACTAAATATGTCTGGACTTCTCCAGCACGCCTTTCGTAGTGTTCAATAACCTGAACCTGCAAACTCGGGCTAACCCGAGTATTTACAAAACACCGGGTCAGTCTGGGGAACTAGAGTGAGATAAACTTGCACAGTATTAAGGGTAAATCATCCAATCATGATGTTAAAGTTCAAAATACTTTCAAAAGAAAAGGATAATTGTAAGACCAAATCCACACATAAACACGGACGTTTTTTACCTTACAATAACCCAAAACAGTTTGAAACTAATATCTTTTCTGATATTACAATAATGTTTAAATACAAGTAAATAACAATCTAGTGGAACGCTTGCATCTCATGCTCCACATATATAGTATACAATCAAAACCGCATGCATTTATTAGTGATTGGATTCCAATTCTGACAAGGTATGGGACCACCTGTTGATCGTGTATCTCTAGAGACGAATACACTGGGTTCAACAAGAACGTCTTGCAACCCGGCCCTCACATGACCGACCACTCATTTCGCTTGAGTGTATCGAATGTATATCACCGACGGTTGGGATCAGCAACGGCCTCCCGTAAAGGGACAGCATCGAAATATAGATTAAAGAAGCAAATGGAATTCCTCTAGATAGGTGATTATACACCCTAATGGGAGCGACCCACATAGCCATGTTGCCTGCCCTATTTTTTTGTCATTTCCCGGTTGATGAGGCTTGAGGCTAGAATTTCGTTTCGAACATCTGGCCACCATTCACTTTAAATACCACATCATCAGATCCATCAGATATCACTAATTGACGTCCACAAAAATACTCTAGTTGGGAGCTAACCAACTATAATATGTTTGAAGAAATCAACGTACGTGGTCCTTTGGAAATACTCTGTCATACATTCGTCCATACCAGTCATCCAGAAACAAGATGAACCGAAGGCATCTTCCTACCGCATCCCAGGAATCACCCTAAAGATCAGTAGCGAAAAGACCTTGCAAATCCGTAGATTTCACTCATGACAGAATCACTGTCGAAATATCTCCGGTCGCTAAACCAGAGAAATCCAATCAGTAGTTCCTTTGCTCATGAAGATCAACGGTCTTCAATTTCTCTATCTTCAGTAATTTTCTTCCACGTATTCGATGGTCGGAATGGTTTCGAATATAAATTCGATCCCGGTCTTTCCGTGCCAACGATCGTATGGTCAGGTTTGATAGTCGGTGATTTAACTATCAAATAAATAATTGTAAGAATAACATTAGTTTACTAGTTCAGTACTAACACTACAGGCCCTTATAAAAATGATCAATGATAGTTAATCTCAAATCTTTAAATGTTTCATCATTTCAAAATATAATTTCTTTGGCGTAAGGTTATTTCAAACTATTTAACTTTCATATATTAAGAAAATATTCTATAGTCATATTCAATTCTTTATCATTCCAAAACCATTTACTATTTTATTTCCCCCTTTCCATATTGGAAAAATCAACTCAACTTATCATTCATAAGTTTGTGTTACGAAATCTCTTTCCATTTTAATACATGAATATGTAAATCCACTCTTATTTCTGTAGAACGAATTCATTTTCAAAAACATAACTTTTCAAATTCCTTTCACCTTGAAAGTATTATTTAAACTTCACACCATTCCCCTTTTAGTTCTTCTACAACGGAAATATCATTTTATATATGTATATATAAAAAGCTTAAACCTTCCCACTTCCGTTTCTTGGGAAATCTCATTATATAAATTCTTATTCTTTTATTCACATCGCGTTATTATTTCTCATGTAGAAATAATAAATTAATTTTTTCCACTTTCCCACTACAAACTAATATCATCCTCGGAAAATTTCGAAGTCGTTCAAGTTGGGGTATTTATTTACCTCTCGGACCTTGATCAACAATGGTCTTATCTTTAGATAGACATTAGCTGTAAATCAAAAACCAATGTTTATTACAATACCAATCACATCTCGTCTGAGCATGTTATTTATAATATATTTTATAAAACTGCTTACCTTTTTAAATATTTCCTTCTCAAGTATATTAATGATTAAAATTATTTATAAAATATCACATTCCCTTTTTACTTCTCTAAACGATACATTTTCTACTTGGATTTTTGTTAAAAATCCAATTCATCTTTAACCTTTTTCAAATCTTATTAAAATTTAAATAAATTCTTTATCCCATCTTGTTGGATTAATTCAAAACAATTGATTAACATAGTCAAACAGTTGACCTCATCAATCCAACATACGATAACATCGTTACCCAATTCCAAGTAATTAAATTTAATTATGAAATTAATTTAAATAAATTTCCCGTTTTATTTATCTCTCAGATCTATCATACTACGCTAATCTCTGCTTATTCACTTATAACTCTAATACATATCAGAAATTTCCTTTATCAAATCATTTGAAACCAATTATAAACTCAATTTATAAATAATAAATATTTATTTCCCTTTTTACAATCTTTAATTCAAAATAATAGATTTAAAAATCTATTTTTAGTTATTAACTAAACTCTATAACTTTATCTCATCGATTTACCTGAAGGTAGATAGTTATAGGCTCTGTATTGTCAATTACTCAACCAATGGTGCCCATTTGTTTAAACCAAATAAATGGTGAATTTCAGGTCAATATTCTACCATCTAATCAAAACAATTCAATTCAAATAGATAATAGCCTCATAACAATCAAGACTGATAATTCAATGTCAATCAAATTATTTCACACCACCACGGCAATTCACGCAATCCATTCGATTGGGTTTACTTTATAAACATGGCCAATAATTTGGACCAGTTGTTAAAGTAATGGTCTGGTTTATCATTAAATTTAAACAACGTTTTATTTTAGAAATTAAATCCATTTATATATATATACGCATATATATATATATATATACAACAAACAATCACAGTCAACTATGCACAACAATAACACAAGATAAAAACCAACTTATATAAAATATAAGTGGAGAGAACTGAGTGAGTTTTAACTCACCTTGTCTGGATTCCGTCGTTAAATCCGCTCGGTTTTAGTTAAATTAAACGACGTTTAATTTAAATGAAAAAATGCAGCTGCTGTCTGCCCTGTCTGGTTTTCTTCCATCACGTAGTACTTGTCGAGATTGTTCCAATGTTTTCTCGTTTCGTCCCATTCTATTTAAATATGATGGAGTTAATAAATTTTTAATTAATATGATTGAATTATAAATAAATTCCTAATTACTTAAACTAGTTAATTATCATTTTATTAAACAACCGACCCCTTAGGTTTTCAAATATTGGTCCAACCTTATTTAAAAAAACAGCTGAACTTCTTAAATTAAGTTTTAGCTTCACAAATCACTTATAAAAATAAAATAAAAAAATTACTAGTCATATATATAACAAAATAAGCTTTCACTTGTTTTAAATTTGATTGGGCTTACCCTTATTTCTTTGGCCTGTTACCATTATAACCCAACCCGCATCCACTCTTTCCTCGTTACCAGATAAAACCCTCCGATCCTCTTTCTTTTCATAATAATCCGCTGCCTCCAAGAATACCAGGAAAACAAACCCTCCTTGCCGAAATCATCTTCTCTTCCATCCATGTTTCCTTCAACGAAATCGGACGGGTCTCCACGCTCCGGTCTCCTCCCTACCTTCGTACTTCTGTTGCTCTGCTACTGTGACTTAAGAAGAACCAGACCGATGCTTCAAAAATGAAGACTAGCTGAACCCTACCGCGTCACGAACAGATAAGTGTTTTCCACTTTATTTTGTTTTGATTTTTCCCTATGTTTCGAACGGATTTTCTTGTTCATGGTTTGTTCTGGGAAATAATTGTGGTGCGATTGTGTATTTATAGTTGTAGGACCTTGGTCACCAAGTAATAGGATTATAGGATTTCAGCTTTAGGCTAGGTCTGTATTGATTTTTCATTTCGATGTTATGTGCGATGGACTGTGGTACTTAGTAGAAAATGTGAAGATATTTTGTTGCCTTTTCACGCACTGTTTTTGCTCAGAGATGAACATGGATCGAACTGCTCCTATATAGATTTGATTTAGCCATTAAGTTATTGAGAAATTTACAATATCTTGTCTGGTTCGTATGGTCTTATCTTTGTGGATACAACTATCGAATTGTATTGTCAATTCATACTGTAGATGATATCTTCTTGTTCGTATTGTCTTGTTCAAATTGTCTGTTTAGATTGTAAGCCATTGAGTTGTTTATTCCTGAAAATTTGAACAGTGACAATATAGGTAAGGCAGAACATTCCTTATGGATTGTACACGAGATTTGGATGGTATATACATATTTAGCTGGTACGATTTTTGGTATAGATTTTATGGTGTAAATATTTGTTTTCTTTCCATTTACTTTGGTAATATACCATAACCTTCACCGTCTATTTCTATATGATCTCTTAACAGAAGATAAGGCACCATCAGTTGAGAACCATCCTTTGTGGTAGCTGTGAACTTTATATCTCACGGCCGCATGATAACAGTTGTTGGTGGACACTGAGGCTATGCCGATGGGAAGCTGTTTGCGACTGCCGAGGAACTTAGGTAAAAATGATCTCATTAAACTTGTAGGTTCATTTGTTACTTACATACGACTTTTATAAAAACAAGTTATTCAAGATATTCAGTTTCTGATGCAATAGATGGATCAAATGCAACACAAATCATGGAGCCACACAGCTCAATGTCAGCATTAGTCACATTATTGTCAACAAGAATATATATATATATATATATATAACAGTTTGGAAGATCCTATAACTGACGCAGTTGTTGTTGCTACAGTTGAAGATTTGGTGAAGATTTCATATTGAGCTTCAAGTCTGGTGTGCCGTTTACTTGTAGTAGGTGGTGTATAGGGTTTGTTTAGGTTACGTAGAATTGTTTAATCCTATTTATAGATCCGAAATATGTATCTGATGGATGGAAAAACAGCTTTTATAGATTTGATGTAGAAATATATAAATTATACTGTTTCTTTATCTATGCATTTTTCTATTTCCTTTAGCTGTGCAATTTTCTTTCTTGTAAAGCCTGTAGGGCTCTGTACAGACAGCGTCTCTTTTGTATGAAAGAGAGTTCGGTATGGTACATGGTAGGTGTCTGTTATTCGATTTTGAATATATGTTTAGTTAAATTTTAACTGTTCATTTTACTTTTATGGTCCCATCGAGTGCTTGTTAGAATTCTACCAATGAGAAACTGATCAATGTTGTTTGTCCATGTTTTCATTGTATTTATGGCATGAGATAAATACTTGATATGTTTAATTGTTTATTTAAAAATCTTATGAAATGTCGAGACCATATAATTTAAATTCTAAAACAGTTAAATAATCTGATATTATCAAATATATTCAAAGCGAAAGATCATGTAGCTCTCAACAAGACTAAGACGGATTCTAAACTTGATAAAATAAAAATTTGAGTTAGCGATATCAAATATATATATATATATACAAATCCTTATTTGATTGATTAAATAAATGTTATCGTTTTATAACGATTTTCATAATGACTATTTTAAAATTTTAACTGGACATAACTAACAAATTATAACACGAAATCTCGATTTTTCTCTTTCATTTGAAAAATATAATCAAATCGATTCAAACGTTTCTAGTTTCACAGAATTTCGACTTAAAACGAATTCTGTATACTCAGTTGAAGTTCAGAACTAAATTTACGAACTACCGCGCCATTTCTAGTTCGTTTATAATATAATTATAAATTTAACGTTCTGACGTCATTTTAATAACGAATATATTTATATAATTCAATATAAACCATATTTAAACTACTTTAAATCACTCGTTCACATTATACAGCAAATTCAACATTTTCTAATATCCCAAAAATAAAATATTATTATATAATAAATATAATTTAAATATTCGAATTAAAATGGTCAAATCCCGTTATTTAAACTCAAATCAATATTTTAAATAAATAAAATATTTCAAATAAATGGTCAGAAAATACGGGACATTACATCCTTTCCCCCTTAAAATAATTTCGTCCCCGAAATTGCTAAGGTAAGAAAAATGTTGCCAACCCCATTAACTTTAAAATTATATTTTATTTCAAACCAAAACCAATTTATTATGGTAAAACAAAATTTTCAAAAATTATCGAAAATATACTAACACATTAAATTCTCAAAAAATTTTGCAGAGTCTCCCCTGCACGAAGGGACTTCTGCGATATCGCAGAAACAGATAATATCAACCGACACGGTCGGAAAAACAAAATTCAAAACCAAATTTTTTTATTTTCGCGTAGGCGTACCTTTTTCGAGTGTTATTGAGTCTACTGCTCAATTTACGTGCAATTTACGCAATCAACTCAATCCTTATAATCATCTGGCACCTGTACTTAACTCAATCCATCATATAAGTAACACATATATGAAATATTCAAATTAAACTTCATTTTCTCTGGGTTTCAGTTTATTTAACTCTTCATTAAACCATGGACGAATTATATTCAACCAATCCAACAAGCAGCCAACAATGAATTAATAACCAGGGCACAACAACTCAATCAAATCAATTGAATCCACATTCAATATTACTATTTAATTTAATTCAATATATATGAACACCAACCGTTTTATATTCGATCGATTTTGATGTAATTATTATTCATTAAATTTACAAATTTAATTAATTACAATGTTATTCAAATATAATTATTTTCAATATCATTATTAATTATTTATTCGATTTCACTTAACCCAGTTAAGTTTTAAATTAACCAAATTTTGAATTCTATTCAAATCAGTCAACACACAATATCCTAATAATTTCATAAAATTATTTCTTTTCTATACAAAAATATATATTGGTTAAAATTATTTCATTTACCCCTTTACAAAACAATATGGTGTTCCTTACCAGTTCAACGCTTTTCAATACTTGAACCGATCAATCAACACAATACAAAACATTTGTATATAAAATTTACAAATACGCTCTCGTATATATACACTCAAACTCAATCTAGTGTGTTACTAACCCCATCTCTATCGAGTTACGCCACAGAGCCAAGGTTATTACTATACCAATAGATCTGATACCACTGTAATGACCCAAGGTTTTCGGCCTCGAAAATCGACATAAATACATTACCATATCTTATGACGATCCTCCAAAACACCAAGAACACTGGAACGTTTATGGAAAGAAGTTAGAGGATGGGATAATAGAGAAAGAAATATAAGAATAGAAGAAGAAGAACCAACACGACACAGAGTCTCACATCGCAGCGGAACAAAATATAATATAGAAATGAATCTTTATTGAGAGCTTTTGAAAACACTTACAGTATCAGAGTGCATCAACTCATCTGGACAGTTATAATAATCTGCCCTTACATACAACACAGCGGAATACACTAAATATGTCTGGAATTCTCCAGCACGCCTTTCGTAGTGTTCAATAACCTGAACCTGCAAACCCGGGCTAACCCGAGTATTTACAAAACACCGGGTCAGTCTGGTGAACCAAAGTGAGATAAACTCGCACAGTATTAAGGGTAAATCATCCAATCATGATGTTAAAGTTCAAAATCCTTTCAAAAGAAAAGGATAATCGTAAGTCCAAATTCACACATAAACATGGACGGATTTAACCTTACGATAACCCAAAACAGTTTGAAACTAATATCTTTTCTGATATTACAATAATGTCTAAATACAAGTAAATAACAATCTAGTGGAACGCTTGCATCTAACGCTCCACATATATAGTATACAATCAAAACCACAGGCGCTTATTGGAGATTGGATTCCAATTCTGACAAGGTATGGGACCACCTGTCGATCGTGTATCTCTAGAGACGAATACACTGGGTTCAACAAGAACGTCTTGCAACCCGGCCCTCACATGACCGACCACTCATTTCGCTTGAGTGTATCGAATGTATATCACCGACGGTTGGGATCAGCAACCGCCTCCCATAAAGGGACAACATCGAAATATAGATTAAAGAAGCAAATGGAATTCCTCTAGATAGGTGATTATACACCCTAATGGGAGCGACCCACATAGCCATGCTGCCTGCTCGATTTTTTTGTCATTTCCCGGTTGATGAGGCTTGAGGCTAGAATTTCTTTTCTAACATCTGGCCACCGTTCACTTTGAATGCCACATCGTCAGATCCATCAGATATCACTAATTGACGTCGACAAAAATACTCTAGTTGGGGGCTAAATAACTATAATTCGTTTGAAGAAATCAACGTACGTGGTCCTTTGGAAATACTCTGTCGGACATTCGTCCATACCAGTCATCCAGAAACAGGATGAACCGAAGGCACCTTCCTACCGCATCCCAGGAATCACCCTAAAGATCAGTAGTGAAAAGTCCTTGCAAATCCGTAGATTTCACTCACGACAAAATCACTGTCGAAATATCTCTGTCCTCTAAACCAGAGAAATCCAATCATTAGTTCGTCCGCTCGTGAAGATCAATGGTCTTCAATTTCTCCATCTTCAGTAATTTTCTTCCACGTATTCGATGGTCGGAATGGTTTTCGAATATAAATTCGATCCCGGACTTTCCGTGCCAACGATCGTATGGTCAGGTTTGATAGTCGGTGATTTAACTATCAAATAAATAATTATAAGAATAACATTAGTTTACTAGTTCAGTACTAACACTACATGCCCTTTTAAAAATGATCAACGATAGTTAATCTCAAATCTTTAAATGTTTCATCATTTCAAAATAAAATTTCTTTGGCGTAAGGTTATTTCAAACTATTTTACTTTCATATATTAAGAAAATATTCTATAATCATATACAATTCCTTATCGTTTCAAAACCATTACTATTTTATTTCCCCCTTTCCATATTGGAAAAATCAACTCAACTTATCATTCATAAGTTTGTGTTACGAAATCTCTTTCCGTTTTAATACTTGAATATGTAAATCCACTCTTATTTCTGTAGAACGAATTCATTTTCAAAAACTTAACTTTCCAAATTCCTTTCACCTTGAAAGTATTATTTAAATTTCACACCAATCACCTTTTAGTTCTTCTACAACGGAAATATAATTTTATATATGTATATATAAAAAGCTTAAACCTTCCCACTTTCGTTTCTTGGGAAATCTCATTATATAAACTCTTACTCTTTTATTCACATCGCGTTATTATTTCTCATGTAGAAATAATAAATTAATTTTTTCCACTTTCCCACTACAAACTAATATCATCCTCGGAAAATTTCGAAGTCGTTCAAGTTGGGGTATTTATTTACCTCTCAGACCTTGATCAACAACGGTCTTATCTTTAGATAGACATTAGTTGTAATTCAAAAACCAATGTTTATTACAATACCAATCACATCTCGTCTGACCATGTTATTTATAATATATTTTATAAAACTGCTTACCTTTTTAAATATTTCCTTCTCGAGTATATTCATGATTAAAATTATTTATAAAATATCACATTCCCTTTTTACTTCTCTAAACGATACATTTTCTACTTGGATTTTTGTTAAAAATCCAATTCATCTTTAACCTTTTTCAAATCTTATTAAAATTTAAATAAATATTCTTTATCCTATCTTGTTGGATTAATTCAAAATAATTGATTATCATAGTCAAACAGTTGTCCTCGTCAATCCAACATACGATCACATCGTTACCCAATTCCAAATAGTTAAATTTAATTATGAAATTAATTTAAATAAATTTCCCGTTTTATTTACCTCTCAAATCTATCACATTACGCTAATCTCTACTTATTCACTTATAACTCTAATACATATCAGAAATTTCCTTTATCAAATCATTTGAAACCAATTATAAACTCAATTTATAAATAATAAATATTTATTTCCCTTTTTACAATCTTTAATTCAAAATAATAGATTTAAAAATCTATTTTTAGTTATTAACTAAACTCTATAACTTTATCTCGTCGATTTACCTGACAATAGATAGATATAGGCTCTGTACTGTCAATTACTCAACCAATGGTGCCCATTTGTTTAAACCAAACAAATGGTGAATTTCAGGTCAATATTCTACCATCTAATCAAAACAATTCAATTCAAATAGACAATAGCCTCATAACAATCAAGACTGATAACTCAATGTCAATCAAATTATTTCACACCACCATGGCAATTCACACAATCCATTCGATCGAGTTTACTTTATAAGCATTGCCAATAATTTGGACCAGTTGTTAAAGTAACGGTCTGGCTTATCATTGAATTTAAACAATGTTTTATTTTAGAAATTAAATCCATTTATATATATATACGCATATATATATAACAAACAATCAAAGTCAACCATGAACAACCATAACACAAGATAAAAACCAACTTATATAAAATATAAGTGGAGAGAACTGAGTGAGTTTTAACTCACCTCGTCTGAATTCCGTCGTTAAATCAGCTCGGTTTTAGTTAAATTAAACGTCGTTTGATTTAACTGAAAAAAATGCAGTTGTTGTCTGCCCTATCTGGTTTTCTTCCAACACGTAGTAATTATCGAGATTGTTCCAATGTTTTCTCGTTCTGTCCCGTTCTGTTCAAATATGATGGAGTTAATAAAATTTAAATTAATATGATTGAATTATAAATAAATTCCTAATTACTTCAACTAGTTAATTATCATTTAATAAACAACCGACCCTTTAGGTTTTCAAATACTGGTCCAACCTTATTTAGAAAAAAAATCAGCTGAACTTCTTAAATTAAGTTTTAGCTTCACAAATCACTTATAAAAAAAATTACTAGTCATATATATAAAAAAATAGGCTTTCACTTGTTTTAAATTTGATTGGGCTTACCCTTATTTCTTTGGCCCGTTACCATTATAACCCAACCCGCATCCACTCTTTCCTCGTTACCAGATAAAACCCTCTGATCCTCTTTCTTTTCACAATAATCCGCCGCCTCCAAGAATACCAGGAAAACAAACCCTCCTTGCCGAAATCATCTTCTCTTCCATCCATGTTTCCTTCAATGAAATCGGACGAGTCTCCACGCTCCGGTCTCCTCCCTGCCTTCCTACTTCTGTTGCTCTGCTACTGTGACTTACGAAGAACCAGACCGATGCTTCAAAAATGAAGACGAGCCGAACCCTACCGCGTCACTAACAGATAAGTGTTTTCCACTTTATTTTGTTTTGATTTTTCCCTATGTTTCGAACGGATTTTCTTGTTCATGGTTTGTTCTGGGAAATAATTGTGGTGCGATTGTGTATTTATAGTTGTAGGGCCTTGGTCACCAAGTAATAGGATTATAGGATTTCAACTTTAGGCTAGGTCTGTATTGATTTTTCATTTCGATGTTATGTGTGATGGACTGTGGTACTTAGCAGAAAAGGTGAAGATATTTTGTTGCCTTTTCATGCACTGTTTTTGCTCAGAGATGAACATGTATCGAACTACTCCTATATAGATCTGATTTAGCCATTAAGTTATTGAGAAATTTACAATATCTTTTCTGGTTCGTATGGTCTTATCTTTGTGGATACAGCTATCGAATTGCATTGTCAATTCATACTGTAGATGATATCTTCTTGTTCGTATTGTCTTGTTCAAATTGTCTGTTTAGATTGTAAGCCATTGAGTTGTTTATTCCTGAAAATTTGAACTGTGACAATATAGGTAAGGCAGAACAGTCCTTATGGATTGTACACGAGATTTGGATAGTATATACATATTTAGCTGGTACGATTTTTGGTATAGATTTTATGGTGTAAATATTTGTTTTCTTTCCATTTACTTTGGTAATATACTGTAACCTTCACCGTCTATTTCTATATGATCTCTTAACAGAAGATAAGGCACCATCAGTTGAGAACCATCCTTTGTGGTAGCTGTGAACTTTATATCTCACGGTCGCATGATAACAGTTGTTGGTGGACACTGAGGCTATGCCGATGGGAAGCTGTTTGCGACTGCCGAGGAACTTTGGTAAAAATGATCTCATTAGACTTGTAGGTTTATTTGTTACTTACATCCGACTTTTATAAAAACAGGTTATTCAAGATATTCAGTTTCTGATGCAATAGATGGATCAAATGCAACACAAATCATGGAGCCACACAGCTCAATGTCAGCATTAGTCACATTATTGTCAACAAGAATATATATATATATATATATATATATATATATATAAAAGTTGGGAAGATCCTATAACTGACGCAGCTGCTGTTGCTACAGTTGAAGATTTGGTGAAGATTTCATATCGAGCTTCAAGCCTGGTGTGCCGTGTACTTGTAGTAAGTGGTGTATATGGTTGGCTTAGGTTACATAGAATTGTTTAATCCTATTTATAGATCCGAAATATGTATCTGATGGATGGAAAAACAGCTTTTATAGATTTGATGTAGAAATGTATAAATTTTACTGTTTCTTCATCTGTGCGTTTTTCTATTTCCTTTAGCTGTGCAATTTTCTTTCTTGTAAAGCCTGTAGGGCTCTGTACAGACAACGTCTCTTTCGTATGAAAGAGAGTTCGGTATGGTACATGGTAGCTGTCTGTTATTCGATTTTGAATATATGTTTAGTTAAATTTTAACGGTTCATTTTACTTTTATGGTCCCATCGAGTGCTTGTTAGAATTCTACCAATGGGAAACTGATCATTGTTGTTTTTCCATGTTTTCATTGTATTTATGGCATGAGATAAATACTTGATATGTTTAATTGTTTATTTAAAATCTTATGAAATGTCGAGACCATATAATTTAAATTCTAAAACAGTTAAATAATCTGATATTATCGAATATATTCAAAGCGAAAGATCATGTAGCTCACAAGGCTAAGACGGATTCTAAACTTGATAAATTAAAAATTTGAGTTAGCGATATCAAATATATATATATATATATACATACAAATCCTTATTTAATTGATTAAATAAACGTTATCGTTTTACAACGATTTTCATAACGACTATTTTAAAATTTTAACTGGACATAACTAACAAATTATAACACGAAATCTCGATTTTTCTCTTTCACATGAAAAATATAATCAAATCGATTCAAACGTTTCTAGTTTCACAGAATTTCGACTTAAAATGAATTTTGTATACTCAGTTGAAGTTCAGAACGAAATTTACGAACTACCACGCCATTTCTTGTTCGTTTATAATATAATTATAAATTTAACGTTCTGACGTCGTTTTAATAACGAATATATTTATATAATTCAATATAAACCATAGTTAAAGTACTTTAAATCGCTCGTTCACATTATACAGCAAATTCAACATTTTCTAATATCCCGAAAAATAAAATATTATTATATAATTAATATAATTTAAATATTCGAATTAAAATGGTCAAATCCCATTATTTAAACTCAAATCAATATTTTAAATAAATAAAATATTTCAAATAAATTGTCAGGAAATACGGGACATTACACCTAGTGAAGGAGTAATTTCGACTTTTCAAATCAAACTTCAGTGTCCTTTACGCGCGTCGGCTCTATGACTCGTGGTATCCTTTGATCAGGCTCGTTGATGGGGTTCCATCTATACGATTCAGAATTATAAGGAGATTCTTTTATAAATACTTCTTCTTCACCTCCGCCTTTTACCTACAAATCAAATTCTCGTGCTAGATTACCATTTTTTAAGATTCACTCAGGTTTTCTCTCCAGAATTACGAACTTGATTTTTCTTATAAGTAAATTTATTCCTATTATAAGTTGTAATCTTAGTTATGCATTTGGATCGATTGGAAAACTGATCAAATTTCTGTTTTATTCAGTATGGGTTCAATCAATAGTGACAGCTCCGGTAATAATTAATTTTTAAAATGCTAGGCTATTATTTGCTAAATGCATACTTTAAGAATTTTGAAATGAAAAATTGGTTATGTAAAGGGGTCAGTTTATTCATGAAGAAAAATGTTATGTCTTCCATACGAGTTAGTTTAATCACCCTTGTTGACACTTTATTTTGCTTTCGGCCTTGCCGACACTGTTATTTGTTTCTATTCAACTCCTATTTTGGAGTGTCGGGCTAATTTGAAGGTGTCAGAAAGGCCTTGTATCCTACTTCCACAAGATGTCTCGATTTTTAAATTAACTCGTACCGGGTCTAGAAACTAGTTAAGCTTTCGATGGTGACAATCATTATGTTCCATTAGCGATTCAATTTTCCTGGGCTTATTCCCTTTGTCTTTTAGATTTGGATGTTGGGATAGTTAATTTTATCATCACCAGAGGTCTAATTGTTTCCAAATGGAGGTTAACTATATGCTGATGTGATGATCAGACATAACCCCTGCACTAAACAAGGGTAGAAGTGCACTGAAAGATGTGCCAGGAAGCTATGGATGATCATCAGAGTAGGTAAACACATGCGGAACCTATTGTAAATCCCACAACGCAAGAATAAAATATAATAGAACATATACAACAGGTAATATTAGTGAAGCATATTTGAGCAAAAATCTCAAATATTCAAAAAAACAAGGAAATATATCCTTACACTAGGATTCCAACATATGTCTTTACAAATTTGCCTCACTACAACACTCAGAGTAGAATAACAAACAACGGAAACCCAATAATATATAGTAATAGAGATAGTACGCCAGCCTCTTGCTCGTCTCCGAACTGCTATAACGTCCTTACTAAGCTATCACCTATAACCTTCCACCTAGTATGCCCATCCAAAAATGGATGAACAGCCCAGGGTAATAAGAGGGAAACATAAACCCATGAATTAAACAACAGTCTTAGTGAGCGATAAAATAACTAACAAATTTCATCAATAAAGTATATGAAAGGGGTAAATAGGCGAACTAATCTACCCACAATACCAGAAAAGAACTCGACGCCCATCTTCCCCACATCGGACAGTGATAGCCTTTACAACGCTACAATCAAAGAAACGTTGATTCATCCATAGTAATCAGAACGACCATTCAATCATAGTAAACAGAAGTAACCAATCAATAACACTCATAACATCCAGATTATAGATCTCACATAAACCATCATAATTGAATTCAACATCCCTCAAGCACAAGCTCTAAAGTATCAGATGGGTACCCAAGAAACGTTTCCTCCGATATTGGACAATTTATGTGAGAAGGTACAAAGAAAGAAACCAATTATCCAGACAGACTTTGGCTATCACTGCTAATCCTGCTTCGAAACCACCATTAATCGTATGACTGTTCATATCATACTGCCATTCGTCAAGGGCTAATGGTAACCCCGGTACTAGCAAAAACACCATACGCCTTACCTACATCTGGTCTTTTAGGTACTCCCCTGTTGTACCCCTTCATTGAGCCCGCTAGGACCTACGACAGCGATAATTCCTCGGCATCTCTAGTCGTCATCAACGGCGACTATCCAACCATTATCACCCCCTCTCAGAACACCTTTGAGTTGTCACACCATTCGTTGTTCTACACCAATCAACGAACACATTCAACACTTTGAATATTCCTACTTGAGTCCACTTCGAAGTCACAACATCACTGAGTCAAATTACACACTGCATTGAGGCTAGGGTTCGGGAGGTTTCCACCGAAAAAAAAATTTATCAGACCTTTTTGTTCAAATCTAAGTCGTACATGAAAAATAAAATTTTCAGAAATGGCCCTG
The DNA here is from genome assembly GCA_030737875.1 of Allium sativum. NCBI lineage: Eukaryota > Viridiplantae > Streptophyta > Magnoliopsida > Asparagales > Amaryllidaceae > Allium > Allium sativum. The sequence goes on along the minus strand of JASFAX010000020.1, from coordinate 10,880,502 downwards.
TCTGACCGACCCCTGATGCGACCGACCACTCTATACGACCGAGCCATGACTGAATGACCTAACATGGTATGACCAGAACCACCCTTGCATCACATGATCGACCAGAGACCCAAACCACACCAACCGACCCGATGCTTGCTTGACCCAACCATCAAGCTCAACCCAATATTTCCAACTGACCTCAACGTGCGACCGAACCCAATGTGAGACGGACCCCAAGCTATGCTCAACTGGACTCTTCTGCTCGACCCTATTCAGCTCGACCCAATTCCCTTCGTGTTCAAACCCTTCTTGCATGACCGACCAGGCTGCTCGAGTACATATTGCTCAATGACCCCGTTCACCCTTGTTGCTCGTTCGAATGACCCGGACACTGTAGTATGACCAACTAGGTAATTAGGTTCGACCGAGCTACTCATGAGATTAAACCCAAGCTCGCTTGACCGACCCTCACTCCCCTAGGCTCGCTCGACTGACCCTGCCCTGTCTTGTCCCCCAAGAAAACCACGCCATGGTGCGACCGACCCACCACGTGCGACCCAAAACCTGAAATCAACAATTCGAGCTCAATCTTGACCAGAACTTCTCTAATTGATACCACCAAAGAAATATACTTATCCAATTCATTCAACATAATCATAAGCATGTTATGAAGTCACTAAAAACATGAATACGATGATTTTTACTAAAATTATGCAAAACACTCCAAAACCATGATAAATGAATGTATGATCAAAATTACAGATTTAACTTGCATAAACATATGAAATGGAGCAGGTATTACAAATTAAAACTTACTAAAATAGATCATAGGGTGATTCACATGAAAATGGATTTGTCATGGTATAAATCTATGGTAAAACACTTAAATATGATGAAAAACTTAATCAAACATTCTTATACTTCATTGAGTCCATGTAAGAGATACAAATCACTCACCGATTCTCCAAAATAAGCTAAAACCAATGTAATAAAATTCCGGACAGCAAGCACTTCGCACAAACAGCTTGATCCAATGAATTCTTGCTTTAATTGATGTAGATCTAGCCTCCAATGGTGTAGATCTATGATTTCCCTCCTTAGATTTTAATTTTAACGGTGGAAAGGTGTTAGAGGAAGGAGGAGCATAGGCCACCAAATGAGAGAATGGAGGATGTAAACTATTCTCCATACCTCCAACCCCTATTTATAGCATTCCACCAGACCACTAATGGGCCTCTAGAAATCAGCCCATCAAGGCTCCCAAAACCTAAACAACAAACTAGAAAACTTTAAAATAGTGATTCCTCCCAAACTGTTGAGCCAAATCCATAATGTAACCACTCTACGGAAAGGCAATCATTAATTCCTTTCCAATGGCATAGGTCTCACCCTCTGTTTCGACCTAAGTCAAAAGTTATGCCCAGTACAAGACTGATAGGGGCAAAATGGTCACAAACAAATTCAGTAAAAATTATGGACATGTCTCACATCACCATAAGCAACATATTAAAAGATGAGAATGATCCAACCCTCAGGAAATAAAATAAAAATATTTTACGATCCTCGGATACGTAAAATGCGGGTTGTTATAGCTGACCATCTAGGACTGACATTTTAAGATCGATTAGCTATGCAATAAAGTATGCCCTTTACACAACAAAATTGTATTTGTTTCTAGATTTACACATGAATGTTATGCGTACTTTTACATAAAAAAGAATGTAGTATTAATTGCATATATTTTGAAATGATATCACTTGACAGCGTTATGTCTAGCAAAACAAGCCCTACCAAATTAAAGGCCAAGGGGTCCAATACTCCGAGAGCCAAAAAAGATTTTGCTTCAAAGCCTTCTTTAATCACTTCACAAGATAAGGTGAAAACCATTCTCGAAAGTTTTGGAATAGCTGGCATAGATGTTATTGCTGCCTCTCCCCATGATTCCCTTTAGAACCCTCCCAATGGGTATTTTGTGTATTCGACAATTCATATTTGGTATGATAGTTTCCTTTCTTTTCCGCCCTTTCTGTTCAGGCTTTTGTGTGACCTGGGAGTCCCTCCTATCCAACTTTCACCCAATGTAACACCCCATGCCCATTAATGTCAGTCACTAAGGGAATGCATTAACTTTCATGGAGTATTATAAGAGTATAGAACAAAATATCACAAGACAGATATTTAAATGGTACTTAAGAAAATTCAAAATTTATTCATTGCAGTGGAAAAGCAAAACATGTCTGGTTACAACATCAAAACCACATACTAAAGGCAAGTACACAAATATCCATCTTGTACAAAATTACTATCAGAGTACATAAAAGTAAAACCATAATCCCACTCCAAATAGCCATAATGGAAAAGAGGTAAATCTAAGCACTACTTTCAACACTTCCAAGTACTTCAAGAAGAAAGAAAGAAATCCAAGTCAAGCTCCACTAGTCCCACCCTAAGGACCTGGGGGGAAAAGAAAGAAAAGAGGCGAAACAAAAAGGGTCAGACATACGTTTGGCGAGTCTAGTGACTTTTAACAATATAATAAGTAAAGTAACAGGATAAGAACACAAACAGGATATACGAGATGACTGTAACATAAGCAGATATGACAAGGTAAACAAGATGAACAAGATATAACGTTGATTGCGCTTCAAATCACTATAAGATAATTCCTACACCGCACCAATACTAGTTCCACACTGAAAGTTGATCCCTCTTACTAAACATAATAATAACGATGATGGTAGTTTCGTGTACTCCTAGCTGCTGTCATATATAGGTGTCGCCTGCTCCTATCTCCACTAGCTGTACCCACTACCCTCCCCATTCGATCGGCTCCCTAACTCGTAATACCCGTGCTGGTCCCACAATAGGGTGTATCACTCCCTAAAGTGGTAACCCGATACTACTAAAAGGCACGGCTTATAACTATACGATGCAACAGTGTCTTACCTACCAGCCTGGACCTACGCACGCACATGACTCCGTTGGACTTGCGCTGCCATCATTATCTCTTTATTGACCTCTTACAATCAACCCAAGTAAGCGTGTCCCCGTCCTCGACCTAGTTCGAGCTCATATAGATACAAAATGGGTAACTGGTTGAAAAGGGTCCACCCACTTGACACAAGCTTCCCTCCTAAGCTTGGTTCCCACTAGGAATTCCCACTTAACCCCTCTTTATCCCCATGTCTAATCACATGTCTCATCTTGGTTAAGTGCTTTAATTATGTTTCGCATGCTACCCATGTTACCCACTTAACCCTTTTATCATTCTCATGTCTTACCACATGTCTTATCTTGGTTAAGTGTTCATTAATTCATTATAATCGTAATCTTGCAAGACCTCCCACATTAGATTGCCATTTTGCGGTTGCTAGATATGTCAGGAGGTTCCAGGCAGGCTTATACCGTAATCTGAATCTATCCCCGTGTCTTTGCATTATTGCGCATCTAATTTCTGCCTTTGACCACTCACATTAGATTACCAAATTGCGGTTGTTGGATGTGTTGGGCGGTTCCGGGCAGTCTTATACCGCAATTCGAATCTAACCTCATGTCTTAGGCATTCATTATCACTTTCTTGATTCAAGTCCCAATATTAAATCTTGGATTAAAATATATTCCAATTACCCATAATTTCCAATCTAAATTATGTTTATAATTTTAATCCAAATTAGGCCTATAATCTTATGTATACATGTTATGCCAAATTACGCTCAAATTAATTTGCGTTCATTGTTATTAACAATTTATGTCAAACCTCATGTATACAAATTATATCCAATTATGCTCAATCCAACTTATGCCAAATCTCATGTATACAATTTATACACAATTATGCCCAAATTGATTTATGCCAATAATCTCATTTTATTACAAATTTTCCCCAAACTTTTCCCAATCGTTCAAACGTTATTCGTACGCAAATCTCAACGCAATATGTTTGGCTCGAAGTTAGCCTAATCTCATAAAAAAAGTAAAAGAAGAGGAGAAGAGAATCATCATCAAAACTAGCATAAACATAAGAACAGACATATGAAACATAAATAGGCATATAACGATAAACTGGATCAGAAAGGCATATGATAGATTTATGGGTGTTAATTTAAAAGATAATGATTTACAGACTTGATAAGATTAATCTCAGTCACAGGCACATACATTAGATCCAATTCACAATCCTATCACAATTACTTTTAATTTAATTGTATGTGAAAGTGACATAGACTCACACCGATAGGATTCTTAGAAAATTAGGCATTGTTATAGCAATTCGGATCTTGAATAATCTCTACTTGTTTGATGTAGATCCGATCTTCTAATTGGACTGTTGAAGAAGAACTATCTCTAAATCTGTACTTTGGTTTTGGTTGAAGAAGAAAGGCTAGGTTAATTCAGATTAGAGCAGCATGGAGGCACCATGGATGAATAACAATGAGATTAGGGTTAGGTCTAGGGGTATTTTATAGATGCTCTAGGTGAATTAGGACCTTTAGATTATATTAGTATCCATCTGAACCATTAAAACCAAAAAAACACGTCATCTAGCCAATCCCAGAAGGACACATCAGCCCTAGGCCACCAAAACTCGTCAGGCCAGATCTAGGCCGATGGGGTCAACACCCCTATAGGCGGTCGACCGACACCCCTGTCGATACCCCTATATGGGGGTCGACACCTATTTCGACTCCCCTAGGGGGGTCGACACCCTAGAGGGGGAGATTTCCCACTCACCCACATTTGGCTGATTTTGATTTTTGAATTCATTTTTGATTTTTAATTATTATTTTAATTTAAATTCTGCTTTAAGATGAAATCTTCTAAGCTTCATAACTTCTTCATATGATATCCGATTTACGCAAACTCGGACTCTATTCCAAGCAGAATTCCGAGGCGAACGCAATGGTGCAACCCGTTTCCTTTAATTCTTCCTATAAAAATTAAGTATTCTTTAATTATCCCTTATGTCATGTTTTTAAAATTACGGGGTGTTGCATTCTCCCCTCCTTAAAGGATTTCGTCCCCGAAATCTTCAAGTTAAGAAGAATTATCCTACCATCCAATCATCCATCTACTCATCCACCATCCACAAGAATCCATTATCCTTAAAAGATTTCTAATGCTATATGAACATATGAAAAAGTGTGTGTATATGTTCCTTATCTATTGCAAAGATCAGGTAGTCTACTGACTCAGTTGTCCTCCTTAATGTGAAACATGATAATGCCATGCATCCATTATGTATGCAAAAGAATCCTAATGATACATATCAAATGCACAACCATTCATTCAAATGCAACATCCATATGATAACACATTCAATATACATCCATTAACTTAAATATGCACACTCATTCATATGCAATATGAAAGTGATTGAGCCGATCTAGTGCCTAATGTGTGTGTAAATGCATCCACGAGCAAACACTTACATCCACTTGCATCCACCAAACATAACATGTCTCAAACACATTTTTACAACCATAGGATTTTCTACCTAAGGGTCGAAGATATAATCGAGAGGATACACTAAACAATGGAACATGTATAAATAAAGCGGTAGAAAAGGAGAAGTTAAGAACATACCCTCAAAAAAGAAAAGGGTACGACGCGTGTATCTTGTCTTCAGTCTCCCTAGTCGCATCTCCTTGATCATCTCCCCATTGGACTTTAACCAACTTGACCTCTCGGTTGCGTAACTTTTTGACCTCCGATCCAAGGATGCATGTAGGAGCTCGTCTAATCGTGGCATCTTGCTCCACTTCCACTTCCCTAAGCATGCTCAGCTCTACTATTTCCGCGGTATCATGTAAACACTTCCGCAAATGCGACACATGAAATACGTCATGAACACCACTAAGTTTCTCGGGCAACTTCACTCTGTAGGCCATCTGTCCAATTCGCTCTGTAATTGGGAATGGCCCAACGAACCTTGGTGCCAATTTCCCTACAGACCCAAAACGAACTACATTCCTCAACGGTGATACTTTGATAAAGACATGTCTCCAACACTAAACTCAAGATCGGTCCTTCTCTTATCAGCATATGACTTTTGCCGGTCCTATGTCGTCTTCATGCTTCTTTGAATCAAGTCTATCTTCTCTGAAGTTTCCCTAATCATCTCGGGTCCAAGCAAAATCTTATCCGTAGACTCCCACAAACAAGTCAGTGATCGGCAAGGTCGTCCATATAGAGCCTCAAAAGGTGTCATGCCAATACTAGTCTGATAGGTGTTGTTGTAGGCGAACTCTACTAACGGAAGATGTTCCTCCCATGTCCCTCCAAAGTCCAAGATGCATAACCTCAAAAGATCTTCTAGAATCTGATTCACTCTTTCTGTTTGGACGTCTGTCTAAGGGTGATAAGCGGTGCTTAAACACAATTGCGTCCTACCACCTCTTGCAAGCTCTTCCAAAACTCACTAGTGAAAATGGGATCTCGATCGCTTATGATACTAGAAGGTATGTCGTGTAGACAAACTATCTATTGGAGATAAATAGATGCTAACCATGTCGCTATTCTTTTATTCTTAATGGGAATGAAATGGGTGCTCTTGGTAAGTTTGTCTACTACTACCTAAATCCCTGTATTACCCTTCCTTGACCTCGGCAACCCATTAACGAAATCCATGGAAACACTTTCCCATTTCCACTGTGGAACCTCTAAAGGGTGAAGCAAAACACCAGGTTTCTTTTCCTCAGCCTTGACTTGCTGGCACACTAAGCATCTAGAAACGAACTCAGCCACATTCTTCTTCATTCCTTCCCAAAAGAAAACTCGCCTCATGTCCCTATACATCTTGTCTCCACTGGGATGTATGGTCATCTTAGAACAATGTGCATCTTCAAGGATTGTCTTTCTCAAACTCTCATCTCGTGATACGCAAAGTCTCCCATCTCTATGCAACCAACCTTTGTCATCTATAGTATACCTACTAAGATGGCTTGAAGACTCCCCTTTGATGAGCATGTTTATTATCTCTATCAGCTATGGGTCATCTCGTTGTGCCGCACCTATCTATCCCAAAAGCGTAGGTCGTACCTCTAATGATGCCAACAAACCGGGTACATAATCGATAGAGGGTCTAAAGTCAAAGGTAGAGATATACTCTAAACTCTGCTGCTCCACAAACAAAGGACTCAAAGTCAACTTCCTTCTACTCAAGGCGTCAGCTACAATGTTACCCTTGCTAGGGGTATATGCAATCTCAAAATCGCAGGATGCTAAGAACTTCGTCCACCTTTGTCGCCTTAAGTTTAAATCTTTTTGGGAGAACAAGTACTTTAGTGACTTATGGTCTGTATACAGCTCAAACCTTTCACCAAGCAAATAGTGATGCCAAGACTTAAGCGCAAAAACTATAGTAGCTAACTATAAGTCGTGGGTAGGGTAATTCTTCTCATGGGCCTTTAACTGCCTTCCACCATAGCATATCACGCTTCCCTCTTGCAACAAAACTACGCCAAGCCCTGTCCTGTAAGCATCGGCATATACTGTGAACGACTTACACCCATCAGGCAAAACTAAAACTAGAGTTGTCGTCAATGCCCGCTTCAAACGTCGGAAAAGCATCATCACAGTCAACATCCCAAGAAAAGGTCAAATTCTTTTTCATCAACCGTGTAAGTGGGGCTGATATCTTAGAAAAGTCCTTGATGAACTTTCTATAATAGCTCGCCAAACAAAGAAAACTTCTTACTTCTGTAGCATTCTTAGGAATCTTCCAATCTTGGATTGCTACCACCTTCACGGGAACCATGCTATCCCTTCCTTAGAGACCACGTATCTTAAGAACCTCACTTCCTTCCTCCGAAAATGACATTTGGAGAACTTATCTTTGAGTTGATGTGCTCGAAGGGTCTCTAAGACTTCCCTAAGATGTAGGGCATGTTCTTCCTCGCTTCTAGAGAATATCAAGATATCATCCACAAAGAAAACCATGAACTTGTTTAGAAACTCCCTAAACACCCTACTCATCAAGTCCACGAAATATGCGGGTGCATTCGTCAAACCAAAAGGCATGACGAGCCATTCAAAGAAATCGTCGGGAGTCCTAAAAGCAGTCTCATTTATACTATCCTCAGCTACCTTCAACTAATGAAATCCTGTAGCTATGTACAACTACGAGAAATTCGAAGCACCAACCAACTGATCGAACAAATCATCTATCCTTGGAAATGGGTGTCTGTTCTTCTTCGTGAACTTATTCAGCTCCCTATAGTCCATGCACAATCTAAGCGAACCATCAGCCTTTGTACCAAAAACAACTAGAGCATCCCACTCCGAGATACTTCTTCTTATGAACCCTTTCTCAAGCAACTCTTTCACTTGTTTACTAAGCTCTCTCCTTTCTCTTGGAGCCATGTGGCGCACAGGCAATGCAATTGGCTTTACATTTTCCACCAAGTATATACAGAAATCTGTCTCGCGTTTTGGAGGTAAGCCCCTAACCTCCTCAAAGACATCCGCATACTTACGGACTACTCGAACAGATTGCAAATCATCAATAGATGTGTCAAGAGATTCTAGGTAGCTAAGCATAGAAAAACCCTTAGGGTCACAAGAAATATCGAGAGTATTACCCAAACTAGCCAACAGTCTAACTACCTCTTTTCACCATCGAGAATGGCACCATACTGGCTAGCCGATCCATTCCTAGAATCAACCCATAGCCCGTGAAGCCAAGCACATAAGCGTTGCATTCGAACTCGATGCCATACACATATATTCTCAAATCCTGACATAACATAGAAAGATGACCCATACCCCCAATAGGATTTGAGACAGCAACGGGATCCATAACTAGACTAGCATTTAGGTGCAGTGTTTCAACTAATGAAGCAAATATAAATGAATGTGAAGCGCCAGAATCAAACAAAGTTCAAACAGGATGATCAAAAAGGAAAATCAAACTTTCAACAGAAAGGTTTCTACCTCTCTGTTGTCCTAGTGCCATGAAAGCATGAACCTGCCCTCTAGAAGTAGGTTCTGTCCTCTGCCCTTGTCCTTGACTCCTCATGCAGTCTTTAATCATATGTCCTGCCTCACCACATTGGAAGCAACCCGTCTTCTTCCTACAGTCCTTTCTTAAGTGGCCCGGTGTTCCACAATTAAAACACCTTTTCTTCCCTTGGCCCTTGTTATCTTTACCACCGTTCTTTTGTTCGTTGTTGTGCTTTGTTTGGATCCACTTTCTTATCATGTGCCTTAACTGCATTAGTACCTTTCTCCTATTCATGCATCAACGCCATGTCAACAAGTTTCTCGAAAGTACCCCCCGTAGGCATGTGGGACATATCCAACCCGTGTAATGGTTCATTCAGACCCTTGGCAAATTTCAAGGCCTTCTTATGTGGTGTATTAACTAATTCCATACCAAATCTTGCTAACTGGTTAAACTTGTTAACGTACTCTTTTACAGACAAACTCCATTGTTTCAAAGCCAAGAACCTCTCCATGTATAAACTCTTCTCCGCTTGTGAAAAAAATTTCAACTCGAAACTTCGTCTGAAGTCCACCCACGTCTCCACTGGACGTCCTCCATTAGTTACTTCCCACCAAAAGGAAGCTTCATCCTTCATCAACCAAGCAGCTAGCTGAACTTTCCTTCCTTCGTCTATCTCAAAGATACTAAACAAGTCCTTCACTTCCTTGAGCCAATTCCGAGCCTCAACAAATGTCTCAGTCCCATAAAACGGCTTTCGGCCCATCACATGGAAGTCTTTACATATCTTAGAAAAAGCATCTACATAGGGAGGAGGAGGAGCGGCTGCAGCTGGGGGAGGAGGAACGTTTGCTGGGCCTTCGGCAGTAGCCCTAGCCTCCAGATACCTTCTGAACCAGCCTGGTATCTGTACGCTCTAACGGGTTCCCCAGACATGCTGAAAGGAAAAGGAAGAGATTCAAAACAGAGAATCGAAAGATAGATATATGGCTTTTTGGGGATGATGATTTTCATAATAAACCTTTCTCTTAGAAAACACCTTCTTCAAAACATGTTTTTGAAAATACTTCTTTCTAAAAAATACTTTTGAAAATGGTTTTCAAAATCTTTTATCTGTTCTGGTAACCTTCTGCTCGGATACCACGTGTAAAACCCCATGTCCATTAATGTCACTCACTAAGGGAATGCATTAACTTTCATGGAGTATTATAAGAGTATAGAACAGAATATCACAAGACATATATATAATATGGTACTTAAGAAAATTCAAAATTTATTCATTGCAGCGGAAACATGTCTGGTTACAACATCGAAACCACATACTAAAGCCAAGTACACAAATATCCATCTTGTACAAAATTGTTATCAGAGTACATAAAAGTAAAACCATAATACCACTCCAAATAGCCATAATGGAAAAGAGGTAAAGATGAACATTACTTTCAACACTTCCAAGTACTTCAAGAAGAAAGAAATCCAAGTCAAGCTCCACTAGTCCCACCCTGAGGACCTGGGTGGAAAAAGAAAAAAAAGAGGCAAAACAAAAAGGGTCAGACATACATCTGGCAGTCTAGCTACTTTAACAATATAATCAGTAAAGTAACAGGATAAGAACATAAATTGGATATACGAGATGACTGTAACATAAGCATATATGACAAGGTAAACAAGATGAACAAGATATAATGTTGATTGCGCTTCTAAACACTATAAGATAATTCCTACACCATACCAATACTAGTTCCGTACTGAAAGTTGATCCCTCTTACTAAACATAATAATAATAATAATAATAATAATAATAATAATAATAATAATAATAATAATAATAATAATGGTAGTTTCATGTACTCCTAGCTGTTATCATAGGTTTCTCCTGCTCCTATCTCCACTAGTTGTACCCACTACCCTCCCCATTTGATCGGCTCCCTAACTCGTAGATACCCGTGCAGATCCCACAGTAGGGTGTATCACTCCCTAAAGTGGCAACCCGATACTACTAAAAGGCATGGCTTATACCTACACGATGCAGCAGCATCTTACCTACCAGCCCGGACCCGCGCACACACATGACTCTGTTGGACTTGCAATGTCATTGCTATCTCTTTATTGACCTCTTACAATCAACCCCAGTAAGAGTGTCCCCATCCTTGACCTAGTTCAAGCTCATATAGATACAAAATGGGTTACTTGTTGAAAAGAGTCCATCCACTTGACACAAGCTTCCCTCCTAAGCTTGGTCCCCACTAGGAACTCCCACTTAACCCCTTTTTATCCCCATGTCTAATCACATGTCTCATCTTGGTTAAGTGCTTTAATTATTTTTCACATGCAACCCATGTTACCCACTTAACCCTTTTATCATTCCCATGTCTTACCACATGCCTTATCTTGGTTAAGTGTTCATTAATTCATTATAATCGTAATCTTACAAGACCTCCTACATTAGATTGTTGTTTTGCGGTCGCTGGATATGTCGGGCGGTTCCGGGAAGGCTTATACTGCAATCCGAATATAACCTCGTGTCTTTGCATTATTACGCATCTAATTTCTGCCTTTGACCTCTCACATTAGATTACCAAATTGCGGTTGCTGGTTGTGTCGGGCAGTTCCGGGCAGTCTTATACCGCAATTCGAATCTAACCTTGTGTCTTAGGCATTCATTATCACTTTCTTGATTCAACTCCCAATATTAAATCTTGGATTAAAATATATTCCAATTACTCATAATTTCCAATCTAAATTATGTTTATGATTAATCCAAATTAGGCCTATAATCTTATGTATACATATTATGCCAAATTATGCCCAAATTAATTTGCATTCATTGTTATTAATAATTTATGTCAAACTTCATGTATACAAATTATATCCAATTATGCCCAATCCAACTTATGTCAAATCTCATGTATACAATTTATACACAATTATGCCCAAATTGATTTATGCCAATAATCTCATTTTATTACAAATTTTCCCCAAACTTTTCCTAATCGTTCAAACGTTGTTCGTACGCAAATCTCAACGCAATATGTTAGGCTCGAAGTTAGCCTAATATCATTAAAAAAGGAAAAGAAGAGGAGAAGAGAATCAACATCAAAATTGGCGTAAACATAAGAACAGGCATATGAAACATAAATAGGCATATAACGATAAACTAGATCAGAGAGGCATATGGAAGATTTATGGGTATGAATTTAAAAGATAATGATTTACTAACTTGATAAGATTCATCTTAGTCACATGCATATACATTAGGTCCAATTTACAATCCTATCACAATTACTTCTAATTAAATTTATCTGAAAGTGACATAGACTCACAACGATAAGATTCTTAGAAAATTAGGCATTGTTGTAGCAATTCGGATCTTGAATAATCTTTACTTGATTGATGTAGATCTGATCTTCTAATTGGATTGTTGAACAAGAACTATCTCTAAATCTCTACTTTGATTTTGGTTGAAGAAGAAAGGCTAGGTTAATTTAGATTAGAGCAGCATGGAGGCACCATGGATGAATAACAATAAGATTAGGGTTAGGTTTAGGGGTATTTTATAGATGCTTTAGGTGAATTAGGACCCTTAGATTAGATTAGGGTCCATCCGAACCATTCAAACCAAAAAAACACATTATCCAGCCAATCCCAAAAGGACACAACAGCCCTAGACCACCAAAACTCATCAGGCCAGATCTAGGCCGATGGGGTCGACACCCCTATAGGGGGGTCGACACCCCTATCGACATCCCTATAGGGGTCGACACCTATGTCTACTCCCCTAGGGTGTCGACACCCTAGAGCAGGAGATTTCCCGCTCACCCACTTTTGGCTGATTTTGATTTTTGAATTCATTTTTGATTTTTAATTATTATTTTAATTTAAATTCTGTTTTAAAATGAAATCTTCTAAGCTTTATAACTTCTTCATGTGATATCCGATTTACGCAAACTCGGACTCTATTCCCAGCAGAATTCCGAGATGAACGCAATGGCGCAACCCGTTTCCCTTAATCTTCTTATAAAAAATAAGTATTCTTTAATTATACCTTATGTCTTGTTTTTAAAATTACGGGGTGTTACACCCAACACCTATACCTTGCTTTTAACTTAGAGGTCTTGGCACTTGCGTCAAATCAACCTTCTCTTAGCCCAAAGCTTATTTGCTACATGATATGATTCTCCAAAAGTGCAGAGTCACCAGTTTGGCATGCGAATCCTATAAAGAGGATAATAACCGATAGTATTTGTGTAACAACCCGTATTTTCAATAACCTGTTATAACATAAATCGAGGCAGAATTTAATTCAAAAATCTGAATCAAGGGAAACGGGCTATGCCATTGCGTTCGTCTCAGAAAAATACGCGAAATAGAGTCCGAGTTTTCGAAAATCGGAGTCCGTATGACCCGATTAAGGCCCAACGAAGTTTTCAGAAAATTTTTAAGTAAAAAACAGATTTCAAATTCGAATCTTAAATTGGAAATTTGGGCCATTTTGGGCCAGGCGGGAAAGTTCCCGCCAGGGCACCCAAGTCGACAGCCCTGTCGACTTGGGAGTCGACTTGGTTGGACCCAAGTCGACAGCCCTGTCGACTTGGCTGTCGACTTGGTCCAGCCGGGCTGTTTAGCCTGGTGCACCATTTTGAGAATGTGTTGAGCTTGGGGGCCAGATTCGGTTTTAAGGGCTAAGATTGCAACTAGGGTTTAATCCTATGGCCTAAAACACTTTCCTAATCTATAAATAAGACCCTAACCTACCCTAAATCATCATTATTCATTCTAGCAACTAAACTATGGCAAAATCATCCCTCTCATGGCCTCCACTCTCTTCATAAAATTCCTAAATAAATTCCTAAGTGATTTTCCATGCATACAAGTGTTTTCAAACTTGTATGAGCATTATTAGCTTGCATTCAAGTCAAGTTCTTATATTAGCATCATAAAGGAAGAGTTTTTGATCATTTTGGCTTGCATTTTGGGTTTGATTGATTTCATAGGGGCTTTGTCGTATTTTTGTGACTTCTTAAGCATTGTAAGCCCTATTCTACTTTCATACTTAAACTCTAAAGTTAAATGTATGATATGCAAGTTTATATGCGAGTTTACTATGTTATGAAATGCAAGTTTATCATGTTATGCAAGTTTTCTATGATGTAATATGCAAGTTCATCATGTTATGTTATGCAAGTTTGATATGCAAGCTGTCATATGATATGCAAGTTATGCTATGCAAGTTTGGGTTGAACATTTTGTTCATGCTATCATGTTATGCAAGCTTATCTTGGGTTTATGGACATAAAGCTTCAAGCTTTATGCCAAAGGTTGCACTTTGGCAACATGTAAGTTATCATATCTCTTATGATAACTTGCATGTGAGGCTAATTGCGAACTTATGGCCATTTCTACATGTCATTTAGCACCATGTATCACCAATATGCTAAGTTTGGTTCTATGCATGCTTTTGAGTCCAAAATATGTAATATGCAAGTATATGAACATATGTACATTTCATATGCCACCATGTTAAACTTGTGGCTTCAACACCCTTATGTCATGATTTATGCCAAGTTCCCTCTTTCTATCCTTTATGCGCTATTGCGATATGTAAGCGATGGGATTGCGTTTGGGGTTGGGTAAACTTAAAAGACATAAAAACATAAGCTTGGGAATTTACCTATTAAGTTAGGTCTACCCATTGGGAATTTACCTATTAAGTTAGGTCTACCCAATTGCTTGAAAAACTGTAACATGTTTTGGAAACATGATGGACATGACACTTAGAAAAGATAAGTGTGGCCAACTCGAGGTTGGGTTGAGTTTGTAGCGTAAACCTACCCGGAACCGACCGGCTTAACTAGTTGCTACAAACAATAGGACCCAATGTGAGAAGTTGGTCATGTTGTACCTTGGACCCGAGGTTAGACCAAGTTGTGGTGTAAAGCTACCCGGACCCGCCCGGCTTAACTAGTAACCGCAACAAAGTCTAATGTGAGAGGTTAAGGCGCATTAAATTAATTAATGCCTCATGATTAGGGTCAAGTCATGGTCCACTTAGTACTTAACCAATTTGGGCTCGGTAGATTAATCGGGGTTAAGTCGTGAACTCATCGTTACACATAACCAAGTTAATCCATGATTAGCAAGGGGGTTAAACCGTACTTAACCCACTAGAAAAATCCTAGCAATGGGGGTCCACTCCAGCAGTAATCCCAAGTTAGTATCATTATGACCCTAGGGACTAGGCTAGGGAGGGGGCACGATTACTGGACTGGAGATAAGTGACCAAAAGCGACGGCAGAGGGTACGCCGGTGTAGTTCCGGGCGGACTCTGGTCGTGCACATAGTCCGTAGCCGGAGAAAACATGCACGGGTACCAGTAGATCGGGACTGTGCACTCATGTTCATGGTGTCCAGGGGTTGACACCCTAGGGCTTGATACACCCGAAGGGTGGACCCGGCACAGTTCGACTACAATTATGATTGGGCCGTATTGACACCAACATGTGACGAGTTAGGCTTAGGGAGCCGATCAACTAGACCGTTTGGTTGGACCTTGTATTAGGGTCATTTCATGTTATTGGACCGCGGGTTAGGGTCACTTCATGTTGTTGGGCCAAAGCTTGGGCCAAGGGATCAATACTTGTTTAATTCAAGTCATGTTAGTTTGCTAGTACACCTGTGGTGCAAAACCTTAATCCTGATTATGCGATGACACCTTTATCTACCTTGTTAGTTAACCATCATGCCAGTATGTAGTTATCCTTATGATCATACCTGCTGCTCATGCCAGTTAACTTTATCAGTTTACATTGATTGTAGTAGGGCTTACTCAGTCTTTTTGACTGACCTGTTTTCTTTCGCCTCTTTTCTTCCGTCCCCCCCCCCCAGGTTCTCCGGGAGGGAATATTGGAGCTTAGCTGGATTTCTGACTGCTTGCTTGTGGGATTTAGCTCATGTACGGTTTGACATGAAGCCAGCTGTGGCTATCACTTCTTTTGGGGATTAGTATTTATGTATTTCAGTTTTCAGTTGATGTTGTTTTATCTAGACTTGTTTATTTGGGAAGTTGACATTATGATGTAACAGACTTGTTTTGAAATGGTTTAAAATCTTCCGTTGTTTTATCTATGTTATTTACTCTGTTTACGCATATACATATGTTCTTGTTCTGCCTTGATATATCATTATGCATGTTTACCTGATTCAAACGCCCCTCCAAAGTCAGAGTGCTTGCAAGAGTCACCCGGGCGGAGGTGGGGTGTTACAATTTGGTATCAGAGCATATGGTTTACGAGAAGGAACAAAAAGGTTTTTAAAACTTTTGGAAAACTATTTTCAAAACCAAGTATAAAGTATTTTCCAAAGAAAAGTCTAGTTTATTTTAAAGGCTATTCCCCAAAAAGCCATTAGCAAAATTCCTTCGTTTTTCTCCATTCTGAATCTGTCTTTTTCTTTGTTTCAGTATGGCCGATAACTTTGCTATTCCGGAGGGAGTGCACGTACCTGTTTGGTATAGGAGACTTTTGGAGGCTAGGGCGACCGAAGCCGGCCCCGCAGATGTCCCTCCTCCTCCTCCTCCAGTAGTTAATATTCCTCCTCCTGTCGCTAATGTTCCTCCTCCACCTGTCGCTGAGGTTCCTCTTCCTCCTCCCCCTCAGCATCCTCAAGCTGATTTCGCAAAGACTTGCAAAGATTTCAAAGCAATGGGTGGCAAGAACTTTCAAGGCACTGAGACTTTTGTAGAGGCCAGAAATTGGTTGAAAGAGACCGAGGATTTATTTGCTATCTTTGGGATAGACGATCAGAGGAAGCTCTTGTTGGTGGTTTGGCTTATGAAGGATGAAGCCGCTTATTGGTGGGAAGTCACCAATGGTACTAGGCCTGTTGAGACTTGGGCCGATTTTAGGGCAAGGTTCATGCTTAAGTTTCTATCTTCTGCTGAGGAGAATCTGCAAATGGAGAGGTTCATAACTTTGAGACAAGGAGATATGTCTGTCAAAGAATATGTGAACAAGTTCAATCAGTTAGCTCGTTTTGGCTTGGATATGGTGAATACTCCTCAGAAGAAGGCTCTTCGTTTTGCTAGAGGATTGAATGAGCCGTTGCAGGGATTGGCTATGTCGCATATTCCCCATGGGGCCACGTTTGAGAGCTTGGTTGATATGGCATTACTTCAGGGAGATGTCAAGAAGGAGATCAAGGTGAATGATACTCAAGCCAAGAAGACTGATTCCCAGGGGAAAGGAAATCAGGGTAATCCAAGTGGTCAGAGTAGTCAAGGCAATCCGAACAAGAACAAGAGTCAAGGAAACAAGGGCAATAACAACAAGGGCAAGAACAACAAGGGGAAGTGCCATTATTGCGGTTCAGTTGGGCATCTTATTAAGGAATGTATGAAGAGGAAAAGGAAGAATGGCGAATGCTTTTTCTGCGGTGAGACTGGACATTTCAGTAAGGATTGCCCGAGGAAGCAAGGGCAAGGCCAGAGCCAGACTCAGCGTGCTGGACCTTCAGGAGGGCAAGTTCATGTTCTCAATGTCGCTCCAGTTCCCGATCGAGGTAGTATTTCTGTTGAGAGCCTTGTATATATTTCTGATTTTCCAGTTCGTACCTTGTTTGATTCTGGTGCATTGCATAGCTTTATCTCATCTGATCTTGTTGATAGTTTGCACCTTAGTACTAGCTTGGTAGATGATCCCGTCTGTGTCTCAAATCCTATTGGGGGTTCCGCCCATCTGTCTATGATATGTGGGGATTTGAGGATCTCTATACTGAGTGTAGAGTTCTTGTGCAGTGCTTATGTTCTTGGTTTCAGGGGATACGGATTGATATTGGGCATGGATTGGCTGTCCAGATATGGAGCCATTCTTGATTGTGAGCATAGGGTTGTGAGGCTCGTGACTCGCCTCGGAAACACCCTAGAGATTTCTTGTGATCCGAGAGGTCCCGTCATGTTGTGCTATCTGGAATCACTCGACTCATCAATGGAAACTCTTCAGTCTGTGAGAGTGGTTCGAGAGTATCCGGATGTTTTCGATGAAGTTAAGGGGTTGCCCCCTAAGCGAGAGATTGATTTCCGCATTTATCTGGTGGATAATGCAAAGCCGGTTTCTTTGCCCGTTCGGCACATGGCTCCGCGTGAAAGGCGGGAGCTAAGTAAGCAAGTGAAAGAGTTGCTTGAGAAGAACTTCATTAGGCGAAGTATATCTGAATGGGGAGCGCCTGTGGTATTTGCTACCAAGGCAGATGGTTCTCTCCGACTTTGTGTTGACTATCGAGAGTTGAATAAGCTGACTAAGAAGAACAGACACCCGTTACCGAGGATAGATGATCTCTTTGACCAGCTTGTCGGTGCTTCTGTTTTCTCTCAGCTTGATCTTGCTACGGGTTTCCATCAGCTCAGGGTAGCTGAAGATAGTATAGACAAGACTGCGTTCAGAACTCCAGATGGATTCTTCGAATGGCTTGTCATGTCGTTCGGCTTGACTAATGCACCCGCATATTTCGTGGACTTGATGAGTAGGGTGTTCAGGGAGTTCTTGAACAAGTTTGTCGTGGTCTTCGTAGATGATATTCTGATCTTCTCTAAGGATGAGGAAGAGCACGCAAGGCATCTCATGGAAGTGATGGATACGCTTAGAGCGCATCAGTTAAAGGCCAAGTTCTCCAAGTGTCACTTTTGGAGAAGGGAAGTTAGATTCCTTGGGCATATAGTATCTAAGCAAGGCTTAGCGGTGGATCCTGCTAAGGTAGTTGCAGTTCAGGATTGGAAGACTCCAAGGAATGCAACCGAAGTGAGAAGTTTTCTAGGTCTTGCGGGTTTTTACCGGAAGTTCATCAAGGACTTCGCGAAGATTTCCGCTCCTCTCACTAAATTGACGAAGAAGAATTTAGTTTTTGCTTGGAGCATAGAATGCGAGCTTGCTTTTCAGAAGCTCAAGAGAGCCCTCACATCAGCACATGTTCTAGCTTTGCCCGATGGAGGGAAGTTATTTACAGTATACACCGATGCATGTGGCACAGGGTTAGGAGCTGTTCTTATGCAAGAAGGAAGGGTGATATGCTTTGGCGGTAGACAACTCAAAGTGCATGAGAAAAATTATCCCACTCATGACTTAGAGTTGGCAGCAATAGTATATGCACTCAAGGCTTGGCGCCATTATCTTCTGGGAGAAAGATTTGAGCTTTATACCGATCACAAGTCATTGAAGTATCTCTTTTCTCAGAAGGATCTGAATCTGAGGCAACAAAGATGGATGGAATTCTTGGCATCCTATGATTTTGAGATGGCCTATACCCCTGGCAAGGGGAATGTGGTAGCAGATGCATTGAGTAAAAGAAGGTTGACCCTAAGTCCTCTATTCGTTGAGATGAAGAATTTAGAGTATGTGGCAACCTTTGATTTCTCTTTGGCAATTGAGTCGATGACCGGTTCTTTAGCATCTCTGGAACTCAGACCTACCCTTCTTGATCAAGTTGGGGCTTCGCAGAGAGAAGACCCTCAGATAGTTGAGATTATGGATAAGCTAATTCGAGGAGAGACGTCTAGTCATCTCGCTCGATATTCTATTGATGACAAGGGTTGGCTGAGGAGAGACGGAAGGTTATGTGTTCCTATGGTAGAAGAGCTAGTAAGAAGAGTTCTTGAGGAAGCGCATCGCTCTAAGTTGACTATACATCCAGGCGGAGATAAGATGTATAAAGATATGAAGCGCATTTTCTTTTGGCCTGGGATGAAGAAGGATGTGGCAGAGTTTGTCTCTAGATGTATCATTTGCCAGCAAGTTAAGGCCGAGTCAAAGAAGCCCGGTGGACTATTGCATCCTCTAGACGTTCCACTATGGAAGTGGGAGAGTATCTCCATGGATTTTATCGATGGGCTACCAAGGTCAAGGAAAGGGAATACGAGCATCTGGGTTATTGTGGACCGACTTACAAAGAGTGCTCATTTCATTCCGGTGAAGAGCAAGAGGACCGCATCTTGGCTAGCGTCTGTATATCTTCGTGAGATTGTGAGACTTCATGGAGTCCCTTCTAGTATAGTCAGTGACCGTGACCCAATCTTTACAAGTCAATTCTGGAATAGCTTGCAAGAAGCCATGGGCACGAGGTTGAATCTAAGCACGGCTTATCACCCACAGACGGACGGTCAAACTGAAAGGGTGAATAGGGTACTCGAGGATCTGTTGAGGCTTTGTATTCTGGATTTTGGTGGTACTTGGGAAGACCATCTTCCTCTCGTTGAGTTTGCATATAATAATAGTTATCAGGCAAGCATAGGGATGGCACCATTTGAAGCTTTATATGGGAGGTCGTGCAAGTCGCCTACATGTTGGTGGGAGACTACAGATAAGCTTATACTTGGGCCTGATATGATCAGAGATACATCCGAGAAGGTCGAGTTGATTCGGAGACGGATGAAAGTGGCCCAAGACCGACAGAAATCCTATGCTGATAAGCGAAGAACTGATTTGGAATTTGATGTAGGGGATATGGTTTTCGTGAAGGTTTCTCCTTTGCGGAATGTGGTCCGATTTGGAGCCGTTGGGAAGTTGGCACCGAGGTTTGTTGGACCATTCCCTATTATAGAGAGGATCGGGCAGATGGCTTATAGAGTGAAGTTGCCCGAGAAGCTTGCTGGAGTACACGACGTTTTTCATGTCTCGCATCTCCGGAAGTGTTTACATGAATCAGCAGAGGTTGTTGAACCAAGTGTTCTAAAAGATGTAGAAGTGGAGAAAGAGGCTACCTTGAGGAGAGCTCCGATTCGTATCTTGGGGACGGAGACCAAGAAGCTAAGGAATCGAGAGGTCAAGTTGGTGAAGGTTCAATGGGGTGAAGCCGAAGAAGATGCAACTTGGGAAACCGAGGAGAAGATGCGTGGGCTTTATCCATTCCTTTTTGAGGGTACACTCTCAATCTCTTTTCTTTGTTAGCATATCTTTCTCTTTGCTATCCATGTTTATCTAGTTTATCGTGTTAATCTTGTCATGAGAACCTTAGGTAGAAACCCTTTGGATGAAACATGTGTTTGAAACATGTTATGCTTGATGGTTGCAAGTGGCTGGAAGTGTTTGCAAGTGGTTACTCGTGGATGCATTATACACATTAGGCACTAGATCGGCTCACACACTCCTCATATTGCATATGCATGAGTGTTTATGTTTATTCATGGATGAAAATTTTTGTGTTATCACATGGATGTTGCATATGGATGTATGTGATGTGCACACATATAGATGTTATACAATATGTTAGGAATTGCATACATATGTATTCATTTCACTAACATAATTTGCATTGATGATATTTGCATTAGATAGGACATATATACACACCTTTGCATATGCTCATACAACATTTAGAATCTTGTAAGGACAATGATTGCTCGTGGATGATGTTTTGAGTAGATGGATGTTGGATGGTAGGATACGTTCCTTCTAACTTGAAGATTTCGGGGACGAAATCCTTTAAGGAGGGGTGAATGTAACAACCCGTATTTTCAATAACCTGTTATAACATAAATCGAGGCAGAATTTAATTCAAAAATTAGAATCAAGGAAAACGGGCTATGCCATTGCGTTCGTCTCAGAAAAATACGCGAAATTGAGTCCGAGTTTTCGAAAATCGGAGTCCGTATGACCCGATTAAGGCCCAACGAAGTTTTCAGAAAATTTTTAAGTAAAAAACAGATTTCAAATTCGAATCTTAAATTGGAAATTTGGGCCATTTTGGGCCAGGCGGGAAAGTTCCCGCCAGGGCACCCAAGTCGACAGCCCTGTCGACTTGGGAGTCGACTTGGTTGGACCCAAGTCGACAGCCCTGTCGACTTGGCTGTCGACTTGGTCCAGCCGGGCTGTTTAGCCTGGTGCACCATTTTGAGAATGTGTTGAGCTTGGGGGCCAGATTCGGTTTTAAGGGCTAAGATTGCAACTAGGGTTTAATCCTATGGCCTAAAACACTTGCCTAATCTATAAATAAGACCCTAACCTACCCTATATCATCATTATTCATTCTAGCAACTAAACTATGGCAAAATCATCCCTCTCATGGCCTCCACTCTCTTCATAAAATTCCTAAATAAATTCCTAAGTGATTTTCCATGCATACAAGTGTTTTCAAACTTGTATGAGCATTATTAGCTTGCATTCAAGTCAAGTTCTTATATTAGCATCATAAAGGAAGAGTTTTTGATCATTTTGGCTTGCATTTTGGGTTTGATTGATTTCATAGGGGCTTTGTTGTATTTTTGTGACTTTTTAAGCATTGTAAGCCCTATTCTACTTTCATACTTAAACTCTAAAGTTAAATGTATGATATGCAAGTTTATATGTGAGTTTACTATGTTATGAAATGCAAGTTTATCATGTTATGCAAGTTTTCTATGATGTAATATGCAAGTTCATCATGTTATGTTATGCAAGTTTGATATGCAAGCTGTCATATGATATGCAAGTTATGCTATGCAAGTTTGGGTTGAACATTTTGTTCATGCTATCATGTTATGCAAGCTTATCTTGGGTTTATGGACATAAGGCTTCAAGCTTTATGCCAAAGGTTGCACTTTGGCAACATGTAAGTTATCATATCTCTTATGATAACTTGCATGTGAGGCTAAATGCGAACTTATGGCCATTTCTACATGTCATTTAGCACCATGTATCACCAATATGCTAAGTTTGGTTCTATTCATGCTTTTGAGGCCAAAATATGTAATATGCAAGTATATGAACATATGTACATTTCATATGCCACCATGTTAAACTTGTGGCTTCAACACCCTTATATCATGATTTATGCCAAGTTCCCTCTTTCTATCCTTTATGCGCTATTGCGATATGTAAGCGATGGGATTGCGTTTGGGGTTGGGTAAACTTAAAAGACATAAAAACATAAGCTTGGGAATTTACCTATTAAGTTAGGTCTACCCATTGGGAATTTACCTATTAAGTTAGGTCTACCCAATTGCTTGAAAAACTGTAACATGTTTTGGAAACATGATGGACATGACACTTAGAAAAGATAAGTGTGGCCAACTCGAGGTTGGGTTGAGTTTGTAGCGTAAACCTACCCGGAACCGACCGGCTTAACTAGTTGCTACAAACAATAGGACCCAATGTGAGAAGTTGGTCATGTTGTACCTTGGACCCGAGGTTAGACCAAGTTGTGGTGTAAAGCTACCCGGACCCGCCCGGCTTAACTAGTAACCGCAACAAAGTCTAATGTGAGAGGTTAAGGCGCATTAAATTAATTAATGCCTCATGATTAGGGTTAAGCCATGGTCCACTTAGTACTTAACCAATTTGGGCTCGGTAGATTAATCGGGGTTAAGTCGTGAACTCATCGTTACACTTAACCAAGTTAATCCATGATTAGCAAGGGGGTTAAACCGTACTTAACCCACTAGAAAAATCCTAGCAATGGGGGTCCACTCCAGCAGTAATCCCAAGTTAGTATCATCATGACCCTAGGGACTAGGCTAGGGAGGGGGCACGATTACTGGACTGGAGATAAGTGACCAAAAGCGATGGCAGAGGGTACGCCGGTGTAGTTCCGGGCGGACTCTGGTCGTGCACATAGTCCGTAGCCGGAGAAAACATGCACGGGTACCAGTAGATCGGGACCGTGCACTCATGTTCATGGTGTCCATGGGTTGACACCCGAAGGGTGGACCCGGCACAGTTCGACTACAATTATGATTGGGCCGTATTGACACCAACACGTGACGAGTTAGGCTTAGGGAGCCGATCGACTAGACCGTTTGGTTGGACCTTTTATTAGGGTCATTTCATGTTATTGGACCGCGGGTTAGGGTCACTTCATGTTGTTGGGCCAAAGCTTGGGCCAAGGGATCAATACTTGTTTAATTCAAGTCATGTTAGTTTGCTAGTACACCTGTGGTGCAAAACCTTAATCCTGATTATGCGATGACACCTTTATCTACCTTGTTAGTTAACCATCATGCCAGTATGTAGTTATCCTTATGATCATACCTGCTGCTCATGCCAGTTAACTTTATCAGTTTACATTGATTGTAGTAGGGCTTACTCAGTCTTTTTGACTGACCTGTTTTCTTTCGCCTCTTTTCTTCCGTTTCCCCCCCCCCCAGGTTCTCAGGGAGGGAATATTGGAGCTTAGCTGGATTTCTGACTGCTTGCTTGTGGGATTTAGCTCATGTACGGTTTGACATGAAGCTAGCTGTGGCTATCACTTCTTTTGGGGATTAGTATTTATGTATTTCAGTTTTCAGTTGATGTTGTTTTATCTAGACTTGTTTATTTGGGAAGTTGACATTATGATGTAACAGACTTGTTTTGAAATGGTTTAAAATCTTCCGCTGTTTTATCTATGTTATTTACTCTGTTTACGCATATACATATGTTCTTGTTCTGCCTTGATATATCATTATGCATGTTTACCTGATTCAAACGCCCCTCCAAAGTCAGAGTGCTTGCAAGAGTCACCCGGGCGGAGGTGGGGTGTTACAATTTGCAAGACTAAACCTTTGGAGGATCAATTCGTTTTTGTTAAATGTCCTCCCGGCATTTCGGGAAAATTTGTTGAACATGGTAAGCCTCTTGTCTTTTATCAACAATTACATTATGCTTGTATTCCTTGTTTTAGTTTTTTTGGAGTTTACTTAGAGCCTCCTTCTAGAGACGCAACTTTGTCAGATGAGGAAACTCAAGTTGCTGTGCCTATTTGTAATGCGCCAGAGAATCTTTGGCGTTAGTCATATTTGCCTATTATTGATATGCTTCATCAATACGGTCTTCTCCCCCAGGAAAAAAGATTCTGGGACTACCGCCCTTTCAGTTTGCTGGCACCAAGGGTTTATCACTAAATTCAAACACGTTTAGTGCGACATCTCCTATATTTTCAGATATTTTTAATGGGGTATTATGGCATTTACTTTTCCCTATTTGTTCTCTTCCCTTTATTTTTCCCTATTGGTTCTCTTTCCTTTATTTTTCAGAAATAGCTTCCTCTGTTTAGAGTTCACGGCCTCTGAAAGCACTTGTACACTTGATGTTTTTGCTCAATCCAACGTTAAGGTTTTAAACTGGCTTGCTGGTTCCAATTTAGAGCCCTCGCCCAAAAAGCCGAAGCATGATAAGGTGGTTCATTTTTATGAGGATGTTGATACTATGACAAAAACTCAGACGACTCCCGATCTTATTGTTTCTTACGTTGATAAAGTCATTGATATTGATAGTTCCCTTAGCAGTTCTTCAAGAAGAAAAATCATCGGTAGTTCTGCATTGCACGTCCCTCCCAGTGAACCAGGTGTTGGAAAGCGTAGCTCATTTATGCCTTATTCTTCTTAGCATGTTATTCCTCATGATTTGCCTCCGCCGGTTTTGGATTTTGATAAACTTATAAACCTTGCTCTTTTGTCTCCAAAGGTTGCCAATATTTCACAATCTTCAATGTCCTTGGACTTGGTGGATTTTATCAACGGTTAATAAAAGACCAATTTTTGGTATTAACTTTCTCTCTCTAGCTCCTCTTTTATTATGCTACTTTTGTGGGGAGCTCAACTTGTTCTTTCCTTTATCTTATAGGTGATGAAAAGCTGGTTCTTGTCTAGGGGAGTGGATTCTTCATCTTCTACTGGGATAATGCTCTTAGAGAAGGGAATATGACGTTGAAGGATAGAGTTGATACCTTGCTGCAGGAGAAGAAGGAAAATGATAGCGAATGCAGAAGATTAATGGCCTTGCTGAAGGAGGAGAGAGGGCCAAGGGTATATTATCGAAACATGCTAAGAATCTTAAGAATGAGAAGATGGAAATGGAGATTGACCATGCTGTTGAACTGGATAGGGCAACAAACTTTTTACTGCCAAACGTATGAAACTAGCAACAGAATATCTGACTTTCTGAAGGTCCACCTTCTTGACATCATGACGGAATACTACGAAGATGCTCTCATCCTTGCTTATTCTAATAATTACAAGAAATTCCCGAAGATTTACTTTACTTCAGCACCCCTTTCCGCTAAGACTAGAGTTTTAGAGAGAATCCAACAAGTTAAGCGAGAAGGTAAAGCTCTTCTGAAGGACAAGATAAAACCTGAGTCTTTTCTGTATATTGAAGAGTTTCTTGAGGATTTTGATAGTGAGGAAGAAAAAGATTTGACTGTTGACGAGGAGATAGGAGGAGATGAAGGTCAGCGAGAGGAGCCTGGTATGGATAGCGAAGATTCTCCTTCTGTCGTTGAAGGACCACTACCGATTCCTTGAGCACCCCACCTGCCCGAGATTCAATTGTAATCCCTCCTAAGGCGGGTGGTTCTTCGGAACTGAAGGGTAAAGAAATTTCTGTCCAACCTGATATTTCTACCGCACAGGTATGGCTTTCACTTTCAAAATGTTTCTTTCCTTCCTGACTTTGTGTCAATAACTAGTTTTCTCATGTCGCGGCAGCCCCTTGCCTCCCCGAAGAAGTGAACTATAATAATGTCTTGTGTCCATCTCTTTTGGCTATTGAAACTTTTGAAGGGCTTGTTTTGTAGACCTATGGGAAATCATCTAAATAGAAGGTTTAGATGTTTTCATAGAACATACTCTTTGTAACGACCCGGATTTTGAGCGACTTTGGTTATCGACATATTTATATTATCAAAAGGTTTTTGATATAAAAGATATTTTGGATTCTCATAAGGGAAAAACCCGTTCCGTTATGCGGCGTGGTCTTATGAGATATCGTTTACCTGTTTGAACTGTTTTAAACTGTTTTACTCACACGAGTCCCATGACTGACCCGGAGTTTACTTTGTTGTTTTCCCTAAACTCTTGGGTGCCTAAATTTGTATGGGCAGTCAAGTAGTCGGGATTTTACAGATATAGTTGAAGAGCTGGAGCAGGAGGCTTCAGAATCATATAGCTATAGTTATTTCTGCTGTGTTGTAAGTGCTGTACTTTGATAATGATGTATATTCAAATACAGATGTATATTTCAAAGTTATGTTACATATATTATATGTTATTCGTTCCGCTGTGAGATTCGTGTTACTCTGATGTTGTGTTCTTCTTCTTCTATTCTAATTTTCTATCTTATCTTTCCTCACCCTCTAATTTCTTTCACTAATTACCAGGATTTTTCGATGTTTTTGGTTATCGACATCGTGCTTATGTCGATAACCAAAGTCGCTCAAAATCCGGGTCGTTACAGTTGGTATCAGAGCTTAAGTTAAGTGAATTACCTTGGCTCTGTGGCGTGACTCGGTAGAGATAGGGTTAGTAATACCCTAGACTGAGATTGAGTGTATATATACGAGTGAGCGTATTTGTTATTGATATAAAAAAATTGTTTTATATTATGGAGATTCATTGGTTGAGTTGGTTATGAGTTCTGGTCGATCAGTTTGATCCACTGTATCGGTAGGAGTTGGTAAACACTCAAATACGATGAACCGTCATGGTATGTTTTGAAAAAAAAGGTAAATGAAATAATTTTACCCAAACTATATTTCGATATAAAGGATTTACATTGAAATGATTATAGTATATTGGATATATTGGATGTTATTATAATCGAGTAAGATTATAAATTTAATGGTTACGTAAATAACCAATCAGAATTCATATAAGTGAAATACGTGAAATCAGATGAGTTAAATCTGAAATTTAAACCAGAAATTGAAATAAAACTCTGGAGAATTGGATAAGTGTTTGTAAATGGATTTGGATTAAAAATAAGGAAAATTTAAGATCCTAGGAGATTTTAAATTGTTTTACAAGCAGTGCGAATTATATTTTGAAATGAATTTCAAAGTGGAAAAGGTTAAAAATGGTTTTATAGTATTGAACTCACTTCGATCGCTGGAAAATAGATTTTGATGATGACAGCTGCATCATCAGTATTCATTTTCGAGTTGTAAGTGACGAATTACTACCAAAGATACTGTTTTGAAATTGTTTTGGGAAAGACAAGTTGTGTTGAATTTCAAATGGGATTTATAATAAAGAATGAATAAAGAAAGTTTGAAAAGGAATTTGAATAAAGGAAGTTCAAACATAGAATTTAAATAAGAAAATTCAAAGGGGATTTGAATATGGAAAATTCAAAGGGGGTTTGAATATAGAAATTCAAATGAGATTTGAATAAAGAAGATTTAAATAATGGAAATTCGAATATAGAAATCGAATAGAATTTGACATAAGAGAAATCAAATAGAATTTGACATATGAGAAATCGAATAGAATTTGACATATGAGAAATCAAATAGAATTTGAATAAGAGAAGTGACATAGAAATTGAATAAAGGATTTAAAAAGGAATTTGAATATTTGTAATTCAAATTGAATATAGAAATTTAAAGGAGTTTGAATATACGAAATTCAAATAGAATTTGAATTAGTAAAATTCAAATAGAGTTAAAAAGGAATTTGAATGTAGGATTCAAATAGAATTCAAATGGAATTTGAATATAGCATTCAAAGGGGATTTGAGGATTTATATTCGAAATTGAATATGAAGCGTAAGTTGAAAATGGAGTTCAAATTAGTTGTAAGCAAGTTAAAATATATTTGAACATACCATGTTCAAATATAAGAGTGAAATAGACTAAAGGAGTAAATCAACAAATTAATTAACGAATTGAGTTAAAACGATCAGGTATAGTTAAAATAGATTGGGCAGGTATAAATATACATAAGATAGGTATGGATAAGGTATGAAGGTATATAAATAGAATGCCCGACAACAGGTATGTATTTAATTCATATATGAGATTTTATGTGCCGTATCGGCTAGCCGCTTGGCTTTTCCTTTTTCTTTTGGATTGGTAAGGGCCATGGGAGGTATTTGAAATATCCCGATGCTCACGATACAAAGGAGGTTATGGCAAATTTTTCCAGGAATCTAAGGAGTTAGAATATTTTTAAGATAATTTGATAATTGGAAATCAACGTATCGATATATATAGAAGTCGATAAGGAAACGAACTTAGAAATAGAATAGTATAATAAAGAGGGAAGACCAAGAATAAAATCTAGTCAGAATAGAAAGAGAAGTGTATACGTGTTTAAAAGTGAATAAGTAGTTGTATGGTATTGATTATTCGAGTAAGTAGTCATATCCGTTTTGACGTTATAAATGTTATTCAGTCAAGGTCTGAGAGGTAGTTCTACCCCAACTTGATTGATTTCATTATTAACAAATAAATAGTAAGATTTCAGGCTCGAAGATCAATGGTGAATAGGAGTTAGTTGAATATAGTATTTGGGTTGTCGTAACGATGTTTTACACAACATCCGTTTTAACCCAAATGAAATGTAAGATTGGAAATAGAATATTTCCTAAGTATAGAAATAAATGAGATCGGAAAAGAGATAAGAAATTGGAATATTTTCCAATTTTAAATAGCATGTATTTTCTAAAGTTTAGAAAATAAAGGAAGGCGATATTCGGAAACGTTTTCCAAATAACATAAAAAGCCAATAAGGTTATTGAAAATATTTGGTTAACAAATATTGATAAAGAAATAGAGAAGTGATTTAACTAATGGAATATTGATTATGGGCTCAGTTGAATTTCAAAAAAAAGAAAATTTGATTTTTGAAAAGAGTATAAACTGTTTGAAAATTCCCAGGGAAAGACTGTTTGAATTAAAAACAAATTTAACAGAAATTTGTGAAAGCAAAATTTGAATTAAAGTAAAGCCAGTAAAGTGGTAACTGAGATTGAATTAGAATGATATCAAGACAAATTGGATTGTGAGATTCAAATTTGAAGTGTGATGTGATAATCAAGTTAAGAGTTGGGAATCGAGAAGAAACTTGAGTTGAAATGGGATTTGGTTTGGATATAAGCGAATGGTTGTGTTGGAGATAAAAACTGATTTGGAGTTTGATTGGCATGACATTGGTATGTGCCGAATTAACAGCAGATGTAAAGGGTATAATGATATGCCGACAAAAAGGTACAAGTTTATATTTCTGTTGGATATAAGATTTATGAGCCGAATTGGCAAGCCGCTTGGCTGTTTGATTTTCTTTTGGGATGGAGATGGCCCAGAGAGGCGAGTTGAAGTTTGACCTCTTGACCAATACAAAGGAGGTGCCGGCGAAATTTTTCAAAGAGTTAAGGTGTTAGAAAATTTTCAGGATTTTTGAAAATTTTCGTTGATAAGAATTAATTAATAATTTAATTGAAATTAAATTGGTTCAGTTGAAACTGAAGTTAAAAGGTGAACAAATATGTTCTAACCGGTCGATAGGGTCGTTCTCTACCTTTTAGCAATTTCGAGGATGAAATTATTTTAAGTGGGGAAGATTGTAATGACCCGCATTGGCAGGGGTATTATGATTAATTTATTTAATTGTATATATGGTGGGTTAGTGAATTAAATGATCGGGGAATTTAATAATAGTGAATATTTAATTAAAATATTTAATTAAATAATAAATTAAATTCTGAAATAATCAGAATTGACTGAAATAGCGATATGGTGTGAACTGGATCATCTGTGATATTTAATTCAGCTTGGAATTGAATTTGAATAATGAATATATTCAATCGTCGACAATTGAACGTATAGTTTATAATTTATAAACGAGCTTGAAATGGCGCTGTAGTTCGTAAATTGGCGATTCGAACTTCAACTGAATGTACAGGATTCGTTTTAAGCCGGATTTCTGTGAACAAGAAACGTGTGGAGCTGATGGAGTATATCTTTCTAGTGGAAGAGAAAAATCAGGATTTCGTCGTATATATTTTGAGATATGTCCAAATCAAATTTTAAAATAGTCGCTATAGAATCGTTTATTGACCGTAACGGTTTATTCGATATAACTAGTTATCGGATTCGAATTTGAACACGGTTCTTTTGGGAAATAGTGATAAAATAATTTTTAGAATTTTACTGTGATTTTTAATTAATTTAATAAGCGACTTTTTATTTGAAGTATTTCGCACCCTGAAATCAACATTTTGAAGTTTCAAAATATGAGTCCATCTACAGGTATTATTATATTTTTGGGATCGTGACACCGAGCTCGACACAACGGTATGTTTATTTCTGTCTACAGCAGTTCGTAAACAAACGAAATTTCACGAAAAGAAATACCCTTAATAAGTAAATAGCAATATAAATAAAGATTTATTTATTTGGACAATTCCATCATGCGTATATATTCCTTCCTAGTGAAGCAATCAAAAAATGAGGAACCTATCCAAACAGGCCTTAAGTCTCTCATAGGTGTATTTAAACAATATACGTGTTCACCTTTATGTCTATGCTCCTATCCAAGACCACGTGGTTGAGGAAGTAATCAGAGAAATAGGTTGTATCATACAGCCTACCATCTAAACCAAAAGAAGGCGTTATCTGGACGATAGGATTCACTTTGCTTAGCACCAAAGTATTTGTAACCCTATATATATATAGATATCCGATTTAACACTAAAACCTAATTGTTTCTGCTTTCTCTGGTCAATGCGAGAAACAAGACGCCACCGTTTTGCTGAAACTCAATTCATGAAAAATAAAGACCAAACAAAATATATACCAAATCCCACAGAGATTATTCTCAAAACCCATACGAGTTTTGTATTGCTCAAATGAAATTCTATCGCTGGTTTCAACAGCAAGTGGAGTTCATGGGATGTAAGTTTCACACAGTGATGGAAGGAGTTGGTTTTGTGAGGGAATGGCAACAAACGAGACTGGAAAAGATTCGAAGTGGCCTGCTGTGTGTTAACTGGAGCTCGCGTTCTGTTGTGTAGAGGAAGAATGGTGAGTTTTAAACATGGCAGCAGCGTTGTTAAGATGAGGGAAAAGGGTGCGTGAGGATGGGTTTCCTTCTACAGGAGCTCACGGATTTTCGGGTTCAGGCACTTGCAAATGGAGTGGTGGGTTTACTGGAAGCCGCATTTAAATACAGGAGCAGGGACGTTGAAAGGAAAGTGACGCGTAGTCACTGTTTGGGGGAGCATGACCTGAACGTTGGACGTCAGTGTCTGGAGTTTGTTGCTGGAGCGTGTTTTGTGAGGGATTTAAGAAGAAGAGGAGTTGAAGAAAAGAGCTTCGGTGGTTTCAAATTAGTGAACGTTGGAGGAAATGGTGGAGATGGGAATCAAAAAGCGCCGGCCATGTTTTGATTGGAAGCTGGAGTCGTTTATTGTGGAGAAGATGAAGTCAACGAGGTCAGTTTTGAGTGGACCGACGTGGCAAAGGGAAAAGGTTAAGGCCCATTTCAATAATAAAATCCAAGTTTTTAGTCATTTAAATATGATTAGGGTTAATTTGATTACACTTAAGTTAATGTAAAGTGTAGTTAGAGTTTATAGTTTAACTAATTAGGATTAAGCAAGTAATTTGTTTAAAATGGATTAAGTAAATTAGTTTATTGAATTAAAAGGGATTAGGAATTTATAAACTAGTAATTAGAAATTTATTATATAGTTAAATTGTTGTGATAGACGGTTAATAAGTTGTACATCTACGACCAGAATGGAGTGGAACAACTGCATCCGAAATCATGTGGACGAGCACAGTGTTTTGGAACCAAATTGGACAGGATTGGAAGCGACAGGAATTTACAGTTTACTCAACGACTTGTTAATCTACCTGCAGCCTTACCACTTCAACGAATGGAAATTTAAAGTGAGTAAATCTCACTAACTCTGAACAGTTTATAATTTCATGTTGTATTTTTAGAACTGTTAGATATTGGCTGATTGACTGTGTGTTGACTGTTTGATTGAACTGCTAGTCAGTTAGTTGAATTTCTATATTGATTCTGTTTAACAGAATATATCATATGGAACTGAAAAGTGATGTTATCTATATTATTTAACATCTGTGATGCAGGGAAACAGGTTGGAGGAATCCGACTGGATTCCTCAACATTTATTTTACTGTTTTCATATATTGTGATATATGATGTGTTATATAATTTGTTATGGATTATGGGTGTTGGAATGATATTGATCATTGTTATTCGATATTGTAAATATCATAAGAGACCCTGGGATGTAAAAAGAAGTATTTCAATGTATATTGAAATAAAGGAATTTTATAAAATCACAGGATTTTATAAAAGGAATTATTTATAAAACGAACACGGTTTTATAAAAGGGATATTTATTTAGAAAATAAATAGAAATAGAAAAGGAATATTTATTTAGAAAATAAATAGAAGTTATAAATAGGATATATTTGTAACGGTAAGTAAACGTTATAAAAAGGATATATTTGTAACGGTAAGTAAACGTTATAAAAAGGAATTATTTGTAACGGTAAATAGAAGTTATAAAAAGGAATTATTTGTAACGGTAAATAGAAGTTATAAAAAGGAATTATTTGTAACGGTAAATAGAAGTTATAAAAAGGAATTATTTGTAACGGTAAATAGAAGTTATAAAAAGGATATATTTGTAACGGTAAGTAAATGTTATAAATAGGAAATATTTGTAACGGTAAATAGAAGTTATAAAAAGGAAATATTTGTAACGGTAAATAGAAGTTATAAATAGGATATATTTGTAACGGTAAGTAAACGTTATAAAAAGGAAATAGTTGTAACGGAAAACGTAGTTTAATAAAAGAAGTTAATCGATGTTAGTTAATCGATTAGAGAATAAAGTTAAAAAGAAGTTAATCGATGTTAGATAATCGATTAGAGAATAAAGTTAAAAAGAAGTTAATCGATGTTAGATAATCGATTAGAGAATAAAGTTAAAAAGAAGTTAATCGATGTTAGATAATCGATTAGAGAATAAAGTTAAAAAGAAGTTAATCGATGTTAGTTAATCGATTAGAGAATAAAGTTAGAAAGAAGTTAATCGATTAGAGAATAAAGTTGAAAGGAGATAATCGATGTTAGTTTAATCGATTAGAATAGAAGCAAATGAGTAAATCGAATATAGTTATTCGAATAGAAAGTAAAAGGAATTATCGAATATAGTTTATTCGAAAAGAGTAAGTGAAATGAGTAAATAAATAGCGTTAGTCAAATAGTGTTAGTCCAATAGAGTTAATTGATAGGGGTTAGTCCAATAGAGTTAATTGATAAGAGACAATCGAATATAGCTATTCGAAGGAGGGTTAAGTAAGGAAGATAGTAATAGGAATAACGTGAACTTTGCTAATTTCAAAGTTAGAAATGTTGTTCAGTTAAGGTCTGAGAGGTAGTTCTACCCCAACTTGATTGGCTTCGTTTTAACTAAGGAATAGTTAAGGCTCGGCAGTAAAGGAAATGGTTTGGGTTGGCATCGCGATGGTTTGTTTAAACATCTGTCTAAGTCCAATGAAGAAGCTTTGGAAATGTTTTCCAAATAAGAAACCAGAAATGTTTTCTAATAAAGAAAACAAGGAAATGGAAATGTTTTCCATTGTTAATAACGTATATTTTCCAAATTAGAAAATAGGTAACACTGAATATAGGGAAACATGAGATAAGTAAATTTATGAAATAAAGAGATTTATGTTGAGTGATGTTTGATCGATATAATTTCCATTTGGAAATAATATCGTTGTTTGCACACTTGTTTTATTCGATAGTTAAATCACAGACTATCGAAGTTTTGACCATTTTAACGTTGTTAATATGGAGAGACCGGTTGGATTATTATCCAAAGAACCACTCTGTATTGGCATAAGCGTTGCGAATCATATATGCCAAAGGAAATTGAAGACGGAGTTATGCAAGGGCTATCCTGTTTACAGAATAGTGCCTTCGGTTCATCCTGTTCCTGGATGACTTGTATGGACGGATGTCTGACAGAATATGTCCAGACGATCACGTATATTGATTTCTCCAACTGTACCAAGAGTGGAAGCGGAGAAGGAAACTTCTCTTAGCTAACACATAATGTATGGTTGAGGACATCAATCGGTGATTGGATGGATGTGATGATGTGACATTCAAAGTGAATCTGATGTGATGATAAAGCGTAGCTTCTAGCCTCATCATCCGGTAAATGACAGAAATCGGGCAGGCAGCATGGCTAAGTCGGTCGCACCGAAGTAGGGTGTATAATCACCTGATCTAGAGTTTCATTTACTTCTAAAAATCTATTGTTGATGCTGTCCCATTCGGGAAACGGTTGCTGATCCCAACTGTTGGTGATATACATTCGATACGCTCAAGCGAAATGAGTGGTCGGTCATGTGTGTCCGGGTTGCAAGATGTTCTTGTTGAACCCAGCGTATTCCTCTCTAGAGGTACACGAGCGAAAGGTGGATCCATACCTTGTCATAGTTGGAAATCCATTACCCAATACGTGCTTGCGGTTTTGATTGTATACTATATATGTAGAACGTGAGATGAAAGCGTTTCTGCTAGATGATTATATATATACTGTGGTTGATAGACATTATTATAATATCAAAAGGTTTTTGATATAAAAGATATTTTGGATTCTCATAAGGGAAAAACCCGTTCTGTTATGCGGCGTGGTCTTATGAGATATCGTTTACCTGTTTGAACTGTTTTAAACTGTTTTACTCACACGAGTCCCATGGCTGACCCGGAGTTTACTTTGTTGTTTTCCCTAAACTCTTGGGTGCCTAAATTTGTATGGGCAGTCAAGTAGTCGGGATTTTACAGATATAGTTGAAGAGCTGGAGCAGGAGGCTTCAGAATCATATAGCTATAGTTATTTCCGCTGTGTTGTAAGTGTTGTACTTTGATAATGATGTATATTCAAATACAGATGTATATTTCAAAGTTATGTTACATATATTATATGTTATTCGTTCCACTGTGAGATTCGTGTTACTCTGATGTTGTGTTCTTCTTCTTCTTCTATTCTAATTTTCTATCTTATCTTTCCTCACCCTCTAATTTCTTTCACTAATTACCAGGATTTTTCGATGTTTTTGGTTATCGACATCGTGCTTATGTCGATAACCAAAGTCGCTCAAAATCCGGGTCGTTACACTCTTAATCTCTTTGTGACTTGTGGCATAATTCTTATGACATTTATGATCAAGTATGTTGTATTAGTATGTATAATGTGGATGATGTGCGTACTAGCTAGTGGATTTGTGCTACTATGATTTCGTGGATGTGTATGTTTTTGAAACGATTTGAAACTCGTATGGTAGAAGTTCATGTGGTTGTTTTCTTTATCATGTATAGCATTTTTAGTGTCACTGATTGTTAACTAGATTTCGCACATTGTTATACTTTGTCTTATCCATGACTAGGAGGACCAATTCCAAACCCCCACCCCCCCTTCACGATTCAGGGGAAAACATTGGCCATCTCTGGTCACACAGATATCTTTGATAATGCTCTTATTTTGGGACGGAAAAGGATGTACTATCAACAAAAGATAATCGTTAAAAATCTTAAGGAGAAGGTATCTAATTTGGATAACCAACTTATGGAGAAAAATGAGACTATCCACGAACTGCAATGCCAGCTAAAGATCAACCCTTTCACTAACTCGAACGTGAAGATAGGAAAATTATACTATCGAATTGACGAATTAGAAACTGAATTGAAGAAAATAAAGGCATATTATTCTTCCCTAGAATTTGCCTTACAGAATCCTGACTCGGATTGACGAATTTGGTCGTCATGAACCTCTTGTGTGTCAAAAATGTGACATCTTCTTTAGGTGTCTTGAATGTTAGACCCTAAAAAGAGTAGTTACATACATGGAACAACTTATGACATAATTTTATGTGAATATGTGTGTGTTGTGTAAATGTCAAATGATATATGGTACTCTTTTTTGATTGGAAAATGTTCTCTTTTTGGGATCACACTGTACCATTTTACATAAATTTGATGCAACTTGTTTAGTCCGTAAGACACACATGATGCATCACTCACTTTTGCGGAAATTAATACCATTATAGCATTAAACATGTGAAATAATTAATGAGTATATATGTATAGTTCATGTGCTAGTAAAAGTTTTTCTAGCATGATAGATATTCCCAAGGAGTCCTCTTCTCCGGGAAAAAGAAAATCCTATCCCGGGGCTTTATTGAAGGGAATTTAGGATACATGCTTGAGCTTTCGCCCAAATATGTATTCTAGTGTTGTGTGACGATATGTATTACATATGTATTTAACATTGTGAATAATGAATTTGTCGAATGTATGGGTTAAGGAATCTTCCTTGAACAATATAGAAGGCTCTTGTCCTTGCTTGGAGCCCTTCTAGATAATCAAGCTTCAGCTGTTGGGTTGATCGTATATTCCCTTCTTAAGGATTAAAGCTTCGCAACCCAGATAGGTATTAAGGGTAGGTTCCTAGAAATCACCTCTTAATAGTGATAGGATTTTGATTTTGCTCAGTGGATTAGGGTGCGAGTCTAGGAAATTGGTTCTAATAGAAATGGGATTTTGGTTCCCAACCAGAACCAAATTATCAAGGAGATCAAATATCTCTTTTTGATTATAGTCGAGTTTCCGAAACCGACCCAAATTCGGTTATTTAATAGAAATTCCTAAGTAGCCTATAACAACCCGAATTTTAATAACATGTTAAAACCATAAATCAGGGCAGAATTAAATTTTAAAATAAGAATCAAGGGAAACGGGTTATGCCATTGCGTTCATCTCGGAATTCTGCTTGAAATAGAGTCCGAGTTTGCATAAAACGGATAACGTATGAAGAAGATATGGACGGACGAAGTTAGGCAGAAAAACCAGAAACGGGCCAGAATGCACTGGCGCACTTGGGAAGTGCGCCAAAACAAAATTGCACTGGCGCACTTGGGAAGTGCGCCCATGCAATTTTGCATTGGCGCACTTGGCAGGTGCACCCAGGCCGAGCAGAAACCTGCTTGGTCAGGCCCTGGCTGGCCTGGTTGGGTTCTGGTCGAATTTCTGAGCTCTGGTGTGTCATTAGGGCTGACTTGTCATTTTCTGATTGGCTTTTCTTGAGATGGATGGCCTTGATTACTTCTAGCTTCATCGACGGCTCTAATTAGTTTGAAACCCTATATAAACAGCCTCCTAGCCTCATTCTCTTTGCACCATTCTTCTCTAACCTTATGCTGCTCAAACTCTTGATGATCATGGCTTCTTCTTCTTCCTCTAAAATAAATTAAATTAAAATAAATTGTGAAGATTATTTCTTGAAGACTACGGCTAGGAATTGGGTATTTGCTTCTACAATCAAAGCAAGATTCAACGATTCAACGACAAATTTCTAGTTTTGACTTCTACATCTAAATTTCTTAGACCACGATCTGTAAGTTCCAGTTACTTTTAGATAAAAACTATAAATCTAATATTGGCATGGTATAAATTGGAAGTGATTTATGTATGATTCATAACTATTCTTGTTTTCTTCTTGGATCTTGACTATTGGGAATATTTCCTACGACGTTGAAGCTATTGTTAATGGCATAAGACTATGACTACGCCTATGACTGTGAACATAAGACTATGCCTATGACTATGACGGTGAACATAAGATTATGCCTATGACTATGACGGTGAACATAAGACTATGCCTATGCCTATGCCTATGACCGTGAATATAAGACTATTGCCTATAACTATGATAAGGACAATTGTGGCTAATCACCTATGAGGTTATTGCCTAGGATTATGACTATGAAATTGGATCAAAGCTTGACTTTCTATTCAGACCTATTTTCTTTATTCTTGATTTTGGGATTTTTCTATTTAAGTTAGATCTGTCAATGTTCTTGAACCTAGATTATCATTCAAACCTTTTCATGTTTATAATGTTATCAGAGCTATATGCCTGCGATGTTTTAATCAATTTATTCAGTTATGTCGTCCCTTGGAAATAAATGGATAATAGGACAATGTTTATTATGTTATATGTGGAATTGAATGATATTGATTTGTGCCTATAGTTTTATTATCATGTTGAATTGGGAATTAATGAATAAGTCTATTCATATGTATATGAACTTGGTATATAACCTGTTATGACAAGTTGTATAGTTTATCATGTTATGCAAGTTTTAGGTCGTAAAATCATATAACATAGGTGACCAAATGTCTACATGTTTATGTATATATATTAAACCTATGTCATATTTCAAGTTCACACTTATTCATATGCTCGTGATTGATTTGCAAGTTCACATATATGTAAGTTGATCTAGTCTATGTTGCAAGTTTAAATATATGTATGTTGATTTAGTCTACATTGCAAGATTCACACCTATGATATTCATGTTGATTATTTTTGCAAGTTCACACCTATGATGTTCATATTGACTATGCCGAAAATGCCAAGTTTACACCCATGTCATGTTTATGTTAATGAATTGCTTTATGCCAATTTTGCGTACGTTAAATTAGGCTAAGTTTTTAGCCTAATATTATATGTCAAAAATCATGCAGACGAGAAATTAGTCTAAGATTGTTAGCCTAATATTTAGACGGGGTAACGTTGGAAAAAATTGGAAATTATAGGAGACTTGGCATGAAACTAGCCTTGAAAATTTGACACGAACTTGACATGAAAACTTGAACATGGACATGACACTAGAATGAACTTGAAAATGGCCAACTCGAGGTTGGGTTGAGTTTGCAGTGTAAATCTGTCCGGCACCGCCCGGCAAATCCAGTGACTGCAAACAATAGGATCCAATGTGAGTAGTTGGTCATATCGCGCTTGAAACCCGAGGTTAGACTGAGTTGTGGTGTAAATCTGCCCGGAACCGCCCGGCATATCCAGTGACCACAACAACAGGTCTAATGTGAGAGGTTGGGGTGCATTAATGAATTAATGCCACATGATAGGTTTAAGTCATGAACATGAAAGACAACACTTAACCAACTTGAGACATGATTGGTAGGGTTAGGTCATGAACTTGAACGAGAACACCTAACCAACTTGATACATGAATTGTAGGGCTAAGTCACGAACTTAAATGACAACACTTAGACAATTTGACATGCTAGACTGATAAGGGTTAAGTCTCGAATTTAAATGACAACACTTAACCTGTTGGACGGAAACCCTAGTTACGTGGTCCATTTCAGCAGTAACCCACTAAATGTATCATGGTACCCTGGAACTCGGCAGGGTGGGGCACGATTACTCGGCTGATTATAAGCGACCAGAACGACAGCTGTGTTGGTGCGCCGATGTAGGTTCGGGCGGGCTATGGTCGTGCACGTGGTCCGGAGTTGAAAAAGCAGGCATTGGGCATCAGTAGGTTTATATGTGCATGCTTGATTCGTGTCGGTGGTTGGCACCATATGGCTTGATACACCCTATGGTAGACCTAGCACAGGTGACTACATTCGTGATAGGGCCGTAAGACACAGACACATGACGAGCTAGAACTTGTAGGGAGCCGATCGACTAGTGGATTGTTTCGTTGGACCTAGAAATGGGTCATTTCATGATATTGGGCCAAGGGATCATTTCATGATTAATATAAGACATGGGTTTTGGGATTCTAGTATAGTTGATGCAGCGAACCTTGAATACGTGATCCTATACTTGATTTATACTTGATTTATCATGTTATCTTAGTCTATCTTGCTCATCTTGACAGAATCCTAATGTTTACTTTCTGTTTATACATGTCATGTTACCTTTATCTGTTTTTATGCTGAAAGTCACTTGGACTTACCAGTCTTTATGACTGACCCATTTTCTTTCGCCTCTTTTTCTTTCGTCCCCCCCCCCCCAAGGTTCTCAGGGAGGAAACTCTAGCACTTAGCTTGGGTTTCACTTGCTTTCGGTTCAGCTCATGTACGGTTTGATCTCGAGCTATGCTATGGATGCATTTCTACTACCTTTAGGGAATTAAGCTCCTTTTGTTGTTTCAAGTTTATGCTTCTTTATTTATGCAAGGTAGAATTTATTGTAATGGAAAATAATGAACTTGGCTATTTGATGTAAAAGGTTTTGACTCTTTTTGAAAGTAATGAAAATTATCTTCTGATTCTTCCGCTGTTTTATCTATGTTCTATCTTGTAATATTTCTGTGTTTGTTTACCTCGATAACGCTCCTCCAAAACTAGTGCATTCCCTTTGTGAGTGACCCTAGTGGAGGTGGGGTGTTACATTTGGTATCAGAGCCGAAGGTTACCAGACTGGGCAAAAGTTTTTAAAACCTTCTAAAATTATTTTCAAAACCGTTTACAAAGAAGCATTTTTTTTTCAAGAAAAATCTTGTTTTATTTAAAGGTTGTTCCCCAAAAGCCATTAGCACTATCCTTTATTTCCTCGTTTGAATCTCTTCTTTTTCATTTCAGCATGTCTAGGAATCTTAACTTTCCAGAGGGCGTGCTAATACCTGGCTGGTTTAGGAGGTACTTAGAGGCTAGGGCCAACAATGCAGGCCCAACAGATATTCCTCCTCCAGCTGCAGCGATTCCTCCTCCTCCCCCCCCCCCTCATGCAATTGCTTTCTCGAAGATCTGTAAAGAATTTAGAGCCATGGGTGGAAAGGATTTCAAGGGAATTAAATCATTCGTAGAAGCGAGGAATTGGCTCAAAGAAACCGAGGATCTGTTCATTATTTTCAAGGTGGACGATAGGCAGAAGGTACATTTGGCAGTATGGTTGCTCAAAGACGAAGCTCCCTATTAGTGGGGAGTCACTAACGCTGAGAGGCCGGTTGAAACATGGATGGATTTCAGAATAAGGTTTGAGACGAAATTCCTCTCACAAGCTTAACGAAGTCTACAGCTGGAAAAGTTCTTATCTCTTAAGCAAGGAAGTATGACGGTTAAAGAGTACGTCAATCAATTCAATCAGCTGGCTCGGTCTGGACTGGACTTAGTAAATACCCCTCATAAGAAGGCTCTCCGTTTTATCAAAGGATTAAATGAGCCACTTCACAGCTTGGCCATGACTCACGTACCTATGGGGGATACTTATGAAAAGCTAGTAGACATGGCGCTCTTAAGTGAAGAAGACAAGAATGGCAAGAAGGAGGTCAAGGCGAATGAATTTCAAAACAAGAAGGTAGACTCCGAGAAAGGAGGCAAGAACAACAACAACAAGAATGATAACAAGACACGCGAGAAAAGAAAATGCCACTTCTGTGGTATTGAGGGCCATATAGCCCAGGATTGTAGAAAAAAAGAAGATGAAGATGGGAACATGTTTCCAGCGTGGTGAAACTGTACATATCAGCAAGAACTGCCCTAAGAAGCAAGGGCAAGCCCCGCAAGCAGGACCTTCTGGGGGTAC
Organism: Allium sativum; assembly: GCA_030737875.1. Classification (NCBI taxonomy): domain Eukaryota; kingdom Viridiplantae; phylum Streptophyta; class Magnoliopsida; order Asparagales; family Amaryllidaceae; genus Allium; species Allium sativum. Next base: position 10,838,466 of record JASFAX010000020.1, on the reverse strand, counting down.
ATCTTTAACTTCTTCTCCTAGATGCTTTGTTTTATCTTGCTTATCTCCTCAATCCTATCTTGAGAACCTTAGGTAGAACCCTTTTGGATGTAAACATGTGATTGAAATATTTTATGGTTGATGTTTGCAAATGGTTGCAAGTGGTCACAAGTGGTTGCATGTGGTTGCATAACACACATTAGGCACTAGATCGGCTCAGACACATTTTCATATTGCATATGCATGAGTGTTTATACTTGTTTATGGATGAAATTGAATGTATGAATGTTGCATATGGATGAATGTTTGTGCACACATATAGCGTTTATGTGACTAGGACTATTTGCATACATGTTGGATTCATGGCACTAAACATATTTTGCATTAAGAGGATCAATCAGGCCTGATCATTTGCATTAGATAAGGAACATATACACACACTTTCTGCATATGTTCATATAGCATTAGAAATCTTTTAAGGACAATGGTTGCTTATGGATGATGGTTGAGTAGATGGATGATTGGATGATAGGATGCATTCTTCTTAACTTGAAGATTTCAGGGACGAAATCCTTTAAGGAGGGGTGAATGTATTAACCCGAATTTTAATAACGTGTTAAAACCATAAATCAAGGCAGAATTAATTTTTAAAATATGAATCAAGGGAAACGGGTTACACCATTGCGTTCATCTCGGAATTCTGCTTGAAATTGAGTCCGAGTTTGCGTAAAACGGATACCGTACGAAGAAGATATGGACGAACGAAGTTAGGCAGAAAAACCAGAAACGGGCCAGAATGCACTGGCGCACTTGGGAAGTGCGCCAGAACAAAATTGCACTGGTGCACTTGGGAAGTGCGCCCATTCAATTTTGCATTGGCGCACTTTGCAGGTGCGCCCAGGCCGAGCAGAAACCTGCTTGGTCAGGCCCTGGCTGACCTGGTCGGGTTCTGGTCGAATTTCTGAGCTCTGGTGTGTCACTAGGGCTGACTTGTCATTTTATGATTGGCTTTTCTTGAGATGGATGGCCTTGATTACTTCTATCTTCATCAACGGACCTAATTAGTTTGAAACCCTATATAAACAGCCTCCTAGCCTCATTCTCTTTACACCATTCTTCTCTAACCTTATGCTGCTCAAACTCTTGATGATCATGGCTTCTTCTTCTTCCTCTAAAACAAATTAAATTAAAATAAATCGTGAAGATTATTTCTTGAAGACTACGGCTAGGAATTGGGGATTTGCTTCTACAATCAAAGCAAGATTCAACGATTCAACGACAAATTTCTAGACTTGACTTCTGCATCTAAATTTCTTAGACCACGATCTATAAGTTCCAGTTACTTTTAGATAAAAACTATAAATCTAATATGGGCATGGTATAAATTGGAAGTTATTTATGTATGATTCATATCTATTCTTGTTTTCTTCTTGGATCTTGACTATTGGGAATATTGCCTACGACGTTGAAACTATTGTTAATGGCATAAGACTATGACTACGCCTATGACTGTGAACATAAGACTATGCCTATGCCTATGATAATGACGGTGAACATAAGACTATGCTTATGACTATGACGGTGAACCTAAGACTATAACTATGCCTATGCCTATGACTGTGAATATAATACTACTGCCTATAACTATGACAATGACAATTGTGGCTAATCACCTATGAGGTTATTGCATAGGATTATGACTATGAAATTGGATCTAAGCTTGACTTTCTATTCAGACCTATTTTCTTTATTCTTGATTTTGGGAATTTTCTATTTAAGTTAGATATGTCAATGTTCTCGAACCTAGATTATCATTCAAACCTTCTCATGTTCATAATGTTATCAGAGCTATATGCCTGCGATGTTTTAATCAATTTATTCAATTATGTCATGCCTTGGAAATAAATGGATAATAGGACAATGTTTATTATGTTATATGTGGAATTGAATGATATTGATTTGTGTCTGTAGTTTTATTATCATGTTGAATTGGGAATTAATGAATAAGTCTATTCATATGTATATGAACTTGGAATATAACCTGTTATGACAAGTTGTGTAGTTTATCATGTTATGCAAGTTTTAGGTCGTAAAATCATATCACATAGGTGACCAAATGTCAGATCTACATGTTTATGTATATATGTTAAACCTATGTCATATTTCAAGTTCACACTTATTCATATGCTCGTGATTGATTTGCAAGTTCACATATATGTAAGTTGATTTAGTCTATGTTGCAAGTTCACATATATGTATGTTGATTTAGTCTACGTTGAAAGATTCACACCTATGATATTCATATTGATTATTTTTGCAAGTTCACACCTATGATGTTCATGTTTACTATGCCGAAAATGCCAAGTTTACACCCATGTCATGTTTATGTTAATGAATTGCTTTATGCCAATTTTGTGTACGTTAAATTAGGCTAAGTTTTTAGCCTAATATTATATGTCAAAAATCATGTGGATGAGAAATTAGGCTAAGATTGTTAGCCTAATATTTAGATGGGGTAACATTGGGAAAAATTGGAAATTATAGGAGACTTGGCATGAAACTAGCCTTTAAAACTTGACACGAACTCGACATGAAAACTTGAACATGGACATGACACTAGAATGAACTTGAAAATGGCCAACTCGAGGTTGGGTTGAGTTTGCAGTGTAAATCTGCCCGGAACCACCCGACAAATCCAGTGACTGCAAACAATAGGATCCAATGTGAGTAGTTGGTCATATCGCGCTTGAAACCCGAGGTTAGACTGAGTTGTGGTGTAAATCTGCCCGGAACTGCCTGGCATATCCAGTGACCACAACAACAGGTCTAATGTGAGAGGTTGGGGTGCATTAATGAATTAATGCCACATGATAGGGTTAAGTCATGAACATGAAAGACAACACTTAACCAACTTGAGACATGATTGGTAGGGTTAGGACATGAACTTGAACGACAACACCTAACCAACTTGACACGTGAATTTTAGGGCTAAGTCACGAACTTAAATGACAACACTTAGCCAATTTGACATGCTAGACTGATAAGGGTTAAGTCTCGAATTTAAATGACAACACTTAACCTACTGGATGGAAACCCTAGTTACGCGGTCCATTTCAGCAGTAACCCACCAGATGTATCATGGTACCCTGGAACTAGGTAGGGTGGGGCACGATTACTGGGCTGATTGTAAGCGACCAGAACGACGGTTGTGTTGGTGCGCCAGTGTAGGTTCAGGCGGGCTATGGTCGTGCACGTGGTCTGGAGTTGAATAAGCAGGCATTGGGCATCAGTAGGTTTATCTGTGCATGCTTGATTCGTGTCGGTGGTTGGCACCATTGGGCTTGATACACCCTATGGTGGACCTAGCACAGGTGACTACATTCGTGATAGGGCCGTATGACACAGACACATGACGAGCTAGAACTTGTAGGGAGTCGATCGACTAGTGGATCGTTTCGTTGGACCTAGAAATGGGTCATTTCATGATATTGGGCCAAGGGATTATTTCTTGATTAAAATAAGACATGGGTTTTGGGATTCTAGTACAGTTGATGCAGCGAATCTTGAATACGTGATCCTATACTTGATTTATACTTGATTTATCATGTTATCTTAGTCTATCTTGCCCATCTTGACAGCAACCTAATGTTTACTTTCAGTTTATACATGTCATGTTACCTTTATCTGTTTTTATGCTGAAAGTCACTTGGACTTATCAGTCTTTATGACTGACCCGTTTTCTTTCGCCTCTTTTTCTTCCGTTCCCCCCTCCCCCATAGGTACTCAGGGAGGAAACTCTAGCACTTAGCTTGGGTTTCACTTGCTTTCGGTTCAGCTCATGTACGGTTTGATCTCGAGCTATGCTATGGCTGCATTTCTGCTACCTTTGGGGAATTAAGCTCCTTTTGTTGTTTCAAGTTTGTGCTTCTTTATTTATGCAAGACAGAATTTATTGTAATGGAAAATAATGACCTTGGCTATTTGATGTAAAAGGTTTTGACTTTTTTTGAAAGTAATAAAATTTATCTTTTAATTCTTCCGTTGTTTTATCTATGTTAGGTCTTGTAATATTTCTGTGTTTGTTTACCTCGATAACGCTCCTCCAAAACTAGTGCATTCCCTTTGTGAGTGACCCTAGCGGAGGTGGGGTGTTACATAACCTAGATTCGGGTACTTAATAGATTGAAGGCTAGAATTCTTCTTCGAGTGTAAAATAGAAATCCCGAACCAACCCTTATTTGGGTATTAAAAGATTGAAGACCAGAGATCCACTTCTGGTATTAATAGAAGTCTCGAACTAACCCTTATTCGGGTATTAAAAGATTGAAGACCATAAATCCACTTCTGGTAATGTGTTTCGTTGTCCCTTTTGGGTTTGGTTTATGAACCAGAGGTTGCACATGCTTCTTGATCCACTCTCCGGGATTATAATGTCAAAGCAGAGGACGTACGTGCTTTGTTTGTCACTTTCTGGGCCTGTATGTCTGATGCGCTTGGCTAGCTTATCCACAAGCCGGGCCCAAGGACTTACCCGACCTCCCTCCAGGAGGCGCCTTACCCTGACCATTGTAGGCAATGATATGGTCTTAGATACTTAAACTGGGTCATCGTAGACACGTAATTAAGGCTTACTCTTTTGATGCTCTATTCAAACCATCGTAGGTGATGATAGAGGTTTATACTCTACCCCCATCCAAAGGTTTCCCTATCTTGACCATCGTAGGCGATGATAGGGGTTTGCGTTCACTTCTGCAGGTAACGAGGAACATAAGCAGAGACAGGATGTGCTCTTCTGTAGCAGATAGGACATGCTTTGTTCATAGCAGAGGCAGGGCGTACTCTTCTACAAGCAGAGGTGGTGCATGCTTATTAAATGCTCCATCACGACCGTTTCTAGTGTGGATCAGAGGCTTACGCTTTTAATGCTTTAACCTGACCCTTTCTGATTTAGGTGCGGAGAAAGGCTTACGCACCACCCCCTCCGGGGGGTGCCTTGCCCTGGCCATTTTGGCGGTAACAAGGATTTTTATCCCTTTGTGGGTCAACTCATCTTTGGTCATCTCAATTCTTGGGAGGGTTTCTATACCATAGGTCGTATAGACAATCCTTTTCCTAAGGATCTCTATTGGACTTAGTTTGATCCTTTTACAAATTCCTGTAGCTGGTCCTGATTGAAGAACTTAATGATCATTCCTTTGAGAATTTTGCAGTTGTTAGTCTCATGTCCATTCATCATGTGATAGTGACAATAAGGCCCACCTAATTCCTTTTCACACTTGGGCTTCTTTTTTGTAAATGGCCAATAATTGAGCTCGTGCTTGGTTAGGAAATATATATTTCCCATTGAAGTGGTAAGGTAGTATCCTTTAGGAAGCGTTGGCGCAAACTTCTTTTCTTACTGTTGAGACTTAACTCTTCTGTTATTGAACCTTATTGCTCTATTTGTACTCTTGTTTACTCTTTCCAAGATGAGTTGGGATTAAAGTCCTACCGTTTTAGACCATTTGGAAGCAAAGTAGTTGAAATCATCCGTTATTTCTTGCTCGAGCATCATTCCTTCAATTTGTTTATGGAGAGCTTTCCTTATAGGAGAGAAGATGTTATGATCCTTTGATGTAAAGTCATTTAGTGGAAAGGTCGGGGTTTGTTTTATGTAGGAAGGGCTACTGCTCCAATAACAAGAGTCATATTGCTCTACTTCCCTTTTCCGCTTAATTATTCGTAGAGCTTCCATTCTTAATCTTGGTTCTTCCGTCACTCTTGGGTCAGTAGTACCTGACATATCCATTTGAGATCCAGAAGACTCTCATTAGGACCTCTTTCCTATGGTCTTGCTTCTTTAAAGCCTAGTCCAACCTCGGACAGAGCAACACAGTTAGATACGAGGGAAGGTTAACCACAAGGTCGGAGGTTCAGGCCCTCCTTCTAGCGCCAAAATGTTAATGATATTTTTCGTCAATACTGAAGATAGGTCTATGGAAGTGGACCTAAGGGGAAAATAGGTTTAGTTAGCTTTCATGAGTTTGAGTTAGCTCGCCGTTTTCTAAATATCAAGGTTTTGAGCCTGAAAGATTAGTTACTCTTCCCTCAATATGGTGAGCATCATGCTTAAGCGACTCAAGAACCAACAGTTATCTTAGGATAAGGATTTCCTAAGCACAACCCTTGATATGGGCTAAATGGCTTGTTGGAAGGGGTTCCACATTGAATTGGCAGAAGGGTTCGGGCTTGGGTAAGAACTCGTAAGCATGTAGAAAGCACACAACATGCGGCATTGGCAGTAACTAAGAAATTACATGAGAAACTCATAAGAAAATGTACTAAGTATTAGTTCACTCTTTATTGATCTTTGATTTAGAATACACAAGTGATTACAACCGAAAAATTTGATTTAGGAATTAGGGTTTACTCTAGAGAAAAGAGTACAAGAATGAGAATGAGAACAATCGCCTTGAAAATGAGACTCCTGGGGTCTTATTTATAGAAAATTGGGGACCTTATTGCTATTGGGCTAGTAAAAGCCTCTGTCCGCCGCTTTTCCCTTCGGTTCTGGAAGTTCAGGCTCTCGGCCGCCTTTTCTTTAGGTTCTGAAGGCTTTGCCTATGACTTTTTGATATGCCGGCTCACGCTCTCGGGAGGAGGGTTCCAGTCTATGGAACTCCTTTTTGATTGCTTGTCCGCCCATTTTGTATTGGTGAGGATTTTTTTGGTGCGAATGGCTTTCGGAAGACTTTGGCTCCCGGATGTGGGCCTCCAGATGTAGGCTCTCGGTCTTGTTACTAACACTTTGTGGAGCTCGTCTTTGTGATTCAGGTGGAAGGTTGTTGGGTCTGCCACCCCTTCCGGTACCGACACTAAGCAGCTTAGTATGGATAGCTTGTCTCTCTTTAGGGTTTCAGCTTGCCTGTCGGTAGACTCCCGAAGTGTATCCTTGGTTTCCCAGGTTGTCACTTCCGATGCTTTGCTAGTTGTTTATTATGGTAGCTTCTCGGGGACCAACTGGTGGAGGTCCCGGTAATTGGTATCCGGATAACCTCCTCGCGCTTTAAACCTTCGTTACTTTAATGCTTCAATCTCCCTGTGTATCGATATTAAGCAAATTAATACTAATATCCCCTTTCGTCCTTCTAGGTCTTGATTTATAGGATTAATGGTCTTTCTCTTCATTGGCCTCCGGTCTTGGGTGACCTTTCGCTGCTTTTCCTTAGTGTTGGATCCATCCTGCCAGTATCCTTTCTTTGTAGAGATTTTGAGATCTTTTCTTCCTTGATGGTGTCAGTTGCATGGCTATCAGATTACTCCTTCATACTTTTGGCTTTGTTTTGTCCTTTTCCTTCGCTTACGGGAGATCTCTTTGTGCTTGCGGCAGTCCGCTACCCCTTCACCGCTAGCCTGTTTTGGTACTTTATTTTGGTAGTAACACTTCCAATCCTGAATGGCAGCAATCGTACTTGGATCTATTGATATCCCTTCTTTTGACACTACGTGCCCAGGAAATTTCACTTCTTCTTTCCAGAGCTAGCACTTAGAAAACTTAGCCTTCAACCTATTCTTTCTCAGAATCTCCAATAATTGCTTCAAATGTCTCGCGTGCTCTTATACTGTCTTTGAGAAGATCAGAATATCATCAATAAAGACCAGCATGAACTTGTTTAACACTTCTCGGAACACTTGATTTATCAAGTCTACGAAATAGGCAGGGCATTGCACAGTCCGAAAGGCATTACTAACCATTCATAAAATAAATCCGAACCCCTGAAAGATGCACTACGCCATAGATGGCCAATAGCAATGAAAACCCATTGTGTTGCTAGCTACAATGTTGCCATCGATGTGCGGTTTTTTGTCTATTGCAATGCACGCTTCAATGTGTTAGCATAAATATCAACATGTGTTGCAGTAGCCGCGTGAATAAAATTATCAATCCGCGTCAACACGATCCAACGATCCACGTTACTAATCCGCTTCAATCTGATTTTCCTTCAACACCTCAGCTTCTTTCCCCAAATTTTCATTTTCCCACTAAAAAGTAATTCTCATTTTTTCACCTAAGAAAATTATGGCCGGCTTCCACTTTGACAACCCTAAATCGTTCAAACCCTAAACTAAAATCAATGAAAGAGGATCAATTAAATCCAAAATCTCATCCAATCGGTTGTCCAAATCCTCAGTATCCCCTTCATCAAAACAAGATCTGGAGTTAGCGATGGTTTTATTGGACCTTTAGCCCAATTGAAAAAAGATCTAGATTGATTTTCTCCTTTTGCGATGGTCCTTGACTTCAAGTAATGTTTAGCATACCAGCATATTCATATGAATTCATCGAAACCCTTACTGCCAATAGCCAAAACCCTTACTCCGAAATCCACCGAAACCCTTACTTCAAAATCCGCAATAATGGCGGCTAGCACTAACCTTTTCTTCCTCTCTCAATTTGATCGAAAGAGGAGACGCTCTCGTGGATACTTGTAGAGGACTAACGGCATGTCTTGCTATATTGATTCAGTGATTCTGTCCTCAATTTTGAGATAGTTATGATTCTCATAGATTTGACATATCAGGTATGAATTATAACCTAAATTAGTTTCGATTTCAATTTTGTTTCATAGATGTAACAACCCAAAAAATTGGAACCAATTTAAAAAATTTATTTTGGCAATTTCAATGAATTTTGAATATTTAAAATGATTTATTTTAAATATTAACGACTAGAAATTTATTCTGAATAGAATTAGAACGTACATATTTATTTAAATCGAAGTTAGAATTAAAATACTTATTTTAATTATAAAAGGAATTGGAAATGACGCGGTAGTTTGAAAATTCGATTTCAAATTTCAAATGAATGAACATGATTCAAAATAAATGGGATTTTAGTAAAATCAAAAATATTTTAATCTATTTGAAAATATCTTTCCAATGAATGTGAAAATTTCAGAATTATAGCGGGAATAAAAAGTTATGTCCGGTTGAAAATTCAAAATAATCGCTATGGAATTTATATAATATATAGCCCTTAAAAATAGTGATTTTGCAAATGACCTCCGTTTTCGACGAGACCACTTTTGTTGGACTCGGAATGTCAAATTATTGTTGGATTCCAATTTTCATAATTTTTGGAGTTAATATGTGAGTGTGGTGAACCTAAACGTGTTTGTAAATTCAGTTTGAATTTAATCGACTGGAAAATGACCGTTTTTCAAACGGTCTCCAAATTCGATGAAATTAGTTTTATTAGGACCGTATCGTCAAAACATAGCTAGATTTATTTTTCTGGAATTTTTGGCGTCCGTATGTGGCCCCGGTGAATTAAAATGTGCATTTGAATTTAAAATATAATGTTTATATTTTAAATTTAGTGGAAACTGATCGTAACAGCCGAATTGGGTTACGAAACATATCCCATTGTGTCCATAATAGGGGTAACTAGCTAGGGCAATAGTCGTTGGGTTTCGTTTGGAGTTTGTATGCAAAACCGTACTTTTTGAATTAAATAATATTATTTAAATATTATATATAATTAAAGAAAACCCTAACTCCTTCATAAATGCTCCAGATGTCGCTTTCACAAACCGATGGCCAATATCGTTCGATCCATCCCCCTCAATTTTCACGTCATCCACATAATAAAATTCAACGCTCCAGTTGAGAAAATTGAAGGGCTCCTCAAGTGCTTCGAATTCATATCCGTTTGAGGATGTATTGTCGAGCAAGGAGCTCGAACTTCGAGCTCAAACTGAGCCAGTTCGTGGTGGTTTCCTAAGCAGCGGGGCCCACCGAGATGGTCGGAAATGGGGGAAGGCGCTGCATTCCATGCCGATCATCGTGGCACCTACCGATCTGGTCAACGTCGGCCCTAGGCGGCGCGGGGGGAGGTCAACGCGGACGAGGGTTTTACCGTATCGAAGACAAAAGGGGGCGATTAACAACGTTATTAAAAAAGGGTAATTAAAGTTTTAATTTAATTAATTATCCGTTTAATTATCAAATGTTTTTATCATCATAACTTTTCCATACGGGGTCCAAATCGCGTGAAACTGGATCCGTTGCGATCGTGGGGACGAGAGCTTCACAAGAAGACTAACCGGGCCCAGTTTGGAGCATGTTAGAATTTCGGGCAAATTCAAATCCAAATTTTCAGAAATTCAGATGAAAATTGACGGAGTGGAAACAAGCTGTGAGAACTTCTCACTAAAATTATTTCAATGTAGTTATTTATTTTATGACTGTATATATGAACTGCTCCCTGTCGTCCACAGACCATGGACGACTTGTTTGATTGTATTGTGTTGTGAAGATAGATTGTGATGTATATAAGTATAAATAAATTATATAAAATATTCATGTGATGGAATAAAATATTTGAATAATAAAAATACCATTTTTATTGTATGAATGAAATATATAAAATATTCATGTATGGAATAAAATAATTAAACAATAAAAATATCATTTTTATTGTATATATGAACTGTTTAAAATAGTCATATGTGGAAATAAATATTCATAAACAAATCGGACGATTTGTTTATGTACACTCATTTATCTGATGCTGATAGGGACGATAAATTTTACATATCGCCCCACTACACAAATAATAATCAGTGTTTGTTGTTTGAAAACCCCACACGGGTAATTGGATGATATTTGACATACATTAATCCCAATTGTTTAGTTGCATGTCAATCGATTGGTTGATAGACTGTTGTAAGCGTTATTTATTTATATTTAACGCTTATGCAGTTGTGTAACACACTCTGGATGATGGTTGATTGTGTTTGATTATTGTTGTATACATGTGATGTTAAAATCCATATAACTGAAATTATATGATAATTGATGGAGTCTGATTCCAATTCAGAATTAAGAAACATTTTTAAATAATATTCGGTGTATAATCAAAATCAGATATTTTGAAAATATTATCATTTCAATATTATAATGATAAGGAATATTCAAATTCGATTTGAAATGAAATTGAAATCGTTATAAAATGAATTTAAAACGAATTTGTTAAGGAATATTCAAATTTGATTTGAAATTTGAAATGAAATTGAATTCATTTTAAAATGAATTTAAAACGAATTTGTTAAGGAATATTAAAATTTGATTTGAAATTTGAAATGAAATTGAAATCGTTTTAAAATGAATTTAAAACGAATTTGTTAAGGAATATTCAAATTAGATTTGAAATCCGAAATGAGGTTGAACTCGTTCTAAAATGAATTTATAAACGAATTTATAAAATACATTTTAAATGGAAATCAATGAAATATATATAATATATATTTTTAATGGCCTGAATAGAATGCGTCGCGCCGCGGCAGTTTGCGAATTTCGACCATTGATTTTTTTATTGACATTACGGGAGATCCAACTGTCGAATTCTCCTAAAACCAGAACCATTGGGTTTGTATCGAAAAGAGCTTTCCAATGAATATAAGAAATTTGAAATCTAATGGCTGGGTTTGGAATTATGTCCAAATCAAATTTGGAGAAGGTTGTTGTAAGTGCAGTTCGACGACCGTTTATGAAAATCGATAGTGCGGGCCTTGATAAAATTATTAAAAATATTAATAATTTTTGTGAAATCATAAGAAATGATTTGGAAAGAATTGGGATGAAAAATTTCATATTTGTAAAGATAAATATATATTTCTATCAAAATGAACCAGTTATTAACTAGATCTGAAATCCAATAATTTTTAAATAAAATAAATTGGATTTTTGGAATGGTTTTAAAAATAATCAGTATTTCCAATATATGAATTGGAACGGATTTGAATCGAAATTGTCTTCGGAATATTTCGATGTTGGAGTTCGTGATTATATAGATATTGTTATGGAAATTTGAAAGATATATTTATATCGTTATTTCCAATACGATATTTGTTGATTTCAGAATTTGATATTGAATATAAGCTGATATAATTTCTATTCAGAGCCTTGTATTTAATATCAAATTGGATTTTGGGTATGTTGTGAACGGTGTATTAAATAACACTGTTCTTAAACCTAGTTGAGAAAAGAATAAATCTTTTAATTAAGATTTAGTGAAGTTTTAGAATTAATTAATATTTAATTGGGATAGAATAAAAGAATTGGATTTTGGGTTTGTCGTGAATGGTGATTTCAGTAACACTGTTCTTAAACCCCATGTGAAAGGAATAAATCTTTTAATTAAGATTATTAGAGTTCCCAGTTAATTAACATTTAACTGGAATAAAATGGGATGTGAATTGGGTTTATCGTATACTGTTTTTTTAACGACATTCGTTCTTTAACCCGATTTACAGTGAAATGTGATTTGGAATTTATAAATCTTTTAATTAAGATTTAAGGGAAATTTTCCAAAGAAAGGTTTCCAATTTAATAAAATAAATGGGAATGGAATTCGATTTGGTAATAATCGAAGTGAACTTCTGTGAAGGAAGACTATTACTATATATGGAATTTAAAAGGATTTGTCGTTATTCCATTTATATTATCGGTTGGATATGGAAGTTTATATCGATTATATATATATATATATATTGATCTGTTTTCCGTGAAGATTCCGTTGTTAATGGAATGTGATTTTGGGTTTACTGTGAGTTGTGTTTTAAATGACATTAGTTCTTTAACCCAGTTAAAGATAAGATTAATTTCTTAACTTTGAATAATCATTAAGTAATGATTTTTGGAGATTAAAACTGAATTAGAGTTTTAATGAATCTTCAATTAGATTGAAATGGGAATTGATAATTTAAATTATCAAATTTGGGAAATGATCGAGAATTGAGTATCACTAGGTTTGCTCCAAGCGATAGTTAAATCTTTAATTAGATTTGAACGTGAAATGGTAAATAATCTTACCGATAACACCGTGGTGTTAGATATGGAGTATAACCAGTTTTTCTCCATGGGATGAATAGGTTGGGATTGGGTAAAATAATAAATGATTACTTCGGTAAGGTTCGCTAATCCCGACTAGTTTGGATAAACCTTTAATTTGGTTTGAATTGATATCCAAAGGAAGACTAAAGAATAAATTTAAAGAATTTATCTTTAATAAAATTAATGGGAACCTTTCCCAAAAGTGTAAGAATATTTGAATAAAGGAACATTTTGGATAGGAATGAGGCGTATGTTGTGTTTTTATAGCACTTGTTTATTATATACGCGAGTTATTCAGAAAGACCGGGTTTATCCCATTCTGAATAACTGATTCACCTACATGTCGAGGATGAAATCGATGGTTGAAGACCGGAGATCTTCACATCGTTTGGATGATTACTGATGTCTTGATTGGGTTGTACACCCAAGACGAGGTTATAAGTGGTGATCGTCCGGACGTACTTGGAGATCGACCGGATATTCGAGGACTTCTCTCCTGCATTGGAAATATGGGATGAGGAATAAGGTGCCTCCAGTTCCATTCAGACCTAGAATGAACTTGTAAATGGATGTGTGTCTGACATTGGATTTCATTCTGTGTGATTGATAGACATCAGTTGCATGGCGTGAATTGCCTGTGTGGCATGGGGAGATGCAAATGATCAAGGCTTCTGTTGAAAAGTAGAGTCTTATGGTTGATGATCAAAAACGACTTTAATATAACATAGCTTTGTGTATAGCGTTCATTCGTGAGCCTCACACCCCGATGTGAACCAGAAACGGGAGAGGACTTCAGGGAGGACATGCTTTTCCTTCTAGCTAGAGGTGGTGTTAGGGTTTTGCAAGCTCGGACGTTTTACTTATGTGGATGATGGATAGAGAGGCGCCTCGGTTATATCAGTCACTACGGGGCTGATGGATGGCTTGGTCGACATACTGACCACTTTACGCCCCATAGGGCGGGGAAACGCATGGTTCGGGCATTTTAATCCACTTCGTGTGGACCGGCCCTGACGATCCAAGGTGCAGTTGCGGCTGTTCTTGAGGCTCGGGTTAGACAGTCTCGAAGCGGTAAGGATGATCCCTTGTCTTGGTTCATAGATGGAAATCCAACTTCCAATACGTGACATTTCAGTTTTGATTGTAGAGCCTAGTATTGGCGACATGATATATGGTACCCATGCCGTCTATGATTTATTTGAAGTTGTTTTATACACTATGCACTTATAATAGTATCAAATAATTTGTTTTAAATGTACCAAGCATTTTTGGCTATTATAAGGGAAAACACTATCCTCCGGCTTGCGTTGCATTACGTGATGGGACCTGGGTCTTATAATAGCTTCATTTTTCCCAAAAGCATTGCGCTGTTTGGTTATATGCACTGGTATTCTTGGGAGAAAACCCGTTCCATGTTATACGGCATGGTTCCTTGATATATATGATTTTAAAGTAAAGTTTTGAATAACTATTTTAGTTCTCACACCAGTCACATGAATGAACTAGTGTTTATTGTTTTAACCTAAACTCTGGGTGCCCCTATTTTCCACACAGGCAGCTAGTAGTTTTGGTTTTGCAGATTTATATTCACGATCCTGGTTTACAGCTGGAATGATATTTGGAAAGCTCTGTATCCGTGTATCTCTTTCAGTTGTGTTTTGTATTATTTTCCGCTGCATTGTAATTTGTAAATCTATGATATTTATCAAATGTATATTATTTATTCATACTCTGTATATTCTTGTACTCTGATGTAAATTATTGTAATAAGCAATGAAATGTTCTTCAGTTTGTGTTCTGATTTGTCGTGTTCTTAACTTAATCCGGGCTTTTCTTTATGGGGAAGTTTGGGTCGTGTCAGTTTGGTATTAGAGCTTTGGTTTACGGAGCTCGGAGAACAAGGCACCTTAGAACCAAACGGAAGAATTCATCAGAGATTTGATTAGTAATATCCAATAAGAATGACTCGTTAGAGATGGGATCAGTAGTATCCTAGGATGAGTCGAAAGAGTGTTATTTTTAAAAACTAAAATGAAAACCAACTTTGTTATAAAAAGTTAAATCTTATTATACATATTTGAATATTTATTTTATATCAATTTTGGACAACCGAGTAAATGAAGATTTTGAATATACGTCCGATCTACGTATATACGAAGCCTCAAATATATTGGATAGATATAGAATTACACTCTAGTCGGCCGGGAATGATTCTACTGATGACTACGTAGCATCAGTCGTTTATTTTCGAGTTTCGGAAGTGTGATATCTATATATTTCCAATTGACTGGTGTGAGAACCAAAACTAGATAGAGTTTATTGTTAATGAATTGGCATCAAAACATGATTTTGAGTATATAAAAATTATGAATTTGAAACGTTAATCAATCAATTGATTTCTGGTTGTGTTGTTTGATTATTAGTTTAACTAATAAAATTGTTGAAACCAATATGTAAAGGAAAGGTAAAATTTGGCCAAATTGAATCAAAATTTGAACTAACTTGAAAATTGATTGCAAATGCATGCTATGTGTGAACAGGTCATAGTAAGGAGGCCAGAAAAGAGGAATAAAATTATATGCCCGACAAATAGGTACATGTTTACAAATTTATTGGATTTGGATGATTTTATGAGCCGATTGGCCAACCACTTGGCTTTTTCTTTTTCTTTTTGGATGATGAGGGCCCTGCGCGGCTAGTTGCAGTTTTAAATGTCTCCCCGTACAAAGGAGGTTATGGCGAAATTTTTCAAAAATTTAGGGTATTAGCCAAATTTTTGAAGAATTTGAAAATTCTTAGAAACTGAAAAGTTGAAGAATGAAAGCCAAACTGAAAGTTGAGTTAGTTAGTTAAACAACTTTCAGCTCCATTCCTTTTCGAGGATGAAAAGATTTTAAGTGGGGGAGATTGTAACAACCCAGAAAATCAGAACCAATTTAAAAATTTTATTTTGGCAATTTTATTGAATTTTGAATATTTAAAATGATTTATTTTAAATATTAAGACTAGAAATTTATTTTGAATAAAATTAGAACGTATATATTTATTTAAATCGAAGTTATAATTTAAATATTTATTCTAATTATGAAAGGAATTGGAAATGGTGCGCTAGTTTGAAAATTCAATTTCAAATGAATGTACATGATTCAAAATAAACCGAATTTTAGTAAAACAAAAAATATTTGAATCTGTTTGAAAATATCTTTCCAAGAGTATGAAAAATCAAGGAAATGGTGCGGTAGTTTGAAAATTCGATTTCAAATTTCAAATGAATGTACAGGATTCAAAATAAACCGAATTTTAGTAAAACCAAAAATATTTGAATCTATTTGAAAATAACTTTCTAAGAATATGAAAAATCCAGATTTCATAGCAGGAATAAAAATTTATGTCCAGTTGAAAATTCAGAATAGTCGCTATGGAATTTATATAAAATATAGCCCTTAAAAATAGCGATTTTGCAAACGACCTCCGTTTTTGACGAGACCACTTTTGTTGGATCCGGAATGTCAAATTATTGCTGGTTCCAATTTTCATAATTTTTGGAATCAATATGTGAGCGTGGTGAATTTAAACGTGTTTGGTAAATTCAATTTGAATTTAATAGACTGGAAAATGACCGTTTTTCAAACGGTCTCCAAATTCAATGAAATTAGTTTTGTTAGGACTATATCGTCAAAACATAGCTAGATTTATTTTTCTGGAATTTTTGGAGTCCGTATGTGGCCCCAATAAATTAAAATGTGCGTTTGAATTTAAAATATAATGATTTATATTTTAAATTTAGCGAAAACTGATCGTAACAGCCGAATTGGGTTACGAAATATATCCCATTGTGTCCGGAATAAGGGTAATTAGCTAGGGGCAACAGTCGTTGGGTTTTGTTTGGAGTTTGTATGCAAAACCGTACTTTTTGAATTAAATAATATTATTTAAATATTATATATAATTAAAGAAAAACCTAGCTCCTTCATAAATCCTCCAGCCGCCGCTTTCACAAACCGATGGTCGATATCGTTCGATCCGTCCCCCTCGATTTTCGCCTCATCCACAAATAAAATTTAATGCTCCAGTTGAGAAAATTGAAGAGCTCCTTAAGTGCTTCGAATCCATATCCGTTTGAGGATGTATTGTCGAGCGTGGAGCTCGAACTTCGAGCTCAAACTGAGCCGGTTCGTGGTGGTTTCCTGAGTAGCAGGGCCCACCAAGATGGCCGGACGATCTGGTCAACGGCGGCCCTAGGCGGCGCGGGTGGAGGTCAACGCGGACGAGGGTTTTTCTGTACGAAGACGAAGGGGGTGATTAAGTTTGATTGCTTAACTCAAGAAACCAAACCTAATCATACTTTTCCGTTGTCAAGTTTGATTGCTTAACTCTTCTTTCTCCTTTATCTTCATTCTCCGAATTGGATGCACAACTAGCCTTGCATTCGGAACTAAATCAATCCTAAAGTCAATCTCCCTTAATGAAGGAAGACTGTCTACTTCTTCAGATGTGTCCGTGTAATCCTTAACAACTGGGATATTTTCTATAGAAGTGAGGGAAACATCAAGAGAAGTTGCTGTCTAAACCTGTACCTTTGCATGGAATGGTTATAAAATTTCCAAACCTAGTTTTCGCCATGATGATTCTTTCCGCACACTTAACATCGGCATCATAATGGGTCAACAGATCCATCCCAAGTTTAATATCAAATTCGGTGAAATCCAAAGAAACCAATTTGAAAGGAAATCGGTAATGGGAATAAGAGATAGGAACCTTATAGAATAAACAAAGATTGATGGAGCTTCCTATTGGATTCCCAACACAAATGGGTTTCTCAAGATATTTGAGTTTCATATTTAGTCTCTTAGCCATATTACCGGAAACAAAATTACGTGATGCCCCATTATCAAACAACACTTTAACTGAAATACACTTAACAGTAAGTGTTCCTTCCACAATTTTCGTACCTATCCTACCATCTGAAGTTGTTGGAGAATCTGTCACTTTATATACATGAGCTACTTCAGACTTTTCTGATAGTATGCAATTCTTTGCAATATGACCTATCTTGTGACATTTGTGGCATTCCCTGTTATCGTGAGACTTTTTATGTTTCTTCGGAGATCTACAGTCCGTCGACAAATGCCCATCTCTGTTGCAGTTAAGGCATGTAACATCCTTTAATCATTCTTTCTTAACTTTTCCCCCTTTTTCAATTGCTTTGGGTTTCTTATTTGTCCCAAATTTCTTACTCTCAAACTTTCTTTTCTTCCCCGAATTACCTTTCTCCTTGTCCTACAAAGCATTCTGTTTGTCTATATTCTCATAGCGACAAGCCATCTCTACTCTCTTTGAAAATGGAAGTCTCACATGAGCAGTTACTCTACTTCTAAACCTTCTTTGAAGTTCGTCAATAAACCTCACGTTCTTCTTTAACAGAACTTGAATTAGCTCTGGGCCGAAGCGAGAAAGTTCATTGAATTTATTCAGATATTCATAGATTATCATGTCTCCATGCTTTATGTTGGGGAACTCATAACACAGACATTCTAATGCTTTTAAGGGAACAAATCTTCCTTTGAAAATTTCTTTAAATCGATCCCAAGCAATATCACATTCGGGATTGGTCATAGTAATTGTCTCCCACCAAATCAAGGCTTCATCCTTGAGTAGCCAAGATGCTAAGAATCTCTTCTAATCTCCATTCAATCTCAAACCTTCAAAAATTCTCTCATAAGAATGCATCCATGTTTGCACTTCAGTAACTGATTCTTTTCCCAAAAATTGTATCGTACATAGATTCTTATACTTCTTTACTGGAACTTTTAGATCTGGCTATGAGGGCATAACTTGCTCATTTGTTTGCTGAACTACAACAATACCTCTTCCTCTACCTCTTCTTCCTCTGCCAGTCATTTCCTACTATATCCACAAATAGTAAGAAAAGAGTTAGGCCAACAGAAAAGTTACCTTAAGGGAATTGTAAGAGCATAAGGACATATATATAAATAGAAATACGTCTACTGGGCCCATACTATTCTTTTGTACTCATTCTAGGATACAACTAATCCTATTGGTAATGAGTCACTCATCCGAGAATTATGCCGATTCTATCTCTGATGACGCCTTTAATATAGTATACTCCAAAACTAAGGTTGACCCTTAGCTCTGATACCACCTATGACAATCCAAACCCCCGATCCTAGGCAGAAAGGATAATCATTGGAATATAACACATTAATCATAACAACAGAACATATCATAATAATAGTGTACATGAATTAACATCAAAAGATAATATCATAGTTGCAACAACGCAGGATCATAATTATACATAACAATGTCTTAGATAACAAATGAATGCACAACGGAATCAAAGGTAATTAACGTAGAAGAGTTTTGGATAGTAAAAAGGAAATATCTGAACATTTCCCCAGCTTCGGAACTAAATACTAAAGCTCCTATATGCACATCTAAAAGAATGTAAGCTAATAACTTGTTCACTTGGTTGCCCGTGTAAATATATGTGCACCCGAGTTTGCTTGAAAAAACAAACTACGAGTCAGTCATAGGACTAAAACAAACTACGAGTCAGTCATAGGACTAAAACAAACTACGAGTCAGTCATGGGACTAGTACGAGAAATCCTTCAGTTAACTTATTTAAAATAAGGCATATCAAAGGACCACGCGTATAACACGAAAAGGGTTTCCTCCATACGAATTCTAGTGCATAAAACCACACAATGATTTTGGAAAAATGAAGTCATTATAAGGATCATGTCCCATCACACAATGCAAGCGCAAATCGGAGGATAGAGTTTTACCTTATAATGGCCAAACATGCTTAATACGAGAAAATTATTAGAATTATTGTTAATGTCGAATTTAGAAACAATTTCAAAAGTAAATGTATTTATCTTAGATGACATAATACCTTATCCTATTATGCACCATATAGGTCTACAACTAAAACTGTAATGTCTCGTATTGGAAATTGGATTCCATCATGCACCAAGGTAAAGGATCTTCCTTATCCGATTCAGAGCACCTCTAGCCAGGTGTCCAGGACTCAAACTCAGGTGAGCTCTTCGGAGCAGCAGAGTTGGCCCACCAATTCCCAATGAGTTTGGGTTTCTCCCAAACATAGCATTCCCCAGTCCTATCAGACTTACTATTTGGTTAGTACGTCGACCACCATGGCCTTATTCAACCATATCCAAGGTACCTCGATTCCAACATCCACATAAGTAAGTTTCCTAGGCTCCATACCATGGCATCACTTTTAGCTAGAAAGAAACGTATGTCTTTACTCTACTGTCCATCATCCCATTTTCAGTTCATATCGGGGTGTGAAGCACGCAAGTTAACTCACCACAATGTTTGCTTCACAGTCATTCCATACCATATAACTATTTTCTACCAATATATAACCTCTAAGCTCAAACGTCTCAAAGAAGGGTGATAAGCCAAGAGAATAAATTCTCTGCTACCAAACAAATATATATTTAGAAGAGATTATTTAACATAGTGGGTCTGAATGAAACCGAAGGTACCTTATTCTCGGTTCCATATTTCCAATACAGGAGATAGTCCCTTGCACATCCAGACAATCAACAAGTATGTCTGGACCACTACCACTATAATTCCTTCAAGGGAGTTACCCATACCCAGGGCATCAACAACAATCCATTCGATGTGAAGATTTCTGGTCTTGCACCGTCTTCAATATCTTCGACTCTCAATCGTTGTTCAATTATTCAAAATGGGTTAAACACGGTCTTTTTGAATAAATCGCGCCAAAACAAGTCAAATCCTTATCGGATTATTAACTCACTAATCAAGTCTCCCTTAATTGATTTCCTTTCATAAGATTTAAAATCTTATTATCAAACCTGGTTAAGTCATTTGGCTTTCAAAAATCATTTCTTAACCTTATAAAAAGGTCTACTTAAGAATTCGATTCGATTTACGATTGAAATTCTTATTTCCAGACATTTCCCAAAATTTGTTATATAAGCTTTTATACCAAAACAACCAAATTCCACTTAACCGCTTTTATCATTTAAAACCATGTAAAATTGGTTTAAAACCATTCCAAATCATTTATAATGATTTTTCACTAATTTATTTATATAAAAATAATCCATACTCATAATTTCCAATTACAGGTCATTACGGGTCATGGCGCTGTTTTTATTCAAATTTGATTTGAACATTTTTCAAAATCTGTCCGTTAGCTTTATTTGAATGATCTTTTCAATACGAACCCAATGGTTCTAGTTTTAGGAAAATCCAATGGTCGGATCTCCTAGTACGCTCATTTATAGCTATAGGTTGAAATTTGCGATTTGTCAGTGCGCGACTCGTTCTATTATGACCAATATGCCAAGTATAATATAAAATACGTCGAATTGCTTCAAAAACCCTTTATTTATTATATAAAATATACATAATAATTTTCAAAATCCATATTTTAGTTTTTCAACCCCAAAGCCATTTGTTTCAATATTATCATATTATAATAATATTGTATTAATTAAAATAATATTATTTTTCAAACTTTAATATTTTTATTTCGAACTTTCCTGACATTCATTATAAAAATAAATAAGAAAATTTCGAAAAGATACTTCTTCTAAAACATATTCTAGATAGCCTAACCGAACTTTACTTTTTAACATTACTATTCATTTTGAAATTAAAATTTTGATAGCCCATAAATATATGAAAAATAATTCAAACCACTTGGTGCAGTTATGAATATTCATCTATATTTTAATATCTTCGCATCCATCCAAAATTGAACGTCCAATTAAAACTTTGATTTTCAGCCTATTATTATATTATTAAAATATTCACTAAAATCCATTTTTCTTGATAGAGACTTAACTAATGAACCAATAACAACTTTTATTATCCATTTTCAAACAGTGTAAATTATAACACTTAGTCAACCGTCAAACGACATTTAATTCACACACAAAGTGCACTACACCACATATGCCTTAAATAGATAACGCTTACACAGTCATGTTTATCAAAAGATTGACAAACTACACACTTGAGATTAGTGTGCATTATCATCCCAATACCCGTGTCGGGTTCTCATCCATAACTAATAATTATTATCAATTACACATTTGGGAGATGTGTAAAATTATCAATCCAATACCCATGTGGGGTTTACATTACAATCCATGTGAACTTATCTACACACATGGGAGACATGTATGCAACTTATCATCCCAAAACCCATGTGGATTTTTCATCACAATCAACAAACGGTAATGAATAAATTAACTCAATCAAATCAATCATTTTCCAATCGACACTGTATATATTATGTCATGTACCCAAGGATTTCACATATATCACATAAAATCATATTTTTATCGCATTACTCAACATTTCACATCATATTAAACTTATACGATAATTATTAACCATTATTAAAGATAATCAGTTAACAATTAATAGTTGATTATATTTAACTCTTTCTATGTGAGTTTCAGTTTCTCACCTTTGATTTCCACTCCACCAGACTTTAAACAGAAGGATTCGAATACTCACACATTGTTCTAACACACTTATGACTCCTACGTAACTCGCCGACAGCTTATGGGACTAGATTTGGCAACTACTGGGTTCTACCACCTAACGAATTCATGTATACTCACGGATTTGGAGTTTTAGGGAAAAAATGAAGGGTTTTCAGGCAAAGAGGGAGTGCGACTTGGGGTGTGGGGTCACGATGGAGGAAGGTCACGGCTAACGTGGGCTGGTGGACCCATGGCATGGGGGTATAGGGGTGCTAGGAGGTCAAATTGAATTCTTTAAGGGCAAAATTGCAAAATTGAGTTAAAAATTGGATTTTTATGAAGATTAAAGGGTATGAGGAGTTTGGCAAGGGAGAGGAGGGGAAGGGGATTTGCATGAGCTGTATGGAGGTGTGGGGGGAGGAAGAACTAGGTGGAGGAGGAAGAATAGGGGGCGGCAACCATTAAAGTGCAAGAAGGAGGGGGAGTTAAGTAAAAAATGGAAGAAGGAAAGGAGAAGAAAGAAAGGAGGTAGGGGTTTTTTTAACAATTTTTCAAGCTCTTGGATCACTGAGGTGTCACAAGGCAGGAGCATGAGAACTAAAGCACTTAGAGACATTAAGATGCTGATACCTAAAATGGTCATTTAGGCTTAAGTTTATTATTTAAACGTTGACGTGTTTTTGTTCAACGTCATGTCTTATGCTGGTGTGATCAAACGGAAATTCCGTTTTACAAGAAAATTTGTATCCTAGCATAAAATGTATTTCTGAATCCAATGGAGTATGTTTCATCAAATTTCAAGAAAATTTGTATCCTAGCATAAAATGTATTTCCGAATCCATTGGAATATATTTCATCAAATTTCGAGTTCGTTTTACCCTCCGTTTTATTTTTCGATCATGTTTCCGCTTAATCTCTACGAGTCGTTCCGGTACAAGTTTAATTCTAGTACGTCACATGCTAACTTCAAAAATTAGGAAATTTGTAATCCTTCCATTTTTCAATTCTACGGATCCGATAAAATTGGTTATGTTGAATTCCGAGATCATTTGAAATTTTTTCCTTTGTAAACTGTTGAAATTAGCATTAAATTATCGAATTTTCAAAATTGATCATCAATTCTCATAAAATTAAATTTGAAAATAATTTTTAAATTGGTTTCAATATTTCGGGTCGTTACATTTTAAGTGGTCTTCCCCACACAAACTATTAAAAATAAATGTTGATGATGCATGCACTCATCACCGAAGTCATTTGTAAAGGCAAACGTGGAATATGCACTTCCTTCTAAAAATTTAATTGGAAACAATTTATATTGAACTTTTTCCATATTATACTTAGATTATTTCAAAACCTTTGCAAATCAATATATCAAAAGCATCGGAATTTAAATTCTCAATTCCATATTCAAATTCATCTTATTTCATTATCGATTATTTTACAATATTTTATTTTTCTAAAAATCATTCAATAGTTAAGAAATATTGAATAATCGGACAACAAACGATGATAATTCGATATTATCATCTACTAACAACCAACAAGTCAAAGTTATTAAAATTTTAAAATAGTTCTTTATATATAAATTATAATCCAAAACAATATCAGGTCGATATGTCTTATTCGAGTGTTTAAAAATCCCTATTGATGCCTTGGCGTCTCAAGTATCGACCAGAATTCATAAATACTCAACAAAACTAATCAACATAATACAAAACAATTTTTATATCGAAATTACAAGTATTCTCTCTCATACACATTCAAACCCATTCTATGGTATTATTACCCTATCTCTGATGAGTTAACCCTAAATAGAGCCAAGGTTATCGCTAAACCAAAGTTTTGATACAAACTGTAACAACTTGGATTTTTGCTATGTGGTGCGGGCCGATCGGTGCTATCTGGTGTGGGTCGGTCGAGAGGTGAAGGGCTTGTCGGTCGGAGTCTCCAAAAGTACGGGTCGGTCGGTCATTTATGAAGAAAAAAATATTTTTTCGGTACGACCTAGATTTGAGCAAAAGAGCTTGAAATTTTTTTTGGGGGCATCACCGAACCCTAGCCGTAGCATAGTGATGTAATTTGGCTCAATGATGGTGTGACTTCGAAGTAAATTCAAGTAGGAAGGTTTGAAGTGTTGAAAGGTGTTCGTTGATCGGTGTAAAAAGCGAATGAGATGACAACTCAAAGGTTGTAAGTTGGTGGATAATGGTTGCTCGAGAAGGTTGCTTGAGTTAAGAAAAGTTGTCGAGTTGGATGACTAGATATGTGAAGGCCGAGGGATAATCGTTGTCGTAAGTTCTAGAAGGCTCAAAGCAGGGGTACAACAGAGACATATAAAAGACCGGTTGCAGGTTGAGTACCATGGGTATCATTGAAATCCTAGTTGTCAAGGTTGGACAAACATACGTATCGTTGAAAGGCATATGGAGTTTATGCTAGAACATGGGTTACCATTAGCCCTTGAAACATGATAAGGTTGGTCGTTGTACGATTAACGATGGTTCCGAAGCAGGAATGGCAGTGATAGCCAGAGTCAGTCATGGATGTTTGATTGTTTGGTTGCTCTATTTGTACCATCTCATGTAGTGTAACAACCCGGATTCCGACGGACCGAATTTTTTCAAATATCCCAATCCCTCGAAACCCGAGTTGGTTTGCTCTAGTATCCTGCAGAAAAGACAGAGACATGAAACATGTCATAGTTCAGAAAACATCTCACAGTGGAAGGAAATATAATGTAATTAAAACATAGCTTTACCTTAATAATAATACTGCTAAACCAGTATCCAAAGCTATACAGTCTCTGTCATGAACCTAACCTGTGAATGTTGTGAGGATGTGGGTCAGAACATAAGTCCTGTGTGACTGGATTTGAATTATACTTCTGGATAATCCTACATATACCATTCAATTACATTTTCTAATTTGTTAGGTTATCTGTGTTATTAGCATTCAAGGATTACACACGTCGCACCCATCTACTCCCTAGTAGATTAACATAATACAGTGTATATGTAGCTACCCCCAACAAAGGTACACCCCATGGTACCCTACTCGCACGGTCTCTACCGTATCATCGCAGGAATATAGCAGTCCCTAATCCTACGCCTTTATGTCGTACGGATTTCTGTAAATTTGTCAATGCTACGTCTGCAAAGAACCATTACTTCTATATTACGTAAGTGTTCGGACTGTCGTCTTTGAACCATTCGATCGAATTAGGTTCCATCCTCGAATAATGCCCTCTAGTCTTATGACACACCACCTAGAGCGACATGAGTGTGCCCATACTTTCCCACGTACGTATTGTCAATCGTTCTCGATGTTTATTGCACATGTTCTCTATATGTGCGCCCGAGTCCCGTGGCAGGGCTAATTAAGAAACACGGAACTCGGTCGGGAGCTTTCAGATATCTGTCGATTGCAGAAGCTAAGGTCTGCTTTTATAGTGGTTATGGTCCCACTAGACCCCTCCCTCAACTAATGAAAGGCACCCAAGAATATCAAGAATGAGAACTTAGCCCCGACCTCTTATGCCCTTCAAACCTATTGGCCAACTTCACCCATAACTAGATAACAAAGTATATGATCTTTTGGAGTTTTCCGCCTTTCAGCTTTACGTACTGATTGAAGATGGTAGGTAGACGATGAGTTGCTATCACAAGGAACTAACTGGTCTCGCTGAATCACGCTGGTCCATATTAGTCTTTTGATTTCCCCTTATTATTACAATCAAGGCATACTCATTGGTTCATCTACGCAGACCTAACCTCTGTGAGTACAGGCAGATCGTCTGCCACTCACAGAGGAATACCAAGAGTACCATACGTTCCCGGAAGCCGTGTGCTTCTTAACCCAGTCCGTTGGAGACTACAAGAATATCTAGATGTACATGTGCTCCTCTTTGTGTCTTTTGACACCCCGATGATCTACCCCTTATGGTTATTCATCCTCTAATGTATGGACTGGTCCAAGTGCCTCAGTTTTGTATGTCATTAGACCCTATGTCTAACCATTAATCACGCGCTTGCACCACCTCATGAGTTTTCTCATTTAACTTGGTTATTCTCCTTCACGTTGACTTCCTTTTCATGTTTACCAAGTTACACTCGCTATTAATTCAATTTATAAATTAACCCATTTAAGTTCGTTAATAAGCCTACAACATGTTATTTTCATAATCTATTCATTATTCCATCCCATGGTTACCATAACATGTTCTACTTAATTTATAATTAAGCACATCTTAATTCACATATACATTGGTAAGAGAATAATTTCATTTTTCCCTATCATTCCTTATAACTTATCTTATTTTATAAGTTATAATTCCCACTTGTCCCTACGACAAGCCTACCTATTATCTTTCTTATTCAAGTTCATTCATAATAGGTTATTATCATCATTCCCCAATTTGGCATTAATTAAGATTAACTTAACCTTTCTCATTTCTTTAGCAAATTTACTTAACCCCTACTCAATTCAACTAGTTCGTAACACCACTACAGATTTAATTAGGTTAAGTATTCTAATTTAACAAATTACCATGCTACCCATGTTACCCACTTAACCCCTTTTATTATATCAATGTCAACCCTACATGTGTCATCTTGGTTAAGTGTTCATTATTATTTATTATGTCTGTAAACACGCAAGACCTCTCACATTAGATTGTCGTTTGCGGTTGCTGGATATGTCGGGCGGTTCCGGGCATACTTCTACCACATCTGAATCAAACCTCATGTCTTGACACCATTACGGATCCAATTTCCACCTAAGACCTCTCACATTAGATTATCGTTTGCGATTGCTAGATATGCCGGGCGGTTCCGGGCAGACTTCTACTGCAGACCAAATCTAACCTCGTGTCTTAGGCATATAAGTTCTTATTATAACTTATACTCATAATTCAAATCATGGATTATAATATATGTCAATTACCCATAAACCCTCAATTCACAATTATGCTTATAATCCTATCAACAGATTATGCCTATAATCCCAATTTCATGTTCATAATTCCAATTTGATTTATATACATAAATCCCACCCTAATTATATTCATAATTCCAAGCATAGTTATGCCCAATTCCCCATATATGTCGCATTTCTTCTTACATTTAATTAACTTCAATAAAGTGAAATTATTCCAATTCTACCAATTGTTCATACTCATTGAAGTTATGCTCCAAAATTCCAACCTATTAGTTTTGCCCCAAATTACCCAACCTTAAGTTGCGCTCAAATTACAGTCTTGCTTATTCATGTCCATTATTAATCCACCCACTTCCCAATTATCCCAACTTACTTAATTGTTCCAACTTAATTTGCACATATTTTCACTAATGTCCCAGATTAATATTTATAGTTATGCGCCAAATTATCATCGTTCCCAATTTCCAGTATTTTATGAGTTATACAACAATTCCCCAATCACAGGTTTTGCCCAAAATCCATTATGCAAGTTATTTCAATTTCCCAAACATCCTTCCACTATTACAATATTGTTCGAACGTATGCCTTTCAACGAGATCTGGACTAGGCTCGAAGTTAGCCTAGTCTATAAAAATAAAAAGGAATGGGAAGAAGAAAAGAATAGGCATTAAGTAAAAGCTATAAGATTTTAATTGAATTAAACATTTTAATTTGGGGAATTGCTAAACGATATTCATACAATTATTCATAAGGGTAATTTAAACCCACTCATCTTGCCAGGATTAGAAAAGAGATAAATTGTTGTTGTAACACTTTGATGTTGATTAACCTTCTAAATTGATTGTTGACGAAGAACTTGTCTCTAAAAATCTCTAGTTTAATTTATGTCGAAGGTGGAGGCTAGGTTAGTTGAGAATTTAGCAGCATGGAGGCTAGGGTTAAAGAGATAGATGAGATTAGGGTTTGGTTTGATGTATATTTATAGCTATAGTAGGTGAATTAGGGCCTTAGGATTAAAATAGAACCCATCTAAACCTTACACCTCGCTAAAAAAAAGAAGGTTCTAGAGTAGGCAAAACCAACCCAGGTGCGTTGCACCCATACGCACGCGTGGACACTGATGGTGTTGACACCTTCCTATATGCGGTTTCTTTTCTTTTTGTACATGCAAAATCTTAAACGCTCCTTAATATGTGCAAAGTACATTTCTTTTCCATTAATGCATCCTTCCATGTTTCATTATTTTATATATAATATGAATTGTATTAATTCTTTTGACATTAGCTTGCTTTAATTGAATCAATTTTTGTTTATTTTCCAACTTCTTTCTATGCATTAAATTTTCCCATGTGACATTATTTCTTTGTTGCATATATTTCGAATATTCTTATTTAAATATGTTAATGCTTTCCTGTTCATGCACTTGATATGTTGCTTCTTTTTAACGAATTAAATTGCTTGGTCACTTTTTTTTTCTATGCATGCTTTAATTGCATATTTGACATGTTTGCATTATATATTCTTTTTCTTTATTTGCATGACATTAATTCATTTTTATTTAAGTTCATGCATCTACACATTTCTATTAATTTTTATTTAGGTTCATGCTTCTACACATTCCTATTATTTTTAGTGCATGTATTATCTTCCTACAAAATTCTGAATTACAAATAACATGTATACACATATGCCCCTTCTCATTTATTGTTGCATGCAATTTTATTAATTCACCTTTTGACCATTTACATTAATTACATTAACGTTTCTCTTTATTAATTGTTTTCTCTATCATAATTACACACATGTACTTCCTTTTCCTTTTTAACATTATTACATGCACAATTGTATTGCATAATTTTTTCCTTGCATTAACTTCTTTTTAATTTATATATATATATATATATATATATATATATTGCATGCAATTCATTTTCCTTCATTTCAATGCACTTATATTTTTTTTAAATTTTCCTTTAAATATATCTATATATATAATATATACATATATGCATATTTTCAATTATCACTAAAAATGTGGGGTGTTACATGTAGATTGTCCAACGTCGAAGTAGATGTTCCTTGGGTGCTTATCTGATATTGGTTTAGGCCTCTGGGGTTGTGCTTGAGGGATGTTAAATTCGATTAGGATGGTTTACATGAGACACATAATTTGGATGTCATGAGTGCTTTACCATGATTGAATCAGTGTTCTGGTTTCCATGAATGGTTGAATTATTTGATGTAAAGGCTATCATTATCCGATCTGGGAAGATGGGAGTTGAGTTCTTCTCTGGTGTTTGGTAGATTAGTTTGTTAATCTACCCATTCTCATATACTTTATCGTTGATGTTTGTTAGATGTTTTATCGCTCACTAAGACTATTGTCTGACTTAAGGTTTTATGTTTCCCTCTTATTACCTTGGCCTATTCATCCGATTGTGGATAGGTAGATTAGGTGGCAGGTGACTAGTGATAGCTTTGTGAGGACGACGTTGCAGTTGGGATGCGAGCGGGAGGATTATGTACCAGTTTTATTACTATCTAGTATTTGGATTTTCGTTGTTTGTTATTCTTCTCTGAGTGATGTAGTGAGGCAAAGTTGTTTAAATACTATTGTTGTTATCCACGTGTATGGATATTACTTTATACTTGTTATGAAAGTTTAGTGTTTTCTGCTTCACTAATAATACCTATTGTATATGTTCTATTATATTTTATCCTTGCATTGTGAGTTCTACGACAAGTCCCGCTTGTGTTTACCTACTCTGATGATCGTCCACAACTGCTTGGCACAGCTTTCAACGCATTATTCCTCTTGTTTAGTGCGGGGGTTATGGGCGGTCGTCACACAAATCAAGCTATAGCAGGGAATTCAATCATCTTAAACTCTACGAGAATCAAAAATCAAGGTTACAGTAGTGTTTTGGACTTGGTGCCAACCTTTCTTCATTTACGTGTTGATATGCTCAAAATCTCCCTTTTTGCAACCAAATCAGGCCTAAAATCATCTAAATCTGGCCAATATGAGTTGCTCAACTCACATTTTCTAGTTTAAACGTTTATGTATACTTGAATTTGAGTTTCTATGAATTAGAATCGTTGTTACAGTAGTTTTTCTGTGTAGATTTTGTGTTAGTAAAAAACAGTTTTGGGTTCAACTTTGAGGCTCTATACCTGTCACAATTCATATTGGTTTTGTGTGTTCTCCTTTTTATAGTAGGGATATAAATCTTTGTGTATATCAAATTTGAGTCGAATATGAACTCTACAGGCCAACGAAAATAGTGTTGGAAATTGGACATGAGACAATTTTGGATATTTGGGAAAATTTGCACCTTGCATAGACACAACCAGGAGTTGAATTGACATACTCCTAGTCTGCGTTGACACAGGGATTTCAATACGCTTCCGTTAATAGTTTTCCTGCTTGTTGATCTAGCCTAATGCTTTTAATATGTTTTGAGGCTTTTTTTAGCAAACACTTATGAGTTGTTAAGGCATAATCATGTCAATGATGAGCCAATTCAAGTGTCCATTTATTTCTTGTATTAGTGAAATTTTTTGTGCAAGTGGAATATTCATGATCCATTTTTATGTGTTTTTGGTGATTTCGAGGACATGTACATATGTTTTATAAATTAGTTTTGGATAGATTTTATAAAGATACACAAGTTCGTTGTAAGATATATATTTTTCCAATAAATTTCTTTACAAATAACATCATCTCAAAGCTATAATAGATATATTTTCTTAATAAAAATCATTTCAAAATTTAATTCTAAATAGCTTCCAAAGTTGTTTTATAAACCCATTTTCTCAAACCAAGCATTTTAATATATAAAATTTATATGTTTCTACACTCTTCGAGGGAACGAAGTAGTGAATTAAACAATGTAATATATCTCTGGTATGGGATACAAAGGAATATTATACCGGTTAATTCTAGACTTGTTTGTTAGAAGCTTCTTCTTGGAGTTGGCTAGCTTTGAGTAAACCATTGAGTGAAAACATGCGGTATGAGATGTATCGTTACCAGTGTTCGGGTTACTGATGGGAAGTCTGTAACACATACTCGTGCAACTGTATGGATCTTCTCGTTATTTATGGGTGTCTTTATGTTGCTAGTATTAGGTCATTAAGGCCATATATGCAGGCTGAGAGTCTACATTTATCAGGGCGGTGTGCAGTGCTAATGCTAGAAAACTGTGTGGGGGCGCCAAGCTGTGAGGTTAGTACCGTAAGCTGAGAGTCTACATTATTTAGACTGTGTGGGGGAGCCAAACTCGTGGAATACTGTGTGGTTAGTACTGGATGGCTTTGGTCGACTGCGTGAAATTTGTGCAAGCGTAGTCCCGCCTTATGGATCCAAATCGCGTGGCTTTATTATTTTCCTGGAGACTGTGTGGTATGAAAACTGTATAGCACTGTGATATCCAGATTCCAGGTGGGCTATGATTTCCAGAATATTTATGGCGTCTATGATGTTCCATCATCTTACGGAGGCTGTGTTTCATACTTGGTATTCGTGTTGTTTGATGATTTTTATTTGGTGACTACACCATTGCGTGCCGAATGCTTAATTAAGTTTGATGCATTGTGTTAGTGTGATTTCCATCGTATGCTTTCATTTACATGAGATTTTTTAACCATCATGCCTTTTGGCTTTGATCACCTAGATGATGGAAGTAGTTGTCTTGTATTATGTTTATTTTCTTACATGAGATCCATGTGTATGAGTTAGTGAACTTTTCTCATGTATGATGATCGTGCACATGTAGTTCTCCTCCCTTCTTGAAGGATGTTATTCATTATCTGATATCACTTTGTACACATCATCTATAACTGATATTTTTAAGCTAGACTAACCTACGTATTTATACTCGGGTCAGACAGAGTTGTTTTAGGTTATAGTTGCGGTTGATTTGTGGTTTGTTGATACTTATTGGACTATTCCTTTGGATCCATTATCTTAATAGTGTAGTCGTGTATTTGTGTCATTTGTATATTTTTTAGAGCATGATGCATATATACGTGGTTCATGTAAACAATTTGAGTTTGTAGCACATATATCTGTTGTATTCTGTTGTTGTGTACTTATATGTATTATGTTCTATGATCTATTATTCGTGATGTGTTATAGTCTATTTTGAATACGTTTCTTAACCATCGTAGTTTTATAATAGACAAATTAAGTACGTCGATCCACTTCAGGTAAGAAAAAAAATATACATCCAATCGACGTATGCGATGCTCGTCTATTACGAAATTACAAATGGTCGCCATTAATCAGC
This sequence comes from Allium sativum, assembly GCA_030737875.1. NCBI lineage: Eukaryota > Viridiplantae > Streptophyta > Magnoliopsida > Asparagales > Amaryllidaceae > Allium > Allium sativum. The sequence goes on along the minus strand of JASFAX010000020.1, from coordinate 10,805,859 downwards.
CTCATTCTTCGCTCTAGTAGACAGTGTTACTCGGTAAAGCTCTTATTAGGTTGTGTCTCAGGGTAGGGCGTTACATGTTATTAGGATTTAAATAAAATTTTCACCATACATTCATGTTTCTCTCTTTTCACTAAATCTCCCCCCCCCCCCCCACTAACTTATTTAATTATAAATGAGTGGTCATTATTTCGATGCAAAAGGGGTGCCATCAAAGATGGGTGCCATATAACACACACATACACACACACACATATATATATATATATATATATATATATGTGTGTGTGTGTGTGTGTGTGTGTGTGTGTGTGTGTGTATTTGCATGTGCGCGCGTGCATTCAATGGTTGTTGTCAGCAAAACAAATACTTATGGCACTAACAAGCTATGATATCTAAATAAGTCTTGACAAACACATTATCTTTATGATAAAAAAATTGTGAACGACTTGTTAGTGGTTCAAATAAACTATCGAATTGACACAGTTATGTTTAATTAGATATTTCCTGATTTCTCTCTATCCAGAGCATGATTTCTTGCGATAGCATTGCATGGATTTTCTAGACAATTGTTATCAATACATATAACAATGTATTTGTTTTTATTCTACTTCATTGGCTTGTACGAAACTGCATGGAGAATGAACCATTAAGTTAATATGTGAATATGTTTCTCAATACCATTCTAAAACTAAGGTGGCATTTTTTTTTAGTTTTCACCCATTCAAAATGTGTGAATAACGCTTGCATGGAAAGTGATTATTTTAAAAACACATATAATATGATTTCCAAACATGGTTATAACACAGCTTTCCTTTTATATTTTTTATTTTCTACAATTTATATTTTCCATACATGAATTTATAAATTATTAATTATCTTGTTAAAACAACATAACACTTCATATTCAAAATGTTTTTTTACTTAAATATTGATTGCTAATCAATATTTTAATAGTAGAACCGCCAAAATACTATTTATCAATACTTTTCCCAAATTATCAAATTTGATAAAATAATTCATTGAACACTTTCGTAAAATTTTCCAGGTTATTTAATTTCATCTTTTAATTTATTTAGCAAGCACAGATTAAAATATATTATCTTATTTCTTTAAATGAATTCAATTTATTCCAGTACACCCAATTTCTTATAAATCACAAATTCCTTGTTTCTCATCTCAAAATTATTATCCAAGTTAGACTCTTGCACACGCATTCTTACTTCAAGCTTTAAAATCACAAAATATGTTATAATTTGTTTACCTCGGGTATCTAAAAACCTGAATTGTTACACATAATTAACACATAAAGTTGAAAATAATTTTTTTTCTTATCGTTTAAGAAGTAACGAAAGAAAATTTATCATTCTGGCATCCCCTCCATCTTTCTCAGGGTCGTCGATGGATAATTTAAAAATTCGATATCCGTCCTTATCCGCATACAAGAAAGGGTAAATCTCAGATATTATAGAATCGAAATGCGGATATGGAAATAGACACATCTGCACCCAAAAATTATCCATCTATTTTTTCCATATTATAATTTAAATTATGTGCATTTTAATACAATAAAAGATATTATTCATTGTTTTATTTAGTTGTAAGTTTATATTATGTGTACTAAATACATATTAATTTCTTAAAACTATTTATTACCATTGTATTTATTTATTTTTGGCACTTTAATAATCGACTATATTGAAAAAAACATTGCGTGATACTAAAATTTTCCATTTACCTTCTTTGAGTTGTCGACCGTTAGCGGATCGAATGATTATTCAATATCCATCCGTATTCGCGGATACAAATATTCAAAAATATTATTTCGAATGCGGATGCAAATATGATGCCATCTGCATCCGAAAGCATACCAACTTCCACCATTGGTCATTCCTCCATTCTTATCGAATATTGAAAACTCAAAATATAAAATAAACCAAACATCCTTTATTTATTTATGGAATCGATTATTTGAACATAAAATTAAACACAAATTGAAAGACACAAAATCATGACCACTGGATTATTTTGTGTAACATCCCGCAAATTACGACCATTTTAAAATTTAAATTTAATTTAATATTTGAATTTGGAATGGTATTTCAATTTAGTTGATGATGTTATTGATGAACAACTTCAAATAAACAATAATTTATGATAAGAAGAATGGTGATTTTTAATAATAAAAATTATTATCAAATTGTATGTGTATTTGGAATTATCAGCTTTGAAGTATTTTTTATAAAAAAAGGAAAGGTTAGTAGTCTAATCCTTGATTTGTGTAATTAAAGTTTTAATATAAGAACTGAAACGATGATTGTCGATCGTGAAATAATAGCTCTAGTGATGCGAAAATTGTTTTGACGTTAAATTTAATATTTTTTTGAATTTAAATTTGTATTGCACTGTTTTGTTTCATTTAATTAAATTAAATCGAGCGTTAATAATGGAAATATAATTTAGTCTTATTTTATAGCTTTAAATTAAGTTAATAATAACAGCTATATATATCTATTCTCGGATTATAACCACTTTATGTAATATGATTTAGGAATCTTAAAAATAAAAAAATAAACGTCAATATTGTTTACTGAATTCTGGATTCGTTAGTTGCATTTGAATAGTTTTATATAAATAGTTAGCGGAGAGTATTGGTTACAACAATAATGGAATTTCAAATAGAAAATAAATCATTAAGTTTTAGCGTATCATCATGTAACGTATTATTTTGGGCCTACGGTTGACCGCATTTTAAGCTTAAAAATCAGTAAACAAAATTTACCCTGTTAAATTAACATTTAATAGATACAAATACTGATTCACGTTTAGTTAGTTTTAAATTTTGTTATTTCCTATTCTAAAATGTTTTTCGCATGCGCCTCTTGACAAGCTGGAACATTCAAAAATCATCTCAATTCATAGATCTCAACCAATTCATATTCGATTCAAAATATTTTGAAAAAATATCTCATTAACACATACCTTTTATTTACTTCTTTTTCGTTAATTGCCCATTCCTTCAATTGGAAAACCATGAATTAAACATCTACTACTTTATTTATTTTGACTGTTGCCTCTCACTCCACTCTCCACGTTCTCACTCTTTCCCTTTTGAAATTATGAAATGGCATGTATTAATGAATATATTTGTAAAAAAAAGCACATAACTTTGAAATGGAAAGAATTGAATACTTATTCTTCCATTTCAGCCTTGAATGTGAAACAACATGACATGTTCATCCACTTACAAAAATAAAAATATATTTATAGCACGTCCTTCTCCATTCTTCACGGTTTGTCTCCTCTTTCTTTTGGTTTGCCATCTGAAGCTCCATAAAAATAAAAGTTCGTACCCATTCAGGTCTGAAACCGCCATTCTCTCTCACAACCGATCAACTCCAGCCTCATGCGCTGCCACTGATATTCAGATCTTGCTCCTCCCCGATTCTATTCGTCGTTGCAACTTAAATCACACTATACCAAAACAGGTGATTACCAACGAGTATAAATGACCCATTTCAGCAACACTTATTAGTGTTGCTATGGGGGCGTGACAATTTATTTCCAACGCATATAAGAATTGGTAAATTTTCTCTTCCAACGCTTATAAGCGTTGGTATATTTTCGTTTGCAACGGCTATATGCGTTGCCATATTTTCTCTGCCAATGCTTACAAGCATTGGAAGATTTTTGTTTGCAACGCTTATACATGTTGCAGTATTTTTGTTTGCAACACTTATACATGTTGCAAGATTTTCATTCATAACAAATATAATTGTTAACAATAACAGAAATATATATTTGCTATGCTTATAAGCATTGGTAACATTATACACCCCCCCCCCCAATACGGCATACAAGATAGCATAAGCTCTATTTAATATGCATTCAGCTATGATATTATCTCAACATAGCAACATGTAACAAGTCAACAAGGAAAAAAATCTATATCCGTGACAACAAAATAGTATGAACAAACAAAAAAAATTCAATACATAAAGATGTCAAATTCAATACATATGCAAATTATAATCAAATAAACATCAAGAAACATTATCCAATTCTATAGTAATAACAATATAGAATTAACAAAATGCTAGACGTGTTTCAAATTTATAGTCTACGAATAACGAATATGTAACTCCAGTTAGAACTGTTGTAATTACAAAATTGTATTACAAACAGACAGCAAGAACAATCAACGTTAATCAATTATGCCACAATTGTCACGTCAAACTGTGTTTACAATAATCACAGAAAGCGTAACCAATTTTGTGCATAAGACTGAAGGTAAACAGAAAGTATTCTGTTTCAGTAATGTCGGAGTCCAGAAGTTTTCTGTTTCCTTGAAACAATATTGCCGTCGTATGCACCAATCGACGTAGTTGCAATTTGTTTCTCAGGATAAAACGGACCAACTCCGTTGCGTAGTGTCAGCAAACGGAGCTCTGACGAACTGAAGATGATTACATAAACTAGATCAGAGGATTACTTTGAAGAAGAAGAAGCAATGCAAGCAGAAAAAGTGAATTATGTCTTGTTTTGGGCAGTGTATATATAGGCAAGGAGGAGTGCCTGTTCGCATGCATTAGTAACCGTCAGAATAGGAAAGGTTGTGACCCTTTAACCACCCGGTTATTAATCTGCGTACAGTGAGAATTCAAATGGTTGCACTCATTAAGCTAATAGACATTCCTTTCGAATTCTGGACTGAACGGACACACCTTTAAAATTCTGAGAAAAAATATTCTCATTTCAGTGCACTAGCCCAATTAGCAACCGTCGGCCATATCCAATCAGGAGACCCCAAGAGCCCCAAGGCCCTTATCTTTGACATTTTAAAGTATTATTATGTCATGGCCAAGCCCACATCCTCATATCATCCCTCTCCTTTCTATTTTACATAAGCCTATTTGGCTTCTAATATATTAGGAGAGATTATGCTAATAATTCTATGATGTGGGACTTTAAATGTTGCTATCTCTTCTTCTTCCCTATCTCTTCTTCTTCCTACTTTCCTCTTTCTTTGCTCATTCATTTCCAACAATCCCCCACATGAATGACCAGTCGATCTTAGTTTCACGAATCATTTATCGCATCGGTTAAAGTAGCACATGCGCCTTGAATTTTCCTAGTGATTACCTATTTGAATCACAGGCGAATCAGTAGACATAGACTGTCCTTGAACTGTAAGCCTTTTGCGTAATTCCAAAGTAGATAACACACGATAAATGTTTCTTATAACCCTTCGTTCTCTGTATGTGTTCGTTTTTGCCTTGAACACCTACCTGGTCTCATAAGTGCTTAGACAATTTGGCCTCATAATTCTCTTTGAAGCGTCGCCTTCGCACTTACGTAGGTGATTCTATAAAGGGTATTCTCTAATTCCTCAAATACAGACATCATTAAAAGTACTAATACTTATCCTTATTCAACATATAATGCACTAACTTATCATAGGAATGGTTTGTGTATAACAGTGCCATCAAGTTTCTCTTTGTCCCTTTGAACCTAGATCTTGGGATCTCCAATCAACTAGGTAGGGTTTCCATTTTAGAAAAACCTTTGGTCTATAGGCCTTAGCCCCATTCCCTTCGATAAGGTTTGAACTTCCTCTCTTGGCAAGCCTTTTGTAAGTGGATCCGCTAAGTTATCTTTAGATCGAATGTAATCTATTGTGATAGCCCCATTAGAGAGAAGTTGTCTTATCGTTTTATGTCTACGACGAATATGTCTAGATTTACCATTGTATAGTGTACTATTAGCTCTTCCAATAGCTGATGTATACATATTGCAGGCATAGGTTTGCTCCAATTAGGAATGTCTTCCAAGAAGCTTCGAATCCATTCTGCTTCTTCTGCAGTCTTATCTAGTGCAATAAACTCTGATTCCATCGTAGATCTAGCGATACAAGTCTGTTTGGATGATTTCCACGAAATTGCTCCATTTCCTAATGTGAACACGTATCCACTTGTAGACTTCGTATCATTTGATCTAGTGATCCAAGTTGCATCACTGTATCCTTCCACTATTGAAGGATAGTTTGTATGGTATAGACAATAACTTTGTGTATACTTTAGATATCCTAGAACTCTGATTATCGCTTTCCAATTATGCTTACCAGGATTGCTAGAAAATCTACTTAGTTTGCTTACAGCATATGCGATATCAGGCCTAGTATAGTTCATAACATACATGATACTTCCTAGTATACGAGAGTATTCCAATTGGTAAATACCATCACCAGTGTTCTTTACCCAATTTTGGTTCATATCTACTAGTGATTTTGCAATAGTTACATTATATTGCTTGAATTTCTCAAGTAGTTTGGTGATGTAATGCGATTGGGATAATGCATATCCCTGTGGTGTTCTCAGAATCTTTACACCCAATATCACATCAGCCAGTCCTAGGTCTTTCATATCGAATCTAGAGGATAACATATCCTTTGTAGATGTTATTATGGCCTTGTTATTGCCTAGGATCAATAGGTCATCAACATAAAGACAAACAATGACATATCCAATATGTATATGTTTTATGTACACACATTTATCTGATTCATTTATCGTGAATCCATTTGATAACATAGTATTATCAAACTTCTCATGAGGCCATAAAGTGATTTTACCAGTTTGCAAACTTTATGCTCATTTTCTGAGCTTAGAAATCCTTCAGGTTGTTTCATATAGATTTCCTCCTCTAGTTCACCATTCAAGAATGCAGTTTTAACATCCATTTGATGTATTTCCAAGTCATGTATGGATGCAATTGCAATGAGAATTCTAATTGATGTTATCCTCGTTATAGGTGAATATGTATCGAAATAGTCCAGGTCTTCCTTTTGTCTAAATCCTTGGACTACCAGACGAGCTTTGTACTTGTCTATTGAACCATCAGGTTTCAATTTCCTTTTAAATATCCATTTATTACCTAAGGCCTTACATCCTTGAGGTAAATCAACCAATTCCCATGTATGATTGGACATAATGGATTCAATCTCATTGTTAATTTCCTCCTTCTAATAAGAGGCATCGTTGGAAGACATAGCTTTTTTATATGTCAATGGATCATCTTCTAACATAAATGTATAGAAGTTCGGTCCAAAGGTTTTTAAAGTCCTTGACCTTTTACTTTTTCTTGGTTCCTCCATTTGCTGCTCAACACTACTTTGCTGAGTGTTATTTTGTTTAGCATCCTCAATAAAGTAAGGAACTTCATCTTCCCTTGGTCTCTTAAGTGTATGATTATCAGTACCATGTTTCAAGGGAAATACATGTTCGAAAAATCTAGCATTTCTCGACTCAATGATGGTATTTTCATGAATATCATCAATTTCAGATTTGTGTACCAAAAATCGATATGCAGCACTGTTTTGTGCATATCCAATGAATACACAGTCAATAGTTTTTGGTCTAATTTTGAATTTCTTTGGTTTTGGTACCTCTACTTTGGCAAGACACCGCCACACTTTTAGGTATTTGTAGGATGGTGGTCTGTTTTTCCAAATTTCATGAGGAGTTTTAGATGTTTTCTTTTGGGGTATTTTATTTAAAATATGATTTGCCGAAAGGATAGCTTCTCCCCAAAAATTATCCGGCAAGCCAGAGCTAATCAGTAAGGCATTCATCATTTCTCTAATAGTTCTATTTTTTCGTTCGGCTATACCGTTGGATTGAGGTGAATACGAAGCTGTTGTTTGATGTATAATTCCATGCTCAGCACAGAATTCCTCAAATGGAGACTCGTATTCTCCTCCTCTATCACTTCTTAAAGATTTGATTTTCTTGTTGAGTTGATTCTCAACTTCTGCCTTATATTGTTTAAACATTTCAAATGCTTCGTCCTTACTTCTAAGGACATATACATGACAGTATCTGGTACAATCAACAATGAATGTAATAAAGTACCCTTTTCCACCTCTAGTTTGACACATTTTCAAATCGCATACATCGGTATGTATTAAGTCTAGAGGTTCGGTATCTCGTTCAACTTGATGAAACGAGGTTCTTGTCAATTTTGCTTCTGCACAAACTTGACATTTATAGTTTGAATCTATATTGCATTTTGGTATAAATTCTAGATTAATCAATTTTCGCAATGTATCAAAATTTACATGCCCTAATCTAGAGTGCCATATGTTAGAAGATTCAACAATATAAGCAGAAGATTCACTTTCATTCATTTCAATGTGTGGTACAATAGTGGTTACATTTGCTTTAAACAAACCATCACACACATCCTCCTCCAACATACACTCCATTCTTGGAAAGCACAAATTTATCAGCTTCAAAGGTCAATTTGAAGCCATGCTTGCTCAGTAATGATCTTGAAATCAGGTTCTTGCGAATTTCTGGAACGTGGAGAACATCATTTAAAGTCAGTTCCTTTCCAGAAGTCAGTTTCAACATAGCTTTCCCTTTGCCTTCAACCTTTGAAGTAGAAGAATTGCCCATAAAAAGTTGTTCAGCATCAGTTGCAGTTTTATAGGTTGTAAACATCCACTTGTTAGCACATATGTGTCGAGTGGCTCCAGTGTCTACAAACCATTCCTTTGAGTTACCAACAAGGTTGCATTCTGATATCACTGCACATAAATCAAGATCAAAAATGCCTTTCGAAACATCAACTGTACTTGCTTCTAACTTCTTCTTTTTAGGTGCACGACATTCGGCTGCTTTGTGCCCCTTTTTTCCACAGTTGTGGCAAGAACCCAGAAATTTCTTTGACTTCTTAGGAGCATTCTACCTTTTTCTTTTGTTATTCTTGTCTGACTCAACAACATTTGCTTTGGCAGCGATATTCTGAGAATTTTTTTTCTCAGAATTTCTGTTATCTTCCTCAATGCATAGCCGAACTATGAGATCTTCCATTGTCATTTCCTTACGCTTATGCTTAAGGTAATTCTTGAAGTCCTTCCAAGAAGGAGGAAATTTCTCAATAGTCGCAGCAACTTGAAAAGTCTCGCTAAGAGTCATCTTTTCATCTTCTAATTGACGAATGATAAGTTGTAGTTCTTGAACTTGACTTATCACCATCTTTGAGTAAACCATTTTGAAGTCTAGAAATTTTTCAGCAATGAATTTCTTCATGCCTACATCTTCAGTTTTGTACTTTTTCTCCAGAGCCAACCAGAGTTGTTTGGACGTTGCAAAAGTACAGTATACATTGTAGAGGCTATCATCCAGACCATTCAGAATATAGTTTTTGCACATGAAATCCGAGTTTGTCCAGATATTGAGTGCCTCTACTTTAGTAGCGTCAGGTTCGAGTTCGTCTACCATAGGAGCCTCTTCAGTCAGAAACTTGGCAAGGCTTAATGTTGTTAAATAAAACAACATTTTCTGTTGCCAGCGCTTGAAATTGATCCCATTCAACTTCTCTGGCCTTTCACTATGAGATAAAGCCAATATTGGTAGCACAGGCACTGGCTTAGCAGTTTTCACCATCTGAATTAGTGCAGAATCAGTGCTGCTGTTTTTCGTCATCTACAACAAAATATTGTTTCAAGATTGTTAGAACTGTTGTAATTGCAAAATTTTATTACAAATAGACAGCAAGAACAATCAATGTTAATCAATTACGCCACAATTGTCACGTCAAACTGTGTTTACAATAATCATAGAAAGCGTAACCGATGCACAAGATTGAAGGTAAACAGAAAGTATTCTGTTTCAGTAATGTCCGAGTCCAGAAGTTTTTTGTTTCCTTGAAGCAGTATTGTCGTCGTATGCACTAATCGACTTAGTTGCAATTTGTTTCCCAGGATAAAACGGACCAACTCCGTTGCGTAGTGCCAGCAAACGGAGCTCTGACGAACTGAAGATGATTACAGAAACTGGATCAGAGGATTACTTTGAAGAAGAAGAAGAAGCCATGCAAGCAGAAAAAGTGAATTCTGTCTTGTTTTGGGCAGTGTATATATAGGCAAGGAGGAGTTCCTGTTCGCATGCATTAGTAACCGTCAGAATAGGAAAGGCTGCGACCCTTTAACCACCTGGTTATTAATACGCGTATGTTGAGAATTCAAATAGTTGCACTCATTCAGCTAACATACATTCCTTTCGAATTATGGACTGAACGGACACACCTTTAAAACTATGAGAAAAAATATTCTCAGGTCAGTGCACTAGCCCAATTAGCAACCGTCAGCCATATCCAATCAGGAGACCCCAAGAGCCCCAAGGCCCTTATCTTTGGCATTTTAATGTATTATTATGTCATGGCCAAGCCTACATCCTCATGTCTTCCCTCTCCTTTCTATTTTACATAAGCCTATTTAGCTTCTAATATATTAGGAGAGATTGTGCTAATAATTCTATGATGTGGGACTTTAAATGTTGCTATCTCTTCTTCTTCCTACTTTCCTCTTTCTTTTCTCATTCATTTCCAACAAATCCATCCATATAACGAACCTTACATCCAAAAAATTTCATAGCTTATACCACCAAATTTTCTCTTTTTTTCTCTGCTTCTACTGCTTCCTGCATGCATTTAATTAAATAACGTCAATTAAGTTTTAAATAATCCTAATATATCATGTACTTTTAATTAACGCATCAAGTATAAGAACAAAACATCATTACTACACCCAAAAAATATATCATGCGCTTTGTAAGTGACATAACCTGGACTAAGTGCAGCCGGTCAACCGGACGGCAATAGTGATGTGCATGTAAGCATTTGCATGCCCAGATGACCTAATCTTTTATGAAAATCTTATATTTAAATAAATATAGGTCCTCATTTCTAATGATGTAAGACTTTTATTCTCCTTTCTTTCCTTTTGCTCTTCTTCTCTATTTGAAAAAATAGAATTACTGAGGGTCCAATGTTGAAAATATCCAACAGGACATTCCAAAAGAATATCTTTTGAAAGTATGTACAGTTAGACTAACGTGTATTAGTAAGTGAAAAGTGTGTACATGTGAATTCTAACTTATATATTTTGGTAAAAGGCTAGACTACATAACAAATGCCTGTACACACACTAGATAAAAGGAACAATAAGATAAAACCATGTTATACAAACTGAAACGCACCAGTACAAGTTCCATAAAAGGTTATAAAATGAAAACATGATACAAGCAACAGGCAGGGAAAGAAAATCAAGCAAGTTAATAGCAAAAATGAACCAAGTATGACAAGCCATTCACATATTGTACTATGTCTAGAAATGCGACAAGCTTTCTTATTTGCACAATGTTACAAGTATATGCAAAAATTAAAGGTCTTACTTAGAACCTATACTTGTACCATGCGTAGTCTCTAGATAGTTGAGTAAAATTACAGGTCACTTCAAACAATCAAAAAGAACAGCCAATGCCATATTCGCTCAAGTATAGCTTTGCTCCGTTCCGAAACTGAGCTTAGATCAGTTCCGGAACTGAGCTTCGCTCAGTTCCAAAACTAAGCTTAGCTTAGTTACGAAACTGAGCTTAGCTCAGTTCGGTAACTGTGATAGCCCGTAACTTCCCCGGTAAGGAAAGCCCGGATTATCTTGAGAACACGGCAAAATAGAACGCAAACAGAAGAACGTTTCATTGTTGATTACAACAATTCCATCAGAATACAAGAATATGCAGAGTATGAATAAATATTATACAACAAAGAATATCATAGATTTAAATACAGTACTGCAGCGGAAAAATAATACAAAGCACAACTGAAAGAGATATACAGATACAGAGCTTTCCGGATATCATTCCAGCTGTAAACCAGGTTCCTGTGAATATAAATCTGCAAAATCAAAACTACCAGCTGCCCGTGTAGAAAATAGGGGCACCCAGAGTTTAGGTTAAAACAATAAACTCCAGGTCAATCATGTGACTGGTGTGAGAACTAAAACAGTTATTAATCTTTATTTTAAGGTTAGGTAAATCAAGGGACCACGCCGTATAACACGGAACGGGTTTCCTCCCAAGAATACCAGTGCATAAAACAAACAGAGCAATGCTAAATAAAGAAAAATGAAGCTATTATAAGACCCAGGTCCCATCACACAATGCAACGCAAGCCGGAGGATAGGGTTTTTACCTTATAATAGCCAAAGAATGCTTGGTACATTTGAAACAAATCATTTGATACTATTATAAGTGTATAGTGTCAAAACAATTTCAATCATGAATATCAATCATAGACGGCATTAATGACCCATACCACTATGTCGTCATACTAGGTTCTACAAATAAAACCGCAATATCACGTACTGGAAATTGGATTTCCGCCATGAGTCGAGGCAAGGGGCAAGCTCCTATCCGTTTGAGACACTCTAGCAAATGTCTCAGGACCCCACTATGATCCTTGGATCGGTTGGGCTGGTCCTCTCTTACTTTTGAGGATTAGTTATTCCTGAACACACGTTTCCCGGTCCTAACAGACCTATATCCGAGGCGCCTCGCATTCCAACAACCACACAGGTGAAAAGTATATATAAATGTCAGCCAGTTTAAGCACTGACACCACCACTAGCTAGAAAGAAATGTCGTGTTCTCCCAACGGTCACTATCCCATTTTTGACTCATACCGAGGTGTGAGGCTCGCGAATTCACGCTATACACAAAGCTGCGCCACACAGGCCGTGCTTTGATAATCAACCACAAGGCTTTGCTTTTCAACAGAAGCCTTGATCATCTGCCACTTAGGCGTGCCACATAGGCAATTCATGCCATGCGACTGATGTCCATCGATATACAACCTCTGAGCTCGTACGTCTCAGAGAAGGGCGTTAAGCAAGAGAATAAATTCTCCATCGCCAAACAGATGTATATTTAATAGAGATTAATCAATACAGAATAAAATCTAATGTCAGACACACAGTCCATTTACAAGTTCGTTCTGGGTCTGAACGAAACCGGAGGCACTTTCCTCGCATATCAATTGATCTCCAAGTACGTCTGGACGATTACCAACTGATTCCCTCATCTTGGGTGTACAGCCCAATCAAGATCATCAGTAATCACCCAAATGATGTGAAGACTTCCGGTCATCAACCACCGTCTTCATCTTCAACATACCGTCGAATCGGTTATTCAGAATGGGTATAAACCCGGCCTTTCCGAATAACCCGCGTATATAATAAACACGTGTTACACAAACACAACATACGCCTCATTCCAATTCAGAATATTCTATTATTCAAATTTTCACACTATTAGGGAAAGGTTCCCATTAATTTTATCAAAGATAAATTCTTCTAAATTTATTCTTTAATCTTCCTTAGGATATCATTTCAAACCATATCATGGTTTTCCAAACTAGTCGGGATTAGCGAACTACACCGAAGTAATTATTTATTTTATTTCCTAATCCCAACCTATTCATCCCATGGAGCAAAACTGGTAATACTCCATATCTAACACCACGGTGTTATCGATAAATATTAATTACCATTTCACGTTCAAATCTAATTAAAGATTTAACTATCGCTTTGGAGCAAAACTGGTGGTACTCCATTCTCGATCACTTTTCAGATTTGATAATTTAAATTATCAATTCACATTTCAATCTATCTAAAGATTCATTAAAACTCCACTTAGTTTTAATCTTCTCAAAAATCAATATCCTATCTTTAACTGGGTTAAAGAACCAACGTCATCTAAAACACGGTTCACGATAAACCCAAAATCACTTTCGAATCCAATTCCAAATAAATATTATTTAATTGGTACACTTCATTAAATCTAAATAGAAAGATTTAATCTTTTTTCTCCACTGGGCTTAAGAATAGTGTTAATGAAGACACCATCCACGACAAACCCAAATCACGTTTGATATCAAATACAAGGCTCTGAATACAAAATATATCGGCTTATATTCAATATCAAATTCTATGACCAACAAATATCGTATTGGAAATAACGATATAAATGTATCTTTCAAATTTCCATAACAATATCTGTATAATCACGGAATCCAACATCGAAATATTCCACAGCCGATTTTGATTCAAATCATTTCCACTTTATATATTGGAAATTCTGGTTATCTTCAAAACCTTTTCAAATCCACTTTTATTTATTTAAAAATAATTGGATTTGAATTCTAGTTCAAAACTAGTTCATTTTGATAAAAAAATATATTTTTATCCCTTCAAATGTGGAATTTTTCATCCCAATTTTTCCCAAATCATTTATTATGATTTTACATAATTTATTGATATTTTTAATAATTTTATCAAGGCCCGTACAGTCGATTTCCATCAACGGCCATCGAACTGCACTTACAGCGATCTTTTCCAAATTTGATTTGGACATAATTCCAAATCCAACCGTTAGATTTCAAATTTCTAATATTCATTGGAAAGCTCTTTTCGATACGAACCCAACGGTTCCGGTTTCAGGAGAATCCGACGGTCAGATCTCCCGTGATGTCCATTCGAAGTCAATGGTCGAAATTCACGAACTGTCGCAGCGCGGCGCGTTCTATTCAGGACATTATATAATATATATATATGTATATGTGTATATATATATATATATATATATATTTCGTCGATTTCCTTTTAAAACGACTTTATAAATCGTTTTAAATTCGTTTTCGAAACGATTTCAGCTTCATATTCAATTTCGAATCGAAATTGAATATTCCACACCATCGATATGCAAATGATAATATTTCCAAAACGTTATATTTTGAAATCACTTCCTTTTCTATATTCATTTTAAAAACGAATATAATCGATATAAATATCGCTCACGTCAAAATGGCGCATCTCTAATCAACACGGCTTTATATATTTCAATAAATTCGTTATTTTATTCAACAAATGAATATTTATTCTATTCAACACATGAATCTATATTTTTTTCAACACATGAATATTCTCAACACATGAGCGTCGTCAACACATGACTATTTTTATTATTTAATATATTTTATAAAATTATGATAAAGATGTAAATTTTATTGTTAAAATATTTCGTTCAACACATGAATCTATATTTTATTCAACACATGACTAATCTCAACAAATGAGTACTGTCAACACGTGAATCTTTATTTTATAATATTCTTCATTTTCCCAATTGGAATGAGGCCCAATCAATTACCATATAATGTTAATTATATGGATTCCATACAACACATGTATATAATAGCAACGATAAATAATCAACCATCATCCAAAGTGCACCACACAACTGCATAAGCAATAAATATAAATAATTAACGCTTACACAGTCTGTCGACTAATCGATCGACATACAACTAAATAATTGGGATTAGGGTACGCCAAATATCATCCCAACACCCCTATGGGGTTTCAAATCAACAAACACTGAATATTATTTGTGCAGTTGGCCGATGTGTAAAATTTATCATCCCAATCAATATCCTTCAAATATGTGTACATAAACAAACCGTCCGGTTTGTAAATGAATATTTATTTAGTCACATTCACGTTAAAAATTATATTTTTAACATAATTAATTTATTTCAACACATGAATATTTATTTTCTATTTCGCATCACCATCACAAACAAATTTCACAACACATCAAACAAGCATACAAGCCGTCCATGGTCTGTGGATGACGGGTGTCGGGTGCTACTAAACACCGTCCGCATCCTAGTATATACTATTAACTAGAAAAAGAAAATTTAAAGTGAGAAGTTCTCACCGACTAGCTAAACCAACGCCACGACTCTTCATATGTAGAAATCTTCGTCGTGCTCGCCCTTTGTCAATTTCGTTGCCCGTATTCACTACATATATACAAATCACATTTTATATTGTTGCTATGCATATAAAAATTAAATTTTTATAATTACTCTATATAGATAAAATTCTATTTTTATACCGCTACTATATAGATAAAAATTCTATTTTTACCATGCTATTCTCTATATAAAAATTATATTTTTATATCAACTTCTACATATGAAAAAAAAAGCCACTCCTTTACAATGCTACTTCCATGATAAAAATTATATTTTTATTACACTACATGAATAAAAATCATATTTTTATTCTACCTATGATATAAAAATCATATTTTTATTATCTATACTATATAAAAATCATATTTTTATCCTTCTTCATGGTTAAAAATTATATTTTTATACTCATAAAAATATTTCAAATGTATATTAAAATCCAACCTTCCTTGTAATTAAAAATCCAACCTTCCTTGTAAATAAAAATCCAATCTTCCTTGTAATTAAAAATCCAACCTTCCTTGTAATTAAAAATCCAACCTTTCTTGTATATAAAAGTCCAATTTCTCTTATAATTAAAAATCATTTCATTTCAGTTTTAAAAATCCCAACTTATGATTTAAAAATCACAACTTTTACTATTTAAAAGTCCTAGCTTATAATTTAAACTCTCTTATATAAAGAATAAGCATAAAAACAATGTTTTTAATATAAATTATTACCTATAAGTTTCCAGCGAGAGGGGGCTTCATGGTCGACGGTCAGAGCTGGGGTAGGGCGGAGCCGGAGTCAGCTGGTGGCGGGGAGCTCGCAGGTGGCGGCGAAATGGGGTGGCAACGGTCTCGAGCTAGGGTTTGGTCGATTTGGGGGGGGGCTGCATTCGAATTGGATGGCTGGGGGTCTTCAATGGAGTGAGGGGGGAGAAGAGGGTGGAGCGGATGAAGAGGGGGTGTAGCGGCGACCCTCCGGCGTTCGACGCTGGTGGACCTAGCAGGGGAGCGACGGGTTTTCTTTTTTTTACTTTACTTTTTGTCGATCTGAAATGGGAAAGAACGGGGGGGTATAGGAGATATAGTAGTTTTTATATATTAATTTATATTATTTAATTTCAAAAAGTTGACTTTTTCATTCGATCTCTGAACAAGGCCCACGCCTGTCGTCCATAGCTAATTACCCCCATTCCGAACACAATGGGATATGTACCATAAGCTGATTCGACCGTTTCAATCAGTTTTCGTCAAAATCAAAATATAACTCTATATACTGAATTTGAACGCGCATTTCAATTTACCGGGCCCACACACGAGCTCGAAAAATTCCAGAAAAATATTTTCTTGCTTCGTATTGGCGATACGGTCTTAACAAAATAAGTTTCGTCGAATTCTGAGACTGTTTAAAAAATGGCCATTTTCCAGTCGATTAAAATCAACTAAAACTGGTCAAACGCATTTCCTTTGCCACGCACACATATTGAATCAGAAAATTACGAATTTTGGAATCTAGCAATAACTTGACATCACGGATCCAACAAAAGTGGTTTCGTCAAAATCTGAGGTCGTTTGCAAAATTTCCATTTTTAAGGGCCAGAAATTCCATAGCGACTATTCTGAATTTACAACTGGACATATCTTTTGATTCCCGCTATGAAATTTCAATTTTTCGGATTCGTTGGAAAGATATCCTTAATTAGGTTCAAATATTTTTAGTTTCACTAAAATCCGGTTTATTTTGCACCCGGTACATTCATCTGAATTTTGAAATCGAATTTTCGAACTACCGCGCCATTTTCAATTCCTTTTATATATTTAAATAAATATTTATATTTTAACGATGATCTATATAAATATATATGTTCGAATTCCATTCAAAATAAATTTCTCATCGTTATTATTTAAAATAATTCATTTTAAATGTTCAAACTTCGCTATAATTGCCAAAATAAAAATTTTAAATTGGCTCGCATTTCCGGGTTATTACAATCTCCCCCACTTAAAACTTTTCGTCCCCGAAAAGGAACGAAGCCGAAAGTAGTTTAACTAATCAACTCAACTTCCATTATTTCCATTACGGCTTAAGTTCTTCAACTTTTCAGTTTCTAAGAACTTTTCAAATTTTTCAAAAATTTGGCTAACACCCTAAATTTTTGAAAAATTTCGCCATAACCTCCCCTGCATCGGGGACTACGGGATATTTCATATAGCCTCTCATGGCCTTCTTCAATCCAAAAGAAAAAGAAAAAGCCAAGCGGCTAGCCAATCGGCTCATAAAATCATCATCATCCAAACGAAACAGTAAATTATGGTAAACATGTACCAATTTGTCGGGCAAACAGTTTTATTCTCTGCTCTAGCCTCCTTGCTATGACCTGTTCAATATAAGTACATGTATATGCATGCAATTGTAATCATTTTTCAATACAGTTCAATATTCGGTTCAATTTGGCATAAATGGTTCAAAGTTATCAAACAAATAAACAAACAGCACAACCATCAATCAATTAGTGGATTATCGTTTCAAATTCATAATTTTGATATATATATACAGAAAATCATGTTTTTGATGCCAAATCACAACAAATAAACCTATCTAATTTTGGTTCTCACACCAGTCTAATGGAAATATATAGATATCACACCTTCGAAACACGAACATAAATATTGGTGATGGAGCTCCATCATCAAAATCATCTCCGAGCGACTAGAGTGTGATCCTATATCTATCTAGTATATTAAAACTTCGAATATACGTTCATGACGCGTATATGCAAAACCTTTATATACTCGATTGTCCAAAATCAATACAAATAAAATATTCAAATACGTTTAAAACGATTTAAATTTCAAAACAAAATTTGTTTTCATTTTAATTCAAAAATATACTCTTCATACTCGTTCTAGGATACTACTGATCCGATCTATAACGAGTCATTCTAATTGGATATTACCAATCCAATATCTGATGAATTCTTTCGTATGGTTCTAATGTGTCTTGTTCTCGAGCTCTGTAAACCAAAGCTCTAATACCAACTGTGATAGCCCGTAACTTCCCCGGTAAGGAAAGCCCGGATTATCTTGAGAACATGACAAAGTAGAACGCAAACAGAAGAACATTTCATTGTTTATTACAACAATTCCATCAGAATAAAAGAATATGCAGAGTATGAATTAATATTATACAACAAAGAATATCATATATTTAAATACAGTACTGCAGCTGAAAAATAATACAAAACACAACAGAAAGAGATATACGGATACAGAGCTTTCCAGATATCATTCCAGCTGCAAACCAGGTTCCTGTGAATATAAATCTGCAAAACCAAAACTACTAGCTGCCCGTGTAGAAAATAGGGGCACCCAGAGTTTAGGTTAAAACAATAAACTCCAGGTCAGTCATGTGACTGGTGTGAGAACTAAAACAATTATTAATCTTTATTTTAAGGTTAGGTAAATCAAGGGACCACGCCGTATAACACGGAACGGGTTTCCTCCCAAGAATACCAGTGCATAAAACAAACAGCGCAATGCTAGATAAAGAAAAATGAAGCAATTATAAGACCCAGGTCCCATCACACAATGCAACGCAAGCCGGAGGATAGGGTTTTTACCTTATAATAGCCAAAGAATGCTTGGTACATTTGAAACAAATCATTTGATACTATTATAAGTGTATAGTGTCAAAACAATTTCAATCATGAATATCAATCATAGACAGCATTAATGACCCATACCACTATGTCGTCATACTAGGTTCTACAAATAAAACCGCAATATCACGTATTGGAAATTGGATTTCCGTCATGAGTCGAGGTAAGGGGCAAGCTCCTCTCCGTTCGAGACACTCTAGCAAATGTCTCAGGACCCCACTATGATCCTTGGATCGGTTGGGCCGGTCCTCTCTTACTTTTGAGGATTAGTTATTCCTGAACACACGTTTCCCGGTCCTAACAGACCTATATCCGAGGCGCCTCGCATTCCAACAACCACACAGGTGAAAAGTATATATAAATGTCAGCCAGTTCAAGCACTGACACCACCACTAGCTAGAAAGAAACGTCATGTTCTCCCAACGGTCACTATCCCATTTTTGAATCATACCGAGGTGTGAGGCTCGCGAATTCACGCTATACACAAAGCTGCGCCACACAGGCCGTGCTTTGATCATCAACCACAAGGCTTTGCTTTTCAACAGAAGCCTTGATCATCCGCCACTTAGGCATGCCACACAGGTAATTCATGCCATGCGACTGATGTCCATCGATATACAACCTCTGAGCTCGTACGTCTCAGAGAAGGGCGTTAAGCAAGAGAATAAATTCTCCACCGCCAAACAGATGTATATTTAATAGAGATCAATCAACACAGAATAAAATCCAATGTCAGACACACAGTCCATTTACAAGTTCGTTCTGGGTCTGAACGAAACCGGAGGCACTTTCCTCGCATATCCATCGATCTCCAAGTACGTCTGGACGATCACCAACCGATTCCCTCATCTTGCGTGTACAGCCAATCAAGATGTGTACAGCCAATCAAGATCATCAGTAATCACCCAAACGATGTGAAGACTTCCGGTCTTCAACCACCGTCTTCATCTTCGACATACCGTCGAATCGGTTATTCAGAATGGGTATAAACCCAGCCTTTCCGAATAACCCGCGTATATAATAAACACGTGTTACACAAACACAACATATGCCTCATTCCAATTTAGAATATTCTATTACTCAAATTTTCACACTCTTAGGGAAAGGTTCCCGTTAATTTTATCAAAGATAAATTCTTCTAAATTTATTCTTTAATCTTCCTTAGGATATCATTTCAAACCATATCATGGTTTTCCAAACTAGTCAGGATTAGCGAACCACACCGAAGTAGTTATTTATTTTATTTCCCAATCCCAACCTATTCATCCCATGGAGCAAAACTGGTAATACTCCATATCTAACACCACGGTGTTATCGATAAATATTAATTACCATTTCATGTTCAAATCTAATTAAAGATTTAACTATCGCTTTGAAGCAAAACTGGTGGTACTCCATTCTCGATAACTATTCAGATTTGATAATTTAAATTATCAATTCACATTTCAATCTATTAAAGATTCATTAAAACTCCACTTAGTTTTAATCTTCTCAAAAATCAATATCCCGTCTTTAACTGGGTTAAAGAACCAACGTCATCTAAAACACGGTTCACGATAAACCCAAAATCACTTTCAAATCCAATTCCAAATAAATATTATTTAATTGGTACACTTCATTAAATCTAAATAGAAAGATTTAATCTTTTTTCTCCACTGGGCTTAAGAACATTGTTAATGAAGACACCATCCACGACAAACCCAAATCACGTTTGATATCAAATACAAGACTCTGAATAGAAAATATATCAGCTTATATTCGATATCAAATTCTACGACCAACAAATATCGTATTGGAAATAACGATATAAATATATCTTTCAAATTTCCATATCAATATCTGTATAATCACGGAATCCAACATCGAAATATTCCACAGCCAATTTCGATTCAAATCATTTCCACTTTATATATTGGAAATTCTGGTTATCTTCAAAACCTTTTCAAATCCACTTTTATTTATTTAAAAATAATTGGATTTGAATTCTAGTTCAAAACTAGTTCATTTTGATAAAAATATATTTTTATCCCTTCAAATGTGGAATTTTAATCCCAATTTTTTCCAAATCAATTATTATGATTTTACACAATTTATTGATATTTTTAATAATTTTATCAAGGCTCGTACAGTCGATTTCCATCAACGGCCATCGAACTGCACTTACAGCGACCTTTTCCAAATTTGATTTGGACATAATTCCAAATCCAACCGTTAGATTTCAAATTTCTAATATTCATTGGAAAGCTCTTTTCGATACGAACCCAACGGTTCCGGTTTCAGGAGAATTCGACGGTCGAATCTCCCGTAATGTCCATTCGAAGTCAATGGTTGAAATTCACGAACTGCCGCAGCGTGACGCGTTCTATTCAGGCCATTATATATAATATATATATATATATTATATATATATTTCATCGATTTCCTTTTAAAACGAATTTTATAAATCGTTTTAAATTCGTTTTCGAAACGATTTCAACTTCATATTCAATTTCGAATCGAAATTGAATATTCCACATCATCGATATACAAATGATAATATTTCCAAAACGTTATATTTTGAAATCATTTCCTTTTCTATATTCATTTTAAAAACGAATATAATCGATATAAATATTGCTCACGTCAAAATGGCGCATCTCTGATCAACACGGCTTTATATATTTCAATAAATTCGTTATTCTATTCAACAAATGAATATTTATTCTATTCAACACATGAATCTATATTTCTTTCAACACATGAATATTCTCAACACATGGGCGTCGTCAACACATGACTAATTTTATTAATTAATATATTTTATAAAATTATGATAAAGATGTAAATTTTATTGTTAAAATATTTCGTTCAACACATGAATCCATATTTTATTCAACACATGACTAATCTCAACAAATGAGTACTGTCAACACGTGAATCTTTATTTTATAATATTCTTCATTTTCCCAATTGGAATGAGGCCCAATCAATTACCATATAATGTTAATTATATGGATTCCATACGACACATGTATATAATAGCAACGATAAATAATCAACCATCATCCAAAGTGCACCACACAACTGCATAAGCATTAAATATAAATAATTAACGCTTACACAGTCTGTCGACCAATCGATCGACTTACAACTAAATAATTGGGATTAGGGTACACCAAATATCATCCCAACACCCGTGTGGGGTTTCAAATCAACAAACACTGAATATTATTTGTGCAGTTGGGCGAAGTGTAAAATTTATCGTCCCAATCAATATCCTTCAAATAGGCGTACATAAACAAACCGTCCAGTTTGTAAATGAATATTTATTTATTCACATTCACGTTAAAAATTATATTTTTAACGATAATTAATTTATTTCAACACATGAATATTTATTTTCTATTTCACATCACCATCACAAACAAATTTCACAACACATCAAACAAGCATACAAGCCGTCCATGGTCTGTGGACGACGGGTGTCGGATGCTACTAAACACCGCCTGCATCCTAGTATATATTATTAACTAGAAAAAGAAAATTTAAAGTGAGAAGTTCTCACCGACTAGCTAAACCAACGCCACGACTCTTCATATGTAGAAATCTTCGTCGTGCTCCCCCTTTGTCAATTTCGTTGCCCGTATTCACTACATATATACAAATCACATTTTATATTGTTGCTATGAATATAAAAATTACATTTTTATAATTACTCTATATAAATAAAATTCTATTTTTATACCGCTACTATATAGATAAAAATTCTATTTTTACCACGCTATTCTCTATATAAAAATTATTTTTTTATATCGACTTCTACATATACAAAAAAGTCACTCCATTACAACGCTACTTCCATGATAAAAATTATATTTTTATTACACTATATGAATAAAAATCATATTTTTATTCTACCTATAATATAAAAATCATATTTTTATTATCTATACTATATAAAAATCATATTTTTATCCTTCTTCATGATTAAAAATTATATTTTTATACTCATAAAAATATTTCAAACGTATATAAAAATCCAACCTTCCTTGTAATTAAAAATCCAACCTTCCTTGTAATTAAAAATCTAACCTTCCTTGTAATTAAAAATCCAACCTTTCTTGTATATAAAAATCCAATTTCTCTTATAATTAAAAATCATTCCATTTCAGTTTTAAAAATCCCAACTTATGATTTAAAAATCACAACTTTTATTATTTAAAATTCCTAGCTTATAATTTAAACTCTTATATAAAGAATAGGCATAAAAATAATGTTTTTAATATAAATTATTACCTATAAGTTTCCAGCAAGAGGGGGCTTCATGGTCGGCAGTCAGAGGTGGGGTAGGGCGGAGCCGGAGTCAGCTGGTGGCGGGGAGCTCGCAGGTGGCGGCGAAATGGGGTGGCAGCGGTCTCGAGCTAGGGTTTGGTCGATTTGGAGGGGGGGATGCGTTCGAATTGGATGGCTGGGGGTCTTCAATGGAGTGAGGGGGGGGGGGGAGAAGAGGGTGGAGCGGAGGAAGAGGGGGTGTAGCGGCGACCCTCATGCGTTCGGCGCTGGCGATGTTGGACCTGGCGGGGGGCGACGGGTTTTCTTCTTTTGTTTTTTTTCTTACTTTACTTTTTGTCGATCTGAAATGGGAAAGAACGGGGGGGTATAGGAGATATAATTGTTTTTATATATTAATTTATATTATTTAATTTCAAAAAATTGACTTTTTCATTCGACCTCTAAACGAGGCCCACCGCCTGCCGTCCATAGCTAATTACCCCCATTCCGAACACAATGGGATATGTACCGTAAGCTGATTCGACTGTTTCGATCAGTTTTCGTCAAAATCAAAATATAACTCTATATATTGAATTTGAATGCGCATTTCAATTTACCGGGGCCACACACGAGGTCGAAAAATTCCATAAAAATATTTTCTAGATTCGTATTGGTGATACGGTCCTAACAAAACCAGTTTCGTCGAATTCTGAGACCGTTTGAAAAATGGCCATTTTCCAGTCGATTAAAATCAACTAAAACTGGTCAAACGCGTTTTCCTTTGCCACGCTCACATATTGAATCAGAAAATTATGAATTTTGGAATCTAGCAATAACTTGACATCACGGATCCAACAAAAGTGGTTTCATCGAAATCCGAGGTCGTTTGCAAAATTTCCATTTTTAAGGGCTAGAAATTCCATAGCGACTATTCTGAATTTTCAACTGGATATATCTTTTGATTCCCGCTATGAAATTTCAATTTTTTGGATTCATTGGAAAGATATCCTCAATTAGGTTCAAATATTTTTAGTTTCACTAAAATCCGGTTTATTTTGCACCCCGTACATTCATTTGAATTTTGAAATCGAATTTTCGAACTACCGCGCCATTTTCAATTCCTTTTATATATATAAAAAAATATTTATATTCTAACGACGATCTATATAAATATATACGTTCGAATTCCATTCAAAATAAATTTCTCATCGTTGTTATTTAGAATAATTCATTTTAAATGTTCAAACTTCACTATAATTGCCAAAATAAAAAATTTAAATTGACTCGCATTTCCGGGTTATTACAGTAACTATCTAGAAAAGCATGCCCACGTTGGGATCAAATATAATAGAATATAAATACGGTATCATTGCCAACATATGAGAATGTCAATACTTAAAAACTAGTTTTGATCGTAACTATCTGGAAAACACTACTAAATACAATGTAGTGACATCAGACCACAAAGAAAAACACACAAGTTACAACATAAATTGCAAATACCTGAGGATCAGGATATCCGCTTACTGGCCAACCAAGAGGTCATTTCATATCTTTTTGACGCAATGTATACTCTTGCTCAATTCCAAACCTACAATATTTTGTTCATTTCTAAGATGCATTTGACACCTAAAGAAAGCTACTTAATCTAATATAAACTGCTGGAACATACATACATAAATTTCAGCAAACCATATACAAAACCATATATCAGTCAAGAACTTACCAAGGAACTTCATCAACAACCTTCTTATCACTGAAGATTTACGCAGATTTAAGGTGCTTGTTTTTAGGAATTGGCTCCACAGCTGGTGTGTATGCATCACAAATTTTGTTTAATATAAATTTGGATGTGGTAGAAAAGCAATTACATTAATAATAATTTTGTTCTTACGCAATAGTACTATGCTAATGTCATTTATCCACTTTTTCATCAATCACAGCTAAACCTTTTACCATACTTAAATAACATAATAAAAGCATCCTAAATCTGTGGCTATGATGCCATTTGATTTTATGCTATATTTTGTTTCATCGTACCTCTTTTTTCCCGTTAAATCTCCTATATTATATATAAAGCTTGCTCCTTTTCTTGATCATTCATTATTATTATTTTCCTTTTATTTCAAAGTCTGGACCAAATATAAATTTTAATTAATTCCCTAACCAAATTTACAGCCATTTATGTCTATACTTCAATTTCCTTATCAGAGGTTTCATTTCAATATATTTTGTTTCACTGGTCAGATTTTTCAAATTTAGTACATGTATTATATTTATAGTTGTTGATATCTTCCTCAGATTCTTGTTTTTAACATCCTTGTTTTACACCCTTCTGACTAATATGTATATTTACTAGCTAGTACAAACTTATGTTAAAGCCTTTTTCTAGTATGTGTATAATCTTTACTATTTATATACAAGCTTGTTCTTTAATATGTAATTACTCCTTTCTAATAAAACATTGCTGCATGAACTCACCCGACTTCACCATCATGCTTAAAGTTACTGATATTTCAAAAGCAACTCATCAATTATTCAAACTTGGAATGCTATCATATTGTGAAATAAATTTGCAAAAGCATGCCAATTTGGTTGGATATGATAAATTAACCATAACTAAAACAATAAAACTAATACTTTAAAACCATATTTTTGTTTGAAAATTGACTACGAATAACAATTCCATATTCACGGTTCTAATTAGCAAAAAGCATTTTATAATTAGTTGTAAATCAGGTCCTTGTTCCTTTATTTCCATCTACTCCAGTTTTTACCCACATGTTAACATATCAAAACTTTTAACATGCTCAGCAATTATTAACCAATAATTTGTATATACTAAACAGTTGATTTGATATATAGCAATTATCGACCAGGATCTTATAAAACGAAAAACCATGTGAATAAATATTAACCGTAGAACATGAAAAAAAGTATAAAAATATAGACAATAAGAAAAATATGGTACATATGATGTATTTCTAAGTGTACGTATTCTTCACATACTTATACAAATGCATAAATTTGGATGGAAGAAAGTTTAATCTATATTGCTAAATATTTCTTTAACATATTTAAAAACCTATGTATGCATTCTTTATGTATTTATATGGCTTACATAAGTGTGTGTACACTTACATGTGAGCACGCTCGTGTTTTTTTTTTAAAATACCATACTAAACGGATGTTAAGCAGGATAACGAACTTAAAATATGGATATCTTATTGTCAAAGTGATACCGTAATAGAGTGATTATTGTATGCTTGTAGAGCGTTTGCATGTTTTGATTATTGAATTGCAATTGCTCTAAAGAATGAGCAAAAAATAAAGCAAGGGATATATGCAAAACAAAGCAAAGTTTTAGGGATAAATCTTCTTTACCTATGAATCAACAACAAAGCTTTACTCCTCTTCAATCTGGACAGTGCAGAAGTACATACTTGATATAACCTGAAGAAAGTACAAGTGAGAGGCATGGTGTGAGATAGATAGAGAAAAAATGATTATACTTAACTCAATTATAAGTAAGTTTAATATTATAATTGAAAAAGTGTTACTCATCCAATATTCAAGTGATACTCAAACAAAAGTTACATAGAATGTTCTCACTCTCCTATTTTTGTAGATACTATAAGAAGGGGTAATTTTTGCAAGATAAAATGCGTTGCTACACTATAATCTAAAATATAGCATAAAAAATAAGTAACTCAATGTAGCTATTTGTCAAATATTGCAAGATACTATAAGAAGGGGTAAATTTTAAAAATAAACTAAAAATAATAAGTGTAATCTAGTTGTATGTATTTCAACAAGTGAAGCTTATAATTTATGTAGTAATGAAAAATAGGAATGGTTATTATGCGCATGATTTTAGAACGATATATAATTGGAGCCAAAGCAATAATAGGTGTCTTGTAAATAACTCTACACTGAAACATTACAATACCAGTTAAACGTCAGCAACATAACCAATTTATGATTAGGATAGTGACCTGAAAAGGAATAGCCTGCGAGACAAATAAATCTTGAACCAAACACAGAAAAAGCAATTTTGATTTCAGTGGTTGGAATTTAGAGACAGGAAAGCCAAAGAAATGATAAACGAAAGTGAGGGATATGTGATGAATACGTCTGTCAGTATGAAAGAGCGCTAATGGAAATGAATGCCAAAATAAAGGAGAAAAGATGGATAAATACTTAGTAAAGTATGGACATAAATGATATTAATACTTAAATTTTCATAGAAAGAAGCATACTACATATAGTACTGATTTTATTATAACACAGGTCCGAACCTTTTCATGAGCAATCCTTGATTTTCATTTTGAATGGTAAGACGTATAATCAAAAGGATTAAATTTTTGCAAATAGTTTATCTTACAGCATACTGTAATGACTATCAAAACAGAGAAAAGACCGAGAGAGGTGATATATATATATATATATGTATATATGTATGTATGTATGTATGTATGTATATGTATGTATCTATGAACATAAATTCCTTACTAATAGGTTTATTAAACTTGAACATACTTTGCATGATAACTGTGTAACTGTAAAATAAAGCATAAAGCAAAACTATTAGTTGAAGTTACCTTGTTTAGGTAAGTACTTGGGTGCATTATACAACTTGGAGAGAAGTTGTCCAGAAAGATATGCCCAACATGTTCAAGCTTCACCTCACTATGTTTGAATGACCATATGAATATATGGCCTTTAATATCAACAGCCAGGACATAGTCCCCAAACAAAAACAAAAGATTAACATTTTCATTGTGTTTACTCATTTTCTTCCATAATGAGACTAGCTGGAAGTAAGAATGCAACAGTTATAGATGCCAAATATAAAAGAAGATTCATCAAACCCATTGTCTCTCTGCAATCATACAAAACTGTTAACACATAGAATTATTTTGATCTTAAATTGTGCCATGTTTTATTGGATTGTGCCATGTTTTATTACTTCAGCTCTCTATGTATTATTGCTCCATTAGAAAAACAATTCATCTTACCGTAGCCACCACAAATTTGCCTAATAAACAATCCCCAAATCCACAACAAATATTACAGAAAAAGTATTTTTTAATTATTTTGAACCCAACAAGCCAATACTTGCATATCCTTCAATCATAATTCGTATCTCGGCATAAATAAATTCTACGAGTAAGAAGATCCATATGAAGACAAGGAGTGTGATTTTATCATTTTTGCAAGGTAGTCCCAAATCGATGGGATTTTTGCAAACACTATGAATTCCATCCATTGATTGGGAAGAAGAATCATACCCAGAATATTCTGATTTAGTTTTACTTTTTTTTCTTCTTATTTTTACTATCTAACAAAATAAACAAAAAACTGTACAACACAAAAATGAAAAAGAACTAAAATTACTTTGCTCAGGAAGAATTGAAGGGTGAGCTGCGAATGAATAAAGAGATGTGTTTATACACTGTTTAAAAAGGGCATTCGAAGGAAGCAAAAAATCGTTTAGATTCATATCTGTTAAAAAGCGACATTTTACCGCTTACCAGTTCACCGTGCAAATCGCTGAACCTTTCTTCGATGCAAACACTGTTCTGGATTCTTAACGCTGGATAAATTTGGTTTCAGCGCTATGTCCAAGGATTCTTTACAAACAAATGCAGCCTTAGGTGAAGGGAGAAGAAACCTTGGATGAAGGGAGAAGAAAGATAGAGGAATTGTGGAACGCCTCAAATCGGAAACAGTTGGAGGAAATTCTTGTTTCAGCGGCCGCGAGACGAATAAGCATTGAGGAATAGATGATTAGGGCTACTGATGTGTATTTACTTATTTACCCCCAAGAATGTATAGTTGCTTGAGTATTCCAACATATATTTGTGTTTTAATAATAAAAAAGGTAATGTGTATTTTCGGTAACACTTTTTTTCCTTAGCAATGCTTATTTTTGTAATTAGTGTACAACACAAATAAGTGTTGGCAGCTGAAAAAAATAAGTGTTGGGAATCACCTATTTTGGTGCAGTGTCACTATTGTTTTAAGGTGAGTTTTCACTCATGATTAGCCTTGATTCACGTCTATTTATTCAACTGAGTTACTGGAATATAATTATTACATTTGTTGACCAAGTTACATAGACTGTTCGTACCCCCTTGTGCCTGTCTTGTTTATGTGAGGCTTGATTATGTATATAGATGTAGACTAAGTTGCATATACTGTTTGTACCACTTGTATTTGTCTTGTTTATGTGAGGCTTAAGTTTGTATATGACATACCTGTATGTATATCTTGTCTATGCTGTAAAGTATGGTTTAATTACATTTGCTAGCCAAGTAGCATCTGCTCATACCCCTTCTTGCGCCTGTCAACTTGACATATTTGGAATATATGCCAATTTATTACTGCACATCACTGTGAAAAAAAAAACTAATAAACTAGAATGTACCCTATATGAAAAAAATAGTTGTAAGTAATTATGATTATGTTTTTTTTTGAATAGTAGGATAATGTAATATGTAATAGGAATGAAACCTATTGTCTGCTAAAAAAATCTCTATGTGGCAGTCAAACACCTTCTTGCGTCCACTGTTGCACCATACTTGAACTTGTTGAAATGTTGAAACATGTACTTCATGCTTGAATTTTAAGTATGGACACATTGGAAGTTTATTATCTTATTCATATTGACATCTTACAAATGCCGGCAAGTATATTTGGACAGTCTTAGGTTTTGTTGACATCAAAATAAAATAAGACTTCTAAGTTCAATTGAAAAAAAGGGTTTATTGTGCCACCTAATGTCAGTTGCTCATTCGTTGCCTCTTACTTGTCATTTATCATTTGATAGTTTACACATTTTCGACCCTTGCTATTGTTTTTTCTTCGACCTGTTAGGCCGCCATTTGGACTCTACCCTTGTATTATCTCGTGCTGCTTTTGATTCAGCACAAAATTCATTGACCATGAATATTTGGCATTTGACATGTATCATGGATTTTAGTCACTTCATGTAGTTATGGGATTAACGATTATATTTGAGTATTGCTTTTGAATAATTTTACTTAAACAAAGATTAATCCTGACTCAAGTGTTTTATGTTTTGCATGGAATGCTTGAGTCAGATTCGAGTGTTACAGATTTAAAGAATTCAGCTATCAAAGTTAGAAGCATGTGAAGACGCACGCGCTCTGGATCGTAAAATTTGTAGATCTTATTTATTAAAATCTATGTACATATATTTCCGCTGTGTAAATTTATTGTACAAACTCTGATATTTTATGTAAAAGCTTCCGCTGCAAGATATTGTAGTTTGTTTATTCTGTGATTTTTGTGATGTGATTCTATTAAACCTTGTGTAATGACCCGAGGATTTTCGACCTAGAAAATCGACATAAACTCAATGCCAAGTATTCAAGCATCGGAAATACCAGAACGTCAATAGAAAGGAGTTAGAGGGTGAGAATAGATAAGATAGAAAATTAGAATAGAAGAAGAAGAACACAACTACAAAAACATCAGAGTAACATGAATCTCACAGCGGAACGAATAAAATATATTATATTAACATAACTCTGGAATAAAACAATATTGGTATACAATACTATTATCAGAGTACAACACTTACAACACAGCGGAAATAACAATAGCTATATTACCCCAAAGCCTCATGCTCCAGCTCTCCAAGTATCTGTAAAATCCCGACTACTTGACTGCCCATACAAAATTGGGCACCCAAGAGTTTAGTGAAAACAAAACAAAATAAACTCTGGGTCAGTCACGTGACTGGTGTAAGTAAACTTCAACCATTTGTTTAACTTTTAAATCCTTTTAAAAGAAAGGAAAATCGTAAGACCGATCCATACATAAACACGAATGGTTTTTACCTTACGACTACTCAAAATATTCTTTATATCACAACTTTTGATATTATAATAATGTCTAAATCAAGTAAATAACATCTAGTAGAACACTTTCATCTCACGTTCTACATATATAATATACACTCAAAAACCGCGGACTCTTATTGGGTAATGGATTTCTAACTATAACAAGGTATGGAACCACCTTCTGATCAGTGTACTCTAGTAGCGATACACTGGAGTTCAACAAGAACATCTTGTAACTTGGCCACACATGACCGGCCATTCATTTTGCTTGAATGTTCCGAATATATTGTCACCTTACGTTGGTATACCAACATAACCGTTCCCGGGAGATACAGAATTGAAAGAAGTAACAAATATGAATCTCTAGATGGTGACAATATACCCTACTTGAGTGTGACCCACTTAGCCATGCTGCATGCTCGATTTCTGTCATTTCCCAGTTGATGAGGCTTGAGGTCATAACGTATCTTTAACAGATCACTCCTTTATTTACTTTGAATGCCACATCGTCATACCCGTCAAATCACAAATTGATTTTCCCAAAATACCACGGGTATATGCTAAGAGAAACGAATTCCTCCGCCACCAACATAAATACATTTGAAACGATCAACTTACACGATCTACCAGATATACTTTGTCATACATTCATCCATTCGAGTTGTCCTGGGACTGGACAACTCGAAGGAATTATTCTGTAAATCCATCTTAGGCAATTTCTACATAGGATCGCCAGAATAACCCTTGCATAAACTCCGTCTTCCACTATCTTCATCATATTTGATTCGCAATGCTAATGTCCGTACAGAGTGGTTTCAGATAATAAATCTGATCCCAGTCTCTCCGTATTGACAACGGAGATGGTCAAAAACTTTGATAGTCGGTTATTTAACTATCAAAGGAAAACATGTGTACAAACAACAATCGTATTCCCAAATGGAAATCTTACCGATCAATCATCGTTTCATTTCCGAATTTCCCATTTATCGTTTCCATATATTCATAAATTCCTTATTTTCTAAAACTAGAAAATATATGTTATTAACTTTGGAAAATGTTTCCATTTCTGATTCACGCATCAATATCTTCCTACCTCTATCAGTCTGTAACTGTAAACTTGTAAGAGAACAACTTCCGAAGGCCGAAACCAACATCAAATCGATACCCAAAAAGCCATTCAACTCAACTAATTTCCAATCAGTTTCTAATTTCAGTAATTCCATTTAAATTCCTAATTTAAACCCCAAATTCCTTTATAATATTTTATTTGCAAAATATTTACTTTAATCTAATTTTTCACATAGAATGTGAATAATATTTCTTTACATAATCAAAACAGTTTGATTTCGTATTTAAAAACATTTATAATGGTACATTCCATTTCAATTGCAAATTTCCTTTATAACTACTACGTTTACATTCCATTTCAATTATCGGTGTTAAAAATCGAATTTACTTCTCTATATAAATTCAAATTTATATATTCAATGTAACAACCCGTATTTTCAATAACCTGTTATAACATAAATGGAGGTAGAATTAAACTGTAAAGTCTTTATCAAGGGAAACGGGCTATGCCATTGCGTTCGTCTCGGAAAAATACGCGAAATAGAGTCCGAGTTTTCGAAAATCGGAGTCCGTATGACCAAGATATGGCCTCGCGAAGTTTCACGAAAAATTCCCAAATTAAAGTATACTTAATTAAGTGAAATGGGTTGCGTAGAGAAATATATATATATATATATATATATAGATATATATATATATAATTGAAAATTAAATAAATAAATATGCAAAAATGTTCAAAACAGCGAATTGGGAGAGGGGAATAACCGAACCGGCCGATTTTTGAGGTCGACCCGAGCCTGCTGGGTCGACTAGGGGTTAATCCAGGGTGTTTGGATGTCAACCCGTGGGCCGATTCGCTCAAATGCAGATTTTGCATTTGGATGGTTCTCATGGTTCATCTTTAATCTAAAGGCCCTAGATGGTTCCTACACTTGACTTCTTCCCCAAGACATGCTTTGATGGCTTGGATTGAATCTAGGTTTAATCCTATGGCCTAAAACACTTGCCTAATCTATAAATAAGACCCTAACCTATCCTAAATCCTCATTATTCATTCATGCAACTAAACTATGGCAAAATTTTACCTCTCATGGCCTCCACTCTCTTCATAAAATTTCTAAATGGTTTCTATGAGAGATTTTCCATGCATACAAGTGTTTTCAAGCTTGTATGAGTGTCATTAGCTTGCATTCAAGTCAAGTTTCTATCTTTGCATCATAAAGCAAGGGTTTTGATCATTTTGGCTCAAGGGTTTTTATGTTAGAGCTTGCATTTTGGGTCTATTTGATTGCATAAGGGCTTTGTCATATCTTTTGTGCCTTCATAGCAATGTAAGCCCTTTCCCTACTCTTAGATATTAACTATGAAGTTAAATGTTCATGTTGCAAGTTTGGGTTTGATCATTGAGTATGATACATGCTATCATGTCATGCAAGTTTATGAAGTCATTATCTTGATCTTGTGAGCTAAAAGCTACAACCTTTATGTTGAAATGTTGCATTAAGCAACATGAGAACCCTCGTAACCTTTATGTCAACTTGCATATGAAGTCATAACCCTTATATGATGATATATGCGAGTTACTAGTCATCATTCCATATCTTTTGTCACCATGATTCGCATATGTGCCAAGTTTGGCTTTATGCATGTTTTGAGGCTTATGAATGTAACATGCAAGTTAATGAACACATTTGTGCCTCATTTGCCACCATGATTAACTTGTGGCTTAATATCCATTTTTGTCATGCCTTTGCCAAGTCTCTTCTTTTAATCCATTACGTTGTCGCGAACGTATATGCGAGTTTAAAAGCGTTGGGTTATGTTATGGGTAATTTCTAATGACATGAAAATACAACTTGAAAACATGACTTGAAATATAACATGGAAGTTGACATGTAAGTATGCATAAAAACATAAGCTTGGGAATTTACCTATTAAGTTAGGTCTACCCTTTGGGAATTTACCTATTAAGTTAGGTCTACCCAAATGCTTGAAAACTTGTAACATGTTTTGGGAAACATGATGGACATGACACTTAGATAATATAAGTGTGGCCAACTCGAGGTTGGGTTGAGTTTGCAACGTAAAACTACCCGGAACCGACCGGCCTAACTAGTAGTTGCAAACAATAGGACCCAATGTGAGAAGTTGGTCATGTTGTGCTTGAACCCGAGGTCAGACCAAGTTGTGGTGTAAAGCTACCCGGAACCGACCGGCTTAACTAGTAACCACAACAAAGTCTAATGTGAGAGGTGAAGGTGCATTAAGTAATTAATGCCACATGATAGGGTTAAGTTAATTTGATTAATGACTCTTAACCAAATATGACATGGACAAATGGGTTAAGTAATTTGATTAGGCTAATGATACTTAACAAAACATGACAAGGTTGGGTAGGTTAAGTAACTTGATTTGCCTAATGACACTTAACCATTTTTATATGACTAGTGGATGGGGTTAAGTTAACCAACACTTAATCAATCCAACGCGATAACTTGGTAAGGTTAAGTAAGTTTTCTTAATGACGCTTAACCGAAAAATACGGTTAACAAATGGGGTTAAGATTAGACTCAACTAGTCTAAACATGGAAATCGGATGGGGTTAAGTTAGCCTAGACTTAATTAATCCCACTTGGTAGTTTAATGGGGTTAAGTTAAACACTTAACTAATCTAAACATGATGAATTGATGTGGTTAAGTGACCTATACTTATCCAATCTAACTCGTTAATTTATTGTGGTTAAGTTAACCAATACTTAACCAATATAACGTGAAAACATGATAAGGCTAAGTCACGAATCGCTTGAATACACTTGACCGATTTGACTAAGTAAATTGATAGGGTCAAGTTAATATATACTTAACCAATCTAGAATGATAATTGGACGAGGTTAAGTCGTGAATTGCTTAATATACTTAACCAACTTGAGCATGGTTTGTAGGGTTAAGCCTTGAACTTGGATACTTAGCCAATTTTGACAGGATTTGTAGACGGGTTAAGTCATGAACTTAAGTGACACTTAATCCATTATGTAAACCCTAGTTCTGAGGATTAGGTGGATAACCGTAGTTAACAAGGATAACGGGAACAATGCTAAGTGGTAAACCTTAGTTGAAGAATAACTAAGTAATGATTCTTAGTCAAGGAAATTTAGACCAGTTCATAGATAGATGAGTAACCTGATACGGTAGGTCATCGTTTAAGTATACGAGTAGGAGCAAGTATCTGATTTAGATAAAGGCTCCAGCGAACTGGGTAACGAAGCAGCGGCTTCGGGGAACGTGAGGATATTCTTGGTATCCCTCTATGAGCTGCCAGGTGATTATACTAGGCTCATGAGAGGTTAAGGTCTGCGTTAGAAGAACCAAGAGTATGCCTTGGTTGCTGTACGAGCGACCTAAAGACGGGGATGGATAGGGGATAGTCGACGATACACGGTCGTACCCTAGATAGCATTTCGTCAGGCTACCTACCATCTTTGGTCAAGCGTGTACGTACGGAAAGGCAGAGAACACCCAAAAGACCATAATTGCTATCTAATTATGGTTGCGGTAAGGCTTGGATGTGGGTTGGCCAGTGTTGTGTTCTCATACAGGATTTATCCTGTCTTGTCTTTCACTAGTTGAGGGAGTGGTCTCGTGGGACCATAGCCACGTATAAGAAAAACAGACCTTAGCATCTGCATCGGCAGATAAATCGAAAGCTCCCGACCGAGTCCTGTATTTCTTGATTTGCCCTGTGACAGGACTCGGATGGCACGATGTGATACATGTGCATACAGTCATGGAAAAGCGATTCACGATGAATGCGTGGGAAAACAGGCGTGGTTGGCGGTTAGCGTAATCCCTAGTGGCCCTAGGTGGTTGAACCCAAACCGAGATACGAAAACGTGCAATAGGTAAGCATAATCCCTAGCAGCCCTAGGTAGCATAAGTCCTAGTTGTACAAACAATAATTCATGTTGGAAGACCCTAGCTAGGTTTAGGGTAACAGTCCAAACCGATCTTAAGGATCATGGAACTATGTTAAAGTAATATAGAATCTCATGGGAAAGCCCGTATGGTCTACGGCAAGGGACTGAACATTTACATGGAATAAAACATACAAGTTGAGTAACCTATATATGCGATATATTAGGTTGACATGGACCATTACACGACTTTTGAGTGAGGGTCATTCTTGGTTAACACATGACACGGTGGGGATACTAGTACGGTAGGTGCAGAGCTAAAATATAGGATAGATATCACGGGGCGTTATACGTGACAGATATCTTGGGGATATTATACTTGATAGAAACCTGACGATGTGATACCTTGTTTTATCTTGACATCATAATTTATCATGACACCTTAGTTTATCTGAGTTCAGTAGTTCATCCTGTTATTTTGATTTAGCTTATCTATCTTGTTATCATGCTTATGTTCATCTCAGTTTCTCATGTCAGTTAACTTTACTAGTTGTTATGCTAATAGTAGATAGGGCTTACTCAGTCTTTTTGACTGACCCGTTTTGTTTCGCCTCTTTTCTTCCGTTCCCCCCTAGGTTACAGGGAGGAAATACTGTTGTTTAGTTCGGACTTCTTCTGCTTGAAGGTCATCATGGATGGCTTGGACTTTTCTTGGCTAATGGCTACTTTACTGTTTTTACTTGGGGAATAATTTATGAAAATGTCTTTATGCTTCTTTACTATTGCAAGACAGGTTTTGATGTACTCTGATGAAAAAGGCTTTAGACCTTATTTATTCATGTTATGAAAGTTTGATTTTACTTCCGCTATTTTATATGTTCTGTCTTGTGATATTTCTGTGCATGTTTACCAACAATGCCCCTCTAAAGCTAGTGCATTCCTTTGCGAGTGACCCTAGCGGAGGCGGGGTGTTACACGTGGTATCAGAGCAGAAGGTTACCAGACTGGGCAAAAGTTTTTAAAGACCTTCTGAAAACTATTTGAAAAAAAAAAACATTTACAAAGAAGCATTTTTCAAGAAAATTTTCTTTTAAAAGAAAAAGGCTATTCCCCAAAGGCCATTAGCACTATCCTTGTTTCCTTAATTGAGTCTCTTTTCCTTTCTTTCCTCCATCTGTAGTCACAGTAGTTTTAACTGCGACTAGTCTTTTCTACCTACGAAAGTGCTTTCCATACGATGGAGGTGGTTCTCGAGAGACCAGTGGCCGCGTTATAAGAAAGGATCGTGAGAAAGAAGGATAAAGGATACGAGCTTAAGGATGAGCAACTTGTTGGTATGGCTTAGTCCTCAAAGGAGGGAGAAAGATGAATAATGAAACCCATGATGAGAGAGTACCTTTGGCATGGTAAAACGGGGTGGATAGTTAAGTATTATGGGACAAGGACAAGATCATCGGGAGGGCAGTAGTATACTCTCATTTCTAGAGTACCTCGGAAGGAGGGTAACGATCTTGTTAAAGGTTTAGCTTTTCTTCTCTATCATCCCGTTAGGACTTCGTTGTTCGTATCATTTAAGTCTGCTTCGATAGTTGAGTCTCTGCACCTTAAGTACTAGCGTAATAGAGAATCCCATTTTTGTCTCAAAGTCCTATTGGAGAATCAGTCCATTTATACATGACTTGTTTGGATTTGGGAATGTCTATGCCAAGTGTTGAGTTTGGAAATAATGCTTATGTTTATAAGCTATGGATGGATTCTAGGGATGAAGTGGTTATCCAGTAGGGGGTGCCACTCTCGGTTTGATAGGAGGGTAGTTAGACCTTTTGACTAGCCTTGGTAATGCCCTCGAAGTGTCGGGTAACCTTTTTGAGGTTCTGTCATGACTAGTTACTTAGAATCCCTTGATGCCTTTATTGGAAATTTGAAGCCCGATCGAGTGGTGTTCGCCAATAAGACGGATGGTTTACTTCATTTATGCATGGGTTATAGAGATCACCCTAGTAAGTGCGCATGATAACCTGATTGACATCTGTTTACTTTCAAGAGAAAGTTCTTCTACATGGAATGCCTTATAGTATATAAACGAGATCCAAGATTCACTAGTGAATTTTGGAAAGCTTGCATGAGATCATGAGTACGCAGTCATGTTTGCGTCAAGTATTCTAGGAAAAGGATAAGTGCAAGTGGAACGAGAGGCGACGAAGAAATGAGTTCCAGCTCATGTTATGGAAACAGGAATAAGAAGCTACAAAATCACGAAGTTAAAAGACGACTTTGATGGTCAAAGACTAGATACGCGCATGATATCTCTTTTTGGGAGTATATCCTTGATCCTTGTTTTCTGTAGAGCTTACTTGTAGGCTATCTTTTGTGGACATCCTCTCGGTCCTATTCTCCGTTACAAACCCTGTAAGGAGTTTGTCCTGTTTATCTTCTCGACCCTGTTTCAGGGAATTCTAGGTAGAACCCTATGGATGTAAACATGTATTTGAAACATGTTATGATTGATATGGTTGCAAGTGGTTGCTCGTGGATGTGCGAATACACATTAGATACTAGCTCGACTCGGTCACATTTCATATTGCATATGCACGAGTATTTATACTTGTTTATGGATGAAATCGAATGTATTATCATGCGGTTGTTGCATATGAATGAATGATTGTGCACGCATATAGTATCTATATGACTAGGACTATTTGCATACATGTTGGATTCATGGCACTATACATATTTTGCATTAGAAAGATTATTCAGGCCTGATCATTAGCATTAGCTAAGGAACATGTACACACACGTTTTGCATATATTCATACAGCATTAGAAATCATCTAAGGACAATGGTTGCTTGTGGATGATGTTTTGAGTAGATGGATGGTAGGATATGTTCTTCCTAACTTGGAGATTTCGGGGACGAAATCCTAAAAGGTGGGGAGAATGTAACAACCCGTATTTTAAATAACCTGTTATAACATAAATGGAGGCAGAATTAAACTGTAAAATCTGAATCAAGGGAAACGGGCTATGCCATTGTGTTCGTCTCGGAAAAATACGCGAAATAGAGTGTAACGACCCGCAAATCCGTGCTATCTGAGTTGACTAAACACACCACACGTCCAACCCAAATAACACAGAAATACGACTCATTATTAGAAAGAAGATAGAGGGTGAGAATAGATAAGATAGAAAACTTAGAATAGGAGAAAAACGAAGATCACAACTCACAGCGGAACGAATAAAATATATTATATAACATAAGCTTTGAAATACAAATCTGTTTGGTACATATATACATACCATCATCAGAGTACACATAACATTTGATTCAGCGGAAGTAACTCTAAATAACTAACGTTGAAGCCTCCTGCTTCAAGCTCCTCCAAGTGTATCTGTAAAAGCCTGAAACACTTGACTGCCCGTACAAATTTGGGCACCCAAGAGTTTAGGGAAAACAAAACAAAATAAACTCTGGGTCAGTCATGGGACTGGTGTGAGTAAACTCCAACCACTTGTTTAACTTTCAAAACTCTTTTCGAAAGGAAAGATAATAGTAAGACCAGTCCACACATAAACACGGACGGTTTTTACCTTACTATAACCCAAAACACTTGATATGAAAATCCAGTGGTATTATAATAATGTCTACATCAAGTAAATAACCAAATAGCAGAACGCTTGCATCTCACGCTCCACATATATATTATAAAATCAAAAACCGCATGGCGCTTATTGGATATTGGATTTCCAACATGACAAGGTATGGAACCACCTTCCGATGATGTATCTCTAGAGGCGAATACACCTGGGTTCAACAAGAACATCTTGTAACCCGGCCCACACATGACCGACCACTCATTTCACTTGAGTGTATCGAATGTATATCACCAACGGTTGGACTCAAACCACCGTTTCCCGAATGGGCAGAATCGATAGATTTAGAAACAAAAGGAATTTCTCTAGATAGGTGATTATACACCCTAATGGGTGCGACCCACATAGCCATGCTGCCTGCCCGATTTTTGTCCTTTCCCGGTTGTTGAGGCCTGAGGCTACGATTACTTACCATTCCTTGATGACACAATCACTTTGAATGCCACATTGTCAGATCCGTTAATCACTAGTTGAGTTTGCACAAATATTCTGGATATTATGCTAAGGGATAAATCCGTTGCAACCATATATACTTATACAGACCAACCCATTTGATCATTGGAAATACTTTGTCAGACATTCGTCCATTTACGTTTGTTCTGGGATTGAACGAAACCGAAGGCACTATTTCTATAAATAGAAAAGCCCTTGCACTTCACTCCGTCTTCAATATATTCAGCATACTTGGTTCGCAACGCTTATGCCGATACGGAGTGATTCTTCGGATAATAATCCAACCGGTCTCTCCATATTGACAACGATGGTCAAAAAAACTTCGATAGTCTGTGATTTAACTATCGAATAAAAATAAGTGTTCAATCAACATAACAAACAAATCACTGGCTCTTTAATTAATATTTCATTAATTAAATCTCTTTTCCATTTGCTTTATCAATATTTGTTAACCAAATATTTTCAATAACCATCTCGGCCTCTTTTTGCTATTTTTGATTTCGTTTCCTTGTCGAATTCTATATATATCGATATATAGGTTTCTAATTGTCAAATTTCTTAAAAATATTCTATCTCCTTAAATTCCCGGAAAATTTCGCCATAACCTCCCCTGTATCGGGAGCATCGGGAAATTTCAAATAGCATCCCGGTATCTTCCTCGATCAAAAAGAAAAAGGAAAAGCCAAGCGGCTTGCCGATACGGCGCATAAAACCCATATATGAATTAAACATGTACCTTTTTGTCGAGCACATAAATTATATACTTTATATACTTCATTCCATACCTGTCCAACACCTGTTCACCTGTTTTCAATTCAATTCAACACTATCTAATTGTTTGAATTCAGTTTCGCCATTTATTCTTTAATTAATCATTTCGCCTATTTCACTTCTTTGTCGAACATAACATGTTCAAACAAAATGTTTAACTCGTTCATAATCAAATTGAATTTCAATTTCAATTCTAGTTCCCTTTTCTATTTCGAATATAGATTTTCAAATCGAACTCACTTATTTAAGGCCCAATATCTATTCAAAAGCTCCTTAACTAATTTCTATTCAATTAAGTTACTTCCATTCAACAAATCAAAATCTGGTTTCTGTTTCAAAAATCATATTCATTTACACAACTTGAATTCGCATATATTTTGCAACTCAACTCTGAAATTTTTTAAATAGAAAATTCGGATTTTATCGCTTAAAATCCTTTTATAATATTAAATGAACCATTATGGTTTTAAAATAATTCTGGCGCTGCTTTTCTGAAAATTTGATTTTGACATATCTCAAAATCTATACGATGAAATTCAGATTTTTCTCTTTTATTAGAAAACTATTATCAAACCGGTCCTGACGTTTCTTGTTTCGAAGAATTCCGACTTCAATTGCGTCCTGTATATTCGATTGAAGTTCGAATCGCTATTTTTCGAACTGCAGCGCTGCGGCGAGTTCGTTTTAATTATATTTATATATAAACTTTAAACTTCTTTTAAAATGGATTCAACTTCATCTAATATATATATTCAGATATATTTCAAATTCCATTTGAATCTTTACATTTCAAATTCCATAGTTTTAAATCCTGTATTCAAATCCCATTTGAAATCCTTTATTCGAATTCCTTTGAATTCAAATTTTGATTTTTATTCCTTGAATTCAAATTCTATTTTCCATTCTAATCTCGTCTATTCAAATTCTATTTGAACTTCTATTTGAATTTCTAACATTCAAACCCCTTTTCTTTTCTATTTAAAATTCAAATAGTTAAACTCTTTTTCTAACTCTAATATTCAAATCCCATTTGATTTCTATTATTCAAATTCCACTATTTTAAATGTTCTTTTAAATTTCCTTTATTCAAACTCTATTTGAATCTCTATACCAAAATTCAATTTTGGAATTTCTTTATTCAAATTCTATATTCAAATGTTATACTCAAATTTTAATTGAATTATATATTTAAAAATTCCATTCCAAATCCTATTTGAAATTTCTTTTGTATTTCAAATATTTTTACTCCTTTCAAATATTTAAATTCTATTTAAAAATTCTATTTCAAGTTCTATTTTGAAATTTCATTTCAAAATCCTATTTCACACTTGTGTTTTCTATTTCTGAATTATCAAATGATAATTCTTTTTACTTCATTTATAACTTCGTTATAAAAGAACTATTTCTTAAACTTCGTTTAAAAAGAAACTACTTGGTTTATTTTTCAAAACAAGTTTAAATCTTTATTTCCATTTAAAAATTCAAATTCTATTTAAAAATAGAATTTCCCTTTTTAAATCTCAAATATTCTTTTAATTGGCCCAGTGATATTTAAACACACAAAGCAACGAATTATTTATTTTTTCTAACACATCATATATAACAATATATATGCAAACAAATAAACAAACAGATAATATATTTTTGAGGAATCCAGTTGGATTCCTCCAACCTGTTTTTCCTGCATCCACAGATGTTAGCACATAAATAATACCCATTCTGCTTCGTGGCAGAATATCGCGGTATAGAAGGTCATCCACTAATCATAGCGTGGGGCGTATAGGGTAATCATCCGCTATGAAACTGCGGGCATCCGCTAATGAGACTGCGGGAATCCAACCAACCAATCAACCCAATATATATATATATATATATAATAGCCTAAATAACTAATATATATAAAGCAAGTAGAAAAATCCAAACGAGCACACAACAATTATTTTTAACGAAAATAAAAATAATTATAAATAAAAGGTGAGTGAGATTTACTCACTATTATTTTCCTTGCCGAGTATCTTGATAAATCTCGTAACGTCACGGCTATGAATCTACTCGAATGAAATCCATTTGTTTCCTAAAATTATTGAATTTTAATTAATGATTAAACCGTTATTTAATTTCATTTGCTACTAACAAATAAGAGAATTAATCCTTGTATGAATTTTTAAATTGCATAAACATATACCTTGCTCCGAAGCAAACCAAACAAGCGATGATCCTCAATCAACCGCAAAAACACTGCTTCTACCTCTTCGGCATTTCGTCGAACATGTTACAGGCAACATCATCGCTGCCACATCACCAATGTATTTCTCCTCAACTTCACTGCAGATCCCTGCTCGAGTCACCAAGTCCTCATCTTCATTGGACCCATCATCCTACGCTTCCGAACCCCAACTCCACACAGTACGTCCTCGATCACGACAAAGACAAGATCGACCTCCAAGCAGATTCCTAGATCGATGCTTCTAACTTGTACACCGCACCCCTAAACAGGCTCTGCTCAAACTCACAATAACACGGACAGGCCCTTTGAACCCATTGACAGCCAACTTTACTCGCGATCCACCCTCTTGACCAAGAACCCATGTTTGAAATTAACATCGCACCCTTCTGCTGTACCTCATAACCGAATCCACTTCGATCTGCTCAAGCTAGATCCATTTCCGCACCTCCTAACGCGAGCGGCTTGGCGACAGGGCTTTGGTAACCTCGCGATTTCGATTCCTCTTCTCTAATCGCTAGTGGTTCAGCGTTCGTTTACAACTCCAGAAAATCGAGCGGTCTTCGATTTAAAACGGTTTTGAATCGCGTTCCCATTCTGTTGATTTCCCCCCCTTTTTTATGCCGAGGGTCCATTTTAATTTTTTATAGAGGAAAAGAAAATGAACGAGGAAAAGAAGGCTTGCATTTGTTTCGTGAATTAGAAATGGGAAATACGAAGGTGAGGCTTCAATTTATATAAGGCAAACAACAGACAGAAGTACAACGCCATTAAATTTGTTGCTTCCTGGATATTGAGGTTGGGAAACAAAATTGTCTGCTCGAGATGGAAATAAGCAACGTGATTTGATTTCGAAATGAACGATGGTCGGCTTTGTTTAATTGATTAGACTAGTTAGGATTTTGTTTTATAAACTGTACCAAAATATCTCACGGTCCCTTGACTTCAACC
Source organism: Allium sativum (assembly GCA_030737875.1). Taxonomy (NCBI): domain Eukaryota; kingdom Viridiplantae; phylum Streptophyta; class Magnoliopsida; order Asparagales; family Amaryllidaceae; genus Allium; species Allium sativum. Next base: position 10,761,408 of record JASFAX010000020.1, on the reverse strand, counting down.
ATGGAACCCTATGTAAATTTAACGACCGTCATTTTCGAGATTATATGCTATTTTAAACTTAACGGAATTGGTATTAAAATGGAATAATCACTAGTAAATTAAGTTAAACCGTTTAGAAATGTAAATCGATTTTTAAACGAATAAATTCATCGAAAATAAATTATTATCTTTTTAAGTCAATACAGAATTTATATTAGTCAACTGAATTGTTCTGATTTAGTGTTACACTGGGAATTCAATTGTTACTATTACGATAATTAAATATATTCGATATAAAATCATATATCGATAATTAAATTGACAAATCTAATATAAAATTCATTTATATTATGAATTCAATATTTAAAACCATACTAAATATTTAAAATAAACTGTTCAAAAAATCTGGGTCGTTACATTCTTCCCCCCTTAAAATAATTTCGTCCTCGAAATTGCTAGGGTAGGAAAAGTGATACAAATCTATTTCTTTTCAACGTCTCACTTATGTTGAAACTCAACTCCTCATATTTCTATGACTTTATTTTCAACCAAAACTTTTGGTCTTCTTCCTTTCACATGCCTTCACGTCAATTCATATTTATTTCAATTTATTTCAATAAATCTATTTAAATTGATTCTAATCAATTCATTCACTTCGACCCATTTAACTTGTTTAAGTTAAATTTAAATTCCAGAATTCAAATCCCTGGGTTTTTCTTTTCAAATTCTTTTGAAATTCCATATATATATATTTGTTTCATTTCAAATTCAAACATTTGAATTTTTAAACCACTTGTTTTCTTTCAAACAAATTTCCATCAAAACTTCTCTAAGGTAGCAATCCATCACTTAGAAACTCGGAAATGAACACTGATGATGTTGCAATCATCATCAGAATTATTTCCCAGCAACTGAAGTGAGTTCAGTGCTTTATTATTTCAAAATCCATGATTTTCTTTCAAATCCTCCCAAAACAAAGCCACATTATTTTAATATACTTTGAAAAATATTTTTCAACATCCCAGGATTTCCGAATTCTTAATTCTGGTTTGAATTTAGTTCTAATTCATCTCATTTGTATATATTTCATTCATATACAAACTTTATTTGGTTATAATTAACCATTTCAATCTTTATAATCTCATTTGATTATAAGAACAACAACCAACACATCCAAAATATAATAATTTCAGAAAATTATTCTTTCTACATCAAAATATAGTTTTGGGTAAAGTTATTTCATTTACCCACTTTAAAACAATATCGTGTCGAATTCTCTGTTCAAGTGCTTATAAATTCCTATCGACTTCGTGGCGTCCCACAATTCGACCAGAATTCATAAACCACTCAACAGATTAGCCAACACAATATAAAACAACTTTTGTATCAATTTACAAATACGCTCTCTCGTATATATACACCCAACTCATTCTAGGGTACTACTGACCCTATCTCTAATGAGCACATGCCACACAAGCCTAGGTGTTCGCTCAACCTAAGCTCTGATACCACCTGAAACGACCCGCAAATCCGTGCTATCTGAGTTGACTAAACACACCACACGTCCAACCCAAATAACACAGAAATACGACTCATTATTAGAAAGAAGATAGAGGGTGAGAATAGATAAGATAGAAAACTTAGAATAGGAGAAAAACGAAGATCACAACTCACAGCGGAACGAATAAAATATATTATATAACATAAGCTTTGAAATACAAATCTGTTTGGTACATATATACATACCATCATCAGAGTACACATAACATTTGATTCAGCGGAAGTAACTCTAAATAACTAACGTTGAAGCCTCCTGCTTCAAGCTCCTCCAAGTGTATCTGTAAAAGCCTGAAACACTTGACTGCCCGTACAAATTTGGGCACCCAAGAGTTTAGGGAAAACAAAACAAAATAAACTCTGGGTCAGTCATGGGACTGGTGTGAGTAAACTCCAACCACTTGTTTAACTTTCAAAACTCTTTTCGAAAGGAAAGATAATAGTAAGACCAGTCCACACATAAACACGGACGGTTTTTACCTTACTATAACCCAAAACACTTGATATGAAAATCCAGTGGTATTATAATAATGTCTACATCAAGTAAATAACCAAATAGCAGAACGCTTGCATCTCACGCTCCACATATATATTATAAAATCAAAAACCGCATGGCGCTTATTGGATATTGGATTTCCAACATGACAAGGTATGGAACCACCTTCCGATGATGTATCTCTAGAGGCGAATACACCTGGGTTCAACAAGAACATCTTGTAACCCGACCCACACATGACCGACCACTCATTTCACTTGAGTGTATCGAATGTATATCACCAACGGTTGGACTCAAACCACCGTTTCCCGAATGGGCAGAATCGATAGATTTAGAAACAAAAGGAATTTCTCTAGATAGGTGATTATACACCCTAATGGGTGCGACCCACATAGCCATGCTGCCTGCCCGATTTTTGTCCTTTCCCGGTTGTTGAGGCCTGAGGCTACGATTACTTACCATTCCTTGATGACACAATCACTTTGAATGCCACATTGTCAGATCCGTTAATCACTAGTTGAGTTTGCACAAATATTCTGGATATTATGCTAAGGGATAAATCCGTTGCAACCATATATACTTATACAGACCAACCCATTTGATCATTGGAAATACTTTGTCAGACATTCGTCCATTTACGTTTGTTCTGGGATTGAACGAAACCGAAGGCACTATTTCTATAAATAGAAAAGCCCTTGCACTTCACTCCGTCTTCAATATATTCAGCATACTTGGTTCGCAACGCTTATGCCGATACGGAGTGATTCTTCGGATAATAATCCAACCGGTCTCTCCATATTGACAACGATGGTCAAAAAAACTTCGATAGTCTGTGATTTAACTATCGAATAAAAATAAGTGTTCAATCAACATAACAAACAAATCACTGGCTCTTTAATTAATATTTCATTAATTAAATCTCTTTTCCATTTGCTTTATCAATATTTGTTAACCAAATATTTTCAATAACCATCTCGGCCTCTTTTTGCTATTTTTGATTTCGTTTCCTTGTCGAATTCTATATATATCGATATATAGGTTTCTAATTGTCAAATTTCTTAAAAATATTCTATCTCCTTAAATTCCCGGAAAATTTCGCCATAACCTCCCCTGTATCGGGAGCATCGGGAAATTTCAAATAGCATCCCGGTATCTTCCTCGATCAAAAAGAAAAAGGAAAAGCCAAGCGGCTTGCCGATACGGCGCATAAAACCCATATATGAATTAAACATGTACCTTTTTGTCGAGCACATAAATTATATACTTTATATACTTCATTCCATACCTGTCCAACACCTGTTCACCTGTTTTCAATTCAATTCAACACTATCTAATTGTTTGAATTCAGTTTCGCCATTTATTCTTTAATTAATCATTTCGCCTATTTCACTTCTTTGTCGAACATAACATGTTCAAACAAAATGTTTAACTCGTTCATAATCAAATTGAATTTCAATTTCAATTCTAGTTCCCTTTTCTATTTCGAATATAGATTTTCAAATCGAACTCACTTATTTAAGGCCCAATATCTATTCAAAAGCTCCTTAACTAATTTCTATTCAATTAAGTTACTTCCATTCAACAAATCAAAATCTGGTTTCTGTTTCAAAAATCATATTCATTTACACAACTTGAATTCGCATATATTTTGCAACTCAACTCTGAAATTTTTTAAATAGAAAATTCGGATTTTATCGCTTAAAATCCTTTTATAATATTAAATGAACCATTATGGTTTTAAAATAATTCTGGCGCTGCTTTTCTGAAAATTTGATTTTGACATATCTCAAAATCTATACGATGAAATTCAGATTTTTCTCTTTTATTAGAAAACTATTATCAAACCGGTCCTGACGTTTCTTGTTTCGAAGAATTCCGACTTCAATTGCGTCCTGTATATTCGATTGAAGTTCGAATCGCTATTTTTCGAACTGCAGCGCTGCGGCGAGTTCGTTTTAATTATATTTATATATAAACTTTAAACTTCTTTTAAAATGGATTCAACTTCATCTAATATATATATTCAGATATATTTCAAATTCCATTTGAATCTTTACATTTCAAATTCCATAGTTTTAAATCCTGTATTCAAATCCCATTTGAAATCCTTTATTCGAATTCCTTTGAATTCAAATTTTGATTTTTATTCCTTGAATTCAAATTCTATTTTCCATTCTAATCTCGTCTATTCAAATTCTATTTGAACTTCTATTTGAATTTCTAACATTCAAACCCCTTTTCTTTTCTATTTAAAATTCAAATAGTTAAACTCTTTTTCTAACTCTAATATTCAAATCCCATTTGATTTCTATTATTCAAATTCCACTATTTTAAATGTTCTTTTAAATTTCCTTTATTCAAACTCTATTTGAATCTCTATACCAAAATTCAATTTTGGAATTTCTTTATTCAAATTCTATATTCAAATGTTATACTCAAATTTTAATTGAATTATATATTTAAAAATTCCATTCCAAATCCTATTTGAAATTTCTTTTGTATTTCAAATATTTTTACTCCTTTCAAATATTTAAATTCTATTTAAAAATTCTATTTCAAGTTCTATTTTGAAATTTCATTTCAAAATCCTATTTCACACTTGTGTTTTCTATTTCTGAATTATCAAATGATAATTCTTTTTACTTCATTTATAACTTCGTTATAAAAGAACTATTTCTTAAACTTCGTTTAAAAAGAAACTACTTGGTTTATTTTTCAAAACAAGTTTAAATCTTTATTTCCATTTAAAAATTCAAATTCTATTTAAAAATAGAATTTCCCTTTTTAAATCTCAAATATTCTTTTAATTGGCCCAGTGATATTTAAACACACAAAGCAACGAATTATTTATTTTTTCTAACACATCATATATAACAATATATATGCAAACAAATAAACAAACAGATAATATATTTTTGAGGAATCCAGTTGGATTCCTCCAACCTGTTTTTCCTGCATCCACAGATGTTAGCACATAAATAATACCCATTCTGCTTCGTGGCAGAATATCGCGGTATAGAAGGTCATCCACTAATCATAGCGTGGGGCGTATAGGGTAATCATCCGCTATGAAACTGCGGGCATCCGCTAATGAGACTGCGGGAATCCAACCAACCAATCAACCCAATATATATATATATATATAATAGCCTAAATAACTAATATATATAAAGCAAGTAGAAAAATCCAAACGAGCACACAACAATTATTTTTAACGAAAATAAAAATAATTATAAATAAAAGGTGAGTGAGATTTACTCACTATTATTTTCCTTGCCGAGTATCTTGATAAATCTCGTAACGTCACGGCTATGAATCTACTCGAATGAAATCCATTTGTTTCCTAAAATTATTGAATTTTAATTAATGATTAAACCGTTATTTAATTTCATTTGCTACTAACAAATAAGAGAATTAATCCTTGTATGAATTTTTAAATTGCATAAACATATACCTTGCTCCGAAGCAAACCAAACAAGCGATGATCCTCAATCAACCGCAAAAACACTGCTTCTACCTCTTCGGCATTTCGTCGAACATGTTACAGGCAACATCATCGCTGCCACATCACCAATGTATTTCTCCTCAACTTCACTGCAGATCCCTGCTCGAGTCACCAAGTCCTCATCTTCATTGGACCCATCATCCTACGCTTCCGAACCCCAACTCCACACAGTACGTCCTCGATCACGACAAAGACAAGATCGACCTCCAAGCAGATTCCTAGATCGATGCTTCTAACTTGTACACCGCACCCCTAAACAGGCTCTGCTCAAACTCACAATAACACGGACAGGCCCTTTGAACCCATTGACAGCCAACTTTACTCGCGATCCACCCTCTTGACCAAGAACCCATGTTTGAAATTAACATCGCACCCTTCTGCTGTACCTCATAACCGAATCCACTTCGATCTGCTCAAGCTAGATCCATTTCCGCACCTCCTAACGCGAGCGGCTTGGCGACAGGGCTTTGGTAACCTCGCGATTTCGATTCCTCTTCTCTAATCGCTAGTGGTTCAGCGTTCGTTTACAACTCCAGAAAATCGAGCGGTCTTCGATTTAAAACGGTTTTGAATCGCGTTCCCATTCTGTTGATTTCCCCCCCTTTTTTATGCCGAGGGTCCATTTTAATTTTTTATAGAGGAAAAGAAAATGAACGAGGAAAAGAAGGCTTGCATTTGTTTCGTGAATTAGAAATGGGAAATACGAAGGTGAGGCTTCAATTTATATAAGGCAAACAACAGACAGAAGTACAACGCCATTAAATTTGTTGCTTCCTGGATATTGAGGTTGGGAAACAAAATTGTCTGCTCGAGATGGAAATAAGCAACGTGATTTGATTTCGAAATGAACGATGGTCGGCTTTGTTTAATTGATTAGACTAGTTAGGATTTTGTTTTATAAACTGTACCAAAATATCTCACGGTCCCTTGACTTCAACCATGGAACCCTATGTAAATTTAACGACCGTCATTTTCGAGATTATATGCTATTTTAAACTTAACGGAATTGGTATTAAAATGGAATAATCACTAGTAAATTAAGTTAAACCGTTTAGAAATGTAAATCGATTTTTAAACGAATAAATTCATCGAAAATAAATTATTATCTTTTTAAGTCAATACAGAATTTATATTAGTCAACTGAATTGTTCTGATTTAGTGTTACACTGGGAATTCAATTGTTACTATTACGATAATTAAATATATTCGATATAAAATCATATATCGATAATTAAATTGACAAATCTAATATAAAATTCATTTATATTATGAATTCAATATTTAAAACCATACTAAATATTTAAAATAAACTGTTCAAAAAATCTGGGTCGTTACATAGAGTCCGAGTTTTCGAAAATCGGAGTCCGTATGACCAAGATATGGCCTCGCGAAGTTTCACGAAAAATTCCCAAATTAAAGTATACTTAATTAAGTGAAATGGGTTGCACAGAGAAATATATATATATATATTGATATATATATATATATATTGATATATATATATATAATTGAAAATTAAATAAATAAATATGCAAAAATGTTCAAAACAGCGAATTGGGAGAGGGGAATAACCGAACCGGCCGATTTTTGAGGTCGACCCGAGCTCGCTGGGTCGACTAGGGGTTAATCCAGGGTGTCTGGATGTCAACCCGTGGGCCGATTCGCTCAAATGCAGATTTTGCATTTGGATGGTTCTCATGGTTCATCTTTAATCTAAAGGCCCTAGATGGTTCCTACACTTGACTTCTTCCCCAAGACATGCTTTGATGGCTTGGATTGAATCTAGGTTTAATCCTATGGCCTAAAACACTTGCCTAATCTATAAATAAGACCCTAACCTATCCTAAATCCTCATTATTCATTCATGCAACTAAACTATGGCAAAATTTTACCTCTCATGGCCTCCACTCTCTTCATAAAATTTCTAAATGGTTTCTATGAGAGATTTTCCATGCATACAAGTGTTTTCAAGCTTGCATGAGTGTCATTAGCTTGCATTCAAGTCAAGTTTCTATCTTTGCATCATAAAGCAAGGGTTTTGATCATTTTGGCTCAAGGGTTTTTATGTTAGAGCTTGCATTTTGGGTCTATTTGATTGCATAAGGGCTTTGTCATATCTTTTGTGCCTTCATAGCAATGTAAGCCCTTTCCCTACTCTTAGATATTAACTATGAAGTTAAATGTTCATGTTGCAAGTTTGGGTTTGATCATTGAGTATGATACATGCTATCATGTCATGCAAGTTTATGAAGTCATTATCTTGATCTTGTGAGCTAAAAGCTACAACCTTTATGTTGAAATGTTGCATTAGGCAACATGAGAACCCTCGTAACCTTTATGTCAACTTGCATATGAAGTCATAACCCTTATATGATGATATATGCGAGTTACTAGTCATCATTCCATATCTTTTGTCACCATGATTCGCTTATGTGCCAAGTTTGGCTTTATGCATGTTTTGAGGCTTAAGAATGTAACATGCAAGTTAATGAACACATTTGTGCCTCATTTGCCACCATGATTAACTTATGGCTTAAAATCCATTTTTGTCATGCCTTTGCCAAGTCTCTTCTTTTAATCCATTACGTTGTCGCGAACGTATATGTGAGTTTAAAAGCGTTGGGTTATGTTATGGGTAATTTCTAATGACATGAAAATACAACTTGAAAACATGACTTGAAATATAACATGGAAGTTGACATGTAAGTATGCATAAAAACATAAGCTTGGGAATTTACCTATTAAGTTAGGTCTACCCTTTGGGAATTTACCTATTAAGTTAGGTCTACCCAAATGCTTGAAAACTTGTAACATGTTTTGGGAAACATGATGGACATGACACTTAGATAATATAAGTGTGGCCAACTCGAGGTTGGGTTGAGTTTGCAACGTAAAACTACCCGGAACCGACCGGCCTAACTAGTAGTTGCAAACAATAGGACCCAATGTGAGAAGTTGGTCATGTTGTGCTTGAACCCGAGGTCAGACCAAGTTGTGGTGTAAAGCTACCCGGAACCGACCGGCTTAACTAGTAACCACAACAAAGTCTAATGTGAGAGGTGAAGGTGCATTAAGTAATTAATGCCACATGATAGGGTTAAGTTAATTTGATTAATGACTCTTAACCAAATATGACATGGACAAATGGGTTAAGTAATTTGATTAGGCTAATGATACTTAACAAAACATGACAAGGTTGGGTAGGTTAAGTAACTTGATTTGCCTAATGACACTTAACCATTTTTATATGACTAGTGGATGGGGTTAAGTTAACCAACACTTAATCAATCCAACGCGATAACTTGGTAAGGTTAAGTAAGTTTTCTTAATGACGCTTAACCGAAAAATACGGTTAACAAATGGGGTTAAGATTAGACTCAACTAGTCTAAACATGGAAATCAGATGGGGTTAAGTTAGCCTAAACTTAATTAATCCCATTTGGTAGTTTAATGGGGTTAAGTTAAACACTTAACTAATCTAAACATGATGAATTGATGTGGTTAAGTGACCTATACTTATCCAATCTAACTCGTTAATTTATTATGGTTAAGTTAACCAATACTTAACCAATATAACGTGAAAACATGATAAGGCTAAGTCACGAATCGCTTGAATACACTTGACCGATTTGACTAAGTAAATTGATAGGGTCAAGTTAATATATACTTAACCAATCTAGAATGATAATTGGACGAGGTTAAGTCGTGAATTGCTTAATATACTTAACCAACTTGAGCATGGTTTGTAGGGTTAAGCCTTGAACTTGGATACTTAGCCAATTTTGACAGGATTTGTAGACGGGTTAAGTCATGAACTTAAGTGACACTTAATCCATTATGTAAACCCTAGTTCTGAGGATTAGGTGGATAACCGTAGTTAACAAGGATAACGGGAACAATGCTAAGTGGTAAACCTTAGTTGAAGAATAACTAAGTAATGATTCTTAGTCAAGGAAATTTAGACCAGTTCATAGATAGATGAGTAACCTGATACGGTAGGTCATCGTTTAAGTATACGAGTAGGAGCAAGTATCTGATTTAGATAAAGGCTCCAGCGAACTGGGTAACGAAGCAGCGGCTTCGGGGAACGTGAGGATATTCTTGGTATCCCTCTATGAGCTGCCAGGTGATTATACTAGGCTCATGAGAGGTTAAGGTCTGCGTTAGAAGAACCAAGAGTATGCCTTGGTTGCTGTACGAGCGACCTAAAGACGAGGATGGATAGGGGATAGTCGACGATACACGGTCGTACCCTAGATAGCATTTCGTCAGGCTACCTACCATCTTTGGTCAAGCGTGTACGTACGGAAAGGCAGATAACACCCAAAAGACCATAATTGCTATCTAATTATGGTTGCGGTAAGGCTTGGATGTGGGTTGGCCAGTGTTGTGTTCTCATACAGGATTTATCCTGTCTTGTCTTTCACTAGTTGAGGGAGTGGTCTCGTGGGACCATAGCCACGTATAAGAAAAACAGACCTTAGCATCTGCATCGGCAGATAAATCAAAAGCTCCCGACCGAGTCCTGTATTTCTTGATTTGCCCTATGACAGGACTCGGATGGCACGATGTGATACATGTGCATACAGTCATGGAAAAGCGATTCACGATGAATGCGTGGGAAAAAGGGCGCGGTTGGCGGTTAGCGTAATCCCTAGTGGCCCTAGGTGGTTGAACCCAAACCGAGATACGAAAACGTGCAATAGGTAAGCATAATCCCTAGCAGCCCTAGGTAGCATAAGTCCTAGTTGTACAAACAATAATTCATGTTGGAAGACCCTAGCTAGGTTTAGGGTAACAGTCCAAACCGATCTTAAGGATCATGGAACTATGTTAAAGTAATATAGAATCTCATGGGAAAGCCCGTATGGTCTACGGCAAGGGACTGAACATTTACATGGAATAAAACATACAAGTTGAGTAACCTATATATGCGATATATTAGGTTGACATGGACCATTACACGACTTTTGAGTGAGGGTCATTCTTGGTTAACACATGACACGGTGGGGATACTAGTACGGTAGGTGCAGAGCTAAAATACAGGATAGATATCACGGGGCGTTATACGTGACAGATATCTTGGGGATATTATACTTGATAGAAACCTGACGATGTGATACCTTGTTTTATCTTGACATCATAATTTATCATGACACCTTAGTTTATCTGAGTTCAGTAGTTCATCCTGTTATTTTGATTTAGCTTATCTATCTTGTTATCATGCTTATGTTCATCTCAGTTTCTCATGTCAGTTAACTTTACTAGTTTTTATGCTAATAGTAGATAGGGCTTACTCAGTCTTTTTGACTGACCCGTTTTGTTTCGCCTCTTTTCTTCCGTTCCCCCCCAGGTTACAGGGAGGAAATACTGTTGTTTAGTTCGGACTTCTTCTGCTTGAAGGTCATCATGGATGGCTTGGACTTTTCTTGGCTAATGGCTATTTTACTGTTTTTACTTGGGGAATAATTTATGAAAATGTCTTTATGCTTCTTTACTATTGCAAGACAGGTTTTGATGTACTCTGATGAAAAAGGCTTTAGACCTTATTTATTCATGTTATGAAAGTTTGATTTTACTTCCGCTATTTTATATGTTCTGTCTTGTGATATTTCTGTGCATGTTTACCAACAATGCCCCTCTAAAGCTAGTGCATTCCTTTGCGAGTGACCCTAGCGGAGGCGGGGTGTTACATTCAATTTATCAAATGATAAATATTTTCTTAATTTATAAACATTGTTTAGAAATTATTCTCCTCAATTTATCTGTTAAAACAAATTTCTATTAAATATTTACTTTAAATCAATTTCCTATAATTCTTTTATATCTTGCCATTTCCTATTTATAATTCTATTTATTTTCCAAATATTTCCATTTTATAATTCTATTTACTTTCCGAATAAACATTCCTTTTATAATTATATTTGTTTTCCAAATATTTCCCTTTTATAATTATATTTATGTTCCAAATAAATATTCCATGTATAATATCCTATTTATTTCCTATAAATATTTCGTTTATAATATCACTTTGAAAATTTCCTTTTTACATTCCAGTATTTCTTATGGTATTTAAAATACCAATTAAACAGACCAATGTCGTCATAATCAATCACAGGTTTTATATCACATCATATATCACAATATATGAAAACAAACAGTATTATAAATATTGAGGAATCCAGTTGGATCCCTCCAACCTGTTTCCCTACATTCACATATGTTAAACAATATAAATAACCAATTAAACAGACCAGTGTCATCATAATCAATCACAGGTTTATCACATCATATATCAGTTTTTACATTGCAGTATTTCTTATGGTATTTAAAATACCAATTAAACAGACTAGTGTCATCATAATCAATCACAAGTTTTATATAACATCATATATCACAATATATGAAAACAAACAGTATTATAAATATTGAGGAATCCAGTTGGATCTCTCCAACCTGTTTCCCCGCATCCACATATGTTAAACAATATAAATAACATCGATTTCATTTCAATATGAAATATTTTGAAAAACATAATCAATATTTGATTAACGATTTATATATATATCGTTATCTATAATTTCAACCAATAAATCAGCAATTCAACCAAACAATCAACACACAACAATCAATCATCATTTATCAATACTAGATTATATTTATAGAAATATAAACTGGCAGAGTTAGTGAGCTTTACTCACATTGGTCGGTTATCGTTAAATAACGAATAATGATCATTGATTTGGATCCGGCAATTTATTTCGCTATAAATTGTAACGTGTTCCGATTCACTCCCAATAAGTTCCATTCTGTAGCCCTCGTCCATACGATCCTAACGGATCTTGTTTTGTTGGATTTCGATAAAATATGAGCAAGTTATGATAATTATAACTAAATATATATTTTACGTACACAATTTATATTAATTTAAATTCTTATCGGGCCTCACCCTATAAATCCTTGGCCCAACACCTTATTATTACTCACCCGCCCCTCTTTTGCACCGTAGCCTTCTTCCGAAACACCGCACTCCTTCATTAGTCCATTACACAGTCCATTGCTGAAAACATTCGAACTTCCCCCATCAATACTCCAAATAGTTCGAACAAATAATACCATAATTATCCTCTCCTAAATCCGCTCCCTTTCATACCATTTTCAGGAAACTTGAGCTCATTCTTCCATTTCGCGTTAACTCCTGATGCCGCACCCATTACAGTATACTTCCTCATTTCCATACGCTTTGATAGCCCGTCCTCCTTCAACTCAACGTCGATCACCAAGCTATCTTCACAAATCGACACCACTCCTTCCCCTCTTCCTTCCAGACATCTCATAGTCGCATTTGAACAAACTTAACGACTCACGACATCCTCTAACTGCAACAGTGACTTGCGTCACTTATAGTGATCAATCTCCCCCAAATTCTCATAGTAGGTGCTAATCACTACTACGAAGACAAATACACTCTCCGATTCCAACATTGATGCCTAAATCTTTGTAAAATTGGAAGCCCTAGTTCGCTGTTGTAAGATTTGCGGAACCCGTAAAATTCGATCTCGATAAAACGAACATGAATGTGAAGAGAAAGTTGATAAGAACCCGAATATATATGTTTCAGGATTTTGGAGAATTTATTTCGATTTGTTTAGCATTTTCTTTGCTCATAAAGTTTGCTGTGTAGAAAAAGACTAGCGACGAAATTTAATTGACTAGAGGAATGGAAAGTTTAGGGTTAGAGAGATTTGTGGTATATTTATAGAATATATTGGCTTCTCATAGAAGCTTCATTTAAATTTTATATTAATTTATATGGTCACCACTATTTATATTTGTCTTCTAAAAATCCGTATGATCACATACGATATCCAAAAACCATGAAAAAGGGAATGCAGCTACAGTTTGACATTAAGGACCCAACGAAACTTGTTTCGTCGAATTCGGAGTCCGTTTGCTCACACAACGCATTTTGAAAGTCAAATTATTGACTATTTTTCACATTAAAATTCCACACGATCACATACTGACTCCAAAAATCACGAAAATTGAAATCTAACAATAATTTAATATTCCAGATCCAACAAATTAGTTTTACTGAAAAACGGAGGTCGTTTGCAAAAGTGGCTATTTTTAAAGCTCTAAATAAGCCCATTTAAATATTAATATATTTAAAAATAATTAAATTAAATATTAATAAATTAATATTGTCATATATATTCACATAAATATAATACAGCTCCAAAATATTCCTATCTGAATTTATAACTCAGCATTTCAAATCCAGATTAAATCAGTATTCAATTTATATTGAAAATCCATCTACAATATAAATAAATCGTTAACAATTATAAAGGAATTTCGTAGTGACTTTTTCGAAAATTTGATTTGGACATAACTCACAATCTACACGATGAAATATCGATTTTTCTCTTCCATTAGAAAAATATACTTCACCAGCTCCGAACGTTTCTTGTTTCACATAAATCCAACTTAAAATGGATTCTATATATTCGTTTAAAGTTCGAATCGCCAAATTACGAACTGCCGCACCATTTCGAGCTCGATTATAATTATAATATAATTTATACGTTCAAAGGACATATATAAATAAATTCGTTACATTAATTAAATTCTAAACTGAATTAAATATTATAAATAATCCAATTCACACAATATTGTGAATTCTACTATTTCCGACTATTTCAGAATTTAAATATATTATTTAATTATTTATATTAAATTGAATATCCAAAGTTATTTAATTTAAATTATTTAAAGTACCAAACCATATTTTAAATAATTAAATAAATTAATTATTCGACTGTAAAAATACGGGACGTTACATTCTTCCCCCCTTAAAATAATTTTGTTCTCGAAATTGCTAAAGGTAGAAAACAAACCCTGTTAACTGGGTTAAACATCATTTGTTTACCTCTTAAATTTCAGTTTCGCTGAACCAATAAATTTTAATTAAAATATTGATTCATTCTTACTAATGAAAATTTTCAAAAATTCTGAAAATTTTATAACACCCGAAATTTTCGAAAAATTTCGCCAGCACCTCCTTTGTACGGCTCAATCGGTACAACTACAACTCACCTCTGTAGGCCTTCTCCAATCCAAAAGAAAATCGAATAGCTAAGCAGCTTGCCAATCGACTCATAAAAATCTCATACCCATATGAAATATAAACTTGTACCTTTTTATCGGGCATATCATTATATCATTTCCATCGGTTATCAATTCTGCATATACTAATGTCATCCCAGTCAAACTCAAATCACTTTTATCTCCAACACAACCATTCGCTTATCCAAGCCAAATTCCATTTCAAACCAAAGTTCCATTCTTGATTCCAAACTCCTAACTCATCAATTCAACTTACTTAACCTTGTTAAGTTCTATCCACATATTTCATTAACTAATTGTTTCCTCTAATCAGTTATCCTCATCCTAAAATCAAAATTCTGATTTTTATTTCAAAAATCAATTCATTTACTCAACCGAGTCCAATTATATACTAAATTCCAATTTTACTCGATATTACTCCATTCTAATTCAATTTCAGTTTGTTTCACAAATTCTATTTTTTAATTTGTTACAAATTCAAAACAATCTTCGTGGGAGTTTTAAACATCTTAACCATTTTCAAAAATCAACTTTCCCTTTTTGGATTCAAAATAACTTGGTTTTCTTAAAACGATTCAAAAACAATATCTTTGGTAGTAATCCGTCACTTAGAACTCGAAAACGAACACTGATGATGCGATCAGCATCATCAGGGCTATTTCCCAACGATCGAAGTGAGTTCAATACTATATCACTTTTCAACTCATATTTAAACACTTCTATTTTGACATATATTTCAAAATACCATTCACAATGCTAGTAAAACAGTTTAAAATCTCCAAGGATTTTAAAATTTCCATATACTTAACTCAAATCCATTTACGAATACTTTTCCAAATTTTAGGAATTTTAATTTTAATTCTAATTTGACTTTAATTTTAGATTTAATTCATATGATTTCATATATTACACTTATACGAATTCAGATTGGTTATTTATAATCATTTCAATTATAACTTTATTCGATTATAATAATGACCAACACATCAAATATAATAATTCCCATATATATACTTCTTTATATCAAAATATAATTTGGGGTAAAATTATTTCGTTTTACCCTCTTTCAAAACATACCATGTCGGTTCATTGTATTCGAGTGTTTAGAAACTCCTACCGATATAGTGGATCAAACTGATCGATCAGAACTTGTAAACAACTCAACCAATAAATCTCCATAGTATAAAACCATTTGTATATCAAATAACAAATACGCGCTCATATATACACACTCAAACTCAATCTAGGGTAATCTTTACTGAGTCACGCAACAGAGCCAAGGTAATCACTTAACCTTGCTCTGATACCACTGTAAGGACCCGAGGATTTCCGATGCTTGAATAGTCGACATTGAGTTTATGTAGATTTTCTAGGTCAAAAATCCTCAGGTCGTTACACCTTGTAAGCTAAATAACAATATGTCATTTTGAGCAGTTTAATTTGGTTTAACTACTGACTTGAAGCGGTCGAAATGACAGGTTGTTACATTTTGTCTTTATATGAAAGGTGGAGTTTATGGGAAATTCAATGGTGCAGATTCATTGTGTCACAAATTGTGTCAATTTTTTATGTCCAAATAGTTTTTCTCTTTATTTATTTCCATTAAAAATTTAAACATATAATATTTCCATAAACAAATATGAATTTTTTGGGGATTGTTAAAGTGACTCCACATTTAGTTTTTATTAACGAGGATTACAGGGGGTTAATATCGAAAATTTAATTTATATGTCCAAAGGGATGCTAATTAAATTTGTACCTCGCATAACAATCTATTAAATAGTAGTAAAGCAGAATCTTTTGAGGCTCTCTCCTTAATTCTAGGATTTTTCTCTCTTCCCCTTCATTCTCTCTGGATATTTTATTTTTTATTTAGTTTTTCATTTTACACTTATTTACTATTTCTCTTACATTATTTTATCTCTTCTTTCATTTTACATTTTGATATGAATATTTCAAAGTTTACATAGTTATTTACTAGCAGTTAGCTCCTAACATTTTATATTTAAGTCCCTGTAATTAAATTAATTACAAAAACCAAAATTTAAGTAATTTAAATAAATGTAATTAACCAATATTCCTTTTAGATACTAAAAAATGACAAAATTATGTTTTATGGCACTAATTACCTACACTTTAAATTTTCTATAATCATTTAAGTCTCTCTCAATTCTTTTTTAATATTTTACATTTAGTACCATATTTTACAATTAATTACATACTATTAAAATTATTTAAATAATTTTAGCAAACTATTATCCACTTATACTCCTAATAAATCACATCAAGACTAATCATATTCAAATTAACAAAAATGAAAAAAACCAAATATATTAATATGTCAATCACGTAGCAAATTATATACATAAATAATAATCACAAGTTCGAAGTTTAACTCATTTACATCAATATATTTTATCATGTATTGCATTGTAAAATTAATGTCAAACGCGTGCATTTTAAAATTTATTTTGTTATATACAAAATACTACATAACATTGTCCATTTAAGTCAATATGTTTAAATTAATTATATGATTTTGAACTTAAAAAATGAATTTAGTCAATAAATTATTGTTGATTCATCTAATTAACGCTAAGTGTGATGTTTCTAAAATGTGTACCATGTTCATATAATCAAAGATGGAAAGTTTTGTTTTTCTTCCAAATATAAAGTTAAATAAGTCACATACTTTAAATAAACAACAACAATAATATATTATACACTTATCTCAATAAATTTACCATAAATTAAAGAAAGTAATTTCCGCTTTAAATACTTTGTATTTTAACATTTCTATAGTTACTTGCTAAGCCTCCTCAGTTATTTTGCGTTGTTTTATATTTTAACCCGTATGTTTAAACTCTTTGTGAAATATTAAATTCTAATTATTTGAATAATTTTAAAGAGTATTTAGTTCATTTTTTAATAGCTCTAAAAAACCAATTTTACTATATATTTTCATATAAAATAGGTAGTTTTCTATGCAACTATAAAGCAAAATTCAAAATTCTAATTTTCTGTTCCATGTCGATCGTTTGGATATTTTAAAGTTTCGGTTGTTTCGAAAATTTCAGATATTTCGTTTTGATTCTGATTTCGGGTTTTATCGTTCTTTGTTGCAAATGTATCAATGAATAACAATATTTATGTTAAGTTACCCAACTGTAATTGGGTTTAATGAACGTAATTCACCAAATTCCAAAATAGGATTTCTATTATTAGTTAAGTTCTAAAGCTCAAATATTTCTTAGCCTACCAAACCATTAACACGGACCCTTTTAAAATGGTTTCTCTCTTATCAAGCCCTATGTCTTTTCTAGACAAGGAAAATCAAAGCCTCAGCTAACTAACGAATGAATTGTTTTAAATTTGAAGCCCTACTAAATAGGAATGTCCATGTGGCATGTGCCTTGAGTTGCTGAAGATTTCCTTTTTTTTTTAATTTCATTTTTCCTTCTTTGATTTTGTTTTCTCTTTTTTTTGTTTACTTTCGTTTTCCCTTTCTTTGTTTTGTTTTTCTTTCGATGCAGGCTTTAGCATTGAAATTTCCTTTCTTTTTAAGGGTATTTTGTGGAACGGGTTTTCGAGTGAATTTTGGTTCGGTCAACGCCGAAATCAGATCGAAATGGTCGAAATTTCAACGTGTAGGCCGGATTTTCGAACCATGCTATAAAGATGCATAAATCACATAATATGACCTTCATATCAGCAATAATGATAAATTAATTAGTTATGATTCATTTATATCAAAAATTTACTATACATTATAGATTCTTTTTGAGCATTAACAACTCTGCAACAAATTTATTTATAATGCAACAAATTTATTTATACTTATTTGCAAATTTCTTTTCAATTCTTTTTGCTATGTTGTACAGTTAAACTAACTTTGTAATTTTACATTTAACTTATTTAAACAAATCCTGTTAAATAATATTTGTTAATTCATCGAATAAATTACTAACATACATCAATTTCAACATGTATATCTATATTAACAAAAATGATTAAAAAATTCTTAAATACGCACACATACATAATGTTTGTATAAGCTAAAGAACATAAATTACTCTCAAATAATAATAATTTTGATTAATAGTTTATGTATTTCACATCGAAATTTAGCATATATTACATAACAAATTTCTCATTTTAACATTAAAATAGTCAATACTATTTTTAATAATATTATCGTGTGCAACGCACGACTTACATACTAGTTATACACTAAATTAAAATTGATCCTTCCCTTAACTAAATGTGGAGTCTCTTTGACAATCCTTTTTTTTTTTTGGAAAAAAAGGGCCAAATTTGGTAGAATTTTCAGTTAAGCAAAGAAGCTACAAATTCCTTTTCTTATTTGCTGATCTGCCATATTTTACTCAAGTCATGATGGACAAATTCTATTTGAACACGGGAAATTACTGAGTAGTCCCCTACAATTCAGCAGAAATGAGGAAACCCCTCATTTTGTTGAGTAACCCCCGTCTAATTAAAAAAATCGAAAATGCCCTTCCTTGTATTGGATCTACGTGGTTTTTAAGGAAACCACGCAGGAGCACTACGTGGTACACTAGCCACTACGTGGTTCTTCAGCATATTATAGAGTGCTCCTACTTGGTATCCTTATAAATCACGTAGAGCCACTATGAAGTATCCTTATAAACTATGTAGAGCCACTACGAAAGAGACTAAAAAAAAATGAATTGTTATTGACACTCCAAGCATTGTTAAGGGGGGGTCATTTTTTAAAAAAATAAAGAACTTCTTAAGGGGAGTACCAATGTAGAGAGCACCTCTTTAACAAATAAAATTTATTTTACTAAATTAGCCTTATTTGCAATAATATCTTTTTTAGTTGTTAATAAAAAAAATTTATACGGTATATTAGTCGAACTGCATCAGATTTTTACACCAAATTATCAATAATTTCATTTGACGATATGCATCGGATCAGATGAAAATATACAATTCATAGGAAATCGATATACATATATCGAACAATTTTTGTATACATTATCCACCGTCGAATATGTCGATACACCCCATTTACTCCACTCTAACAACCCAACAACGAATACAAATTTAAAAAACGATGAACAATGTCGAACAAAAATATATAATACAGAAGACCTACGTTGTTCATGTCATTATGCAATAATTCGCTTATTTCGGCGATCACAAATGGGAAAAAAATGTCCACCTTCGATCGAATAAAATTTGAAACTGCAGCGTTTGACTATCAAGACTGACATAATAAAAACCATAATCTTCATCGTTTTCAGGGCATTATACAATCAATTTCACATACCTTGTCAACAACTTCTCCACTATCTTAGCATCTTAGGAGAAGCATTTCACCTTTATCTTTTGCACCATTATTTCTCCCTAAACAATTATTTTTTCTTTTGCAAATAATTTGAAGCTTTTTTTTTTTTTTTTTTTTTTTTTTTTTGCTTGTCAGATTATTTGGAATTTGAGATGGTAAAAGTAAAAAGGGAACGTGAAAAATTAGTAGGGCCTCCTAATAATGAGTGTTTTTAACATTTGACCTTCTCTTAAGAACACTTGTAGTGTCAGCCAACACCCCCAAATAAAAAAATTAGAAGGGCAGTTTCGTCCTTTTTTCTATACACACGGGAGCGACGGAGAAGTTCGCCGCGTTGAAATAGAATTTTCGTCCTGATGGTAGCAGCGCCCTAAATCAAATTCTATGCTTTGTTCAATTCAAACGGTCCGCTGCTAAAATCTAATCATGGCGACTGAATCTCCAAACCCTCAAAATCCTGGTAAGTGGAATTTGTCAGCCAGTAAATACTATGAGATATGCTTATCTAATATTGGTTCCAAGCTTCAAAATTTTCTCCCTTTTGTGGCTATTTTGTCAACCAGTAAATACTATGGGATATACTCATCTAATCTTATGTTGATTTTGATCTGAAATTTATTGAGCAATGGCCCATTTGATTTTTCGTTTGATGCAGCGGTTTTAGTTTGTAAATATTTTATTTTAGTTTGACATGGGTTTTGAGTTGAATTTTCGTTTGATGTAGCGGTTTTAGTTTGTAAATATTTGATTTTAGTTTGGGCAAATTCTATTCATGCACCCTAAATTACTTTTCATACACCATTAGTTTTATTATCAAAATTTAGGACAAAAATACCCTTATATTTCAAAAGTTTTTGTTTCAACGATTTTTTATAATTTTAAAATTTTACAATTTAAAGGGATTGTTAATGACACCCCCTTTTTGGTTAAGGGGTTTCACAAATTTTAGTTTCTATATTTTTGTTAAGGGGTGCACAATAAAGACTAAACCCCCCCTTAACAATTTATTGCTTTAAGACAAAATTACCCTTAATCTGAAGAAGAAGCACGGCGTGGTGAAATTCGGTCGCAAGTCACCGTTTTCCGAAGCATGACGTAGATGTGAAAATACGAAAAACGGCCTGCAAACACCGAACAATCATTATAAAGATAGAAAATTATGAACGTTTTTAGTGTGAAAACACGGTCGAATATAACCGTTTCCGTTGTTTTTGTTAAGTTTGTTATAGAGATAGAAAAGATGCTCTAATGCTACCGTTGTTTTTATTAAATAAAAACGGTATACTCTTACCGTTTTTTTTTGTTCGAGCGCGAGCATTGAAATACAACAGGGTTTTTTGTCTCTTAAAAGTATAACTGGTGTTGCCCCTTAACAAATATTTTATCGAAAATGCTTGTTCAACCGGAAATTCATTAGTCAATTCCACCGGAAGAAATCTGGACGGTTGCCTTATTTCCCTCCATGAATTGCGTCTCGTCCATTTCGAGATCCGGTCCATTTCACCGCGTTTCCGCCGGTCGATGTAGCATTACCCATATTTTAGTGACCGGTGTCCCCTTAACAAAATGACACCCATTAACCAAAAAGGAGGTGTCATTAACAACACTCAATTTAAACTCTAAGTTAAAATTCCCTGTCAAAGCTACAAATTAAAATCAGAATTTAGCTTCTTAAATAAATAGAATTATCTTCGGTTAGCATTAGATTTACAATTCAATGTTTAAAATTATTGTTCATATTACAAGTTTAAATGCAAAACATTTATGTAGTTTTGATTTCATAATTATATTCATCTCTCTTTAAAATAATATTAAGATAACATAATTATAAAATTTGTAATCATATTTGTACCTAAACTAAAAATTATAATCAATATCAGATAAGTCATATTACTTGATGTGATGGCTGAGAACATGTTTTCACAAGTTAATCGTTCTAAAACAAAAATTTAGAATCTTCAAAACTAAATTTAAAAAGTTGTAATTTTAATTTGTGGATTTGATTGATTGAAGAGGAAGAAAATTAGCGGAAAAGAAGAAGAGAGATAAATTTGTCCTATTTTAATCACAAGTAAGGATGATGTTGTAATATGGATGGTGTTTAAAAAGTAAAATATGGGTGTATTTGATTTTGACAATTATTTTGGTGTATGTAAAGTAATCTCTGATGTATAAATAGAATTTGCCTTTAGTTTGACATGGGTTTTGAGTTGATTCTTATTTACGTTATGGGATAATACCTTTTTTGGCAATTCTATATATTCATCTTTTTCGTCCATCAATGATTTTTGAACTATCTTAAAGACGAATTGACATTCTTCTTCATTCCAAAGCTAACACATATTTTTTTCTGTCTCTTTTAGCCAATGAAATTCTGAAAACAGTATTAAAAAAAGTCTAACTCAGACAAATGTTAAGATTAAATTTGGTCAAGATCAAGCTACATCAATCATCATCCCCTCCTTTTTCTTCCTTGAGTTCATTCAATTCCTTTCTCCAGTGTTTTAAATATTCTAAATTCCATATATATATATTTGTATATCTGTACGAAATCCAAATAAATTGATGTGTATGAGCCAATTTAACACTAAGCAGCTTAGAGTGGTTGACCAATGTCTTCAATTTTAAATTTAATGTTTTGGGAATTCAAGAGTCCTTGATATCACAGCTTGTAAAAAAAATTCATTACCATAATAACTCTTTTACAGACACAGACACGGTGAGTAAAATCAGAAATATCTTGATAATACTTCTTATAACGATAGCTACACAAGGAAAAGGCATTGTTTAATGTGATGGCCACTAATCAATGTGCTATTTACAGCTTTAAGAGCTATTAAACTCATGATGCTCTTTTGATGGTGTTGTGACGGTTATATATCTGTCAATATAACAGATGACTAACAATATAATTTGAATTAACATGTGGACAGTTGAATAATACTTCTTGCAACATGAATATTGCTTGTAACATATATTTCAGCAGACATTTCCTTGTGTTGGTTGATTTTGTGTTTATTAGGTCAGCATAAGCACATCTTTGAGTTAACATTCAATAAAGATTTCGTTTTTAATCACAAATTATTAGCTAACGAATTACGTTATATTTTACAAATGATCGCAAATTCCTTGAACCGACTTGTTCAAAATTATTAGCTAACCATCTTTGTGTTTATTAGGTCTACTTATATAGCAAAGAACGAGAAGTATCAAAATTAGACATGAATATTTCTGAAGAAAAATAAATTTATTTTGAAAAACCGAATTGATACGGCGGCTCCTAATAATGAACTGCACATGAAAAGTGCAAAAAAATGACAATGGATGTTGTTATGCATAATATCTATGTATGATTGGAGTTCAGCATTACTGCTTGGGAATAGCACTCCTACTCCTGTATGTTGAACACATCTCAGTGTAATAAAGCATGTAACTTTAACAAAACTCAAGAAGCATTTATGTTTATGCTAAAGGGTCAACGATGACATTTTGAATGCTTGAATTGTACCCAAGCATTTCATCAAACTTGGGAGTGTTCTTTTTCATAAGAGGTGTTAATTATTAACCTTCCACAGTATCAAGCTATATCAGCACCAGTGACCCCACTTAATATGAATGTAGTTGTTGAACATGATGCTACCCACACGGAAGTTGCAAAAACCAAGGCAACTAATGATGCTGCTGAAATTTCATTTCCTCCATGTTCAGAATCAGTGAGGGAAGAACAAGTGCAAAATGCTGTTAAGTTTTTGTCACATCCAAAAGTCAGGGGCTCTCCCATAATTTATAGACGCTCATTTCTTGAAAAGAAGGGTTTAACAAAGGAGGAAATAGATGAAGCTTTTCGTCTTGTGCCTGTATGTTTATTGTTTTTGTTCAATTTCTAGCTTATATAGAGTGTCATTTCTTAAAAGATCATTTAGTTCTTTAACAATTTGGTTTTCCTTCCATATCTTGCAGGATCCATCTCCATCAGATGTGCCTTCTATTGTCCCTACAACCAATCTAGGTAATTTTGTTTATAAGTGTGAACCTGTGCTTCGGATACGGGCTCGAGCCATATTTTTGTAATCATCCTTCGTTGTTTTGTTCATTTTTGGTGGAATAAGTTGAGTAACATTAATAAACTGAAATAGTCGAAAAGCTTTTTTTTGATGTTGATTTATCAATAGCTAATATTAGTAAACGTTGAGAAGTAATGTAGCACTGTTGCTGTTTGCGCTTTGAAAAATTAGGAAATAATGGTACATTGTTAGTTATTATTATTATTATTATTTTGCAACCTTTCCCTTAATTTTTGGATTTAGAAAGAGTCGGTAGACCAGAGTGTGTAAGATACTAAACGCTCAGTTGAACTATACCTATTATCCACCTAGAAATAATTAGAAAGTGATATAATAACCATGACTTCTCTAGCTATAACTATAGTATGGTGTGAAGGAAACAAAGCTAAATATGTAAATGTACAATAGCTGGACTAAATCTTTTTCTAGTTATACATCAAACATTTGTTTTGAACTACTGTGAAAGAAGTTGAAACATGCGTTACATATTAAGGAACCAAAGGCAGTAGTACACATGCACTCACTTGTCGATCTGTGTAATAGCTATCAGTTTTTATATTTTGTTATCATGAATGAAATTTCAGTTATGAATTGCATTAGCAGTCATCTCTATTTTAATGTTTCTATTCAGATGACTGGCTATAATATTGTGAGTGAACGCATAGATTGGAGTTACTTAGGTGATACTATTTCTGGCAGCTGAAGATGATTTAAAATATATCTAAATCTAAATATTAGAAACTACAACATATCAAATGTGTCAACACTCAACACAACAGTGAAATTAAAAAAATCTTCAAGCAGCAGTAACATGATTCATCCAGAAAATGTTCTCATGTATTTTGGATTCATGAAACATAAAAAGTGGTTAAAACAAAATTTAAATTATTATAGAGCAGCTTTGTAAAGTGCACTTGAATCCTGGCTGATAGCTTTATTTCATCCATAAATGCAATGTTTTCCTAGAACATGATGAGCAACCTGCCAAAATAATAGTAAGTATCCATGCATAAGAGTGAATATATTTTTTCAGTATATTTCATTCGATATAGCTAGGAAGAACAGAACTTAAAAGTAAGATATTAACCGTAAACAGTCCCAAAATACGTGATGTTACAATGTAAACCTTTGCACCAGTAATGCATAAATTGAAATCTTGCACACTAAACAAAGGTTAGTACCTTATGGAATGCATGTTAGTGCTAACCGCACAGAATTAAACCAAAAGAACACACACACACACAAATTCATTCTTGTCCCCATTTCCCCAAAGGTGACAAATACAACATGAAGATTGGTGTTTTGGTTTTTCTAGAAACGTTTTGGTTTGGAGTGTCTGCTGTTGAATGTGACATTCATGCACTTGACAGTACAGTTAATTATACACACATCATTTGTTTAAACCTTCACAGCCATGTCCTTTAAAATAATCCCATGCATGTTTTTTGATAAGAAATTAGTACAGTTAACTGTAGGTGAAAATGCTGTAGAAATGAATTAGTATGGACAAACAAAAATTAAGAAAAAACTACAGATAAATATTGAATTTTCCAATCAGAAACTGTGTAACAAAAATTTATCTTGCTCCATGTAATTAGAATAACCAGTTTCTCTAAATCCTTAATTAAACTCAAAATTGCTAATTTGATTTGATTGTAGAGTTAATGTCATTATCATGTAAAGGATAATGATAGGTTCTCTCCTATCGGTATTATACTTGTTTGTGACTATACGAATATTATTTGCAGTTTTACATTAAAGGATATTGGGCGAACCTGTGCCATGCACACGGACTTAGTCATATTACCGTGTTAGTTGTGTTGCAAAACTCTAACTTCTCAGCCTTGAAATACTTCTATTTTACCATCAATGGAAAATGGAGTTCTATACACAGTTGAACGAATCAAAGGTTTTGTTCCATCCTTCATAATTACTTCTTAGGACGGAAACTTAAAGGTAATCATGTTGTTTTTTGTAGACATAAGAGTAGCAATTAACATCTCTAAGTTGGAGTATCACTATGATAAATTGGTCTAACATTAGCAACATTGTTATCACGGCGAGCGACTAGTTGGCGACTAGTCGACAAGTCGGTCTTGAGTCAGCGACTGGGACTCACGACTTGGATTTTGTCAATATGTCGGGCGACTGGAGCGACTAGTCGACTAGTCAGGCGATTAGGCGGTTCGACTTAACCGACTGGTTTTAAATTGGGCCCAAAACCAAAGAAAAAAAAAAACATTTCCTGTTAGCAGTTTGTTTGCATTCGAACAAAAAAAAAAAAAAAACTGCAGCTGTTTAATTAGCCGAAAATTGTTTTTTATGCCTTGTTTTATTTTTCCGTTGCTTTTTTTTTTAAAATAAATTCATGTTAGTTAACTGTTGTTTAATAGCTGCTGCTGTTTTTTTTAAAAATTAAACTAGCTGCTATTGTTTTTTTTTTAGCAGCTGCTGTTTTTTTAATTAGCTGCTGTTTTTTTTAGCTGCTGATTTTATAATTATAATTATATATATATATATATATATATATATATATGTATTTACTTATCGACTAGTCTACGACTAGTTGACTAGTTGGACCTCTGTCGACTCGACTCGACTTACCGCTGTAATAACCATGATTAGCAAGTGATGAAAATGGATGAACGCTTGGAGCCTTTAGAGTTAATAAAAATGTTTATAATCAACCATAAAGAGAAAGCACAACTTTATATGGAAGGAAAACTAATAAAAAAGGAACCTTGCAAATGTGCTAGTTTACCCAACGGACTCTATAGAATTCACTTTAGCCGGAATAAAAATAACGGAACTCACATTACTAATGGACGATCAGATCTCTAGAATTCATCAATTAAAATAGCACATTCCAAAACTGAGTGCCATATTAAAGAATAAGGAAGCATTTGCCCAGTGGACTCTATAGAATTCACTTTAGCGGGAATAAGAAATAATGGAACTCACATTACTAATGGATGATCAAATCTCTAGAATTCATCAATTAAAATAGCACATTCCAAAACTGAGTGCCATATTAAAGAATAAGGACGCATAATGCATGGAAATAAGTACTGTTGTGTATACACACACAAAAGAAAAAAGTTAAGATGTGATCCCATCTAATTTATTTTACCATTGTTCCTTCTTTTGTTACATTTAATATTGAACCATCGACCATCCATCATCTCTAGAGCAATTGCAAAGATGTATTGAACATGAAGGTAGCAGTTTCAGACTATCCATGCGCTTAGCTTTGTAATCTGCATTGGCCCTACAATTTGAGTTGGATATAACATAGTGAAAGCTCTTTATATCAGTCCAAACAAAGGACATCTTTACTATCCAGTGTTGTAGATGCTTATCAACCACAATCAATGGTGGACCTATTGTGTTAAAATTATAAGTATCACGTGATAAAGTAGGGAGGATTATATTCAGCAAAATCACCTCATTTCAATTATTCCAAAGCTTTTCATTGCAGGAAGGGATATAATTGTGGCATTGTTCCAACTGGCTGCTCATTTTAGATATTTTTGCAATGTACACCCGAAGCTAAGAAAAATAAAATGTTAGAATGTGAAGCAATGAAGCGTTTACATAACTTGGTAAAATGAAATCGAGTTTATAGTGGTTATAGGGATGTGCATATCTATGAGTTCAATTTTTCTTACACGTTGCAGTTGCTTTCTATATATAGATCTAACATTTCGAGCAAATATTTTACACAGTATTCTTAATATTGAGATTCATTAGCAAATATTAAGATAAGACAGACATAAAGCATGGAAGCATGGATTTTTTGGACATGTGCTCATCAGGTATGAATTTGACAGCCCCTCTTATCAACACCAAATTGTCAATAGAAAATGGTCATCTAGCTATAAATGTAGAGACCAAGGACTAAACCATCAATATTTGAAACTGAAATGGACAGAATAGAATAATTCTAAATAAGTAGGCTCTGTTAGCCAGTGTACAATCAGGGTCATAATACACGTCAAACTTTGTAGCTTGGATTAATGAAATAAACAGATCAAAGAACTTGGAAAATGTAATCATTAAAGAGAACAAAATTTTCATGCAAAACCTTATTTTGAAATCCCTCTGTCTCCTGTTAGAGTGCATAATATTATGCTAGACTAGATGGAACATTTGTAGCTATAGATGTGTCAAAAGTTAAGCCACTTGTGTGAATAGTACATAACATTTGGATTTTGGAGGAGAAATTTTATTTACCTCCATTAGTAATTAACTTCCGCCGATCACGCGCTTCATATATTCAATACAGATGGAAAGTAGAAACTATATAACATTTCGTTCGGCCTTGATTGAAAAATAATAATCGAGCACACCGTGGACATATTAAAATTTAACCAAATCATGAATACAATATCAAATGCAAACTAATCTAATGCAGGCTAATTAATATCATATATTACTGACAGAAAATTTGCGAGAATTATGCTTTAGCTTGTTAAGAAAGCTTAATTCATAAGTGGACACAGTAAAGGAAAAGTTTTTGTTGGGAGTACCAACCAACTGATTTTAACGTTATGTAAAATGCCAGCAAAATATTAGACAAAGAGAATGAAAATGTGAGTAGTTTATTGTACAAAGTAATATGGCCAAACACCTTATTTTTACTACTCCAGACATGTTTCTTGGAAGAAGGAACAATATGTTGCAAAGATATTTATCGATTTAATTGATACTTGTGGTGACACACCAAATCAGTTAGAGAACCATCCCGAGGTAAAGGATACCTCAAACAAACTGGGAGTGGATGTTAACTAAGAAAAATAAAATAAAAGTTGAATACCCAAACTCATTCTTAAGAGGCTATTTTGAATTTAGTTTAGAGTATGATCCGTAAAAAAATAGAAATTTTCATATAATTGAAATTATATATATGCAATCATCACTAATAAATATATTGACCTATAACAAAAGGTTAAGTTATGATTTATGATTTGTGAATTATACAAAGATTAGACTATAAATACAATAATTAAATTGCCTAGTTGAAGGGACTTAAACAAAATATAGTCTGAGAAAAAGATAGAAAAATGTGAAACAAAAGGTGACATATGTGAATTTATAGAATGAAAAAGGGAAAACTGATGTGTTCTTTTTGGGGAGAAACTGAACTAATCAGAAGCAAATATTAACAACTATACATTTTAAAGAATTTTCATTGTGATATTTTATTCCTTAGAATTAAATCACATACTTATTTCCATAAAAAATACTATAAAAAGTCCAATAGAATTTTGATTATTCAGTCAGTCAACCTATCAACTTTTAAAAATCTTACTTTTTTTTTACTGTATATCGTAAATGATTTTTTCCCCATCTTTTTATGTTTTAATTTTTGAAATCTAAGGATTGGAAATGCTAAATTATTGAATGTTAATTTTTCTGAACATATATTTTTCTATGGATTTGAATTGCTTTCAATGGTTTGTCATTAACTTAATATTGAAATTTGTGAAATCCTATATTTGGAGAAAAGTTATTATGACATTGGAGGTCATGT
This sequence comes from Allium sativum, assembly GCA_030737875.1. Taxonomy (NCBI): domain Eukaryota; kingdom Viridiplantae; phylum Streptophyta; class Magnoliopsida; order Asparagales; family Amaryllidaceae; genus Allium; species Allium sativum. Next base: position 10,731,813 of record JASFAX010000020.1, on the reverse strand, counting down.
CCTAAAAAACATAATAACCGTGTATGTATAAATTGATGTATTAGGAATTCATGCTAAGTATGTGCTAATTTCACATACTTAGAATTATCAAAGATTGGTTTTAGGTAAAAAATTATGTCAAGGGGATACTAACCAAAGATGTATTTCTATATCAATTATTTTATATTAAAAATAATAATTTATTTCCTTGAAAATTGCTATATTTATGTATGCAGGAAAATGGTTAAATATGGGAACTCTGTCTGAGAATAAGCAGGAAAAAGCATGAGACATGTATCATAACATCCTTGAAAAGAATGTATTGAATTTGAAAATTATATTTTACTTTAAAATTGGAAACTTAATATCCATGGCGAAAAGTCAGCATTTGATAAACAATTTTGTTTAAATAGTTGTTGTTTTAGTTGGTACTACTTCAACTTGTATGTAGTGCATTTGATCATGCATCAAGAAATAAGATCAAATGCAGTAAAAAAGTTTGATTGTTTTTTATGTTCATGCAATCAACTAAGAAGATGCATGTGCATTATAGGGAACAAAATTAACAACTAGGTTGAGAAGTAAATATTTCAAAACAATCTTTATTTCTGAGTCATGTATTATAATATTATTAAACTCAAGATGCAAGCTATTTATTGTTCACAATTTTTATTTAAAAATTCACGTTTTGAATGATCAGTCAGGTTTGCAGTAACGATATAATCATCCTCGGTAAACAAAAATAGGTTACAGTGGAGGAAATTGATTGCCAAGCAATTGGCTTCCTAACCTATATATAGTATATGACATATACATATTAGATGTACAATAATAGCAGTAATATAATTAATTATATATTGAAATATGGAATAGCTTCCTAACTATGAATTCAAATTTTAGGTGAAGTAAAAGGAGAAGGACAAGAAAAGAAACTAATTCATATCTACCGTATTTATTAAGTGATTTTGCTGCAATATGTTTTGTACTCAATATTCCATTCATGATATTTGTTGTAGCACATGACTCGGACATGCTATATTTGAATTTTTTCGTGCAATAAGTTTCAAATGATCAAACATTTTTCCAGTAATGAAAATTAAGTGATTTCTTTTTTTACCATAAAGCAACACTTTTAATTTTAGTACCTCATAAATTTAATTTCCTTACCAGTTATTGTCATTGATGCATACAACAAATGAACAGTTAATTCATTCAGTAGACAACAACTATTTCTTTACATGTTATTTGACATTGTTTCCATTTAATATTTTAACTATTCCTAACCAAAGATTTATCAGATGCAGTTTGTAATTACTACAAATTGAGTGGTCAATCAGTATTGTATACATTAAGTAAACACTATTTCTTCTTCCTGTGGTTTCAAGGAAAGAATCTATGAGGCTATAAGATCTTGCTTTTTATACCTTACCAACTCTAGTGATTTCCCCAAGTATTATCTATGAATGATATTGCATATGAATATTAGATGTACAATAAAGAGTAACTATTCCTTTACATGTCAATTAAATTATTTTTACATCATTTTGAGTATAGCTTACTAGTTTTATAGTAAATAAAAAGAAATGCAGAGTTCACCCAAATAAACTTTAAACTGGTTTTCTTCACCTATGATTAATAACACTGATGGTATTGGCTAAAATCCAAAATGGATTATACTCATAAGACGCTAATGGATGGATAAAATCGCTGATGGTTGATCATAAAATTGTATATTTTCTTCCATTAATTTTTTTAGCATTATAAATTTTAAGGAAAAAAATTCGCTTTATTTAGTAACTATAATATTTTATTTTTCAAATGTTGTAGTACGTAGAGAGTAGAATGAATGATATTGCCTTGGCCATTGCATTGCAAAGTAAAAGGGAATCAAGCCAGATAAATACATCATTTTCAGTAGATTTATTTGAAGATTTTGTATAGTTTAGTTTGCTTTGGAAAGCTGGATAATTTGAATCTAAAAATCACAGCATCATATGATGTTACAACCTTCCTGGTGCATATTTAGGATTAACTGTCATTTCCATTCATTGTGCTTCCCTGTAAATTGAGACATGTTATGTTATTATTTATATTATTTCTTCTCATCGCATGGTATCAGTCTATACCTTTATTATTGTTAAATAAGGTATCTGCTTATACACTACAACGACTGATAGACATTGTGATAACATTTGTCAGCTAGACCTTTATTTTATTGTATAACAGTCATCCTTGCTAAATTTTGCCAGTACCCCTAACTTTATTAAATAATATTCTAACATTTGTAGTTAGCTAGGCCTCTATTTATTATCACGCCAATCCTTATTAAATTTTATCAGTACCGGTAATGTTAGGGATGAAGTTTCATCTAGTTGCTACTATGCTCATCTAAACCTGCATATATTTTCATTGCATAACGTAATTGTGTTATGCCATTCTCTTAATGTGCATTTAATACTTCCTCAACTTGTTTATACTTTATTTACAAGCCTTGGTTGCACGCATCCAAACTAGTCGTTAAATTCTCCCTCAACCTGTAATTCTTACATAACCATTCACTATTATTTTGGCATGGAGGTATTTTTCTATCCGTCCAATAAATGATTGCAGCTCATTGTTATTAACAGCTTCAGTTCAGTCTACAAGTTTGCAATCTCAGCCTGCTACCCAGTCTCTACAATTTGCAGGCACTCCAGTCAGCAGTACATCCATGGTTCCAGGTCTGCAGGAACCCAAATTTCAGTTGTCACAGGTGTTAATCACTGTAGGCGTGCTTTGTGCCTCTGGTTATGGAAGTACTCTACTTTTTAAGGTATCAACTATTAGATTACTAATTCCCCTTCAGTTTATACTAGCAACCTGTAACAACCTAAAATTTTAAGTGTATTTTTATTTAATTATTTAATTTAATTTTTATTTTATTTTATTTTATTCATTTAGAACTTAGTTTTTGATGATTATTTGCGGTAGCGGCAACCAATATATCTAAAAAAAATGAAAATGTAAAATAAAAAATAAAAATCCGAAAAAATATATTTGAGATGCGTCTAACCAAACATAGCGTAGAAATTAATTTCGTTGAAAAATTTGAATGTTTGTCGATCACGCAATTTTCAGTGCAAAACTGCGCATATCAGTTCAAAATTTAACGATTTTGTAATCTCTTCGAATCTAGTTCGGACAAACATGAAAAATATTCTATTCATTGTCAGTAATCCAACGGTGAAATTCGTTTCGCGAAATTCGGACGTTTTGACTTCCTTTTAATTGTTTTCTCGTGCCATTTTTTCTTTTAAAAGGGGTCCGTAACACATTTTTGAACGGAGCATCCTGACACAGTAAATTATATACCGTTGTGTCCATCACGTCGTGCTGATTACTGCTGTATGTTCATTTGTTAGTTTCAGTGCACGGTTCGTGCTGAAATTGCCAAAAGGCTTGCGCAGTTCATTTTGTAACAGATCCATTTGAGTTCGACGTGTCCCTATTGGGATTCAACATATTTTTCTAGTCATTTTTGGTCTGCAAACCCAGTCGGTAACGTTCGCTTGGCGCTTGAAAGGACAAAAATATGAATAGATACATATGTATATTTAAGAAACAATGCATGCGTTACTTTGTATTTTAAATTCCAAACGTTTGTTCCATTCCCATTCCCAAATTTTCATTCCATTTTATATATTTCCAACTTTCAAGCCTTGTGTCTCCTTATTTCATAAAGCATGCACGTTCATTTTTTTTTTACATTCTTAACTCTCACTTCTATATTTCAAATGCTACGTTACAGTTGGTATCAGAGCTTTGGTTTATCAAAGCTTTAGCTTATGGGGTAAAAACTCATTAGAGATAGGGTAGTGATACCCTAGAATGAGTGGAATCACTCGCAGAATCCTTCTTGTGAGAGAGCGTATTTTGAAAATATAAATCATTTTGAAACATAACGTATTTTGAAAATTAAATCCTTTCGGAATTACCACTTTTAAAATCCGTTCTCTTCGATAGCTTCTTTGTTAAGTTCTCCTTCGATTTGAATCTAGATCCCATTTGAAATCCATCTTCGGGTTATCGCGGTTTTTCGAGATTATGAGAGTAAAGTAAATATTGCAAATGAAGTTAAGATGTGGAATAAAATGATTTAGTTTTAACTAAGGAGATCGTTTGACTACTCCTTGAGAATTTTGTTTCAGAGTACTTTGAAATTGATTTCTAAGGTTTTGAAAAATATACTAGTAGTATATACCGATTTTTTCGAATAAAAAGTTTGAAGTGATTTTATGAAATGTTTTCGAAAAGGAAAAATATGAGTGAAGACCACTTTGGTAGCTTTGCTACATAATTTTCCAACGAAGTTTGATTTGTGGAACATGATTTGATATATACATATATGTATATTTTGAAAGATTGAAAGAAATCCGGAATTGATTCTCGAGTTTGGTCGAATGATAATCCTATATAATAGGATAGTGTAATTGTACATCTTGAGAACAAGAAACGATTGAAACTAATGTTTCCAATTATTAAATTGAAAAATATGTTTATCAACTATTTGAATAATCCAACCTTTTGTGAAAAACGTTCTGGAATGGCATTGAATATTCAAATTTATTATGAATCAAAACTAAATTGGTATTGAAATGAAATATCGAGAATCTTTGATTTTGAATATTCGATATGAAGTTTTCAAACCTTATATATAGAAGATTTATATAAGAAATGATGATTAATTCGAAGGCTATTGATTTGAAATTAATTGATTTAAAATGAAGCCTTATATAATGAATTTATATAAGAATGATATATTTGAAAACATGATGTTGAAAATGAAATCTTATGTAAATTGATATTTATGTAAGTACGATATGCGTGAAGCGTGAAATGAAGTACTATATATATAATATATATGTTTTCGAAATAAAGATATGGGAAGTACCTTCCATTGAAATCGAAATTCCTGAAACAGGGATTGTGTTGGCGCTCATCGAGAGTGTTCATCGAAAATGGGAAATCATAGCTACGTTGGTGCTCCGTCGATTGGAGTATCCATCGATATTGGAATCTCACTCGGTGAGATCACGTTGATTATCATTATTACTTATCTGTTCTAGCGTAATTCGGGGGGCGAGATGCCTACAGTTACAAGCAATTCCACTGGGATAGTGGCGTAACCGCCGCGTAACTGCGATCTAGACGCCATAGCGTAATTCGGGGGCGCGATGCCTACAGTTACAAGCGATTTCACTGGGATAGTGACGTAACCGCCGCGTAACTGCGATCTATGGCAACAACCATGGCGAAAATCGAGGGGTGTGATACCTACGGTTATAAGCGATTCTACTGGGATAGTAGCGCAACCGCCGAGTAACCACGATCCATAGGGGAAAATATTTTTCCATATCTATTTTAAGTGTTTAAAGTATTTTCATTGGGAGTTGAAACAAGAATATTTAGTACTTAGAGATTTTGGTCGTACGCCTGGCCAGCGTATGCCTGACGTCTGTAAGAACGATAGTAAACTTGTTAAATTTCGAGTTATCAAGTATTTTCAAACGTTAAATAACAAATCAATAACCTGCAATTAAATTTATATAACCTCAACATAATAAACTAAGAAAGAGATTTTAAATGTTTTTAAAATAAATATTTCCGTATATAAATTTTGTTGAATATTTAAATCTTCTTCTGGAATTTCCTTTCCATTCGAATTCATCTTCCTTCGTCGATCCTCTTTGATTGGGTTCTTTCGTTCGTTCAACTTTTATCTTGAATTCTATGACATATCCTTGTCCACAACAAGGTAAGAAGTACAAGGAGAGTGTAAGTCTTCCAGCGAGTCCATTTTACTAAATATTGATGTAAAATAACTATTTTGATAAAGTATTATAATATAAAATTTCTTTAGTGTAATATTGAAATTTTGATATATATTCTGTTTAAATATAGAAAGATGTTTGAGTATTTACCTGACGTTAAAATTGGCCTATTGAATACCTAGTGATTTGGGTATATGTCTGATCAACGTATATGTTAAATCCTATAAGTAGTTGATAGATATAGAGTCACACTCTAGTCGCTTGAAAATGATTCTGGTGATGACTGCGCAGCATCGTCAATATCTATTTTCGGGTTTCGTAAGTGGGATATATATATCGCCAATCGAGACGTCGAGTGAATACTTATACTTATTTTGAAATGTTAGAAAATATTTAACATTGATTTAGATATATATAATTTTCAAAGTATATATTGATGTGAAGATAAATTTGAACTATTGTTTAAATATTAATTATTTAAATACTATTTTCCTGCCTTGTTCCTTTTCGGGGACGAAAAGGTTTAAGTGGGGGAGAATGTAACAACCTAAAATTTTAAGTGTATTTTTATTTAATTATTTAATTTAAATTAAATTTTATTTTATTTTATTCATTTAGAACTTAGTTTTTGATGATTATTTGCGGTAGCGGCAACCAATATATCTAAAAAAAATGAAAATGTAAAATAAAAAATAAAAATCCGAAAAAAATATATTTGAGATGCGTCTAACCAAACATAGCGTAGAAATTAATTTCGTTGAAAAATTTGAATGTTTGTCGATCACGCAATTTTCAGTGCAAAACTGCGCATATCAGTTCAAATTTTAAAGATTTTGTAATCTATCCGAATCCAGTTCGGACAAACATGAAAAATATTCTATTCATTGTTAGTAATCCAACGGTGAAATTCGTTTCGCGAAATTCGGACGTTTTGACTTCCTTTTAATTGTTTTCTCGTGCCATTTTTCCTTTTAAAAGGGGTCCGTAACACATTTTTGAACGGAGCATCCTGACACTGTAAATTATATACCGTTGTGACCGTCACGTCGTGCTGATTACTGTTGTATATTCATTTGTTAGTTTCGGTGCACGGTTCGTGCTGAAATTGCCAAAAGGCTTGCGCAGTTCATTTTGTAACAGAGCCATTTGAGTTCGACGTGTCCCTATTGGGATTCAACATATTTTTCTAGTCATTTTTGGTCTGCAAACCCAGTCGGTAACGTTCGCTTGGCGCTTGAAAGGACAAAAATATGAATAGATACATATGTATATTTAAGAAACAATGCATGCGTTACTTTGTATTTTAAATTCCAAACGTTTGTTCCATTCCCATTCCCAAATTTTCATTCCATTTTATATATTTCCAACTTTCAAGCCTTGTGTCTCCTTATTTCATAAAGCATGCACGTTCATTTTTTTTTTTTACATTCTTAACTCTCACTTCTATATTTCAAATGCTACGTTACACAACCTGTGGCATTTATAAACTATCTTCTTATCATACTCAGAATCCTGTTTGAGTTCTTTCCAGCTAATTTATTAGGAGAACTGCTGCTATGGTTCAATTTGTCTTTTTATTTAGTATTATAAGTAGCAATAGTTTGGTGAGTTTGTATATGCATGAAAGATCAAGATGATATGTTTAGTTAAGTCGCAAGTTGATTTAAATATTTAAATTTACTTTCATTTGAATAATCAAACAAGGATGATCAAAGGCGTTTCAAATATTTAACCGACACACAAATACAACTTAGCTCACCTAAATTCCGAATTTGAAAGGGCCTATTTTGAAGAGGGCTTTTGAACCACCTCTTGTTCAAAACTATTCTGTATCAATTCCTTTAAATATTCTATTACAATGGTCCTTCCGTATAAAACTCTGAAAACCAATATTTGTGGAAATATCAGGTAATTTTTTCTTTTTTTGGATGGAATATAAATTTTATGGTCTTCGCAAAGATCCACGTGTCATATAAAAATTAGTCAATATTTGCATGTTTCTTATTTTTTGCTGCTTGCAAATATTTTTTTTATTTAGAAAATATGAATGGTTAATCATTATATAAAAGTAAATGGTTGAATATGCATTAATGCACGTGTGCGTGTGTTGCACACACTATTGAATCTCATACGTTTATGATTGTGCAAACAAATGTATGTTAATGACCTTTTATTTAGTAGAATAATGGTTGTTAAAGAATTACTGGATTCTATCTTGTTGGTTTACGATAGTGCAAAATTTTGCACTTCCTTAAATGACGAATGTTTAAACTTACAAAAGTGCAGATAGCACTTCTATGAATAATTGATTTTGTAGAGGAGTATTTGCACTTACAAAATCAGTCAATAATTATTATTAGTGTGGTGCTAAGGGTACCCCAATATGTTCTTCCTAATACTACGACTAAAAAATACCACAAGACTTAGTATTACACTCTTCTTAATACCCCCACACTTAAAAATAGGGTTACCACACTGTTTTATCCTATTTCTATTTCGCTCGATATTCGTTTGTCCTCATTTGTAAAACCGATCAACGAGCTAAACACTAGATCTAACAAATTCGACGCCGCAATATACAAAAGCCGTGAATAAGGTTTGAGTTAAGCAAAATAGAAGAGGAAGTGAGAGATTATGGTTTTCAGATCACCAAACAATTTAGATATTACCGTACGAATTTGAATTTCCTGCGAGAGAACTGAAGAAGACAACAATTACGAGAGAATATGGTATTTAGATTAGCTTAGTACATGATTAGTTCGGCAAATAGTGATTGATGAAAGATTAAAATGGAGAAGTAATGTGGTATTAGGAAACATACAAAATTTAATGAGTTTTATTTTTTTAATTGCGGTATCAGGAATAACATATTGGGGTGCTCTTAGCACCACACTATTATTATTGCAGTGAAAGTATCTGCGTTTCACTGAATGGTCGCTTTGCACTAAAGTCTAAAATATATTCACAACATATATAAGCGATTATGGAACTTCTGTTTTTATTAGAATATATTATTTGCTTCCCTTAATTTTCCATAGGACACCTCAACATTTTGAGTTTTTTTAATGTTCAAATTATTTGGTTTTTATACAAATAATTTAGTTTTGTATCTACCTCTTTTACTTTTAAAATATACTTCTAGTATTGAAACAAAATTGAGAATTGTAATAATAAGATTCGAGAACTCAGTTTTGTTTTTGGTTTCAGTTATTTGAATTTGGTTAGTTTTAGAGGATTTCACTAGCTTCAGTTTCGATTCCAGTTACGATTTTCAATGGTTTGCTAATCTAAATGTAATAATGATCTTTGTAAATAAATATAAAAAAGCCTATGAAGAAATAGAGTACAATATACTTCATTAATTAATAAATCAAATTAAATTAAACTAAATCAAATTAAACAAATTAAACCTAATACTTATTTTAGCCCAACTAAACAAAACAATTGCTTCCATTCATCTTAGTACAACTTGTTCCAACCCAACTAAACCAATAAGAAATAGAATACAACTATTTCTAGCCACACCGACTATTTCGATTCTTTATCTTATGCGGTAGCTATTTCCTAATATAACCCAACAAATTACGTCTTTTGCTCGAGTTAGGGCTTGTTGAAGCTAGGGCAACAAAAACAGGTCGACGAAACCAATTTGTTGAAGCTAGGATAACAGTAATAGGTCAATTTGCAATTTTAATCGGATAATTTGTGTTTTGATTTTTTTTCCAAACCCTGACCGAAACCAATTATTTTACACGGATTTGGTTTGCTCAACTATGGCACAGTCAAAATTTTAGGATACTGTCTGATACCTCCTACCTTGATTCATAGTTATCAAGGCGCGCGCTTAGGCGCGCGACGCGCCTAAGCGTAGAAAAGCCCAAGGCTCAAGGTTTGTGCCTTTTTGTAGTTTGAGGCGTTTTTTTTTTGCTAAATTCAAATTTTTGTTTATAAATAGTTAAATAAAAAATTTAATTGATCAATAAATTATAAAATATAGTTTAAAATTTAAATCTTATTAATAAAATATGTAGATAATTGAATGAATTATAAAATATGGTTTAAAAATTATTTGTAGTTGGTAAAATAGCTGATCAAACTCATATAAAGGCACACAAAAAAGGCTCAGGTTTTAAAAAGCCTCAGACTCGATGCTTGCGCTTTTTTGCGCCTTAGCGCCTTGACTACTATGCCTTGATTATGATAACATCCTTCCACTCATCCTACCCCACTCTTGTATAAACAAAAACCATTCGATACTTTGTACCATTCTTCAACTCATCCTAGTCTTGTAGTATAAACCTAATATTTATTCCTCCTTTAACTTATTCTGGCCTAACTAAACAAACAATAACTTCCATTCATTTCAGTTCAACTTGTTCCACCCCAACTAAACTAATAAGAAATAAAATATAACTATTTCCAGCCACATAGACTATTTTGAGGTTTTTATCTCACACAGTAGATATTTCCAAATGCAACCCAACATTTTTTTTGCTGAAGCTAAGACAAGGAGGAAACCGACTTGTTGAAGCTAGAGCAACAAAAAATAGGTTGAGGGGGAAACCGATTTGTTGAAGTTAGGACAACAGTAATAAGTCAATTTGCGATTTTAATTGGACAAACTGTGTGTTTCGGTTTCTTTATGAGCCCCGGTTGAAATTTATTATTTTATTGGTTCTGGTTTGCTTCACTGTGGTACGATCGAAATTTCAAGGTATCGTTCGATACCCATACCATGGTGATAATAACATTCTTTTACTTATCCTAGTCTTCTAGTATAAACTATAGTTTTAAGACCTTGGTTCTGGTTTCGGTTTTGGTCATTTGAAATTTATTGGTTTTAGTCAATTTCGAAGGTTTTGCTTTTTGTTTTGGCTTCGGTCCCTATATCGGATATTTGTATTTTTAATGGAAGTGTAATGATAAACGTTGCAAATAAAACACAAGTATAGTCGATAAAATAATATAATATAATATAACACAATACTTTTCATTGGTCACGTTTGCTATTTTTATATGGTTATATTACTAATCTAGATCCATACATTATCCTAGTCTAGATATTTAAATCATAGTATATACACGTAAATGCAAATTTCAGTTCAGATAAAATCTCAACCCAACCATATAAATCCATACATTATCCAAAGTGTTGGGAATGCGAATTATGGATCTTAATGCTAACTTAACACTAGAAGGGGGAGTAGTGTTTAATGAAAATTATGAATTTTTATAATCTTTTTTATTATAACAGAATCAAATGCAAATCATAGATAGAAACAATCACATAATCAAACACAGATGCAAGTAAATAAGTAAAAACAGTAAAGGAAAGAACATACAAGATTTTATACTAGTTCAGAGTTACCCTGCATCCAGTCCCACACAATTGCTTGTGCAGATTTCTTTTCAAATAAATGTCGATATTACAACCCTCGATTTCAAGACCACGAGGTACACCCTACTGCTTTCGAGTATATGGAACTTTCTTGATTTAACCAGACTACGAGATCACCTAATTGATTTACGGGCTACAATCACAGCCAGTTGATTTAAACGGGCGACAACCACACATTTTCAGTAACAAATTGATAGAGAGGCTTGATAGGACTTTGATATTTAGATCTTTGATTATAAATGCTCCTATAACTCTGAATAGCACTGAGATATTTGAGAGAGTGACAGAGAATCAAACTAGAGATGATTCGATTTGATTCACTTTGAATTTCGTTAGAGTTTGGTTAAGGAGTCTTGAAATTTAAAAAAATGGAGTGGGGAAGGAGTGAAGAATAATAAATAAAAAGTGATTTAAAATTCGTTCAAGCATCAGGTATATATAGGCAAACAATGGTCATATCCATTCACGAAGGGAAACGACGAACAAACACTTCTTTTGAAATTTGATTTTTGGTTGAAATGGAAACCATGTCGACATGGGGAGATGGCATATGTCGACATGCATATGTTGGAATTTATAAAAAAAACTTGTTTTAAAAAAAAATTTGATTTTAAATTTTGTTAAGACAATTCCGAGACTTGTAAAACATTATAAACATGATATAAGTAAATAATAACACTTGTTAAACATTGTAGAAAATGGGTTTTGAAAATAATAAAATACTTAACATATAAAGCTATAAAAAAAATAAGAAAATTAAATTAATAAAAATATAACTTGAGATTAAGGCTTAAACTTTGAAATTTTAAAACAACAATAAATTACAAAGAGTAAAATATTAAAAAACAAGATATATTTAGAAAAAGAAAATAAGTTATTCAAAACAGTTTTGATTTTGATGGTGAAATATATATAAAAAAACTTGAGAAAGGAAATTTGAAAAATAATTTTGAAAGTTCGTGATTTCCATCCTACTAGAGTAGGTCGTGGATTCTATCCCACTATGGGTTCCATCCCATTATAAAGCGAGAAGATGAATTTCATTTCACAATTAAAATCTAAATAAAGATGTTAGTGCTATTATGAAGTTTTAACATAAGTCTAGACTCTATTACTTATCTTGATATCTTGAACTTTTGATTCTTAAACTCTTAATACTCATGAGCCTTCAATATTGAATCCTTCATCTTTGTAATCTTCAATTTTAAATTTTTATACTGTACAGTCTTGATTATCAATATCTGTCTATAAATATCATGCACATACATATATAATTTAACATAAAATGTTAGTATACATTACATATATTTTATAATAAGTCATAAGGTTGTTGTCATCAAAACCATCATCTCAGGAACTAACACAAAGCCCACCCAACCTATGTAGTCAAGGCGTGCGCCTAGGCGCAAGGCGCAACTAGGGGGCTTTTTTGAAGTTTAAGGCGCACCTGTTAGTGAAGCGCAAAAAAAGCGCTAAAAAGTCCAAAGCGCAAAAAAAGCGCAAAAAAGTTCAAAGCGAAAAAAAGCCCAAAGCGCTTTTTTTTTCCATTTTAAGTGTTATTTTTGTTTTAAACTTAGGTTGAATGTTTTTTCGACTACTTATTTTGGTTTGTGATGTGAATTTAAAAAGTTTTATCATCAAAATTACGAAATCGTGCTATTATTTGTTGTTAGAACTGTATATTAAGTTATAATTTTAGGTGCAGTTTTTATGGTGACAGCAGAATAACAGCGCAACTAAGGCACACAAAAAGGCACAAGGCACAAAAAAGCCCAAAGCGCAAGCCTTGTGTTTTTTTGCGCCTTTTCACCTTGACTACATAGCACCCAACCCACTGTTTTCATCATTCTTAACCCTAATTTCTAACAGCCACGTTCTAAACAAACGGAAAAAGTACTCACCTCTGCGATGCTCGAAATCTACGTTGCCGCTTACATCGCTTTTGTCGAAGCTCGAATTGCGCTTCCTCCTTGATCTTGATGCTAAAAAATTCTTTGTTAGTTGAATTTCTTATGCTTGGCTTAATTGGTAAATCATGCTTTAAAATTCATGAAATTAAAAACAATTTTGATTCGACTTTACTTTATATTCACGTTTTGATTCATATGTTCGATGCTTTTCTAATTTGTTTTACTATCAGTTGTCAAGGCAAGAATTTGATGTAATCTTGTCCTGTTTTTCTCCGGAACCGAACCGAATCTGGCTGGAACCTTACACCATGGTATAAACTAGTATAAGTTCAACAACTCAAAGAAAAATAATTTTTTAATCTACATGACTTTTGGATTTTGAAAATATCTTCCAAAAACGGCTGATTTTAAATTGAAATGAGAATTGCTTTGATCGAAGTATAAAATTCTTGTTTTTGAATTCGTTAGGTCATTTGAAATTCTGATTTCTTTTCAAAAGTCCAGAAATTTTGTTTTCAGTTCCGATTTTGAATATCTACACTTTTAGATATGTTTTATGTATTAATGCATCAATAGATATTACCAAAAAAAGTAAAGAATACTTATATGGAAATTATAAATTAAACAATCAGGTAATGAATTGAATGCTTTTATTTTGATGCATATTTTTGAGGGTTTTTAGTATGTTCTGTTAATATAATTTGAGGAACTCTTTATAAGGCGTTTTTTGATAACAAATCGAGTGTGGTTTGAACTTTGAAGTATATATGATATGTATCAAGTTTTCTAGTTTCTAGAGTTCTTTTTTTTTTTTTTTTTTTTTTTTTTTTTGTAAATCTCTCTCCTTTATAGGCATTGCAAGTGGATTCAATGGTTTGTCCACATATTTTTGAATAAGGTTGAATTTGGATTGATTGAATTGAAAAAGTAAGTTTCAAAGTTTTGTTTTTTTTGTTTGCATTCTGTTCTAGTTAAATTTGAAAATTTCGGATCCATTTTGAATTTTCATTTTATTTCAGATTTACGAATTATGTTATTTTAAAGTACATCTGTAAATATTCATTATATCACATTCTTTGAATTGCATACAAAGTACACGCTTTGATTAAAATAAAATAAAATACAGTATATAGCAATCTCATCAAATATTTTATCATGTGTTACACAGCCATCAGCATCCTTTTTTTTTTTGGGTGCAGTAGTTGCATATTTGTATTATTTTGTCAGTGTTGATGTATGACAAATTACAAATAATATCCCAATTTAACTCAATCAAGGATGTGAAATTTCAAGCAAAATAATGTCATTATCGAATTTAATAACGTTTATTAATATAAAAACATAACCAATTCATGATATTGAAACCATTAATAAAACTATAACCGTACGCATTAACCAAGTTATAACCATGTTATGGTCGGTAAAGATGTCGTTTTTACTGGGGAGGTAGATGGTTTGATCTATACCATTGGTCGTATTTTTGGTGTGATTACTTGAAGTATGTGTTGGCAGTGCGGTGCATGCTTTATCAGAAATTTTGCAAGTAAAGATTGGTTGTATGAATCTCAAGTTATAACCATACCCAAACCCACCTAATTATTATACTGCTCTTTCCCACTCATTCATCATTCTCTAATTCGCTCAAATTCATTTCGAAAACCATGCCGATCACGAATCCTAGAAAAAATTACAGCTCTAAATTCAGCTGAGCCCTGCTTGCTCAAAATCATCCCCTATTCCCTTTTGTCAACAATAAAAAGATGCTCTGAGATATGAACTATAAATAACAGAAAATTTGTTTTGTTTTGTTTCATTTTTTTTATATTTTTCTTACCATGACTTCATATTTCTAGTATGGTTTTACAACACTTTTTTAAATTGTTCGAAATGTCCCCTATCAGCTCCGAACCGGAGCCAAAGAATTGAAATCTGAAACTTTGGATAAATGATTCAGTTTTGCACTTCGTTTTTCTATCTGAATGATAAAATATTCGACTGTTGCATAAGATTAGAAGTCATTAATGTTGTTGATTTTTATAGCAAAAACATGTATTTTATCTTCTTCTGCTTGTTGGTATTGGGACAAGAATCTTATCCCATTTTTTATTTGGTTCTAAATGAGGGTGGAATCACCAAAACTTCGATGTGCCAGATGAAATTTTGAACCATGGTTTTAATAATAACATTCCATTCATCTTACTGTCATAATCAATGTTCTAGAAGACCAGTCTCGATACTCCCTTCAGGGCGAGTGGACACAAAACACGGTGATGCTTTCCCGAAAAGGCTTTTTTCTTCTGAGGCTTATGCCTTTGCAACTTGAGGCGTACGAAGCATACAACACGCCTTAAACTATTAAGGCATGTGACTCAACAATTTTAACCTTCAATTGTAAATATTTGACATTAATAAAAATCATAGAACTTTGATAATTTAGTAGCAAGCAACAAAAAGAAAAAAAATTGAGAAAATGGAAGTTGGTATCTTTTTATTTTTCAACTTCAATATCGGCATGATTAAGATTGTGTTTGAAACAAAGATCGAGAGTTCCATAATGAATTTCTCGAATGTTGTTCAAAGAAAATTTCTTAATTGTCATCACGGAATCTCCAAATAAGAAAATTTAAATTGGCAAAAGCAAAATGAAATAAGCATAATAATTTACAATATTTCGTACTGCTCTGCTTGTGATACATAGAGATTAACCCTGCTAGAATAGATCAAAGTTCATTTTTAAATGTTAAATTTTTTTTTAAGACAATCGGAGGAAGAAAAACTGAATACGGACATTTTGGAGGTAAGAACCGCACATGAATTCTTCAGACATACTACTGGTAAAATATTAAATATGTTTTTTATATATATATACATATATATATATATATATATATATATAATCAAGTGCTTAAATTTTATTTATAGTATTAATTATCTATACCTTTATGACTATTAAAAAATAATCATGATCTAACTATTTAATGTCAACTGTTTATTGTTATTTATTTATAGTTTTATACGATTGATTGTTAATTTCAATTTAATAATCAAAAACTAATAATAACAAATCAATAATAACTTGCGCCTCAGTGTTTACCCGAAAACCTTATGCCTCATCTCGGAGCAAATGAACGCCTCGTGTGCACTTGCATGTTTTAAATCTATGATCATGATATAAAATTGATTTGATTCTTTTTTCGGCAACCTTTTTCTGATAACTAATTAAAATTGAATTTTATTTTTCAACGAAGAATTCCCTGCCACTGCACCATCATACTAAGAAGTATGATATGATTCAAATATTTTAATATAAACTGAGATGCTTCAAGTAATCTCTGATTATTTTCAGTTTCTCCATTCCGTTACTTCTCTTTTACTTAGCTCTAATTGATATATTTACTTAATTCATTTATTGATCATTTTGTCATCAAATCGGAATTGAATATTAGCCTTAATAACAATTTTTTCATTGCTTTGTAGTCATAACATGAATTTCAATAACACAATTTTTCTCTCTTAATTTGTTATCATACATAATTTATTTTCTTAAGATCTTATTATAAGCTCCTTGTATTTTTTTTCAAATTCCTTGCTCCTTGACAAATAAATGAATCAATTAAATTTTTTCTAAATTAGATTTAAATATCATACCGAAACTTAATTGTTAGGTCACAAATTATATCACTTGTTTTATACAAGCCGAACGTGAACAAGGATCATGCACTAGTTTGTGTTAATTAGAGAATATATGCTTGAATATACTATTTATGTGGTATAGCAAAAATTTGCATATAGTAGTTATAGACAATAATATTACTAAAGTCTAGATATATGCATTTCTGCATAACAATGTAAAATTTCTAATTCGATATAAAAAATTGAAAATTTTATAAGTAGATGCAAAAAAATGATTTTTTTTTATTTGATTAAAACGATTATGGTTTGGCTACGATGGGCAATAGTGTACAGGGTAAATTTTATCGAAAGAAACTTTGATATGTGGAATGCATATAATCAAATGTCACAGAATTCAATTATAGAGGCCTAAAGCGTTTGACAAAGTTGCCACATCATTAAGTCATCAATTTCTTCTTCCTGTCATAATTTTATGCTTAATATTATTTCACGACAAGTCAACTTGATATTTAAAGTTTGAGTTTTTCAAACTTCGAATTTTCCGAACTTCAATAAATTGAAATTTTGAATTTTATATGAAATGTAAATATTTAACAGAATTTTTTACAGTTGAGTTACTTTTAAAATCAAGGTTTTTTGTTTCAGGAATTGAGTTTTCTAAACCTCCAAATTTGGGGGGTTTGTTTTGAGAGGGGGGTGTATTTTGTTTTATTTCGTAATTTAAGTTCTTAATTTTGTTTTTTTCCCCAGTTAGAATATTCTACAACTTGAACTTTAAATTTACTGCACCAATGGTGCTGGATTAATAATAAATTGATTTTGGTTGTTGGATTTTGTCTCCAATTATCACAATTTCAACTGTTCTCTTTAATTTCATAAGTTGCATACAATTTTGACCGTTTGAACGTAAATAACGAGAGCATCACATGGGAGCAACTCGTTGGCTAATTAATTTACATGTGCATCACATCCATAAATAAGTGGATACTTTTGTCAAAAATTAATGTAAGGACCCGCCATTTTGACAGTGCCGAATCGACAAATCATGTCAACTCGAACCATCTAAAACGATATATTATTATTAGCTTCTGGGGTAAATAGAATAGATCACAGAATTACAGATCGCAGACACATATACATAGCAATATAATATCTCCCAGCGGAGAATACAAAATACAATAGTAGTCCATGAAGCTACTAAATAAATTTTACATCAGAGTTTATATAATTGATACAGCGCAAGCTTAATACAATAAATTTCTAATACATGAATAAAAGATAATAGTCAGAAACAGAAATGACAGAAATAACTGAATGACTGGAATAATTGATCAATAGCAGACACAGGTGAGCAGATCCAATATAAACTCCAAACTCCAAGAGTAAATCTCAAAAGCTATAATAATACTCGATCTGATCCGAGCAATAATGCAAAACAAAACAATTCGGATCAGGACCAACACTCTCATGGAAGTAAATCAACTCAAATGAAATGTTCGATGAAATGCAATCAGTAACATAAAGGATGTTGGGATCACCATCCTCTAAGGGTTCGTCAAATTAGATACTATATAATATAATACGTTATATACAATAGTGTTTATCAGTAAAGTATCAAAATAGCGTAAACGAGATTACCATTATTACCCTTACACCGTTTGTATATTCCAGTAGTGTATACAATACGGTAATTCCTCCGTAAACTGGAGGGCTATCAGAGGACACTCTATATAAAACAATACAAAACAGAGTCGTAGTGGGCTCATATATGACATGTGACAAGGCACGCAAGGAATGCCATGGTAGATTCACCGTTTGCAGTTCCGGACAGGTGGTAACGCATAACAGCAACTACCGCCTACCTCGAGACTAGGGGTGGGCGCTGGCGGTTAACCGAACAGATCGGTTAATATTTTCGGTTAACTGCTTAGTTTGCACGGTTCGGTTAACCGAATTTCGATTGATTGAGAGTAGCTTTATTCGACCGAATCGAAAATAATTATCCATGGTCAACCGTTCGATTTAGACGGTTAACCGTTTGATTTAAACGGTTAATTGTTTAGCAGTTAACCGTTTAAATCGAGCGGTTAACCGTTTAAATCAAACGGTTAACCGTTTAAATCGAATGGTTAACTGTTCAAATTTACCCATTTTCCATATAAAGTGACTTATAATAATAGATCTAACAATTTTGTAAACAAACTAACATGTTGAACACTAACAGTGAACACTATACGGTCAGTCACTACCAACTACCCAGTACTCAACTACCCAATATTCTAATACATGAAGTTCATAATCTTCAGATACATGTTCGGTTAACCGAAAAAAATATTCGGTTAACCAAACCTACCTATGTTTTATTAACCGTTAACCGAACCGAAAATGTTCGGTTAAAGTCGGTCGTTAACCGATGATGTCGGTTAACCGAAATTATCGGTTAAGTCGGTTTGGTTAAGTTGGCTATTTCGGTTAAATGCCACCCCTACTCGAGACACACTCTCATAATCAAAGGGACCTAATCAAATCACAACAGTAATAGAATAGTATCAAAGAAGTGCGCTCAATAAGAGGAATAACCTCACTTAGTCTTGGCGTAGCTCCTGTTTTAGTCACATCAAGCTGACTCAAGGTAAGTCAAGATCTCGTAACTAATATTAAATAGAAAATGGAGTCGTTCGCCAAACCATCCTACTTCATTCTGGATCTACACCGCGTACACAATTGTTAAAGTGGTTTTCGGTATTGGCAGAGAGTATGACAATAGCCGATCCCGGTCTCTTTAACAACCAACCGTTTACATTTTTCACACCGTGACCATTATTTTATAATCACTTTATAAAATCGTTTATACAAATTCTCAGATTTGAATTTGAAATCAAAATTTAATATCTAACTTTGATTATATTAATTTTTGAAAACAACTCACTTAAATCGCTTAAATCAAATGATTTAAAAACCATATCGAAAAGATCTCAAAAATATAGTATAAACCAATACTATACTCTTTAATTTCGATTTTATATAAATTTTCCGGAAACATTCGCATAACGATTTTCAAATCCAAAAATTGACTTATATTTAAATTATACCTTAAAGGTATGAATTTCCATTTAAATCGATACCAAAACATTTAACTACGATAATATTTTGGTTTGGTTTATATTTGCAGAAATTCAAGTTCAAAACAATTCAAAATGATTCAATTTTTACCTTTATAAGAAATCGTTTCAAGTCATACCATAAAATCCAACAATTTGGTTCGAGTTCAATATAGACAATTCAAATCAAAACTTATATTTCAAGTTAAACAAATCATACAATCTAGTTTTCACCTTTTATAAGAATTCGTTCGAGTCGATTCAAAATCCCAATCACTTAAGTTCAAATTCGGTATATACAAATCAAAATCTTCTATTTTGATTTATATAATTCAAAACAAATCATATATTTAAATTTCAACAATCATATCATATTTTATAACTCAAGTCGTATAATTCAAGTTCATTACTTATAAATTCGAATCAAAACCTTATGTTTCAATTTAAACAATTCATACAATTTAAAGCCATTCTTATAAATTGAATTTAACAAATTTCTTAATTCAAATTGTACGATTTATAAAATCAATTCCATACATAAAATTTATATATTCAAATTCACATTCGGTCGCATAAAATCAAATTCATTTCATATCAACTATAAATTCAAATTAAACATTAATTTACGCAATTCAAGTTCATTTCTTGTAAAAGTTCAATATTTAAATCAAATTCGCATTCAGTTGATTTATAATCAAATTTGTTTCATTTCCATTGTAAGTTCAAATTCATTCCTTAAATTTGGAAATTCAATTTCAAAAAACAATTTCACAATTCAAGTTCATCTGTTGTACGTTCAAATCAATTCAGATTCCAATTCATATCTTATATAAATTCATTCGGTAAGTCAAATATCGTTATATAAATTTAATTCTTTAAACCTTGATGTCAAATCGCGAAAACCTTCAATTATCCACTTTTTAGTTCATTAATAAAGTTTATAAAGTTTATAAAATATATATAAAAGAAATTTTAACTTTGAATATATATATATATATACGTTTATAAAATTCTAAAATTAATTAGAATATAGATTATAAACGTATATAAGATTAAAATAATATAGAAATAGGTTTAAAAGAATTATTAATTATAATATGAAAAGTTTAAAATACTTATATAATTAAATTATATGGTTTAAAATAAATAAAATTATAAGTAAAATCTTAAATAAGTATTTAAATCCATATTTACTCATAAAATCATTTTAAAACATAATTCAAAATTTCAAGATTTAAGTTCAAAATCTTTAAAATATAAATATAAAAATATAAAATCTTAAGTTTTTATTTAAAAATATATTTTTTCAAATCACTTTACTTTGAAAACATGACCAATAGTGTCTGTATATAGTTTTCTACCCTATGGTGAAGTGATACGGATATTTATCATTTCAATCCGCAATTTAAATTTTTTACGGGTATATATCATTTCAACCCACAATCCCAAATAAAAACCGTTCAGGTCTATCATTTCAACCTATAACGATTTTTCCCTATTCTAATGTCTGTTTCGGTATGTATTATTTCAAACCATAACGATTTTTCTAAACTAGAGAAATCAGCAAGCATCAATCATCACATAGCATTAATCACATCATAAGTCATATATCATCAGTGCACCTACGTGTCATATATATATATATATCATTGTGTCATACATGAAAGTGTACATATTAAACATACTAGCAACCCTATACATTTCACAACAGTTCATTTGTTTTGAATTTAACAACCATGAAACAATGTAGGTCAAATGTGAGACAAACTCATCTATCGTGGCATAGATTGGAGACAACATACAGATGGTGCCGACCCTACCCTATCCATTGCCCTAGGCAAGCTCAACACAAAAAAAGATGGGTTAAAAATGAATCACCAAAACAGTGCTCGTTGGGACTTGAACCCTGTTTGATATAGCAACCACAACTACACTTGAGAGTTTATACCAGTATCTACACAACATTTCATAAACAAGCTGCCCTTCCATCACTAAATATACACAACTTTCAAAGGCTACTCCTACCATTTGCTGCCCTTTCGGCCACCTCCGGCCGTGCTGCCCTAGGCGGCCGTCTCGGCTGCCTCCCCCTTGGGCCGGGCTTGCATACGAACTGACACAAAATGAAACGACGACTTCCAGGCACGATTCAGAATGGATTCAACTCGATATCACACAATATTTATTTTAATTTTTATAAGAGGAGGATAGAGAATATTCAATGGATCAGTATGGCTATTGGGTTTTTGGGACGGTTTCGAACTCAACGGCAAACTCAACTCAACAAAATAAAATAACACTTTTACACAAAATATTATATAAATATTTCAATATATGTATACACACAGTAAATGTTATAACATATATATATATATATATATATATATAAAATTAGCGCACACCAAAACCATTAATATATATATATAAACACACACACACACACACATATATATATATATATAATGAAATTCACACCCCCCACACATGCACTTACTCAACTCACACATAGTGCACGCCAAATATACACATATAACATATACCCACACTCAAATATACCCGTATAACTCACACAAAATATACACACCCATAGCATACACACGCACCACATACATATAGATTATAGAATATCATAAGCAAAAATACACACCAACCCATCATCACTCATCACAAAACAAATATGTACACATAGTATATATTTATATATATACTAACTCACGCTCACAAAAGAAAATAACTCACACACACAAATAACCCTCACGCACATACAAGCAAATACTTAAGCACACACTCGCAAGAAAACTCACCCACGCGAACACATAGCGCACACATAGTTGTCGAACGGAGGGGCGAAGTGAGATGGGCAAGGCGGAGGGCTGGTGAAGGGCGCTGGCCTGGTGGAGACGTGATTGATGGGAGGGGACACGGTGGGGAGGGCTGCGGGCAGTCGGAGGGTCGACGTGGGCGGGTCAGTGGGTTCAGGAAGGTGCAGCTGGTTCAGGCGACTCGGGTGTTGGTCGGATGGGTTTGGTGCAGACAGCAGGGCGTGGGCGAGGTTGGCTAACGTGTAGAGGCGTGGGACGTGGGGTTCGATGGCTTGGAGGCGGTCGGCGGCTACTATTGTTGGGAGGTCGGAGGGGAAGCTCAGGTTTGGATCTGGCAGTGGAGACAGCGAGGGGGCGGAGGTTGGTATTCGGCGGTGGCGCCTGAACGTGGGCGAGGCGAGGAAGGGTGAACGCGGAGGCCGATGGGAAAAGAAAAGGGTGGTGGCATATGGGATGGGAAAATGGCTATTGTGCATCGTTCATTTTTGGTGGAGCATGGGATGCCGTGGGTTTTTCTTTTATTTTCCCTTGCGAGAAGAAGAAGCATAAATGATGGGATGGAACGAAAATATACAAGGAGTTGTAGCATTTAATTTTCTTGACCATGCGCGTTTTTAGGAGATGAAAGGCATCGCGAATTCACACTTTGAAACCGCACTATAACTTTCAACAAAACGTTTGACCTTACATTTCAAAAGATAGCAAACTGACGTTGATTAGGAAAGGGGAATCAACGTTTTAGCTTTGAAAAGGCACCGTCTGTTTCCAAAAATAAAAATAAAACAGAGAATGGATTGATTTACAATTCAGACGGAACGAACGGTTTTAATTCGAACAGACAGAAAACGGGTTCTGGCAAATAGAAGTTGAACGTTGTTTTAAGCAATGAAAAAAAATTAGAATAGATCTAATTTTAAGTAGAATTGGAGATAAAAATGAACAAACGATTTTGGCGATATATATATCTAATGATTTTGCAAATCAAAAAGTGAACGATATCAAACGAGATTTTGTTTTGATATAGAAACGATGAACGAATGACGGTATTAACAAATCGGAAGAGAACGGCTTTGAAATATCAAAAGACAACAAATCCGACAGATAGAAATTTAGCAATGTTTGCAACAACAATCGATCAATAAAAATGGCAATCAACAGGAGAAATATTTGAAATAAAATCAAAGATATAATTTTTTAAATATTGAAAAAAATTTATATAATACGAGTTTACCATTTAATTTAAAATATAAGAATAAATTCAAATTCAAATAAATAAACTCGATTTAATTTTATTCAATAAGTAAGATTGAAATTGCAATTATTGATTTCAATTATTAAATTATATTCATATCAATAAAATCCAAAATAAATTTAGTTTTAAATCAAAATCAAAATAGTTATTTCAATAAAAATACAAACAAATTGAGTTTTAAATAAACAAAATAAAATAGAAACCAAAATTTAAATAAATTATAAAATAGAAATATACTTAAAATCCAGGTTGTTACAATTAATTTATCTGTTTGATGTTTTATTTACTTGGAATTTTGAAAACTGAGCATTCTTCCATTTAGAAATGAAGAAAATCAATTTTTGCAATTGATATTTTCAAAAACAAGACTATTCTACTTTTATTTTAAATTTTGTTTAGTTAGATATTAACTTTGCACTTAGTATTTATATATGTAGCAGAAAAAAAATGTGTACTATAGCTTTTCGCGCCTCCACAACCATGGAATTGCTAACTACTCTTACCATACAAATTATGGTTATAATGTAACAATTAGTGTAAATTTAGAAATCAATGTTTTGATTCGAAAATAAAAGAATAATTGAGATTTGAGAGAGAAATTTAATTTCCACATTTAGAATAAGTTCTTTTAAAGAACTGAGCTTTTATCATTCAAGATCTTTAAAAGATAGTGTGAACTGTGAACATACGATATATGATGGAAAAAGGATTAAAAAGGAAAGAATATGTCAATGATGGGAGGGAGGTTTTCTTCTTCTAATTATTCCGACTTCACGAATGTGTAATCGAAATCCACTTTTTTTGAACTATATCTATTTTATTGTATTGACATATGAACAGCATTATATTTTATTTTTTTCATTCAGGCCTTGTCATATTATAGGTTATACTGCACTGGTTTATATATTCTGTTCTCTTATTTATTTTGTGTATAGAATTTGTGTGTTCCCAGATTGAAGACCTGGGTTAGGAAAGTTGTTGCAGAAGAAAATGTGCTTGAGAAAGATGGTAAACCACATTCTGCAATCCTGGAGCGAACCGCAGAAGCTGCGAAAACAGCTGCTGCGGCTGCCACTGTTGTTGCAACAGCAAGTGAACAATTACTAAGTTCAAAGAATGAAGGTTTGTATCTGCCAACTATTTTGCTATATTGAAAGTTTGAAGGTGGTTCATCGTTTTCCTTTTAAAACCAGGAAGACGGCATGTACTTCTGTACTTCAGTTTTGGAAGGATTCCCATTTTATATATTTGCCCATAGTCTTTAACCCTTGAGTTGATGAATGAATTGTGTCGGTGAACTTAATTTAATTTCTTATAGGTTAATTTTGGTTGAACATTGTATAATTCAAATTTGTGCACATTAGCTTGCACGTCAAAACATAATTATCTAATATTCATTCCCCCCCCCCCCCCCCCCCTTTTTTTTTCCCCTTTACCTTCCGCTGCTTTCAGAGAGAAAATTTTATGAGGCGATTATGGACAAGATGGATCTTCAAGTAAAGGAGATGAAATCTGTGGGTGAAGCTGTTCGTAAGCTGGATCACACACATGAAAATGGTGAGTATAAAGACAAATTGATGGAAAGATATATTAGATCGAACAATGTTAAGATGATAGTATGAAATATTACATATGGAATTTTGTTCCTTGGTATTTACCATTTAGAATTCAGAAATTTAACAAGGTGTGTTATTTGTCAGCAAAATTTGATCAAATTTGATTTTTGTTATGTTTCACTTTTCATAGACTCTACCATCACACCTAAAGTAATGTAGAAGTTGGTTTTAGGCAGAATCCAGGGCCTAAGCTTGGCTAAGATATTCCCATTTTAGCATGGCTTTAAACGTAACAATTATTACAAACAAAATCGAAGCACTTTGCTGGCTGTTTATAGTCCATGATGGCATAACAATCGAAGTTTTCCTTATAGAACTTTCGTGCAATAAAGTTCAGGTCGCTAGAATCCTACTCGCATACAACCGTCTTTTCAGCTATTCTTTGTGCAGAATGCATATAATGCAATGTATATTTGAATCTTAGCCAGTCTAGTCAATTTCCCGGATCCTTTACAGTTCATGCTTGTACCCAATGATGAAAGCTTAACTTTGTAAGTCGAGGGTGGGAGCATTTGGGATGGATTTCCTGCTGTAGCACTGTTAAGTCAAGTTTCCATGACAGTTCGACTAAATTTCTATACTCGTCCAATTCCCTCAAAATAGGCACACCAATTTTTTTTGTGATACATTATTATTTACAGTTCATAGAATGTGTTAACTGGTGCAGAAAATCATCAGTTCCAGTGTTTGGTTACAGACTACGATGTTGGTATCATAAGAATGATCAGTTTCAAAAGTATAACTTTGCTAGGCTTTGTTTGTTGGTTGTTACCCACTTTTATGTGATGGAAACCATATATAGTGTCGTCTCTTTTGCATCTCTCTTGGTTACTGTTCACTTTTCACTTTAAATCTACACGAAGGAAAACGGAATCCGACTTCTCGACCTTTGTGGCAAACTTGGGTTAGTATCATTTTTCCCTTGTTGTTATAATACCTCTTTAGTATGAAGTATTAACCATGGGAACTGTCATCAATTGACTATTCGTACTTGCCTACTATTTTTCAGAAGCAAAAGGCGCTATTGTTTTGCAACTATATTGTTGTATACATGAGAAGAAGCAATAGATTTATTGTTTCACTTGATTGTGCTCAGCATTGCTAATTTAGAAGCCATTTGTATGAGAATCTACGCGCAAGCGCACAGATACACACATACAGACATATATACACATGCATGGATAGATATACATATATACGTGTACATGCCCGTGTATTTGTGTGTTTGAGAAAAACAAAAAGCAACATCAAATGATCAAGTAGACCGATAACATACTGCTACATATTTTACTTTCAGACAAAGGGAAAATTTCAACTTCATATGGTTATCAAGTTACTAGAGCAAAACAAATCTTTTACCTAGTACTTTCATATTATAATATGAGTTTTCACATAAATAAAAAGATCACTGGGTTGTTGAGTGCATAACATCTAATAGTTTATATTATAAAACCAAAAATACATCATTGGGACCATATCATTTGTTGAGGCGTATGCCATTATCTTTCTCAATCTTCGAATCCGAATCATCTTACATTGTGTTTTTTTTCATTAGCTTTGATTTTGTTGTATCATTCTCTTTCTTTACACACTATAACATGACACACTCAATGTGTGCAGTCATCCACATGATGCAGATGTACAGTAAACCAGAAAAATAGAAAGAGATTTATGTAACTTTGACGAGGGTTTAAATGTTGAACGTCAGTATTTCCTATAGAATCTATTGATTAGTATGTTTTATAAGTGTGATAAGCACTGTTAAATATCATTTAACATTGCTTAAGCACACTATCACTTGTCTAAACCAAAATTTGAAAAGCAAGGAACAAAATAATGTTTTTTTTGGTTAAGCGTGATTGTAACACCATAATCCAACAATAGGCTGCTTATTATTATTCAAATTACTTCTAGAATTGAAGAATAGCTATTCTAAAACAGAGAGGGTTCTGATGAGTTATGGATGTTAAATACCGTGGCAGGATAAATATTAAGTGCATTTAAATGCAGTTCTTTCAAAGTTAAAGGGGCTTGTAACTTTTGCCCAGCGGTTATTTGCCAATAATTGTTTACCCTTGCTTATCTTTTGTTTACACAGGGAGTATAATCATTCCACCGAAAAATTACCAGGTCTTCCACACTACCCTCAGTATTTTTTTGTTGTTGCTTAGTTTTGTGAATTCGATAATTTTTATCCACCGCACTTGATTTTGAATCCCCTGTTTGTCTTCTGTTCCAGGAAAGTCAGATTAACGGGAAATCAAATCCTGATCACACTGCAGGTATTTTCATTCTGATCTTTGTTTATTATTTTTATGGCAGCGTCTACTTCATTAATTTTTTATTTCTTTTTTACGAAATTGGTTGCTAGTGAGGCCTTCATCTTCTCCAGCAGCAATGGAGCCCCCCACTGCACCTCACCCAAAATCATACATGGAGGTAGGTATAAAAGCATAGATGGTTTTACCGTATAATTATTTGTTTGAAGTAAACAGCGCAATTTTTTTTTCCTAATGTGATTAGAAATTGGACTGAACATTGATGTTCACAAAATTGTGCATATAACCATTAGGAAATACTAATTTGATTGTCCTTGTCTTTTGGGCTTTATTCTCTCACATCTCACCATCACATCATTGGTTATGCATTTTATTGAACTTAGTGTCGTGTTGTTACCCCTTTGTAGTTATAAATTTTCCTTTGCATCATAATTATGATTTTTGTTGAACTTAATGTATGCAGTATCCTGTATTCGACAACCAAATGAGATGTTATGCATTGCCAAGTGTTAGCCTACTTTGTGAACTAGGCAACACAAAGTCAAGAAACCAAACTTTGAAGGGTATTTTTAATTAGAAGACTTCGGTTCGGATTGGAGAAGACACTACAATCTAGATTAGATAGCAGCAGCTGTTCGGATCGGGTCAGAGCAAACCATCTGTTCGGGTCGGAAAGAGACCTCTGTTCGGGTCGGTGAACTCCTATTGAGTAAATTGGTAAGGCATATTTAATTGGATCGGAGGGCAACTAAATCTCGATGGGATCGGAAAGCCACCTGTTTGCCACGAAAATGGATCGGAGCGGAGCAGATTAGAGAAGAAGAGAGCATCGCATCTAAGCCAATCCGGTTCGGATCGGCTATCCCGATCCGAACCCCTTATCTGCGCGACTCCGACCCGAACCCATGCTCCCTGTTATTCTCCTGCAAAGGCGCCTGGATATCCGGACCGGCTATGACCAGTTCCTATCCATAACGTCTGTTCCTTTGATGCGTTGTCAACATAATATTTCATCCGAACCCGAAGATGGTGGGATGGACGACATGTGGCCCCGACCCGGATCAAGTTTCAAGCAAATTCACACCTATAAATACCCCGTCTGGAGATAAAGAGAAGGATCTTTTTTCAGCACTTTGAGAATTCAACTACCTCCATCATCCGAACTCCATTACTCCCGGAGAATCCAAATCATTTTTCATTCTTTGTTTTAGTCAATTGAGTGAACATAAGTGAGTTGTGAGTGGAATTGAGTGGATCTTACATTGTATTTGCAACTGAATTATTGAATATAGTGAAAGATAAGTGGACGTAGGCATTTCTTCGCCGAACCACTATAAATCCTGCGTGTTCATTTTTATTTTTGTCTCATTTCATCTTGCTTTAAATCAACTTGGGTGTTAGAACCACTTTTGGGTCTAACATTTTGGTGCTTTCACTGAGAATCCTCATCTAAATTCTTTATTTTCCGGGATCTCTTTCTACTTTTTGGACCGTTGAGTTCAAAGAAGTGAATCCTTAAGTTTCTCCGCTTTTTTTTTATATTCGTTGAAGTGATTGTCAAAAACTCATGGCCAAAGGAAAAGGCAAGGAAGTTCAACCTTTTCGAGGAAATGGAGCTGGCGAAGATCAGCAAAATGCTGTTGTAACAAGGTCTCGGGGACAGAGTTCAGCAGCAGGAAGAACCAATGCAGGAAATCCGAGCCGCCAGCAGGGGGAGAGCTCCGATCCGATCCGGGTAGGAGATTCTGAAGCAGTGCATTCCCCCAATCTGAACCGACCCGAGCTGCTTGCCACGCACCGATCCGACCAGGCTCCCCAGCTCCGAACCGACCCGACTTCCTACCTCCGATCCGACCCGATGCTTGGTGAAGCTGGAACCTCTACTCGAGTCCCTACGAATGCTCCAATTCCAGCCACCAGGGTTGGTGATCAGGTCAATCCATCTGCGCCCATTACTCAAGGAGATTTCTCGCGCTTGCTTGACATGCTTGAGAGCACGAGGGAGGCCATGAAAGTTCACGAGCGCACTAATCTCATGATGCAGGAAAATATGAGGCTCATGAGTCGGGAGATTAGTGAGCTCCGTCGACAGAGAACTCCATCACCGGTTCGTCACACGCCAGTAGATCAATCTTCATCTTCCGAGGAAGAGAGGCCCCGTGAACGAAGGCCACTCGAACGACCTCAGAACGTGGAGCAGCTGACATTTGGATCTTTGGGATCTCGCGAGGATATCGCACGAGCATTAGGAAACAATGACCCCACTCGGGGGCAAAGACTCCAGTCCCCTCTTCCCGAGATCGACCGGGAACGCAGGGAACGGAATCGAGCAGAGGCAGCTCGAAGAAGAAGGGCATCTCCTGAGCAAGAGCCCAGAAGGAACTCGAATACCAGGGCCAGGGAACCTGAGCGGCCCCTAACTAATGCTGATGTACAGGCAATGGTTCGCCAAATTATGTCCGAGAGCCGGAATTATACAAATGAAGACTATGGCATTGAGCGAAGCCATACTCCCTTCACCGACGATATCCTCGACTTCCAATTTCCCCGACGCTTTAACTTGCCACAAATGGACAAGTACAACGGAAGGACTGATCCGGGGCAGCATTTGATGCGGTATTCGTGGCTCATGAATGCTGCTGCTGCTCCAGATGAAGTGAAGTGCAAAGCATTCCCAATCTACCTAGAAGATGTGGCATTGTTCTGGTTTACCCGACTTCCTCCTCGTTCGATTTCTAATTACAAGGAACTAAGCGAGCGTTTCATGAACCAGTTTCGACTACATGCCCGAAAGTCCAAAAGTGTTATTGAATTATCGAGAATCAAACATGCACCAGGAGAATCTTTAAGGGCCTATCTTGATCGTTTTAACCAAGCTGTAACTGAGGTCAGTGACCCGCATGAGCCCACTATTCTGATGGCATTGAAGGAAGGAGTCGATCCTGAATCTGAGTTTGGAGACTACCTTTCTGGGAAGACACCCCCCACAAGGGAGATATTCTACGAAAAAGCCGATATTTATTTGAGGCGAGAGGAGGCCAGGGCAAACCGAAAGAGAAAGTCTGAGACGGCTTCAAAGGAGAATGTGCAGAGTAATATCGCCGTGAAACAGTCGGGGGAGAATTCTGGCAAGGTTGAAGTAAATGTAGGAAACAAGGGTGGAAACAGCAATACTGGAAGTGGGGGAAACAACAACAATAACCGTAATTCGAGCAGTAACAGAAGAAACAGAAATAGGGGAAGTGACCCTAACAAAAGACCCCGATTCCAGAACTACGAGAATTATACACCATTGAACGACACCCTGGAAAATATTTACCTGGATACGTACAATGTGTTGCAGTACAAAAGACCGCCACCTCGTGATTCGACCGAGAAAGAAATGGCGACAGGGAAATTTTGCTTGTTTCACGGAACTCACGGGCATTCGACCAATGAATGTCGATATTTGAGGGATGTGATAGAAAAGCTGCTGCGTGAAGGAAAGTTGGATGAGTACAAGGTTGCCCCGAGGGATAGGGGGTGTTGGCTCGCTTTTTGACCAAGCCACCCAGGATCATTCATCAAAAGGAAAACAGGAAACCAAGTCCGCCAAGAAACTGGAGAAATGGATCGCACTCCATCGTCTCGCCCAGGAATGGATCGCACTCCATCGTCTCGCCCAAGAATGGATCGCACTCCATCGACTCGCCCAGGAACGGATCGCACCCATCTCGTCAACGAACGATACGTCCAGGCGATCCGATCCAAACTTATATCGTTGCCCAGAGCAAACCGATCCGATCCCTTGGTGCGCACCGGACCTTCTGACCCATTCAACCACGAGCTGGTCTTGTGCGATCCGAACCGCACGGATCTGGCGACACGTGTTCCTAACCGTCATCTGGACCAATTCTCCCCATCTGCACGATCCGATTTTCAAGCAAATCATGACACCTGTTCACAACGGCTAGTTTGACTATTTCTTCAATGGTGACGATGCGACCCGATGAACTCGGGATTCGTGCCACGTGTCCGCGATCCGCATGAGAAAATCAGCTATAAATAGCCCAGATCTTGGCATTTTTCGGGATCCTTTTGGCAATAGCGAGTACTGAATCCGCCATTGTTGTCAAACCACTGAAATATTGATAGAAATCACTGTTGTACTAGCTTTTACAGCATAATCAATAAGATATAAGTGGACGTAGGCTCGTTAACGCCGAACCACTATAAATTCTGAGTGTTATTTTCTTTTTCCTCGTTCCTCATTTAAAATTCTCGACAGTTCATAGCAATTTGGGTGTTAGGTCCAAATTTCGATCTAACAGAGGGCAAGGAGAGCAGGCTCCAAAACAGATCCTACCTGCTCCCAAGCCTACATCGTAGCAGAAAGGTAAAAGAATTGTTATCAACTCCATAGTAGGCGGACCTCACCCAGCAATCCGAAGTTTCAGATCGATGGATCAATATGTGAATGCTGCTAAGCATCTAGACGTGAATGAAGGTGATGATTTGGAGGATGTCACCCCCATAAAACAACAGAAGACCATGTTTGACGACGTGATATTTCGTAGCCGAGACAATACTGGGATACAATCACCCACCAATGATCCGTTGGTTATTACTACCACCATTGGGCCGGCCTTGGTCCATAAGGTATTAGTAGACAATGGAAGTTCCGTTAATATTTTGTTCAAGAAGTCATTTGATCAGATGAAGCTTGAGTCCGAAGATCTGAAACCTTGTGAAGGATGGATCAGAGGTTTCAACGGGGCGACGACAGCTCCCATGGGATACATAGAGTTGCCCGTGACCCTGGGGCAAGGAGAACGTAGAAGAGTGCGAATGCTTCAGTTCGTAGTATTGGACGTGGATTCGCCTTATAACGCATTTTTGGGCAGACCTGCCCTCGCTGAATTTAGAGTTTGTATCGCCCCTTGGTGCTTGTTACTTAAGTTCCCAACCGAAGTCGGAACCGGAGTAATGAGAGGGGATCAGGTTTCCGGACGGGCCTGCTATGTGGCCGAACTAAAGATGTTGATGAAAGGATTTAATGCTGAGAGTAAGGATGCCTCGTCTCCCTCAAAGGGGGACTCGGTATAGCAATTAGAGAGATTGACCCCGATGGAGTTGCCCAAAGGAACGCCTGAAGACCTGGATCCTAGAAAAGACGAGGAACCAGAGGCTAGGAATGCAACTCCTAATGAAGCGACAGTGGAAATTCCCATTGATAAAGCTGATCCGACGAAAGTTTTGAAGATTGGTTCTCAATTGGATCCACGTCGTGTTGAAGAATTAACGGACTTCTTAAAGGCAAACTTAGACGTGTTCGCCTGGACCCATGCTGACATGTGTGGGATATCATCATCCATTATAAGTCACAAATTGAATGTAAATCCGAAGCATCTGCCTGTGAAGCAAAAGAGATGCATGCTGGGCCCAGAGAGGTCGGCTGCTCTCAAGGAGGAAGTAGAGAAGTTGAAGCAGAATGGATTTATTCGAGATTCGACTTATCCCGACTGGATATCGAATCCCGTATTAGTAAAGAAGCCAAACGGAAAGTGGCGGACTTGCATTGACTTTTCAGATTTAAATAAAGCTTGCCCGAAAGATAGTTTCCCACTTCCCAGGATTGACCAGCTTGTAGATTCGACAACAGGTCATGAACTTCTTTCTTTCATGGACGCATATTCTGGATACAACCAAATTCCTATGCACATACCAGACCAAGAACATACGAGTTTCATTACGAATTTGGGGCTATATTGTTATGTTGTAATGCCATTCGGGTTAAAAAACGCCGGAGCTACTTATCAGCGCTTGGTAAATAAAATGTTTTATGATCAAATAGGAAAAACTATGGAAGTTTATGTGGATGATATGCTTGTCAAATCAAAGCAGTCTTCCAGTCATACGCAAGACTTAGCGGAAATGTTTGGTATCTTGCGAAAGTACCGGATGAAATTGAATCCTCTGAAATGCTCATTTGGAGTGGCATCGGGAAAGTTCCTTGGCTTCATTGTGAGTTCCCGAGGAATTGAAATCAACCCTAGCCAGATAGCAGCGATTAGAAACATCGAAGAACCGAGGAGAATTAAAGACGTCCAAAGTCTGGCAGGGAAGGTAGCGGCGCTGAGTAGATTCATCTCCAAAGCCACAGATAAATGTGTTCCGTTTTTTGATTTGATAAAAAGGGGAAAGAAGAACTTCCAGTGGACTCCGGATTGTGTTGAGGCCTTTCAAAATCTGTTAGAACTGCTAGAGAAACCGCCGATTTTATCAAAGCCCGTAGATCACGAAGAATTATTTGTTTATTTGGCAGTCTCAGCTCATGCTGTCAGCACGGCTCTGGTTCGAGAAGAAGACAAAGTACAAAGGCCGGTGTATTATGTAAGTAAGAAATTAGCAGCGGCAGAGCGCAATTACCCAAAAATTGAGAAGCTCGCTTACAGCCTCCTGATCACATCCCGAAAACTTCGTCACTATTTCCAAGCCCATCCAATAACCATATACACCGACCAGCCCTTGAGGCAGGTATTGCAGAGACCCGAAGCATCGGGAAGGTTGATCAAATGGAACATAGAACTAAGTCAGTTTGATTTGAATTTTCAACCACGAAAGTCAATCAGGGGGCAAGCTCTAGCAGACTTTATTGCGGAGTTCACAATTCCAGAGGAGGAAATAATCAATGACCAAGTGGTTAAATCCGAGGATGAGCTAGAGATGAATCCGTGGAAATTATATACAAATGGAGCTAAGAATGACCGAAGGTCTGGAGCTGGAATTGTCTTAGTCACTCCCGAGGGACGGTCGTTATATTACGCCCTGCGATTAGAATTTTCGGCAACTAACAATGACTCTGAATATGAAGCCCTGATTGCCGGGCTGAAACTTGCTAAAGACCTTGGAGTAAAAATGTTAGACATATTCTGTGACTCTAAAATTGTTGTTTGTCAAGTGCGAGAGGAATTCGTGGCTCGAGGACCTCGACTTGTCGCCTACCTCAAGAAAGTGAAAGAGCTATTGAATAGCTTAGAGCGGTACAACATAACACATATTCCCAGAGTTGAAAACCAGAAAGCGGATAGACTGGCAAAGCTGGCTAGTTCTGACAATCCAGAAGAGACTGAAGTAATTCCAATTGAAACGTTGGAGTCGCCAAGCTTTGAGTCAATGGAAATTGAATTCGCTTTTGAAGCAGAACCAGAGAAGGAGTCATGGATGACTCCAATTAAGATTTTCCTTAAGAATGGGACACTCCCATCGAAGAAGAGTGAGAAAAGAGCTGTAGTTCGCAAAGCTACCAGATATGTCATACAAGATGATACTCTCTATAGACAAGGATTTTCTATGCCCCTGTTACGATGTATAGCACACGACGACATCAAGCGTGTACTAAGAGAAGTGCACGAAGGTGAGTGTGGAGATCATACAGGAGGTCAAACTTTAGCAAAGAAAGTATTGCGGTACGGATACTTCTGGCCTACGATCAACAAAGACGCAGCTGATTATTCACGACGCTGCGATAAGTGCCAGAGATTCGCCAAAATCCCCAGGGCACCGTCAACCCAGCTTAAATCGATGGTGAGTCCTTGGCCATTTGCCACTTGGGGAATTGATATCATTGGAGTTTTACCAATTGCTAAAGGAGGAGCTAAGTATGCAATAGTAGCCGTGGACTGTTTTACGAAGTGGGTGGAAGCTGAGCCCTTGACTAAGATCACAACAAGAAAGGTGATAAGTTTTGTAGTCAGAAATATTATATGTCGATTCGGGATCCCAAGGACGATTATAACGGACAACGGGACCCAATTTGATAGCACTGAATTCAGAAATTTTTGCCAGAAGTATAAGATAGACAAACGATATACTGCAGTTGCCTATCCGCAATCGAATGGGCAGGTAGAGGCAATAAACAAGGTAATAAAATTCATCCTCAAGAAGCGGTTAGAGCGTGCAAAGGCAAAGTGGGTTGATGAATTGCCCCTAGCTTTATGGGCATATCGAACAACATTTAAAACGGCTACCGGTCATACCCCTTTCTCTCTCTCCTTTGGCTCAGAAGCTGTGATTCCAGTTGAACTAGAAGTTCCTTCCCACAGGGTGACATATTATGACCCAATGACAAATAGGGCGCTTTTACTTGAGTCTCTTGATGAAGTCGAAGAGAAAAGGGACGAAGCAGATTTGCGTGCGGCAAGACATCGGCGTCAGATGGCACGCTATTATGACAAAAAAGTTCGCCTCAGAACTTTTGAACCAGGAGATTTGGTGCTAAAGAGAGTTTTTCCATCCCTTCCTCACCTTGGTCCGAAATGGGAAGGACCCTTTGTCATTCAACGGAAACTTGAAAAAGGAACCTTCAAGTTAACGACCGTGGATGGCGAAGAAGTCCCCAGAGCATGGAATGCCCAACACTTAATGCGATATTTGGATTAGAAATGTTGTACTTTTTATTTTTCCTGTGAACTCTGTAATAAGGCACGCCTTGCCTTGGGAAAATCTGATGATATGAATAAAGGACTATAAAGTGGATGTAGGCTACGACTTAGCTGAACCACTATAAAAATATTGTGTGTTATTTACTTTTACGCATTTATATTCATCAGTTATTCTGTTGTGATTATAAAATACAGGATAGCTCAAAGCCTAAAAAGGTTGAAAACAGTTTAGACATAAAAAGAAGCACAACGATTATTTGTGCAATAAGACATAAAAGAATGAGAAAACGACATTCTTAACTCTAACTCTCCAGAGAAAGAGAGAGAGTATAAAAGCGTCTCTGACTGAGCGCTGAAAAAGAAATTCTATTCTTAACTCTAACTCTCCAGAGAAAGAGAGAGTATAAAAGCGTCTCTGACTGAGCGCTGAAAAAGAAATTCTATTCTTAACTCTAACTCTCCAGAGAAAGAGAGAGAGTATAAAAGCGTCTCTGATTGAGCGCTGAAAAAGAAATTCTATTCCTAACTCTAACTTTCCAGAGAGAAAGAGAGTATAAAGGCGTCTCCGACTGAGCGCCGAGAAAGAAATCTTTCCCCGTTGAAAGACCGGGGAATGAATAGATGACTAAGCTCGAACTCTAACTCTCAAGAGAAAGAGAGAGAGTATAAAAGAAGTGCCAGAAAAAACGACAGGTATTGACGACACAGGAAGTGCTATCCCGTCAGAAAATTGGGAGCATTCAGATTGCTTGGTTAAGCATTGAATAACTTGTGGAAATTGACTGGGGACACATATGCATACACATATTTCCCCCCTCCACAACTTCGTTTCATAACTATAGACATGCATTTTTACATAAGTGCAGAACTACTAACAAATAAACATTGCAAAAAGTGAATTATTTTTATTTACAAATGAATGAATTTGTACAGGGAAATAACTAAAGAAGAAAGTGCAGGAGCTGCTTTTGTAGCAGCAATTATTGGTTCACAAAGATGCTAAAAAGATGCAGGGGAACCCACTATTTGGGTTTGGAATGAGCCTTTGCTTCCTTGGCGGCTTTTTCCGCATCCTTTGCTTCCTTCTCGGCTTCAGTCAAGATTCGTTTCGATTTCTTTTTCCCTGAAGATGCGGTACTGGAGCCAGTAGACTTCTTCCCGGAGGGCGGGACACTGGAATCAAGAGAAGTTTTTTTAGCAAGTTCTTCGGTAATAGATCTAGTTGAGAGCTTAACAACTAACCTTGAACCCGCATCCACAACTGCGAGGGGCTTGAGGACCTCAGGGTCTAGTTCTTCGGCCTTTAATTGCAAACGCTTGTCTTGGTCAGCCTTCATTGCAGCCAAGGTAACGTCATCAGCACTTTTTGACTCCCCGGTTATTGCGACTTCTGGTTCCTCATCATGCCCCCCGTCTCCGCCATCGTCCTTTAAAGCTGCAATCATTTCTTCATCATGGGGAGTGGTGACCTTAGTTGGCTCACTTCCTTCCCCCAAGTCAATAGAAGCAGCCTTGTCTTCCCCTTCTTTGGCCCTATCAGCGGGCTTTGTCCCAGCGACAGCTCCTTGAGCTACATCTGTCTTTTCGGACGATTCGACACCTACAGAATGAGAAGCAACAGTTATCAACTCAGGCGAAAACAATGGGTCTCTCATCGAATGTTCAATCACGTGGCGAAAGGTAGTAATAGCTTTGGCAAATTGAGGAGAAAAGATAGGGATACCTTCCGAAGACTTTTCAGCGGGGGTGACCACTACCTCTGGGGTTATTTCAGGAATGGGAGATAGCAGAGTTGTTCGGGGAATTCCCGGATTTTCGGGATCATACCCTTCTACTTCGGGAGTTGCAGGAGCAGAAGAAGAGGAACCACCTTTGAGAGTGGTTTTTTGTTTAGACTTCCGTCTCTCTTCTTCCATGGCCTCAGCAATAAGGCGGCGCCCTTCAGCTAGGCGCTCCGGTTCATCGTCTCTCAAGTATTTCTCCATCAGTTTATCTTCATCAAGAGAATCGACCTTAAGTTCTTCTTTTTCCCACTCAACGATTTGATTCCATACTTGAACCAGAGTGGATGGATAGTCCTCGATCCAAGAAATGTTTCGACGACGAATAATGTGTGCAAAGAATTCAATCATTAGCTCGCCGAAGCCCTGAATATCAGCCTCCGCCTCTGATAGTTGCTTGCGGGCATCCTCCGCAGATTTAATAGCACACTCCACATTGCCCTCGGCCAGAGCAGCCCTGTTCTCTGCCTCCAACAACTTTGAAGCCAAGTCGGCGTTCTTCTTTTCTAATTCAGCACTCCTCTTTGCTAACTCGGCGTTTTTCCGCTCAAGCTCAGCATAAGCAATGCGTGTCTTAGCAGCCTCTGACTTGGCCTCATCAGCTTGCTTTTTTAATTCAGAACGCTCATGAGTATGAGATTCAAGCAAATCGTGATAACGTTTTTGCATGTCCTCGAATTGTTGTTTGAAATTAGAAGCGTCCCTTTGAGCGACCGCTAGCTGAGCTTGAGTGTCTTCCAAATCTTTTCCTAGAGCTTTTAAGGCCTTAGTATCCTCCTCCGCAGTCTTTTGCATTGAATCAGTATTTGTGATTAGAGTGCGGATGATTTTAGAAAGATTGCGCGAATATTTGAACATCTCAGTATATTGTTTTTGCACCGCATCAATCTTTGCTTTGGCCTCCTCTGCCCAATTAGACGAAATAGGTTCAAGGGCAGGTAAAAAAGTCAGAGTTTCGAAGTAGTGTTCGGGAAATTGCTCTTTCAAATATGCCCGCTTTATGGCGGTTCCCGCATCTGGTGGGGGAGGAGCGAGGATTGTCAATTCGGTGTCCCTTCCTGAAGAGGATTCTGTAGTCTCTTTGTCTGTCCTAGGTCGTTTAGTCGCAGGGACCTTTTGCTTACTTCGAGACCCGGTTTCCTTTGGAGGACTTTTCTCTCTACTGCGTTTCTCATAGGAAGAGGAGGAGTCTTTGGATTGTGGTCTGTCCTCCTCCCTACGGCTTTGATAACCTTTGTATTTCTCTTGTTCCGGCCTAACTGGTGAGCGGGAACGTGAGGGTCGAGAACGATAGGGATCATAAGGTCTTCTCTCCTCCCTACCACGATCATCCCGGCGATCATGCTCGACATCCTGAGGAGGATTGGACATGCTACGACGAAGTTTTCTTATATCGTAATAGGATCGAGACATTGAACCTGCACGATAAAATAAACGAAGTTTAGAATTAATGGATTCATGGAGAAAGAAGTGCAACGAATGCTAATGCTGTGGTGTAAAGTGCATCCTAAGTGGTGTGTGTCCCCCCAACCAACCCGAGTCTGAAGCTAGACTAGTGCGGGCAGGCTCTTTGGCCTTAGCGGGAGTAGTTTCTTCAGAAGAGGTGAAGACTAAAGGATCCTTCATGAAATCCTCTGAAGTATATATAGTCTCAGGTAAGGGGAGATCCCCCAAACCCTGAAATATGTGCTCATCAGTGCTAGGAACATCCCCTTCGGAAGCATGAAGTGGCGACTCTTGGGAAGATTTTGACTTGTCTAGAGAAGTAGTTTCCTCGGGGGCAATATACCCTTCACGATGCTTTTCGGCCAGATTAGCCAATTCATCATCTTGTGTGGAAGAGGGAGAATGTGAAGTTTGAAGAGGAGCTGTAGGAATTCCCGAGCCTTCTCCTGTCTCTGGAACTATCTCCACTGGAGGAATGTATGCGTAAGGGACCGTCCCATGACCGATGCTACGAAAAACGGATAGCAGCCCATGAAAGTGAAGGTATTCATCTTTAAGGACCTCGTCGATAGTCAAGAATTTTTGATCGCCATTAAGAAGTCGGTGCATCCGATCAAAGAACACCTGATCTGATATCTGTTTGGGATTGTCGACTGCATACAAAAAGAAAAACAGGTCAGGGTGATGATTCAAGTGTACAGAGTCCGGATTCAGAAAATCAACGCTTTACTTGATTTTGTCCATCTCCTAGCGCATCCAGACTGTTGCTTTATGTAGAACCATTCTAGTCTGGAATCTCCAGCTTTACTGCTAAATGGTGCAGAGATTATCTTCCTTTTTGGGACTGATTCAAAGTAGCAGAAGGATGGAGTCTCTCGAGTCCGATGCTTGAAATTATAGAAGAAGTGAACGTCATCGAACGTGAGCTCTATGCCTAGGATTTCACGATATGCTATGTACAAGGTGTGCAAATAGGCATATGAATTGGGATGCAGCTGCATGGGGGCAATCCGCATTTGTCTTAAGAAATCAACAATGAAAGGAGAGAATGGAGGAATGGCGCCGACCATGCACATCAATCGAGTGACCGTCATATATCCTTCTGGAGGGTTGTGGGGACGGTCAGAGCGTGAGGGCACTAGGGTGTCCCTTTTCATTATTCCATATTTTAGGCAAATTCGAACAAGTCGATCGTTGTCAATTGTTGATTTAACGGAGTCCGAGGGTGATTCCAAGATGATGGCTGATTCAAATTCATCGGGTGCTCGATTGTCATCAATCCCTCCTTCCTCCTCAAAACCCAGAGAAACTTCATTCTCTGAAGACACCTCGTCGCTTTCCCGATGACCAACCCCGTAATCTGGACCCTCACTGTCCCATTCTGGATCAGACGAAGAAGATATATCCTCAAGAGTGATTTTGTTAGAAGTTTCCGGGGCTTCTTTCCTCTCAGCAAGACGGGAAGAGCGTCTGGGCCTCATTATCATAGAACTATTGAAGAAGCAATAGCACGGATTAGAGTAAATCATCCCGTGCCCCCCTGTGCATATGTGTGAGCTAAAGTGTGTGTGGTGTGCGCAAAACATGAGAAGAAAAACACTTAAAAGCATAATGCAAAGTTCTAACGGAGCGGCGATGCTCAGAATAAATCTTGATGATCATTTACGTTCATAAGGCACTACCCTAACTGTTCATTAAGTTGAAGATTATGTCAAGCATTGATTAACCGTGGTTGGATAAAGTCTTGTGCTTTGAGTCGGAATATGCATATCATTCAGTTCGGGTAGGGTGTGCTTATGGTTCGGTTCGGATCGGACGTGCATAAAGCTGGGATCGGCTCGGGTCTGCATATGGTTTGGTTCGGAGAAAACGTTCGTATTTGGCAGTTTAAAACCGGATCGGAATAAGCATTCGGAGCGGTTCAGCAAACGAAAGGATCCATACGTTCTTTTCCTTTCTCTATCTCTTCCTCCAATCCGACCTGGTCGGGTAAGCATGGCTTTCTCCACATTGCATTTCATTCCGACCCGGTCCCAACATAT
Source organism: Allium sativum (assembly GCA_030737875.1). NCBI lineage: Eukaryota > Viridiplantae > Streptophyta > Magnoliopsida > Asparagales > Amaryllidaceae > Allium > Allium sativum. Next base: position 10,690,321 of record JASFAX010000020.1, on the reverse strand, counting down.
GAACCTGTCCTCCCCTCCGCTGCCTCAGTACTTCCTTACCCGAACCGAACCCAGTTCCTATTCTCCCCTTTCTCGTCTTCAAATTTCATTAGACCCAAACGAAATTAAGCGTTTATGTGCTTGAATGTTTAACGCTGGATCCAAACGACCTCCGTTGCTACCTCGAGACGGCGGAGACGCCATCAACGACGATGATAAACGGTGGAGGAGATCCAGGCGTCGGAGTTCAACAAATACCACACTCCAACCGCTCGATTTAACCGCAAATCCTAGTTAAAGTTAGTTATTACATAAATAATCGGAGATTCAAAATACCTAGATGTTTTATTCGAAGATTGAAACGAGGAGTTTGGAGTTTTTTTAGATTTTTTAGGAAGTGGGGTTTCGGTGTAAAACTGGGAGAACAAGAATTGTGGGAGTAAAGAAGGTAGAATGGTTTGGGTGGTCGAGTTTATATAAGACGTGAGATGGCTCTTTGTATTCCCCGTGTTTTACTCCGTTCGGACCGAGTCCAAGCTAGCCCACACCTTCTGGCCCATCAACCCAGTGCAAAGCGAAACAGAAAAAAAAAAAAAAAAAGGTGCTCGAGTCAGACACCGAACCGGGTAGAAATCTGTGCACTCCTCTAGCATCCGAGCCGGATGGACATCTGTACGTTCCTCTAGCATCCGAACCGAGTAGAAATCTGTGCATTCCTCTAGCATTCGAACTGGATTTAAAAGAAAAACTAGAAAAGAACATACCTGAGAAGAATACTATGTGTCGAGTAGAACTTCTGGACTTGACTCAAAAATGAAGAAAATGAATCAAGTATTTCACGACATATATGCAAGCGATAAGAGACATGTCTTCATGAAGCAACGCATCTTCACAAACGAACAGAAGTGACTTTCTAACTGTTCCGATTCAAGGACTAGCATTTCAAACGACATCAAAGCACACTTCGTATACAACAGAAGCATCCTTTGAGGGGGCAAAATGTTAGCCTACTTTGTGAACTAGGCAACACAAAGTCAAGAAACCAAACTTTGAAGGGTATTTTTAATTAGAAGACTTCGGTTCGGATTGGAGAAGACACTACAATCTAGATTAGATAGCAGCAGCTGTTCGGATCGGGTCAGAGCAAACCATCTGTTCAGGTCGGAAAGAGACCTCTGTTCGGGTCGGTGAACTCCTATTGAGTAAATTGGTAAGGCATATTTAATTGGATCGGAGGGCAACTAAATCTCGATGGGATCGGAAAGCCGCCTGTTTGCCACGAAAATGGATCGGAGCGGAGCAGATTAGAGAAGAAGAGAGCATCGCATCTAAGCCAATCCGGTTCGGATCGGCTATCCCGATCCGAACCCCTTATCTGCGCGACTCCGACCCGAACCCATGCTCCCTGTTATTCTCCTGCAAAGGCGCCTGGATATCCGGACCGGCTATGACCAGTTCCTATCCATAACGTCTGTTCCTTTGATGCGTTGTCAACATAATATTTCATCCGAACCCGAAGATGGTGGGATGGACGACATGTGGCCCCGACCCGGATCAAGTTTCAAGCAAATTCACACCTGTAAATACCCCGTCTGGAGACAAAGAGAAGGATCTTTTTTCAGCACTTTGAGAATTCAACTACCTCCATCATCCGAACTCCATTACTCCCGGAGAATCCAAATCATCTTTCATTCTTTGTTTTAGTCAATTGAGTGAACATAAGTGAGTTGTGAGTGGAATTGAGTGGATCTTACATTGTATTTGCAACTGAATTATTGAATATAGTGAAAGATAAGTGGACGTAGGTATTTCTTCGCCGAACCACTATAAATCCTGCGTGTTCATTTTTATTTTTGTCTCATTTCATCTTGCTTTAAATCAACTTGGGTGTTAGAACCACTTTTGGGTCTAACACCAAGTTTGCTTTCTGTTGCTATTAAAATCTTGCATCGAAGTATTCTTTCTTACAACTTGTATTTTTGATGTACTTCAACCAATCTTTTATTATTTTATGTTGCTTGACCATAAGAATATGTCATAATATTTTCCAGTATGGTTGCAAAAGATGTGGATACTGCTAGTCATCATTGTACAGTTTCTTATAGTAGCGTTTAAATTGATCACAAAGAAATAGTCCAGTGAAATTTCATTTGAAACGTAAGATCTGTTGTAGTTGGGTATAAATAAGTAAGCTAATGTACTCGTGCTTCAACAAGTCAGATATATACATGTGAAATTCAATTATCAATCATTTTCTTTTGTGATGAATCATGCTAATCTGTTGGTCGTACTAATTTATATGAACCACCGCACAAATTTACCTATCCCTTGCATGTGTGGGAAACTTTAGGAGTTAGTACCAAAAATTGTATCAAAATTATTGCTGGCCAGTCGTTAATTAAACTCTAGTCTTAAATAATGCTATATGAAATTAGTTGAAACTAGTTAGCATATGCTCCCGTTCCTTGCAGGCCTCATCTGCATCAATCTAAAAATGGACTGCAGAAGTACATATCATTTTATCTTTTTTCTATAATGATTTTTGATAAAGTAGGTGCAGGCAGACACCTAAGATGTTCATTAAGATGCCTGATTTAAACTTTGCTTGACCTTTATTTCATCCGTTGAACATCACTAATGGTGTAGCATTTTTTTTAATGCATTCTAAAGAATGTCATTTGTCGTGAACATACTCCCAGAATGCCTGCATATATGGAATCCAGATAATGGTGATGGTTGTTTTAGTAGTTTACACGTCACACATCGTAATGCTTCATGACTAGTGGTGCTGAATGATAAAATTTTGTGTGAAAGCTTTGCACATATGCTTTCCTTCAGCACATAGATACATGTGTTGTGGGTGTGTTTGATATTTCCTGGATCTTTTACTTTGCAGATCATAGCTATGATACAAAGAGGAGAAAGGCCTTCTAATATTCGGGTAAAATAAATACCTCACTACCTTTCAAGTTCATACATGCTTTATGTACCAATTTAAGCATCACTCTTATTATTACTCAGGAGATCAATGACATGCCTCCTAACCCAAATCAGCAACCAAGCAAACCTGCTTTAGCTCCTAGACCCAAGGTTCGGATCAGTAATAGTTTCAACCGATAACTTACAAGTTTCATATTTTAAATTTCCATAGGTAAAACATCTATATGCATTGCCATATGCTCCAAATGTTCATGCAAGTGCGGTGTATATGTTCTTCAACAGTCTTTTGAGTGGTTGATATTTAGCTGACTAGAAACTTTGCATGCTGTTGCTTGGCAGCCATGGGAGTTATCTCAATCGAACACGGAAGAAGGGAACGGTGAAGATCAATCTGAACCATGGTGGAAGAAGAAAACAGCTAGCGCTCTAGAGATGGTATCTGATTCTAGCAACATATCTGGACATTCTACACCTAGTCAGAGGGTTTGGGTGCCGCCTCAGCCGCCAACTGTTACCATTCCTGAAGCTGCAGCCGCCATTAGGCATCCCAAGAAGTATCCATCAACCGACACTGCTAATTCTAATAATGAAGATGGTATGGACTCCGAGACTAATATCGAGTCAAATGGAAGCAAATTAGAAGGAAGTGAGATCAGTGTGGAACCCGTGATTGAAGCTACCAGCGAGAAAGAAGAGCAAGCTAATGTAGAACTAGATAAAAGTGGATATGAAATAGAACAAGTCAAAGACGATGGCGTTGAGATAGGTTAATATACAGAGCATTTCAGTAATTTTTGTGTGCACCTGTCAGTTGTAAAGGTTCAGGGATGATATTTATAAGCATTTGAATATATACACGGTTGCAAGGTTCCATCACTGTTCGGAAGATATATTCATAAGGGCTTAGCAATAGCCGTCAAAAAGGCATGATCAGGTGCCATATTTTTATGGTACATGTGATTTTACTAATTGATGTGCAATGGACATGGTGTTGATTAAGAATTCCATCCAGGGACATTTAAACATCTATGAAAGTATCAAAATTCACTTTGATTTCATTTATATATACATATTTATTCCCCTTAAAGGAACACATACCCCTGTCAACTTTTGCTGCAATTTAAACCGCACGTAATTTACGATCGACTTTGAAAAAGGATTTTTGGATCCATATTTTTGGTTCCATTTAACGCATTGGTGTTCGTTCCTTCATTATTTCGAACAGCTGAAGTTTGTGCTTTTACTTATCTATGTTTATTTGAGAATGCTTAATCTAGTGGGCAATTATTTGCAAAGGGCGTTTTATTCTCCGTTTTGTTGATATGCCTGACTTATGCATAAAGGTAATCAAGAAAAATGTTCTCAACACTCAACAGTTATGTTGTCGTTGAAGGCCATACTTGGCAACGCTTAGCTCAAATACAACTGTTGAAACAATAGATGATCAAAGTCAAATTGATTCGAAGCAAGCTGACTCACCCAAGTGCATCTCAAGTCAACTTGAAGCACAACATGGATTCCACCCTAAGTTCATTTCAAAGCTAAATAGCTTGAACTTCAACTTTTTTGTTCAATTTTATACCCAAAACACTGAATCTTGAGCTCGTTCTTCACCACATAGCTTAAATTCCATCGCGTATCACTAAAATTTGATCGAGAATTTCTTAGCTTAGCTTCATTTTTTTTTTTTTTTTCTAGAATCAATTCAAATTCCAAATTTGAAAATAAAGAGAATTTTCTTTATCATGATGAGTGCCGACTGTGATATATAATACCGAATTCAAATGTGGAATTCAAATGGTAATCTAATGATGGATATGTTTTGTGTCCCCAGTTGTGTTACCAAATTAAATCTAAATAAACTTTCTCTTAAACATTTTTTTTCAAACCATGAACTAAATTGCAAATAATTACGTTATTTATTATAAAAAAAAGTAATTCAAAAAGTGTAAATTCATTGATACTAATGATTGTCCATATTAACTAGCTTAATACTCAAGATGTTCTATAACATGTACTGATTATACCAAGAATAATCAATATACTTTTTAATTTCGAGTTCTTTCTAGCTTTGAATCATTATTAGACTTGAGAAATGAAAGGATAAATCAAGCAGATGTTATATCAAAATATAACATCATATCTTTGAATATTTAATTAAAGGAAATAAGAAATGCAAAAATGAATGTAATTAACAAATCAGATAATAAAGATAATAGAATATATCAGATATAAAGACAAACTTCATACCACATACTCTTTAATTTTAACAATGAGAATCAATGCTTGGTTACTCCACAACAATGTTGATGCCCTTAAATTGTAGTAAAATTTTAAAATTTGGTACGTCTTTTCTCAAGAACAAAAAAATAATTGACACTTTCAAAATATGATGATGCCCATGGTAGCCTTATTTCTGTCTAATGATACAAAAATCCTTCAATAAGATGTAAAGGACAAACGTCTACTTAGTTTTTGGGTTCATAAGTACAATCTTGTGTTCAAACTAAACTGCTTAGGTTGATCACTTTTAGCAACAAATCTTTTAAATGCATTGTATTTTTAATCGACATCCTTTTAGATTTCTCTCTTTCCTTGGTGCATGCAATTCATGATTACGTTTTGAGCACTATCACTACAAAAAAGGCTACCGATAGCAATAACTATTAACTAACACCAGTCATCATTGACCGATACTAAAAACCGTCGCTATTTAGCCTAACATAAATAAAATAGTGTTGACCTTAGCGACGGCTGATATCGGTTTGGTGAAATGCGTGACATGTAGTGGGAGGTTGGATGCTTGTCGTTAGCCGTCTCTAACTGACACAAGTTTAGAACACAAGGTGTCGTTAGCTGTCGCTAACCGACACAAACCTGAAAACGTAGTTTGTCACTAGACGTAGCTAGTCGTCACAAGCCTGGACCAATAAACCTTCATTAGACGTTGCTAAATTGAAACATATCTTTTATTTTCAGCTTCAATCTTGTCTTCCAACAACATGTTTCGCATCACTCTCATCCAATCATCCTATAATACATATATACTTAATTCCACAACATGTATCCATATCCAATAATTCCACAACATGTATCCATATGAATCTCAAAAATCAAACACATATACTATAAAATATCATATATGCCACATTCAGATACAAAACAAAAATAACTACAACAACTCGTATCTACCAAAAAAACATCCATACACAACATTTCAATAAACCTGTAACGCCCCATCCCGAGACCCACCTTAGTAAAGAACATTACTGGGTAATACTTTCTGTTAGAGCGGAGAATATGGCTGGTTAGGATCGATCATCTGTGATCTTTTATTAGGCGAATATCGAATATGTCGATTGGATGTATAAAAATTCTCTCCTTATTTCAAGTGGTTCGACATACTTATTAAACTACAATGACTAAGGATTGTATTCAAAACAAACTACAACATATCATAGATAGCAGATCATAGAGCAAAATACATACATACATACATACATACATACATATATATACACACACACACACACACAACCATAGACTACAATGTATATATGTGCTACATACTCGAATGGTTTCATATAAACAGTGTACATATACAACATGCCTGAAGAAGATAAATATACAAATGACACAAATATACAATTACACAACTAAGATAATATCTCCAAGAAAGATAGTCCAAGATCGATCAACTAACCATGAATCAACAACAAACTCTAACACAAAACATATCTGTTTGACCCGAGCAATGAATACACGGGTCGGTCGAGTTTAAATATATTAGTTATAATATAGTAAGTGAAATAAAATGTCAATAGACACTAATTCCTTTTCGTAAGAAAAGGAATCTCGTGATCACAGATTTAATCGAGACACAAGTACAGTAATTCCTTCCATTAGAACTGAATACTATACTCTCGGGAATATTTCAAGAAATTAATACACTAGTTGCTCATGAGAAACATGACCACAAACTTGGATATATCCATTAACACAACTTACCCCAACTCTACAATTAGGGTGATTAATACTTTGAATCACAAAACGTAGGATGGAAAACATAGAAATCTCAGAAATCACATGAATTCCCGAAGGTCAAAGTACTATATCTTAGATTTGGTACCAACACAGAAGACCCGAAGGTCAAACATAAATGGCTCGGAAATCTAGCACAAACGACCCAAATGTCAAACACAGATGGCTCGAAAGCCTAACAAAGATGACCCAAAGGTCTAATACTGGCATCACCATAGATTTTGTCATAGATCCTCAGAGAGTAACCTGAAAAGTGGTAGTCATGCATCTCATACTACACGTTCTCACTTATCGGTTTGCACTCCGCAAGTCAATTCCACATTATAAAAAGAAATACAGAAACATGGAAATCATAATAGCTTCAAATAGACAAAACTGGAACTAACCGAAATTATAAGCCTATGTGTCACATACCACACAGTTTACTAAATCGTTTAAATACCAAACTTACTTTCTCCAAGGGTACAAAATTGCGTGGCTTTACATAAGATAATACTTACAGAAACGTCGAGTTTTATTTTGAATTTTTTTGTGGGAAACAATTTTTAAATCTTTTATAGATTTGGAAATATATATTAGTATTTTATATTAAAAACAACTTTGAAATTATTTTACTTAGGAAAAATAGGGTTTATTATAGAATACTTTTGAAAATGATTAATTTGAAAACTTTGCAAGCTTGCTCGGAAATCACTAAGAGAAAAACACAGAATGAATTATTAAAACTCATTAAAATCTCGAACTACAGATTGTCGAAAGTTCGAGCTTCTGCATGGTAAAAGCGATCCAAATCAGTCACATGAAGCATAATTTAGCACTTAAACAAAAAGATGAGGAACATCGAAGGTCAACACTAAAATTCATCATAAAAGCTATGCCAAAACAATCTTAAAATATATGCTTGGATCGTTGATCAATTATGGCTTAAAATGCTAGAGATATGTTCTCGGATTAGCCTAGAAATCAAACCAAAATCGGGAACAACATGCAGATTCACTAAGGAAATAACAGGGCATCTTCCTAGGCCTATGTCGACACAGATAGAGTTTGTGTCAACACAGTTTCATCACAGGTTCTTCCTCTGTCGACATAGGTTCTTCCTGCATCGACACAGGTCACGAATTCACCCAGTTTAACCATCAACCCTCTTGGGTTGGATTTCTAAACCATAAACAGTGGCGCTAACTATCTCAGATTTACTTGAAAGTTGATATATACAAACTAGACAACACAAACTCTCAAATAAAACAAGAATTACTAGAATCCAATAAGAATTGGAGAAGATATAAAAGCTCAAACATGGACTCAAGCCATGTTTGCAACTATTTTGCACCAATCAACTTACAACAAATGACTTTAGATCAAATACCAATTCGACCAATTAATAAACAAAAAATTCAAATTAGAACGTATGCGGGAACCTTCACCTTGACTGGATTAGAAAGAATTACCCTGATTTAGCCTGTAAGTAGAGAGCTTCAAACATCTGAAGCCTTTAGGAATGGAGAAAATCGACATGCATAATTTTTTTTACTGTAATCCTCTTCTTCCTTGATTTCAAAGATTTGATAAGTAATTCTCCTACTAGAAGTTTAATTTGCTGTAGGATAGAGATTAGCAACAGTTTTGTCCCTCTTTTGATTTTAATAAGTTAGGATTGAAGGATTTATAACTTAGTGAAGAAGAGAGGCCATTGTTCTCTCAAGAATTTATTTTCTGGAAGAAATTGTTTACAGGAGAATGAAAAAAATGCACGTAGAAGTTAAGTTAAAATTCCAGATATTTCTTCCTTAGTTAATTATCTAAGTAATGGGCTTAGTTTATGTTAGACCAAAAAATGGCACTAACACCCAATCGATTAAGATTTGTGGAGAATAATGATCTGAAAACATAGAAAATCAAGCAGAGACAGGAGATTTATAGTGGTTCGGCGTTAACAAACCTACATCCACTTTATAGTTTCTCAATTCATTAAGAAATTACAATTACAAGGAATATAGACATTCAATCACTCGAATAAAATAAATAATTCTCTCCGAATTCATTGATTTTATTGGAGGAGATGGCGATTTTCTGAGAAGGAATCCTGGTCATGACGGCCATGAATCAAATAAGTGCTCCTCCCCCTGAGTTTGATGCGAAATCATGCATTTATGGGGAAAAATCCAGTTGGGATGAATGGCCACGTGGCAGCATCAAAGAGGACTTCAAAAATAGTGGAAAACGTGGGAGAAGTGATATCTTGTTCATGTGTGCCAAGTGTAATTTGTCCCATGAAAGTAGGAGTAAAAATAGGTCCAATCTTATGTTTCTGGTAACCGCTTCAAGCAAAAAAGGGTTTTGGGTCTATCTATATCCGACTTCTGCCATTGATGCTGCTGTTCGAGGATCCTTCGGGTGTGGTCGAGTGGATGGGGTCGGATTGGTGCCTCCGACCCGATCTGTCCCATTCGTTGTGTCTTCTTACTTGTAGCCAAGTTGAATCCGAATCCGGGCTATTCGACACGAAGCAGTCTCCGAACCTAAGTTGATGTAGCAAGGCAGAGATGCCATCTATCCAAGTCAAGGTTGTTTGATCCGATCCGATCTGCTATCTCCAATCCGATCTGATGCCTAGCTCTTTCTAATTCTAAGTTTTTCTTACTTCCTCTCTCCGTCCATTCGACCCGAGCTCTCCATTCGACCCGAGCTCTGGTTTTAGAATGTATGAGAGCTCTTAACCTCTAACATATATAACCCTGACCGTCGGGGTTTTGGGTGGCCTGGTTACAAAATAGGCTAACATTTTGCCCACAAAGTACGTCTTATCGAAGATGAGGCGTGCTTTGAATATGTCGAGCAGAATATTTTTGGAAAGCCATTCTTCCTTGAGAAGTCTTTATCCAATTGTTATATTGCTTTCATGGATGCTAGTTAGTCCAAACTCTATGGAAGGAGTAGTCGAAATGATTAGGTAACTGTTTAAACCTCGTCGAATCAAGAGGTTTAGTTCTTTCATCATATGTCATGTTGGATCGCTGGCTCTCGAATATGATCGTGCATACACAGGTCGTTGGCAAATGATGTCTTCCTACGCAAGCTAAGCATATTACTGAGTCACTTTCTTTCATATATAAGTCAATGTATGAAGTAGTCATCCAAGTCACGAGGTTGTATAAAAATCTCGGGCTCTGAACTAGCATCTCAGTCGTTGGGATGGAGCACACCAGAATTAGCATATGAATCTGTCACTTGTACTCGGTTTTGGATTATCTTGATAACAGGATGTTAATCTAGGACCCCATGATCACATCGAATCGTAACAATAAGTAATCCGACAGTCACACTCCAGATCATATCAGTAGAAAATCAAAAACCGACGGTCGCATCAGGCCATATTGAAAGAAATCCACGACCGCTCTGGATCATTTTGTAGTCACGCAATCTCATATGAGTCAGTACGAGATGTTGCTGAAAGCATTCAGGTCAATGGCTGGTATGATCGTTACAATCATAAAATAGTAGAGGAATTCATCACACTCTCCATTTGATGTAGTTGCAAATTAAGTCTTTGAAGTCATGCTTGACTCGTTAGTCGGCTCGCTCGATCGGTTAAGACAAATAATGTCATATTTCGAAGTTATAGTGTATATGTGCAGAATCGCACATCAAGTTAGGGTCATATTCAAAGTCAGTCCACTAGTTGAGGCTTGTGCTTCTAACGTTAGTGGAGGACAAACAAAGTCAGTGTTTATGCCTCCAGCATCGGTGGGGGTTGGACCAGGTTCATTAGAAATCTAGTCTTCTAGCCATTATACTTTTCATTATTGCATCACGTTAAAGCTGTAGGTTCAGCAACCTTAGTCGACAAAAGTCGTTCTATACTCTTTCTCAAGTCATCAAGAGTTGGAGTTGTAGACGCGACCGGTCAAATCACATTCGCTCTGGTGTTGTCCCTTCACTTTAGTCAATGGGGATTGCCTCGTCGTGCGTCAGCGAATTTAACTACTCTCATCAAATCATTTCCGGAGTTGAATAAGTTCACGAAATGCAAGCGAATGAAAGTCATTAAGAAGTTAGTCGAGCCCCTCCGTTCATTCTTCAGCATAGTACGAAATGTCCATCGTAGTCCTATTGAGTCTATTTCTCATGCTTGGTTCCATTGAGCTTGACAATCAAGATCGCGGGCTCGATCAATGAAATTGGTCCTTTCCGGATTATTCTTTTCTAAGGCTCTACACTTTCCGTTATCATTTCGAGAGTCGGATGGTCCTCCATCCTTTGTTATGAAAACATTGAGATCATCCATCTCAAAGTTAGTATCCTCTTGTTACAGGAAACTTTCTACCTTAGAGGTGAATTTTCCAAGGCCTCTTGGTGTGTATCAATGTAGAGAAACTTTGAAATCTGAGTTATCCAAAATACTGAAAACTGCTGCCATCAACACCATTGACGGTTCAGTCGATCTACCGGTGCCACTACGACATTGAGCCTTTTGAGGGACGAATACGGGGTCTCACCGGACCTTTGTTTGGTCGAAACGAGTAACATGACGATCTTGGGTCGAGATATGTGGACCTTTGACTACTCAATGAAACAGGTGACCAAGGCGTTCCAGCGGTTCATCGATTCAGAAGCATGCCGCAAAAATTGTATAGCAACAATGTAAGTCAAGATCCAGAATTGGTAGCTTAAAGTGCGGGGGATGGCTGAAATCCCTAACGCCTCGTGTGGAAGAGTTCTGATTGACATTGCTCACGTCGCCTTTAAGATGTGCCGCCCCTGGTGGAGCATCGATTAACGTTATCAATTTGGCCTTTGTCTTTAAGAAGTTATCGCCAATTGTCCAATTTAGATTTGGTGCCCCCAGCATGAAGTTTTGAAGTGGGTGGAAGCTGGTCTATGGCTTCTTAGCTCCGCATATGCTTCAACGATCAATCAGGCTTCTGTCCTTTAATTCTGGATGGTGACTTGCTGCTCGGATGTATGCAGGTTATCTTGAGGAGTCATTTTTTTGGTTGCAGTCTAGGATCTTGTGGAACTTGGAGGACAGTTAAAGTGCAGGGTCATTAGGTAGTCGAATCATGCAGCTTGAGAACCTCATGCCTCCATCCGCGAGGGTTTTGCTAAATGGTGAGCATCTATCCATGTCTTTTTTAGTCTTTAGTCTCCCATCCAAGTTCCGGGGATCGGAGTCAATTGGCAAAAGGCTAGACTAAAGTTGCCTCGAATACTCCCGCTTGCCCCCTGCATTAAGGAATGAGGAGTTTCATGTTGAAGTCGAGTTGAATTTGAAGCATTCATATGAACCGAAGAAGAGGTTGGTCGGACTTCGCTTAAGTCTCCAATAGCTCTTGCATTGTCGTCGTTTCCATCAAAAAATGTTACGGCCAGAAGTTGCATGCTGCACATGTCCGGAAGGAGGTTGATTGCATCTTGTTTTATCCAAGACGACATTGCCATCTCGTCTTAAGGTCTCATGCGATCTGAACAGCTTAACAGGGAGTGATTGAGTCAAGTTTGTTGTCGATTGAATTCCCGTGATGCTCGCTCCAGAGAGTAAGTCGTACCAGCTCGACCATCCATCTATCCAAGTTAAGAAGCTATCCATCATTTGTTGTCGCTTTCAGAGAAGTTCATTTTGCCGAATCATCTGGGTTCTTAACTCAGCAATGACATCATCCATTTCATATCTAGTCTGATATGCTGAGGGATCACCATGAGAGGAAATTTTCTAACTTCCTTCATTCGTAGCACCTCTTGCGCCAACATTCTCAGCATAGGAGAAGGTTCTATCTTCCTTCTTCTTAACCCTTGAGTCATAGTATCAGGCAATTTCGTTTCTTGCAAGGTATAAGTCGAAGCATTGGCATGCCCCCTTATCCAAAGCCTTTCAATTGGGAAATCAGTCGGGACTTAGCAAATGGACATTCACTCTACATCCTCTTTGTGGTTCTTAAGCGACCTTTCAAATTTAGACATGGATGCATGGAAAAGAGACATTGCTTTCAAAGCTTAAGTGATTGAGTTATCCAAATGCTCAGGTCATTACATTTTCCATTCAGTGTGCTTGCAAGATGGCATTCATCATTGCACTTGAGATATCACCCCCAAGGCCTCCTTTTGATCATTGCCTTAAGTCGCACGGAAAGGTTAGCTTCAGGCAATGGCGTCAACCCTTCGAACACGGCCCTTTATTGGTGTTGTGAGTGCGGCTCTCGCGTCTTTGTCTCGTTATCTTGTACACATCTGCATTTTGTAAATGAAGTAGCATTTCTGCAATATCATACGTTTGTAAGTTTGTCATATATTTTAATCGAATATACTTGTAGTTGATATATTACTAATCTAAGTAATAAACAATAAATCACATCACAAATCAAACAAGGGTTTCAATTCAGCATCCCTGCAAACAATAATTTCTGTAATAAAAAATTATTATTATACTAAGTAGTTAACAACAGGTGTGTGTGATGTATATGTGTATGCCCCCAATCAATCTTGAATAAAGTACCTGAACATGGTTTGCTCGGGATTGATTAGGATCGACATTATATTGACCCAATCCTTATGTGGGGATTGTGGGCTCAGTTTTCATTCGTGCCCCCAATTCTTCAGTGGGGTAGGAACCCATTTCCTTTGGCACTCAGTCCCAGTGCCTTTATACTCTCCTGTTGTATGCCCAGGTTAGAGTGTAGTCAAGGCGGTCTTTAATCGTGGTGCACCGTCACGCCCTGTGGACATCATCTTCACGTCCTTTATACTCTTTCTCGGATCATGAGAGTGAGAGTGGTGGATGTTGTCTTCCTATCCTTTATACTCTCTCTCGAATCATGAGAGTTAGAGTGGTGGACACCATCTTCCAGTCCTTTATACTCTCTCTCGGAAACATGAGAGTTAGATTCATGGATCGAGTGGTCTTTAATCTTGGTGTGCCCATCACACTCGTCCTAGATTCATACTTTTATCCAAGCTCTGAGGACTAGAGTTAGTCAAGCAAACAGTCAGATCATATTTGCTAAGGCTTTGCGTTCCTCCGATCAATTTATGGGAGGAGTGATTGGCACCGAACTTCTCATGTCAATAACTCAGGAAGAATGTAAAAGTAAATTGTATGATTGAAAAGTAAAGGGCAATGCTGCCTCCTTTATTCTGGTGGCATCAAGCATAGGATCGAGCCACGTAGACAATCGAACTACATCTAGAATCGGATTCCGACTTTGAAATGCAAAAGATTAATGCAAAATTATCTTGTGGTCTGCCACGTGTGAGCCAAGGAGTGGATGGTCATCTCAGATCCACCTTGAGACATAAAACTTTCTTTAAACGGAGGGCATGGCTTTGTAGACGAGAAATTCAGTCGAGTTCGTTATAGTTTTGTTCCACAACTCTGTATATGGATGTTACATGTCTGATCGATAGCAAATCCTGGATACTACATCATCCACATATTAATTCACCAAAGTTAATTACATCAATAACTCATAAAGCATGGAAATATAAGAGTCACCGTTAAAGAGTAATCTTGTTAAAGGAATGAATATCATTCTATGTGAAAATGGCATTGCATTCTCTTTGCTGGTCCATTTTGCCTCGCCCAATCTCTGCCAGGGGATGACTGCCAAAATCTTTAGCTCGTGATGGATGCCTTTTCAAACCATCATGGGATGGCGGTCCCAGGAATTAACATACCTTGATTGGGGTCTTGGAGCGACAAAGGCAATTAGGTAAATACTGTAAGCGAATGACGAGGTCGCATCTCCTTTGAATCTCCTTCTTGCCCCCATGCTAAGGGCAAGGATTAAGTGTCAGGGAGTCATGTATGTATCGCTAATAGTAGCATATCATCACATTGGTGCTAGGATAGTAATTGGCAGAAGAATGACGGATCCATGCTGATAGAAACTTTTGCGCTTTCCATGCTAGGAAATAAGATATGACTACTAGGGGGATAGTCATACCTTATCCATCCGCAAATATGCTTTCAATACCACGTTAAGAATAAGATCTAATGCATAGATAAGAAATCAACATCCAGGCCTAAGTGCTCTAAAATTTTAAATCGCCAATTTTTGGGTAAGGATAAGGTCGTCGATCATGCAAGCCAATGAGGTATTAGCTTTGAATTAGATGATGTAATCACGAGTAATCGACGTTCGAATTTCTAGTTGCTCCCAATGTTTGGGGCACACGTTACTTGACTAATAATCAATGAAGGGAGTGAAAATATGAATCTTCACTTTCTAACTCCAAAACGTCGTTCGTCAGAAGTTTCATTCGCGTTCATCTCCCATCTAGCGGGAGGTTGATTAGTGATTTTGTCTAATCATTCAGGGTAGTGAATTAAGAAATGAGACTCGTTGATATGTATCTCGGGACAACCTTTCAAAGAATATAAGTAAAGTCATCTTGCATGTATATCTCGAGGCATACAGAACGATGGTACACCCTTCACTTCTCCTTGCGGAAAACACTTCGTGCTGCAGGAAGTTTTTAAAGGGAGTTGTCCATGACTCTCTTCTGAATTCGGTCTCCAATACTAGATCAACTTCCGAGTGTCTCGATTGGGATCATCTCCATCTCTTCCGAATTACCAGAACTTGCTAGGTTGGCCAGATTATTCGCTTTCTGATTTACTAGTTTGCGGAATATAAGATATGTTGTAATGTTCCCATCCATCCAACGGTTCTTCTACCCGTTCTAGGTAAATTGCGAGTCATAGTCCCTTCATTTGGAATTTCCTTCGAATCAATACAACTCCAACGTCGGACTGTCGATTATTCTTTGCACCGTCTGTATACAACTTCCAGGTGCTTGGTTTTCTTCCATTTTGAGGGGCTATCTTATTAGTTTAACGCATCCTCTTCGAGAATAGTAAACTTAACGATGAAGTTGGCTAACACTTTCCCCCGTATGGATTTCTTCAGGAGGGAATTGAGATCAAATTGGTTCAGGCCGATGTTCCATTCAAGCAATCGTTCGACTGTTGAAAGTCGTTGCAGGACCTGTTGCAGTGGCTAATCAGTGCGTATCACAATCAGATGAACTTGGAAATAGTGGCGGAGTTTTCTCGAAGCAATCAATAGGTTGTAAACGAGCTTTTCAATCTTTAGGCAGTTGCTTTGTTAGATGTTACCCTCCTGCATCCCGAATCTTCATCCTTTCTCGGATTTATGTCTTCAGGCAGATCATCAAGCAACTCTTTCTGTGATGTCTCCCTTAATTCCTAAGCCCATGTATCCTTCACACTACATCTCCTCGGGTGGGGAAGTGTTTTTGGGTTCCACGCCATCTCTGTTGCGTAGCATATTCCATCCAGCCGAATAGCAGGCTCTTCCATTGACTTGGTCATCACAAACCATTCCCGCTCCAGCTTCGATTGGGACTGAGCAGTAGACACTAGGGTGCAATATAAGCTCTGAATTCTGCTGGGGTTGGTCGGTCTAGACCTTGATAAGATAAGCTTGAATACGACAACATAGCTTGCGAGACTTCAAGTAATATTCATGTGTTATGTCACAACGGAAATAAGAAGTAGAGAGCTAATGGTTGAGTCATATTTTCTTTAAACTCGAGCTCTCATCACTTGACCAAGGTCATATGGTGTTTGGTGAGCAGTCAAGTTGCTATAATCCGGGAAAGGATCTATAGGTTCAATCATGGTGTGTGGTGGTTCAACTAGTACCTAACTCTAGGCATCAAAGTATGTTGACCTAACCCTTTTTCGATGGAAATCAGCCTTCCTCGATGCGGTTGATAGTAAACAACCATTGCAAAGGTTATCCAAGTCCTTCGAGAGGTGAACCGCGGGACGTATTTCATTCATCACATAATATAATTGAAGTGTAGCTTTGGGATGTTGGGATCCTTAGCTGCTTCCTGGTATCCCATTATTGACAATCATGGTCACTAAGATCATACGAATCATCTTCGGAGTAGTGCTCGGACTATTCCATATAACCATCATTCGATGCTCCGCCGATTGGACAAGATTAAGTCACATAAATAAGGTGGTCACTACTCGTTAGGGAACAACATCAGTTGCATCGGTGAAATCTATACACCATCGTATCAATGGAAGAGGAAGCTGCTATAAGACAATCATTGTCTTGTATATTGTCGTTGATAGCAAGCTGAATCTGATCGATAACTCCTCACATTGGCTTAC
The DNA here is from genome assembly GCA_030737875.1 of Allium sativum. Lineage (NCBI taxonomy): Eukaryota > Viridiplantae > Streptophyta > Magnoliopsida > Asparagales > Amaryllidaceae > Allium > Allium sativum. Next base: position 10,673,214 of record JASFAX010000020.1, on the reverse strand, counting down.
TGATGTAAGTAGGTGTCATGGCTTTGGGAAGAATCCTAGTCGTTGCCATCTTGCTATGATATTCTCAGACTATCCATCTAATCTTCATTGACAAGTTTTGATGACCGCTGTTATCCAAAATATATGCCGAGCCGAAGGTGAGCCATTAACAGGTTCGGGCGCAACGCCGGTGGGGGTCCGGGGCCCCACAGTCCTGGCGGTGTGGGCACCGCACGATTTTTTTGATTTTGGAAGATGGAGCCTTTTCTGAAATGATCACAAAAATGTATTTTTTCCAAAAAAATAGCTGTTTCGGGTCATATCAGTTCATGCCTTCATGCTGCGGTTTGGAGATGTCTTCACGTTGGGTCGGATCAGACTAGTTCCTCCGATCCAGATCGGAGCATCATCAGCTGGTCGGTTTGGGTGCCATTCCGGGTCAGATCAAAATTTGGTCTTCGAGCCGAGGTGTGGCTATGTGGGGTCGGGTCGAGTCCAACCTGATCCGATATATCCGACCCGATCCGATCAGAGATATTGCCAATTAAACTTTCCATTGAATTTATCGACCCGAGACACTCCGAACTGATTGCCACCAACCAGAGTTCTCCGATTCAGTTTCATCTCTTTGTGAAGTTTGATGGTTCCTATCTCTTCTTGGAGCCGTAGTACACAAACTTGCTGAACTCGTTGGAAACTTCAAAAGTGATGAGAATACGAATTATCACTCCGGACTTGGTGATCCAAACAATGGATAAATAATTCGAAGATCTGAGAATCTTCATTTCTCAATGAAAGCACCAAAACGTTAAACCAAAAAATGGCTTTAACACCCAATCGTTTAAGATTTGTGGAGAATAATGATCTGAAAACATAAAAATCAAGCAAGACACGAGATTTATAGTGGTTCGGCGTTAACAAGCCTACATCCACTTTATAGTTTCTCAATTCATTTAGAAATTACAATTACAAGGAATATAGACATTCAATCACTTGAATACAATGAATAATTCTCTTCGAATTCACTAATTTTATTGGAGCAGATGGCGATTTTCTGAGAAGGAATCCTGGTCATGACGGCCATGAATCAAATAAGTGCTCCTCCCCTGAGATTGATGCGAAATCATGCATTTATGGACAGAAATTCCGTTAGGATGAATGGCCATGTGGCAGCATCAAGGAGGACTTCGAAAATAGTGGAAAACGTGGGAGAAATTATATCTTGTTCGTGTGTGCCAAGTGTAATCTATCCCATGAAAGTAGAAGTAAAAATAGGTCCAATCTTATGTGCCTGGTAACTGCTTCAAGCAAAAAAGGGGTTTGGGTCTATCTATATTCGACTTCTGCCATTGATGCTGCTGTTCGAGGATCCTTCAGGTGTGGTCGAGAGGATGGGGTCAGATCGGTGTCTCCGACCCAATCCGGCCTATTCGTTATGTCTTCTTACTTGCAACCAGGTTGAATCCAAATTCGGGCTATTCGACCCGAAGTTGATATAGCAAGACAGAGAAGCCATCTATCCAAGTCAAGGTTGTTCGATCCGATCCGATCGGATCCATTATCTCCAATATGATCCGATGCCTAGCTCTTTCTAATGCTAAGTTTTTTACATCCTTTCTCCTTCCATCCGACCCGAGCTCTCCATTTGACCTGAGCTCTGGTTTTAGAACATATGAGAGCTTTTAACCTCTAACATATATAACCCTGACTGTCGGGGTTTTGGGTGGCCTGGTCATAAATCAGGCTAATATTTTACTTACAAAGCCCTAATTACAATTTACTTTATGTTATGTAGGATTAGACACATAATTATAAGCATTATTAACACATTTTTAATCCGTTCTAATAAACACAAACAAAATTTTGTTGTGCTTAATTTTTCAAACTCAAACACACATGTTAAAATAAACTTTAAAATATTTTAAATATCATTTTATTGTAGCACACACTAAAATTGACATTTTAACCAAAGAAACACATTTTTACATTTATGTGTACAAATTTATACTTTAGATTTCATAATTGCACAAAATACAATGTTTCATTATAATTTACTTGCACAAACATATTAAATTTATTTTTGACATGTAAATATGAATTTTCATCAATATTTATATTTTCATTTATACAAATATAATGCAACAATCACTATATCACACCAAAATTTATTATAACAATTATTCATTATTAACTCCCACAATGCAATACTATTTTTTCATTTTACAAATCTATTTTTAATCATTTCCCAACAGGTTTTTAAACACAACTTCTATTTCTCTATAATTTCGACAATTTACATTTTCCAAACACATGTTTACATAGTATTAATTATCTATTTAAATCGACTTAACACTTCACATTGAAAATATATTTTCACTTAAATATTGATTGTTAATTAATATTTTATATTTTCAACGTTCATTTAAACCATCAAAATATAAATTGCAAACACAATTGAAACAAATCGTCTTATTATACCAAATGTATTTAATTTATTCTAATACAACAATTATGTAAATACCCAATTTTTTATTTTCACATCTTGAATTATTAACTCGCATTTTCTTCTTCTTAGTTTTGCAATTTATAAAACAAGTTACAATCTGTTTGCCTTGGGTACCCAAAAACCGGGTTGTAACAGACTCCCCCTTAAATAAATTGTGTCCTTACAATTTACTTAAGATAACACATTTACATATATATATATATATATATGTATATATATATTGTTTCTAATATCTCATCACAAATTTAATTCACTTAGAAAATTTGTTCAAGTTATTAAACACACAACACCCAAGGCTTCATTCTCGTTTATCACTCTATCACTCATGGAACAACAAAGGTAGAAATATTAAATACTCTCTTTTATTAAGATTTCAATTCTTATCTCAAATCGTATGCGCATGATATTTAAGTTATTATAACATATCTTTACATAGCATATTGTTTAGAATACACATTCATCTCTGATTTCTGGTCAGTAGCAATGCTGCCACGCCATCATTATACTAGTTTTCTCGAACGATGGCTACTAATTTTATTGTAATATCAGACAATCTAGCCATTCACCGTTTCATAACAACCACTTTATGGCTGCAACTTTTACTTGACTCAAGTATGATAGTGTGTATTTCAACAATACTGCTCATGTTCAAGATAGTTATAAATTTAAAAACACTTTTGATTCACAAAACACTAGTACTTATTTTTCTCAAAATTTCAAAACACAAATTTTCATTAAATAATTTTTTATTTTGTTTCAAATAATTTTAGACAACTCGTTTATCATAATTCGTTTCTTACTTGGCTGTAAAGTCGGTATAAAATCGCAATTGCCTCGCCATAATTCTATTATATTTATCCCGTATAGTGGTTTAGCATTGTTCTTACAAATGTTTTTTCTTTACTCCTTCCCAAAATTTATTTTATTATACACAAAATAATGTGCTCGATCATCTCGTATATGCATTTAAGAAATTCTTATCGATATTGTTGATCAGACGTATTGATCTGAACCTCTTAGAATACCCAATGGACAATTCAATATCAAAGGAAATCACATATTTTTAGGTTTTCTCAAGATTACACTTTTTTTGAAAGGAAATTTTTATTAACACTATGAAACAATTACAAGGTACATATATGAATCGTTACAACCAATACACTGTCTGTACAAAACATTATCACATAGCTATACAGTAATGAGAAAAAAAACAAAGAATGAAATACTAATGAAGCAAAAAAAAAAAAAAAAAAAACTCAGTACTGCTAGCCAATCCATTTACTAGTATAACATGCTACATCCAAAAGGTCTTGAGTCATTCTTCAAACTAATTAGAAAACTACTATATTGCCAGTATCAAAACTAATCTTACGCACGAGCTTACACAACACCATAGTGGCTTCAAACATTCCAGCACCCATCCTTATAATCTTCACAACATTAACAAAGCTTTTACACTTCACAACAATACTAGGCAAAACCAAACGTGATGACCGCCCTTAAAATGACCATAAAAACTATTACATACTCAATCTATAACCACCAAACGGCTTTGAACGACTACCTTATAATGAACTGGGCACTATTTGCATTTCCTCAAGAATCTCAGCCTTCATGTAATATGACTACTGTCAAAAATACATAGCATAACAACAACCTAAAAACTTCTTGCTATAATCATTGTGATGACCATGCAGAGTCATTAAAGAAACAAACATCTCATTTCCAATACTAATCCATAATTTTTCCATAATCGTTTAAAGCACTCACCAGAAACCAAATCCATTAGTTTGTCAAAACAGAAACTACACTGACACTTTTCAACCCTCCTTGGAAGGAAGAACAAGCTCACATACCACAATAAACATTGGCACATAATAAACAGCCATGAAAATTCCAAAGCCAACACCACAATCACCAATAAAAGCAATAAAACACTACTGACATGAACCAAACCTGGCAACATTTAAACTGGATTTCTTCTCGTACGCCTTGGTGGAAATTTCATATAGTTAGGAAGGAAATCTTCTAATGTATAATCAATACCCCCATCCAAATCATCATCATTACACTCTGCAGCCTTCTTCTTACGAGCTCTCCTCTTAGCGTTCTTAGAAGCTGTTTCAGTAGGAGCCGAAGAGGGTGGTGTAGAGTTAGATGTTGAAGTAGATGGAGGTGGCAAAACAATGTGTGGAGTTAAGGTTAGATGTGAATATGGAGAACTACTAGGAGCAGTAGAAATAGTAGCTTTAGAAGAAGAAGTATTAGCGTTAATAGCTTCATCATTACACTTTGAAGAATCTTGAGCATGACTAATTTCATATACCTTAATAACATCTCCCCAAAATTTCCCTTTTAACCTTGATAGAGAAGTTGATGATGGACCTGCTGATGAAGTATGTTTCCCCTTATCCACAACAGGAACATTTACTCCATCTGTGACGATCCCAAAATCCGAGGGGCGGTATTAAGGATAATCATTGGAATATAACACATTAATCATCTTAGCAGAGAACAGATAATAGCAAAAACAATAAATAGAATAATTTTACATGGATATGACAGCGGAATCGCAACATGTAATAACATCAGAATAGCATAGCGTAGGATATAACTTAGTAAATAAAAGGGAAGTGATCAGTCATCATCGCCATAGGCGGAATACATACATGCAGTGAGACATAATAAGGGTATCAGTCTACATCGCCGAAGGCGGTACATATACATACAATAAGAAGTACGGAAAGTAAATCAGTCTGCATCGCCCGTGGCGGAATCATAACATAAGTACAGTAATGGCGGAAAATGTCAAAGTCATCTCTGTGAAGTCAGCCTCGCCATGAGCCAAAAATGCACTCTATGCAACAGTGCAGAGCCAAAAACAACCTGTCACCTATGAACTAGGCTGCCGGTGTGAAAATAAGGGCACCCGCGTTTGCAAAGTGAAAAAAAACAACGAGTCAGTCATGGGGACTGGTATGAGGAATCTATTTAATAGTTAAACAACAGTAATAAGAAAATCATAGGACCACGCCACTTTCGCAGAACGAGTTTACTCCAGTGATTGCTAGTGCATTTAAAACAAAGTAAATTCTTTTAAAACAACGCAATGCTTTTAAAAAGAATGAAGCCATTATAAGACTCAAGTCCCATCACACAATGCAACGCAAGCCGGAGGATAGAGTTTTACCTTATAATGTCCAAATATGCTTGGTACGTATAAAGCAAAATCATTTGATATTATTACTAGTGCATATATGTTTCAAAAGCGAATAGCATCATAAATATCAATCATAGGCGGCATAACTACCATCTACTATGTCGCCATACTAGTTCTACAATCGAGTCCGTTATTTCGTATTGGAAATTGGATTTCCGTCATGAGTCAAGGCAAGGGGCAAGCTCCTCTCCGCTTCGAGACATTCTAGCAAATGCCTCAGGACTACGCACTCTGGGCAACCCTGGATTCGGCTGGGCCGGTCCTCTCTTACGTTTGAGGATTAATTATGCCTGAACACACGTTTCCCGGTCCTTACAGACCTATAATCGAGGCGCCTCGCATTCCAACAACCACATAGGTGGAAAATAGATATAAATGTCAGGACTGGTAAGTCACTGACACCACCATAGCTAGAAAGAAACGTCGTGCTCTTCCAGCGGTCCGTATCCCGTTTTTAACTCATGCCGAGGTGTGAGGCTCGCGAATCTACGAAATATACAAAGCCAGGCCACGAAGACCTTGCTTTGATCATCATCCACAAGACTTTTCTTTGCAACAGAAGCCTTGATCACAACATCTTGGCATGCCACATAGGCAATCCACTCCATACGATTGATTTCCATCGATATATAACCTCTGAGCTCGTATGTCTCAGAGAAGGGCGTTAAGCAAAAGAATAAATTCTCCTCCGCCAAACAGATATATATTTAACAGAGATCAATCAGTATAGAATAAAATCCAATGTAAGGCACACAATCCATTTGCAAGTCCATTCTGGGTCTGAACGAAACCGGAGGCGTCAAATTCCTCGTGTATCTATCCAATCAACACATACGTTCAGACGGCTACTACTTCCGTCCCTTTCCGGTAGCTACTCCGGTCAGGAACCTCAGTAGCGCCCATCCAACTGATACGAAGATCGTCGGTCTTGAATCGTCTTTGCATTTTTCCAATTCGAATCGCTCGATAAATTATTTGAAATGAGGGTTAGCTCGGCATTTTCAAATAATTCACGTCATTAGAATTTAAATCGATTCTTTCTATGGTTATATTATTCGACATCCATGTTTCAGTTCTTTGGTGTTATTTTCCTGTCAAACACATACAACCATCAAATATCAAACAATTCAAGCCCAATTGGTTTATTTGCAATCTATGTTGCTTATAATATTTTATAATGATTTTTTGCCATTTTTATTTATTTAAAAATGGCCATATTTAATTAAACGACGTTTCAGGTCGTGCCGTGGCACTGGCGCTGTTTTCCCCCTAATTTGTTTTACACATATCGGAAAATCTAACCGTTGGATTTCTACAAGGTCTTTATCAGTGGGAAGATACTCCCAAAGCGAACCCAACGGTTCCAGTTTCGGGAAAATCCGACGGTCGGATCTCCCACACTAGTCGTTTGAAGTTACGGTTTCAAAATTCGAACTGCAGCGTCGTTATTCGATTTAATTTAATTATATTTATATTTATATATAAATATAAACGATTGTGTCGCTGTTTTTCTTCGGATTTAAATTAAACATTCCGGACAATCCAACCGTTGGATTTTTACAAGGTTGGTGCCGTTGGGAAGATATTTCCAAGGCGAACCCAGCGCTTGCGGTTTCGGGAAAATCCGATGGTCGGATTCCTCGTACTAATCGTTTCAAATTACGATTCCGAAACACGAACTGCACGGCTTCGATTCCTTTTAATTATATTTATATTTATATATATAAATATAGTTCATTTTATAATTTCAACTATAGTTCATTCCATATTTTCAACTTCGTTTTCACTTCAAATATTTCACTAACGCCTTAATATTTCGAAAAATTTCGCCATAACCTCCTTTGTACGGGGAGGGGTTTGGAAATTTATTGGGCCGTGTTAGGTACCCAATAAATCCTAAAAAGCATCCACATATTTATAGTGATATATTCTGGTGTTTACGGGGGAGCATGTATAGATAATCACTCCAGAGAATAAATTCTCGTCACCCCGTTTCCGTGTGGAAATAAATAGTCCATGTGCCGTATCTAATAACTAGAGCGACGTGATTATTGTCAACTCCAGACCCGTGTGGGGTTTTTATTAATCTGGCAATTTATCGTTATATTTTATATAGTCCATATCAGTCATCAGTTCAACCTGTAGTATATAGTCATCACCATACAAGCCTCTTGCTCGTATGGTAAATCTTCCACCCTTTCACACAAGCTCCAATTGCTTATGTGGAATATGATGAAGTATGCCTATTGTCAAGAAGTATGCCATGTAGAGTAGTTCAAAATTAATTGTTACTATCCTATGGCGATATTTATTATTTCACACAGAATAAGCAGCACTCCGCATCCAATGGCATTCACAGGAGTTGATATAAAAATAAAATTGCGCAGCCAACTCATCAAGGTTTACCTATTTGTCGGGCACGCAAATAATTTCTTTACTCTACAGCTAATCCATTTTTCCTGTTTAACACATGTATATATATGCAGAACAAAGCTAATAATAATATTTCTAGCGAACTATTATTTATTTCAACTCGTGTGTATTTTTATCAAAGCATATACATGATAAAATATTTTTTTATCGTCAAAAATATTTATTCAACACGTAAATGTTTTTAACACTCCATATTCACAATAAAAATATAGTTTTTATTGTCGATTCATTTTATTTTAAAATACGATAACATTCAACACATGAATTTCAACTCGACGAACGAATTGCAACTCAACACATGAATATTCGCTATGGTTTGTATATATATAAAAATGTGATTTTTATCGCTAAAGCTATTTGTTTAAATTCAAATAATATTCAACACATGAATTTCAACTCAACGAATGAATTGCAACTCAACACATGAATATTCGCTATGGTTTGTATATATATAAAAATGTGATTTTTATCGCTAAAGCTATTTGTTTAAATTCAAATAATATTCAACACATGAATTTCAACTCGACAAATGAATTGCAACTCAACACATGAATATTCGCTATGGTTTGTGTATATATATATATAAATGTGATTTTTATCGCTAAAGCTATTTGTTAAATTCAAATAATATTCAACACATGAATTTCAACTCAACGAATGAATTGCAACTCAACACATGAATATTCGCTATGGTTTGTATATATATAAAAATGTGATTTTTATCGCTAAAGCTATTTGTTTAAATTCAAATAATATTCAGCACATGAATTTCAACTCGACGAACGAATTGCAACTCAACACATGAATATTCGCTATGGTTTGTATATATATAAAAATGTGATTTTTATTGCTAAAGCTATTTGTTTAAATTCAAATAATATTCAACACATGAATTTCAACTCAACGAATGAATTGCAACTCAACACATGAATATTCGCTATGGTTTGTATATATATAAAAATGTGATTTTTATCGCTAAAGCTATTTGTTTAAATTCAAATAATATTCAACACATGAATTTCAACTCAACGAATGAATTGCAACTCAACACATGAATATTCGCTATGGTTTGTATATATATAAAAATGTGATTTTTATCGCTAAAGTTATTTGTTTAAATTCAAATAATATTCAACACATGAATTTCAACTCAACGAATGAATTGCAACTCAACACATGAATATTCGCTATGGTTTGTATATATATAAAAATGTGATTTTTATCGCTAAAGCTATTTGTTTAAATTCAAATAATATTCAACACATGAATTTCAACTCAACGAACGAATTGCAACTCAACAAATGAATATTCGATATAGCATATGTAATTTATTTCAACGAATGAAAATTATTCTAACACATGAATATTTCCGAAAATTTCGGTAGCATAACGGCAGGGTAGTTAAAACCGGGACCGTCCCTAGTACGGCTCCTCGCTCTACCTTAAAACCTCGCGGTTTTTGACAATGGGGATCATGCATCTAGTTCGCACGCAGGCGGCATGTTTTGTTTTCAATTCCACAATCCTATTCTATTTTTTTTCGACCACGAGAGGATATTTTTCAACCACAAAGGTATTTTTCAACCATAAAGGTATTTTTCAACCATAATATCAACCACAAACAATTATTTCCAACCATTCGTCATACCATATAATATTACGTCAATCACAAGCAATAAATATCTTCCATGGTCTGTGGACGAGGGGAGTATATATATATATATAATATAATAATTCACTTGCATTTCATCACAATTCAAAGCATATATGTTTCATTCAACGCTTGTATAATTTATACATCGCTAATATAACTTATACAACACATGTACATGAGGTATACAATTCGTATATAATTTACACTTCGCTTATATAATTTATACAACGCGATTTCATTCACACAAATAGTTTAGATTCCTCACTTTGGTTCTTGCAGTGCTAAAAATCGTAGGAAGGTCAGAAAAATCCGCGGCTTCTTCTAGGATGTAGAGAGCCTCCTTGCGGTCACGGTGTCTCCTGTTTCATCAAATTTCGTTAAAGAACGAAAAAGATATGATTTTTCAAAGTTTTGCAACACTTAAAAGTGTTATTTTCATTTCAGAAATTTATATCAGAAAAGTTTTCAAAGCTTCAAAACTAGGTCTCGATTTTTAAGCCAAACCGTACCTCGTTGCTTCGATCAGACCACACGGCGTCAGAGGGCTACGAATCACATTCCGATCGGCGGTGGTGACGATGGACTCGGTGGCTCCTGTGGGTCGCGGCGGCGCTCCAAAGGGCGCGACTTCCTCCTCGAAATTCAACGCGTACAGTTGATGGATCGAGGCGAGGCTTGGTCGGATTTATAGAAGAGGCGGAGGCGGTCAGACGCTTCAACTGGTGGAGGCGGCGAAATGGACTGTGGCGGCGGCAAAAGCGACGAGAAGTTTCATGCGTCGTTCAATCGCTGGCGGCTAGGGTTTTTTCCGAGTTTTTATTTTTTTTTTTAAAAGAAAAAAATCCTATTGGTCCAAGCTATATAGTATATTTTAAATAGTGTTGTCTCAAACTAACTCCTTTTTAAACCCAACGACTGTCGCCCCTAGCTAAATACCCCCATTTCGGACACAATGGGATATGTTTCGTTGGCCATTTCCACTGTTACAGTCAGTTATTTTTCAAATTAAAATATAAAACATTCGATATTTAATTTAAACGTACATTTCAATTTGCCAGGGCCACAAACTGAATCGAAAAATTCCAGAAAAATAAATCTAGCTTTGTTTTGACGATATGGTTCTAACAAAACCAGTTTCGTCGAATTCTGAGCTCGTTTGAAAAACGGCCATTTTTAGGTCGACCCATTTTAACAGAAATTGACCAATCACATTTTCTTTTACCCCACTCACATACTAGCTTCAAAAATTATGAAATTTGAAACTTAGCAATAATTTGACATCCCGGACCCAACAAAAGTGGTTTCGTTGAATTCCGAGGTCGTATGCAAAATATCAATTTTCAAGGGCTATATATGCTATATAGCGACCTTTCTGAAAATTCATTTGGCCATAACTTTTGATTTCCGTTATGAAATTTCGATTTTCCAGATTTGTTTGAAAGGTATTCATAAACAGATTTAAATATTTTTAGTTTCGCTGAAATCCGTTATATTTTCCACCCGGTACAGTCAGACAAAGTTTGTATTCAAAATTTGAAACTGCAATACTATACCCAATTCTATATTTCATTGAAATAGGCTATTTCAACCATTCAAATTCTTTGGTAATAACCTAATTTAAAAATTTTAAATTGGTTCTCATTTTCCGAGTTATTACAATCTCCCCCACTTAAAACTTTTCGTCCTCGAAAAGGAAATAACAACAAAGTAGGAAATAAAATGTAAATGCAAAGTATTGTAAAGGTACCTTGCACCGGAGTTAGTCAGAGATGTCCACTCTGCATTTGGGATAGGCTTGTTTAATGCTTTCCTCAGTCTCCCAAGTACAGTCTCTAGGATCACTACTCCACTGCACTTTGACTAAATGAATCTTTTTCCTCATTAGCTCTCTAGTTTCTTTGCCAACTATCTTTAATGGCTCTCTTCTGAGTGCTAATTCTGGAGTTATGTCAATATCATGTTGCGCTGCTTCTTCCACAACAAGATCGGGATCATGAACATGTTTTCTGAGTTGAGACACGTGGAACACATCATGTACACCAGGCAACCAATCAGGTAATGAAACCCTATATGCAAGAGTTCCAATCCGTTCAAGTATAGGAAAGGGACCAATAAATCTCGGTGCCAACTTCCCAGTCTTTCCAAATCTGATTACTCCCCGCATTGGAGAAACCCTTAAATAAACATAATCGCCAACGGCAAATGATAAATCTCTTCTTCTCGCATCAGCATAACTTTTCTGTCGGCTCTGCGCGGTTTTTAATCGCTTCTTAATGAAATCGACTTTATCCGATGCTTCTTGAATCATATCGGGCCCTAACACAAGTCTGTTGCCAGGTTCTACCTAACATGCAGGAGATCTGCACGGTCTACCGTATAATGCTTCAAATGGGGACAATCCCAAACTTGCTTGATAGCTGTTGTTTTAAGAGAATTCGGCTAAATGTAAGTGATCTTCCCATGAGCCTCCAAAATCAATAACGCAAGCCCGCAATAAATCTTCTAGAATTCTATTCACCCGCTCAGTTTGGCCGTCTGTCTGAGGGTGATAAGCGGTGCTTAGATTCAATTTGGTTCCCAATTCTGTCTGGAATGCTTCCCTGAATTTGCTAGTAAACAGGGGATCTCTATCACTGACTATATTGAGCGGCACCCCATGTAGTTTAACTATTTCTTTGAAGTAAATCTGTGCTAGACTTTGAGCCATTCTGTTGGATCGGACAGGTATAAAATGGGCAGTCTTCGTGAAGCGATCTACGATTACCCATATACTGTCGTTTCCTTTTCTAGTTCGAGGCAAGCCATCGATGAAGTCCATCGAAATTTGCTCCCACTTCCATCCTAGAATTTCTAATGGTTGTAATAGTCCGGCCAATTTCTGCTGATCGCTCTTAACTAGCTGACAGGTGGGGCATCTGCTAACATATAATGAGATATCTCTTTTCTTCGCCTTCCACCAGAATGTGCGCTTGATATCGTTATACATTTTTCTCACACCGGGATGGATACTTAGTTTGGACTTGTGGCACTCATCAAGTATTTCTCTTTTGAGCTCAGGAAGGTTTGGGATGCAAATTCTGCCTTTTAATCTAAGAACTCCTTTGTCATTGAGTCGGAAACTTGTGGATTCACCTCCTTCGACTCTCTGACTGATTCTTTGAATGAATTCATCGTCTTTCTGAAGAGTCGAGATCCTGTCTATTAATGAAGACGTGATGACAAAACTGGCGATGATTTCATTCTTTCTGCTGAGCGCATCTGCTACAACATTGGCTTTCCCTGGAGTGTATAGAATTTCAAAATCGTATGCTGCAAGGAATTCTAACCAACGCTGTTGCCTCAAATTTAGATCTTTCTGAGTGAATAGATATTTCAAGGATTGATGATCAGTAAATAGTTCGAACTTCTCACCTAGTAAATAATGCCTCCAGATTCTTAAAGCAAACACGATGGCTAATAACTCAAGATCATGAGTTGCATAGTTTCTTTCATGCGGCTTCAGCTGACGGCTGGCATAAGCGACCACTTGGCCTTTTTGCATTAACACTGCGCCTAGCCCTCTAATAGAAGCGTCTGTCCATATAGTCAAGTCTTGGTTGCCTTCTATAATTGTCAATACTGGAGCGGTTGTCAACTTCAGTTTCAGCTCCTGGAAAGCTTCTTCACATTCGGGAGTCCATTTGAATTTCTCATGCTTCTTTGTAAGCTTTGTCAAAACTCCCGATATCTTTGAATAATCCTGAACGAATTTCCGATAGTAACTAGCCAATTCAAGGAAACTTCGGACTTCCATGGGGGTAGTAGGTTGTTTCCAGTTCTGGATCGCTGTAATTTTGCTTGGGTCTACAGCAATCCCTTCTTTTGATACGACATGGCCTAGGAACTTAACTTCATCCTGCCAGAAGACACACTTAGAAAATTTAGCTTTCAAGACATTTCTCCTTAGAATTTTCAACACCTGTTCTAAATGTTTTGCATGTCCGTCTTCCGACTTTGAGTAGATTAAAATGTCATCGATGAAGACTAGAACAAATTTATTCAATACACCACGGAACACTCTGTTCATAAGATCGACGAAGTATGCCGGAGCGTTACACAAGCCGAACGGCATTACTTACCATTCGTAGAATAAATCGGGGCCCCTGAAGGCTGTCAAAGGAACACAGTCTTCAACTATACGTAATTGGTGGAAACCTATAGCTAGGTCCATTCTGGAGAATACTGTTGCTCCATTTAATTGATCCAACAGATCGTCTATTCGGGGCAAGGGATATTTGTTCTTCAGTGTCTGCTTATTGAGATCTCGGTAATCAACACAAAGTCTTAGAGTACCGTCTGATTTCGGGACAAATACTACTGCTGCTCCCCAAGCTGAAAAGCTCGGTCTAATCAGACCTTTCCAAAGTAATTCTCGGGTTTGACTACCTAACTCTTCTTTTTCTTTCGGGGCCATTCTTCTAATTGGATGTACTACTGGTCGGGCGTTGGGAATTAGGTCTATCCTAAATTCAATCTCTCTTTGCGGTGGTAAGTTTTCTACTTCTTCAAACACATCCTCATAGTTTTTAACGACCGGTATCTTTTCTAATGAAGGGGAGTAACTTCTAAAGAAGACCAAAATTCTGTTCTATCAATTGCTGAACCATGGCATGGTATATATATAGGTCCCAGCTTCGTTTCGACTTTAACGATTCTTTCGGCACATCTAACTTCGGCCCTATATTTGGTTAACCATTCCAAACCGAGAATAACATCGAATTCCGATAAATCCATAACGATTAAGTGGATGGGAAACTTGTAACGTGAATAAGAGATAGGCACTCTGCAGTATGAACTGAGACTAACAGAACCTCCTATCGGGTTTCGGACTTTAATTGGTTCTTTTAGAATTCTTTGTCTCAATTTTAACTTGTGAACAATATTACCAGAAATGAAGCTACGTGATGCACCAGTATCGAAAAGTACAGAAACAGGAATATTTTTAATGGTAAGGGTACCTCCCAAGACGTCGGGTTTACCTGATCCATCGGTGGTAGATGGCGGGGTCTTCCCGTCATACACATGAGCCACTTGTGCATTCTGCTTCAGAGGTCAGTTCCTGCTATAGTGCCCCTTTTTATGGCAGTTGTAGCATTCGGCTGAGTCATTTTCCTTTGGTTTCCTCGGGGCTTTGCATACATAAGAAAAATGACCTGGCTTCCCGCAGTTGTAGCAATTTCCTTTGGGGATCTTTGCAGGTTTCTGAGTAGCGGCCGCGGTAATGCTAGACTCGGGCTGATCTGCTGAAGCCTTGCGCTTATTTCCAGCTTGGCTTTTGGCGCGGTCTTGGCTAGCGTGCCTTTCATCCATATCTTCATAATTGCAAGCCATTTCTACCAATTCTGAGAAGGAGAGTTTGATGTTGCTCATAGCTCTGTCATGGTACATGCGCTTTAGCCCAAATATGAATCTCTTGTTCTTTGCTTTGTTAGTCATAATAAGCTTTGGAGCATAGCGCGACAACTGGGTGAACTTATTTAGGTAATCCTGAATAGAGAGATCTCCTTGCTGGAGATTAGCAAACTGCTCTCGCATCCTCTCTAGAGCCTGTTCAGGTACAAACTTCTCGTTGAACATAGTTTTGAATTGCTCCCAGGTCCTGACAGTACCAGCTGCATCCTCTGAGGTAATGGCATCCCACCACAGCTCTGCTTCCTCCTGTAGGAGCCAAATACCAAGTCGTGCTTTGTTGTTGGTTCCCATACCCATGCCGTCAAAGATTTTCTCACAGGTCTTCAACCAAGCTATAGCCTCGGTCACTGTACCAGTGCCAGTAAAGGGTTTTCCCCTAAGGTTCCTGTACCTCTTCGCTACTTTGTCTAGCTCAAAGTCCTCGGGTGCTGGTGGCTGAACAATAGGGCCTTCCACTACTACGGGGATATTCCCCCATCCTCCTGCTGCTCCTGCTCGGCCTCCACGGCCTCCTCTAGCTGCTGCTGCTACTGCTCGTGTAGCCATCTAAGAGAATACTGTATAAGCAAGAAAAGAGTCAAGCTCACAGATTTGATAATTTTCATATATGATAAAGCAGGGGAATATAAGGAAAGGAAATGATGTACTGATCAAATTGTTTTGCCAATCTGCTTAGCTCATTCTAGGACATTGCTAATCCTATCTCTAATGAGCTACTCGCCTTAGAACACTACTGATTCTATTCTGACGAGGTGTTTAATGTGTTAGATCCCTGGAACTAAGGTTAACCAAAGCTCTGATACCAACTGTGACGATCCCAAAATCCGAGGGGCGGTATTAAGGATAATCATTGGAATATAACACATTAATCATCTTAGCAGAGAACAGATAATAGCAAAAACAATAAATAGAATAATTTTACATGGATATGACAGCAGAATCACAACATGTAATAACATCAGAATAGCATAGCGTACGATATAACTTAGTAAATAAAAGGGAAGTGATCAGTCATCATCGCCATAGGCGGAATACATACATGCAGTGAGACATAATAAGGGTATCAGTCTACATCGCCGAAGGCGGTACATATACATACAATAAGAAGTACGGAAAGTAAATCAGTCTGCATCGCCCGTGGCGGAATCATAACATAAGTACAGTAATGGCGGAAAATGTCAAAGTCATCTCTGTGAAGTCAGCCTCGCCATGAGCCAAAAATGCACTCTATGCAACAGTGCAGAGCCAAAAACAACCTTTCACCTATGAACTAGGCTGCCCGTGTGAAAATAAGGGCACCCGCGTTTGCAAAGTGAAAAAAAACAACGAGTCAGTCATGGGGACTGGTATGAGGAATCTATTTAACAGTTAAACAACAGTAATAAGAAAATCATAGGACCACGCCACTTTCGCAGAACGGGTTTACTCCAGTGATTGCTAGTGCATTTAAAACAAAGTAATTTCTTTTAAAACAACGCAATGCTTTTAAAAAGAATGAAGCCATTATAAGACTCAAGTCCCATCACACAATGCAACGCAAGCCGGAGGATAAAGTTTTACCTTATAATGGCCAAATATGCTTGGTACGTATAAAGCAAAATCATTTGATATTATTACTAGTGCATATATGTTTCAAAAGCGAATAGCATCATAAATATCAATCATAGGCGGCATAGCTACCATCTACTATGTCGCCATACTAGTTCTACAATCGAGTCCGTTATTTCGTATTGGAAATTGGATTTCCGTCATGAGTCGAGGCAAGGGGCAAGCTCCTCTCCGCTTCGAGACATTCAAGCAAATGCCTCAGGACTACGAACTCTGGGCAACCCTGGATTCGGCTGGGCCGGTCCTCTCTTACGTTTGAGGATTAATTATGCCTGAACACACGTTTCCCGGTCCTTACAGACCTATAATCGAGGCGCCTCGCATTCCAACAACCATATAGGTGAAAAATAGATATAAATGTCAGGGCTGGTAAGTCACTGACACCACCATAGCTAGAAAGAAACGTCGTGCTCTCCCAGCGGTCCGTATCCCGTTTTTAACTCATACCGAGGTGTGAGGCTCGCGAATCTACGAAATACACAAAGCCAGGCCACGAAGACCTTGCTTTGATCATCATCCACAAGACTTTGCTTTGCAACAGAAGCCTTGATCACAGCATCTTGGCATGCCACATAGGCAATCCACTCCATACGATTGATTTCCATCGATATATAACCTCTGAGCTCGTATGTCGCAGAGAAGGGCGTTAAGCAAAAGAATAAATTCTCCGCCGCCAAACAGATATGTATTTAACATAGATCAATCAGTATAGAACAAAATCCAATGTCAGGCACACAATCCATTTGCAAGTCCGTTCTGGGTCTGAACGAAACCAGAGGCGTCAAATTCCTCGTGTATCCGTCCAATCAACACATACGTTCAGAAGGCTACTACTTCCGTCCCTTTTTGCGGTAGCTACTCCAGTCAGGAACCTCAGTAGCGCCCATCCAACCGATACGAAGATCATCGGTCTTGAATCGTCTTTGCATTTTTCCAATTCGAATCGCTCGATAAATTATTTGAAATGAGGGTTAGCTCGGCCTTTTCAAATAATTCACGTCATTAGAATTTAAATCGATTCTTTCTATGGTTATATTATTCGGCATCCATCTTTCAGTTCTTTAGTGTTATTTTCGTGTCAAACACATACAACCATCAAATATCAAACAATTCAAGCCCAATTGGTTTATTTGCAATCTATGTTGCTTATAATATTTTATAACGATTTTTTGCCATTTTTATTTATTTAAAAATGGCCATATTTAATTAAACGACGTTTCAGGTCGTGCCGTGGCACTGGCGCTGTTTTTCCTCTAATTTGTTTTACACATATCGGAAAATCTAACCGTTGGATTTCTACAAAGTCTATATCAGTGGGAAGATATTCCCAAAGCGAACCCAATGGTTCCAGTTTCGTGAAAATCCGACGGTCGGATCTCCCACACTAGTTGTTTGAAGTTACGGTTACAAAATTCGAACTGCAGCGTCGTTATTCGATTTAATTTAATTATATTTATATTTATATATAAATATAAATGATTCTGGCGCTGTTTTTCTTCGGATTTAAATTAAACATTCCGAACAATCCAACCGTTGGATTTTTACAAGGTTGGCGTCGTTGGGAAGATATTTCCAAGGCGAACCCAGCGGTTGCGGTTTCGAGAAAATCCGATGGTCGGATTCCTCGTACTAATCGTTTCAAATTACGATTCCGAAACACGAACTGCACGGCTTCGATTCCTTTTAATTATATTTATATATATATATATAGTTCATTCTATAATTTCAACTATAGTTCATTCCATATTTTCAACTTCGTTTTCACTTCAAATATTTCACTAACGCCTTAATATTTCGAAAAATTTCGCCATAACCTCCTTTGTACGGGGAGGGGTTTGGAAATTTATTGGGCCGTGTTAGGTACCCAATAAATCCTAAAAAGCATCCACATATTTATAGTGATATATTCTGGTGTTTACGGGGGAGCATGTATAGATAATCACTCCACTCCAGAGAATAAATTATCGTCACCTCGTTTCCGTGTGGAAATAAATAGTCCATGTGCCGTATCTAATAACTAGAGCGACGTGATTATTGTCAACTCCAGACCCGTGTGGGGTTTTTATTAATCTGGCAATTTATCGTTATATTTTATATAGTCCATATCAGTCATCAGTTCAACCTGTAGTATATAGTCATCACCATACAAGCCTCTTGCTCGTATGGTAAATCTTCCACCTCGTCACACAAGCTCCAATTGCTTATGTGGAATATGATGAAGTATGCCTATCGTCAAGAAGTATGCCATGTAGTGTAGTTCAAAATTAATTGTTACTATCCTATGGCGATATTTATTATTTCACACAGAATAACCAGCACTCCGCATCCAATGGCATTCACAGGAGTTGATATAAAAATAAAATTGCGCAGCCAACTCATCAAGGTTTACCTATTTGTCGGGCACGCAAATAATTTCTTTACTCTACAGCTAATCCATTTTTCATGTTCAACACATGTATATATATGCAGAACAAAGCTAATAATAATATTTCTAACGAACTATTATTTATTTCAACACGTGTGTATTTTTATCAAAGCATATACATGATAAAAGAAATATATTTTTATCGTCAAAAATATTTATTCAACACGTGACTGTTTTTAACACTCCATATTCACAATAAAAATATAGTTTTTATTGTCGATTCATTTTATTTTAAAATACGATAACATTCAACACATGAATTTCAACTCGACGAACGAATTGCAACTCAACACATGAATATTCACTATGGTTTGTATATATATATATATAAATGTGATTTTTATCGCTAAAGCTATTTGTTTAAATTCAAATAATATTCAACACATGAATTTCAACTCAACGAATGAATTGCAACTCAACACATGAATATTCGCTATGGTTTGTATATATATAAAAATGTGATTTTTATCGCTAAAGCTATTTGTTTAAATTCAAATAATATTCAACACATGAATTTCAACTCGACAAACGAATTGCAACTCAACACATGAATATTCGCTATGGTTTGTATATATATAAAAATGTGATTTTTATCGCTAAAGCTATTTGTTAAATTCAAATAATATTCAACACATGAATTTCAACTCAACGAATGAATTGCAACTCAACACATGAATATTCGCTATGGTTTGTATATATATAAAAATGTGATTTTTATCGCTAAAGCTATTTGTTTAAATTCAAATAATATTCAACACATGAATTTCAACTCGACGAACGAATTGCAACTCAACACATGAATATTCGCTATGGTTTGTATATATATAAAAATGTGATTTTTATCGCTAAAGCTATTTGTTTAAATTCAAATAATATTCAACACATGAATTTCAACTCAATGAATGAATTGCAACTCAACACATGAATATTCGCTATGGTTTGTATATATATAAAAATGTGATTTTTATCGCTAAAGCTATTTGTTTAAATTCAAATAATATTCAACACATGAATTACAACTCAACGAATGAATTGCAACTCAACACATGAATATTCGCTATGGTTTGTATATATATAAAAATGTGATTTTTATCGCTAAAGCTATTTGTTTAAATTCAAATAATATTCAACACATGAATTTCAACTCAACGAATGAATTGCAACTCAACACATGAATATTCGCTATGGTTTGTATATATATAAAAATGTGATTTTTATCGCTAAAGCTATTTGTTTAAATTCAAATAATATTCAACACATGAATTTCAACTCAACGAACGAATTGCAACTCAACACATGAATATTCGATATAGCATATGTAATTTATTTCAACGAATGAAAATTATTCTAACACATGAATATTTCAGAAAATTTCGGCAGCATAACGGCAGGGTAGTTAAAACCAGGACCGTCCCTAGTACGGCTCCTCGCTCTACCTTAAAACCACGCGGTTTTTGACAATGGGGATCATGCATCTAGTTCGCACGCAGGCGGCATGTTTTGTTTTCAATTCCACAATCCTATTCTATTTTGTTTCGACCACGAGAGGATATTTTTCAACCACAAAGGTATTTTTCAACCATAAAGGTATTTTTCAACCATAATATCAACCACAAACAATTATTTCCAACCATTCGTCATACCATATAATATTACGTCAATCACAAGCAATAAATATCGTCCATGGTCTGTGGACGAGGGGAGTATATATATATATAAATATATAATATAATAATTCACTTGCATTTCATCACAATTCAAAGCATATATGTTTCATTCAACGCTTGTATAATTTATACATCGCTAATATAACTTATACAACACATGTACATGAGGTATACAATGCGTATATAATTTACACTTCGCTTATATAATTTATACAACGCGATTTCATTCACACAAATAGTTTAGATTCCTCACTTTGGTTCTTGCAGTGCTAAAAATCGTAGGAAGGTCAGAAAAATCCGCGGCTTCTTCTAGGATGTAGAGAGCCTCCTTGCGGTCACGGTGTCTCCTGTTTCATCAAATTTCGTTAAAGAACGAAAAAGATATTATTTTTCAAAGTTTTGCAACACTTAAAAGTGTTATTTTCATTTCAGAAATTTATATCAGAAAAGTTTTCAAAGCTTCAAAACTAGGTCTCGATTTTTAAGCCAAACCGTACCTCGTTGCTTCGATTAGACCACACGGCGTCAGAGGGCTACGAATCACCTTCCGATCGACGGTGGTGACGATGGACTCGGTGGCTCCTGTGGGTCGCGGCGGCGCTCCAAAGGGCGCGACTTCCTCCTCGAAATTCAACGCGTACAGTTGATGGATCGAGGCGAGGCTTGGTCGGATTTATAGAGGAGGCGGAGGCGGTCAGAAGCTTCAACTGGTGGAGGCGGCAAAACGGACTGTGGCGGCGGCAAAAGCGACGAGAAGTTTCGTGCTTCGTGCGTCGTTCAATCGCTGGCGGCTAGGGTTTTTTCCGAGTTTTTTTTAAAAGAAAAAATCCTATTGGTCCAAGCTATATAGTAAATTTTAAATAGTGTTTTCTCAAACTAACTCCTTTTTAAACCCAACGACTGTCGCCCCTAGCTAAATACCCCCATTCCGGACACAATGGGATATGTTTCGTTGGCCATTTCGACTGTTACAGTCAGTTATTTTTCAAATTAAAATATAAAACATTTGATATTTAATTTAAACGTACATTTCAATTTGCCAGGGCCACAAACTGAATCGAAAAATTCCAGAAAAATAAATCTAGCTTTGTTTTGACGATATAGTTCTAACAAAACCAGTTTCGTCGAATTCTGAGCTCGTTTGAAAAACGGCCATTTTTAGGTCGACCCATTTTAACAGAAATTGACCAATCACATTTTCTTTTGCCCCGCTCACATACTAGCTTCAAAAATTATGAAATTTGAAACTTAGCAATAATTTGACATCCTGGACCCAACAAAAGTGGTTTCGTCGAATTCCGAGGTCGTATGCAAAATATCAATTTTCAAGGGCTATATATGCTATATAGCGACCTTTCTGAAAATTCATTTGGCCATAACTTTTGATTTCCGTTATGAAATTTCGATTTTTCAGATTTGTTTGAAAGGTATTCATAAACAGATTTAAATATTTTCAGTTTCTCTAAAATCCGTTATATTTTCCACCCGGTACAGTCAGACAAAGTTTGTATTCAAAATTTCAAACTACAATACTATACCCAATTCTATATTTTATTGAAATAGACTATTTCAACCATTCAAATTCTTTGGTAATAACCTAATTTAAAAATTTTAAATTGGTTCCCATTTTCCGGGTTATTACACCATCAAACAAACTTCCTAATCCAAAACCACCCACCTCTTCTTCAACATTAATAAACTAATTTCCAAGTAGAGAAATATTAACTTCAATGTTAGAAGTGTCTTTATTATAAACTTGATCATTCCTATTAATATCTTAATTGTTGTTGCCATCTCCATTTTCCTGCACATTTTGCACAGTAGCATAACGCACATTATCCTCTTTATTACAAACATGCTCTTTACCCACAACATTAACATCCTCATTTAAGCCTTGACCTACCACTGATATGTCATTATTAACCTCATCATTTATTATATCAAAAGGATTTGGACTCACATTAACCACATCTGGTTAATCAACAACTTTTTGCTTACTATCATTCTCACTTTTCCTCCTCCAAACTTGCCTGTGCTTGATAGTAGTCCAATTATTGGTATTAACCTAAGAGAAATTCTTTTTGTTCTACTGGCTACCTACAACAAAATCTCTACCAAGCAGCTCCTCTCTGTTATTAACTATATACTCTTCATTAACCATATCATATTTGGAATTAAACTCATAATTAAAAGTTTCAAGTCCAAACATCTTACATATTGTACATATACTAGGCCTCTAGTTATACCTAAGCTGAATAGTTGGGAAATTCTTACCTAAACCATCAACCACAATTTTCTCTGATAAATCAAAATCCAAGGAAATCTCAACCAAACCCTTAGCATGACGAAATCTCTGCAAATTTTCCATACTTGTATCAAAACAGATTGATCTCCCTATATGGCAAGCTAACCAATTAATGCCTAAACGTGCCCATAGTATAATAAATATTCTGTAAAATTGAACCCATACGGGAACTTTTTTAATACGTGATTGTGCATGACCAATAGTAGGATCCCATTTAGTAATAATGAACATGCGATCTTTAATGAAAATTGGATTCGATTTGAGGATTTTAGTTCTACCCAAATCATTTGACAATTTAAAGTAAAAGTGTACCCCATCATACTTAATATCCACATCTCCCTTTAATTTCCAAAATGTAATTAAAAAATTGACCATAGTAGGATAAGAAAGAGAGTCATCCAAGAAAAATCCTACCAAATAATTGCTCCAAAACTTCACACCTTTGTTTTTGATCATTTCTGGCATCTTTTGAGCACACCATTTCTCGGAATGTCAAAATGCATAGGTTCATAAACTCCAGCATTCCTTGGATGCATATTAAAGAGGGAAGCATAATCCATTTTCATAAACGAAGGGGAACATGCTTGCAAAGCATTGAGATTAGCAGGAAAATTGATCGAAGAGGATTTCTTGGATCTGGAAAAGCTGAATTAGCTCCAAGATTAGCATCAGAAGGTTTATCAGAGAAGGAATTAACACCAAAGGGAGGAGGATCAGGGATAGGTGGAGAAGAGCAAGAGGGGAGGGAAGGAAAAGTGGCGTCGAAGGCTGTGGAGGTGGAAGGAGAAGATGAAGTTCTCGCGGTTGCCATTAAGTTCTCGCAGTCGCAATTCTCAAGAGCTTCATCCTCTCAAGATTACACTTTTTATTTATCTTCATGAATACCCTTGATTTATTCATAAATAAAGAATTCCACACAACACTAAGTCTCAAAAGTTAATCAAATGTATTCCATCCTATTAATCCCATTTATTAATTCATAAAATCTAGTATAGCCAAAATAATTCACTTGTTTCTGCTACGCAAATCTGATTATTTCATTTTTTTAGCACTCTCTTACCTCCCAACATGAATTTTACTTTTATTATCTCGGATTTAATTCATTTACCCATCCTGATTCATTTATTTAATTCAACAATCAACTGGATACAAGAGGATAAGGTTTAAATTTCCTCAAAATTTTAGACCTAAGGTTCAACACTGAAAGGATGGAAATTGCTTCATGATAAACTACAGATGATAGGATTCAATTCATGAAATAAAAAATTACATTCCGAAACGTATTCTCAAAGCTAAGATTTACGCATGACTCAACTGATAAGGAACACGTGATAAGGATAACTATGAAAGTGACAAAAGTAGACACGAATGTTATCCTTCCGTGTTGTAACACACGTACTATTCTGATTTTTTTATGTATTTATTGTACTTCCTTCTGAATTTTTCTCTAATACCATGCTATAACGCCCCACCCCGAGTGTAATGAACACGAATTTTCAGCCCCGAAAATCGACATAAAATACCATGTTGAACATTCAAGCATTGAAAACACAGGAGCGCTATTAGAAAGAAATTAAAGGGTGAGATAAGAAAAATAATAATAATTAGAATAGAAGAAGAAGAACCACCACAACACAGAGTCTCACTTCACAGGCGAACAAAATATAATACAGAAATAAATCTTTACTGAGACCTTTAAAAGTACTTATAATCATCAGAGTACATCACCCATCTGGACAGTTATAATAACCTGTCCTCATATACAACACACAACGGAATAACAATCATATATCATACAACTAGACTTCCCCAGCTTGTCATCTTCACATCATCCGATAACCATAACTTGTACAACCCGGTCTAACCCGAGTATTACAAACATCGGATCAGTCTGGTGAACCAAAGTGAGAAAAACACACTAAATTTAAATGTATCACACAACTAGATTTTTAAAGTCCAAAATATTTTTGAAAGAAAGGATAATCGTAAGACCAAGTCCACACATAAATACAGATGGTTTTTACCTTATGATAACCCAAATTTTTTTTGAAACCAATATCTTTCTGATATTATAATAGTGTCTAAATACAAATAAATATCAATCCAGCAGAACGCTTGCATCTCACGCTCTACGTACATAGTATACAATCAAAATTGCGGCCGCTTATTGAAAAAATGGATTACCATGGCAAGGTATGGGCAACCACCTTTTCGACAATGTACCTCCGGAGATGAATACATTGGGGTTCAACAAGAACATCTTGCAACCTAGGCTAAACATGACTGACCCCTTACTTCGTTTGAGAGTACCGAGTATATCATTACCACGGTTGGAAGCCAGCCAACCGAACCGATAGTATACATACAAAGATTAAAATGGGACAACCGAAGGCATCTGATTTCTCCAGATCAGGTAATGATATACCCTTTTGATGGTTGCGACCCACATAGCCATGAGACCTACCCGATTTTATACCATTTCATGGTTGATGAGGCTTGAGGTCATACTTACTTTATAGAACATCTGACTTCCATTTACTTCGGATGTCACATCTTCAAATCCATCATAAATCATTAATTGACATCCACAAAAATACTCTAGTTTCTCAAAGAACCATCGTTCTCCACCACCAACTATGGTACGTTTGTTTCAATGTACGTGACTTCTTTGGAAATAATCTGTCAGGCACTTGTCTATACAAGTCATCTAAGAACAGGATGAACTGAAGGCACCCTCCTACCACATCCTAGGTATCACCCTATAGATCACTAGCGAGTAGTCCTTGCAATCTGTAGATTCCAATCAAGACATAATCATGAGTCAAAATATCTTCGTCCGCTAAACCAGAGAAATTTAACAAGTAGTTCTTCTGCTCATGAAGATCAACGGTCTTCAATTGCTCCACTTAAATCATCATCTTCAACGTATTCACTGGTTCAGAATGGTTTTCGCATTTAAATTTGATCCCGGTCTTTCTGTACCAATAATTGTATGGTTCAGATTTGATAATCGGTTATTTAACTGTCAAATAAATAATCATGTGAATAAAATGAGTTTACTAGTTCAGCGCCAGCATTACATGGCCTCTTTTATTAAAAATAATTAACAAAGGTTAATTCTAAACTTCTAAATATCTCAATATCTTTAACCCAATTTACTTCTTATTTAACATAAAATTATTCTCAAAACTATTTTTTATATATTTCCTACTTTGGTTTTAACACATTTCACGTAAAACATGGTTATTTAAAAACACTACTCAACTCTTATTCTTTCATTATAAACTCATTCCCAAAACTTAACTTTTCCATTCTTTTTACCTTGAAAACACCATTATATTTTCACACAATCTCCTTTTTTTAACATCAGAAATATCATTATATATACATATATATACTCAAATATTTTCATGTCTGTTACTTTGGAAATCTCATTATATATTCTCAAATCTTGCAATTAACATTACGTTATTATTTCATGCATGGAAATAATAAATTATTCTTAACCTCTTTCCCATTACCAACTAATATCATCCTCAGAAAATCCTGAAGTCGTTCAAGTTGGGGTATTTATTTACCTCTTAGACCTTGATCAACAACGTTCTTATCTTAAGATAGATATGAGTTGTAATTCAAAACCTGATATTTATTCTAATATCAAACAAATCTCGTTAAACTATTTTATTTTAAATATGGTTTATAAAACCTTCTTACCTTTAGAGATATCTCTTTTAAAATATAACTTATTATTACTTAATATATTGATTAAGTAATCTCTTAATAAAAATCACTTCTTAATCTTAACTTCTTTCAAATAATTCATTTTATAACTCGAATTATTATCACCAAATCTCGTTACTAAATCTTTTACCAACTTCAATTACAAATACCTTTTTAATCTTTCCATTTGAAAATCTCATTCCAATTCCGTTCATCTCTCTAAATTTCATTATTTAATAACGTTAATTTAAAATTAACGCTTCAACTTCACATTACCCTTTTATACACCTTGTTCACATGACTCAGGTTCAATATAATAACCCTTTTTCGTCTTTATTTCCTTTACTTAATTCAAATATTAAGTAAATATTTATTTAAGTCATCGTATACACTTAAAATTCCCTTTTATAACTTTGTTAAAAAACTCGTGTTTTAATATAGAACCCATTAATAAACTCCTTTCAAAATTTAATTTGATTCATTTCAACTTCGATCATATTTTAAATGAATTTCAATTAAAAAGTAATCTCCTAAATTATTACTAATTAAAATAATAATATACTTCAATCATTAACTGAAGTAGCAGTTGTTAATTTCTTAATAACTAAAATAAGTAGTAAACTCCATTTTAAAACCTTATTAAAATTAAAACAAATATTAGTTAGACCATTTCATTAGATTAAATCAAACAGATAATTTAATAATTGATCCAGTTAAAATGTTTGACTTCGTCAATTCAAAACACGGTTATCTCGTTTACCTATTCCAATTAGTTCTCACTTTAAATTAATTAATAATATAATTAATTTAAATAATTCCATTTAATTATTTCTTAAAAACAGTTATTCAATTCTTAACCGTTAGGTTAATTTTCTATCCTATTGGTTATAAACCTGATTAACATCAAAATTTGCTTTATAAAATCATTTAATAATTATCCATAAGCTCAATTAATAAGTAATAACTATTTATTATCCTTTTTAATAACTTTTATTCAAAATAATGTATTTCAAAAATTACCTTCAGTTGTAAAATAAATTTTACAATTTCACTTCTATCGATTTACCTGACGGTAAATCCATAATTGGAAAACGATTAATTTATAGTCCATATACTGCCAATTACTCAACCAATATCACCCATTGGTTAAAACAAAACAAACATTGAATTTCAGGTCAACGATCAACGACCAAGTCAATCATTCAATCAAAACAGTTCATATAATGATAATATGAAAATTAACATTAAATATATTTGAGGAATCCGTTGGATCCCTCCAATCTGTTCTTCCCTGTATCAAATATGTTATCTAAATATAACCATTCGGCTCAAATAAATAATGGTTTCATAACAGTAATAACGATAATTCAATATCAACCAATTTATTTAACACAACCATAACAATTCAAACAATTTATTAAATTAAACACGTTTATTTTATAAACGTGACCAATAAGGTAAGTTACCTGTAACACACCGAATTTTCTATTAACATTAAATTAAAAAATTAAGGTATAATTAATTCTAAATGAAAAAATTAAGGGAAACGGGTTATGCCGTTGTGTTCATCTCGGAATTCTGCTTGAGATAGAGTCCGAGTTTGTGTAAATCGGACTTCGTATGAAAAAGTTATGACCTCCCGAAGTTTCAGAATTCAATTTAAATTTCAAACAACTCAGAATTCAGTTTAAATTTCAAAAACAGACCCAAACTGGGCTGGGTGGGAAAATTACCGCCCAGGAACCAGGTCGACCTGGGGGTCGACCTGCCCAGTCGACCTGGTCAGGTCCTGGCTGGCCTGGTTGGGGTTCTGGTCGAATTTCTGAGCTCTGGTGTGTCACTAGGGCTGATTTGTCACTTTCTAATTGGCTCCTCTTGGTGTGTATGGTCTGGATTCACTCTATGACCATCTGACGGCTCAAATCAATCTGAAATTCTATAAATACAACCCAACACTCAACCTCAATTCACACAAATAAAATAGAACTAGAGCCGTCATGCTGTTGGGAGGAAAGTAGGAGTAGCCGTCAGTTGGAGAAAGCTTAGAGACGAACAAATTCTAATTCAATTAAGAATCAAAACAACGTTTATCTACCCAAAGGAAAGCATCGCAAATTCAGAACTCAGAAACCAAAACTCAAGTTCGTCGTTCATTGTAAGTTTAGTTATGTTTTGGGATGCAAATCAAAATCAATGTCATGCCTTGGAAATAAATTGACAATAGAACGATGTTTATTATGTTATATGTGGAATTGAATGATATTGATCTATGTCTGTGGTTCTATTTTGTTATCATGTTGAATTGGGAATTAATGGATAAGTCTATTCATATGTATATGAACTTGGAGTATAACCTGTTATGACAAGTTGTGTAGTTTATCATGTTATGCAAGTTTTAGGTTGTAAAATCCTATCACATATGTGACCAAATGTTAGTTCTACATGTTTATGTGTATATGTTGAACCTATGCCATAATTCAAGTTCACACTTATTCATATGTTTGTGACTGATTTTGCAAGTTCACATATATGTAAGACGATTTAGTCTGTGTTGCGAATTCACATATATGTAAGTTGATTTAGTCTATGTTGCAAATTCACATATATGTCTACAATGCAAATTCACATATATGTATGTCGCTTAGTCTACGTTGCAAGTTCACACCCATGACATTCATGATAACTATTTTGCAAGTTCACCTCTATTGTGTTTATATTGACTATGCTAAAAATGCCAAGTTTACACCAATGTCATGTTTATGGATTTCTTTATGCAAATTTTGTGTACGCTAAATTAGGCTATGTTTTTAGCCTAATATTATATGTCAAAAATCATGCAAGCAGAAAATTAGGCTAAGATTGTTAGCCTAATATTTAGACGGGGTAACGTTGGGAAAAATTGGTAATTTTAGGAAACTTGACATAAATAGGTGAAAATTCACACAGATAATTTATGGATTGAAACGGTATAAATTATATACCTAAAAATAATGAATTTGGAAAGTGGGCCATAACATTTAATTGTTAACAAATATACATATAAGAATAAAAGAACAAATATGTAAATTTAGAAAATACGAGTATGCTTAACCGGAGGTTGGATTGAGTTGTGATGTAAACCTGCCGGACCCGCCCGGCTGTCCAGTAATCACAAAAATACCTATACAATGGGGAGGTTAAGGCATTAAGCCCAATAAGGACATGAGGTTAGACTGAGTTGCAGTGCAAACCTGCTCGGAACCGACCGGCTGTCCAGTAACCGCAACAATACCTGTCTATTGTGAGTGGTCGGTGCTTTAATGAATAAATTAAAGCTAG
This sequence comes from Allium sativum, assembly GCA_030737875.1. Taxonomy (NCBI): domain Eukaryota; kingdom Viridiplantae; phylum Streptophyta; class Magnoliopsida; order Asparagales; family Amaryllidaceae; genus Allium; species Allium sativum. The sequence goes on along the minus strand of JASFAX010000020.1, from coordinate 10,642,928 downwards.
AATAAGGATGGTAGGGTTAAGTTAACTAAAATACTTAACCAATTCAACATGTTAACTAAACTGATGGGTGGAGTTAGGTTAATACAGACACTTAACCATTTAACATGTTTGACTAGAAAACCCTAGTAATGGGGACCCATTTCAGCAGTAACCCAATTAGGTATCATGGTACCCTGAAACTAGGTAGGGTGGGGCACGATTACTGGGCTGATTGTAAGCGGTCAAAAGCAACGGCGGTTGGTGTAGCAGTGTGGATTCTAACGGAGTGCGGGCGTGCACACAGTTCGGAGCAGGCAAATAGGGCATTGAGCACCAGTAGTATAAACTATGCATTCTAGAATTGTGTCGGGCCACCACCATGGGACCTGATACACCCCATGGTGGGACCAGCATAGGAATCTACAATCAAGTGAGGCCGTATGACACATATGTTTATGCGAGTAGGAGCCTATCTTTAGAAGGGGGATTACTTCACCTTGATCATGGGGGGCCAATTGAGACAGTGCAAGTAGGTGCAGAGAAGTAATAGTGAGTGCGTTTAGTATAGTTAGTATTTTCTGCAATATCTTATCTTATATTCTGGTATTGTCCTGTACTTAGTTTATACAAGTCATGATCTTTTTATTGTTCTCATGCTAGAATTATAACTAGACTTACCAGACTTATGTCTGACCCATTTTCCTTTCGCTTTCTTTTCTTTTGTTTCCCCCCCAGGTCCACAGGGAGGAAACACCTCAGCTTAGTCAGAATTTTCATCCAGCTTGAAGAAAGAGAATGTATTGCTTGGATCTCTTTCGTTTTGGGCTATGGCTTTGGAAATTCTATGGGGATTTATGCAGTTTAAACTTTGTTTCATGCTTCTTTAAGTTTTAAATCAAGACAGTATTATGGTTGTAATAATTGGAAGTTTGTTTTGAGGCAACAATGGAAATGTTTTGTATGAACACGTATTTATGAAATGAAAGTCTGTTTGTCTTGTGTTTTATCTGTGACTTTTACTTATAAACCTCCACCGAAGTTAAGGCATTCCCTTTGTGAGTGACCTTTATAGAGGTGGGGTGTTTCACTTGGTATCAGAGCACAGGTTTACCAGATTAGATAAAGGTTTTTGAAACTATTTTCAAAAAGAAGTTTAAAGAAGCCTTTTTTCACGAAAAAGCGTTGTTTTTAAAAGTCATAATTCCCCAAAGCCATACACACTATCTCTCTATCCTTTTGTCTTGAATCTTTCCTTTTTGTTTCAGCATGTATGGAGATCTTAACCTTCCAGAAGGAGTACCGATACCTGGCTGGTTCCGAAGGTACCTAGAGGCTAGAGCCAATGGTGCGGGCCCAGCAGACATTCCTCCTCCCACAGTGGCAGCGGTTCCTCCTCCTCCTCCTCGTGGAAATACTTACGCTAAGACGTGTAGAGACTTCAAGGCTATGGGTGGAAAGGACTTTTATGGAACTGAATCCTTTGTAGTAGCAAGGAACTGGCTGAAGGAGACCGAAGATTTGTTCGTCATCTTTGAAGTTGACGATAGGCAAAAGATACAGCTAGCAAAGTGGTTGCTTAAAGACGAAGCTTCTTATTGGTTGGAAGTTACCCATGCTGAGAGGCCAATGGAAACTTGGGAAGATTTCAGGATGAGGTTTGAGATGAAATTCCTCTCCCAAGCTGAAAGAAGCCTGCAGATGGAGAAGTTCCTAACTCTTAAATAAGGAAGTATGTCGATCAAGGAGTACGTCAATCAGTTTAATCAACTGGCTAGATTTGGGCTGGATTTAGTAAATACCCAACACAAGAAGACCCTTCGCTTCGTCAAAGGTCTGAATGAGCCTCTACACAGCCTTGCTATGACCCATATACCCATGGGGGGCGACTTATGAAAGCTTGGTGGACAAGGCACTGCTACACGAGGAAGATAAAGGCAAGAAAGAGGAAAAGGTGGAAGTGCCTCAAGAAAAGAAAGAGGGTTTGCAGGATAAGAAAACAGACTTCAAGATCGGCGGGAAGAACAACAAATCCCATGAAAAGAGAAGGTGTAATTTCTGTGGCATCGTTGGACATATAGCGAAAGACCGCAGAAAGAAGAAGGCGAAGATGAATGGTGGTTGTTTCCATTGCGATGAGACTAGACACCTGGCTTAGGACTGCCCAAAGAAGCGGGGGCAGGGACAGAAGACTGGATCCACTTAGGGGGGGACAGGTTCACGCGCTGGTGGCACCTCTGTAGGAACGAGGTAGAAATATTTCTGTAGAAAGTTTAGTTTATCTCTATGATCATCCAGTTCGCATTCTCTTTGATTCTGGCGCATCACACTCCTTTATTTCATCTGCTTTAGTAGAATCTCTGCACCTAGACACTAGTATGGTAGAAGATCCCTTGGTTGTTTCAAATCCAATTGGGGGCTCATCTTATTTGTCAATGGTTTGTTTGGATTTGAAAATCACTATTCTAAGTGTTGAGTTTAGATGTAGTGCCTTTTTTTGGGTTTCTCGGGATATGGATTGATCTTAGGCATGGACTAGTTATCCAGTAATGGTGCCATTCTTGATTGTGAGAAAAGAGTGGTTAGACTCTTGAATCGGCTTGATAACACTCTAGAAATTTCTTGTAATCCCTTGAATGCTGTTATGCTTAGTTATCTAGAGTCGCTTGATGCTTCTGTTGAGAATTTGCAGTCGGTTAGAGTGGTCTGTGAATATCCGGATGTCTTTGAAGAGGTGAAGCAATTACCTCCGAGGTGGGATATAGACTTCCGCGTATATCTTGTTGATAATGCAAAGCCCGTAGCTTTACCTGTTTGACACATGGATCCAAAGTAGAGAAAGGAGCTCAGTAAGCAAGTTAAGGAGCTTCTCGAGAAGGGGTTTATAATGCGGAGTATCTCAGAATGGGGTGCTCTAGTGGTGTTCACCACCAAAGCAGATGGCTCACTACGTCTTTGTGTGGATTATAGGGAGCTAAACAAGCCGACTGAGAAGAATAGACACCCGCTTCCCAGAATAGACGATTTGTTTGATCAACTTGTAGGTGCGTCAGTTTTCTCCTAACTAGATCTGGCTACTGGGTTCCATCAGCTAAGGGTTGCTGAAGATAGCAGTGATAAGACGGCGTTCAGAACCCTAGACAGTTTCTTCGAGTGGTTTGTCAGGCCGAAACACCCGCTTCCCAGAATAGACGATTTGTTTGATCAACTTGTAGGTGCGTCAGTTTTCTCCTAACTAGATCTGGCTACTGGGTTCCATCAGCTAAGGGTTGCTGAAGATAGCAGTGATAAGACGGCGTTCAGAACCCCAGACAGTTTCTTCGAGTGGTTTGTCATGCCTTTCGGCCTGACAAACGCACATGCATATTTCGTAGACTTAATGAGCAGGGTGTTCAGAAAATTCCTCAACAAGTTTGTGGTTGTCTTCGTAGACGATATTTTGATCTTCTCAAAGAATGAGGAAGAACATGCTCAGCATCTGAAGGAGATCATGGATACTCTCCGGCCACATCAGCTAAAAGCAAAATTTTCCAAGTGCCACTTCTGGAGAGAAGAAGTAAGGTTTCTTGGACATATAGTATCCAAAGAGGGGTTAGCTGTGGACCCCGCGAAAGTAGTGGCGGTGCAAGATTGGAAGGCACCAAGAAATACAACCAAAGTCCGAAGCTTTCTCGGGCTAGCAGGTTTTTACCGAAAGTTCATTAGAGATTTCGCGAAAATCTCAGCCCCACTCACATGGCTAACAAAGAAGAATCTAGCGTTCGTCTGGGATTTGGATTGTGATATTGCTTTCCAACGCTTGAAAAGGGCTCTCACAAAAGCCCCAGTTTTTAAATTGCCAGACGGAAGCAAAATGTTCACACTATACACAGATGCATGCGGAACGGGACTAGGCACTGTTCTGATGCAAGAAGGGAAGGTAGTAGCTTATGGTGGAAGACAATTGAAAGTTCATGAAAAGAACTACCCAACCCACGATTTTGAGTTAGCCGCCATCGTCTTTGCGCTTAAGTCTTCGCGCCATTATCTCCTAGGTGAGAAGTTCGAATTATATACTGACCATAAATCATTGAAGTATCTTTTCTCGCAGAAAGACCTTAGCTTGAGGCAGCAAAGGTGGATGGAGTTTCTTGCCTCGTATGATTTTTAGATTTCCTATACTCCTGGCAAAGGCAACGTAGTAGCAGACGCCTTAAGCAGAAAGAAGCAAACCTTAAGCCCTCTCTTTATGGAAAGGCAAAGCTTGGAGTTCATAGCAAGCTTTAACTTCAGACCCTCCATCGACTTCGTACCCGGCCTGCTAGCAACATTAGAAGTGCAACCAACTCTATTAGACTCAGTTTGGGCTGCACAACACGAAGACCCTCAGCTTGTTGATGTGATTAATAAGTTAATTAGGGTTGAAACTTCCAGTCACCTCAATAGGTACTCATCGATGATAAGGGTTGGCTGAGGCGAGATGGAAGACTATGCGTCCCACAAGCAAGGGATTTGATAAAGACGGTTCTCGAGGAAGCATACCATTCCAAGATGAAAACACACCCAGGTGGAGACAAGATGTACAAAGACGTAAAGAGAGTTTTCTTTTGGAACGACATGAAGAAGGACGTGGCAGATTTCATTTCTAAGTGTGTGATATGTCAACCAGTCAAGGCGGATCAAAAGAAGCCTGGAGGACTGCTTCATCCTCTAGAAGTCCCACAATGGAAGTGGGATAGCATATCAATGGAATTCATTGATGGGTTGCCTAGGTCTAGAAAGGGCAATACTAGCATTTGGGTAATAGTGGACAGACTCACAAAAAGCGCCCACTTTATACCTATCAAGAGTAGAAGGACTGCCTCATCTCTAGCATCTCTTTATCTCAAGGAAATAGTTCGACTCCGTGGAATACCCTCCAGCATAGTGAGTGACCGAGATCCTATCTTTATGAGCGAGTTTTGGCGGAGTCTGCAAGAAACTGTAGGCACACATTTATGCTTGAGCACGACTTATCACCCCCAAACTGATGGTCGGACGGAGAGGGTGAATAAAGTATTAGAAGATCTTTTGATACTGTGCGTTCTTGACTTTGGAGGGACATGGGAGGATCATCTCCCTTTAGTGGAATTCGCCTACAACAACAGCTACCAAGCCACCATCGGCATGGCGCCCTTAGAAGCTTCGTATGGAAGACTGTGCCGATCACCAACTTGTTGGTGGGAGTGTAACAACCCGTATTTTTGAATAACATGTTATAACTTAAATGGAGGCAGAATTAAACTGTAAAATCTGAATCAAGGGAAACGGGCTATGCCATTGCGTTCGTCTCGGAAAAATACGCGAAATAGAGTCCGAGTTTTCGAAAATCGGAGTCCGTATGACCAAGATATGGCCTCGCGAAGTTTAACGAAAAATTCCCAAATTAAAGTATACTTAATTAAGTGAAATGGGTTGCGCAGAGAAATATATATATATTGATATATATATATATATATATAATTGAAAATTAAATAAATAAATATGCAAAAATGTTCAAAACAGCGAATTGGGAGAGGGGAATAACCGAACCGGCCGATTTTTGAGGTCGACCCGAGCTTGCTGGGTCGACTAGGGGTTAATCCAGGGTGTTTGGCTGTCAACCCGTGGGCCAATTCGCTCAAATGCAGATTTTGCATTTGGATGGTTCTCATGGTTCATCTTTAATCTAAAGGCCCTAGATGGTTCCTACACTTGACTTCTTCCCCAAGACATGCTTTGATGGCTTGGATTGAATCTAGGTTTAATCCTATGGCCTAAAACACTTGCCTAATCTATAAATAAGACCCTAACCTACCCTAAATCATCATTATTCATTCATACAACTAAACTATGGCAAAATCAATCCTCTCATGGCCTCCACTCTCTTCATAAAATTCCTAAATAAATTCCTAAGTGATTTTCCATGCATACAAGTGTTTTCAAACTTGTATGAGCATCATTAGCTTGCATTCAAGTCAAGTTTATATATTTGCATCATAAAGAAAGAGTCTTGATCATTTTGGCTCAAGGGTTTTGCTTGCATTTTGGGTTTAATTGATTTCATAAGGGCTTTGTCATATTTTTGTGACTTCTTAAGCATTGTAAGCCCTATTCTACTTTCATACTTAAACTCTAAAGTTAAATGTATGATATGCAAGTTTATATGCAAGTTTATCATGTTGTGATATGCAAGTTTATCATGTTGTGATATGCAAGTTTATATGCAAGTATGCCAAGTTATGTTATGCAAGTTTGGGTTGAACATTTTGTTCATGCTATCATGTTATGCAAGCTTATTTTGGGTTTATGAACATAAAGCTTTAAGCTTTATGCCAAAGGTTGCATTTTAGCAACATGTAAGTTATCATATCTCTTATGATAACTTGCATGTGAGGCTAAATGCGAACTTATGGCCATCTCTACATGTCATTTAGCACCATGTATCACCAATATGCTAAGTTTGGTTTTATGCATGCTTTTGAGGCCTAAAAATGTAATATGCAAGTGTATGAACATATGAACATTTCATATGCCACCATGTTAAGCTTGTGACTTCAATACCTTTATGTCATGATTATGCCAAGTTCCCTCTTTCTATCCTTTATGCGCTATTGCGATATGTAAGCGATGGGATTGCGTTTGGGGTTGGGTAAACTTAAAAGACATAAAACATAAGCTTGGGAATTTACCTATTAAGTTAGGTCTACCCATTGGGAATTTACCTATTAAGTTAGGTCTACCCAATTGCTTGAAAACTTGTAACATGTTTTGGAAACATGATGGACATGACACTTAGAAAAGATAAGTGTAGCCAACTCGAGGTTGGGTTGAGTTTGTAGCGTAAACCTACCCGGAACCGACCGGCTTAACTAGTTGCTACAAACAATAGGACCCAATGTGAGAAGTTGGTCATGTTGTACCTTGAACCCGAGGTTAGACCAAGTTGTGGTGTAAAGCTACCCGGACCCGCCCGGCTTAACTAGTAACCACAACAAGGTCTAATGTGAGAGGTTAAGGCGCATTAAATTAATTAATGCCTCGTGATTAGGGTTAAGTCATGGTCCACTTAATACTTAACCAATTTGGGCTTGGTAGATTAATCGGGGTTAAGTCGTGAACTCATCGTTACACTTAACCAAGTTAATCCAGGATTAGCAAGAGGGTTAAACCGTACTTAACCCACTAGAAAAATCCTAGCAATGGGGGCCCACTCCAGCAGTAATCCCAAGTTAGTATCATCATGACCCTAGGGACTAGGCTAGGGTGGGGGCACGATTACTGGACTGGAGGTAAGTGACCAAAAGCGACGGCAGAGGGTACGCCGGTGTAGTTCCGGGCGGACTCTGGTCGTGCACATAGTCCGTAGCCGGAGAAAACATGCACGGGTACCAGTAGATCGGGACTGTGCACTCATGTTCATGGTGTCCAGGGGTTGACACCCTAGGGCTTGATACACCCGAAGGGTGGACCCGACACAGTTCGACTACAATTATGATTGGGCCGTATTGACACCAACACGTGACGAGTTAGGCTTAGGGAGCCGATCGACTAGACCGTTTGGTTGGACCTTGTATTAGGGTCATTTCATGTTATTGGCCCAAAGCTTGGGCCAAGGGATCAATACTTGTTTATTCAAGTCATGTTAGTTTGCTAGTACACCTGTGGTGCAAAACCTTAATCCTGATTATGCGATGACACATTTATCTACCTTGTTAGTTAATCATCATGCTAGTATATTGTTATCCTTATGTTCATCCCTGCTGCTCATGCCAGTTAACTTTATCAGTTTACATTGATTGTAGTAGGGCTTACTCAGTCTTTTTGACTGACCTGTTTTCTTTCGCCTCTTTTCTTCCGTTCCCCCCCCCCCAGGTTCTCAGGGAGGGAATACTGGAGCTTAGCTTGGATTTCAGATTGCTTGCTTATGGGAATTCAGCTCATGTACGGTTTCGACATGAAGCTAGCTATGGTTACCACTTAATTGGGGATAGCACTTATTTATTTCAGTTTTTCAGTTGATGTTGTTTTATCTAGACTTGTTTATTTGGAAAGCTATGTTGTACCAGACTTGTTTTGAAATGTTTTGAAATCTTCCGCTGTTTTATCTATGTTATTTACTCTGTTTACATATATACATATGTTCTTGTTCTGCCTTGATATATCATTATGCATGTTTACCTGATTCAAACGCCCCTCCAAAGTCAGAGTGCTTGCAAGAGACACCCTGGCGGAGGCGGGGTGTTACAATTTGGTATCAGAGCATATGGTTTACGAGAAGGAACAAAAAGGTTTTTAAAACTTTTGGAAAACTATTTTCAAAACCAAGTATAAAGTATTTTCCAAAGAAAATTCTAGTTTATTTTAAAGGCTATTCCCCAAAAAGCCATTAGCAAAATTCCTTCGTTTTTCTCCATTCTGAATCTGTCTTTTTCTTCGTTTTCAGCATGGCCGATAACTTTGCTATTCCGGAGGGAGTGCACGTACCTGTTTGGTATAGGAGACTTTTGGAGGCTAGGGCGACCGAAGCCGGCCCCGCAGATGTTCCTCCTCCTCCTCCTCCGGTAGTTAATGTTCCTCCTCCTCCTCCTCCGGTGGTTAATGTTCCTCCTCCTCCTGTCGCTGAGGTTCCTCTTCCTCCTCCCCCTCAGCATCCTCAAGTGGACTTCGCAAAGACTTGCAAAGATTTCAAAGCAATGGGTGGCAAGAACTTTCAAGGCACTGAGACTTTTGTAGAGGCCAGAAATTGGTTGAAAGAGACCGAGGATTTGTTTGCTATCTTTGGGTTAGACGATCAGAGGAAGCTCTTGTTGGCGGTTTGGCTTATGAAGGATGAAGCCGCTTATTGGTGGGAAGTCACCAATGGTACTAGGCCTGTTGAGACTTGGGCCGATTTTAGGGCAAGGTTCATGTTTAAGTTTCTATCTTCTGCCGAGGTGAATCTGCAAATGGAGAGGTTCATAACTTTGAGACAAGGGGATATGTCTGTCAGAGAATATGTGAACAAGTTCAATCAATTAGCTCGTTTTGGCTTGGATATGGTGAATACTCCTCAGAAGAAGGCTCTTCGTTTTGCTAGAGGATTGAATGAGCCGTTGCAGGGATTGGCTATGTCACATATTCCCCATGGGGCCACGTTTGAGAGTTTGGTTGATATGGCATTACTTCAGGGAGATGTCAAGAAAGAGATCAAGATGAATGATACTCAAGCTAAGAAGACTGATTCCCAGGGAAAAGGAAATCAGGGAAATCCAAGTGGTCAAAGTAGTCAAGGCAATCAGAACAAGAACAAGAACAAGGGTCAAGGCAACAAAGGGAACAACAACAAGGGCAAGAACAACAAGGGGAAGTGCCATTATTGCGGTTCAGTTGGGCATCTTATTAAGGATTGTAAGAAGAGGAAAAGGAAGAATGGTGAATGCTTTTTCTGTGGTGAGACTGGACATTTCAGTAAGGATTGCCCGAGGAAGCAAGGGCAAGGCCAGGGTCAGACTCAGCGTGCTGGACCTTCAGGAGGGCAAGTTCATGCTCTCAATGTCGCTCCAGTTCCCGATCGAGGTAGTATTTCTATTGAGAGCCTTGTATATATTTTTGATTTTCCAGTTCGTACCTTGTTTGATTCTGGTGCATCGCATAGCTTTATCTCATCTGATCTTGTTGATAGTTTGCACCTTAGTACTAGCTTGGTAGATGATCCCGCCTGTGTCTCAAATCCTATTGGGGGTTCCGCCCATTTGTCTATGATATGTGGGGATTTGAGGATCTCTATACTGAGTGTAGAGTTCTTGTGCAGTGCTTATGTTCTTGGTTTTAGGGGATACGGATTGATATTGGGCATGGATTGGCTGTCCAGATATGGAGCCATTCTTGATTGTGAGCATAGGGTTGTGAGGCTCGTGACTCGCCTCAGAAACACCCTAGAGATTTCTTGTGATCCGAGAGGTCCCGTCATGTTGTGCTATCTGGAATCACTCGACTCGTCAATGGAAACTCTTCAGTCTGTGAGAGTGGTTCGAGAGTATCCGGATGTTTTCGATGAAGTTAGGGGGTTGCCCCCTAAGCGAGAGATTGATTTCCGTATTTATCTGGTGGATAATGCAAAGCCTGTTTCTTTGCCCGTTCGGTACATGGCTCCGCGTGAAAGGCGGGAGCTAAGTAAGCAAGTGAAAGAGTTGCTTGAGAAGAACTTCATTAGACGAAGTATATCTGAATGGGGAGCGCCTGTGGTATTTGCTACCAAGGCGGATGGTTCTCTCCGACTTTGCGTTGACTATCGAGAGTTGAATAAGCTGACTAAGAAGAACAGACACCCGTTACCGAGGATTGATGATCTCTTTGACCAGCTTGTCGGTGCTTCTGTTTTCTCTCAGCTTGATCTTGCTACGGGGTTCCATCAGCTCAGGGTAGCTGAAGATAGTATAGACAAGACTGCGTTCAGAACTCCAGATGGATTCTTCGAATGGCTTGTCATGCCGTTCGGCTTGACTAATGCACCCGCATATTTCGTGGACTTGATGAGTAGGGTGTTCAGGGAGTTCTTGAACAAGTTTGTCGTGGTCTTCGTAGATGATATTCTGATCTTCTCTAAGGATGAGGAAGAGCACGCAAGGCATCTCATGGAGGTGATAGATACGCTTAGAGCGCATCAGTTGAAGGCCAAGTTCTCCAAGTGTCACTTTTGGAGAAGGGAAGTTAGATTCCTTGGGCATATAGTATCTAAGTAAGGCTTAGCGGTGGATCCCGCTAAGGTAGTGGCAGTTCAGGATTGGAAGACTCCAAGGAATGCAACCGAAGTGAGAAGTTTTCTAGGTCTTGCGGGTTTTTACCGGAAGTTCATCAAGGACTTCGCAAAGATATCCGCTCCTCTCACTAAATTGACGAAGAAGAATTTAGTTTTTGCTTGGAGCATAGAATGCGAGCTTGCTTTTCAGAAGCTCAAGAGAGCCCTCACATCAGCACCTGTTCTAGCTTTGCCCGATGGAGGGAAGTTATTTACCGTATACACCGATGCATGTGGCACGGGGTTAGGAGCTGTTCTTATGCAAGAAGGAAGAGTGATATGCTTTGGCGGTAGACAACTCAAAGTGCATGAGAAGAATTATCCCACTCATGACTTAGAGTTGGCAGCAATAGTATATGCACTCAAGGCTTGGTGCCATTATCTTCTGGGAGAAAGATTTGAGCTTTATACCGATCACAAGTCATTGAAGTATCTCTTTTCTCAGAAGGATCTGAATCTGAGGCAACAAAGATGGATGGAATTCTTGGCGTCCTACGATTTTGAGATAGCTTATACCCCCGGTAAGGGGAATGTGGTAGCAGATGCATTGAGTAGAAGAAGGTTGACCCTAAGTCCTCTATTCGTTGAGATGAAGAATTTAGAGTATGTGGCAACCTTTGATTTCTCTTTGGCGATTGAGTCGATGATCGGTTCTTTAGCATCTCTGGAACTCAGACCTACCCTGTAACAACCCGTATTTTCAATAAACTGTTATAACATAAATCGAGGCAGAATTTAATTCGAAAATCAGAATCAGGGGAAACGGGCTATGCCATTGCGTTCGTCTCAGAAAAATACGCGAAATAGAGTCTGAGTTTTCGAAAATCGGAGTCCGTATGACCCGGTTAAGGCCCATTGAAGTTTTCAGAAATTTCTATGCTAAAAACAGATTTAAATTTCAAATTAGAAACAAGGATTAGGGCTAATCAGGGTTAGGCGGGAAAATTCCCGCCAGGGGCCCCATGTCGACAGGCATGTCGACAGGGCCCCCAGGGTGTCGACAGCCCTGTCGACAGGGGGTGCCCAAGCAGCTTAGCCTGGTGCACCATTTCTGATTTGGGTTGGGTCTTGTGGCTTGGTTCTGGAGAATTCTGAGATCTGACGAGCCAAACCTAATCTAGGGTTAATCCTAGGGCTAAAAACACTCTAATCTTCTATAAATATACCCCTAATCCTACCCTAAAGCCTCATTAATCAATCTAGCAACTAAACTATGTCAATTTGAAACCTCAAATGGCCTCCACCTAAAATCCCTAGCCTCCACCTTCCTCAAAGTTTAATCCTATGAAGATATGATGATCATACAACCTTTTCTATGTTGTATGAGTGCTTAATAACTTGCATACTTCATTAAGTAGCAAGTTTGATTTGCTAAGTTTGTGTTTTGGGATTTTGCAAAAGGGTTTTCTTATTTGAGGCTTTGTTTTGGGTTTTAAAAGGGCTTCGTCATCTTATTTGGTGGATTTGTGACTTGTTTATATTTGTAAGCCCTCTTACCTTCACTTTACAAACTCTAAAGTTAATGTTTGGTGAAAGTTGAGATTTATGTGAGTTTAGTTGATTATGCATGCTTATGCGAACTCACTAGGCCATGTTTTATATGATTCATAAGTTATGCATGCTTATGCGAACTCACTATGTCATGTTTTATATGATTCATAAGTTATGCATGCTTATGCGAACTCACTATACCATGTTTTACATGTTTCATAAGTTATGCATGCATATGCGAGATTTCTATGCCATGTTTTACATGTTTCACAAGTTATGTATGCTTATGCGAGCTTATTATGTCATGTTCTACATGTTTCATGGGTTATGCATGTTTATGCAAGATCACCTTACCATGTTATGCAAGTTTAATGGATTATGCATGCTTATGCAAGATCATCTTACCATGTTATGCAAGTTTAAATGGATTATGCATGTTCACCTTACCATGTTATGCATATTTAATAAGCTATGCATGTTTATGCGAGTTTACTATGACATGATTTGCAAGTTTAACATGTATGCATGTTTATCAAAATGTGTGAAGTTCATCATGTATGTTATGCCAAGTTACCTTTTATACCCTTAAGCGTTATGACGAACATGTAAGCGAGATAATGACGTTGGGAGGGTTTGGGTAAACTTAAAAATACATGAAACTAAAAGATTGGGAATTTACCTATTAAGTTAGGTCTACCCCTTGGGAATTTACCTATTAAGTTAGGTCTACCCAAGTATATGTCAACTTGTAAATATGTTCTAAAGTGGACATGACATTAGATAACATGATATGGCCAACTCGAGGTTAGACCTAGTTGTGGTGTAAGTCTTCCCAGGTAACCACAACGTGGGGTCTAATGTGGGTAGTTGGTCATGTTGCACCATAAGACCCGAGGTTAGACCTAGACGTGGTGTAAATCTTCCCAGGTAACCACGGATGTCTAACGTGAGAGGTTGGGTGCATTAAGTAATTAATGCCTCATGATTAGGGTTAAGTCATGGCCCACTAATACTTAACCAATAATGGGGATGCGAGGATTAGATGGGGTTAAGTGGTTACACTTAACTAATTTAATCCAGGATTAGTGAGGGGTTAAAACCACACTTAACCCTCTTAGAAACCCTAGCAACGTGGTCTGTTCCAGCAGTAATCCCAGTTTGGTATCATTCACAACCCTAGAGGCTAGGCTAGGGCGGGGCACGATTACTGGACTGATGTAAGCGACCAAAGCGACGACTGCGTGGTACAGCGGTGCGGGTCCGGCGGGCTACGGACGTGCACGTAGTCCGATGTTGGACAAACTCGAGGCACGTGTACCAGTAGGCTTAGACTGTGCATTATTGCTTAGGTGTCTGGGGTTGACACCCGAGGGCTTGATACACCCGAAGGTGGACCCAGCACAGTCTGACTACATCCATGTGGGCCGTATGGACACCAACACTTGACGTGTTAGGTTTATAGGGAGCCGATCGACTAGACCGTTGGGCTGGGCCTTATACTAAGGTCACTTCATGTTATTGGGCCAAAGTTTGGGCTAAGGGATCAGGATCTATTTTGTGGGTTTGCTAGTACACTGTGGTGCAAAGTTTAATCTCGTCTATGTGATGTCACCCTTATCTATTGCCAGTATGTTCATCTCAGTTTCCATCATGCTGTTAACTTTATTAGTTTATAGATTGATCGTAGTAGGGCTTGCCAGTCTTTCTGACTGACCTGTTTTCTTTCGCTTCTTTTCTTCCGTTCCCCCCCCCCCCACAGGTTCTCAGGGAGGGGCTACATCTGCTTAGTGGATCTTTGGCTTGCGTATTGGATAGCTCATGTATGGATCTGAGCTAGCTGTGGCTTATCTTTTATTTCTGGGGATTAGTACTGATGTTTTACCATGTACTTTGTTATCACGTATCTAGACTTATGTTGTATTTTAATTATGACATTTTGATAGTATGTACTTGACTATGTTGGTTTTCTGAGATGATGATGAGGGGTTTTATCTGCTACCGCTGCTTTACTTATATTTACTTATATTTATTCTGTCTTGCGATATCTCTGTGCATGTTTACCTTCACAATAACGCCCCTCCAAAGCTAGTACATTCTAAGGAGTGATCCTAGTGGAGGTGGGGTGTTACAATTTGGTATCAGAGCACGAGGTTAACAAGATTGAACAAAACTTTTGGAAAAAAAAAACCCTTTTGAAAATCTATTTTCAAAAACCTACTAAGTATTTTCCAAAATAAAGTCTAGATTATTTTAAGGCTAATCCCCAAAAGCCATCAGCATTATCATTCGTTCCCTTGACCTGATCTTATCTTATCTTTTGTTTCAGTATGGCTGAGAATCTTGACATCCCAGATGGAGTGAACGTACCACTCTGGTATAGGAGACTCCTAGAAGCTAGGGCGGCAGCCGGTCCCGCCAACCCTACTCCCACTCCCCCTCCTGTAGTTGAGAATCCTATCCCTAATATCCCTCCTCCGGTGGTTCCTGCTCCCCCTCCTCCAGCAGCTAATATTCCCCCTCCCGTTGCTAATGTTCCTCCCCCTCCCGTTGCTGAGGCTCCTCTTCCTCCTCCTCCCCCTCAGCATCCTCAGATTGAGTTTACAAAGGTTTGTAAAGACTTCAAGGCAATGGGAGGCAAGAATTTCCTAGGCACGGAATCTTTCGTTGAAGCTAGGAATTGGCTGAAGGACACGGAGGACTTGTTTGCTATCTTTGGGATTGATGACGAGAGGAAAATCCTATTGACAGTATGGCTTTTGAAGGATGAAGCGGCCTATTGGTGGGAGGTCACCAATGGGACGAGGCCCGTTGAGACTTGGGCCGATTTGAGGGCTAGATTTGTGACCAAGTTTCTATCTTCAGCCGAGGCGAATTTACAAATGGAGAAGTTCATTTCATTAAAGCAAGGTGATATGTCGATCAAGGAGTATGTGAACAAGTTTAATCAGCTGGCCCGCTTTGGTTTGGATATAGTGAACACCCCGGAGAAGAAGGCTCTTCGATTTGCCAGAGGATTGAATGAGCCGCTACATGGCTTGGAGATGTCACATATTCCGCATGGAGCCACTTTCGAGAGTTTGGTCAATATGGCTCTGCTTCAGGGAGAGGGAAAGAAGGAAGTCAAGTCGGGCGATACTCAAGCAAAGAAGGCTGATTCTCAAGGCAAAGGCAACCAAGGTCAAAGCAGTCAAGGAAATCAGAATAAGAACAAGAAGGGCAACAACAAAGGCAAGGGGAAGTGCAATTACTGTGGCATAGCTGGGCACTTTGCTAAGGATTGCAGGAAGAAGAAAAGGAAGCTTAGTGGTGGATGCTTTTCTTGTGGAGAGACTGGGCACTTCAGCAAAGAATGCCCAAAGAAGAAAGGACAGGCTGGATCTTCAGGAGGGCAAGTTCATGCTCTCAATGCCGCTTCAGTTCCCGAGCGAGGTAGTGTTTCTGTTGAGAACCTTGTTTATATCTCTGATCTTCCAGTATGTACCTTGTTTGATTCTGGTGCATCACATAGCTTTATTTCATCTGATCTTGTCGATGGCTTGCACCTCAGTACTAGCTTAGTGGATGATCCCGTTTGTGTTTCGAATCCCATTGGGGGTTCTGCTCATCTATCTATGATATGTGAGGATCTAAGGATCTCTATACTCAGCGTTGAGTTCTTGTGTAGTGCGTATGTTCTAGGTTTCAGGGGATACGGATTGATCTTGGGCATGGATTGGCCGTCTAGATATGGAGCCATTCTGGATTGTGAGCATAGGGTTGTAAGGCTTGTGACTCGCCTGGGCAACACCTTAGAGATTTCATGCAATCCGAAGAATCCCGTCATGTTATGCTATCTAGAATCTCTCGACTCATCAGAGGAGGCCCTTCAGTCTGTAAGGGTGGTCCGGGATTATCCAGATGTGTTTGAAGAAGTTAAGGGGTTGCCCCCTAAACGAGAGATTGACTTTCGCATCTATCTGGTAGATAATGCTAAACCTGTTTCTTTGCCCGTTCGGCATATGGCTCCGCGTGAGAGACGGGAGCTGAGCAAGCAAGTGAAAGAATTGCTTGAGAAGGGCTTCATCAGAAGGAGTATATCCGAATGGGGAGCGCCTGTGGTGTTTGCAACTAAGGCAGATGGCTCTCTTCGACTCTGTGTGGATTATAGAGAATTGAATAAGCTGACTAAGAAGAACAGACACCCGTTACCGAGGATTGACGATCTCTTTGATCAACTTGTTGGTGCTTCTGTTTTCTCTCAGCTTGATCTTGCTACGGGTTTTCATCAGCTCAGAGTGGCTGAAGACAGTATAGACAAAACTGCATTCAGAACTCCA
The DNA here is from genome assembly GCA_030737875.1 of Allium sativum. NCBI lineage: Eukaryota > Viridiplantae > Streptophyta > Magnoliopsida > Asparagales > Amaryllidaceae > Allium > Allium sativum. The sequence goes on along the minus strand of JASFAX010000020.1, from coordinate 10,626,368 downwards.
GACGGATTCTTTGAATGGCTTGTTATACCGTTCGGTTTGACGAATGCACCCGCGTATTTTGTGGATTTGATGAGTAGGGTGTTTCGGGAGTTCTTGAATAAGTTTGTCGTGGTCTTTGTTGATGATATTCTAGTCTTCTCCAAGGATGAGGAAGAGCATGCGAGGCACCTAGTAGAGGTGATGAACACACTCAGAGCACACCAGTTAAAAGCCAAGTTCTCCAAGTGCCACTTTTGGAGAAGGGAAGTCAGATTTCTTGGGCATATCGTATCCAAGCAAGGCTTGGCAGTGGATCCCGCTAAGGTGGTTGCAGTTCAGGATTGGAAGACTCCAAGGAATGCAACCGAGGTGAGGAGCTTTCTGGGTCTTGCGGGTTTCTATCGGAAGTTCATCAAGGACTTCACGAAGATATCCGCTCCTCTTACTAAGTTGACGAAGAAGAACTTAGTCTTTGCTTGGGATATGGATTGTGAGCTTGCTTTTCAGAAGCTCAAGAGAGCCCTTACCTCCGCACCAGTTCTAGCCTTACCCGATGGTGGTAAGATATTTACCGTGTACACTGATGCTTGTGGCACGGGATTGGGTGCCGTTCTGATGCAAGAGGGCAGAGTTATATGTTTTGGTGGGAGGCAACTTAAGGTGCATGAGAGGAATTATCCCACTCATGATCTAGAGCTGGCAGCGATTGTATATGCGCTCAAAGCATGGCGTCATTATCTTCTGGGAGAGAGATTTGAGCTATATACTGATCATAAGTCTTTGAAGTATCTCTTTTCGCAGAAAGATCTGAACTTAAGACAGCAGAGATGGATGGAATTTTTGGCTTCCTATGATTTTGAGATATCCTATACCCCTGGCAAGGGGAATGTGGTAGCGGATGCGTTGAGTAGGAAAAGGTTGACACTAAGTCCTCTATTTGTTGAGATGAAGAATTTAGAGTTCTTGGCAACCTTTGATTTCTCTTTGGCAGTGGAGTCGGAGACCGGTTCCTTGGCATCTTTAGAACTCAGGCCTACCCTTCTAGATCAAGTCGGGGCTTCACAGAAGGAAGACCCTCAGATAATTGAGATCATGGACAAGCTGGTTCGAGGGGAGACATCTAGTCACCTTGCTCGATATTCTATAGACGATAAGGGTTGGCTGAGGAGAGATGGAAGGCTTTGTGTTCCGATGGTAGAAGACTTGGTGAGGAAAGTTCTTGAGGAAGCACATCGCTCCAAGATGACCATACATCCAGGGGGTGATAAGATGTATAAGGACATGAAGCGCGTTTTCTTCTGGCCTGGGATGAAGAAGGATGTAGCGGAGTTTGTCTCGAGATGTGTTATTTGTCAGAGAGTAAAAGCTGAGTCAAAGAAGCCCGGGGGGCTATTACATCCGCTAGAGGTCCCGCTATGGAAGTGGGAGAGCATTTCTATGGACTTTATCGATGGGCTTCCAAGGTCCAGGAAGGGGAACACGAGCATATGGGTCATTGTGGATAGGCTCACGAAGAGTGCTCATTTTATCCCAGTAAAGAGCAAAAGAACCGCATCTGGACTAGCATCAGTATATCTTCGTGAGATAGTGCGGCTACATGGAGTCCCTTCCAGCATAGTCAGTGACCGAGACCCCATCTTTACTAGTCAGTTCTGGAACAGTTTACAGGAAGCTATGGGCACGAGATTGAACCTGAGTACAGCCTATCACCCACAAACAGACGGCCAAACAGAAAGGGTGAATAGGGTACTTGAGGACTTGTTGAGGCTTTGCATCCTGGATTTTGGTGGCGCATGGGAAGACCATCTTCCTCTTGTCGAGTTTGCATACAACAACAGTTATCAGGCGAGCATAGGGATGGCACCCTTTGAGGCTTTATATGGGAGGCCGTGCAAGTCACCTACATGTTGGTGGGAATCCACGGATAAGCTTATACTTGGACCCGACATGATTAGGGATACATCCGAGAAGGTTAAGTTGATTAGAAGACGGATGAAAGCGGCCCAAGACCGGCAGAAATCCTATGCTGACAGGCGAAGGTCCGAATTGGAGTTTGAGGTTGGGGACAAGGTTTTCGTGAAGGTTTCTCCTTTGCGGAATGTGGTCCGATTTGGAGCTGTTGGGAAGCTAGCACCGAGATTTGTTGGACCCTTCCCCATCATTGAGAGAATTGGGAAGATGGCTTATAGAGTGCAATTGCCCGAGAAGTTGTCCGGAGTGCATAATGTCTTTCATGTCTCGCATCTCCGAAAGTGCCTGCATGAGTCCGCTGAGGTGGTTGAACCTAGCATGCTTGAAGACGTGGAAGTAGAGAAAGAAGCAACTTTAAGAAGAGCTCCGATTCGTATCTTGGGGACAGAGACCAAGAAGCTAAGGAATCGTGAGGTCAGATTGGTGAAAGTTCAATGGGGTGAAGCCGAAGAAGACGCAACTTGGGAAACCGAGGAGAAGATGCGTGGGCTTTATCCATTTCTTTTTGAGGGTACACTCTCAATCTCTTTCCTTTATTTAGCGTAACTTTCTCTTTGCTATCCATGTTTATCTAGTTGTCGTGCTAAGCTTGTCATGAGAACCTTAGGTAGAAACCCTTTTGGATGAAACATGTGCTTGAGACATGTTATGTTTGATGGTTGCAAGTGGTTGCAAGTGTTTGCAAGTGGTTACTCGTGGATGCATGATACACATTAGGCACTAGATCGGCTCACACACTCCTCATATTGCATGTGCATGAGTGTTTATGCTTATTCTTGGATGAACTTTGTATGCAATCACATGGATGTTGCATATGGGTGTATGGTTGAGCACGCATATAGATATTATACATTATGATAGGGATTTGCATACATATGGATACATTTCACTAACATATTTTGCATTGATCATTGCATTAGATAGGTACATATACACACACTTTTGCATATGTTCATACAGCATTTAGAATCCTTTAAGGACAATGGTTGCTCGTGGATGATGTTTTGAGTAGATGGATGTTGGATGGTAGGATATGTTCTTCCTAACTTGAAGATTTCGGGGATGAAATCCTTTAAGGAGGGGAGAATGTAACAACCCGTATTTTCAATAAACTGTTATAACATAAATCGAGGCAGAATTTAATTCAAAAATCAGAATCAGGGGAAACGGGCTATGCCATTGCGTTCGTCTCGGAAAAATACGCGAAATAGAGTCCGAGTTTTCGAAAATCGGAGTCCGTATGACCCGGTTAAGGCCCATTGAAGTTTTCAAAAATTTCTATGCTAAAAACAGATTTAAATTTCAAATTAGAAACAAGGATTAGGGCTAATCAGGGTTAGGCGGGAAAATTCCCGCCAGGGGCCCCATGTCGACAGGCATGTCGACAGGGCCCCCAGGGTGTCGACAGCCATGTCGACAGCCCTGTCGACAGGGGGTGCCCAAGCAGCTTAGCCTGGTGCACCATTTCTGATTTGGGTTGGGTCTTGTGGCTTGGTTCTGGAGAATTCTGAGATCTGACGAGCCAAACCTAATCTAGGGTTAATCCTAGGGCTAAAAACACTCTAATCTTCTATAAATATACCCCTAATCCTACCCTAAAGCCTCATTAATCAATCTAGCAACTAAACTATGTCAATTTGAAACCTCAAATGGCCTCCACCTAAAATCCCTAGCCTCCACCTTCCTCAAAGTTTAATCCTATGAAGATATGATGATCATACAACCTTTTCTATGTTGTATGAGTGCTTAATAACTTGCATACTTCATTAAGTAGCAAGTTTGATTTGCTAAGTTTGTGTTTTGGGATTTTGCAAAAGGGTTTTCTTATTTGAGGCTTTGTTTTGGGTTTTAAAAGGGCTTCTTCATCTTATTTGGTGGATTTGTGACTTGTTTATATTTGTAAGCCCTCTTACCTTCACTTTACAAACTCTAAAGTTAATGTTTGGTGAAAGTTGAGATTTATGTGAGTTTAGTTGATTATGCATGCTTATGCGAACTCACTAGGCCATGTTTTATATGATTCATAAGTTATGCATGCTTATGCGAACTCACTATGTCATGTTTTATATGATTCATAAGTTATGCATGCTTATGCGAACTCACTATACCATGTTTTACATGTTTCATAAGTTATGCATGCATATGCGAGATTTCTATGCCATGTTTTACATGTTTCACAAGTTATGTATGCTTATGCGAGCTTATTATGTCATGTTCTACATGTTTCATGGGTTATGCATGTTTATGCAAGATCACCTTACCATGTTATGCAAGTTTAATGGATTATGCATGCTTATGCAAGATCATCTTACCATGTTATGCAAGTTTAAATGGATTATGCATGTTCACCTTACCATGTTATGCATATTTAATAAGCTATGCATGTTTATGCGAGTTTACTATGACATGATTTGCAAGTTTAACATGTATGCATGTTTATCAAAATGTGTGAAGTTTATCATGTATGTTATGCCAAGTTACCTTTTATACCCTTAAGCGTTATGACGAACATGTAAGCGAGATAATGACGTTGGGAGGGTTTGGGTAAACTTAAAAATACATGAAACTAAAAGATTGGGAATTTACCTATTAAGTTAGGTCTACCCCTTGGGAATTTACCTATTAAGTTAGGTCTACCCAAGTATATGTCAACTTGTAAATATGTTCTAAAGTGGACATGACATTAGATAACATGATATGGCCAACTCGAGGTTAGACCTAGTTGTGGTGTAAGTCTTCCCAGGTAACCACAACGTGGGGTCTAATGTGGGTAGTTGGTCATGTTGCACCATAAGACCCGAGGTTAGACCTAGACGTGGTGTAAATCTTCCCAGGTAACCACGGATGTCTAACGTGAGAGGTTGGGTGCATTAAGTAATTAATGCCTCATGATTAGGGTTAAGTCATGGCCCACTAATACTTAACCAATAATGGGGATGCGAGGATTAGATGGGGTTAAGTGGTTACACTTAACTAATTTAATCCAGGATTAGTGAGGGGTTAAAACCACACTTAACCCTCTTAGAAACCCTAGCAACGTGGTCTGTTCCAGCAGTAATCCCAGTTTGGTATCATTCACAACCCTAGAGGCTAGGCTAGGGCGGGGCACGATTACTGGACTGATGTAAGCGACCAAAGCGACGGCTGAGTGGTACAGCGGTGCGGGTCCGGCGGGCTACGGACGTGCACGTAGTCCGATGTTGGACAAACTCGAGGCACGGGTACCAGTAGGCTTAGACTGTGCATTATTGCTTAGGTGTCTGGGGTTGACACCCGAGGGCTTGATACACCCGAAGGTGGACCCAGCACAGTCTGACTACATCCATGTGGGCCGTATGGACACCAACACTTGACGTGTTAGGTTTATAGGGAGCCGATCGACTAGACCGTTGGGCTGGGCCTTATACTAAGGTCACTTCATGTTATTGGGCCAAAGTTTGGGCTAAGGGATCAGGATCTATTTTGTGGGTTTGCTAGTACACTGTGGTGCAAAGTTTAATCTCGTCTATGTGATGTCACCCTTATCTATTGCCAGTATGTTCATCTCAGTTTCCATCATGCTGTTAACTTTATTAGTTTATAGATTGATCGTAGTAGGGCTTGCCAGTCTTTCTGACTGACCTGTTTTCTTTCGCTTCTTTTCTTCCGTTTCCCCCCCCACAGGTTCTCACGGAGGGGCTACATCTGCTTAGTGGATCTTTGGCTTGCGTATTGGATAGCTCATGTATGGATCTGAGCTAGCTGTGGCTTATCTTTTATTTCTGGGGATTAGTACTGATGTTTTACCATGTACTTTGTTATCACGTATCTAGACTTATGTTGTATTTTAATTATGACATTTTGATAGTATGTACTTGACTATGTTGGTTTTCTGAGATGATGATGAGGGGTTTTATCTGCTACCGCTGCTTTACTTATATTTACTTATATTTATTCTGTCTTGCGATATCTCTGTGCATGTTTACCTTCACAATAACGCCCCTCCAAAGCTAGTACATTCTAAGGAGTGATCCTAGTGGAGGTGGGGTGTTACATACCCTTCTTGATCAAGTTGGGGCTTCGCAGAGAGAAGACCCTCAGATAGTTGAGATTATGGATAAGCTGATTCGAGGAGAGACGTCTAGTCATCTCGCTCGATATTCTATTGATGACAAGGGTTGGCTGAGGAGAGACGGAAGGTTATGTGTTCCTATGGTAGAAGAGCTAGTAAGAAGAGTTCTGGAGGAAGCGCATCGCTCTAAGTTGACTATACATCCGGGCGGAGATAAGATGTATAAAGATTTGAAGCGCATTTTCTTTTGGCCTGGGATGAAGAAGGATGTGGCAGAATTTGTCTCTAGATGGATCATTTGCCAGCAAGTTAAGGCCGAGTCGAAGATGCCCGGTGGGCTATTGCATCCTCTAGACGTTCCACTATGGAAGTGGGAGAGTATTTCCATGGATTTTATCGATGGGCTACCAAGGTCAAGGAAAGGGAATACGAGCATTTGGGTTATTGTGGATAGACTTACGAAGAGTGCTCATTTCATTCCGGTGAAGAGCAAGAGGACCGCATCTTGGCTAGCGTCTGTATATCTTCATGAGATTGTGAGACTACGTGGAGTCCCTTCTAGTATAGTCAGTGACCGTGACCCAATCTTTACAAGTCAATTCTGGAATAGCTTGAAAGAAGCCATGGGCACGAGGTTGAATCTTAGTACTGCTTATCACCCACAGACGGACGGTCAAACCGAAAGGGTGAATAGGGTACTCGAGGATCTGTTGAGGCTTTGTATTCTGGATTTTGGTGGTACTTGGGAAGACCAACTTCCTCTTGTTGAGTTTGCATATAATAACAGTTATCAGGCAAGCATAGGGATGGCACCATTTGAAGCTTTATATGGGAGGCCGTGCAAGTCGCCTACATGTTGGTGGGAGACTACAGATGAGCTTATACTTGGGCCTGATATGATCAGAGATACATCCGAGAAGATCGAGTTGTTTCGGAGACGGATGAAAGCGGCCCAAGACCGACAAAAATCCTATGCTGATAAGCGAAGAACTGATTTGGAGTTTGATGTTGGGGATATGGTTTTCGTGAAGGTTTCTCCTTTGCGGAATGTGGTCCGATTTGGAGCTGTTGGGAAGTTGGCACCGAGGTTTGTTGGACCATTCCATATTATAGAGAGGATCGGGAAGATGGCTTATAGAGTGAAGTTGCCCGAGAAGCTTGCTGGAGTACACGATGTTTTTCATGTCTCGCATCTCCGGAAGTGTTTACATGAATCAACAGAGGTTGTTGAGCCAAGTGTTCTAAAAGATGTAGAAGTGGAGAAAGAGGCTACCTTGAGGAGAGCTCCGATTCGTATCTTGGGGACGGAGACCAAGAAGCTAAGGAATCGAGAGGTCAAATTGGTGAAGGTTCAATGGGGTGAAGCCGAAGAAGACGCAACTTGGGAAACCGAGGAGAAGATGCGTGGGCTTTATCCATTCCTTTTTGAGGGTACACTCTCAATCTCTTTTCTTTGTTAGCATATCTTTCTCTTTGCTATCCATGTTTATCTAGTTTATCGTGTTAATCTTGTCATGAGAACCTTAGGTAGAAACCCTTTGGATGAAACATGTGTTTGAAACATGTTATGCTTGATGGTTGCAAGTGGTTGCAAGTGTTTGCAAGTCGATACTCGTGGATGCATAATACACGTTAGGCACTAAGATCGGCTCACACACTTTCATACCGCATATGCATGAGTGTTTATGCTTATTCATGGATGAAAACTTGTTATGCTATCACGTGGATGTTGCATATGGATGAATGTTATGTGCACTCATGTAGAGATTATAAATTATGTTAGGAATTTGCATACATATGGACTCATTTTACTAACATATTTTGCATTAAGGGGGTTTACTGAATCAGTAACCTCCTGATTTTCGCATTAGATAAGTACATATACACACCTTTGCATATGATCATACAACATTTAGAATCTTTTAAGGACAATGATTGCTCGTGGATGATGTTTTGAGTAGATGGATGATAGATGGTAGGATACGTTCTTCCTAACTTGGAGATTTCGGGGACGAAATCCTTTAAGGAGGGAAGAATGTAACAACCCATATTTTTGAATAACATGTTATAACTTAAATGGAGGCAGAATTAAACTGTAAAATTTGAATCAAGGGAAACGGGCTATGCCATTGCGTTCGTCTCGGAAAAATACGCGAAATAGAGTCTGAGTTTTCGAAAATCGGAGTCCGTATGACCAAGATATGGCCTCGCGAAGTTTCACGAAAAATTCCCAAATTAAAGTATACTTAATTAAGTGAAATGGGTTGCGCAGAGAAATATATATATATTGATATATATATATATATAATTGAAAAATAAATAAATAAATATGCAAAAATGTTCAAAACAGCGAATTGGGAGAGGGGAATAACCGAACCGGCCGATTTTTGAGGTCGACCCGAGCTTGCTGGGTCGACTAGGGGTCAATCCAGGGTGTTTTGCTGTCAACCCGTGGGCCGATTCGCTCAAATGCAGATTTTGCATTTGGATGGTTCTCATGGTTCATCTTTAATCTAAAGGCCCTAGATGGTTCCTACACTTGACTTCTTCCCAAAGACATGCTTTGATGACTTGGATTGAATCTAGGTTTAATCCTATGGCCTAAAACACTTGCCTAATCTATAAATAAGACCCTAACCTACCCTAAATCATCATTATTCATTCATACAACTAAACTATGGCAAAATCAATCCTCTCATGGCCTCCACTCTCTTCATAAAATTCCTAAATAAATTCCTAAGTGATTTTCCATGCATACAAGTGTTTTCAAACTTGTATGAGCATCATTAGCTTGCATTCAAGTCAAGTTTATATATTTGCATCATAAAGAAAGAGTCTTGATCATTTTGGCTCAAGGGTTTTGCTTGCATTTTGGGTTTAATTGATTTCATAAGGGCATTGTCATATTTTTGTGACTTCTTAAGCATTGTAAGCCCTATTCTACTTTCATACTTAAACTCTAAAGTTAAATGTATGATATGCAAGTTTATATGCAAGTTTATCATGTTGTGATATGCAAGTTTATCATGTTGTGATATGCAAGTTTATATGCAAGTATGCCAAGTTATGTTATGCAAGTTTGGGTTGAACATTTTGTTCATGCTATTATGTTATGCAAGCTTATTTTGGGTTTATGAACATAAAGCTTTAAGCTTTATGCCAAAGGTTGCATTTTAGCAACATGTAAGTTATCATATCTCTTATGATAACTTGCATGTGAGGCTAAATGCGAACTTATGGCCATCTCTACATGTCATTTAGCACCATGTATCACCAATATGCTAAGTTTGGTTTTATGCATGCTTTTGAGGCCTAAAAATGTAATATGCAAGTGTATGAACATATGAACATTTCATATGCCACCATGTTAAGCTTGTGACTTCAATACCTTTATGTCATGATTATGCCAAGTTCCCTCTTTCTATCCTTTATGCGCTATTGCGATATGTAAGCGATGGGATTGCGTTTGGGGTTGGGTAAACTTAAAAGACATAAAACATAAGCTTGGGAATTTACCTATTAAGTTAGGTCTACCCATTGGGAATTTACCTATTAAGTTAGGTCTACCCAATTGCTTGAAAACTTGTAACATGTTTTGGAAACATGATGGACATGACACTTAGAAAAGATAAGTGTAGCCAACTCGAGGTTGGGTTGAGTTTGTAGCGTAAACCTACCCGGAACCGACCGGCTTAACTAGTTGCTACAAACAATAGGACTCAATGTGAGAAGTTGGTCATGTTGTACCTTGAACCCGAGGTTAGACCAAGTTGTGGTGTAAAGCTATCCGGACCCGCCCGGCTTAACTAGTAACCACAACAAGGTCTAATGTGAGAGGTTAAGGCGCATTAAATTAATTAATGCCTCGTGATTAGGGTTAAGTCATGGTCCACTTAATACTTAACCAATTTGGGCTTGGTAGATTAATTGGGGTTAAGTCGTGAACTCATCGTTACACTTAACCAAGTTAATCCAGGATTAGCAAGAGGGTTAAACCGTACTTAACCCACTAGAAAAATCCTAGCAATGGGGGCCCACTCCAGCAGTAATCCCAAGTTAGTATCATCATGACCCTAGGGACTAGGCTAGGGTGGGGGCACGATTACTGGACTGGAGGTAAGTGACCAAAAGCGACGGCAGAGGGTACGCCGGTGTAGTTCCGGGCGGACTCTGGTCGTGCACATAGTCCGTAGCCGGAGAAAACATGCACGGGTACCAGTAGATCGGGACTGTGCACTCATGTTCATGGTGTCCAGGGGTTGACACCCTAGGGCTTGATACACCCGAAGGGTGGACCCGGCACAGTTCGACTACAATTATGATTGGGCCGTATTGACACCAACACGTGACGAGTTAGGATTACGGAGCCGATCGACTAGACCATTTGGTTGGACCTTGTATTAGGGTCATTTCATGTTATTGGGCCAAAGCTTGGGCCAAGGGATCAATACTTGTTTATTCAAGTCATGTTAGTTTGCTAGTACACCTGTGGTGCAAAACCTTAATCCTGATTATGCGATGACACCTTTATCTACCTTGTTAGTTAATCATCATGCTAGTATATTGTTATCCTTATGTTCATCCCTGCTGCTCTTGCCAGTTAACTTTATCAGTTTACATTGATTGTAGTAGGGCTTACTCAGTCTTTTTGACTGACCTGTTTTCGTTCGCCTCTTTTCTTCCGTTTCCCCCCCCCCCAGGTTCTCAGGGAGGGAATACTGGAGCTTAGCTTGGATTTCGGATTGCTTGCTTGTGGGATTTCAGCTCATGTACGGTTTCGACATGAAGCTAGCTATGGTTACCACTTAATTGGGGATAGCACTTATTTATTTCAGTTTTTCAGTTGATGTTGTTTTATCTAGACTTGTTTATTTGGAAAGCTATGTTGTACCAGACTTGTTTTGAAATCTTCCGCTGTTTTATCTATGTTATTTACTCTGTTTACATATATACATATGTTCTTGTTCTGCCTTGATATATCATTATGCATGTTTACCTGATTCAAACGCCCCTCCAAAGTCAGAGTGCTTGCAAGAGACACCCTGGCGGAGGCGGGGTGTTACAGGGAGTCTACAGACAAGCTTATACTTGCGCCAGACATGATTAGAGAGACTTCAGAAAAAGTGGACTTGATACGAAGGAGAATGAAGACTGCCCAAGATAGACAGAAATCCTACGCAGACAAAAGAAGGACCGACCTTGAGTTTGAGGTTGGGGACAGGGTTTTCCTTAAGGTATCTCCTTTAAGAAACGTCGTTCGCTTTGGATCCTCAGGAAAGCTAGCACCAAGATTCGTAGGACCGTTCCCTATCATCGAGAAGATTGGGAAAATGGCTTATAGAGTAGAGCTACCTGAAAGGTTGGCTGGAATTCACAATGTCTTTCACGTTTCTCATCTTCGGAAATGTTTACATGAGTCTGTGGAAGTAGTGGAGCCAAGCATTCTAGAAGAAGTTGAAATAGAACGAGAAACAACTGTGAGGAGAGTCCCAATTCGAATCGTAGGAACTGAAATAAAAAAGCTACGCAACCGCGAAGTCAAGCTTGTAAAGGTTCAATGGAGCGATGCTGAGGAAGATGCGACTTAGGAAACTGAGGATAGAATATGCGCTGCCTACCCTTTTCTTTTTGAGGGTACATTTTTGACCTCTCTTTTTCCGTAAGTTTATGCTTGTATCTACCTTTTAGTGTATCTTCTTGGTCCTTTTTCACCTAACTCCTTAGGTAGAAACTAATGGATGTAAACATGTATTTGAAACATGTTATGATTGATGGCTGCAAGTGGCTGCAAGTGGTTGCTAGTGGTTGCTCGTGGATGCATATACACACACCCTAGGTATTAGATCGGCTCAGTCACTTCCATATTGCATACACATATATGTATTCATACTTGTATGTGGTTGAAACTTGATATGTTGTCATATGGATGTCGCATTTGTATGAATAGTTGCGCACTCATGTAGAATTATGAGTAAGGAATTTTTTTTGCATACATAATGGATTCATGACACTTACATGATTCGCATTTAGGAGGTCAACTGAATCAGTAGACCGCCTAATTTTTGCATTAGATAAGGACATATACACACACTACGCATATGATCATGAAGCATTAGAAGTCTTTTAAGGACAATGGACGCCTGTGTTTGTTGGTTGAGTAGATGGACGATTGGATGTTGGGATATACGTTCTTCCAGACTTAAAGATTTCGGGGACGAAATCCTTTAAGGAGGGGAGAATGTAACACCCCGAATTTTCTGTTAACATTAAATTAACAAATTAAGGTATAATTAATTCTAAATGAAAGAACTAAGGAAAACAAGTTATGCCATTGCGTTCATTTTGGAATTCTGCTTGAGATAGAGTCCGAGTTTGTGTAAATCGGACTCCGTATGAAGAAGTTATGACCTCCGGAAGTTTCAGAATTCAATTTAAATTTCAAACAGCTCAGAATTTGGTTTAAATTTCAAAAACAGACCCAAACTGGGCTGGGAGGGAAAATTCCCGCCCAGGAACCAGGTCGACCTGGGGGGTCGACCTGGGTACCCAGATTGACCAGGGGGTCGACCTGCCCAGTCGACCTGGTCAGGTCTTGGCTGGCCTGGTCGGGGTTCTGGTCGAATTTCTGAGCTCTGGTGTGTCACTAGGGCTGATTTGTCACTTTCTGATTGGATCCTCTTAGTGTGTATGGTCTGGATTCACTATATGACCATCTGACGGCTCAAATCAATCTGAAATTCTATAAATACAACAACCTCAATTCACACAAATAAAATAGAACTAGAGCCGTCATGCTGCTGGGAGGAAACTAGGAGTAGCCGTCAGTTGGAGAAAGCTTAGAGACGAACAAATTCTAATTCAATTAAGAATCAAAACAACGTTTATTTACCCAAAGGAAAGGATTGCAAATTCAAAACTCAGAAACCAGAACTCAAGTTCGTCGTTCGTTGTAAGTTTAGTTATGTTTTGGGATGCAAATCAAAATCAATGTCATGCCTTGGAAATAAATTGAAAATAGAACGATGTTTATTATGTTATATGTGGAATTGAATGATATTGATCTATGTCTGTGGTTCTATTTTGTTATCATGTTGAATTGGGAATTAATGGATAAGTCTATTCATATGTATATGAACTTGGAGTATAACATGTTATGACAAGTTGTGTAGTTTATCATGTTATGCTAGTTTTAGGTTGTAAAATCCTATCACATATGTGACCAAATGTTAGTTCTACATGTTTATGTGTATATGTTTGTGATTGATTTTGCAAATTCACACTTATTCATATGTTTGTGATTGATTTTGCAAGTTCACATATATGTAAGACGATTTAGTCTGTGTTGCAAATTCACATACATGTAAGTTGATTTAGTCTATGTTGCAAATTCACATATATGTCTATGATGCAAATTCACATATATGTATGTGGCTTAGTCTACGTTGCAAGTTCACACTCATGACATTCATGATAACTATTTTGCAAGTTTACCCCTATTGTGTTCATATTGACTATGCCAAAAATGCCAAGTTTACACCTATGTCACGTTTATGTTAATGGATTTCTTTATGCAAATTTTGTGTATGCTAAATTAGGCTAAGTTTTTAGCCTAATATTATATGTCAAAAATCATGCGAGTGGAAAATTAGGCTAAGATTGTTAGCCTAATATTTAGACGGGGTAACGTTGGAAAAAATTGGTAATTTTAGGAAACTTGACATAAATGGGTGAAAATCACACATATAATTTATGGCTTGAAACGATATAAATTGTATACCGAAAAATAATGAATTTGGAAAGTGGGCCATAACATTTAATTGTTAACAAATATACACATAAGAATAAAAGAACAAATATGTAAATTTAGAAAATACGAGTATGCTTAACCCGTGGTTGGATTGAGTTGTGATGTAAACCCGCCCGGACCCGCTCGGCTGTCTAGTAATCACAACAATACCTATCCAGTGTGGGAGGTTAAGGCATTAAGCCCAATAAGGACCCGAGTTTAGACTGAGTTGCGGTGCAAACCTGCCCGAAACCGACCGGCTGTCCAGTAACCGCAACAATACCTGTCTATTGTGAGTGGTCGGTGCTTTAATGAATAAATTAAAGCTAGAATGAGGATGGTAGGGTTAAGTTAACTAAAATACTTAACCAATTCAACATGTTAACTAAACTGATGGGTGGGGTTAGGTTAATACAGACATTTAACCATTTAACATATTTGACTAGAAAACCCTAGTAACGGGGACCCATTTCAGCAGTAACCCAATTAGGTATCATGGTACCCTGAAACTAGGTAGGGTGGGGTACGATTACTGGGTTGATTGTAAGCGGTCAAAAGCGACGGCGGTTGGTGTAGCAGTGTGGGTTCTAACGGAGTGCGGGCGTGCACACACTTCGGAGCAGGCAAACAGGGCATTGAGCACCAGTAGTATAACCTATGCATTCTAGAATTGTGTCGGGCTGCCACCATGGGACCTGATACACCCCATGGTGGGACCAGCATAGGAATCTACAATCAAGTGGGGCCGTATGACACATATGTTTATGCGAGTAGGTGCCGATCTTTAGAAGGGGAATTACTTCTCCTTGATCATGGGGTGACAATTGAGACAGTGCAAGTGGGTTCAGAGAAGTAATAGTGAATGCGTTTAGTATAGTTAGTATTTCTTGCCATATCTTATCTTATATTCTGGTATTCTCAGTTTATACAAGTCATGATCTTTTTATTGTTCTCATGCTAGAATTATAACTAGACTTACCAGACTTATGTCTGACCCATTTTCCTTTCGCTTTATTTTCTTCCGTTTCCCCCCCCCCCCCCAGGTCCACAGGGAGGAAACACCTCAACTTAGTCAGATTTTTCATCCAGCTTGAAGAAAGAGAATGTATTGCTTGGATCTCTTTCGTTTTGGGCTATGGCGTTGGACATTCTATGTGGATTTATGCAGTTTAAACTTTGTTTCATGCTTCTTTAAGTTTTAAATCAAGACAGTATTATGGTTGTAATAATTGGAAGTTTGTTTTAAGGCAACAATGGAAATGTTTTGTATGAACACGTATTTATGAAATGAAAGTCTGTTTGTTTCCCGCTGCTTATATATGTGTGTTCATATATGTCTTGTGTTTTATCTGTGACTTTTACTTATAAACCTCCACGAAGTTAAGGCATTCCCTTTGTGAGTGACCTTAATAGAGGTGGGGTGTTTCATTACCTTCATTGGGTCCAATTGTTAAAATAGTGATTTGGGGTTCCACTGAAATTAAAAACTATTTAATTTCATTGGTCAGAATCAATACATGAATATATTTTTAGCAACAAACAAACAGTCAACCATTAGCAATCATAGCACACAAAATACAAATCTAACTTATATAAAATATAAGTGGGAAGAACTGAGTGAGTCTAATTCATCTTGACCTGACTGGTTGTTTACGCAACTCGTTTTAGTTAAATTAAATCAACATTTAATTTAACTAAAATATCCAATTGATTCCAATTCAGTCAAATTCTGTTCCATGACGTCGTGATCACCAAGACGATTCCAACAGTATATGTCCTCCGATTCTTTTAATATATGCCGAAATTATAACTATTATATGCATTCGATTTAATTCAGATAAGTAACTAATTATTTTAATTATGATTTAACTTCCTAATTACCTAATTTACAAATTAGTTATGAAATTAACCCTAATTAATTATCGTAAAACTAATTGTGCTTTACATTATATACGGTCGATCCTATTTGAATTCAATCCAAGCTTGACTTGGTTTATCCAAATTGTTTTCCTTGGTTAAACTTAGTAGTCCGGAAAATTTGAAATGGAAAACAAGGGCGGACATAGGTATACTAGAAAACTAATTATGTCTTAAGGTTTGTTTAATTTCTAACCAGGTTTTTAAGTCAACAAATTTCTATGTAAAGTCAATAAAACTTAATTAATAATTAAATCATTAATTTCCTAATTAGTTAAACTAATTATATGTATTTACGTTCAAAAACAGTGTCAGGTCTACTTTGTTACTTCACGGGAAAATACGAGGCCGGTTTCTTTCCTACAACAGAAAAATTCATGTTTTCAGTTTATGATTTAAATAAAATCTAATTCCTTAATTAATAACTAATTTGAAATTTTTACGTTAACAGTTGTTGCTATAGGAAAAATGGGTCAACACATTTCCATCTTCCCTCCCGTGTGCTTTCTGCTTCGTTCGAACAGAACCCACATTGCCTTCATCAAAGTGATGCTGCACTGATCCTTGAGCCGTCGGAGGTAGATCAGAACTTGCCGGACGATTCGCCACTTCCCCTTCAACCTGTGACCACATCTGTAATTCGCCAGACCCTCTCTATCACCAGCATGGACCTCCGATCTGTCATGTGTTTGGTGATTGATTCCGGTCACTGCAAAATGATTTTCCAGATCACAGCCATTCAAAAGGTGGAGGTCGATGATGTTAACAATTTTTTGTTGGAGATTTACGATTTTGATTCGTAAATGGAGAGATTTGGAGGAGCAAATGCAAGGGCTTCCAGCCATTCGAAATTCCTGGGTGGCGGCTTGGAGAGGTTGACCGCGCATTGCTGTTTTGACCAATATATGGGTTATGATGTGTTATATTCATATCAAATGGACATGAATTTTAATATCATTATATTCTATATCAACTTACACATGAAGTGTTGTCTAAAAGCGACCACAAATGACTTTTGTTTTTCGATAAAATGCTAATTCTAGCATAAAAAAATATTCCGGACCCAATTGGATAGGTTTTGTCGAATTCCGAGCTTGTCTGTGAAAAGTCCTTTATAAATCACACGCTAAAAATCACGGGTTTAAATTTCCCATGATTACAAAATTAATCCAATCATCTTGAAACTTTGAATTTCTACTAGATATTTTCCTTACGGATCCAATTAAATTTATTTCATTAAAATCGGAGTTTGTTTGGCCAGTCGTTAATTCCTTTAGTGTTCCCCCTGTCCAAAGATATCAACGATTAAATAAAAATAAGGGCGTTTGACGCTGCCATGGTTAAACGGTAAGTCCGATCGATACGAAAATTGAAATTTAATAATAATTAACTAATACGATTCCAACGACAAACATTTCGTCGCATTCCGAGACTGTTTCCCGGTACGCAATTTTTATATGCACCCCAATGCTATTTTGAACACCAAATTACCTGGCCTTCAAAAATAACAAACTACCTACCAGTTCTGACTCTAATCGTCGATATAAACACAACAGAATTGGTTTTGGGGCTTAATTCGATCGTCTGCTCAATTTAAACACAAATATCCCTTTTTTAAATTAAATTAATTTAAATACACGCTATATAAAATAACTAGGCGTTTACGGCTGCCGTGGCCACATACGACATCAGTTTGCCACAAAATTTAATATCGTACAATAATTTAATGTTGTAGTTCCATTGAAACTAATTTTATCGAAAACGCACTCTATTTGCAAAATGGCCTCTTTTAAGGCTTATAATAATATCGATCAAAATATTATAAAAATCCAGAATAATTTAATTAAATAAAAATAAGTAATTATAATCATAAATAACCAAATGGAAATATCATATAAATTCAATTATAAATTATACAACTCAATATCATCAACTTCGAGTTAAACGATGTCCAAATTATATTAAAAACACTTTTAAATATATTAAATAAACGCTATAATTTAATATTGATTTCCATAGTGACTATTTTAAAATTTGAACTGGACATAACTATCAATTTATAACATGAAATCTGGATTTTTCTCTTCCATATGAAAATTACAATCAACAAGATTCCAACGTTTCTTATTTCACAGAAATCCGGCTTAAAACTGATTTTGTATATTCAACTGAAGTTCAAAGCTAAATATTATGAACTACCGCGCCATTTCGAGCTCGATTTTAATTATATATAAATTAATGTTTAAACTTCATTTTAATAAATGAATTCAATATTAAAATCCATTCATATTCCAAATAAAATATTAAAATAATAAATTAATTTAAATATTTAACTATCAAAAATACAGGACATTACATTCTTCCCCCTTTAAAAAAATTTCGTCCCCGAAATTACTAAGGTGAGAAAAATGTTGCAAACCCATTAATTTTCTAAATTCAATTTTATTTTAAATCGACAACCAATTCATTACTATAATAAAAAATTCAACAATATCGAAAATTTTCTAACACTTTAAATTCCCGAAAAAATCGGCGGAGTCTCCCCTGCATGGTGTGACTTCTGCGATACCGCAGGAACACATAATATATATATACATCGACCCACATGGTCGGAAAACAAAAACCAAAAACCAAAAATTATATTTTCGCGTAAACATACCTTTTATAAGCGCTATTGAACATACTTGCTCAATTTATTTCAATCTATGCAACCAAAATCAGCCCTAAGGCCTTCAGGTACCTGTACTTAACTTGTTTAACATGTAAGTCACAAATACATGAAATTTTAAATAACATTTCAGTAATTAACAAGCATATTACATAAATTTCCAAAAAATAACATGAATAAGATTCATTTTCAAGTACAGGATAAATCATTTATTTCAAATCACATGCAATTTCATTCCAGTTTGTTTTGTTTGAATCCATTTTCTTTAGTTTATAAATTATTCAACTCTATGGAATCGTTGATTAATTTTATTCAAACAATCCATCAAACAATTAACAATTAACAACAATCAACAACCAACTCAATCAATCAATTGAATTTGTATTAAATAATAATATTTACTTTGGTTTAATACATTTAAATATCAATTGATTAATATCTTATTGATTTCTATTTAATTATCATTCATTAAATTTTCAAATTCCAAATCTATTTAATTTCAAAATCTTTTCTTAGTTTTTTTTTCACTTAACCAGGTTAAGTTCCAATTCAAATTTTTAATCCAAATTTGAATATCATTCAATCAATCAAACACACTAGTTATCTCTATAATTTTATAAAATTATTTCCTTTCAATACAAAAATATGTTTTGGGTAAAATTATTTCATTTACCCTCTTTACAAAACTATATTGTGTCCAGTGCCAGTTCAATGCTTCTCAACACTTGAACCGATCAATCAACACAATACGAAACATTTGTATATGAAATTTACAAATACGCTCTCTTGTATATACATTCAACTCAATTTAGGGTATTGCTAACACTATCTCTATCGAGTTATACCACATAGCCAAGGTTATTACTAAACCAATATCTCTGATACCACTGTAACGAACACGAATTTTCGGCCCCGAAAATCAACATAAAATACCATGTCGAACATTCAAGCATCGAAAACACAGGAATGATACTAGAAAGAAATTAGAGGGTGAGATAAGAAAGAAAGAATTAATAGAATAGAAGAAGATGAACCACCGCAACATAGAGTCTCACATCGCAGCGGAACAAAATATAATGTAGAAATAAATCTTTATTGAGACCTTTAAAGATACTTACAATCATCAGAGTACATCACACATCTGAACAGTTATAATAACCTGTCCTCATATACAACACACAGCAGAATAACAATCATGTATCATACGTCTGGACTTTCCCAGCTCGTCTCATCACACCATCCGATAACCTGAACCTATACAACCCAGTCTAACTCGAGCATTACAAATGCCGGATCAGTCTGGTGAACAAGAGTGAGAAAAACACACTAAGTTTAAAGGTATCACACAACTTGATTTTTAAAGTCCAAAATCTTTTCGAAAGAAAGGATAATCGTAAGAACAAGTCCACACATAAATACAGACGGTTTATACCGTATGATAATCCAAAATGTTTTTGAAACAAATATCTTTCTGATATTATAATAATGTATAAATACAAATAAATATTAATCTAGCAGAACGCTTGCATCTCACGCTCTACATACATAGTATACAATCAAAACCGTGGGCGCTTATTGAAAAAATGGATTTCCATGGCAAGGTATGGGAAACAACCTTTTTGACAACGTACCTCCGGAGATGAATACATTAGGGTTCAACAAGAACATCTTGCAACCCAGGCTAAACATGACCGACACCACACTTTGCTTGAGAGTACTGAATATATCATCACCACAGCTGGGGGTCAGCCAACCTAAACGATAACATACATACAAAGATTAAAATGGGACAACCGAAGGCATTTGATTTCTCCAGATCAGGTAATGATATACCCTTTTGATGGTTGCGACCCACATAGCCATGGGACCTACCCGATTTTATACCATTTCCCAGTTGATGAGGCTTGAGGTCATACTTACTTTATAGAACATCTGACTTCCATTTACTTCGGATGTCACATCTTCAAATCCGTCATAAATTATTAATTGACATCCATAAAAATACTCTAGTTGCTCAGGGAACCATCGTTCTCCACCACCAACTATGGTACGTTTGAAGAAATTAACGTACGTGACTTCTTTGGAAATAATCTGTCAGACACTCGTCTATACAAGTCATCTAGGAACAGGATGAACTGAAGGCACCCTCCTACCACATCCTATGTATCACCCTATAGATCACTAGCGAGTAGTCCTTGCAATCTGTAGATTCCAATCACGACATAATCATGAGTCAAAATATCTTCGTCTGCTAAACCAAAGAAATTTAACAAGTAGTTCTTCTGCTCATGAAGATCAACGGTCTTCAATTGCTCCACTTAAATCATCTTCTTCTACGCATTCACTGGTTCGGAATGGTTTTCGAATATAAATTTGATCCCGGTCTTTCCGTACTAATAATTGTATGGTTCAAATTTGATAATCGGTTATTTAACTGTCAAATAAATATTCTTGTGAATAAAATGAGTTTACTAGTTCAGTGCCAGCATTACATGGCCTCTTTTATTAAAAATAATTAACAATGGTTAATTCTAAACTTCTAAATATCTTAATATCTTTAACCTAGTAGTTACTTATTATTTAACATAAGATTATTCTCAAACCTATTACATATATATAAATATCTATATATTTCCAACTTTGGTTTTAACACATTTCACATAAAACATCGTTATTTAAAAACATTACTCAATTCTTGTTCTTTCAGAATAAACTCATTCCCAAAACTTAACTTTTCCATCCCTTTTACCCTGAAAATACCATTATAGTTTCACACAATCTCCTTTTTTTAACTTCGGAAATACCATTATATATATATATATACTCAAATCTTTCCATGTCCGTTACTTTGGAAATCTCATTATATAATCTCAAATCTAGCGATTAACATTTTCATACATGGAAATAATTCATTTTAAAAATCGAATTATTATTGCCAAATCTCATTACTAAATCTTTACCAATTTCAATTACAAATCCCTTTTTAATCTTTCCATTTGAAAATCTCATTCCGATTCTGTTCATCTATCTAAATTGCATTATTTAATAACGTTAATTTAAAATTAATGCTTCAGTTTCACATTACCCTTTTATACACCTTGTTCACACGACTCAGGTTTAATATAATAACCCTTTTTCATCTTTATTTCCTTTACTTAATTCAAATATTAAGTAAATATTTATTTTAAGTCGTCGTAGACAATTAAAATTCCCTTTTATAACTTTGTTAAAAAAACCGGGGTTTAAATATAAAACATGTTAATAAACTCCTTTCACAATTTAATTTGATTCATTTCAACTTCGATCACTTTTTAGATTTATTTTGATTAAAAAGTAATCTCCTAAATTATTACTAATTAAAATAATAGTTTACTTCAATCATTAACTAAAGTAGCAGCAGTTAACTTCTTAATTAACTAAAATAAGTAGTAAACTCCTTTTTAAAACAAATATTAGTTAGACCATTTCATTAGATTAATACAAACAACTAGTTTAATAATCGATCTAGTTAAAATGGTTGACTTCGTCAATTCAAAACACGGTTATCTCGTTCACTGATTCCAATTAGTTCTCACTTTAAATTAGTTAATAATATAATTAATTTAACTAATTCCATTTGATTGTTTCTTAAAAATAGTTATTCAGTTCTTTACCGTTAGGTTAGCTTTCTATCCTCTTGGTTATAAATCTGATTAACATCAAAATTTTCTTTATAAAACCATTTAATAATTATCTATAAGCTTAATTAATAAGTAATAACTATTTATTTTCTTTTTAATAACTTATATAGAAATAATATATTCCAAAAACTATCTTCAATTATAAAATAAAATTTATAACTTCACTTTTATCATTTACCTATTGGTAAATCCATAACTGGAAAACGATTAATTTATAGGCCACATACTGCCAATTACTCAACCAATAGCACCCATTCGTTAAAACAAAACAAAGTTGAATTTCAGGTCAACAACCAAGTCAATCATTCAATCAAAACAGTTCATATAATGATAATATGAAAATAAATAAAATTATATATATTTGAGGAACCCCGTTGGATCCCTCCAATATGTTCTTCCCTGTATCAAATACGTTATCTCAATATAATCATTCAGTTCAAATAGATAATGGTTTCATACAGTCAATAACGACAATTCAATATCAACCAATTTATTTAACACAGCCATAACAATTCAAACAATTTATTAAATTAAACACGTTTATTTTATAAACATGACCAATAAGGTAAGTTACCTTCATTGGGTCCAATCGTAAAAATAACGATTTGGGGTTGCACTGAAATTAAACACTGTTTAATTTCATCGGTGTAAATCAATATATGAATATATTTTTAACAAAAAACAAACAGTCAACCATTAGCAATCATAGCACAAAAAATAAAAATCCGACCTATATAAAATATAAGCGAGAAGAACTGAGTGAGTTTAACTCACCTTGATCTGACTCGTTGTTCACACAGCTCGTTTTAGTTAAATTAAATCAGCGTTTAATTTAACTGAAAAATCCAGTTGATTCCAGTTCAGTCAAGTTCTGTTCCATGATGTCTTAATCACCAAGACGATTCCAACGGTATATGGTTTTTCCGATTCTGTTAAGATATGCAAAAATTATACTATTATATGCATTCGATTTAATTTAAATAAGTAACTAATTATTTTAATTATGGTTTAACTTCCTAATTACCTAATTTACAAATTAATTACGAAACTAACCCTAATTAATTATCATAAAATTAATTGTTATTTACATTATATACGATCGATCCTATTTGAATTCAATCCTAGCTTGACTTGGTTTATCCAAATTGTTTTCCTTAATTAAACTTAGCATTCTAGAAAAATCGAAATGGAAAACAAGGGCCGACATAGGTATACTGGAAAACTAATTACGTCTTATGATTTGTTTAATTTCTAACCAGGATTTTAAGTTAACAAATTTCTATGTAAAGTTAATATAAACTTAATTAATAAGTAAACCATTAATTCCCTAATTAGTTAAACTAATTATACGTATTTACGTTTAAAAATAGTGTCAGGCCGACTTTGTTACTTCACGGGAAAAAACGAGGCCGGTTTCTTTCGTATATCAGAAAAATTCATGTTTTCAGTTTACGATTTAAATAAAATCTAATTCCTTAATTAATAACTAATTTAAAATGTTTACGTTAACACTTGTTGCTTCCGGAAAAGCGGGTCAACACATTTCCATCTTCCCTCTCGTGTGCTTTCTGCTTCGTTCGAACAGAACCTGGGCTGCCTTCATCAAAGTGACGTCGCACCGATCCTCGAGCCGCCATAGGTAGATCAGAACTTGTCGGACGATTCACCACTTCTGCTTCAACCTACGACCACATCCATAACTCGCCAGACCCTCCCTATCACTAGTAGGGACCTCCGATCTGTCGTGTGTTTCGTATTTAATTCCGGTCACTACAGAATGATTTTCCAGGTCACAGCCATTCAGAAGATGGAGGTCGATGAGAGTAACAATTTTTCTGTTGGAATTTGCAATTTTGATTTGTAAATGGAAAGATCTGGAGGAGTAAATGTAAGGGCTTCCAGGCGTTCGAAATTCTTAGGTGGCGGCTTAGAGAGGTTGACCGCGCATTGTTGTTTTGACCAATATAAGGATTACGCTGTGTTATTTTTATTTGAAATGGACACAAATTTAATATTATTTTATTCCATAAATGCCACCACAAATGACTTCCGTTTTTGATAAAAATGCTAATTCTAGCATAAAAAAATTCCGGACCCAATGGGACGGGTTTCGTTTAATTCCGAGGTCATCTGTGAAAAGTCCTTTATAAAGCAGAGGCTAAAGTTCACGCATTTAAATTTGCCATGATCACAAAATAAATCCGATCAACTTGTATCTTTGCAATTCTGCTAGGTCTTTTCCTTACGGATCCAATGAAATTTAGTTCGTTAAAATCAGAGTTAATTAGGCCAGTAGTTTATTCCATTTAAGTTACCTAGTCTAAAGATATAAACGATTAGATAAAAACAAGGGTATTTGACGCTGCCACGGTCAAACGGTAAGTCCAATCAACACAAAAATTGTAATCTTATAATAATTAACTAATACAATTCCATTGGCACATATTTCATCGCATTCCGAGACTGTTTCTCGGTACGCTATTTTTGTACGCACCTCAATGCAATTTTAGACACCAAATTACCCGGTCTTCAAAAATAATAGACTACCTACCTATTCCGACTCTAACCGATACGAACTAAACGGAATCAGTTTCGTGGCTTAATTCGATCGTCTACTCAAGTTATACACAAATATCCCTTTATTAATTTAATTTAATTTAATTACACATTATATAAAATAACTGGGCATTTACGACTGCCGTGGTCACATACGACATCGGTTTGCCACAAAATTTAATACATACAATAATTTAACGTTATGGTTCCAATAAAACTAATTTTATCGAAAATGGACTCTATTTGCAAAATGGCCTATTTTAAGGCTTATAATAATATCGATTAAAATACTATAAAAATCCAGAATAATTTAATTAAATAAAAATAAATAATTATAATCATAAATACCCAACTGAAAATATCGTATAGCTTTAATTATAAATTATACAGCTCAACATCATCAATTTCGACTTAAACAATGTCCAAATTATATTAAAAAACCATTTAAATATATTATTTAAACATTGTAATTTAATAACGATTTCCATAACGACTATTTTGAAATTTGTATTGGACATAACTATCAATTTATAACACGAAATCTGGAGTTTTCTCTTCCGTATGAAAATTGTAATCAATAAGATTCCAACATTTCTTGTTTCACAGAAATCCAGCTTAAAACGGATTTTGTATTTTCAATTGAAGTTCAAAACTAAATATTACGAACTAGCGCAATTTTGAGCTCGATTTTAATTATATAAATTAACGTTTAAGCTTCGTTTTAATAAACGAATTCAATATTAAAAATCCATTAATATTCCAAATAAAATATTAAAATAATAAATTAATTTAAATATTTGACTACCAAAAATACGGGACATTACATCAAGACCCACCCTAATAGAGAGCTGAGTAATACTGTCTACTAGAGCGAGAACAGGGTTGGTTAGGAGCGATCATCTGTAATCTTCTATTAGACAAATATTGGATACGTTGACTAGATATATAATTTTTTTTTAATTTCAAGTGGATCGACATACTAAATTCATCTAATATTAAAATCGATGTCTAAGGACCGTATTCAGAACTAACTACAATATATCACAAATAGCAGATCATAGAAAGGAATACACATAAATACAACCACAGAATACAACATATACATGTGCTACATATTCGAATGGTTCCATATAAATCGTATACATATACATATACATATACAACATGCCCCAAAATGAATAAATGTACAAATGAAACAAATGTACGATTACATAACTAAGATAATAACTCCAAGAAAGATTGTTCAAGATAGATCAACTAACCATAAATCAACAACAAACTGTAACCTGAAAAAACTCGGTCTGACCCTAGCAATGAATATATGGGCCAATCTAGTTTGAATATATCAGTTATGACATGATAAGTAAAATCAAATTTCAATTAACAGTAATTCCTTTTCATAATAAAATGTATCTCATAATCACAGATTTTCTCGAGATACAGACACAGTAATTGCTTTCCATCAAAAAAGAATACTATACTCTCGGGAATACTACATGAAATTAATACACTAGATGCTCATAAAAAATATGAATGCAAATTCATATATTTCCACTAACAAAAATTACCCTAGCTCTACAATAATGGTAATTAATACTTTGAATCACATAAACGCAGGACGAAAACACAGAAATCTCAGAAACCACATAAGTCACAGAACTCAGGGAACTCAAATAAGAGTTCAAAGCATAAAAATCACAAAACTCATGGAACTCAGTTAAGACTTCATGTCACTCAAAACACAAACATAAGAACTCGTTTAAGAGTTCGATACATAGAAATGAAATCAATATCCGCGGATAGCTTTAAACTGTAAACATTATATATAATATTCACAAAAATGGTGAAATCATTTAAAGCACATAACATAAAAATAATACAGATTTGGATCCAACCTATATTGGGCATCTGAAGCTAACCCGTATGTGCAAAACATATATGGATGAAGCCTACCAAGTACCATATCTCAGATTTGGTACCAACATAGCAAAACCAAAGGTCAAACACAAATGGTTCAAAAACCTAGCGCAGGCGACCCGAATGTCAAAAATAGATGGCTCGAAAGCCCAACAAAGGCGACCCGAAGGTCTATACTGGCATCACAACAGAATGTGCACATACCCTCATATAGTAACGAAAAAAGGGGTAATCGTGTGTTTCATACTGCACGTTCTCGCTTATCAGTGTACACACCGCAAGTCAATTCCACATTAGGAAATGAAACATAGAAACACGGAAATCACAATAGGTTCAAATATACAAGACTGGAACTAACTGAAATAATAAACCTATGTGTCTCTCATACCACATGGTTTAATAAATCATTTAAATACCAATTTTGCTTTCTCAAAGGGAGCAAAATTATGTGGTTTTGTATAAAAAAACATTTTATAGAAATCTCGAGTTTTATTTTGAAAAATGTTGCAGGAAAACAGTTTTGAAATCTCTTTATAAATTAGGTAATATATATATTAGTATTTTATATAAAACAACTTTGAAATTATTTTACTTAGAAAAAATAGGGTTTTATTATAAAATACATTTTGAAAATGATTAATTTGAAAGTTGTGCACGTGTTCTTAGAAATCACCAATAGAACAACACAAAATGAATTATTAAAATTTGTTGAAATCTCAAATTACGGATTCATGAAAATCTAGGCTTCTACATGGTAGAACTATCCAAATCAATTACATGGAGCATAATTTTGCACTTTAACGAAGAGATGAGGAGCATTGAAGATCTGTATTAGAATTCATCAAAAAATATATGCCAAAACAATGCCGAAATATATGCTTGGATTCTTGATCAATTATAACATAAAATGCTAGAGATATATTCTTGGATTGGCCTTAATAATCATACAAAAACCCAACTCAAAATTCACCAAAACCTGGAACAACATGCAGGTTAATCAAGGAAATAACCTGGGCTTTGCCCAGGCTGGTGTTGACATAGGTCATTAATTCGCCCAGATTAACCATCAACTGTCTCGGGTTTGATTCCTAAAACATAAACAAAGGTGCAAAAGACCTCGGATTCTCTTGAAAATTGATATACACAAAGTAGATAACACAAACTCTCTATTGAAACAAGAATTACTTGAATTCGATAAGTATTGAAGAAGATATAATATTTCAAATATGGACTCAGGCCATATTTGCAGCTGTCTTGCACAAATCAAATTACAGATCAAATAAAAAAATTAGCCGATTAATAAACATAAAATTCAAACTAGAACGTGTGTGAGAACCGTCACCTTGATTGGAGTAGAGAGAATTTCCCTGATTTAGCTTGCAAGTAGAGAGCTTCAAGCATCTAGAGTATGTATATGTGTTATTTTCTTAGTACCATGTTCTTTAGTGTTGAATTCAAAAATGTTGATGAAAAATATTGAATAAATCTTAGCATTTCTTTTTGGTTGAAGTGCAATATGTTGTAATCCTTCATAAAAAACGTAGTTAGTTAGATCATAAACGTAGTTCGAAAGCCATTTAACAAAATCTTTACCAAGATCGTCTAATGGATGTTATGATTCGTAAATACTGCAAATATATTTGAGTTTATTATCACTTAAAAAATATTGTAAGTATAATTGAAATGAATATGAATTTATTATTACCTAATAAATGATGCAACTTGACCACAATTTATGGGAGCATATGTGTGTTCTAATTAGTGACCTCTTGTCTAGCCATATTTCCATTCATTTTCCAATAGGTCTGCTATGTTGTCTAAAAATTAATAACATTGCTTAAAAAAATAATCAAGGGCTTCATTATTATGTGGACCGGATAAAACTGGTTAGTTCACATGGTCACTGAAGTAATGAGAAAAAAGAATGAAGCTACTTCTTCAAGTTAAGATTTGCAAATCGAACTTTTAGCTTGTGCTTCTTATCTATCTTTTTTCTTCAGATGATTCAAATACCTATTACAAAATTAATTCAATTTAAATGTACTTGCATAAATCTGAATTTTATACTGACATAAACTTTACTGGTATTTAATATTACCTCTCAAAAGGATACATCCATCTGTATTGCACTGAACCTCAAAGAATCAATTCAGATGGAAGATGAACAGGTAGATGATCCATTACCTTAAAGAAATCTGATGGAAATATTTTCTCCAATTTTCAAATAAATATTGAGATTTGTAATCTAAGTTTACATAGACGATTGATTTTTAACGTTACCGAACAAAGCTGTTATAACACTTCACGCTTAAATGGGAAACAGTTCTTTGAACACCACTAGTAATAATATTTTATCATGATATGACAATCACGACTTTTCATCCCACTCAACTTATTGTCTTTAAAATAAACATATCTATGGAGATTATAAGAAATTCTATCGGGATATTTTAGTCCTTCAACCCATTTTAGCACAAGTTTTATTTGTTTGTTGTCTTGTTCATAGTATGCTTTGGGGGTTTTGTTGTCGTTGAGCTTCATATATGAAGTCCGGGACATTTACAAACGTGTGCTATGTCAAGTCTTGAATTTAGAATGCCTTTTGTTTTCCCCTTAACATTAAAAATTGTATTAAACATGTTATCAAGCACGTCCTTTTATGGTGCATCACATCATATTATGTCGAAGCAGAAGACATTTTCAATAAGTTAGCTCCCAAATTATACTTTGTTTGCACCAATTATGAATGTCAAAATTATCTGGAATTTCAATATGTACTCCAGTTTCATGTATATTGGAATAGTACTTTACAATTTTATATATTTCTTTCCTTGACCAAACCTTTGTTGCTTAAATATTCTCTTCTTTATAAGCTTTGAAGTTTTTTATTTTTTCTAAAAGTATGATTGGGACAAAGAAAACATCGATGACAATCAAACAAAGAAATTTTCCTTCCATGCCATAAAGAAAATGCTCGTGTTACTTTCGTGCAATGAGGACAAACTAATTAACTGACCATACCCCACCTGAAAGTATCCTATATGTAGGAAAAACACAAAAAGTCCATAATAAAGAAGCGGACATACATTTTTTTTGAAATGTCATATATTTCAGCTCCTTTAACCCTCAATGTTTTTAACTCTTTGATTAGTGATTGTAAATAAACAATGATTCCTTCAGTTGAGTCATCAGGGTCAGGAACGAGAATAACGAGATATCTATGGAGTTTTAATACACATCCACTGAGGTGAATTATAAGGGATAACGATAATAGGCCAACATGAATATTTACTACCAAACCTAGAGAATAATGAAAACTCATCCGTACATAAACTAAGTCTGAAATTATGGTCCATTGAGAAAATGTGGGATACATCCTACGAAAATGTTTCCATGTTTCTCCATCCGATGGATATGTCAAAGTTTGGTCTTTTAGTATTCTTGCAATTTGCCACTGCATATCGTGCCATCGTATATAACATGTCGTGGCCCGTGATTAAAGACGCATATAACCTTCGTATTTGGAGATGATGGATAAAGAATGCATTCTCTTGTATGGAACTTTCTATTCTTTCTTCTCATTACATATTTTGCAGTTCCTAAGATTAGTGTCATATTTCCAATGCAACATGCAACCTTTTGTACAAATATCTATCTTTTGATATGGCAGATCAAAAAGCGATATTTGTGTTTTTACTTTGTAATGACTATCATATACCATATTATTGGATGGCATATGTCTTTTTGCAGCTTGTACAATCATTGTAAATCCGTCTTTTGATTTCATAGTTATGTATTCAACGATTACTGATAATTCGGTTCCATTTTTACAACTATCCTATAACAACTTCTTAGCAAGATCCAATAAATCATAATTTTTTGCCTATGACATTTGGTTCTTCTTCGTTTTGATGCATCATCCACTTGAGAGTTGGGAATATTGACCGTGCCTCATCTTCTACTATATCTACTATTGGATTCATAATAACGAAATTTGCCTCTGACACTACATAATTTATTGTAAGTGCAATGAGTTCTTCGTAACGATCCTATAAATAATAATTTAGTACAAAACCACATTTATAAAAATGTACTTCACTTTTGCCTGCTTTCCAAAACCATAACAATTTGCACTTACTGTAAGAGCAACAAAGTTTCTTGTTATTTCGATTATTGGATACTGCCAATCTAATAAATTCATTTATACAGTTGTAAAAATGTGTTTGCGCCAAATTTTCAGTCCTTTTCTAACTTCACAATCTAACTATGGTCGACATAATAATAAAACATTATTCCAAATTTCAAAATATCCATTAGTACTTCCAACAACACATATAACTTTTGTCTAAAATACATTAAAGCCTTTTCGTATTAATCAAAGACCTCATACACCATGCCTTTTAAAGAAAAGTAAAGCCTTTTAGGACTAAATGTTTCATACACCATGCTTTTGTCTAATTTCGATAATACTTCACTTTTCTTTTACGCATAACTAAACGCTTCAGTCGGGCGAAGGGTTTGGTATAGTTGATTAGTGAGGCGTGTATTGTGTAATTATCCAGGATATCTTGTAGGTGTTCT
Source organism: Allium sativum (assembly GCA_030737875.1). Taxonomy (NCBI): domain Eukaryota; kingdom Viridiplantae; phylum Streptophyta; class Magnoliopsida; order Asparagales; family Amaryllidaceae; genus Allium; species Allium sativum. Next base: position 10,595,262 of record JASFAX010000020.1, on the reverse strand, counting down.
TCAGCACGACATTTGCTGACACTAGTAGTGAGCAAGAAGTGATACCTCCTTTGTGTGGATTGTAAAGTTATCTGGCTGTTTGAAATTATGAAAAATCGGTGGAATGCTTTCAGTCAAGCTTGATGAGCGGTGATGATATTTTTTTCCTTTGGCATTTAGTGTTTTGCCTTGTGGTGCTATGTTTGTTTTTCACTTAGTTTGTGAATGAGACTACTTCTGCAGCTTGATGTTTGGTTTGTTATTGGTCTTTTTAGCTGCATTTTTTTTCCTAAGTTGCACCCTACATGGTAAATGACTAGTTTATTCTAGTTGTTTCTTTTATGACTCAGATTTGTAAAATGTCTGTAGTAGGTAGGCAAACTGCTTATACTACTGTACTCATTACTCGTTGTAATGAAAACAATATTACATGTCACTTTGAAACCGGTTGGCCTTGCCAAAATAAAAATAATAATAATAAAGTTAAACCTTTGACTAAAGGCTTCACACACCACATTTTTGTCTAATTTCGACAACACTTTACTTCACTTCTATTTTACACGTAACTTTGCATCCAAGAAGTATATTTTTTCTGTTATATTTTTTAAAATAAATCAATACTTTTTGGTACTAAAGACTTTAACTTTTGCAATTGTATTTGTTAAAATAGTATTTAAGGCTTATTTTCAAAACAACGTTATACTCATTTCAAAATTTTCAAAAGATTGATTTTAGAGAAATATTTGGTTTTTTTAATTCATTTTTTAACTTCTTAGAAAATTGATTGTTTTACGATATCTGATATTGCTATTTTCATTTTTTATATTTCTTATAAAATTGATTTCAGCACAATATTGTTGGAGATGCGGATTAAGGATCTTAAGGCAAGTTAAACACTAGAGGGTGAGTGAATAGTGTTCAATGGAATTTATAAAAATTATTGAAATCTTTTTAAATAAACACACAATATATTGATCATAGAAATAGCTAAACACAAAATCAATCATAGTGTAACATCCCCAAAATTTCGACAATTGGAAAATGGGATTATTTGAGATTTAATTATTAATAATCAATTTATATTGATAGTGGGAACGAAAATTTAAAATCAAACATATTATTTTCAGTTGAATTGAATTTGGTAGAATAGTGACTTGAAATTCGATTTTAGAATTTAGAATGGTTGAATTAAAAATAATAATAATAAACATTGCTAACAATAAATAAATTAGAAATTTTATTCGTTTATATATATGAAAATTGGCTTGGATATGGTAAAATTTTGTATATAAAAAAATTTATTCTTACGTTCAAAATTTTGGAAACAAACGGGGTTGTCGTTTAACAAACGAAATAAAATCGGTGATCTGATAAATAATTTATCTAATGTAGTATATAAACAGAGTCAGATTATAACCAAAATAATTTTACTGAATTCAAAACACCAAGATTGGTGACATGCCCAATTTCATTGCATTTGGATATTTGTTGGACGGTATGAATTTGAGGCGTTATGTGACAATTAGCGGTAGGTTTTAGTATTAAAATAAAAACTCGTTACCACCTTCCTCAGTAAAATCACGCAACCATACGACTGATACACGCCGCTATCCTATAAGCTATTGACCTGACTTCGTTCTTATCCCCAAATATTTTTGTAATGACCCGCATTGGCAGAGGTATTATAATTCATTTATTTAATTATATAAATGGTGGTTTAGTGAATTTAATGGTCATGGAATTAATAAGGTTGAATATTTAATTAAAATAAAAAATTAAATAATATATTTAATTCTGAAATGATCAGAATTGGCTGAAATGGTGATATGGTGTGAACCGGATCATCTGTGATATTTAATTCAGCTTGGAATTGAATTTGAATAACGAATATATTCAATCGTCGACAGTTGAACGTATGATTATATTATAATTAAAACCGAGCTCGAAATGGCGCTGCAGTTCGTAAATCGGCGATTTGAACTTCAACTGAATATACAGTGTTAGTTTTAAATCGGATTTCTGTGAAACAAGAAACGTGTGGAACTGGTGGAGTATATCTTTCTAGTGGAAGAGAAAAAATCAGGATTTCATCGTGTAGATTTTGATGTATGTCCAAATCAAATTTTAGAAAAGTCGCTGTGGAATTCCTTTATAATTTATAAAGGAATTATTTAGATTTTTAAAAGGGATTTCAATATAAATCAAATATCGGGTTGACCCAGAAGTGAATATCGAGTTGTAAATACATACAGGAATATTCTAGAGCTGTGTGGTATGCCACTGTGAATATAAACGATAATATTTAATTTTAAATATTTAATTTAATTATATTGATATATATTTTTATATTTAAATAGGCTATTAAGAGCGTTAAAATTAGCCACTTTTGCAAACGAAGTCGGAATTCGACGAAACCAGTTTTGTTGGATCCGCAATATCAAATAGTTGTTAGATTCCAAGTTTGGCGATTTTTAGAGTCACTGTGTGGCCGTACGGATTTTTAGAGTGAAAAATAGTCAGTATTTTGACGGTTAAAAATACGTCGTGTGAGCATACGGAGTCGGAATTCGACGAAACCAGTTTCGTTGGGACCGTAATGTCGAACTCTAGCTACAGGTCCAGTTTGGTGATTTTTGGGTATCGTATGTAGTCGTAGGGATTTTTTAAGGACCATAGACGAATATTAAATCAAGAGAATAAAGTAAATAAACCAAAATTAAAATATCCCACCATTTTTCTTTGGTTCAACAACAAGCCACGTCCTCCCATTTTTAACCACAACCCTCAACAACCCTCATCTATAAACATAGACAAAATTCTCATTCACCAGAACATAAAACGCAGTGAAATAACAGAAAAGAAAAATCAAAATCAATTGTTGTAAAATCCTATAAATAAGGAAACTGATATATGTGAGATCATTGGAGAAGAAGCTTCACTTTGATGGAGCATTTGCTGAGTGCGACGCGGGTTCTCCGAGGCAACAGTTCACCTAGGGTTAGACTTTGCGAGTGATTGAAGCAGCGAATGATGAAATGAGTGTGGGTTTTGAGATCAGGAAGTAATTCTGCACCTTGTGTATGTTTCTGGGAGGATTCCGCGGAATTTAATGTCGATGGGTCACTGTAGCGAGCTCCGATTGTCGTTATACAGTACGGCGACGAGTTGGGTGTTTTGGTAATGAGGGGATAGAGTGGATGGCGAGAAGTTTAACGGTGGTAGTTTCCTTTGATTTCAACGAGAACGGAGAAGGAGAGATCGTTGAGGAGAAAAATGAATGCGGCCGTTCGAGTTTACTGGAGTCGAGATATTTCATTGGGGAAGAAGGGGTATCACGGGTTGCGTATTTGTTAAGGAGGATGGGCCGTATCATAGTGGTGAGGCCCAATTACTTAATGGTTATATAGTTAATTTAATTTCAATAGAGTGTATGAACTTGTTATTGAGATATATCGTTCATACGTAATCAGATTGACGAACCGTAAGTTGCGTTGGGATCGTATGGACGTGAGCAACACAATGAGACTGACCGGGAGTGAATCCGAGCTCGTTACAATTTATGGCGAAATAAATTGTCCGATTGAATTAAATAACGCAAACCGTTATTTAACGGCTAACGCGCAAAAGTGAGTAAATCTCACTAATTCTGAACAGTTTATAATTTCATGTTGTATTTTTAGAACTGTTAGATATTGGCTGATTGACTGTGTGTTGACTGTTTGATTGAACTGCTAGTCAGTTAGTTGAATTTCTATATTGATTCTGTTTAACAGAATATATCATATGGAACTGAAAGTGATGTTATCTATATTGTTTAACATCTGTGATGCAGGGAAACAGGTTGGAGGAATCCAACTGGATTCCTCAACATTTATTCTACTGTTTTCGTATATTGTGATATATGATGTGTTATATAATCTGTTATGGATTATGGGTGTTGGAATGATGTTGATCATTTTTATTCGAGATTTTAAATATCATAAAAGACCCTGGGATGTAACAAGAATTATTTCAATGTATATTGAAATAAAGGGAGTTTATAAAATCAACAGATTTTGTAAAAGGAAATATTTCGAAAGTAAATAAAAAGGGGAATCATTTGTAAAGTGAAGGACTGTTACTAAAAGTAAATCTTTATAAATGAATAGTTTATTCGAAAAGAATAAAAGGAGTTAATCGATGTTAGTTAATCGATTAGTGTTAAAGTAAAAGGAGCTAATCGATGTTAGTTTATCGATTAGAGATAAAGTAAAAGAAGTTAATCGATGTTAGTTAATCGATTAGAGTTAAAAGCAAAGGAGCTAATCGATGTTAGTTTATCGATTAGAGATAAAGTAAAAGAAGTTAATCGATGTTAGTTAATCGATTAGAGTTAAAAGCAAAGAAGTTAATCGATGTTAGTTAATCGATTAGAGTCAAAAACAAAGGAGCTAATCGATGTTAGTTTAATCGATTAGAATTAAAGTAAAAGGAGTTAATCGATGTTAGTTAATCGATTAGAGAATAAAGTAAAATGAGTTAATCGAATATAGTTATTCGAATGGAAAGTAAAAGGAGTTAAGTGAAATGAGTTAATCCAATAGTGTTAGTCCAATAGAGTTAATTGATAAGGGTTAATCGAATAGAGTTAAGTGAAAAGAGTCAATCGAATATAGCTATTCGAAGGAGGGTTAAGTAAGGAAGTCAGTAAAAGGAATATAAAGCGAACTTTGGCTATTTCAAAGTTAGAAATGTTGTTCAGTTAAGGTCTGAGAGGTAGTTCTACCCCAACTTGATTGGCTTCGTTTTTAACTAAGGAATAGTTAAGGTTCGGCAGTAAAGGAAATGGTTTGAGTTGGCATCGCGATGGTTTGTTTAAACATCTGTCTAAGTCCAATGAAGGAGTTTTGGAAATGTTTTCCAAGTAAGAACCAGAAATGTTTTCTGATATAGAAAACAAGAAATGGAAATGTTTTCCATTGTTAATAACGTATATTTTCCAAATTTAGAAAATAAGAAATATTGGATGCAGGGAAATAGGAGATAAGTAAATTAATAAGAGATTAATGTTGAATGATGTTTGATCGATATAATTTCCATTTGGAAATAATATCGTTGTTTGCACACTTGTTTTATTCGATAGTTAAATCACAGACTATCGAAGTTTTGACCATTTTAACGTTGTTAATATGGAGAGTCCGGTTGGATTATTATCCAAAGAACCACTCTGTATTGGCATAAGCGTTGCGAATCAATGTGCCAAAGGAAATTGAAGACGGAGTTATGCAAGGGCTATCCTGTTTACAGAATAGTGCCTTCGGTTCATCCTGTTCCTGGATGACTTGTATGGACGGATGTCAGACAGAGTATTTCCAGATGATCACGTATATTGATTTCTCCAACTGTACCAAGAGTGGAAGCGGAGAAGGAAACTTCTTTTAGCTAACGCGTAATGTATGTTTGAGGACGTCAATCGGTGATTTGATGGATTTGACGATGTGGCATTCAAAGTGAATCTGGTATGATGATAAAGCGTAGCTTCTAGCCTCATCATACGGTAAATGACAGAAATCGGGCAGGCAGCATGGCTAAGTCGGTCGCACCGAAGTAGGGTGTATAATCACCTGATCTAGAGTTTCATTTACTTCTAAAAATCTATTGTTGATGCTGTCCCACTCGGGAAACGGTTGCTGATCCCAACCGTTGGTGATATACATTCGATACACTCAAGCGAAATGAGTGGTCGGTCATGTGTGGCTGGGTTGCAAGATGTTCTTGTTGAACCCAGTGTATTCCTCTCTAGAGGTATACGAGCGAAAGGTGGTTCCATACCTTTTCATTGTTGGAAGTCCATTACCCAATACGTACTTGCGGTTTTGATTGTATACTATATATGTAGAACGTGAGATGAAAGCGTTTCTGCTAGATGATTATATATACTGTGATTGATAGGCATTATTATAATATCAAAAGTTTTTTGATATAAAGTTATTTTGGATTCTCATAAGGGAAAAACCCGTTTCGTTATGCGGAGTGGTCTTATGAGATATCGTTTACCTGTTCGAACTGTTTTACTCACACCAGTCCCATGACTGACCCGGAGTTTACTTTGTTGTTTTCCCTAAACTCTTGGGTGCCTAAATTTGTACGGGCAGTCAAGTAGTCGGGATTTACAGATATACTGGAAGAGATGGAGCAGGAGGCTTCAGGATCATATAGCTATAGTTTATTTCCGCTGTGTTGTAAGTATTGTACTCTGATAATGTATTGTATACATATAATGATTTATTTCAAGGATATGTTATCTATTATATGTTATTCGTTCCGCTGTGAGATTCGTGTTACTCTGAGGTTGTGTTCTTCTTCTTCTTCTATTCTAATTTTCTATCTTATTTTTCCTCACCCTCTAATTTCTTTCACTAATTACCAGGATTTTTCGATGTTTTGGTTATCGACATCGTGCTTATGTCGATAACCAAAGTCGCCGAAAATCCGGGTCATTGCAGTTGGTATCAGAGCTTAAGTTAAGAATTACTTGGCTCTGTGGTGTGACTCGGTAGAGATAGGGTTAGTAATACCCTAGATTGAGTTGAGTGTATATATACGAGTGAACGTACTTGTTATTTGATATAAAAATTGTTTTATATTGTGGTGATTTATTGGTTGAGTTGTTTGTGAGTTCTGGTCGATCAGTTTGATCCACTGTATCGGTAGGAGTTACTAAACACTCGAATACGATGGGTCAACACGATATGTTTTGAAAAGAGGGTAAATGAAAATAGTTTACCCAACGTATATTTTGATATATAGTGGATATATTGGTTGTTATTATAATCGAGTAAGATTATAAATTAAATGGTTATGTAAATAACCAATTAGAATTCGTATACATGAAATACGTGAAATCAGATGAGTAAAATCTGAAATTTAAACCAGAAATTGAATTAAAACTCTGGAAAATTGGATAAATGTTTGTAAATGGATTTGGATTAAAAGTAAGGAAAATTTAAGATCCTGGGAGATTTTAAATTGTTTTACAAGCAGTGTAAATTATATTTTGAAATGAATTTCAAAGTGGAAATGTTTAGAAATGGTTTTATAGTATTGAACTCACTTCGATCGCTGGAAAATAGATTCTGATGATGACAGCTGCATCATCAGTATTCATTTTCGAGTTATAAGTGACGAATTACTACCAAAGATACCGTTTTGGAATTTGTTTGGGAAAGACAAGTTGTGTTGAATTTCAAATGGGATTTATAATAAAGAATGAGTAAAGAAAGTTTGAAAAGGAATTTGAATAAAGGAAGTTCAAATATAGAAAATTCAAAGGGGATTTGAATATAGAAAATTCAAAGGGGATTTGAATATAGAAATTTCAAAGGGGATTTGAATATAGAAAATTCAAAAGGGATTTGAATATAGAAAATTCAAAGGGGATTTGAATATAGAAATTCAAATGAGATTTGAATAAAGAAGATTTAAATAATGGAAAAGTGAATATAGAATTCATGTAGAGTAATAATAGAAATTGAATATAGAAATTCGAATGAGATTTGAATAAAGAAGATTTAAATAATGGAAAAGTGAATATAGAATTCATGTAGAGTAATAATAGAAATTGAATATAGAAATTCAAAGGGAGTTTGAATATATGAAATTCAATTGAATTGAAATAGAGTTTGAATATAGAAATTCAAATGGAATTCAAATATAGAAAATATAAAGGAATTCAAATATAGGATTTGAATATCGAATGTGAAAATGAAATTTGAATATAGAAGATTCAAATATAATTGAAATGAAATTCAAATATAGAATTTGAATAAGGAAATTGAAATGAAATTCAAATATAAAATTTGAATAAGAGAATTGAAATGGAATTTGAATATAGGAAATTCAAATAGAATTGAAAAGGAATTCAATTAGTTGATAAACAAGTTAAAATTTATTTGAACATGTTATACTCAAATATGAAGGTGAAATGGGAAAACCAGTAATATGAAAATCACTTAACGAACTAAGTTAAAACGATTGGATTAAGTTGGAATGAATTAGAAATGTATGGATATACATGAGACAGGTTTGGAATATAGTATAGAAGTGAATAGATAGAATGCTCGACGAAAGGTATGTATTTAATTCATATATGAGATTTTATGCGCCGTGTCAGCAAGCCGCTTGGCTTTTTCTTTTTCTTTTGGATCGGTGAGGGCCATGGGAGGCTATTTGAAATATCCCGATGCTCCTGGTACAAAGGAGGTTATGGCGAATTTTTCCGGGAATTTAAGGAGATAGAATATTTTTAAGATAATTTGATAGTTAGAAATCAACGTATCGATATATATAGAAGTCGATAAGAAAACGAACTTAGAAATAGAATAGTATAATCAAAAAGGAAGTATAAGAATAAAATCTAGTAAGAATAGAAAGAAAAAGTGTATACGTGTTTAAAGGTAAAGAAGTAGTTGTATGTTATTGATTGTTCGAGTAAGTAGTCATATCTGTTTTGACGTTATAAATGTTATTCAGTCAAGGTCTGAGAGGTAGTTATACCCTAACTTGATTGATTTCATTATTAACAAATAAATAGTAAGATTTCAGGCTCGAAGATCAATGTTGAATAAGAGTTAGTTGAATATAGTATTTGGATTGTCGTAACGATGTTTTACACAACATCCGTTTTAACCCAAATAAGTGTAAGCTTGGAAATAGATGTTAAATATTTCCTAAGTATAGAAATAAACGAGATCGGAAAAGAGAGAAGTAATTGGAATATTTTCCAATTTTAAATAGCATATATTTTCTAAAGTTTAGAAAATAAAGGAAGGCGATATTCGGAAATGTTTTCCAAATAACATAAAAGGCCAATATGGTTATTGAAAATATTTGGTTAACAAATATTGATAAAGAAATAGAGAAGTGATTTAACTAATGGAATATTGATTATGGGCTCAGTTGAATTTCAAAAAGGAAAATTTGATTTTTTTTAAAAAAAGTAAACTGTTTAAAATTCCCAGGAAGAGACTGTTTGAATTAAGAACAAATTTAAATAGAAGTTTGCAGAAGTAAGCTGAAATTGAATTGAAACAGTTAAGTGAAAACTGAATGGAAATAGAAGATATCACGAAAAATTTATTCTTGAATAAAATTGGATTGTCGAGATAAGAATCGAAAATGAAAATTGGATTGGGAAGTTAAGAGTTTGAAATCGACAATGGAACTCGAATTTGAAATGAAATTTGACTTAGGATATAAGCGAATGGTTGTGTCGTGGATAAAAGCAGATTGGATTTGATTGGGATAACTCTTGTATATGCTGAGTTGATAGCATATGGAAGTGACAGAGTAGATATGCCCGACAAAAAGGTACAAGTTTATATTTCATACAGTATGAGATTTCGATGAGCCGAATAGGCAAGCTGCTTGGCTGTTTGATTTTCTTTTGGCATGGAGATGGCCCAGAGAGGCGAGTTGGAGTTTGACCGATTGACCAGTACAAAGGAAGTGCTGGCGAAATTTTTCAAAAAGATATGGAGTTAGAAAATTTTCAGGATTTTTGAAAATTTTCGTTGATAAGGATTAATTAATATTTTAATTGAAATTAAATTGGTTCAGTTGAAACTGAAGTAAAAAGTGAACAAATATATTCTAACCAGTCGATAGGGTCGTTCTCTACCTTCTAGCAATTTCGAGGACGAAATTATTTTAAGTGGGGAAGATTGTAATGACCCGCATTGGAAGAGGTATTATAATTCATTTATTTAATTATATAAATGGTGGTTTAGTGAATTTAATGGTCGTGGAATTAATAAGGTTGAATATTTAATTAAAATAATAAATTAAATAATATATTTAATTCTGAAATAATCAGAATTGGCTGAAATGGCGATATGGTGTGAACCGGATCATCTGTGATATTTAATTCATCTTGGAATTGAATTTGAATAACGAATATATTCAATCGTCGACAGTTGAACGTATGATTATATTATAATTAAAACCGAGCTCGAAATGGCGCTGCTGTTCGTAAATCGGCGATTTGAACTTCAACTGAATATACAGTGTTCGTTTTAAATCGGATTTCTGTGAAACAAGAAACGTGTGGAGCTGGTGGAGTATATCTTTCTAGTGGAAGAGAAAAAATCAGGATTTCGTAGTGTAGATTTTGATGTATGTCCAAATCAAATTTTAGAAAAGTCGCTATGGAATTCCTTTATAATATATAAAGGAATTATTTAGATTTTTAAAAGGGATTTCAATATAAATCAAATATCGGGTTGACCCAGAAGTGAATATCGAGTTGTAAATACATACAGGAATATTCTAGAGCTGTGTGGTATGCCACTGTGAATATAGACGATAATATTTAATTTTAAATATTTAATTTAATTATATTTATATATATTTATATATTTAAATAGGCTATTTAGAGCGTTAAAATTAGCCACTTTTGCAAACGAAGTCGGAATTCGACGAAACCAGTTTTGTTGGATCCGCAATATCAAATAGTTGTTAGATTCCAAGTTTGGTGATTTTTAGAGTCACTGTGTGGCCGTACGGATTTTTAGAGTGAAAAATAGTTAGTATTTTGACGGTTAAAAATACGCTGTGTGAGCATACGGAGTCGGAATTCGACGAAACCAGTTTCGTTGGGACCGTAATGTCGAACTCTAGCTACAGGTCCAGTTTGGTGATTTTTGGGTATCGTATGTAGTCGTAGGGATTTTTTAAGGACCATAGACGAATATTAAATCAAGAGAATAAAATAAATAAACCAAAATTAAAATATCCCACCATTTTTCTTTGGTTCAACAACAAGCCACGTCCTCCCATTTTCAACCACAACCCTCAACAACCCTCATCTATAAACACCGACAAAATTCTCATTCACCAGAACATAAAACGCAGTGAAATAACAGAAAAGAAAAATCAAAATCAATTGTTGTAAAATCCTATAAATAAGGAAACTGATATATGTGAGATCGTTGGAGAAGAAGCTTCACTTTGATGGAGCATTTGCTGAGTGCGACGCGGGTTCTCCGAGGCAACAGTTCACCTAGGGTTAGACTTTGCGAGTGATTGAAGCAGCGAATGATGAAATGAGTGTGGGTTTTGAGATCAGGAAGTAATTCTGCACCTTGTGTACGTTTCTGGGAGGATTCCGCGGAATTTTATGTCGATGGTCACTGTAGCGAGCTCCGATTGTCGTTATACTGTACGGCGACGAGTTGGGTGTTTTGGTAATGAGGGGATAAAGTGGATGGCGAGAAGTTTAACGGTGGTAGTTTCCTTTGATTTCAACGAGAACGGAGAAGGAGAGATCGTTGAGGAGAAAAATGAATGCGGTCGTTCGAGTTTACTGGAGTCGAGATATTTCATTGAGGAAGAAGGGGTATCACGGGTTGCGTATTTGTTAAGGAGGATGGGCCGTATCATAGTGGTGAGGCCCAATTACTTAATGGTTATATAGTTAATTTAATTTCAATAGAGTGTATGAACTTGTTATTGAGATATATCGTTCATACGTAATCAGATTGATGAACCGTAAGTTGCGTTGGGATCATATGGACGTGAGCAACACAATGAGACTGACCGGGAGTGAATTCGAGCTTGTTACAATTTATGGCGAAATAAATTATCCGATTGAATCAAATAACGCAAACCGTTATTTAACGGCTAACGCGCAAAAGTGAGTAAATCTCACTAATTCTGAACAGTTTATAATTTCATGTTGTATTTTTAGAACTGTTAGATATTGGCTGATTGACTGTGTGTTGACTGTTTGATTGAACTGCTAGTCAGTTAGTTGAATTTCTATATTGATTCTGTTTAACAGAATATATCATATGGAACTGAAAGTGATGTTATCTATATTGTTTAACATCTGTGATGCAGGGAAACAGGTTGGAGGAATCCAACTGGATTCCTCAACATTTATTTTACTGTTTTCGTATATTGTGGTATATGATGTGTTATATAATCTGTTATGGATTATGGGTGTTGGAATGATGTTGGTCATTTTTATTCGAGATTTTAAATATCATAAAAGACCCTGGGATGTAACAAGAATTATTTCAATGTATATTGAAATAAAGGGAGTTTATAAAATCAACAGATTTTGTAAAAGGAAATATTTCGAAAGTAAATAAAAAGGGGAATCATTTGTAAAGTGAAGGACTGTTACTAAAAGTAAATCTTTATAAATGAATAGTTTATTCGAAAAGAATAAAAGGAGTTAATCGATGTTAGTTAATCGATTAGTGTTAAAGTAAAAGGAGCTAATCGATGTTAGTTTATCGATTAGAGATAAAGTAAAAGAAGTTAATCGATGTTAGTTAATCGATTAGAGTTAAAAGCAAAGGAGCTAATCGATGTTAGTTTATCGATTAGAGATAAAGTAAAAGAAGTTAATCGATGTTAGTTAATCGATTAGAGTTAAAAGCAAAGAAGTTAATCGATGTTAGTTAATCGATTAGAGTTAAAAGCAAAGGAGCTAATCGATGTTAGTTTAATCGATTAGAGTTAAAGTAAAAGGAGTTAATCGATGTTAGTTAATCGATTAGAGAATAAAGTAAAATGAGTTAATCGAATATAGTTATTCGAATGGAAAGTAAAAGGAGTTAAGTGAAATGAGTTAATCCAATAGTGTTAGTCCAATAGAGTTAATTGATAAGGGTTAATCGAATAGAGTTAAGTGAAAAGAGTCAATCGAATATAGCTATTCGAAGGAGGGTTAAGTAAGGAAGTCAGCAAAAGGAATATAAAGCGAACTTTGCCTATTTCAAAGTTAGAAATGTTGTTCAGTTAAGGTCTGAGAGGTAGTTCTACCCCAACTTGATTGGCTTCGTTTTTAACTAAGGAATAGTTAAGGTTCGGCAGTAAAGGAAATGGTTTGAGTTGGCATCGCGATGGTTTGTTTAAACATCTGTCTAAGTCCAATGAAGGAGTTTTGGAAATGTTTTCCAAGTAAGAACCAGAAATGTTTTCTGATATAGAAAACAAGAAATGGAAATGTTTTCCATTGTTAATAACGTATATTTTCCAAATTTAGAAAATAAGAAATATTGGATGCAGGGAAACAGGAGATAAGTAAATTAATAAGAGATTAATGTTGAATGATGTTTGATCAATATAATTTCCATTTGGAAATAATATCGTTGTTTGCACACTTGTATTATTCAATAGTTAAATCACAGACTATCGAAGTTTTGACCATTTTAATGTTGTTAATATGGAGAGACCGGTTGGATTATTATCCAAAGAACCACTCTGTATTGGCATAAGCGTTGCGAACCATATATGCCAAAGGAAATTGAAGACGGAGTTATGCAAGGGCTATCCTGTTTACAGAATAGTGCCTTCGGTTCATCCTATTCCTGGATGACTTGTATGGACGGATGTCAGATATAGTATTTCCAGACGATCACGTATATTGATTTCTCCAACTGTACCAAGAGTGGAAGCGGAGAAGGAAACTTCTTTTAGCTAACGCGTAATGTATGGTTGAGGACGTCAATCAGTGATTTGATGGATTTGACGATGTGGCATTCAAAGTGAATCTGGTATGATGATAAAGCGTAGCTTCTAGCCTCATCATACGGTAAATGACAGAAATCGGGCAGGCAGCATGGCTAAGTCGGTCGCACCGAAGTAGGGTGTATAATCACCTGATCTAGAGTTTCATTTACTTCTAAAAATCTATTGTTGATGCTGTCTCATTCGGGAAACGGTTGCTGATCCCAACCGTTGGTGATATACATTCGACACACTCAAGCGAAATGAGTGGTCGGTCTTGTGTGGCCGGGTTGCAAGATGTTCTTGTTGAACCCAGTGTATTCCTCTCTAGAGGTACACGAGCGAAAGGTGGTTCCATACCTTGTCATTGTTGGAAATCCATTACCCAATACGTGCTTGCGGTTTTGATTGTATACTATATATGTAGAACGTGAGATGAAAGCGTTTCTGCTAGATGATTATATATATTGTGATTAATAGGCATTATTATAATATCAAAAGGTTTTTGATATAAAGTTATTTTGGATTCTCATAAGGGAAAAACCCATTCTGTTATGTGGCGTGGTCTTATGAGATATCGTTTACCTGTTCGAACTGTTTTTAAACTGTTTTACTCACACCAGTCCCATGACTGACCCGGAGTTTACTTTGTTGTTTTCCCTAAACTCTTGGGTGCCTAAATTTGTACGGGCAGTCAAGTAGTCAGGATTTACAGATATACTGGAAGAGCTGGAGCAGGAGGCTTCAGGATCATATAGCTATAGTTTATTTCCGCTGTGTTGTAAGTATTGTACTCTGATAATGTATTGTATACATATAATGATTTATTTCAAGGATACGTTATCTATTATATGTTATTCGTTTCGCTGTGAGATTCGTGTTACTCTGAGGTTGTGTTCTTCTTCTTCTTCTATTCTAATTTTCTATCTTATTTTTCCTCACCCTCTAATTTCTTTCACTAATTACCAGGATTTTTCAATGTTTAGGTTATCGACATCGTGCTTATGTCGATAACCAAAGTCGCCGAAAATCCGGGTCATTACAATTTTCTCCTATAAAGATATCGCACTCCCTTCATTTCCCTTCAGCAGATTCAATTTTCCCGAATTGAAAACATGGCCGCTTTCATCTCGCCTTAGAAATCCGCCTTCGCTCGCCTGAGCGCCACTACCTCATCGCCATTGTTTCATCTCATAGCTGCCTGAAGCTGCCCCAAGCTTCCTCAGTACCTCCCTCTGCCCTAATTGAAACCAAACCTTTTGAATCTAAGTTGTCTCCTTCAAATCGTTCTACTTTTAGCAGTTGCTACTGACTCGTTGCCTTCACCCGTTACCTTTAACGCTGTCATCGTCACCACGTGCGCCACCATCGAAGACTCAACCCGAACTGCAACTAAAATACTACTCCAAGCCGCTTCTTCTTTCTCCATCGCTGCTTAAAGGGGAGCATCTCACTCACAATTAATCTCAGTTTCAAGTAGATTGATTTCATTTTAAGACAGAATATATGATGGTTGATTGCTGTTGCATTGGCTACCTTGTGATTGGTTTATTTACCTTAATTCTCATGTTGCTTTACTGTTCCTATGGTGAAATTTACCTAAATTATTGCATGAGGATTTCAGTTCGACTTGCATATATTTATATGTATATATAGGCATCCATGTATATGTAATGATAAATACGTTTAGCACATGTCGGTTAACCTGCTGCACTTGTGTGAATGTTGCACTGGCATTGGTATTTTTTTGCGGACTTAACTTGCCTGATGCCACGACTTCACTGGCAAATTGAAAGTTGAAACCAATTCACTTGAATTTATTATTCATGAATCTGGGTTTGATTGTTGTTTAATTTCCACATACCGCGTGTGGTTGGTTGTTCTTTTTGTCGTACTTATGTTTCCTGTCTATGTGGAATTTTGTAGTAGACTGTGGGAACTTGGGGGGAGGGGTGGGGGGGTGTGTGTGTGTTTTTTTTTGGTGATCTAGGACTAAGATAAAAATGGATACGTAAAACATGTAATTTGGTGATAACCCATTGTGGCTAAGATTATTGGTATGTTATGCATGCAATAATTTAGTTAGGAACTAGACATAAAGTAAAAATAGACTATAGTAAAGGATGCTTTTCCTTTGTTGCGTGGGCATTGTCTTTTGATATTTTCTTATTTGGTTTTTGGTTTTTCATCTTAAGTTGTTAGTTTTATTTAACACACGTTTATTAAATCATGCCAAGTGCTGCATTCAACTGTTTTAGATATCCATATTATTACTACTGCATGATCTTGTATAA
Source organism: Allium sativum (assembly GCA_030737875.1). NCBI lineage: Eukaryota > Viridiplantae > Streptophyta > Magnoliopsida > Asparagales > Amaryllidaceae > Allium > Allium sativum. Next base: position 10,579,492 of record JASFAX010000020.1, on the reverse strand, counting down.
AATATATTTAGTAGATCATATAAAAAAATTCTTTTTATCATAAGGTATTATGTGTAACTAAGATTATAATAACTTTACATTAAAACATATGTTTTGTGGTTTATTATTTGATAGATCATACATTGTCAGATTTCCATTTACTGCATATATTGAATACATTGTCACATTTCCATTTACTGCATATATTGAATACATTGTCACATTTCCATTTATAAATACATTGTCACATTTCCATTTCCATTTATGAATACATTGTCAAATTTCCATTAACTGCATATATTGAATACATTGTCACATTTTCATTTATTGCATATATTGAACACATTAACATTAACCGCATATATTGAATACATAATATACTTTATATATATCCTGGCTTTTAAGGTGGTTTGCTGTTAATACGTAATACCGTTTTATATACATCATGGCTTTTAAGATGGGTTGCTGTTATATATTTTATGAACATCATGGTTTTCAAATGGTTTGCTGTTGGGAACATAATATATTTTTGTACATCATGATTCTTGAAGTGGTTCAATAAAATGGTATACACTGTTATGGTCTACAAATATATATTTTTGTGCACACATCCCACATATGTATCTTTTAGATTAATTCACTCAGTGAATGTTATGCGCCAACTATCATCATAACATAGGATTGTATTTTAAGATTTATCAGGGTCTTGCTTTAAGAAAGCGCATTATGTTTCATAAAAACTTGCATATGGTCTTGTTTGATTTTTATATATGTATATGTTCTATTGTATGACTGGAAGCATTGAATGCACACATGCGTGAGTATGTCCCCTTCATTAATCTAGCATTGTTTTCCTATAACCATGAAAATCTTACTTTATTTTATTTAAATATATTTTTTAATGCCATACGTGCGCATATGCATTTCGGTACCTATTTTCTCACATGACTCTTGATTTAAATGCATGTGTTTCATTGATTACTTCTTGTGTGTATCATATATTATATATAAAAGCTGAACATGCTGATTTAATTACTGATCAATTTGAAAAGGAATTAAGGAACAATGGAAGGACAGTTACACTATATATGGGGGTAACATTTGAAATCCCCTCTATGGTTTACATTGAATTCTAATAGGATTCAAGCATCGTATTTACTGACATATACCCAGCATATTGATTCGATTATTGATGTTGTGTAAGATTTAATGTAACGAACCGGGATTTTCGACTCCGAAAATCAACATCAAACTACCATGTTGACTATTCAGACATCGAACATTCCAGATCATTAATAGAAAGAAGTTAGAAGGTGAGATAAGAAAGAAAGAAATATTAGAATAGAAGAAGAAGAAGAAACACCACACAACACAGAGTCTCACATCGCAGCGGAACAAAATATAATATAGAAATAAATCTTTATGGAGAGCTTTGAAAATACTTACAGTATCAGAGTACATCCTACCATGGAACAGTTATAATAGCCTGTTCCCATATACAACACACAGCGGAATAGTAGTATCATACGTCTGGACTCTTCCAGCTCGTCTCTTCACAGCAGTCGATAACCTGAACCTGTACAACCCGGTCTAACCCGAGCATTTACAAAACACCGGGTCAGTCTGGTGAACCAGAGTGAGATAAACTCGCACAGTATAAGGGTAATCATCCAATCATGATTTTAAAGTTCAAAATCTTTTCGAAAGAAAAGGATAATCGTAAGACCAAATCCACACATAAACACGGACGGTTTTTACCTTACGATAACCCAAAACATTTTTGAAACCAATATCTTGTCTGATATTATAATAATGTCTAAACACAAGTAAATAGAAATCTAGTGGAACGCTTGCATCTCACGCTCCACATATATAGTATACAATCAAAACCCGCAGGCGCTTATTGGAGATTGGATTCCAACTTGACAAGGTATGGGTCCACCTTCCGATAGTGTATTTCTAGAGACGAATACACTGGGTTCAACAAGAACTTCTTGCAACCCGGCCCTCACATGACCGACCCCTCATTTCGCTTGAGAGTATCGAATGTATATCACCGACGGTTGGGATCAGCAACCGTCTCCCGAAAAGGGACAGCATCGAAACATAGATTAAAGAAGCAAATAGGATTTCCTCTAGATAGGTGATCATACACCCTAATGGGAGCGACCCACATAGCCATGCTGCCTGCCCGATTTTTGTCATTTCCCGGTTGATGAGGCTTGAGGCCAGAATTAACTTCTGATCATCTGGTCACCATTCACTTTGAATGCCACATCGTCAAATCCGTCAGATATCACTAATTGACGTCCACAAAAATACTCTAGCAGTTAAGCTAAGAGAACGGCGATTCTCCGCCAACACTATAGCACGTTTGAAGAAATCAACGTACGTGATCCTTCGGAAATACTCTGTCAGACATTCGTTCATACACGTCATCCAGGAACAGGATGAACCGAAGGCACTCTCCTACTGCATCCAATATAGGAATCACCCCATGGATCAGTAGCGAGAAGTCCTTGCAACCCGTAGATTCCAACCACGACAGAATCACAGCTTTCCTCTGCTTGCCAGGCAGAGAATATTAGTGGTTCTTCCGTTTATGAAAACCCACGGTCTTCAATGCTCCATCTCGATCATCTTCTGAGATCTTCACGTATTTGTTGGACGGAATGGTTTTCGAATATAAATTCGATCCCGGTCTTTCCATACCAACAATCGTATTGGAAGGGTTTGATAGTCGGTGTTTTAACTATCAAAATATACAGTGTTTCAATCATGACACTCCAATGAGTTCACTGGTTCAGTATTCAGCATCACTTGGCCTTTTAACACTGATTTATTTAAATTAAAACTTCTAACTCTTTTAATATTCAAAAATACGATATTTGAATAACTCTAATTTGATTTAACTCTAATGGATTAACTAACATTCCACTTAACTCCATTCGCTTGACTCTAGATCGCAGCGATCACAATGGTTACGCCTGATTCCCTCAGGAAAACATCCGACCGCCGTAGGCTATCTGCAGCCCTGCGAATTACGCTAGCAGTCGTACGAAATGGCAACTTAGCCGAATTATGTTTGGCTAATTCTATCTCGAATAAATATATTCAATTTCCCACTTTGAAATCTCATTTAAAATTCTCCTTTTTACTTGATCTCGTTTTCAAATAACGTTAAATAAAATTAACGCCTTAACACTTAGAATCTCACTTAAAACCTTTGGTTTATAATAAACCCTTTTTATCGTAATCTCCTTTCACTTAATTCATATAATTGAGTACGTTTATTTCCTTTCACCATTCAATTGGCTTGCATCTCACATTCGGTAACTTTTTAAATGAATTCCCATTTAAAATATATATTCCTAACTTCATCATGAATTAAAATAATAACTTATTTCAAACATTTACTACTTTAGTAGTTAATCCCTTTATTAACTAAATTAAATATTAAATCCCTTTTAAATCCTTATTTAAATTCAAACAATATTCATTTAACTATTTTAGTCAAAACACATTAACTTGATAAACAATTCTAATTCCAAACGGTCGATTTAATTAATTCAAAAGCTTGATTACCTCATTAACCGATTCCAACAATCCTCGCTTTAAATTAATCAAAAATATGATTAATTTAAATAGATTCTAATTATTTGTTTTCTTTACAAAACAAATTTTCAAGGTTTAACCATTTGATTCATTTCTTATGCTTCAACTGGTAAATCTGATTAACATCTACATTTGCTTTGCAAAATAAATTCATAACAAATCAAAGTCTTAAACAAATAAAATATTTATTTATTTTTCTTAAATAACTTTTATTCAAATAATATAATTCAAATCTAACTCTGGTTATACAATAAATTTTATAACTTCAACTCTATCGATTTACCTGACGGTGAATCACTGTCTATAGCCCGATTGATTTTAAAGGCCATACTCTGCCAAACACTTTAACCAATATCACTTATTGGTTCCAACCAAACAGATGTTGAATATTCAATTAATAATCAACCATCAAATCCATCACACAAACAGATCAGTTCATATATGATAATATGAAAATAAATAATACATTTGAGGAATCTGGTTGGATCCCTCCAACCTGTTCTTCCCTGTATTCAAATGGTTATCTCAAATCAGACGGTTCAGTTTTGTTTAACTGATAAATTAAATAACGACCATTTACCATCAACCATAAGCAATTCAAACAATGCAACCATTTAACACGTTTATAGATAAACATGACCAACCAAGGTGAGTTACCTTTATTGGAATCAATCGTTAAAAGAATAACGATTTGGTATTTCACTGAAATTAAACACAGTTTAATTTCATTAGTTAAATCAACAGATAAATAACTAGCAAAACAGTCAACCATTGGCAAGCAGAGCACACAAAATAAAAATACCCAATTTATATAAAAATATAAACGGGAACTGAGTGAGTTTAACTCACCTTGATCTGATTCTGTTGTCGCTAAAGCGGTTCGGTTTCAGCTCCTATTAAATTAAACTGAGTTTAATTTAACAATAAATTCCACCAGTCTCCAGCTCTGTCCATGTTGGTTCCATAATGTACGATTCAATGGCAAGGTCCCAATATGATTGGTTTCGCTTCATTCTGATAATATATGCATGTTTTATACAATCAGAAGTGAATGCAAATTAATTAAATATTATTTTCTTAATAAATTATTAATTTAATTACTTTGCTTAGATTAACCGGTTAGAGGCTGATCTTTCACCCTTTCAGATTGTTTGGAGCCTGTTCCTCATTCTCGTTACAAGACCTGGTGCAGCATAAAGTTATTGTTATTCTAGTACCATCGATGTTATCCCTTAATTAAATAATAAAATAGTTGATTACTTAAACCATTTTGATAACTTTAAATCCCGGCTTCAGTAAAGAACGGTTGGCCCCTTTCACCTTTGCCATATTCAAACCCTGTCACAATTTAAGTAATGAACTTCTAGTTAGGTTAAATAAGCTTTTAAATACCTTAATCGCTTTAATTAACAACTTAATTATTTTAGTCTAATCACGTTTTCAGTAAAGTACCAGTAAAGTATACATGCCGATTGCTCACGGTATACACCGTCCATGCTTCCAAACACCACTCCAGCTTGCCACCGATATCTGCTCCCCCATGCTCGGACGTTGGCACCACTGTTTTGGGCACCCTGCTTTTCACCTCCCATGCAACTGTCCCTCTACTTTGTAGTCTTCTTTTCCCTCTTCTCCTTTTTGTCTTCACGCCCTGGTATTCTTTCCCATGCATGCACCCGAGCCCTCTTCACTCTTTGCTTCGTTTGTGCACCAGACCCCCCCCCCCACGTTTGTCTTCCTTCCGCCCTTTTTTTTTTTTGTTTGTTCCGCAAATCCTTTTTTTTTTTTTCCTTTTTCCTTTCGTTCGGAAGTTGGAGTTTTTCTCCATTACTGATGCGAAAGGAGAGAAGGATGAAGTAGCATTTATATAGAGGGGCAACAACGTGGTGACCAAGGTGTCCAGGTGAGGGTAGGTTTGCATCGTTCTTTCCCTTCATTGTGTGTACGTAGGGGAACAAGCTCATGTGCATGGTTCAATCTATGTCTGCGCCTATGAAGTTACGGGGTAGGGTCTATACATGGTTTGCTACTTTCTGTTTAGACTGCTATGTTTGAAGTGATGTGTGCGCATGCTTTTATGTTATAGCCTGTCTATTTTAATTTATACAGATTCAGCATATTTTTTTTTTTATATAATATTACCCAATACTTCATCCTCAAGTAATATGATACAATCACTATAAAGGATTTCTGTTTACTGATAAAAAGGCTGTTCTTGATGTAAAACGATATTCCGGATCCAATGGAACAAGTTTCGTCGAAATCCGAGGTCGTTTGAAAAAAATCCCTTTATGAAACCGGAAATGAACACACGTTTAATTTTTCTACGATCACCAGATAAATCGAATCAACTTGAAACTGCGAACATCGACAATAACTTTTCGATACGAACCCAATGGCACTAATTTCGTCGCATTCTGAGACTGTTGCCCCGGTAGGCTATTTTTACCCCGAACCGCCCTACCCTTTTTAACGCCAAATTTCTCGATCTCTAAAAATAACAAACTATATACATATCCTGACTCTAATCGACGATACGAACTCAACGGAACAGATTTCATGGCCTAATTCGATTGTCTGCTCAAGTTACACTCAAATACCCTTTTATTTATTTAAATACACGCTATAGAAAATGAACGAGCGTTTATGGTTGCTGTGGTCACATACGATATCGGTTTTCCACGCAATTCACCACCATACAATAATTTAGCGATACGGTTCTAATGAAACTGATTTCGTCGAAATCTGAGTCCGTTTGCAAAACGGCTATTTTAAAGGCCTATACTTTAATAACGATTTTCCATAGCGACTATTTCAAAATTTGATTTGGCCATAACTATCAAACTATAACACGAAATCTGGATTTTTCTCTTTCATATGAAAATTATCATCAATACGGTCCCAACGTGTCTTGTTTCACAGAAATCCGACTTATATCGAATCCTGTATTCTCAGTTGAAGTTCAAAACTCAAATTACGAACTGCACGCCATTTTAAAGCTCGATTTATATTATATATATATAAATTATAACGTTCAACTTCGTTTTAATAACGAATTAAATATTAATTTCCATTAATATTCCCAACATAATATTTAAAACTAATTTAAATATTCATATTCAAATGGTCGAAAAACACGGGTCGTTACATTCTTCCCCCCTTAAAATAATTTCGTCCTCGAAATTGCTAAGGTAAGAAAGAACGTTATAAACTCATTAATTTCAAATCTAATTTTATATTAAATTAGAAACCAATTCAATACTGTAAATAAATATTTTCAAAAATATCGAAAATTTTCTAACACTTTAAATTTCCGAAAATTTCGCCAGCACCTCCTCTGTATGGCTCAATCGGTACAACCACAACTTGCCTTTCTAGGCCTTCTCCAATCCAAAAGAAAATAAAACAGCCAAGCGGCTTGCCGAATAGGCTCATAAATCACCAAACCCATATAGAAATAAACGTGTACCTTTTTGTCGGGCATATCATTATATCCTTTCTGTCTGCTACCTTGTCCGTGTATACAACTGCATTCCCAAACAGAATTTCAACTTTATTCTCAAAATCAAATCCTTCACGCGTCCAAGCCAAATCCCATTCTGAACTCCATCTCAATCCATATCAATCTCAACTCTTAACTTACCAGTCCACTACCATTCCCGATTCCTGTTTCACAATTCAAAATCTGATTCTACTTGATATATTATATCCTGATTCAATTTCCAGTTAATCGGTTTCAATTCAATCCATATTTGCTTTCCCAAATTTCTATTTAATATTGTTTTTGTTCAAACAATTTCCCTGGGAGTTTTCCAACAGTTTCGTTTTTTCAAGAAAATCAAATATTCCTTTTCAGGATTCAAAACAACTTGTTTTTCTCAAAGCAATTCAAAACAAAATCTTTGGTAGTAATCCGTCACTTAGAACTCGAAAATGAACACCGATAATGTCCGGATCATCATCGGAATCTATTTTCCAGCTATCGAAGTGAGTTCAATACTATGTCACTTTCAAAATCAGTTCTAAACACTTTCAATTTGAAATCCATTTCAAAATATCATTCAAGATGCTTGTAAACCAAAATTAAAATCTCCCAGGATCTTAAAATTCCCATATATTTAATCCAAAATTCTTTTTCACCCTTTTCTAAGTTTCCACAATTTCAATCTAAATTCTGATTTTAATTTCAGATTTAATTCATCTGATTCCATATATTATATCCATAGGAATTCTGATTGGTTACTTACATAACCATTCCATTATAACACATCCAATATACTATAATACTCCAAATATTAATCATTCTGTTATATCAAAATATAAATTGGGTAAAATTATTTCATTTACCCTCTTTCAAAAACATACTGTGTCGAATTATTCTGTTCAAGAGTTTAGAAACACTTATCGACACAGTTTGCATTACTGTATCGACCAGAATTCCTAAACTACTCGACAAACCAATCAACACAATATAAGACAGTTTTTATAACAATTTACAAATACGCGCTCATATATATACACTCAAACTCAATCTAGGGTATTACTAACCCCATCTCTACTGAGTCACGCCACAGAGCCAAGGTAATTACTTAACCTTCAGCTCTGATACCACTGTAACGAACCGGGATTTTCGACTCCGAAAATCAACATCAAACTACCATGTTGACTATTCAGACATCGAACATTCCAGATCATTAATAGAAAGAAGTTAGAAGGTGAGATAAGAAAGAAAGAAATATTAGAATAGAAGAAGAAGAAGAAACACCACACAACACAGAGTCTCACATCGCAGCGGAACAAAATATAATATAGAAATAAATCTTTATGGAGAGCTTTGAAAATACTTACAGTATCAGAGTACATCCTACCATGGAACAGTTATAATAGCCTGTTCCCATATACAACACACAGCGGAATAGTAGTATCATACGTCTGGACTCTTCCAGCTCGTCTCTTCACAGCAGTCGATAACCTGAACCTGTACAACCCGGTCTAACCCGAGCATTTACAAAACACCGGGTCAGTCTGGTGAACCAGAGTGAGATAAACTCGCACAGTATAAGGGTAATCATCCAATCATGATTTTAAAGTTCAAAATCTTTTCGAAAGAAAAGGATAATCGTAAGACCAAATCCACACATAAACACGGACGGTTTTTACCTTACGATAACCCAAAACATTTTTGAAACCAATATCTTGTCTGATATTATAATAATGTCTAAACACAAGTAAATAGAAATCTAGTGGAACGCTTGCATCTCACGCTCCACATATATAGTATACAATCAAAACCCGCAGGCGCTTATTGGAGATTGGATTCCAACTTGACAAGGTATGGGTCCACCTTCCGATAGTGTATTTCTAGAGACGAATACACTGGGTTCAACAAGAACTTCTTGCAACCCGGCCCTCACATGACCGACCCCTCATTTCGCTTGAGAGTATCGAATGTATATCACCGACGGTTGGGATCAGCAACCGTCTCCCGAAAAGGGACAGCATCGAAACATAGATTAAAGAAGCAAATAGGATTTCCTCTAGATAGGTGATCATACACCCTAATGGGAGCGACCCACATAGCCATGCTGCCTGCCCGATTTTTGTCATTTCCCGGTTGATGAGGCTTGAGGCCAGAATTAACTTCTGATCATCTGGTCACCATTCACTTTGAATGCCACATCGTCAAATCCGTCAGATATCACTAATTGACGTCCACAAAAATACTCTAGCAGTTAAGCTAAGAGAACGGCGATTCTCCGCCAACACTATAGCACGTTTGAAGAAATCAACGTACGTGATCCTTCGGAAATACTCTGTCAGACATTCGTCCATACACGTCATCCAGGAACAGGATGAACCGAAGGCACTCTCCTACTGCATCCAATATAGGAATCACCCCATGGATCAGTAGCGAGAAGTCCTTGCAACCCGTAGATTCCAACCACGACAGAATCACAGCTTTCCTCTGCTTGCCAGGCAGAGAATATTAGTGGTTCTTCCGTTTATGAAAACCCACGGTCTTCAATGCTCCATCTCGATCATCTTCTGAGATCTTCACGTATTTGTTGGACGGAATGGTTTTCGAATATAAATTCGATCCCGGTCTTTCCATACCAACAATCGTATTGGAAGGGTTTGATAGTCGGTGTTTTAACTATCAAAATATACAGTGTTTCAATCATGACACTCCAATGAGTTCACTGGTTCAGTATTCAGCATCACTTGGCCTTTTAACACTGATTTATTTAAATTAAAACTTCTAACTCTTTTAATATTCAAAAATACGATATTTGAATAACTCTAATTTGATTTAACTCTAATGGATTAACTAACATTCCACTTAACTCCATTCGCTTGACTCTAGATCGCAGCGATCACAATGGTTACGCCTGATTCCCTCAGGAAAACATCCGACCGCCGTAGGCTATCTGCAGCCCTGCGAATTACGCTAGCAGTCGTACGAAATGGCAACTTAGCCGAATTATGTTTGGCTAATTCTATCTCGAATAAATATATTCAATTTCCCACTTTGAAATCTCATTTAAAATTCTCCTTTTTACTTGATCTCGTTTTCAAATAACGTTAAATAAAATTAACGCCTTAACACTTAGAATCTCACTTAAAACCTTTGGTTTATAATAAACCCTTTTTATCGTAATCTCCTTTCACTTAATTCATATAATTGAGTACGTTTATTTCCTTTCACCATTCAATTGGCTTGCATCTCACATTCGGTAACTTTTTAAATGAATTCCCATTTAAAATATATATTCCTAACTTCATCATGAATTAAAATAATAACTTATTTCAAACATTTACTACTTTAGTAGTTAATCCCTTTATTAACTAAATTAAATATTAAATCCCTTTTAAATCCTTATTTAAATTCAAACAATATTCATTTAACTATTTTAGTCAAAACACATTAACTTGATAAACAATTCTAATTCCAAACGGTCGATTTAATTAATTCAAAAGCTTGATTACCTCATTAACCGATTCCAACAATCCTCGCTTTAAATTAATCAAAAATATGATTAATTTAAATAGATTCTAATTATTTGTTTTCTTTACAAAACAAATTTTCAAGGTTTAACCATTTGATTCATTTCTTATGCTTCAACTGGTAAATCTGATTAACATCTACATTTGCTTTGCAAAATAAATTCATAACAAATCAAAGTCTTAAACAAATAAAATATTTATTTATTTTTCTTAAATAACTTTTATTCAAATAATATAATTCAAATCTAACTCTGGTTATACAATAAATTTTATAACTTCAACTCTATCGATTTACCTGACGGTGAATCACTGTCTATAGCCCGATTGATTTTAAAGGCCATACTCTGCCAAACACTTTAACCAATATCACTTATTGGTTCCAACCAAACAGATGTTGAATATTCAATTAATAATCAACCATCAAATCCATCACACAAACAGATCAGTTCATATATGATAATATGAAAATAAATAATACATTTGAGGAATCTGGTTGGATCCCTCCAACCTGTTCTTCCCTGTATTCAAATGGTTATCTCAAATCAGACGGTTCAGTTTTGTTTAACTGATAAATTAAATAACGACCATTTACCATCAACCATAAGCAATTCAAACAATGCAACCATTTAACACGTTTATAGATAAACATGACCAACCAAGGTGAGTTACCTTTATTGGAATCAATCGTTAAAAGAATAACGATTTGGTATTTCACTGAAATTAAACACAGTTTAATTTCATTAGTTAAATCAACAGATAAATAACTAGCAAAACAGTCAACCATTGGCAAGCAGAGCACACAAAATAAAAATACCCAATTTATATAAAAATATAAACGGGAACTGAGTGAGTTTAACTCACCTTGATCTGATTCTGTTGTCGCTAAAGCGGTTCGGTTTCAGCTCCTATTAAATTAAACTGAGTTTAATTTAACAATAAATTCCACCAGTCTCCAGCTCTGTCCATGTTGGTTCCATAATGTACGATTCAATGGCAAGGTCCCAATATGATTGGTTTCGCTTCATTCTGATAATATATGCATGTTTTATACAATCAGAAGTGAATGCAAATTAATTAAATATTATTTTCTTAATAAATTATTAATTTAATTACTTTGCTTAGATTAACCGGTTAGAGGCTGATCTTTCACCCTTTCAGATTGTTTGGAGCCTGTTCCTCATTCTCGTTACAAGACCTGGTGCAGCATAAAGTTATTGTTATTCTAGTACCATCGATGTTATCCCTTAATTAAATAATAAAATAGTTGATTACTTAAACCATTTTGATAACTTTAAATCCCGGCTTCAGTAAAGAACGGTTGGCCCCTTTCACCTTTGCCATATTCAAACCCTGTCACAATTTAAGTAATGAACTTCTAGTTAGGTTAAATAAGCTTTTAAATACCTTAATCGCTTTAATTAACAACTTAATTATTTTAGTCTAATCACGTTTTCAGTAAAGTACCAGTAAAGTATACATGCCGATTGCTCACGGTATACACCGTCCATGCTTCCAAACACCACTCCAGCTTGCCACCGATATCTGCTCCCCCATGCTCGGACGTTGGCACCACTGTTTTGGGCACCCTGCTTTTCACCTCCCATGCAACTGTCCCTCTACTTTGTAGTCTTCTTTTCCCTCTTCTCCTTTTTGTCTTCACGCCCTGGTATTCTTTCCCATGCATGCACCCGAGCCCTCTTCACTCTTTGCTTCGTTTGTGCACCAGACCCCCCCCCCTCACGTTTGTCTTCCTTCCGCCCTTTTTTTTTTTTGTTTGTTCCGCAAATCCTTTTTTTTTTTTTTCCTTTTTCCTTTCGTTCGGAAGTTGGAGTTTTTCTCCATTACTGATGCGAAAGGAGAGAAGGATGAAGTAGCATTTATATAGAGGGGCAACAACGTGGTGACCAAGGTGTCCAGGTGAGGGTAGGTTTGCATCGTTCTTTCCCTTCATTGTGTGTACGTAGGGGAACAAGCTCATGTGCATGGTTCAATCTATGTCTGCGCCTATGAAGTTACGGGGTAGGGTCTATACATGGTTTGCTACTTTCTGTTTAGACTGCTATGTTTGAAGTGATGTGTGCGCATGCTTTTATGTTATAGCCTGTCTATTTTAATTTATACAGATTCAGCATATTTTTTTTTTTATATAATATTACCCAATACTTCATCCTCAAGTAATATGATACAATCACTATAAAGGATTTCTGTTTACTGATAAAAAGGCTGTTCTTGATGTAAAACGATATTCCGGATCCAATGGAACAAGTTTCGTCGAAATCCGAGGTCGTTTGAAAAAAATCCCTTTATGAAACCGGAAATGAACACACGTTTAATTTTTCTACGATCACCAGATAAATCGAATCAACTTGAAACTGCGAACATCGACAATAACTTTTCGATACGAACCCAATGGCACTAATTTCGTCGCATTCTGAGACTGTTGCCCCGGTAGGCTATTTTTACCCCGAACCGCCCTACCCTTTTTAACGCCAAATTTCTCGATCTCTAAAAATAACAAACTATATACATATCCTGACTCTAATCGACGATACGAACTCAACGGAACAGATTTCATGGCCTAATTCGATTGTCTGCTCAAGTTACACTCAAATACCCTTTTATTTATTTAAATACACGCTATAGAAAATGAACGAGCGTTTATGGTTGCTGTGGTCACATACGATATCGGTTTTCCACGCAATTCACCACCATACAATAATTTAGCGATACGGTTCTAATGAAACTGATTTCGTCGAAATCTGAGTCCGTTTGCAAAACGGCTATTTTAAAGGCCTATACTTTAATAACGATTTTCCATAGCGACTATTTCAAAATTTGATTTGGCCATAACTATCAAACTATAACACGAAATCTGGATTTTTCTCTTTCATATGAAAATTATCATCAATACGGTCCCAACGTGTCTTGTTTCACAGAAATCCGACTTATATCGAATCCTGTATTCTCAGTTGAAGTTCAAAACTCAAATTACGAACTGCACGCCATTTTAAAGCTCGATTTATATTATATATATATAAATTATAACGTTCAACTTCGTTTTAATAACGAATTAAATATTAATTTCCATTAATATTCCCAACATAATATTTAAAACTAATTTAAATATTCATATTCAAATGGTCGAAAAACACGGGTCGTTACATTTAATTTCTGAAACAACTAGTGTAAAACAACTCGAGCAAGAAAATACAACAAGATAGAGCACAATAATTATGGGGTGAGTAAATAAAATCCCTGACATTTCGGTTATCAAATTTGATAGTGTAATCTTAGCTGTTATCTCCATCAACATGTATTTGGGTACATAAGTTAGTATTTGCATGTAAGTTGAGGGTATAGATCACTGTAGGTCGGGTATGAAGTTTTTGCTGAAACTAAAGGTTTGCTTTAAATACATCTTCCTCTAGCCTTGCTGGTGTAATGTATACGTTTGCACAAAGTTGGATCGAATGTTTCCTGTTGATTCCCATAAGAAACTACAAGTTTGTTGATTTATTTGACTGGTAACTACAATTAATTTCAATGAGAAATCGAAGAACAAAACCTAAGATTGTAATATAAATAAGGCACTGAACATTTTCAAGGCGTGCAAACTCCTTTGTTTGTGCATTTAAACTATTCCATCCTAATTATCTCGAAGAATACCGTGTTACCTTGAAACGTGCTGCATTTACATTTTGAAATCCGGTAACATATTCATGTGGGTTAAATTTGAACGATCCATTTTGGTTGTAGTTTTTACTGCGTTGCATAATTTTATTGTGTCACTATATATCTTGATCCCATACCATGCTTGGACATGTATTCTTCATTATTTAATCTTAGGAACCATTTGTAAGCCAATTTGAAGGGTATGTATATCAAGGATAATAATTGGAAATACACACATATGCTTGTAAGCATTTTTTTCTTGTGTGTGTGTAGGGGCCGATGTACACATGTGTATATATGTACTATTGTATGTGTATATGCATGTTATTGGCATACGTATATGCGTAAATACATATGTTGTTCTTATTAACTATGTCACACCTTGGCAGTTCCCATGGGTTTGGTATTCGAATATTAAATGGTTGTTGAGATTAACTACTTTATTCAGTTTATATTGAAATTAATTTACTTGAACTATGATTTAATCAAGACTCGAGTGTTTTATGTTTTTGCATGAAACGCTCGAGTCAGACCATGAGCATTACAGATTTAAAGATTTCAGCTTAGGATTCGAAGATTGGCAAAACTGGTAATTCCAGAGATGCGCATTCTGGCGATTTTAAACAGTAAACATTTCTTTGTATTTAAAATGTATATTTCATTCTGTTGTAAAAAGAAAATTTTTGTATCAAAATTTCTAATTTATATATGAAAGTTTATTTCGCTATTCAATACTGTATTATCATTTTTTTTGTGTTGATTCTATATTTTAAACTTTGTAAGCTAAATAATGATCCGTCGATATGAGCATTTTAAATTGGTTTAATTACCAATTTGAGACGGTCAAAAAGGCAGGACGTTACACATAGAATGCAAAAAGAAAAAGTGAAAGCAACAGAAGGAAAGTACATACCAGGATTTTATACTGGTTCGAGACTCCTCTACATCCAGTCTTACACTACACTAGGTTGATGTGGATTTTTATTCAACAAATCCAGTTACAATCCTTGATTTTAGGGTTACAAGGTCACACCCCAACTGATTGCATATACTGTGAGACTTAGTTGATTTACAGGCCACAATTTTGCACCCAAACAATTCCGAAACAAAATTGCACCCAGTCACTTTCTATGGGACCTGACCACACCATTCTCTTATCAGTTTTTGTAGTATTGACTTGATAGAACTTGATATTGATATCTATGATTACAAACGGCTATAACTCTTGAGAAGTGCTTGAATTTATATAGATTTTGATTTAGAATTAAAAGAGAAGAAGAATGATATGATTTCTACTGAAATCTACAGAGTTTAAGTGGAGAAAATCAAGAATTAAGGTATTATAATGGTAGGGTGTTAAGAGAGGAAAAAGAAGATGAAAATAGTTAATAAACTTAAATTCTGGAAGGTATTTAAAGGTTGGTAATAGTCACAATGTTTCTGAAAGGATTTAAATACAAAATATACAACTTTTCAAATTTTAAAAAAATGCCTTAACGTGTAACATCCCGCCTTTTCGACCACTTCAAGTCGTTAATTAAACTATTTCGAACCGTTCGAAGCGACAGATTCTTATTAGTTTCTGGGGTAAATAGAATAAATCACATAATCATAGATCACAGACACAGAGCAATATAATATTTCGTGGCAGAAAATACATAATACAATAGTAGTACGTGAAGCTAGTAAATAAAATTTTACAACAAAGTTTACATAAACAGTACAATAGATGTCTAATACAATGAATTTTAAATACGTAAATAAATAATAACAGTATGAAGCAAAGATGACAAGAATAGCTGAAACTGGATCAACTGAATATGCATATACAGGTGAGCAAAACCGAATATAAGCTCCAAACTCCAAGGGTAAATCTCGAAAGCTGTAATATCAATCTGACCCGAGTAATATTGTAATACAAAACAACTCGGATTAGGACTAACATTCTCATGGAAGTAAATCAACTCAAATGAAATGTTCAACAAAATGCAATCAGTAACTTAAAGGATGTTTGGGATCACCATCCTCTAAGGATCCGTCAAACTATATACTATGTGGTAAAATACGCTATTACGATAGTGTCTATGGTTAAATATACTATTGAAAATAGCGTAAGCGTGGTTAACATTATTACCCATACACCATTTATAATACCGTAGCCTATACAGATACTGCAAAAGTCCACCATAAACTAGTGGCTATCAGAGAGCACTCCGTAGGTATGGTACAAATCAAAATCGAAGGTGCTCGATTAGGATAAATATGACAAGGCATCAAGGCAATACCCATCAGTACGATTCTACCGGATTGCAGACCCAGGTCGGTGGTAACGCATAGCCGCCAGCTACCGTCCACCCCAGACAATACTCCCAAAATCAAAGGGAGTCCAATTAATCACAAAGCAAGAGATATGTTATCAAAGAAGTACGTCTGCTAAGAGGAGCTAGCTCACATTAACCTGGGTATGGCTCATGTTATAGTCATTTTAATTATGACCCGAAGGTTAAGGCTATCCATCATCGTTCTATTTTTTCAAATCCAGTAATTGCCTGTAAATCGTCCTACTTCATTCTGGAACTTCACAGCGTACACAGTTGTTAAAGTGGTTTTCGGTATTCGTAGAGAGTATAACAATGGCCGATCCTGGTCTCTTTAACAGCAAAATGTTTACATTTTTCACACCATAGTCATTACTTTATAAATCACTTTATAAAATCATTTATACGAAACTCATATTCAAATCAAAATTAAATATCTAGCTTCAATTATATTTAATTTTGCAATAACTCCTTTAAATTAATTAAATCAAATCGATTTAGAAAATCTTATCATTAAGATCTCAAATATATTATAAACAATACTATAATATCTAACTTTAGTTTATTTAATTCTAAAAATATTCACATACGAGTTTTAATCCAAAATCGACTTATATTTAAATCAACCCTTAAAGGTCTCGCTTACTATTTAAATCAATACTAAAATAATTACCTTCAAGGATATTTAGTTTGAATATTTTTGTCAAATACTCAAGTTCAAGCAATTCAAATGAATAAATTTTACCTTACAAAATTTTGTTTCAAGTTGATTCATAAAATCCCACGTTCTGGTTCAAGTTCAATATATATAATTCAAATCAAAATCTTTATATTTCAACTTAATAAATCATATCATATTTTGTAATTCAAGTCGCACAATTTAAAATAACGTTATTTATAAATTCAAATCAAAACCTTAGATTCCGATTCCAACAATTCATACAATTTAAAACCATTCTTGTAAGTTCGATTTAACAAATTTCTAATTCAAACCAAATGATTTATATAATCAATTCCACATAAAATCAATTATGTTTTCGAATTCACATCTGATCAGTTTATAATCTAACTCATATTCATACCAATTATAAGTTCGAATTCATTCCTTCAATTTAAAATTTCAATTTGAAAAGTCAATTCCATAATTCGAGTTTCTCTTATAGGTTCATATTTTGAACCAAGTCAAATTCATCTCTGAGTTCATATCGATTCGAATTCAAATTCATATCTTATATAAGTTCACTCATTTAATCGAATATCAATATTAAATTTAAATCTTTAAACCTCAAATTTAAGTCGTTAATTCTTAACTTATACATATTTTAGTTTATTATCAAAGTTTATAAAATATATATGAAAGAAAATTTAATTTTGAAAATATATATAAGTTTATAAAATTCTAGAATTAATTAGAATATAAATTATAAACATATATAAGATTAAAATAATTATAGATATAGATATAAAATACTTATTTATAATATAAAAGTAAAATACATATATGATTAAATTATATGGTTTAAAATAAATAAAATTTTAAATAAGCATTTAAATCCATTATTTTACTCATAAAAATCATTTTAAAACATATAATTTAAAATTTACAAAATTTAAGTTTAAAATCTTTAAAACATAAATATATAAAATCTTAAGTTATTATTTTAAAATTAAATTCCAAATCACTTTACTTCGAAAACATGACCAACGGAGTCCGTGTATAGTTTTCTACCCTATGGTTAAGTGATGCAGATATTTATCATTTCAACCCACGATTTAAAATTTCTACAGGTATATCATTTCAACCCGCAATCCCAAATTCAGTAAAAATCGTTCAGTCTATCATTTCAACCCATAACGATTTCTCCCTAATATGAAGTCCATTCGGGTATATATATCATTTAACCCGTAGTTATTTTCTATATTAGGGAAATTAGCAACATAAATCAACAATTACATAGCATTAATCACATCATAAGTCATATATCATCATCGCACCTACGTGTCATATGAATATCATGTCATATATGAAAGGTATTTACATATCACATAAAACGGTTTCTACCAGCAATCCTATACATTTCATGATAGTTCATTTATGCTGTGTTTAACATCAATGAAACAATGTAGTTCAAGTGTGAGATAAACTCACCTTTCGTGGCATAGATTGGAGACGGCAAATGGATTGACACGAAAAGAAATGACGACTTTCATGCATGAATCAGAATGGATCCAATCACGGCAACCACTCATTATATATTACATTTTATAAGAGGAGGTAAGGAAATTCCTCAATAAATCGGTATGGCTATTGTGTTTTGGAATGGGTTTCGAACTCAACGCCAAAGTCAACTCAATAAAATAGATACAACACCTCTTTTTACAAAATATATATAATATTTCTATACACACCGAAAACCATAATATATAAAATTTAAAATTAACACGACGTCAAAAACACACACACAACAAAATCAAACAACTCACACACTGTACGCACACAAAATATAAATAATATACTCCCTCTAGTTCATATTATAGGACGTTTTGTGAAGTTTTTTATTTTTCAAAATATAAGATGTTTTCAACCATAATAAATTGTACCTACTTTGTTGACTTGCCATGAAGTAATTCTATTGGCTCATGTGGGTAGGCGGCTTCTTCGGAAATCCCAAAAACCACTTTTTTGTACTTGGAAATAGAGAAAGTAACTTAATTTTGCATAAAAAAGAGTCAACCCACCAAAAAGAAGCATTTGAATTTTTTCTTAATTCCTGTTCAAATCTCTAAAACGACTTATATTATGAACCGGAGGAAGTATATAACTCCACGTCATATATTAATACATACACATGAGCATGCACAGTACTACACCATACATACACAAACACACTAACACACAGTCATATATATATATATATGTATGTATATATGTATATATATATATATGTGTATTTCTACACACATACACGCATGTAGGAAAACAAAGGGTTCGGCTACAGGAATTCACGGCAGGGATGGCTTCGGTTGAGGCGGGTTTGGGTTTAGGTGGTTGTCGGGTTCAGCGAAGAAGGAAGAGGGTCATGGCACTGGGTATTGACTCGGCTGCTGATCGGTATAGCTTCAGCGGGACAGACTGGCGATGGGGCGGCGGTCTGGCGGATCGGGGAGGAGGACTGCGTATGGTTTAGGGAGGCGTTGTTTGGGGTTAGTATGTGACGATTTTCTAAAGACCAAGGGAAAAAATGACGAGAGAATATAAGAAAGTTGTCGAGAAGATGGAAGAAATAAGGTGGCGTGATAATGAGAAAAAGGGTATTGTAATTCATGAAGACAAAAAGATGGGCGTGGGCAAAATAGAGCAGCGGTGATTGCGTTGGGAAGAAATAAGTGATGGGGAAGAAATAATTGGTGCCATGGGAAAGAATGAAATAAAGGGATTGTGACAACCCCAAACAACCATTCGCTATCAATCAATTTTCACACCAATCACAATCAATAAATATCGTCCATGGTTTGTGGACGAGGGGCGTATATATATATATATATTTATATTTATATATAGCAATTCACTTCTATTTCAACACATATATAATTTCTACAACGCATATATAACTTATACCTCGAACGTACAACTTATACAACGCTTATACAAGAGGTGTACAACGCTTATAACTCATACATCGATCATATAATTTATACATCGTCGTTCTCCATATCGTTTATAAACTAGAAATCTCACATTGGGTTCCGCTCCACCAAAAATAGCAGAAGGCTCAGAAAAATATGCGGTCTCTTCTAGAATATAGAAGACGTCCACATGGTCACGATGTTTCTTGTTTCATCGAATTTCGAAAAGAAACAAAAAAGATATGATTTTTCAAAGTTTGCAACGGTTTAATGGTGTTAAAACTGTTGAAAATATATATAGTCGTATACCTCTATTTTTCTTCAAAACTAGGTTTTGACCTTTCGCCCAAACCGTTGCACGATATTGGAATCAGGTTGCATGAGGTTGAAGAGGGAGGAGAGAACTTCCAGCACAAGGGGTTGCGGTGGCGTTCGATCGCCTGAGGCGGCAGCGACTTGAACGTCGCGACTTCGGGGACCCGTAACTCGAAGAATACCCAACAATAAAATCCAATCCCTATATGGATTTGAAGCTCGTCTCGAGCTCTTCAAAATCCTCAACTGGAGGAAGGACTGATATTGCTTGTAGAGGGAGAAAATGAAGAGAGAAGGAATCGAACGTTTTCCGCCTTCGTCAACGTTGATTACGGGGAGAGAGAATAATGACCTGGCCCAATAGGATTTTTTTTATATTTATAAATTTTAAAAATCCAAAAATACCCCCTTTCACACACGAACCCCAATCCAAACCCAACGACTGTCGTCCCTAGCATTTTACCCCCATTCCGAATACAATGGGATATGTTTCGTAGGCCCATTCGACTGTTTCAGTCAGTTTTCATTCAGTTTAAAATATATAACATTCAATATTTAATATGAACGTACATTTCAAATTGCAAGGGCCAGAAACTGATTCGAAAAATTCCAGAAAAATAAATCTAGCTATGTTTTGACGATACTGCCCCGACAAAACTAGTTTCGTCGAATTCTGAGACCGTTTGCAAAAAAGCCCATTTTTGGTCGATCCAATTTAACTATAATTGACCAAAACACATTTTCCTTTGCCACGCTCACATACTAGCTTCAAAAGTTATGAAATTTGAAACCTAGCAATAACTTCACATCCCGGATCCAACAAAAGTGGTTTCGTCGAATTCCGAGGTCGTATGCAAAATGGCCAATTTCACGGGCTATATAAATTCCATAGCGACCTTTCTGAAAATTCATTTGGCCATAACTTTTGATTTCCGCTATGAAAATTCAATTTTTCAGATTCGTTAGAAAGGTGTTCACTAACAGATTTTAAATATTTTTGGTTTCGCAAAAATCCATTTGGTTTTAGACCCGGTACAGTCCGACAAAGTTTGAATTCAATTTTTGAAACTGCAGCGCCATTTCAGGCCTTGTTTATAATTAGAATTAATTATATTCGTTTTCAATTGTCGATTCAAACTCAGTTTTCATTGCTATAATTTAAAATATATATTTTAAATATTTAAAATCCATTATTTTAGCCAATTAAAAATTTTTAAATTGGTTCAGATTTCCTGGGTCGTTACAATCTCCCCCACTTAAAACTTTTCGTCCCCGAAAAGGAACAAAGTCGAAAGTGGTTTGGTTAATCAACTCTACATTCGATCTGGCTTCAATTCTCCAACTTTTCAGTTTCTGAGAAATTTCAAATTCTTCAAAAATTTGGCTAACACCCGGAATTTTCGAAAAATTTCGCCATAACCTCCTTTGTACGGGGAGGGGTTTGGAAATTTATTGGGCCGTATTAGGTACCCAATAAATCCTAATAAGCATACACATATTTATAGTGATATATTCTGGTGTTTACAGGGGAGCATGTATTGATAATAACTCCAGAGAATAAATTCTTGTCACCCTGCCCCGTGTGGGAAATAAATAGTCCATGTGACGTATCTAATAACTAGAGAGACGTGATTATTGTCAACTCCAGACCCGTGTGGTTTTTTTTTTTATTAATCTGGCAATTTGATTGTTACAATTTAAATAGTCCATATCAGTCATCAGTTCAACCTGTAAAATATAGTCATCTCCATACAAGCCTCTCGCTCGTATGGTAAATCTTCCACCTCGTCACACAAGCTCCAATGCTTATGTGGTATATGATGAAGTATGCCTATCTTCAGAAGTATGCCATGTAATGTAGTTCAAAATTAATTGTTACTATCCTATGGCGACATTTATTATTTCACACAGAATAACCAGCACTCCGCATCCAATGGCATTCACAGGAGTTGATATAATAATATTTCGCATCCAACTCATTAAGGTTTACCGATTTGTCGGGCACGCAAATAAAATCTTTACTCAACAGCTAATCCATTTACCTGTTCAAACGTATATAATGCACAAGTATATATATTTCTATCTATTTTCTAATCAGTTCAATGTGTGATATAATCGAATCAATTCTACCATGCAATCCCTTATTAATTAAATTAACTATCGTTTCAATAATCTAATTAATCTTATTTACTATCACACAACACAAACAACCAATCCAATTGTCTTCAACTTTTCAAAAATATACTAATCAATTTCTATACTTTTTTTAAAAATCATTTAGACTATAGAATTTAAAAGTGCACATCCATGGAAAGAAAATAACAACAGAGTAGAGAATTAAATGGTAATGCAAAGTATGGTAAATATACCTTGCACCGGAGTCAATCAGAGATATCTACTCGGTATCTAGAATAAGCTTTCTGAATGCTCTCCTCAGTTTCCCAAGTACAATCTCACGGATCTCCACTCCATTGCACCTTGACTAAGCGAACCTTCTTGTTCCTCAGCTCTTTGGTTTCTTTGCCGATGACCTTGAGCGGCTCTCGCCTCATAGCTAGTTCTGGAGTAATTTCAATATCCTGTTGAGCTGCTTCTTCCACGATCAAGTCAGGATCATGAACGTGCTTTCGAAGTTGAGATATATGAAATACATCATGAACTCCAGGCAACCAGTCAGGCAATTTGACCCTATAAGCGAGAGTTCCAATCCGTTCCAGAATAGGAAACGGACCAATGAATTTGGGCGCCAACTTTCCAGTTTTACCGAACCGGATAACTCCTCTCATCGGCGATACTTTCAGATATACATAGTCGCCAACAACAAAGGATATATCTCTTCTTCTTCTATCGGCATAGATTTTTTGTTGGCTTTGAGTGGCCAGTAATCGTTTCTTGAAAAAATCGACTTTGTCGGCAGCTTCTCAAATCATGTCTGGCCCCAACACAAGTCTATTACCGGGTTCGACCCAACAAGCAGGGGATCGGCACGGTCTACCATACAATGCTTCGAATGGAGACATTGTCAGACTCGCCTGGTAGCTGTTGTTGTAAGAGAATTCAGCCAAATGCAGATGGTCTTCCCATGATCCACCGAAATCTATAACACAAGCCCGCAATAGATCTTCTAAAATACGATTCACCCTCTCAGTCTGACCGTCTGTCTGAGGATGTTAAGCGGTGCTCAAGTTCAACTTCGCTCCCAGCTCGACTTGAAATGCCTCCCAGAATTTGCTAGTGAATATTGTATCTCTATCACTGACTATACTGAGCGGCACTCCATGTTGTCTAACTATTTCCTAGAAGTATATCTGCGCCAGACTCTGAGCAGTTCTGTTTGATCTGACAGGTATGAAATGGGCTGTCTTCGTGAAGCAATATACGATCACCCAAATACTGTCATTTCCCTTTCTGGTTCTGGGCAGACCATCTATGAAGTCCATAGAAATATGTTCCCACTTCTAGCCTGGACGTCTAGCGATTGCAATAATCCAGCCAGTTTCTGTTGGTCGCTTTTGACTAGCTGGCAAGTAGGGCATCGGCTAACATATATTGAAACGTCTCTTTTCATAGCCTTCCACTAGAACGTTCGCTTGAGATCGTTATACATTTTGGCTACACCAGGATGGATACTCAGCTTGGACTTGTGACACTCGTCTAACACTTCCCTTTTTAACTCTGGGATATCAGGAACACAAATCCTTCCTTTTAATATCAGGGTCTCATCGTTATCTATTTGAAAACACGAGGGTTCGCCTTTCTGAATCCTTTTAATCATATCCTTAATAAAGTTATCCTCCTTCTGAAGAATAGATATTTTGTCAATCAAGGAAGTCGTGATAATAAAGCTGGCGATCATTACATTCTTTCGGCTCAGCGCATCGGCCACGACATTGGCTTTCCCTGGAGTATATATAATTTCAAAATCGTATGCTGCAAGGAACTCTAGCCAACGTTGCTGCCTCAGATTCAAGTCCTTCTGTGTGAATAAATACTTTAACGACTGGTGATCTGTAAACAGTTCAAATCTCTCACCCAGTAGATAGTGCCTCCAGATTTTCAAAGCGAATTCTATCGCCAATAACTCAAGATTAAGAGTGACGTAATTCTTCTCGTGCGGCTTCAGCTGACGGCTAGCATAAGCAATCACTTGACCCCTTTGCATTAACATTGCGCCAAGGCCTTCTCTAGAAGCGTCAGTCCATACTTTCAAATCCTGATTGCCATCGATGATGGTTAACACTGGAGCAGTCGTTAGTCTTAACTTTAGCTCTTCAAAAGCCTCCTCACTTTCTGGAGTCCATTTGAATTTAGAGTGCTTCTTTGTATGCTTCGTTAAATGACCAGATATCTTCGAAAAGTCTTTAACGAACTTCCGGTAACAGCTAGCCAATCCGAGAAAACTGCGGACTTCAGTGGGGGTACTGGGCTGTTTTCAATTCTGAATAGCTATGATTTTTCTTGGATCCACAGCGATTCCTTCTTTCGATACGACTTAGCCTAGAAATTTTACTTCATCTTGCCAGAAGATACATTTGAAAATTTTGGCTTTTAATACATTCCGTCTCAGAATTTCTAGAACCTGTTCCAGATGCTTTTCATGTTCGGCCTTTGATTTAGAGAAGATTAGAATATCGTCAATAAAAACCAGAACAAATTTATTTAAAATTCCTCTGAACACTCTATTCATCAGATCGACGAAGTAAGCAGGAGCGCTACATAAGACGAACGACATTACTAACCACTCGTAGAATAAGTCAGGACCTCTGAATGCTGTCATTGGAACACACTCTTCGGCAATTCGAAGTTGATGGAAGCCTGTAGCTAGGTCCATTCGTGAAAATACTTGTGCACCATTTAATCGATCCAACAAATCATCAATCCGCGGCAATGGATATTTGTTCTTTATGGTCTGCTTGTTCAAATCATGATAATCCACACATAGATGTAGAGTACCATTAGATTTTGGGATAAACACCGCTGCTGCACCCTAATCAGAGAAACTAGGCCTGATCAGACCCTTCCATACTAGCTGTCGTGTTTGACTGTCAAGTTCTTCTTTCTCTTTCAAGGACATTCTTCGAATAGCGTGAACTACCGGCCTTGCATTGGGAATCAAAGCGATCTTGAAATCTATTTCTCTCTGCGGGGGTAAGCGAACAACTTCTTCAAACACATCCGCATAATTTTTGACGACAGGAATATCTTTGATGAGATCAGGAATATTTTCTGTGACTTCTGGGATATTTTCTATTTGAACTGGAGAAACATCCAAAGCTGCCCAGAAGTCCTTTCTATTTGAAGTCGGACCTTCACATGGTATGGTTATATAATTCCCTGATTGGGCCTTTGCTTTAACCACTCTCTCGGCGCATCTAACCTCGGCTTCATATTTGGTTAGCCAATCCAATCCCAGAATAAGATCGAATTCATTAAAATTCATGACGATAGGGATAATAGGGAATTTATAGCAAGAAAAAGAGACAGGTACTGCACAAATCCAACTGAGATTGATGGAACCCCCAACTGGATTTTGGACAGTCATTGGCTTTTTGAGCTTTTTCAAATTCAAATCCAGTTTCTTGACTACACTCTTTGCAATAAAGCTTCGTGACGCGCTTGTGTCAAACAGTACTTTAACTGGAGTGTTCTTGACATTGAGCGTGCCTTCTAAAACATCAGACCTTTCCTGACTATCTGACGGTGCTGAGGTTTCTGCCACTTCATTTACCTGAGCCTCCTTGGTTGCCTTTAGCAGCCGGCAATCCTGCTTTACATGGCCAAACCGATGGAAAATGCTGCATTCTCTGATCTCTTGAAACTTGTTCTTCGACTTAGGTCCACTCTTCTTTAGTTTCTTTAAAGATCTGCATTTTCCTTGCAAATGCCCTTGCTTATGGCAGTTATTGCATACGGCAGTCGTTACCGGTTCTTTTCTTGGTCTGGCCCTTTTCTGATTGATTTTAGGCTCCTTACTGACTTCAGACCTCGTACTGGCCTCAGGACGATCAGTTTCAGACTCAATTTTATTACTAGAGCTGACTTCCTCTTCGTCGCGCAACATGCCTTTCTTATGGAGATCTTCATATTGATAAGCCATATAAATCATTTCTGAAAAAGGAAGCTTCACATGCCCCATTACTTTATTCTGATATTTCCTTTGAAGCCCGTAAATAAATCTCAGATTCTTTCTCCTCGTATTCTGAATTAGATGGGGAGCAAAGTAAGAAAGTTCGTTGAATTTCTTATGATATTCTGGGATGGTCATATCACCTTGTATCAAATAAGAAAATTCATCACATAGTCGCTCGGTCGCTTCGGGAGGAGTAAATCTTTCCAGGAAAATCACTTTGAATCTATCCTAGGTGATATCACCTTCTGGATTATCCTTAATAACCGAATCCCACCAGAACAAAGCTTCGTCTTCGAGTGCCCAGGAGGCCAGTAATCTTTTCTGGTCATCCCTCAGCTTTAATGCTTCGAAGATTTTCTCAGCCGAACGAATCCAAGCTTGTGTTCTCATAATAGATTCTTCGCCCGAGAATGGCTTTCCACCCAGATTTCTATATTTCATGTATAGGGCTTCTATATCCGGGTCAGTATCACTTCTTCTGTTTCTGGCACTCATTTTCTAGTTCTTCTGCAAATAGCAGATCAAGTGTCAGGTCAACAGAAAAGATATTTCAAAATATAGAAACAAATACTTAAATGTAAATGCGTCTATCGAGGTGTTATTTCATTCTGCTACTCATACTAGGATATTACTGATCCTATCTGTATAGAGTTACCCGTCCTAGAACACTATTGGTTCTATTTCTGACGAGTTCGTTCAAATGTTATATTCCAGAACTAAGCTTAACCAAAGCTGTGATACCACGTTGTGACAACCCCAAACAACCATTCACTATCAATCAATTTTCACACCAATCACAATCAATAAATATCGTCCATGGTTTGTGGACGAGGGGCATATATATATATGTATGTATATTTATATATATAGCAATTCACTTCTATTTCAACACATATATAATTTCTACAACGCATATATAACTTATACATCGAACGTACAACTTATACAACGCTTATACAAGAGGTGTACAACGCTTATATAACTCATACATCGATCGTATAATTTATACATCGTCGTTCTCCATATCGTTTATAAATTAGAAATCTCACATTGGGTTCCACTCCACCAAAAATAGCAAAAGGCTCAGAAAAATATGCGGTCTCTTCTAGAATGTAGAAGACGTCCACACGGTCACGATGTTTCCTGTTTCATCGAATTTCGACAAGAAACGAAAAAGATATGATTTTTCAAAGTTTGCAACGGTTTAAAGGTGTTAAAACTATTGAAAATATATATAGCCGTATACCTCTATTTTTCTTCAAAACTAGGTTTTGATCTTTCGCCCAAATCGTTGCACGATATTGGAATCGGTTTGCATGAGGTCGAAGAGGGAGGAGAGAGCTTCCAGCGTAGGGGGGTGCGGTGGCGTTCGGTCGCCTGAGGCGGCAGCGGCGGCGACTTAAACGTCGCGACTTCGGGGACCCGTAACTCGAAGAATACCCATCAATAAAATCCAATCCCTATATGGATTTGAAGCTCGACTCGAGCTCTTCAAAATCCTCAACTGGAGGAAGGACTGATTTTGCTTATAGAGGGTGAAAATGAAGAGAGAAGGAATCGAACGTTTTCTTCCTTCGTCGACGTTGATTACGGGGAGAGAGAATAATGACCTGGCCCAATAGGATTTTTTTTATATTTATAAATTTTAAAAATCCAAAAATACCCCCTTTCACACACGAACCCCAATCCAAACCCAACGACTGTCGTCCCTAGCGTTTTACCCCCATTCCGAACACAATGGGATAAGTTTCGTAGGCCCATTCGACTGTTTCAGTCAGTTTTCATTCAGTTTAAAATATATAACATTCAATATTTAATCTGAACGTACATTTCAAATTGCCAGGGCAAAAACTGATTCGAAAAATTCCAGAAAAATAAATCTAGCTATGTTTTGACGATACTGCCCCAACAAAACTAGTTTCATCGAATTCTGAGACCGTTTGCAAAAAGGCCCATTTTTGGTCGATCCAATTTAACTATAATTGACCAAAACACATTTTCCTTTGCCACGCTCACATACTAGCTTCAAAAATTATGAAATTTGAAATCTAGCAATAACTTCACATCCCGGATCCAACAAAAGTGGTTTCATCGAATTCCGAGGTCGTATGCAAAATGGCCAATTTCACGGGCTATATAAATTCCATAGCGACCTTTCTGAAAATTCATTTGGCCATAACTTTTGCTTTCCGCTATGAAAATTCGATTTTTCAGATTCGTTAGAAAAGTGTTCACTAACAGATTTTAAATATTTTTGGTTTCGCTAAAATCCATTTTGTTTTGCACCCGGTACAGTCCGATAAAGTTTGAATTCAATTTTTGAAACTGCAGCGCCATTTCAGGCCTTGTTTATAATTAGAATTAATTATATTCGTTTTCAATTGTCGATTCAAACTCAGTTTTCATTGCTATAATTTAAAATATTTATTTTAAATATTTAAAATCCATTATTTTAGCCAATTTAAATTTTTTAAATTGGTTCAGATTTCCTGGGTCGTTACAGGGATGAAGCATTCACGAGGCCACAAAAATAGGCATGGGAACTGGAGAAAGTGGGACGGTTTCAAAGCTTTGTAAAATAAACAGCGTGGCTTTTCAAAAGGAAGCCTACGGTTTCAAATTTGAACCATTCATTGGTATACAAAAGCTTTGGAAAGGAACATACATTGCGTTTTACGGAATAACCGAATCTGACAAATAAAGTTGAACGATATTTTCAGACAATGAAATAAAATAAAATTAGAACAAATCATGTTTAAAATAAAATCTAAAAAAAAAGTGGAGGAATGATTTTAACAATATATAACAAACGGTTTTGCAAATCAAAAACAAATGATATCAACGAAGTTTTGTTTTGATATGGAACAATGAATGGAAAACTAGAATAACAAATCGAAAAAGAACAAGTTTGAAATATCTAAAGGAAACGAATCCGAAAATGAAAATCGAACGATGTTTTCAACAACAACCGATCAATACAACAGCAGGTCAACAAGAGAAATAATTTGAAGTTGAATCAAAGATATAATTTTATTTATATAAAAAACAAATTACATAATATTACGAGTTAATACTTAGATTAAAATTCAAATAACTAACTCAAATAAATTTATACACTAAATAAAATTCGAAAATATGAATATTGATTTGTAATATTAAATTATATTCATATCAAAATCAAATTCATTTGTTATATAGAACCAAAGTAAATTTGTTTAATATCACAAAATAGTTATCATATAAAATTCTAAAACTATATGAGTCTTAAATCATAAATCAATATTATTTTTTAAATAAAATCCAAACAATTAAAATAAATAAAACCAAAATTTAAAATAAATCATTAAATAAAATACTCTTAAAATTGAGGTTGTTACAATCACTTCGACTCAAACCTTTTCGTCCCCGAAAAGAAACTAGGTAGGGAAATAGTGATTAGATAATTAACATATTTAAACCAAACGGTTGATATTTAACTTCAAACCTATATATATTCTGAAATATATATATATATATATAAAGTTAAATATTTCCAAATCTTTCAAAATAGTTTTAAGTATCACTTAAAGTCTCGATTGGCTACATATGATTATCTCACTTTCGATACTCGAAAATTAATATCGATGATGTCGCGGTCATCAACAGAATCATCTTCAAGCAACTAGAGTGTGACTCTATATCCATCAAGTACATATAGGATTTAACTTATACATTGATTAGACATATACCAAAATCACTAAGTATTCAATAGGCCGACTTTAACATCTGGTAAATACTCAAAACAATTTTTTTATATTTAATCAGAATATATACCAAATTTCCAAATCATATATATTATAATTAAAATTTTAAGTAGGGAAATTTTATATCTCTCCCCCACTCATTTATTTATTAAAATTCAACTTTAATCCTTAATAAACATACAAATAATATTATTATTAAATCAAATTCATAACAAAATTAGTCTATACAATAACTATATATTTTCAAACCATGCTATCTATAGTTAAACTTATAAAACTTGTTTAATTCCATAAGTTCAACATATATATACATTACAAATTAAAAACTTTATAAACTAACTTAAATTCATATTTCCTATATATATGTATACATTTATAAACTATACCGTTGTAGAATTTACCAAGATAAAATCAATTTCTTACAAAATCTGCATTTCTAAATCTGATTCAAAATATATAGTTTATAAAATATAAAATCATGAAGTATAAACATCAAATCTTTTCAGAATGTTGGTATTACCAAAATATAATGTTATTTGCAAATATACATATCAAATTTCAATATTGCATCAAGAAAACTTACATTATAATATATTTAAAATAATAATTTCAAACCAATATTTAATAAGAATGAACTCATTAGAAGACTTAACTTTTCTTCTACTTCTTACCTTGTTATGGACAAAGATAAGTTACAGGATTCAAGTTAAAAGCTGAACGAACAAAAGGACCTAATCGAAGAGGATCTATGAAGGAAGATGGACTCAAATAGGAAGGAAATTTCAAAAAAATATTTAAATATTAAACAAAATTTTATATCCAAAATATTTAATGTTTAAAAACATTTTAAAATCATTTCAAAACTATTATACTTCCAAAATACGCGCGCTCTCTCTAGAAGGATTCTATGACTGATTCCACTTATTCTAAGGTATCACTACCCTATCTCTAATGAGTTTTTACCCCATAGACTAAAGCTTTGATAAATCAAAGCTCTGATACCACATATAACATCCCCCATTTTCTACCGCTTTAAGTCGGTAACTAAACCTACTCAAATCGTTCGTAGAGACAACTTGTTATTAGATTTTGAGGTTAATAGAATATATCACAAAATCACAGACACAAAGCAATATAATATCTCGCAGCGGAAAATACACAATACAATAATAGTTTATGAAGCTACTAAATAAAATTTTACAACAGAATTTAAACAAACAATAAAACGAAAGTCCAATACAATGAATTTCAGATACATAAATGAATAATAACAATATGAAAAAGAGATGACAAGAATAGCTACAACTGGATTAACTGAATAGGTAAATACAGGTGAGAAAAACCTAATATAAGCTCCAAACTCCAAGGGTAAAATGTAATACTCGATCTGACCCGAGCAATAATGTAAAGCAAAACGACTCGGATGAGGACAAACATTCTCATGGAAGTAAATCAACTCAAATGAAATGTTCGATGAAATGCAATCAGTAACTTAAAGGATGTTTGGGATCACCATCCTCTAAGGATCCATCAAAATATATACAATATAGTATAATAAGCTATTATAATAGTGCCCAAGGTTAAATATACTATTGAAAATAGTGTAAGCGTTATTACCATTATTACCCTTACACCGTTTATAATACCGTAGGCTATATAGATACCACAAACTAATGGCTACCAGAGGGCACTCTATAGGTATGGTACAAATCAAAATTATAGGGGCTCGATCAGGATAAATATGACAAAGCATCAAGGCAGTGCCCATCAATAGGATTCTACCAGATTGCGGACCCAGGTAGGTGTTAACGCATAGCCGCCAGCTACCACCTACCCTAGACAATACTCCCAAAAATCAAAGGATGCCCAATCAATCACAAAGTAAGAGATATGGTATCGATGAAGCATGTCTACTAAGAGGAGCTAGCTCACATTAACATGGGTATGGCTCCTGTTTTAGTCATTTTAATTATGACCTGAAGGTCAAGGCTATCCATCATCGTTCTCTCTTTTCAAATCCAGTAATCGTCTGCAAATCATTCTACTTCATTTTGGAACTCCACTGCGTACACAGTTGTTAAAGTGGTTTTCAGTATTGGCAGAAAGTATTACAATATCTGATCCCATTCTCTTTAACAACTGAACGTTTACATTTCTCACACCATGGTCATTATTTTACAAATCGCTTTATAAAATAATTTATACAATACATCAAATCAAAATTAAATATCTATCTTTGATTATATTTTATTTTGAAACAACTCACTTAAATTGTTGAAATCAAATCGATTTCGAAAATTATATCATTAAGATCTCAAAATATAGTATAAACCTATACTATAATATTTAACTTCAGTTTTATTTAATTTCAAAAATATTCACATACGATTTTTTAATCCAAAATCAACTTATATTTAAATCAAACCATAAAGGTCTCGATTACTATTTAAATCAGTACTAAAATAATTAACTTTAACGATATTTAGTTTGATTATTTTCGTCAAAAACTCAAGTTTAAGCAATTCAAGTGATTAAATTTTACCTTACAAGAATTCGTTTCAAGTCGATTAGTAAAATCCCACATTTTGGTTCAAGTTCAATATATACAATTCAAATCAAAATCTTTATATTTCAACTCAACAAATCATATCATATTTTATAATTCAAGTTGCACAATTCTAAATCATTATTTATAATTTCAAATCAAAACCTTATATTCCAATTTCAACAATCCATACAATTTAAAACCATTCTTATAAGTTTGATTTAACATATTTCTTAATTCAAACCAAATGATTTATATAATCAATTCCATACAAAATCAATTATATATTTGAATTCACATTCAGTCAGTTTATAATCTAATTTATATTCACACTAATTATAGGTTTGAACTCATTCCTTCAGTTTAGAATTTCATTTTGAAAAGTCAAATTTACAATTCGAGTTCATCTCTTGTAGGTTCATATTTTAAACCAATTCAAATTTATCTCTAATAAAAGTTCATATTGATTCGAATTCAAGTTCATATCTTATATAAGTTCACTCGTTTAATCGAATATCAATATTAAATTTAAATCTTTAAACCTTGAATTTAAGTCGCTAATTCTTAACTTATCCATCTTTTAGTTTATTATTAAAGTTAAGACTAAAATAATTATAGAATTAGGTTTGTAATAATTATTTATAATATAAAAGTAAAATAAATATATGATTAAATTATATGATTTGAATTAAATAAAATTATAAGTAAAATCTTAAATAAGCATTTAAATCCATTTTTACTCATAAAATTCATTTTAAAACATATAATTTAATATTTACAAAATGTAAGTTTAATATATTTAAAATATAAATATAAAAATATAAAATATAAAATTATTATTTTAAAATCAAATTACAAATCACTTTACTTCAAAAACAAGACCAACGGTGTTCGTATATAGTTTTCTTCCCTAAGGTAAGGTGATATGGATATTTATCATTTCAACCCGAAATTTAAAATTCTATGGATATACGTTTCAACCCACAATCCTAAATTCGGTAAAAATCGTTTAGGTCTGTCATTTCAACCCATGACGATTTTTCCCTAATCTAATATCCATTCGGGTATGTATCATTTCAACCCTTAGTGATTTTTCTAAACTACGGAAATCAGCAACATAAATCAACAATCACATAGCATCAATCGCATCACAAGTCATATATCATCAGTGCACCTATGTGTCATATGGATATCATGTCATATATGAAAGGTCTATGCATATCACATAAAACAATTTCTGTAACATCCCGAGTTTTATAACAATTTAAAATATTAAATTTTATGTGATTTAGAACAAAATTGTTTTAAATATTAAAATTTATGATTTATATCATATATTGATAAGACATGTACTAAAATTTAATTATTGTAAAATGATCTGCAATAGAATATGTATGATAATGGCAGTGTTTAATAATTTACTTATAATGGAATTTGAAATTTTATTGGATTAACAAATTATAATGGGTTAACTAATTTTGGAATTTTATATATGTTGAAAATTTAATTTATTGCATATAGTAATAATTAACATTCGTTGTTTGTATAATAAATGTCAACTCGTAATAAATGTCATATTTATATGAATTGACAATATAAATTATAGGCCAGTTTGTATTGTAATTATTGAGAATTGAAATTTGATTTTTATTTAATTGAATTAAACCGAGTTAATGAATTTATAATTAAAACTTTAATGACTTAATTTGGAAATTTATGGTGAAAACTTAATTGAATGGTTTAAGTATAGAAATTCAATCTATTATGATAATTGTGACTTGTTTTGATTCCAAATAGGTTCATGATTCATTTATATCGATTGACGGTGAAAGTTGGAATTTCATATTAATATGTATTTAATGAAATTGATTGGTGTGATTAATAATTGAAATGATTTTATATATTGAATGGTTATAATTGTAATTGGAGATTTAATTACATGAATTTATTTGTAAACCTTACCAAATTTATTTAGTAACAAAATTTAACTTGTTTTAATTATAATAATTTGCTTTAATTGTAAATGAAACCATGATTTGATTTGTATTGTTATTCATTGAAATTTGAAAGTTAATATTGAATATTTGGATATTTGAACCAAATTGAATAATAAATTTATAATAAAGCTTAGTGATTTAATTACGAAATCGACCAATTATAACAATAAAGCATTGATTTTGAATATATATATATATATTACATGACATTTCACAACGTCAGCTTCATCAGATATCGACCGTTGAAATCGGTTTATATAAATATTTAATAAACCAATAGCGTATGTAACGAACATGATGAAATAGTACGCGAACAATTTATTTTAATTTTTGAATGTATTATTTCGCGTTTGTGTTGGTGCAACAAGGAAAGAAATATTTGTATTTATGTGGTTGAACAATCCGTTTTGTTTTATGGTATTTGTATTTTCGTACATATGGAAATACGAGATTGATTGGTGTATGTAATAACCCGGAAATCTGGGCCAATTTAAAATTTTTATTTTGGCAATTTTAGCGAATTTTGATTATTTAAAATGAATTATTTTAAATAATATCGACGAGAAATTTATTTTGGATAGATTTCGAACGCATATATTTATATCGCTCGACGTTAGAATATAAATATTTATTTTAATTTATAAAAGGAATTGAAAATGGTGCGGTAGTTGATAATTCGATTTCAAACTTCAAATGAATGTACCGGGTGCAAAACAAACCGAATTTTAGCGAAACCAAAAATAATAGGATCTATTTGAGAATATCTTTCCAACGAATCCGAATAATCAAAATTCCATAGCGGGAATCAAAAGTTATGTCCAGTTGAAATTTCTGAATAGTCGCTATGGAATTCAGGCCCTTAAAAATGGGAATTTTGCAAATGACCTCGGAATTCGACGAAACCACTTTTGTTGGATCCGTGATGTCAAGTTATTGGTAGATTCCAAATTTCATAATTTTTCGAATCAATATGTGAGCGTGGCAAAGGAAAACGCGTTTGACCAGTTTTTGTTGATTTTAATCGACTGGAAAATGACCATTTTTCAAACAATCTCAGAATTCAACGAAACTAGTTTTGTTAGGACCGTATTGTCAATACGAAGCTAGAAAATATTTTTCTGGAATTTTTCAAGTCAGTATGTGGCCCTGGTAAATTGAAATACGCGTTCAAATTCAATATATAGAGTTATATTTTGATTTTGATGAAAACTGATCGAAATAGTCGAATCAGCCTGCGTTACATATCCCAATGTGTTCGGAATGGGGGTAATTAGCTATGGACGATAGGCGGTGGGTCTAGTTTAGAATTCGAATTAAAAAGTTAACTTTTTGAATTTTAAAATTAAATAAATAAATATAAATTATAATAAACCCCCCATATCTTTTCTTCCCTCCCCGTTCATTCAGAGAATAAAAAAAAATAAGGGGGGGGATCGCGATTCACCGCCGCCACCCCCCCCCCCCCCCCGATTAGTTCGCCGCGCCGCCCCTAGGTGGCGCCCCACCACCGCATCCCTCTCGCTTCCTCCCTTCCTCCTCCATCTCGGCCTGGCACGTGAGCTCAAGCCTCCTCCCCCTCGATGCAGTCAAGCCCGAACCCCCACAGCCCACCGCACCCCCCTGAAACCCCCTGCGCACCACCGCTCCACTGCTCTGCACCACCACCACCTCAACGCGCAACGCCACCCCCCCCTTCAGTCCAGCACAGTGAGTTTCCTCTCTTCCGTTTCCTTTCTTTTTATTTATTAAAACTGATAATTGTTTATTCAATTAAAACTGAAATTACCATAGTAAAGTAAGTGTTTAATTGGTTTATTTAATTTCCTTTTCTGATTTAGTATAAAACTAGCATAGTATGAAAGGTTGGGTTTTTAGAACATGGAAAGCTTTGATTTTTTTTTTAAACTATAAAAGGTCGGATTTTTAAACCATAAAAGGTCGAATTTTTAAAATATGAAAGACGAGATTTTTCTCATGGAGAAAGAGGTGATTTTTATATATTGAATAGCGAAGTAAAAAATTCGATTTTTATATATTGAATAGCGAAGTAAAAATTCGATTTTTATACATTGAATAGCGAAGTAAAAAATTCGATTTTCATATATTGAATAGCGAAGTAAAAATTCGATTTTTATATATTGAATAGCGAAGTAAAAAATTCGATTTATATATATTGAATAGCAAAGTAAAAATTCGATTTTTATATATTGAATAGCAAAGTAAAAATTCGATTTTTATATATTGAATAGCAAAGTAAAAATTCGATTTTTATATATTGAATAGCAAAGTAAAAATTCGATTTTTATATATTGAATAGCAAAGTAAAAATTCAATTTATATATATTGAATAGCAAAGTAAAAATTCGATTTTCATATATTGAATAACGAAGTAAAAATGTGATTTTTACATATGTATAGAATACGGGCAAAGAAAGTGACAAAGGGCGAGTGGCGAAGATTTTCTAAAAAGATGAGTCGTGGCGTTGGATTAGCTATTCTGTGAGAACTTCTCACCTTTTAATTTTGTTTTCTAGTTAAAATATATACTAGGATGCAGACGGTGTTTAGTAGCACCCGACACCCATCGTCCACAGACCATGGACGGCTTGTTTGTTTGATTGATCTTGATGTGTAGTTGATTGCGTGATTTGAAATGAAATAAAATATTTATATAGTTGAAAATATTGTATAGTTAAAAATGGAACTTTTAACGTGTATATGAAATGAAATAAATAAATATAAACAAATCGGACGATTTGTTTATATACACACATTTGATTGATATTGATTGGGACGATAAATTTTACACATCGCCCAACTGCACAAATAAAATCTGTGTTTGATTGTTTGAAACCCCACACAGGTATTGGGATGATATTTGACGTACACTAATCTCGGTTGTTTAGTTGTATGTCGATCGATTGATTGACAGACTGTTATAAGCGTTGAATATTTATATTTGATGCTTATACAGTGTAGAATGCACTTTGGATGATGGTTGATTATTCATCGTTGTAATGTATACATGTGTTGTAGAAAACCCATATAATTAACATTATATGGTAATTGATTGGGCCTCATTCCAGTTTAAAAGTAGAAATATTTGAAATAGAAAATATGAAAAAGAAATATTTGAATAGAAATATTCGAAACAGAAATATTCGAAATAGAATATTTGAAATCGAATATTTGAAAAAGAAATATTTGAAATAGAATATTTGAAATAGAATATTTGAAAAAGAAATATTTGAATAGAAATATTCGAAATTGTAATATTCGAAATAGAATATTTGAAAATATGAATATATGAAGCCGTGTTGATTAGATTTACGCCATTTTGACATGAACGATATTTATATCGATTTTATTCATTTTATAACGAATATCGAAAGTGATTTCAAAATCTGAAATTTTGAAAAGAATTGAAATTCGAATTTAATTGAATAGAAATGAATTCAAATTGAAATTGAATAGAAGTGAATTCGAATTGAAATCGAATAGAAATGAATTCAAATTGAAATTGAATAGAATTGAATTCGAATTGAAATCAAAAGGAATTGCATTCGAATTAAATTGAAATTGAATTGAAATCAATTTGAAATGAATTTAAAACGAATTTATATTGGAATATTCAATTTTGATTTGAAATTGAATATGAAGTTGAAACCGTTTTGAAAATGAATTTAAATCGATTTATAAAGCACGTTTTGAATTGAAATCGACGAAGTATATATTATATATATTATATATATAATATAACGGCCTGAGTAGAACGTGCCACGCCGCGGCAGTTCGCGAATTTCAACCATTGACTTCAAATGGATATTGCGGGAGATCTGACCGTCGGATTCTCCTAAAACCGAAACCGTTGGGTTCGTATCGAAAAGAGCTTTCTAACGAATGTGAGAAATTAGAAATCTAACGGTTGGATTTGGAATTATGTACAAATCAAATTTGAAAAAGGTCGCTGTAAGTGCAGTTCGATGGCCGTTGATGGAAATCGACTGTACAGGCCTTGATAAAATTATTAAAAATAGTAATAATTTGTGTAAAATCATAAGAAATGATTTAGAAAGAATTGGGATGAAAAATTCCATATTTGAAAAGATAAAAATAGATTTTTATCGAAATGAACTAGTTTTGAACTAGAATTATAATTCTATTTATTTTTAAATAAATAAATTGAATTTGAAATGGTTTTGAAAATAACCAGAATTTCCAATGATTGCATTGGAATGGATTTGAATCGAAATTGTCTTCGGAATATTTCGATGTTGGATTTCGTGATTATACAAATGTTGTTATGGAAATTTGAAAGATATAGATATATATCGTTATTTCCAATATGATATCTGTTGGTCGTAGAATTTGATATTGAATATAAGCCGATATATTTTCTATTCAGAGCCTTGTATTTAATATCAAATGTGATTTGGGTTTGTCGTGAATGGTGTCTTGACTAACACTGTTCTTGAACCCAGTTGAGAAAAGATTAAATCTTTTTATTTAGATTTAAGGAAGTGTACCAATTAAATAATATTTAATTGGAATTGTATTGATATTGATTTTTGGGTTTATCGTGGACAGTGTTTTAAATAACACTCGTTCTTTAACCCGATAATTAATGGAATGTGATTTTGGGTTTATCATGAACCGTGTTTTAAATGACACTGATTCTTTAACCCAGTTAACAATTAAAACTAAGTAGAGTTTTAATGAATCTTTAATTAGATTGAAAAGGTGTTAGAATGGAGTACCACCAGTTTTGCTCCGGGCGATAGTTAAATCTTTAATTAGATTTAAACGTGAAATGGTAATTGAATTTACCGATAACACCGTGGTGTTAGATATGAAGTATAACCAGTTTTACTTCATGGGATGAATAGGTTGGGATTGGGAAATTAAAATAAATGATTACTTCGGTGTGGTTCGAAATCCCGACTAGTTTGAATTGATATTCAAAGAAGATTAAAGAATAAATTTAAAGAATTTATCTTTGATAAAATTAATGGGAACCTTTCCCAAAATATAAGAATATTTGAATAAAAGAATATTCTGGATTGGAATGAGGCGTATGTTGTGTTTGTGTAACACGTGTTTATTATATATACGCGAGTTGTTCAGAAAGACCGGGTTTATCCCATTCTGAATAACTAATTCGACGTGGTGTCGAAGATGAAGACGGTGGTCGAAGACCGGAGGTCTTCACATCGTTTGGGTGATTACTGATGATCTTGATTGGGCTGTACACCCAAGAAGATGGAAATAGTTGGTGATCGTCCAGACGTACTTGGATATCGATGGATATGCGGGGTACTAGGTGCCTCCGGTTTCGTTCAGACCCAGAACGGACTTGTAAATGGATTGTGTGTCTGACATTGGATTTTAGTCTGTGTCATTGATTTCTATTAAATATATATCTGTTTGGCGGCGGAGAATTTATTCTCTTGCTTAACGCCCTTCTCTGAGACGTACGAGCTCAGGGGTTATATATTAATGGATATCAAACGCATGGAGTGAATTGCCTGTGTGGCATGCCTAAGTGGCAATTGATCAAGGCTTCTGTTGAAAAGCAAAGTCTTGCGGTGATGATCAAAGCACGGCCTGTGTGGCATAGCTTTGTGTAACGTGAATTAGCGAGCCTCACACCCCAGTAGTGAACCAAAACGGGAGACGGACATCAGGGAGGGCATGTGTTTCTTTCTAGTTAGAAGTGGCGTTAGTGGTTTTACACGCCCTGACGAGTTTGACTTATGTGGTTGTTGTTGTTGCGAGGTGCCTCGGATATACCGATGACTATGTGAAGCCGAAGGAGCCATTCGTTGGCTCATTTATGCCCCATAGGGCGTGGAAACGCAGTGTCCAGGCATAATAATCCACATCGGTGGACCGGCCCTGACGATCCAAGGCTTGCCTGTGTAACAACCCGTATTTTCAATAACCTGTTATAACATAAATCGAGGCAGAATTTAATTCTAAAATCTGAATCAAGGGAAACGGGCTATGCCATTGCGTTCGTCTCGGAAAAATACGCGAAATAGAGTCCGAGTTTTCGAAAATCGAAGTCCGTATGACCCGATTAAGGCCCAACGAAGTTTTCAGAAAATTCCAAAGCAAAAACAGATTTCAAATTCAAGTTTGAATTTGAAAATTTGGGCCAGTTTGGGCCAGGCGGGAGAATTCCCGCCAGAACACCCAAGTCGACAGCCCTGTCGACTTGGGAGTCGACTTGGTTGGACCAAGTCGACAGCCCTGTCGACTTGGCTGTCGACTTGGTCCAGCCGGGCTGTTTAGCCTGGTGCACCATTTTGAGATTGTGTTGAGCTTGGGGGCCAGATTCGGTTTTGAGGGCTGAGATGGGAACTAGGGTTTAATCCTATGGCTTAAAACACTTGCCTAATCTATAAATAAGACCCTAACCTACCCTAAATCATCATTAATCTATCCTACAACTAAACTATGGCAAAATCAATCCTCTCATGGCCTCCACTCTCTTCATACAATTCCTAAATCAATTTCTAAGTGATTTTCCATGCGTACAAGTGTTTTCAAACTTGTATGAGCATCATTAGCTTGCATTCAAGTCAAGTTTCTATATTTGCATCATAAAGAAAGAGTTTTGATCATTTTGGCTTGCATTTTTGGGTTGAATTGGTTGCATAAGGGCTTTCTTATATTTGCTATACTCATTTGAGTCCTCATAAGCATTGTAAGCCCTATTCTACTTTCATACTTAAACTCTAAAGTTAAATGTATGATATGCAAGTTGGCCATAATATGCAAGTTTACTATGATGTGTTATGCAAGTTCACTAAGATGTGTTATGCAAGTTTACTAAGATGTGTTATGCAAGTTTACTATGAAGTGATATGCAAGTTCACTATGATATGTTATGCAAGTTGATATGCAAGTGTCATATGATATGCAAGTTATGTTATGCAAGTTTGATATGCAAGTTGTCATATGATATGCAAGTTATGCTATGCAAGTTTGGGTTGAACATTTTGTTCATGTTATCATGATTATGCAAGCTTATCTTGAGTATGTGAACATAAAGCTTCAAGCTTTATGCTAAAGGTTGCATTTTGGCAACATGTAAGTTATCATATCTCTTATGATAACTTGCATGTGAGGCTAAATGCGAACTTATGGCCATTTCTACATGTCATTTATCACCATGTATCACCAATATGCTAAGTTTGGTTTTATGCATGCTTTTGAGGCCAAAATATGTGATATGCAAGTATATGAACACATGAACATTTCATATGCCACCATGTTGAACTTGCGGCTTCAATACCTTTATGTCATGATTATGCCAAGTTCCCTCTTTCTATCCTTTATGCGCTATTGCGATATGTAAGCGATGGGATTGTGTTTGGGGTTGGGTAAACTTAAAAGACATAAAAACATAAGCTTGGGAATTTACCTATTAAGTTAGGTCTACCCATTGGGAATTTACCTATTAAGTTAGGTCTACCCAATTGCTTGAAAACTTGTAACATGTTTTGGAAACATGATGGACATGACACTTAGAAAAGATAAGTGTGGCCAACTCGAGGTTGGGTTGAGTTTGTAGCGTAAACCTACCCGGAACCGACCGGCTTAACTAGTTGCTACAAACAATAGGACCTAATGTGAGAAGTTGGTCATGTTGTACCTTGAACCCGAGGTTAGACCAAGTTGTGGTGTAAAGCTACCCGGACCCGCCCGGCTTAACTAGTAACCACAACAAGGTCTAATGTGAGAGGTTAAGGCGCATTAAATTAATTAATGCCTCGCGATTAGGGTTAAGTCATGATCCACTTAATACTTAACCAACTTGGGCTTGGTAGATTAATCGGGGTTAAGTCGTGAACTCATCGTTACACTTAACCAAGTTAATCCATGATTAGCAAGAGGGTTAATCCGTACTTAACCCACTAGAAAATCCTAGCAATAGGGGGCCCACTCCGCAGTAAATCCCCAAAAATTGGTATCATTAAGGCCCTAGGGACTAGGCTAGGGAGGGGGCACGATTACTGGGCTGGAGGTAAGCGACCCAATAAACGACGGCCGGGTGGTACGCCGATGTAGTTCCGGACGGACTATGGTCGTGCACGTAGTCCGTATTTGGAGAAGTCACCCATGGGTACCAGTAGATCGAGACTGTGCACTCATGTTTATGGTGTCCAGGGGTTGGCACCCTAGGGCTTGATACACCCGAAGGGTGGACCCGGCACAGTTCGACTACAATTATGTTTGGGCCGTATTGACACCAACACATGACGAGTTAGGCTTAGGGAGCCGATCGACTAGACCGTTTGG
Organism: Allium sativum; assembly: GCA_030737875.1. NCBI lineage: Eukaryota > Viridiplantae > Streptophyta > Magnoliopsida > Asparagales > Amaryllidaceae > Allium > Allium sativum. The sequence continues at coordinate 10,536,239 of JASFAX010000020.1, read as the reverse complement.
TTGGACCTTGTATTAGGGTCACTTCATGTTATTGGGCCAAAGCTTGGGCCAAGGGATCAATACTTGTTTATTCAAGTCATGTTAGTTTGCTAGTACACCTGTGGTGCAAGACCTTAATCCTGATTATGCGATGACACCTTTATCTACCTTGTTAGTTAATCATCATGCTAGTATGTTGTTATCCTTATGTTCATCCCTGCTGCTCATGCCAGTTAACTTTATCAGTTTACATTGATTGTAGTAGGGCTTACTCAGTCTTTTTGACTGACCTGTTTTCTTTCGCCTCTTTTCTTCCGTTCCCCCCCTCCCAGGTTCTCAGGGAGGGAATACTGGAGCTTAGCTTGGATTTCAGATTGCTTGCTTGTGGGATTTAGCTCATGTACGGTTTGACATGGAGCTAGCTATGGCTATCACTTCTTTTGGGGATTAGTACTTATGTATTTCAGTTTTTTTTAGTTGATGTTGTTTTATCTAGACTTGTTTATTTGGAAAGTTGACATTATGTTGTACCAGACTGGTTTTGAAATGGTTTGAAATCTTCCACTGTTTTATCTATGCTATTTACTTTGTTTACATATATACATATGTTCTTGTTCTGCCTTGATATATCATTATGCATGTTTACCTGATTCAAACGCCCCTCCAAAGTCAGAGTGCTTGCAAGAGCCACCTTGGCGGAGGCGGGGTGTTACAATTTGGTATCAGAGCATAAGGTTTACGAGAAGGAACAAAAAGGTTTTTAAAACTTTTGGAAAACTATTTTCAAAACTAAGTATAAAGTATTTTCCAAAGAAAAGTCTAGTTTATTTTAAAGGCTATTCCCCAAAAAGCCATTAGCAAAATTCCTTCGTTTTTCTCCATTCTGAATCTGTCTTTTTCTTCGTTTTCAGTATGGCCGATAACTTTGCTATTCCGGAGGGAGTGCACATACCTGTTTGGTATAGGAGACTTTTGGAGGCTAGGGCGACCGAAGCCGGCCCCGCAGATGTTCCTCCTCCTCCTCCTCCAGTAGTTAATATTCCTCCTCCTCCTGTCGCTAATGTTCCTCCTCCTCCTGTTGCTGAGGTCCCTCTTCCTCCTCCCCCTCAGCACCCTCAAGATGACTTCGCAAAGACTTGCAAAGATTTCAAAGCAATGGGTGGCAAGAACTTTCAAGGCACTGAGACTTTTGTAGAGGCCAGAAATTGGTTGAAAGAGACCGAGGATTTATTTGCTATCTTTGGGTTAGACGATCAGAGGAAGCTCTTGTTGGCGGTGTGGCTTATGAAGGATGAAGCCGCTTATTGGTGGGAAGTCACCAATGGTACTAGGCCTGTTGAGACTTGGGCCGATTTCAGGGCAAGGTTCGTGCTTAAGTTTCTATCTTCCGCGGAGGAGAATCTGCAAATGGAGAGGTTCATAACTTTGAGACAAGGAGATATGTCTGTCAAAGAATATGTGAACAAGTTCAATCAGTTAGCTCGTTTTGGCTTGGATATGGTGAATACTCCTCAGAAGAAGGCTCTTCGTTTTGCTAGAGGATTGAATGAGCCGTTGCAGGGATTGGCTATGTCACATATTCCCCATGGGGCCACGTTTGAGAGTTTGGTTGATATGGCGTTACTTCAGGGAGATGCCAATAAAGAGACCAAGATGAATGATACTCAGGCCAAGAAGACTGATTCCCAGGGAAAAGGAAATCAGGGTAATCCAAGTGGTCAAAGCAGTCAAGGCAATCAGAACAAGAACAAGAGTCAAGGCAACAAGGGGAACAACAACAAGGGCAAGAACAACAAGGAGAAGTGCCATTATTGCGGTTCAGTTGGGCATCTTATTAAGGATTGTAAGAAGAGGAAAAGGAAGAATGGTGAATGCTTTTTCTGTGGTAAGACTGGACATTTCAGTAGGGATTGCCCGAAGAAGCAAGGGCAAGGCCAGGGTCAGACTCAGCGTGCTGGACCTTCAGGAGGGCAAGTTCATGCTCTCAATACCGCTCCAGTTCCCGATCGAGGTAGTATTTCTGTTGAGAGCCTTGTATATATTTCTGATTTTCCAGTTCGTACCTTGTTTGATTCTGGTACATCGCATAGCTTTATCTCATCTGATCTTGTTGATAGTTTGCACCTTAGTACTAGCTTGGTAGATGATCCCGTCTGTGTCTCAAATCCTATTGGGGGTTCCGCCCACTTGTCTATGATATGTGGGGATTTGAGGATCTCTATACTGAGTGTAGAGTTCTTGTGCAGTGCTTATGTTCTTGGTTTTAGGGGATACGGATTGATATTGGGCATGGATTGGTTGTCCAGATATGGAGCCATCCTTGATTGTGAGCATAGGGTTGTGACGCTCGTGGCTCGCCTCGGAAACACCCTAGAGATTTCTTGTGATCCGAGAGGTCCCGTCATGTTGTGATATCTGGAATCACTCGACTCGTCAATGGAAACTCTTCAGTCTGTGAGAGTGGTTCGAGAGTATCCGGATGTTTTCGATGAAGTTAGAGGGTCGCCCCCTAAGCGAGAGATTGATTTCCGTATTTATCTGGTGGACAATGCAAAGCCGGTTTCTTTGCCCGTTCGGCACATGGCTCCGCGTGAAAGGCGGGAGCTAAGTAAGCAAGTAAAGGAGTTGCTTGAGAAGAACTTCATTAGATGAAGTATATCTGAATGGGGAGCGCCTGTGGTATTTGCTACCAAGGCAGATGATTCTCTCCGACTTTGTGTTGACTATCGAGAGTTGAATAAGCTGACTAAGAAGAACAGACACCCGTTACCGAGAATTGATGATCTCTTTGACCAGCTTGTCGGTGCTTCTGTTTTCTCTCAGCTTGATCTTGCTACTGGATTCCATCAGCTCAGGGTATCTGAAGATAGTATAGACAAGACTGCGTTCAGGACTCCAGATGGATTCTTCGAATGGCTTGTCATGCCGTTCGGCTTGACTAATGCACCCGCATATTTCGTAGACTTGATGAGTAGGGTGTTCAGGGAATTCTTGAACAAGTTTGTCATGGTCTTCGTAGATGATATTCTGATCTTCTCTAAGGATAAGGAAAAGCACGCAAGGCATCTCATGGAGGTGATGGATACACTTAGAGCGCATCAGTTGAAGGCCAAGTTCTCCAAGTGTCACTTTTGGAGAAGGGAAGTTAGATTCCTTGGGCATATAGTATCTAAGCAAGGCTTAGCGGTGGATCCTGCTAAGGTAGTTGCAGTTCAGGATTGGAAGACTCCAAGGAATGCAACCGAAGTGAGAAGTTTTCTAGGTCTTGCGGGTTTTTACCGGAAGTTCATCAAGGACTTCGCGAAGATTTCTGCTCCTCTCACTAAATTAACGAAGAAGAATTTAGTTTTTGCTTGGAGCATAGAATGCGAGCTTGCTTTTCAGAAGCTCAAGAGAGCTCTCACATCAGCACCTGTTCTAGCTTTGCCCGATGGAGGGAAGTTATTTACAGTATACACCGATGCATGTGGCACGGGGTTAGGAGCTGTTCTTATGCAAGAAGGAAGGGTGATATGCTTTAGCGGGAGACAACTCAAAGTGCATGAGAAGAATTATCCCACTCATGACTTAGAGTTGGCAGCAATAGTATATGCACTCAAGGCTTGGCACCATTATCTTCTGGGGGAGAGATTTGAGCTTTATACCGATCACAAGTCATTGATGTATCTCTTTTCTCAAAAGGATCTGAATCTGAGGCAGCAAAGATGGATGGAATTCTTGGCGTCCTACGATTTTGAGATAGCTTATACCCCTGGCAAGGGGAATGTGGTAGCTGATGCATTGAGTAGAAGAAGGTTGACCCTAAGTCCTCTATTCGTTGAGATGAAGAATTTAGAGTATGTGGCAACCTTCGATTTCTCTTTGGCGATTGAGTCGATGACCGGTTCTTTAGCATCTCTGGAACTCAGACCTACCCTTCTTGATCAAGTTGGGGCTTCACAGAGAGAAGACCCTCAGATAGTTGAGATTATGGATAAGCTGATTCGAGGAGAGGCATCTAGTCATCTCGCTCGATATTCTATTGATGACAAGGGTTGGCTGAGAAGAGACGGAAGGTTATGTGTTCCAATGGTAGAAGATTTATTAAGAAAGGTTCTTGAGGAAGCGCATCGCTCTAAGTTGACTATACATCCAGGCGGAGATAAGATGTATAAAGATATGAAGCGCATTTTCTTTTGGCCTGGGATGAAGAAGGATATGGCAGAGTTTGTCTCTAGATGTATCATTTGCCAGCAAGTTAAGGCCGAGTCAAAGAAGCCCGGTGGGCTATTGCATCCTTTAGACGTTCCACTATGGAAGTGGGAGAGTATCTCCATGGATTTTATCGATGGGCTACCAAGGTCAAGGAAAGGGAATACGAGCACCTGGGTTATTGTGGACCGACTTACGAAGAGTGCTCATTTCATTCCGGTGAAGAGCAAGAGGACCGCATCTTGGCTAGCGTCTGTATATCTTCGTGAGATTGTGAGACTTCATGGAGTCCCTTCTAGTATTGTCAGTGACCGTGACCCAATCTTTACAAGTCAATTCTGGAATAGCTTGCAAGAAGCCATGGGCACGAGGTTGAATCTAAGTACTGCTTATCACCCCCAGACGGACGGTCAAACCGAAAGGGTGAATAGGGTACTCGAGGATCTGTTGAGGCTTTGTATTCTGGATTTTGGTGGTACTTGGGAAGACCATCTTCCTCTTGTTGAGTTTGCATATAATAACAGTTATCAGGCAAGCATAGGGATGGCACCATTTGAAGCTTTATATGGGAGGCTGTGCAAGTCGCCTACATGTTGGTGGGAGACTACAGATAAGCTTATACTTGGGCCTGATATGATCAGAGATACATCCGAGAAGATCGAGTTGATTCGGAGACGGATGAAAGCGGCCCAAGACCGACAGAAATCCTATGCTGATAAGCGAAGAACTGATTTGGAGTTTGATGTTGGGGATATGGTTTTCGTGAAGGTTTCTCCTTTGCGGAATGTGGTCCGATTTGGAGCCGTTGGGAAGTTGGCACCGAGGTTTGTTGGACCATTCCCTATTATAGAGAGGATCGGGCAGATGGCTTATAAAGTGAAGTTGCCCGAGAAGCTTGCTGGAGTACACGATGTTTTTCATGTCTCGCATCTCCGGAAGTGCTTACATGAATCAACAGAGGTTGTCGAGCCAAGTGTTTTGAAAGATGTGGAAGTGGAGAAAGAGGCTACCTTGAGGAGAGCTCTGATTCGTATCTTGGGGACGGAGACCAAGAAGCTAAGGAATCGAGAGGTCAAGTTGGTGAAGGTTCAATGGGGTGAAGCCGAAGAAGACGCAACTTGGGAAACCGAGGAGAAGATGCGTGGGCTTTATCCATTCCTTTTTGAGGGTACACTCTCAATCTCTTTTCTTTGATTAGCATATCTTTCTCTTTGCTATCCATGTTTATCTAGTTTATCGTATTAATCTTGTCATAAGAACCTTAGGTAGAAACCCTTTGGATGAAACATGTGTTTGAAACATGTTATGCTTGATGGTTGCAAGTGGTTGCAAGTGTTTGCAAGTGGTTACTCGTGGATGCATTATACACGTTAGGCACCAGATCGGCTCACACACTCCTCATATTGCATATGCATGAGTGTTTATGCTTATTCATGGATGAAAATTTTTGTGTTATCACATGGATGTTGCATATGGATGTATGTTATGTGCACACATATAGATGTTATACATTATGTTAGGAATTGCATACATATGGATTCATTTCACTAACATAATTTGCATTGATGATATTTGCATTAAATAAGTACATATACACACACCTTGCATATGTTCATACAACATTTAGAATCTTGTAAGGACAATGATTGCTCGTGGATGGTGTTTTGAGTAGATGGATGTTGGATGGTAGGATACGTTCTTCCTAACTTGAAGATTTCGGGGACGAAATTCTTTAAGGAGGGGAATGTAACAACCTGTATTTTCAATAACCTGTTATAACATAAATCGAGGCAGAATTTAATTCTAACATCTGAATCAAGGGAAACGGGCTATGCCATTGCGTTCGTCTCGGAAAAATACGCGAAATAGAGTCCGAGTTTTCGAAAATCGGAGTCCGTATGACCCGATTAAGGCCCAACGAAGTTTTCAGAAAATTCCAAAGCAAAAACAGATTTCAAATTCAAGTTTGAATTTGAAAATTTGGGCCAGTTTGGGCCAGGCGGGAGAATTCCCGCCATAACACCCAAGTCGACAGCCCTGTCGACTTGGGAGTCGACTTGGTTGGACCCAAGTCGACAACCCTGTCGACTTGGCTGTCGACTTGGTCCAGCCGGGCTGTTTAGCCTGGTGCACCATTTTGAGATTGTGTTGAGCTTGGGGGCCAGATTCGGTTTTGAGGGCTGAGATGGGAACTAGGGTTTAATCCTATGGCCTAAAACACTTGCCTAATCTATAAATAAGATCCTAACCTACCCTAAATCATCATTAATCTATCCTACAACTAAACTATGGCAAAATCAATCCTCTCATGGCCTCCACTCTCTTCATACAATTCCTAAATCAATTTCTAAGTGATTTTCCATGCATACAAGTGTTTTCAAACTTGTATGAGCATCATTAGCTTGCATTCAAGTCAAGTTTCTATATTTGCATCATAAAGAAAGAGTTTTGATCATTTTGGCTTGCATTTTTGGGTTGAATTGGTTGCATAAGGGCTTTCTTATATTTGCTATACTCATTTGAGTCCTCATAAGCATTGTAAGCCCTATTATACTTTCATTCTTAAACTCTAAAGTTAAATGTATGATATGCAAGTTGGCCATAATATGCAAGTTTACTATGATGTGTTATGCAAGTTCACTAAGATGTGTTATGCAAGTTTACTAAGATGTGTTATGCAAGTTTACTATGAAGTGATATGCAAGTTCACTATGATATGTTATGCAAGTTTATATGCAAGTGTCATATGATATGCAAGTTATGTTATGCAAGTTTGATATGCAAGTTGTCATATGATATGCAAGTTATGCTATGCAAGTTTGGGTTGAACATTTTGTTCATGTTATCATGATTATGCAAGCTTATCTTGAGTATGTGAACATAAAGCTTCAAGCTTTATGCTAAAGGTTGCATTTTGGCAACATGTAAGTTATCATATCTCTTATGATAACTTGCATGTGAGGCTAAATGCGAACTTATGGCCATTTCTACATGTCATTTATCATCATGTATCACCAATATGCTAAGTTTGGTTTTATGCATGCTTTTGAGGCCAAAATATGTGATATGCAAGTATATGAACACATGAACATTTCATATGCCACCATGTTGAACTTGTGGCTTCAATACCTTTATGTCATGATTATGCCAAGTTCCCTCTTTCTATCCTTTATGCGCTATTGCGATATGTAAGCGATGGGATTGCGTTTGGGGTTGGGTAAACTTAAAAGACATAAAAACATAAGCTTGGGAATTTACCTATTAAGTTAGGTCTACCCATTGGGAATTTACCTATTAAGTTAGGTCTACCCAATTGCTTGAAAACTTGTAACATGTTTTGGAAACATGATGGACATGACACTTAGAAAAGATAAGTGTGGCCAACTCGAGGTTGGGTTGAGTTTGTAGCGTAAACCTACCCGGAACCGACCGGCTTAACTAGTTGCTACAAACAATAGGACCCAATGTGAGAAGTTGGTCATGTTGTACCTTGAACCCGAGGTTAGACCAAGTTGTGGTGTAAAGCTACCCGGACCCGCCCGGCTTAACTAGTAACCACAACAAGGTCTAATGTAAGAGGTTAAGGCGCATTAAATTAATTAATGCCTCGCGATTAGGGTTAAGTCATGATCCACTTAATACTTAACCAACTTGGGCTTGGTAGATTAATCGGGGTTAAGTCGTGAACTCATCGTTACACTTAACCAAGTTAATCCATGATTAGCAAGAGGGTTAATCCGTACTTAACCCACTAGAAAATCCTAGCAATGGGGAGCCCACTCCGCAGTAAATCCCCAAAAATTGGTATCATTAAGGCCCTAGGGACTAGGCTAGGGAGGGGGCACGATTACTGGGCTGGAGGTAAGCGACCCAATAAACGACGGCCGGGTGGTACGCCGATGTAGTTCCGGACGGACTATGGTCGTGCACGTAGTCCGTATTTGGAGAAGTCACCCATGGGTACCAGTAGATCGAGACTGTGCACTCATGTTTATGGTGTCCAGGGGTTGGCACCCTAGGGCTTGATACACCCGAAGGGTGGACCCGACACAGTTCGACTACAATTATGTTTGGGCCGTATTGACACCAACACATGACGAGTTAGGCTTAGGGAGCCGATCGACTAGACCGTTTGGTTGGACCTTGTATTAGGGTCACTTCATGTTATTGGGCCAAAGCTTGGGCCAAGGGATCAATACTTGTTTATTCAAGTCATGTTAGTTTGCTAGTACACCTGTGGTGCAAGACCTTAATCCTGATTATGCGATGACACCTTTATCTACCTTGTTAGTTAATCATCATGCTAGTATGTTGTTATCCTTATGTTCATCCCTGCTGCTCATGCCAGTTAACTTTATCAGTTTACATTGATTGTAGTAGGGCTTACTCAGTCTTTTTGACTGACCTGTTTTCTTTCGCCTCTTTTCTTCCGTTTCCCCCCTCCAAGTTCTCAGGGAGGGAATACTGGAGCTTAGCTTGGATTTCAGATTGCTTGCTTGTGGGATTTAGCTCATGTACGGTTTGACATGGAGCTAGCTATGGCTATCACTTCTTTTGGGGATTAGTACTTATGTATTTCAGTTTTTTTTAGTTGATGTTGTTTTATCTAGACTTGTTTATTTGGAAAGTTGACATTATGTTGTACCAGACTGGTTTTGAAATGGTTTGAAATCTTTCGTTGTTTTATCTATGCTATTTACTCTGTTTACATATATACATATGTTCTTGTTCTGCCTTGATATATCATTATGCATGTTTACCTGATTCAAACGCCCCTCCAAAGTCAGAGTGCTTGCAAGAGCCACCTTGGCGGAGGCGGGGTGTTACAGCCTGCGCGCTTGCTTGAGGGGCGGACTAGAGCGTCTCGAATCGGTAGAGGACGATCTCTAGCCTCGGTTCATAGATGGAAATCCAATTTCCAAATACGTGACATTTGCGGTTTTATTTGTAAACCTATATATGGCGACATAGTGGCATGGGACGCTCATGTCGCCTATGATTGATACTTATGATTTGAAGTTGTTTTATACACTATACACTCATAATAGTATCAAATGATTTGTTTTAAATGTATCAAGCATGCTTTGGCTGTTATAAGGTAAAAACCCTATCCTCCGGCTTGCGTTGCATTATGTGATGGGACCTGGGTCTTATAATAGCTTCATTTATCTTTATTTAGCATTGCGTTGTTTGTTTTATGCACTGGTATTCTTGGGAAAAAACCCGTTCGTGTTATACGGTGTGGTCCCTTGATTTACCGAACTTTAAAATAAAGAATAATAACTGTTTTTAGTTCTCACACCAGTCCCATGACTGACCTGGAGTTTATTGTTTAACCTAAACTCTGGGTGCCCTTATTTTGACACGGGCAGCTAGTAGTTTTGGTTTGGCAGATTTATATTCACAAGATCCTGGTTTACAGCTGGAACGATATCCGGAAAGCTTTGTATTCGTATATCTCTTCTAGTCATGTATTGTATTATTTTCCGCTGCTATGTATTTAAATGTAGTTTAAATCTCTAATATTTCTATGTAATATTCATTCATACTCTGTATATTCTTGTATTCTGATGGAATCGTTGTGAATAACAATGAAATGTTCTTCCGTGTGCGTTCTGATTTGTCTTGTCCTCACAGTAATTCGTTCTTTCTCATCTCTTCGTAGACCGGGGAATTACGGGTTTTTACAGTTGGTATCAGAGCTTTGGTTTACAAAGCTCAGAGAACAAGGCACATTAGAACCATACGAAAGAATTCATCAAAAATTGGATTAGTAATATCCAATGGGAATGACTCGTTAGAGGTGGGATCATTAGCATCCTAGAACGAGTGTGAAGAGTGTTTTTGAAATGAAAACGAATTTTGTTTTGAAAATTTAAATCTACTATTCGTATTTGATTATTTATTTTAAATGAATTTGGACAATCTGATATATAAAGATTTTGCATATGCGTCTTGCAAACGTGTATTCGAAGTTTTAATTTACTGGATAGTTATAGAATCATACTCTAGTTGCCCGGGGATAATTCTGGGGATGGTGCACTGTCGCCAGTATTTATTTTCGAGTAACGAAAGTGAGATTTCTATATTTCCTTAGACTGGTGTGAGAACCGAAATTAGATAGGGCTTATCGTTGTGATTTGGCATCAAAAATCTGATTTTTGACTATATATCAAAGTTATGCATTTGAAATGATAACCCACTAATTGATTGATGTTTGTGTTGTTTGGTTATTTTGTTTGAAATTTTGAACCATTACGCCTGATGGAATCAAATAGTGAATTGTATGGAAAATTAGTCGCATTTGCTTGCATATACATGTACTTACATTGAACAAGTCATAGCAAAGAGGCTAGAGCAGAAGAATAAAATTGTTCGCCCGACAAATAGGTACATGTTTATCATAATTTACTGTTTTGTTTAGGTGATGATGATTTTATGAGCCGATTGGCTAGCCGCTTGGCTTTTCCTTTTTCTTTTTGAGATCTGAAGGCCTGTATGGCAATTTCGGGATTCTCGTGCTCCCGGTGCAGGGGAGGTTATGGCGAAATTTTTCGAAAATTTAGGGTGTTAGCCAAATTTTTGAAGTTTTTGAAAAGTTCTTAGAAACTGAAAAGTTGAAGAACTTAAGCCATAACGAAAATAATGGAAGTTGAGTTGATTTGTGAAACAATTTTCTGCTTTGTCCCTTTTCGGGGACGAAAAGTTTTAAGTGGGGGAGATTGTAATAACCCGGAAATCTGGGCCAATTTAAATTTTTTATTTTGGCAATTTTAGCGAATTTTGATTATTTAAAATGAATTATTTTAAATAATATCGACGAGAAATTTATTTTTTATAGATTTCGAACGCATATATTTATATCGCTCGACGTTAGAATATAAATATTTATTTTAATTTATAAAAGGAATTGAAAATGGCGCGGTAGTTCGATAATTCGATTTCAAACTTCAAATGAATGTACCGGGTGCAAAACAAACCGGATTTTAGCGAAACCAAAAATAATAGGATCTATTTGAGAATATCTTTCCAACGAATCCGAAAAATCAAAATTTTATAGTGGGAATCAAAAGTTATGTCCAATTGAAATTTCTGAATAGTCGCTATGGAATTCAGGCCCTTAAAAATGGGAATTTTGCAAACGACCTCGGAATTCGACGAACCACTTTTGTTGGATCCGTGATGTCAAGTTATTTCTAGATTCCAAATTTCATAATTTTTCGAATCAATATGTGAGCATGGCAAAGGAAAACGCGTTTGACCAGTTTTAGTTGATTTTAATCGACTGGAAAATGGTCATTTTTCAAACGGTCTTAGAATTCGACGAAACTAATTTTGTTAGGACCGTATCGTCAATACGAAGCTAGAAAATATTTTTCTGGAATTTTTCAAGTCAGTATGTGGACCTGGTAAATTGAAATACGCGTTCAAATTCAATATATAGAGTTATATTTTGATTTTGACGAAAACTGATCGAAACAGTCGAATCAGCCTGCGATACATATCCCAATGTGTTCGAAATGGGGGTAATTAGCTATGGAAGACAGGCGGTGGGTCTCGTTTAGAATTCGAATTAAAAAGTCAACTTTTTGAATTTTAAAATTAAATAAATAAATATAAATTATAATAAACCCCCCATACCTTTTCTTCCCTCCCCGTTCATTCAGAGAATAAAAAAAAATAAGGGGGGGGGATCGCGATTCACTGCCGCCACACCCCCCCTCCCCCGATTAGTTTGCCGCGCCGCCCCTAGGTGGCTCCCCACCACCGCATCCCTCTCGCTTCCTCCCTCCCTCCTCCATCTCGGCCTGGCACGCGAGCTCAAGCCTCCTCCCCCTCGATGCAGTCAAGCCCGAACCCCCACAGCCCACCGCACCCCCCTGAAACCCCCTGCGCACCACCGCTCCACTGCTCCGCACCACCACCACCTCAACGCGCAACGCCACCCCCCCTTCAATCCAGCATAGTGAGTTTCCTCTCTTCCCTTCCCTTTCTTTTTATTTACTAAAGCTGAAAATTGTTTATTCAATTAAAACTGAAATTACCATAGTAAAGTAAGTGTTTAATTGGTTTATTTAATTTCCTTTTCTGATTGAGTATAAAACTAGCATAGTATGAAAGGTTGGGTTTTTAGAACATGGAAAGCTTTGATTTTTTTTTAAAAACTATAAAAGATCGGATTTTTAAACCATAAAAGGTCGAATTTTTAAAATATGAAAGACGAGATTTTTCTCATGGAGAAAGAGGTGATTTTATATATTGAATAACGAAGTAAAAAATTTGATTTTTATATATTGAATAGCGAAGTAAAAATTCGATTTTTATATATTGAATAGCGAAGTAAAAAATTCGATTTTTATATATTGAATAGCGAAGTAAAAAATCAATTTTTATATATTGAATAGCGAAGTAAAAAATTCGATTTATATATATATTGAATAACAAAGTAAAAATTCGATTTTTATATATTGTGTAACAACCCGTATTTTCAATAACCTGTTATAACGTAAATCGAGGCAGAATTTAATTCTAAAATCTGAATCAAGGAAAACGAGCTGTGCCATTGCGTTCGTCACGGAAAAATACGCGAAATAGAGTCCGAGTTTTCGAAAATCGGAGTCCGTATGACCCGATTAAGGCCCAATGAAGTTTTCAGAAATTTCCAAGTTAAAAACAGATTTGGATTTCAAGTTCAAATTTCGAATTTTGGGCCTGGAAAGCTAGGCGGGAAATTTCCCGCCAAGCCAACCAAGTCGACAGGCCTGTCGACTTGGCAGTCGACTTGGTTGGACCCAAGTCGACAGCCCTGTCGACTTGGCTGTCGACTTGGTTCAGCCGGGCAGTTTTGCCTGGTGCACCATTTTGGGGTTTTGGTTAGGTTTTGGGGCCAGATTCGGTTTTAAGGGCTGAGATTGGAATTAGGTTTTAATCCTAAGGTTGAAACTAATCCTAATCTCTATAAATAAGCCCCTAACCTAACCCTAAATCATCATTATTCATTCAAGTAACTAAACTATGGCAAAATCATTCCTCTCATGGCCTCCACTCTCTTCATAAAATTCCTAAGTCATTTCTATGAGAGATTTTCCATGCATACAAGTGTTTTCAAGCTTGTATGAGTGTCATTAGCTTGCATTCAAGTCAAGTTTCCATATTTACATCATAAAGCAAGGGTTTTTATTGATTTGGAGCTTTCATATTGGGTTTATTTGATTTCATAAGGGCTTGGCTCAATCTATTAATATATTTGTGTCTTCATAAGAATTTGTAAGCCCTTTTCTACTTTCATATTTAAACTCTAAAGTTAATGAATGATGCAAGTTGTGTTTGATCATTATGATATGCAAGTTTGTCATGATATGCAAGTTTACTATGTTATGTTATGCAAGTTTGATATGTTATGATATGCAAGTTTATCATGTTATGTTATGTAAGTTTGCCATGTTATGATATGCAAGTTTATCATGTTATGTTATGCAAGTTTGCCATGTTATGATATGCAAGTTTATCATGTTATGTTATGCAAGTTTGCCATGTTATGATATGCAAGTTTACCATATTATGCTATGCAAGTTTGCCATATTATGATATGCAAGTTTATCATGTTATGTTATGCAAGTTTGCCATGTTATGATATGCAAGTTTATCATGTTATGTTATGCAAGTTTGTTATGTTATGATATGCAAGTTTGCCATATGATATGCAAGTTATGTTATGGTTGATCATTTTGCTCATGTTATCATGTTATGCAAGCTTATCTTGGGTTTATGAGCTTAAAGCTTCAAGCTTTATGCTAAAGGTTGCATTTTGGCAACATGTAAGTTATCATATCCCTTATGATAACTTGCATGTGAGGCTAAATGCGAACTTATGGCAACTTCTACATGTCATTTATCACCATGTATCACTTATATGCTAAGTTTGGTTTTATGCATACTTTTGAGGCCTAAAAATGTAATATGCAAGTATATGAACATATGTACATTTCATATGCCACCATGTTAAACTTGTGGCTTCAACACCTTTATGTCATGATTATGCCAAGTTCCCTCTTTCTATCCTTTATGCGCTATTGCGATATGTAAGCGATGGGATTGCGTTTGGGGTTGGGTAAACTTAAAAGACATAAAAACATAAGATTGGGAATTTACCTATTAAGTTAGGTCTACCCATTGGGAATTTACCTATTAAGTTAGGTCTACCCAATTTCTTGAAAACTTGTAATATGTTTTGGAAACATGATGGACATGACACTTAGAAAATATAAGTGTGACCAACTCGAGGTTGGGTTGAGTTTGTAGCGTAAAACTACCCGGAACCGACCGGCTTAACTAGTTGCTACAAACAATAGGACCCAATGTGAGAAGTTGGTCATGTTGTACCTTGAACCCGAGGTTAGACCAAGTTGTGGTGTAAAGCTACCCGGACCCGCCCGGCTTAACTAGTAACCACAACAAGGTCTAATGTGAGAGGTTAAGGCACATTAAATTAATTAATGCCTCATGATTAGGGTTAAGTCATGGTACACTTAATACTTAACCAATTTGGGCTTGGTAGATTAATCAGGGTTAAGTCATGAACTCATCGTTACACTTAACCAAGTTAATCCATGATTAGCAAGAGGGTTAAACCGTACTTAACCCACTAGAAAATCCTAGCAATGGGGGTCCACTCCAGCGGTAATCCCAAGTTTGTATCATTAAGACCCTAGGGACTAGGCTAGGGAGGGGGCACGATTACTGGACTTGAGGTAAGTGACCAAAAACGATGGCAGAGTGGTACGACGGTGTAGTTACGGATGGACTATGGTCGTGCATATAGTCCATAGCCGGAGAAAACATGCACGGGTACCAGTAGATCGAGACTGTGCACTTATGTTTATGGTGTCCAGGGGTTTACACCCTAGGGCTTGATACACCCGAAGGGTGGACCCGACACAGTCCGAATACAATTATATTTGGGCCGTATTGACACCAACACGTGACGAGTTAGGCTTAGGGAGCCGATCGATTAGACCGTTTGGTTGGACCTCGTATTAGGGTCATTTCATGTCATTGGGCCAAAGCTTGGGCCAAGGAATCAATACTTGTTTATTCAAGTCATGTTAGCTTGCTAGTACACCTGTGGTGCAAAAACCTTAAACCTGATTATGCGATGACACCTTTATCTACCTTGTTAGTTAATCATCATGCTAGTATGTTGTTATCCTTATGTTCATCCCTGCTTCTCTTGCCAGTTAACTTTATCAGTTTACATTGATTGTAGTAGGGCTTACTCAGTCTTTTTGACTGACCTGTTTTTCTTTCGCCTCTTTTCTTCCGTTCCCCCCCCCCCAGGTTCTTAGGGTGAGAATATTGGAGCTTAGCTTGGATTTCTGATCGCTTGCTTGTGGGATTTTAGCTCATGTACGGTCTTTGTAACAACCCGAAAATCTGGGCCAGTTTAAAATTTTTATTTTGGCAATTTTAGCGAATTTTGATTATTTAAAATGAATTATTTTAAATAATATCGACGAGAAATTTATTTTGAATAGAATTCGAACGTATATATTATATACGTCGTCGTTAGAATATAAATATTTATATATATTTATAATAGACTTGAAAATGGCGCGGTAGTTCGATAATTCGATTTCAAACTTCAATTGAATGTACCGGGTGCAAAACAATCCGGATTTTAGTGAAACCAAAAACATTAGGATCTAATTGGTAATATCTTTTCAACGAATCCGAAAAATCAAGATTTCATAGCGGGAATCAAAAGATATGTCCAGTTGAAAATTCTGAATAGTCGCTATGGAATTCAGGCCCTTAAAAATAGCCATTTTGCAAACGGCCTCGGATTTCGACGAAACCACTTTTGTTGGGTCCGTGATGTAAAGTTATTGCTAGGTTTCAAATTTCATAATTTTCCGAATCAATATGTGAGCGTGGCACACTTAAACGCGTTTGACCAATTTCAGTTGAATTTAATCGACTGGAAAATGGTCATTTTCAAACGGTCTCAGAATTTGACGAAATTAGTTTTGTTAGGACCGTATCGTCAATAAGAAGCTAGAAATAATTTTTCTTGAATTTTTAGAGTTCATATGTTGCCCTGGTAAATTGAAATGTGCGTTTAAATTAAATATGTAAAGATTTATATTTTAAATTAAGCGAAAACTGATTTAAACGATAGAATTGGCTTACGAAACACATCCCATTGTGTTCGGAATGGGGGTAAAACGCTAGGGGCGACAGTCGGTGGGTTCGATTTCGAGTCCGAAATAAAAAGGTACTTTTTGAAATAAAAATTAAAAATAATATAATATAATAGCCTCTTTCCTTTAACTCTCACCCCTCTCCCTTTCTTGGTCAACGCTCAGTCATTAAACGAAAAAAAAACCCCTAAAATCCAAATCGCCTGTCGCGATCTCCAACTCTGCCACCGCGCGCGACGGTGCCTTTCCCCCCTCTGGCCATCGCGCCCTCCAATGGCAGCAACCCCCTCCATCGCGTGACCCCACCTCCCTCTCCTCTACAGTTCGACGCTCCAATCCCCCTCAATCCCGAATGAAGCCGCCACTCGAAGCGACAGCCACCGAACGCCTGAAGACTAACGCACCCCCCTCCTTCCGCATCTCCGACGCAATGATGGCTGAGTCAGCTGAAGCCCTAGGCTGAGGGCACTGTACAATTTCGGGTTCAAGCAGAAAACGCAAAACTGTGAGCTTCTGTTCTATTTTTTTTATATATACTAGTTTAGTTATAATTTCTTTTATTTATTTTTACAAAAAAAGTACATTGTTTGAAATCATAAAAATCTGATTTTTAATGTGAAGTAGGAATCATAAAAATCTGATTTTTAAATGTGAAAAAGTATAGATTTTTAGATGACAAATAGATTTGATTTTAAATATGGTGAAGTGGCGATAATAAAAATATGATAAAAGTTTGAAATTATGATCTTTGTTTAAAATAAAAAAAAATGGTTTATATAGAATAAAACTTGGATTTGAAAATATAAATATAACTTGGATTTGAAAATATAAATATACTTTGAATTTGAAAATATAAAGACTTTACTTTAAAAATATAAAGACTTCGCCTTTGAAAATATAAAGTAGTGATTTTTAGCAAGTTAAAAATATAATTTTTATCATAGTAAGAAGTTAAAAATATGATTTTTATATTATATAGGTAATAAAAATATGATTTTTATATTATATAGGTAATAAAAATGTGATTTTTATATTATAGAGATGATAAAAATATGATTTTTAAATTGAAAGTGAATAAATAAAAATGTGATTTTTATTTTAAAGACATCAATATATAAAAATGTGATTTTTATTTTAAAGACATCAATATATAAAAATGTGTGATGTTTATATATGTAGTGGCTACGGGCAACGAAGATGACGAAGATGCGATAGCGATGAAGATTTCTATCAATGAAGTGTCGTGGAGCTAGGATAGCTATTTGTGAGAATTTCTCACTCTTCAATTTCTTTTCTAGTTATATATATACTAGGATGCAGACGGTGCTTAGTAGCACCCGACACAATCGTCCACAGACCATGGACTTGTTTGTTTGGTTGCATAGATTAGTTGGATTATTTGATTGAAATTGAACTGTGTGGTGAAATGAATGGATTTGATTGATGTGTGAATGGCGTGGGCCTTCACTAGACCGGGGATAAGGCTAGGCCTCGTCCCATTTCTAATATCGTGCCGTTATGCCGCCGAAATTTTCTCAAATAAGTTAGAAAATAAAAATACCATTTTATTTAAAGAATGAACTGAATAGAAATTCATATGTTAAAATAAAATGTTTTATCGTTAAAAATATATTTTTTAACGTGAATATGAATATAGTGAATGTGAATAGATAAATATTCATTTACAAACCGGACGGTTTGTTTATGTACACCGATTTGACTGACATTGATTGGGACGGTAAATTTTACACATCGCCCAACTGCACAACTAAAATCTGTGTTTGATTGTTTGAAACCCCACACGGGTGTTGGGATGAAATTTGAAGTTCACTCATCCTGATTGATTAAATATGTCGATCGATTGATTGACAGGCTGTTATAAGCGTTAGATATCTATATTTGATGCTTATACAGTGTGGTGCACCTTGGTTGATGGTTGATTATTTTTCAATGCTATTATATGTGTGTAATGTATGAAAATCCATATAATTAACATTATATGGTGATTGATTGGGCCTCATTCCAATTTAGAAAATAAAGAATAATATAAAATAAAGGTTCATGTGTTGACAGTACTCATCCATTGAGATTGGTCATGTGTTGAACAAAATATTTTAGTAATAAAATTTACATCTTTATCAATATAAAATAAAGGTTCATGTGTTGACAGTACTCATCCATTGAGATTGGTCATGTGTTGAATGAAATATTTTAGTAATAAAATTTACATCTTTATTAATATAAAATAAAGGTTCATGTGTTGACAGTACTCATCCATTGAGATTGGTCATGTGTTGAACGAAATATTTTAATAATAGAAATATTTGAAATAGAATATTTGAAAATAGAAATATATGAAGCCGTGTTGATTAGATTGACGCCATTTTGACGTGAATGATATTTATATCGATTTTATTCATTTTAAAATGAATATTGAAAAGTGATTTCGAAATCGAATATTTTGAAATGAAATTTGAATCAAATTGAATAGAAAACGAATTCAAATCGAACTTTTTTTGAATATATAACGAATTTGATTTCAATGGAATATACAACGAATTGAATCGAATAGAAAACCAATTTGAATTAAATCGAACAGAAAACCAATTTGAATTGAATCGAATAGAAAACGACTTTGGAATTGAATTAAATTGAAAACGAATTCAAATTGAATTGAAAGCAAATTGAAATGAATTCAAATTGAATTGAAATTTGAATTGAATAGAAATGAATTTTAAAACGAATTTATAAAGAAGAATTCAATTTTGATTTGAATTGAAATGGAAGTTGAAATTGCTTTTGAAAACGAATTTAAAACTATTTATATAATTCGTTTTAAATACAAATCGACGAAATATATATTATATATATTATATATATAATATAATGGCCTGAATAGAACGCGCCGCGCCGCGGCAGTTCCCGAATTTCGACCATTTATTTCAAACGGACATTACGGGAGATCCGACCGTCGGATTCTCCTAAAACCGGAACCGTTGGGTTCGTATCGAAAAGAGCTTTCTAACGAATATTAGAAAATTGAAATCTAACGGTTGGATTTGGAGGTACGTCCAAATCAAATTTGAAAAAGGTCGCTGTAAGTGCAGTTCGATGGCCATTAATGGAAATCGACTGTACGGGCCTTGATAAAATTATTAAAAATAATAATAAATTGTGTAAAATCATAAGAAATGATTTGGGAAAAATTGGGATGAAAAACTCCATATTTGAAAAGATAAAAATAGATTTTTATCGAAATGAACTAGTTGAACTAGAATTATAATTCTATTTATTTTTAAATAAATAAATTGAATTTAAAAAGGGTTTTAAAAATAACCAGAATTTCCAATGATTGCATTAGAGTGGATGTGAATCGAAATTGTCTTCGGAATATTTCGATGTTTGAATTCGTGATTATACATGTGTTGTTATGGAAATTTGAAAGATATATATTTATATCGTTATTTGCAATACGACATTTGTTAATCGTAGAATTTGATATTGAATATAAGCCGATATATTTTCTATTCAGAGCCTTGTATTGAATATCAAATGTGATTTGGGTTTGTCGTGAATGGTGTCTTCATTAACACTGTTCTTGAACCCTGTTTAGAAAAGATTAAATCTTTTTATTTAGATTTAATGAAGTGTACCAATTAAATAATATTTAATTGGAATTGAATTGATATTGATTTTTGGGTTTATCGTGAACAGTGTTTTTAAATAACACTTGTTCTTTAACCCGATAATTAATGGAATGATATTTTGGGTTTACCGTGAACAGTGTTTTTAAATAACACTTGTTCTTTAACCTGATAATTAATGATATTGATTTTTGGGTTTATCGTGAACAGTGTTTTTAAATAACACTTGTTCTTTAACCCGATAATTAATGGAATGATATTTTGGGTTTATCGTGAACAGTGTTTTTAAATAACACTTGTTCTTTAACCCGATAATTAATGGAATGATATTTTGGGTTTATCGTGAACAGTGTTTTTAAATAACACTTGTTCTTTAACCCGATAATTAATGGAATGATATTTTGGGTTTATCGTGAACAGTGTTTTTAAATAACACTCGTTCTTTAACCCGATAATTAATGGAAGGTGATTTTGGGTTTACCGTGAACCGTGTTTTAAATGACACTGATTCTTTAACCCAGTTAAAGATTAAAACTAAGTGGAGTTTTAATGAATCTTTAATTAGATTGAAAAGATCGAGAATGGAGTATCACCAGTTTTACTCCAGGCGATAGTTAAATCTTTAATTAGATTTGAACGTGAAATGGTAATTGAATTTACCGATAACACTGTGGTGTTAGATATGAAGTATTACCAGTTTTACTTCATGGGATGAATAGGTTGGGATTGGGAAATTAAAACAAATGATTACTTCGGTAAGGTTCGTTAATCCCGACTAGTTGAATCGAAATTCAAAAGGATAGATTAAAGAATAAATATAAAGAATTTATCTTGGATAAAATTAATGGGAATCTTTCCCTATGAATGTGAAATTTGGAAACTAACTGCCAGTTAGCCAAGCAGAATGGTTTTCTGGATATTGATCTGATGTTGGTTTCGGCCTTCGGGGTTAATATTTGGGGAATTATTCTCTTGATTAATTTACGGTTAGTGACTGATGAATTGGAATGAGGCGTATGTTGTGTTTGTGCAACACTTATTTAAATATACGCGAGTTATTCGGAAAGACCGGGTTTATCCCATTCTGAATAACTGATACGACGATAAGTCGAAGATGAAGACGGTGGTCGAAGACCAGAAGTCTTCACGTCGTTTGGGTGATTACTGATGATCTTGATTGGGCTGTACACCCAAGAAGATGGAAACCGTTGGTGATCGTCCAGACGTACTTGGAGATCGATGGATATGCGGGGTACTAGGTGCCTCCGGTTTCGTTCAGACCCAGAACGGACTCGTAAATGGACTGTGTGTCTGACATCGGATTCCATTCTCTGTGACTGATATCGGTTGCATAGAATGGTTTGCCTGTGTAGCATGCTAAGATGCAAATGATCAAGGCTTCTGTTGAAAAGCAAAGCCTTATGGTGATGATCAAAGCACAGCCTGTGTGGCACAGCTTTGAGTAACGTGAATTCGCGAGCCTCACACCCCGGTATGAACCAGAAACGGGAGAAAGGACCTCAGGGAGGGCCTACGTTTCCTCCTAGCTAAAAGTGGCGTCAGAGGTTTTACACGCCCTGACGAGTTTGACTTATGTGGTTGTTGCTGTTGCGAGGCGCCTCGGTTAGATCGGACGATCCGAGTCCGATGGAGTCATTCGTTGGCTCGCTTACGCCCCAAAGGGCGGCGAAACGTAGTGCTCAGGCATTTTAATCCACTCCGTGTGGACCGGCCCTGACGATCCAAGGGTCGATGCGTTCTGATCCTGAGACTCGGGCTAGGCAGTCTCGAATTCGGTAAGGACTATCTTTTGCCTTGGTTCATGATGGAAATCCAATTTCCAAATACGTGATCTTGCGGTTTTAGTTGTAATCCTATATATGGTGACATAGTGGGATGGGGCGCTCATGCCGCCTATGATTGATACTTATGATTTGAAGTTGTTTTATACACTATGCACTGACTATAGTATCAAAGGATTTGTTTTAAAACGTATCAAGCATTCTTTGGCTGTTATAAGGGAAAACCCTATCCCCCGGCTTGCGTTGCATTGTATGATAGGACCTGGGTCTTATAACAGCTTCATTTTTCTCTATTTAGCATTGCGTTGTTCGTCTTATGCACTGGTATTCTTGGGAGGAAACCCGTTCCGTGTTATACGGCATGGTCCCTTGATTTACCTAACTTTAAAAATAAAGATCAATAACTGTTTTAGTTCTCACACCAGTCACATGACTGACCTGGAGTTTATTGTTTTAACCTAAACTCTGGGTGCCCTTATTTTGACATGGGCAGCTAGTAGTTTGGTTTTGCAGATTTATATTCACAGGATCCTGGTTTACAGCTGGAACGATATCCGGAAAGCTTTGTATCCGTATATCTCTTCTAGTTGTGTATTGTATTATTTTCCGCTGCTATGTATTTAAATGTAATTTAAATCTTTGATATTTCTGTGTAATATTTATTCATTTGACGAAATAAGTTTTGTTAGGACCGTATCGTCAATACGAAGCTAGAAATAATTTTTCTGGAATTTTTAGAGTTCATATGTTGCCCTGGTAAATTGAAATGTGCGTTTAAATTGAATATGTAAAGATTTATATTTTAAATTAAGCGAAAACTGATTTAAACGATAGAATTGGCTTACGAAACATATCCCATTGTGTTCGGAATGGGGGTAAAACACTAGGGGCGACAGTCGGTGGGTTCGATTTCGAGTCCGAAATAAAAAGGTACTTTTTGAAATAAAAATTAAAAATAATATAATATAATAGCCTCTTTCCTTTAACTCTCACCCCTCTCCCTTTCTTGGTCAATGCTCAGTCATTAAACGAAAAAAAAAACCCTAAAATCCAAATCGCCTGTCGCGATCTCCAACTCTGCCACCGCGCGCGACGGTGCCTTTCCCCCCTCTGGCCATCGCGCCCTCCAATGGCAGCAACCCCCTCCATCGCGTGACCCCACCTCCCTCTCCTCTACAGTTCGACGCTCCAATCCCCCTCAATCCCGAATGAAGCCGCCGCCGCTCGAAGCGACAGCCACCCAACGCCTGAAGACTAACGCACCCCCTCCTTCCGCATCTCCGACGCAATGATGGCTGAGTCAGCTGAAGCCCTAGGGAGAGGGCACTGTACAATTTCGGGTTCAAGCAGAAAACGAAAAACTTTGAGCTTCTGTTCTATTTTTTTTATATACTAGTTTAGTTATAATTTCTTTTATTTATTTTTACAAAAAAAAATACATTGTTTGAAATCATAAAAATCTGATTTTTAATGTGAAGTAGGAATCATAAAAATCTGATTTTTAAATGTGAAAAAGTATAGATTTTTAGATGACAAATAGATTTGATTTTAAATATGGTGAAGTGGCGATAATAAAAATATGATAAAAGTTTGAAATTATGATCTTTGTTTAAAATAAAAAAAATATGGTTTATATAGAATAAAACTTGGATTTGAAAATATAAATATAACTTGGATTTGAAAATATAAATATACTTTGAATTTGAAAATATAAAGACTTTACCTTTAAAAATATAAAGACTTCGCCTTTGAAAATATAAAGTAGTGATTTTTAGCAAGTTAAAAATATAATTTTTATCATAGTAAGAAGTTAAAAATATGATTTTATATTATATAGGTAATAAAAATATGATTTTTATATTATATAGGTAATAAAAATGTGAATTTTATATTATAGAGATGATAAAAATATGATTTTTAAATTGAAAGTGAATAAATAAAAATGTGATTTTTATTTTAAAGACATCACAATATAAAAATGTGTGATGTTTATATATGTAGTGGCTACGGGCAACGAAGATGACGAAGATGCGATAGCGATGAAGATTTCTATCAATGAAGTGCCGTGGAGCTAGGATAGCTATTTGTGAGAATTTCTCACTCTTCAATTTCTTTTCTAGTTATATATATACTAGGATGCAGACGGTGCTTAGTAGCACCCGACACAATCGTCCACAGACCATGGACTTGTTTGTTTGGTTGCATAGATTAGTTGGATTATTTGATTGAAATTGAACTGTGTGGTGAAATGAATGGATTTGATTGATGTGTGAATGGCGTGGGCCTTCACTAGACCGGGGATAAGGCTAGGCCTCGTCCCGTTTCTAGTATCGTGCCGTTATGCCGCCGAAATTTTCTCAAATAAGTTAGAAAATAAAAATACCATTTTATTTAAAGAATGAACTGAATAGAAATTCATATGTTAAAATAAAATGTTTTATCGTTAAAAATATAATTTTTAACGTGAATATGAATATAGTGAATGTGAATAAATAAATATTCATTTACAAACCGGACGGTTTGTTTATGTACACCGATTTGACTGACATTGATTGGGACGGTAAATTTTACACATCGCCCAACTGCACAACTAAAATCTGTGTTTGATTGTTTGAAACCCCACACGGGTGTTGGGATGAAATTTGAAGTTCACTCATCCTGATTGATTAAATATGTCGATCGATTGATTGACATGCTGTTATAAGCGTTAGATATCTATATTTGATGCTTATACAGTGTAGTGCACTTTGGTTGATGGTTGATTATTTTTCAATGCTATTATATGTGTGTAATGTATGAAAATCCATATAATTAACATTATATGGTGATTGATTGGGCCTCATTCCAATTTAGAAAATAAAGAATAATATAAAATAAAGGTTCATGTGTTGACAATACTCATCCATTGAGATTGGTCATGTGTTGAACGAAATATTTTAGTAATAAAATTTACATCTTTATCAATATAAAATAAAGGTTCATGTGTTGACAGTACTCATCCATTGAGATTGGTCATGTGTTGAATGAAATATTTTAGTAATAAAATTTACATCTTTATCAATATAAAATAAAGGTTCATGTGTTGACAGTACTCATCCATTGAGATTGGTTATGTGTTGAACGAAATATTTTAATAATAGAAATATTTGAAATAGAATATTTGAAAATAGAAATATATGAAGCCGTGTTGATTAGATTGACGCCATTTTGACGTGAATGATATTTATATCGATTTTATTCATTTTAAAATGAATATTGAAAAGTGATTTCGAAATCAAATATTTTGAAATGAAATTTGAATCAAATTGAATAGAAAACGAATTCGAATCGAACTTGTTTTGAATATATAACGAATTTGATTTCAATGGAATATACAACGAAATGAATCGAATAGAAAACCATTTTGAATTGAATCGAATAGAAAACCAATTTGAATTGAATCGAATAGAAAACGACTTTGGAATTGAATTAAATTGAAAACGAATTCAAATTGAATTGAAAGCAAATTGAAATGAATTCAAATTGAATTGAAATTTGAATTGAATAGAAATGAATTTTAAAACGAATTTATAAAGAAGAATTCAATTTTGATTTGAATTGAAATGGAAGTTGAAATTGCTTTTGAAAACGAATTTAAAACTATTTATATAATTCGTTTTAAATAGAAATCGACGAAATATATATTATATATATTATATATATAATATAATGGCCTGAATAGAACGCGCCGCGCCGCGGCTGTTCGCGAATTTCGACCATTTATTTCAAACGGACATTACGGGAGATCCGACCGTCGGATTCTCCTAAAACCGGAACCGTTGGGTTCATATCGAAAAGAGCTTTCTAACGAATATTAGAAAATTGAAATCTAACGGTTGGATTTGGAGGTACGTCCAAATCAAATTTGAAAAAGGTCGCTGTAAGTGCAGTTCGATGGCCATTGATGGAAATCGACTGTACGGGCCTTGATAAAATTATTAATAATAATAATAAATTGTGTAAAATCATAAGAAATGATTTGGGAAAAATTGGGATGAAAAACTCCATATTTGAAAAGATAAAAACAGATTTTTATCGAAATGAACAAGTTGAACTAGAATTATAATTCTATTTATTTTTAAATAAATAAATTGAATTTAAAAAGGGTTTTAAAAATAACCAGAATTTCCAGTGATTGCATTGGAGTGGATGTGAATCGAAATTGTCTTCGGAATATTTCGATGTTTGAATTCGTGATTATACAGGTGTTGTTATGGAAATTTGAAAGATATATATTTATATCGTTATTTGCAATACGACATTTGTTAATCGTAGAATTTGATATTGAATATAAGCTGATATATTTTCTATTCAGAGCCTTGTATTGAATATCAAATGTGATTTGGGTTTGTCGTGAATGGTGTCTTCATTAACACTGTTCTTGAACCCTGTTGAGAAAAGATTAAATCTTTTTATTTAGATTTAATGAAGTGTACCAATTAAATAATATTTAATTGGAATTGAATTGATATTGATTTTTGTGTTTATCGTGAACAGTGTTTTTAAATAACACTTGTTCTTTAACCTGATAATTAATGGAATGATATTTTGGGTTTATCGTGAACAGTGTTTTTAAATAACACTTGTTCTTTAACCCGATAATTAATGATATTGATTTTTGGGTTTATCGTGAACAGTGTTTTTAAATAACACTTGTTCTTTAACCCGATAATTAATGGAATGATATTTTGGGTTTATCATGAACAGTGTTTTTAAATAACACTTGTTCTTTAACCCGATAATTAATGGAATGATATTTTGGGTTTATCGTGAACAGTGTTTTTAAATAACACTTGTTCTTTAACCCGATAATTAATGGAATGATATTTTGGGTTTATCGTGAACAGTGTTTTTAAATAACACTCGTTCTTTAACCCGATAATTAATGGAAGGTGATTTTGGGTTTACCGTGAACCGTGTTTTAAATGACACTGATTCTTTAACCCAGTTAAAGATTAAAACTAAGTGGAGTTTTAATGAATCTTTAATTAGATTGAAAAGATCGAGAATGGAGTATCACCAGTTTTACTCCAGGCGATAGTTAAATCTTTAATTAGATTTGAACGTGAAATGGTAACTGAATTTACCGATAACACTGTGGTGTTAGATATGAAGTATTACCAGTTTTACTTCATGGGATGAATAGGTTGGGATTGGGAAATTAAAACAAATGATTACTTCGGTAAGGTTCGTTAATCCCGACTAGTTGAATCGAAATTCAAAAGGATAGATTAAAGAATAAATATAAAGAATTTATCTTGGATAAAATTAATGGGAATCTTTCCCTATGAATGTGAAATTTAGAAACTAACTGTCGGTTAGCCAAGCAGAATGGTTTTCTGGATATTGATCTGATGTTGGTTTCGGCCTTCGGGGTTAATATTTGGGGAATTATTCTCTTGATTAATTTACGGTTAGTGACTGATGAATTGGAATGAGGCGTATGTTGTGTTTGTGCTACACTTATTTAAATATACGCGAGTTATTCGGAAAGACTGGGTTTATCCCATTCTGAATAACTGATACGACGATAAGTCGAAGATGAAGACGGTGGTCGAAGACCAGAAGTCTTCACGTCGTTTGGGTGATTACTGATGATCTTGATTGGGCTGTACACCCAAGAAGATGGAAACCGTTGGTGATCGTCCAGACGTACTTGGAGATCGATGGATATGCGGGGTACTAGGTGCCTCCGGTTTCGTTCAGACCCAGAACGGACTCGTAAATGGACTGTGTGTCTGACATCGGATTCCATTCTCTGTGACTGATATCGGTTGCATAGAATGGTTTGCCTGTGTAGCATGCTAAGATGCAAATGATCAAGGCTTCTGTTGAAAAGGAAAGCCTTGTGGTGATGATCAAAGCACAGCCTGTGTGGCACAGCTTTGAGTAACGTGAATTCGCGAGCCTCACACCCCGGTATGAACCAGAAACGGGAGAAAGGACCTCAAGGAGGGCCTATGTTTCCTCCTAGCTAAAAGTGGCGTTAGTGGTTTTACACGCCCTGACGAGTTTGACTTATGTGGTTGTTGCTGTTGCGAGGTGCCTCGGTTAGATCGGACGATCCGGGTCCGATGGAGTCATTCGTTGGCTCGCTTACGCCCCAAAGGGCGGCGAAACGTAGTGCTCAGGCATTTTAATCCACTCCGTGTGGACCGGCCCTGACGATCCAAGGGTCGATGCGTTCTGATCTTGAGACTCGGGCTAGGCAGTCTCGAATTCGGTAAGGACTATCTTTTTCCTTGGTTCATGACGGAAATCCAATTTCCAAATACGTGATCTTGCAATTTTAGTTGTAATCCTATATATGGCGACATAGTGGGATGGGGCGCTCATGCCGCCTATGATTGATACTTATGATTTGAAGTTGTTTTATACACTATGCACTGACTATAGTATCAAAGGATTTGTTTTAAAACGTATCAAGCATTCTTTGGCTGTTATAAGGGAAAACCCTATCCCCCGGCTTGCGTTGCATTGTATGATAGGACCTGGGTCTTATAACAGCTTCATTTTTCTCTGTTTAGCATTGCGCTGTTCGTCTTATGCACTGGTATTCTTGGGAGGAAACCCGTTCCGTGTTATACGGCGTGGTCCCTTGATTTACCTAACTTTAAAAATAAAGATCAATAACTGTTTTAGTTCTCACACCAGTCACATGACTGACCTGGAGTTTATTGTTTTAACCTAAACTCTGGGTGCCCTTATTTTGACATGGGCAGCTAGTAGTTTGGTTTTGCAGATTTATATTCACAGGATCCTGGTTTACAGCTGGAACGATATCCGGAAAGCTTTGTATCCGTATATCTCTTCTAGTTGTGTATTGTATTATTTTCCGCTGCTATGTATTTAAATGTAATTTAAATCTCTGATATTTCTGTGTAATATTTATTCATTTATACCCTGTATATTCTTGTAATCTGATGCATTGTTGTAATATACAATGAAATGTTCTTTTGTATGCGTTCTGTTGTGGCTTGTTCTCGAACTATCCGCCACTTTCCTTTACGGGGAAGTTACGGGTTTTCACAGTCTTGACATGAAGCTAGCTATGGTTATCACTTATTTTGGGGATAGTACTTATGTATTTCAGTTTTTCAGTGATGTTGTTTTTATCTAGACTTGTGTATTGGGAAAGTTGACATTATGTTGTACCAGACTTGTTTTGAAATAGCTTGAAATCTTCCGCTGTTTTACTTATCTTATTTACTCTGTTTACATATATACATATGTTCTTGTTCTGCCTTGATATATCATTATGCATGTTTACCTGATTCAAACGCCCCTCCAAAGTCAGAGTGCTTGCAAGAGCCACCCTAGGGAGGTGGGGTGTTACATTTGGTATCAGAGCATATGGTTTACGAGAAGGAACAAAAAGGTTTTTATAAACTTTTGGAAAACTATTTTCAAAACCAAGTATAAAGTATTTTCCAAAGAAAAGTCTAGTTTATTTTAAAGGCTATTCCCTAAAAAGCCATTAGCAAAAATTCCTTCGTTTTTCTCCATTCTGAATCTATCTTTTTCTTCGTTTCCAGTATGGCTGATAACTTTGCTATTACGGAGGGAGTACACGTACCTGTTTGGTATAGGAGACTTTTGGAGGCTAGGGCGACCGAAGCCGGCCCCGCCGATGTTCCTCCTCCTCCTCCGGTAGTTAATGTTCCTCCTCCTCCTGTTGCTGAGGTTCCTCTTCCTCCTCCCCCTCAGCATCCTCAAGCTGACTTCGCAAAGACTTGCAAAGATTTCAAAGCAATGGGTGGCAAGAACTTTCACGGCACTGAGACTTTTGTAGAGGCCAGGAATTGGTTGAAAGAAATCGAAGATCTTTTTACCTTCTTTGATATAGAAGACCGTAGGAAGGTTTTATTGGCAGTACGGTTGCTAAAGGAAGAAGCTGCACGTTGGTGGGTGGTCACCACCGCTACTAGGCCAATTGAGACTTGGGATGACTTTCGGGGAAAGTTTGGACTAAGGTTCCTATCACTGAAGCAAGGGGACATGACTATTAGGGAATACATAGATAAGTTTAATCAACTGGCTCGGGTCGGTTTAGACTTGGTTAACACAACTCAGAAGAAGGCCCTATACTTTGCTCTAGGATTAAACGAGCCATTACATGGTTTAGCCATGACTCATATACCCTTGGGGGCAACTTTTGAGAGTTTGGTGAATATGGCCCTACTCAATGAAGAGAATAGGAGTGACAAGAAGGAGGAGAAGTCTGAAGATAAGAAGGAAAAGAAGTGCTTTACTTGTGGAAGATTGACTCATCTAAAAAAGGGGAACAATAGCAAGGGCAATAACGACAAGAGGAAGTGCCATTATTGCGGTTCAGTTGGGCATCTTATTAAGGATTGTAGGAAGAGAAAAAGGAAGAGTGGTGAATGCTTTCATTGTGGTGAGTTTGGACATTTCAGCAAAGATTGCCCGAAGAAGCAAGGGCAAGGTCAGATTCAGTGTGCAAGACCATCTGGAGGGCGAATTCATCCCCTCAACATCGTTCTTCCAGCTCATGATCGAGGTAGAGTTTTTGTTAAAAGTCTTGTATACATTTCTGATTTTCCTGTTTGTACTTTGTTTGATTCTGGCACATCGCATAGTTTATTTCATCTGATCTAGTTGAAAGTTTGCACCTAAGTACTAGTCTAGTTAATGATCCCGTGTGTGTTTCAAATCCAATTGGGGTTTCCGCCCATTTGTCTATTATCTACGTGGATTTGAAAATTCCTATCTTGAGTGTAGAGTTCTCGTGTGATGCTTATATTCTCGGTTTCATGGGGTATGGGTTGATTTTGGGCATGGATGGGTTGTCCAGTTTTGGAGCCATCCTTGATTTTTGAGCATAGGGTTGTGAGGCTCATGACTCGCCTCGATAATACCCTAAAAATTTATTGTAACCCTATGGGTCCCGT